>JANFAM010000013.1:19497500-20747500 GCA_024362665.1 Prunus padus
TACTCGCATACCCCCAAAATCCGCCGTATCGGTGCAACAGAGGCTATAATAGATGGCTTTTTGGAATCAGACTCTTAATTGTCATCCTTTGTCTTGCCTAGAAGAAAACGATGGTTTTGCTGCAGCAAAGAAAATGATGGCTTTTTGGAATCAAACTCTGAATTCTAATTTGATTAAGATTCAATATGTTGAGGAGGAATGCTAGCAACCTTCTCTCTAACCTTCTCTTTGGACCTTCTCCATTCTCCTCATGACACGTGTCATTTTTTACACTTAAAAAAATGGAGATTTTGACATAAAGGTTGTCTAATGTAATAATGACATTGTTTTCAGTGTAGAAATTGACACGTGTCACGAGGAGAATGGAGAAGGTCCAAAAGAGAAGGTTAGAGAGAAGGTTGCTAACATTCCCCATATGTTGAGTATGGTGTACTTATTAAAATTATTTTTCTTTCAATATTCAATGTATTCTTTTTTGTCATTTTATATCGGGTAAATTAGTAATTCAATAAATAGATTAGTAGTAGGGTGTAGTCAGTTAATTTTAGGGTTCGTTTAACAGTACCCTTTTTTTATTGGAAGGAGGATGTTCAAATATCAAGTTAGAAAAGGCTGTCATGTTAACATAACATATATATTTAAAAATATTTAAATAGCATATAAATTTTGAAATAAAATTATTTGGGTACGTAGTAGATGATATACACAAGAATGGCATAATAAAGATCAGCCCAGCAACAAGAGAGGGAAGCCAAAACCTCCCAAGCTTTGGCTTTGGTGGGTTGTCTTCGGAAGTAAAAACTAATTAAAGTTGTACCTTAATATTCTATAGATAAGGTGGGGCAGCTGTATTTAAAACAAATTAAAGTTGGCTTAGTGGAAAGCTTCAGCTAATCTTTTCTTCTTTCTTCTATCTAATTCCATATATTTCCAAAATGGCTCATCAACGACGATCTCTGGTTCTCCTCTTTCTTCATCTTCTTCTTCCCTCTTCCTCTTTCAACAGCTTTGCCCTTGTCCTATTTTCTAACAGGCATTTTGTCAAACATCTTGCCCCCATTGCAGCAGAACTTCAATGGAAGTTAAAGGAGATTCGTGGGTAGCAAGAAGGGTGAGTGAGTGCAATAGCATTCACTCACCCCTTATTAGATCCACCACTCGTGGGCATTTACAAAGATCAAATTTTACCTCTTTTTTTCTTGGTAATTAATTAGGTCAAATTTTACTTTGCAAATGATAAGGGGAAAGAAGAGTATGTGGATTGTGGGTCGAGACGAATTTTTATTTTCTCTATCGGACAAATTCAAGCACTTGGGACCAACCAAGCTGATGAGCTTCATGCCCACCTATAAATTCAACATAAAGATTCATATCAACTGAAAGACATAAAAATGCAAAGATATAGGAACTCTGAGGCTTGTCTTAAGAAATTGTTTGTCCTAAACCCACTGGGAATTAAACGCTCGTGACAAAAGCTCAAATGCATATGATCTAATAAGAAACTGTTTGCTAAAATAGCTTTCCTTGAGATGATGTGTGCAGAAAGGTCAAAGCTCAAAGCCTAGCTCACTCAACCTATATATAAAATAGGACAACTTGATTGAACATGACATCTTAAATTTTACTCCGAAGTATGATCTCAATTCTCAAAGTAGGTGAAAAAGGGAAAAGGAGAAGCTTGAGGTGTGAAAATTTGTACTTGCAACAAAGCGCTGCTTTCCCACGTGAGGCTCTGCAAACTTTTTTCTTTATAAACTTTGGTTAGCAAAGAAAGTGACAGATATTTCACCCAAAAAAAAAAAAAAGTGACAGATACAATAGTTTCTGTCTCTGTCTCCCTACCCCCACCTGCCTCCTATCAGCATCAACCCTCCTCCTTCAGTAAAATCTATTTTATGTTTACTCTCTCTCTCTCTCTCTCTCTCTCTCTCTGGGGAGTTTCATGTTTCATCTTCATATTTTGCCAAAAATTTGTTTGGTGACAAAATGTGCGTGGGCACACTGATGAGCCTTTGAAATATATACATTCAGAGATGCAAGCATGTTGAGTGTGTGTGTGACAAGTGACTGTGCAATAAAACCATTTATTTCTCTCCTTTATTGCATTATTGGGGACGGGGATGGGCGTGTGTGAGATTTTGGAGTCTACTTGTTTGAACTGTATCCTCAATGGGAAACTGCATTTGATTCTACTTGACAATGGTTGCCCACCTGATAAATGAGGGCCCATAAATTCATCATGTATGCATGCTTGATACAATATAATCCACTATGTCATCAAGGTATACATGTTCATATGTTATCAAATAATGAATTATGATCGTACGTATAGTTCGAGCTTAAAGTATATTACGCAGAACACGTCCTGTGATGAAGCCGGACTTGGGATAAATACAGAAAAGAATCCATGTGAGGAGCTATGCATACCAATTCAAAGTACTAAGTTGAAATAACATGGAGAGCTAGCAAGATGATATAGCTAGGGTGACCTAATGTGCAAATTCAAATATTGAATGGGGGTGGCGGGGGTAAATAGGTCACTTTAGAGAGACAACAATAGGGCAAGCTGTAAATGTACCAAAACTGTGTGTACAAATAGTCTAATAAAAGGGAGAGTGGGATCCAGCTCTTATAACGTTCGTGTGTCCTTGGCCATATATTCAGTCCTCTCTCCAGGTGGTGGTCTTTGTTTCATCAACCTCCTCTCAGGGGGCATTGTCCTTTGTAGTTTATTTTTCACTCTCATTATTTGATAAAGTTTTACAAAGTTAAAACCAGTTGTTCTCTTCTTACCCATGTGCCTGAGCAAACATTATTGCATTGCACATTTGATTTGGGTGGTAGAAATATTACTGTTTTAAATTGATGTCTAGTTTCCAAATAGAAACCTATCTGGTCCCAGCAAACTTATGGCTTTTATTTATATCTGTTTGTGCTTCAGTTAAGCCTTTTATCGAACCAACATGAGCCTTGTGACATACATTGCAAGACGCAATTTCGAGACAGCAAACCACATGTTCCCCAAAATAGTGTCAAATGATGCTTTCCCTTTTGCGGAAAATACTTCCCTCAAAAGCCAATAGGAGTGTGATATGTGTACACAAGTTTTTCTTTTTGTGTTTTTGATGAATTATTTTTACATGCGTCAAGGAGGAGTATCTCCTTACCGGGAATGAAGCAAGCAGTATCCTTCTTTTGTATGCTAATGGAAAATCTCTCCCCCAAAAGAGAAAAAAATAGTAGTCAAAATCAGGAGCCTCAAACTTTCATGGAAAATAAAAAAACATCAAGTTTTATTGGTGATTCAAGAAAAAGTATGTGGTTTCAAATTTACCGCCTGAACTCTACTTGTACTTTTCTTTAACATTTGATGCAAATAATTGAAACAAAAAAGCCAGTCGTTTACAGTACACTAGAAACAAATTACACAGGAACCAGGGGTCTGCTACAGATAGAAACATGTATAGCAGAAGCAAACCTTACATTTCTTCTAAACTTGGCAGGTCCTAATGCTTCTAAACTAAAAGAACCCAAATGCACATCAAATCCTGCAACGTCCCATAAAACCCTCATACTTATTAAACAATCTACGTATATTTTTCTATAGAGACGTAGCACCATAATAATCAGTAATAATTTGGACTAAAGCACAAACATACTTTGTTTGTCATACTAGAAACAACATTTGATGCAATCCCAAAACACATGAAGCAGCAAATAGAAACAATGGCTTGGAGAGCCCAGATGGAGCTTGAGATTTCTTCCAGGGCTGGATAGAAGAGGCATTGTTATTCTTTCCACAAACATTAACTCCAATCTTCACACTGTGTGCCTCAGAGGCACTCAAACAAAGACCTGGGTTTCCACTAAGATCCAAATTTCTTCCCAACCTCTTCAAGAAACTTGAGTTGAAAGGCACAACACCCACCAACATATTTCTGCTGAGATTCATGTGGTATATATGTGAGAGACTGCCAAAACCAACCGGAATTTCACCCGTTAAACGGTTGTTCTGCAATGACAAAGTGCTTAAATTCTTAAGCTGTGAAAAGCTTTCTGGTATAGTGCCAGAGTACCCAGAATCAGCAAGCCTGAGTTCTTGAAGTTTCACTAACTTACCAAGCTCTAATGGCAGAGGTGTATGCATTGGATTACCATCCAAAATGAAATACTGCAAGCTTTGCAATTTTTCCAGACCTTTTGGAAATTGCCCACCCAATTTGTTGTTGCTCAAAGCCATGAAAACCAATAAACTGAGCTTCCCAATGCCATCAGGAATGGCACCAGTAAGTGAATTTGAGCTGAAGTCAAATTTCTGAAGCAAACCCAGTTGGCCAATTGTGTTTGGGATGGCCCCTGTAAGCATATTATAGCTCAAATCAAGGCCTTGAAGGTTTCTGAGACTGCCCAGCTGGTATGGGATAGTGCCTGTGAGCATATTGTAGCTCAAATCAAGGTGCACCAAACTGCCCAAGCTGAAAATCTCCACTGGAATTGGGCCAGTGAGGCGGTTTTGTGACAATGTGAGGATTTCAAGAGACTTGAGTGTTGAAATTTGAGGTGGGATTGGGCCAACGAGTGCCGGGTTAGATCGGAGACTGAGCTGTTGAAGTGAAGCAGGGGAGGCTCTATTTTGTGGAACAGAGAGAGTGGTTTTGGTGTGAGTGAAACAATTAAAGAAGAACACAGATTGAAGATATGGGAGAGCAAAGATTTGTGAAGGAAATGTAGCAGTTGTTTTGCAAGTAGGATTTGGTGGGGTGCCAAAGTCAAGCCTGGAGACATGTAGGTAGTTGTCTTTTCCTACTTTGCACTCAATTCCAGGCCAGGATGAGCCTGGTTGACAAGGGTTAGGATGGGAAATTCTCCAGTTTTGATCAGAGGACATGGAGTCCATGATCTTGAATAGAGCTTCTACTTCAGATGGAGCCATGGTGTTGATGGGCTTGGGGGTGTTGATGGGCGGTTGTTTATTTGCATGGTGGGGATTGGTGGTGGAGACAGAAGGAATAGAAGAAGGGAGTGAGAGGAGAAGTAGAATTAGAGGGAGAGAGAGTGAGAAGGAACAGTACATTGTGTCCAGGTATTGAGGAGGCCTGCTTAGTTGCAGCACTTTGTAGTGTGGTTTTTTGGATGTGGCTTTCAAGTTTTCAAGTTTTCACTTCATGAGAGAGAGAGAGAGAGAGAGAGAGAGAGAGAGAGAGAGAGAGAGAGAGAGAGAGAGAGAGAGTGAGTGAGTGAGTGAGTGAGTTGTGAAAGAAGTGATTGAAGTGATAGATGGAGTGGTCATGACATTTGAGTGAGAATTTGATTATATGAAAGCCAAGGTAGGGTCAGGGATTGAGAGAACTTATTTAGGCAGGAAGTTGAGTGTTGTGGAAAATAAGGCGCATGTTTCACTTTTCCAAGCATTTGAATTATTTTTCCTTTTCTTTTCTTTTGTCTTATGGTTCACAATAATCTTGGGCCACTGAGAGCACTTTTACTAATCCATTCGACATGGCAAATGGGGAAGCAATGGTATGTACTGTTCATGTGAATGGTATCTGGCATAGCAATATTTTTGTTACTTTTTCATCAATTGCTATGGCAATTCAAGTGCAATTAATATTCACATGGAATTAATATTATTATATATATATAAGATTAATAATAATAAAAATTGCTTGGTATGTATAAAAAAAATATTATGAATTTTTTGGTATTTTTCAGATTTTTTTTAATTAAAAAAAAAAATTTGTCGCTGACGTGACAATTCTCAGGCAACAACACGAGTTGTTCTTGCCTTTGGACTTGTTAGGGCTTGGTGGAGCCCATGCCTTGCCTGGGCTGTTTTGTACCACTGAAAACCCTTTTGGGGCCTAGGGGGCCTATTGCCCGGGCTTAGAGGGAGCGGTGGAACTGCTCTCAGCTTAGGGTGGCTACAAACTATGGGCACTTATGTCAATCAGAATAGTTACATTGGAACTGTATCCCCCACAAAAGAAATTGCTAATCTTGTCTTCTCTCAACCTCAAATTCAGGTGTAAATTGTTGAGTTTAATAAACAAAGGCCTTACACTTAAACAATGATATTCACAGAAAAACAATGACATGGAAATAAAAACCAGGCAGTGTCGCATAGTAGAACAAAACATTAACTTGTAATAGAAAATGCTGAAAACAAAAACTTGAAGACATGTTCTGATTTCTTTATGGAAAAGTAAGATTTTACTTATGGACTTTAGGAGGATGGAGTGTCTAGGGTTTTGCTAGTTTTCTGACACTACTGAAGACCGGCTACAAAATACAAAAGGGTTAATCCAACTCCCCAATTACTTTGTGTTATGAATTCCTAAGTAATTAGTACAAGCTCGAATTGTATGCAAATTTGCTAAGTTTGTCCTCATCTTATAAGCATGGTGAAAGCAATAGTTGTGTCAAAACATGATAAACTCCATCAAGGAGTCTAGCCTGGAAAAGGGCATTGACTTGCAAATTAGTGGCATCAGGAGTAGTGTGTGTATGAGAAAATTTCCCTACACCAATATCACTTGTATCCAAAAAAAAGTTTGAGGTTGTTTTCATTTTCTTTACTGTTGGTTGTACTTGTTGGAAAATGAAATAAAGAAGTGTGTTTTGTGGAATTCTTGTTGTCATGTTACCAGTTGAATGTTGGCTGGTGTGTTTGGTAGGTGACGATTATAACATCAAAAGATGATTATTATAATCATGAGTTTGATCGAATTTCAAAGTTGAAATTGGAACTGAAGGAGGAAGTATCCTCTTACTTGTTGCAGCCACTGGAGCCTGAATTTCGGTTGTTGTTGAAGCCGAGTGCGGCTGAATTTCAGGACGAAATTCTTTTAAGGAAGGTAGAGTGTAATAACCTCAAAATTGGGATTTTGTTGTTACTAATATTCCAAAAAATCATACAAGGTTAATTAAATGTGTGGGAAATTTATGAAGTGATTTGGTGTGAAAATATTGGATTTACGTGTGTTTAATCTCAATTTGGACTAAAATGCCCTTACGTTTAATTTAATGATTTTTCAAAGGACGTTCAAGAAATTGAAGTGAGAAAATTATGATTCTTGGATGGAAAAATATTTTACGTCTCTACAAGCATGTGATATGTTTCGGAGAATTTTTTGGAGCTCAGATGAATTTTTAATGAATTATTGAAGTTGGTCAGAATGGCATTTTCGTCATGTAGTTGCAAAAACTTTGATTTGCGCTAGATTGAAGATAAAGTTGACGACGTGGTTGGTAGTGAAATTTTTGGAGTTGTCGGTGACTTTAGCGTGTCATACAAGGGGTGTGTCTCGAGTGACGTGTTCCTCAATTTGCGTGCAAATGCACGATTAGTTGAGTTGAGCAGGGAGCTCAATCATGATTAGATTTTGAAGTTTTGTGCTAAGTTGAGTTATGTACTTTGGTTAGGTTTTGCTCGAACCAGAGTTGCTCGTTGAGGTTTGAGATTGCGGATTCGTTGAGTTGTTGAAGATGCAGCTTGGATGAAAGGTGAGTGAAACCATCCTAATCGTGAGTAAAATCACGAGTTACTATATTTATTATAATGTGGTTCCGATAATATTAATGACTATAATTAACATGTTGTTTGTGATTTTATAAAATGTTTTAATTGATTGATTTAAAGCACATGAACTTGTTCGTCAACGGTTCATGAGGTAAGTGAAACATATTTTGTTTTAAATAGATTTTTACTGGAGATTTTGGTGTTGAGTTATAACATATGTTGTGGATGTATGGTGGGAATTCATGTGTGAATGACCACATAAATATATATTGTTGTGATTGATATATTTGGCGATAAAACAATGTTTTATGTGAAACGACATTTTATATTGTTTTGGTGTTGATGGATTTAGGGAGAATACCTTGAATCCCTTCTGAGTTTGTCAAGTAGGCATTCTCGTGGCAAGTAATGAGGGATAAAATACCATAGGGAGAAAGACCCAAGAACAATTAGAGATCTAATCTGGTGCCATCTAGTACTCATGTGTGAGTGATCATAAGTGAACACTACTATAGTGTTTGTAGTGTTATAGATTGGAGGTTCTTAGTATTCTCTCTTCTATCTGTCAAATAATTGACGTGTGAAAACTGCTTTCGAGATAAAAGGGTTTTGGTGTGGTCACATGTGGTGATTGAAATAGTTCTTAGAAAAATAAAAGAATTGTGATTTAACATGTGAAAACTACTTTTAAGATAAAAGAGTTTTGGTGTAGACTTAAACAGTTCTTAAAAATAAAAGAATTGTGACTGTGACAATATTGATGAATATGAGTACCATGGTTATACATGGATTGTGTGATGCTAATGAAAGTGCATGTTGTTGTATATTATGTGAAATTGACATATTTATACTATGGTTGTGGTTTACTTATACGAGTTTTAGAAAGTTTACTGGGTTTGTTGGTGATGAACCCGGTACACTATTTAATAGTGTAGGGGATTATCCTGCAGGTGGCAGAGACCGTGAACATGGTAACTAATGTTAGGAGCAGAAGGCTATGTTGATGTACATGTTTTGTACAGGATGTGGTTTATTTTGGTATGAAGACTTTCGATGTGTGTATTAAACTATGAGGAGTAGATTATGTAATAGGATGAAGTTTCAATTTATTATGTAATTGGTGTGATAAAATATTTGACTCAGAAGAGTTGAGTCAGTGTATACATTGTGGGTTCGAAACGGGTTGTATTGTATTAAGAAAAAAAATTCAATGTACAATTATTGAAGGTTCCAAGCTTCACGTACCCGATTTATTTGGTTGTAATAACTTTAAACAAGTTATTTGTTGTTGAAAATTCAAGGCTTGACATATGTGTTCAGTGGTATACTAATTTTGCATTTGAAAATAAATTGTAAAGACGTCACGAATTATGAATGCAATCTATGTAAATATACGAACAAGAAACAAATTTAAAAAAAACATAAACACCCAATAGCAGCAACTTCAAAATTTCAAAGGGATAAAAATATACATAACCTCCAGTTATCTTTACATTTGGAAAAGAAAATGAATAATCTAAAAACTAAAGAAGACGTTATCAAAATAGATCAGATGCAATAAAACCTGAAATGTTACAGCAGAAAACAGTACACTAATCAACATGATCACAAGTATTTTATTGTCTAGCCAAAAATCCACAGCCTTTATACATGTTAAGAGCTTTTACTTTACTACTAATCTAGCTGGATATTCGCACTGTTAGCCTCGCGCTGCCTATCAGAAAATAATGAGGAATTATGATTCATCTGATATATAGAAGGAAATGCAAGGGGAAAACAGTAGAAATCCGATTAGTGCGAACGTCTTTAATCATGTTAAAGGATTACCTCAGAAAAATTGCATGACAGCACCTTTACTTTATACTACAACACCACATTTACTCTGCTGTGCAATATCCTGAGGAGTTCCAAGAGAAGACTCTGAAACAACCTCTGCTTCCACTTTAGATGTTTGTGGATCACTCTCACTGGTAACATGAGGAAGCTCTGAGTCATCGATCCCGTTAGTTGCATCACAAATCTGTGAATCAACCACCTTAGTTGAATCAGAAAACTGTGAGTCTTTGACTTCATTCATGACATCACAAAGCTGTGAGTCGTTGATCTTTTCAGTTGCTTCAAAGAGCTGTGTGTCATCAACCTTGACAACTGCACGGATTAGCTCAGCATTACCTTCCTCACCAGCCGCATGGCTTAGCTCTGAATGATCAAACCCAATGTCAGCATTGCATAGCTGCATATTCTCACCCTCACCATCTCCGTTGATCATATCCAAAGCAGTCACCTTGTTATCAACAGGACACAGCTGTGAATGATCTTCCTCTCTATGCAGATCATGTAATGGTAACTGCTCAACCCTAACAGTGGCACCACAATACTGAGACTGATCATCCTCACTAGCAGCAATATATTGTGCTGGATCATCCTTCCGCAAACGTTTTCCCGTACCTTTCCTTCTCACCCTCTCCTTCCCTCTTATCCTTTTCCCAACTTCGATTTGTGGGGTGGCTGACACAATGTACGGACCACCAACCTGGTCCCTCAAACATTCATGCGCAATAGTCCTGATACTATTAATTAAGTCAACTTGTTCCTCGTCCAACCCATTTGTTGAGAATGTATCTGCCATGCGTGCGATCTCCCTCAAACCGGCATTCTGCAAAAGTTAATAATGTTATCATTTAAAAATAATACATAATTTCCTCGTACTTGACAATAACCAATAAGTTCATAATCAACTAGTTAATTAATACTGCCTTACTGTTCTTTGAAACTCAGATGAGAGAGATATAGGCCTCCCTACAAATTTACGCGTAATTCTCAGGTACCACTGCATATAATCACTTTCATCTGCACCATCATCACCTTCCACAATATGAAATCGACGTTCCAACCATTCATTAATCTCTGACTCCATTTTACCCGACAAGTCAACCCCGCCATCAACTCCGCGACTCTTTCTTTCCCATCGCTGTACATCCTCTGGGATTGACTGAAACATGCCATATTGCCCTAGGCAACGATTTGGGAGATGCCTTTCTGCCTTGTCAAAGCATATTAGCATTGTTTTTGACCTCCCTAAAATCAGATTGCTCTTGATATCTTCTGGAATCACTGTACTGTCCATATTTCTATAAGGAAGCCACTCCACCTGTAAGTCAGCACCATACCAAATGTATTATGCGTCTACACTAAATATTAGAATATAAAATTAAATCGATAAATATTAGAAAAGAACAAGGAAAAACTTACGTCACATGGTTTCAGTGAATCCAGAGCTTTACGGTAAAACACTACATCACGGTTTGTTGTTGGCCCACTTTGTTTTCCCTTCCAGCTAAGCACAAGAGGGAAACGATCATGCATTGAATCAGTATTGAGCTTTGGTCGTCCAATATTCAGGTGAAAGTAACTCCAGCACTGCAAAAGAAAAAAAAGATATGCAATCAAATGAACTGCTGAAAATAAGAAAAATAAGAAGAAAAAAATTAAAGAGAAAAGGCATGTAAATAACCTGTAGTAGTGTTAAACAGCCACTAATTGTACTTTGAGATCTCAGTGAGGCATTGCCAAGTGCCCTGTACAAGAATGCCAAGGCTGCTGATCCCCAGGCATATTTCCCACATAGGTCAAAATTCTCAAACAATGGAAGGTACATGACAGGGACTTTATTCCCAGTGGTAGTGGAAAATATTGTACTTCCAACAAGGTATAAGAGGTAAGCACGTGTATGGCACTCAATCACTTCAAGTGGTGCATCTTCAGGACAATAGGAAAAGAACTCTTTCAACCAGCTTAGCTTCACCATTCCACCACTAGTATAACTAGACTCTGGTGCTCTTCCAAGATACCTCTCACAAACGGAGTTGCAGGTGGTATGCGTTATACCAATTACAGGTTCTCCGTCAATAGCTAGTCCAAGCAATAGCGCAACATCCTTAAGAGTTACTGTCATTTCTCCAACATTCAGGTGAAAAGTGTTCGTTTCTCTCCTCCACCTTTCAACTAGGGCAGAAATGAGTGGGTTATCTAGACTAATTGCAGGAATCAATCTTAAATAACCAAATCCAGCCTGATCTACCAACTCAATCTGCTTTTCCGTGAGTGTCCATTGATCAAGCTTCGAAGTGTGCTCATGACATCTAAGTGCACCACGCTCCTGTAAGTGTTCGTTAAAGTATAAATTACCATCCAGATTAGTGAAAATAGTTCGTTAGAGAAAACTGAATGAAATGACAATATTAATAATAAACATCCTTATTTGAGGGTACACTGCACCTGTCCATCCCAAACTGCTGAAGACACATGCTTCTCCTGATCATAAAGCACTGAACCATCAATCGGTCCAGGATTTGTCCCATAAGGGTCCATTAGTGCTAGGTCCATTACTTCCAATGACAGAAACTATCCACAGTGTAGAGGGAATATTAGCTACACGAAATAACTGGAGAGCAACATCTTAAGTTCATGATCATATTTAGTACCTCTGTTAAATGCAAGCAATGAGAAAATTACGAAGGAATTAATTATAGGGACTCTATATTTGGCTCTAACTTGTATTGAGTTTACACTAGATGGTGAAGGTCTACCGGGATCAAATTAAGGGCCTTGAATTGAAGGTCTTAATCTCTACACTTTCCAATATCTCCAATACTAGAATTTTGAGATTATTACAGAAGGAAAGTCTCACACTGCAGTTTGTTTTCACTCTAGAAACTCTAGAACCTCTAATTATAATTTTTCCCATGGACTTTCATTATTAAGTGATGAAAAAGAACAACTTTTATCAACAAGCATCCACTCATTGGAACATCATTATCCATCATCATGTGTTTCAATTCCTCTTGTAATTTTCGAGGAACGAAACGAACAGTGCAAGATTCACTTGTCTCAGATGATACACTAAGACTTGAAGTTACACTAATCATCTTCATTTACCTTCACAGCAAAATCACTATCTGAAAGGAACTTTTGATACCAACTCAGACACAGCACCCAAAACCCTAATTTAAAAACCCAATTAAATAACCAATTCAGGGTTTTACGTTCAAAAGTTTATTGTATCCGAACACAGAACTAATGCTTCATCATAATCAGCACCAAAATAAAAACCCTAGTTTGGTTACCGAGAAAACAGAGGAAAAAGAGAACAAAAAGGAGATTACGGGTTAGTTATGTTATCAGTCGTTCTTAATTTTGTTCTCAGAAATATAAGCGAGTCGAAAACAGTGGTGGTACAAGTCTAGGTTTGAGAACTAAATTTTGAAAGAAGCTGGTTAATTTTCTCGGCAACCAAACAGAGATGCTAAGAAGAGAAAGGTGAGGCAGATTTTGAAGAGAAAAAGGAAGAGAATTTTATGAGAGGAGCCAAGAGGGTTGGCGAATAAACAAACCTGAAATGCAAATCAAGCAAAACGACGCCGGAGAGCTGCGTCGACGAACGCAAGCAATTGGAGCCTCGAAACGACGATGGAAGCTAAAGCAAAACACAACTCGTGATTTCTCTTTCTTTTCTTACTAGGGCTCGATTTTGGGCGGGTTTGGCTTGCCCTAACCCGAGCCCAATCTCCATCTTGGGAAAGTTTTTAAAAATAAAAATGAGTTCAGCTGGGCCTACCATTGGGCCCAACATTTTAAAGCAACTAAAAATTCTAATACCCAAAAAACCCTTTCTTCTATAAGAAAAAACCCTGAATTTGAAAAAAGAAAAAGAAAAACACATTTATACCACTTTCCGCCATCGACATGATTATTCACTGAGCCACACTAGACACCAACTAATGCACCAGTGCCGCATTTAGCTTTGGGACCTTCATTATTCACGACAAATAAGAAAATCGTCACAACAAATTATTCACTACAAATAAGAGATCGTCACAACAAATAAGAGATCGTCACAACAAATAAGAAATCGTCACATAAGTGATATCCGTGTGGCATTGTTATTCACTCTTGGACCTACAAGGCTAGATATATAGCCGGTTTCAAATTGGTACGCAATCTTCGTTTTTTATTTTAGTTGAAATTGGTGTAGAATCAGGAGTTTTTTTGGGCTTTGGGAGCAATTACGAGTCATCTTGAAATGCACTCTTTGATGTGATCCTACACAAAGGAATTGGGTAAACCGTATTCTAAAACAAAATATAGAGTCAGATTACTTATATTTTGAATTTTGCATTACATTATTTACAGGTCAAATCAAGTATGATTCAGATATTTACAAGTCTATATCATTGAAATTAAAAAGAAAACACATCTGATGACATATCTACGCCAGTACTTGAATCTTCAACAACCCGAGGGGAAAAAAAATCCTATAAATAAAATAAATACAAAGAAAACGCCATTCTTCATGTGCTTATGAGTTTTCATCTATGCCTCGCTTCCGAGCAAGCACAATATCAAACAAACGGTATCAAAGCAAATGGCTGAAATATTCTTCCTATTGGTGAGAAGTACAAGAAAGACAGGTAAATCAAAAGATGGAAATAATAATCACAGCTAGATAGTGCATGTCAACATGCACCAATCAGTCTCCAGTAGCCTTCAGAAGCGAATTTGTATTCAGCCGGAAAGTTGTCGGATTGCAAAAACTTGACACTGCGTTGGCCCTTCCACTCAGCCACATAAATTACTGAAAGAGTCGGAGGAAGTTATTCGCGTATGCCATCGGCTTGACATCGGGATGGTCCTGCAATATTATACAAAAAGAAAAAGAAATGTGTAAAACCAACAATCACTATATATTACACCTATAAACAAGGAAACTTTTGAGCGCAACCAGACAAATCATCACTAAAGGAGAAATAGTAGACTGTTTTTTAAATTTTGGAGCAGCTAAATTGACAGGAGCCACTGACCACTGCTGAAAAAGTAACAATGTTGGGCTTCAAATCTGGTGCTTCGAAACGGATAAAGGCGCCTTTGTTACCCATCTGCAACATCCAAACGGATAAATGTGCTCAGTAAATACTGGAAACATATGATCATAAATCACTCCACTTTCAGGAAAAACAGAAGAACAAAAAACAGCATCAACATCATTGTTGTTGGAATCTTCGATTCTCAGAGGACTTCAACTGTAGAGAGTCATAAGATAGTTTTACCATTCAAGCCACACTTTCGATGTGCAGAAAAATAACCCTCAATAAAATCTAAATGCTACTGGTAAGGTAAGGTAAGGTTCACACAAAAAAAGTTTTAGAAGATGACTTTAGTAATGATAGAAGACTAGCCAAGTAGCCATCATGCAGTTACCTGATCACAGTAATTTGGAGCAGAAAAAACAGTGATGAGTTTGCCATCATGCTCAATCTCATATCCCTCATCCTTTACTTCATGAGAGCGCACAACTAAATCTGTATATTGATTAAGCAATGTTAAACCTCTCATACATTTCGATTAGTAGCAGTACTAACTTCAGAAAAAATAAAATTTTAAAAAAAAATAAACCCTGCCGAAACTAGTAGACATACCTAAATTGTTTTCCTGCAAAAATCTTTTTGTCACATCACCGCCAAAGGAAAGGCCTACACCTCGCTTGCTTGGGCCTCTTCCAGGTGTAGGTTGTGGATCACTCCACAGCAATTCACACATCAACCCTGATGAAACCCAGAAACAAATATATAAAACCTGCCTACAAATTAATTTACAAAAGGTTTGGGATAAAATTTTCAAATTTTAAATTAAACTGGTAAAGGCCAATAACAGACGTCATCCAAATGCAGAATCAAGGGAGAGAGGAGGAATGTAATAAATTACCTTCCTCAGGAGGTTCACAAAACCGATTAATTGCTCTAATGTCACTGAGTTTAACCCCATCAACACTGAAAAGACCCCCATGAACTACAAAAACCTTCCCATTTATTACATGAGCCAGCGGTAAACAACAAAACACTTCAGCAAACAGCTCCACAAATTTTTCACTTAACTTGGACTGGACCTCGCCCTCAAAACCATATATCCTATTCATGCTCTTGCTCTCGTGATTTCCTCTTGCAAGATATATTGCTGAAAACGATAAAACAGGTTATCAAGTCAGAACGTGAATTCTTTTAATTGAAAAGAGTTAGAACAAGATCATATTACTGGGCGAAAGAAGTGTGCCAAAACTACATTGGAATTGAAAGAAGGGCAAGCGAAGCCATAATTGAATGTAAGTTCTATAAATCTTAAACAATGTAGATATATTTTTGGAGTGAACTTAGAAAAGTAATTAATTGGGACAGAAAGAATTAAGTCACAACATAGTAATTTCAACATTGCTTCAACTCGACTAAACATATGAGATATGGAAGGCTCAAAAATTCTAACTAAATTAACAAAATTATTTGCAAACCAATCAAGAAAACATATTGATTCACCTGATGGAGACATGCACTTAAATGCAAACAATGTTAGGATCACCTCCAATGAAAAAGATCCCCTATCCACAAAGTCTCCATTGAATAGAAATGGATTCTCCTCTGAAGGAAGCCCGTTAAGCTCAAAAATATTTAGGAGATCATAGAACTGCAGGCATTACAGACAAACAAATAAAAGAGTGCCCAGAACATATATAGATGCATTATACGTAGACAGCCACTGAAACAAGAATTTCAAAGTTATGATAGATTTTCAGAACTAGGCTGACTTCAGCAAAACCATACAAGTCAATAGGAATCTGAGATGTTGTTTCACCTAGTATTAAACATTCTAATATTCAATAGCCTTTATTGTCTATCAAGGAACCTTCTTCATGTTTACATGCAACCTTTCAGATTTGAAATGTTGTATGTTGTTCCAAGTCAAATCAAGCAATTGCACCAGCATCTTATGAATATGGAAGAAATGTAATTACCTGACCATGTACATCACCACAAACAGTAAAATGATTGCCCTTAGGAACGTTTATATCTACAAGAGAAGGCAGGGCTTGCAACATTTCTTTCGTTTGTAAGACAATTTGGAAGGCATATCTACAATAACGATACCAAGTGATGTGAAAAGACTGCCCAATAATATTTGTTGACTAGTTCCATGACATAGTATTGTGATTCCCATACATACCGTTGGTGTAAATTCTTCTGATGCTTGAAATCGTCCATCATTTTCTTCACGAAATCCAAAGTAACAACATCTCCTTCTATCCTTGCACCTGAATATTGTGGCTCCACATCTGGAATTCAAACAGATATCACTTTCATTAGCTCCCGGGTGCTAAAGCAAGTAAATAAGCTTTACCATATATAGACGCAGATAGGACCTTATTATATCAATAATTTATATCATACATAAATTAACAGCTCTAGTTTTATGCACTATCATGTCCAAAACGATAAATGCTCAATCAGTCATCACTATACAAACTAAACCTCGCACTCCGTTAAGTAATAATAACTTTAGCTTTTGCAACAATAAGCCACCATACTTCCTATCTTCAATGCTTCTATTTTCCTGTTTTCATTTCTCTCTGACATTTCTTAACCAAACAAAAAGAAGCAAACATAATCATCTATTCGTATAATTGTATTCTTTACTGAATTCAAAAAGTTAAACATGAGCCAAACAAAATGTTGTCATAAGTCTCATCATCGACAAAAGAAATCAGCAACTCCATTTCATTTTAATAGGTGATAACTTTTACAACACATGCGAATGTAGTAATTCACACAAGCACAGAACAAAGCTACTTAATACAAATTCACACAAGCACAAAGAAAGATATATCCAGCTCATGACGATTCAGATTCACTTTATCTTTATTTTTATTTTTATAATATACTGACATTCTAATTTCATTAAAATGAATATTTTAATATTCCTAGTATGATTATTTTCTCAGTATTGCAAACTCAGTCTTTGTTCCAATTTTCTGTGTCCACCCTTAGATCCAAAGCAACATAGACTTTAGAACAAACAACAAAACGTAACTCTAACTCTAAAAGCCTTAACTTAGAAAAAAGAAAAGGAAATAGAAAGCCCAAATTACCCACTTGGGTCAGCTAGAGTAAATATCTTCCATATCCCAGGCTAGCTCTTTTTCAACTCCATTAAGATCATGTACTTGACTGAAAATCCATTCTCAAGAAAGGATGCCATCTTAACATTAGCAGTGAATGTATCTATCAGTTTGTAATACATCTCCCAGAACCTAACACAACTTTTCAACTATCAAGTATTTTTTATTTAATAACTAATTTCCAACTCTTGGAAGTTATGACAGTGAGTTGTGACTGTTCTCTAATATCCTTGGATTGTGAACTCAAACCTAGGTCATTTACTCGACTCTTGGTATAGACACCACCATGGAAGCCATGCCACCAACGTGCCCCCAAGGCCACCATGACTACCACCACTACTGTGGCCACAACTGCAGTCACTGCTGTTCTCATCATAACCATCGCTGCCCCAACTGCCATTGCCAGTGCTGCTACGGCAACTTCGGCGGACACTGATGATGTACTGGGGCCCATTCCTATAATGATAGAATATATAAGAATACTCTAATCAATACTGTTAATGGACACTATATAGTTAACATTTTGAAAAGAAAATAACAATCAGTTACTTAATGCTGATCAAGCTTTTTTTGGGTACTAACTACACTGAGGAAGACATGTTTCAAGGACTGATTCCAGACCTAATGAGTAAATGAGCCCAGAAACATAGTCCTACCCTGGATGGCAACAGAGACAGATGGACCTAATGCATAACTAAAACAGGATAACCTTTGTGTACAGTCCATCCAAATGGGAGAACTACAGAGTTCCAAATAAACCATGCTGACAGGAGAGAAACCACACCGAGGATCCTGCCATATCAGACTCAGACCCAATTCAAACTCCTCATCCAAAGGTTTCTTACTAAATGCACCCTTTAACAAAGGTGGAAACAAGGTATTTGAACTTAGGCTTAAACCTTGCATTGACTTTACAAAAATTGCGCCCAGACCATAAATAAATAGTATGAATTCCAGAATGTGCAAATGATATACTGTTAAATACACACACACACACACACACACAAAGGAGTTTCTAGGTAAAAGGACCCTCTGAACTAGCACTGACAGAGACAGATGGACCTAATGCGTAACTAAAACAGGATAACCTTTGTGTACAGTCCATCCAAATGGGAGAACTACAGAGTTCCAAATAAACCATGCTGACAGGAGAGAAACCACACCGAGGATCCTGCCATATCAGACTCAGACCCAATTCAAACTCTCATCCAAAGGTTTCTTACTAAATGCACCCTTTAACAAAGGTGGAAACAAGGTATTTGAACTTAGGCTTAAACCTTGCATTGACTTTACAAAAATTGCGCCCCAGACCATAAATAAATAGTATGAATTCCAGAATGTGCAAATGATATACTGTTAAATACACACACACACACACACAAAGGAGTTTCTAGGTAAAAAAGGACCCTCTGAACTAGCACTGACAGAGACAGATGGACCTAATGCGTAACTAAAACAGGATAACCTTTGTGTACAGTCCATCCAAATGGGAGAACTACAGAGTTCCAAATAAACCATGCTGACAGGAGAGAAACCACACCGAGGATCCTGCCATATCAGACTCAGACCCAATTCAAACTCCTCATCCAAAGGTTTCTTACTAAATGCACCCTTTAACAAAGGTGGAAACAAGGTATTTGAACTTAGGCTTAAACCTTGCATTGACTTTACAAAAATTGCGCCCCAGACCATAAATAAATAGTATGAATTCCAGAATGTGCAAATGATATACTGTTAAATACACACACACACACAAAGGAGTTTCTAGGTAATAAAGGACCCTCTGAACTAGCACTGACAAAATCACCATTCAAAATTACTAGCCTAACACTATCAGTTGCATCCCCACTGCCATGTTAACTACTTTGGCACCTTGAATGGCCAACATGCTCACTGCTGCAGCTACCATATCTACCTAAATAGCTTGCACTACCAGTGCAACCAACACTACCGAATCTTAGAAATACACTCAAAATTATCATAGCACTGTTACTTATAGCAGCTGCCATAAGAAGCCTAAACATACTTCATTCAGCATTAATATACGATAAATCTGCAACCGTTATTTCATTAATTACAAGTGTTGGCAAAGACTCATGATTTCAGATTCTTAGTTATCCATTGGGAGTTCAGACACAAAAAATGGCTTCAAGGATTGATACAAAGAGGGATCAGAAACAAAGTTCTGAACTTCATAAAGAAATTTTTTTTTAAAAAAAACAGAAATTAAAATGAATCGGGTAAAATAACAACAGAATCAAGAAAGAAACCAAATGCCATCATACATTTCCAAGAAAAAAGACACCGATGTTGAGAAGAGCAAACCTTGCAGTTAAGAAAATTTCAAACCTAAAAGAAAGATTTGTAGTAGTCAATTTTGGCTACTATCTCATTCACTCCTTTCACGGTATGCATGCATTTGAGTACATTTTTCAACGAATAAGATTCATACAATGCCATGAACATTTATCAGGATTCAGAAGCACATAGAAGCAACTCTAATAAATTTTCAACGATAACAAAAAAGAGGAACATGAACATCTGGAAAATTTTGAAAGGGGAAATACCAACAACAACTAAAAACCCCATATACAATAAGCAGAATAAAGTGGAAAAAAAAAACTCAAAAGGAAATAACAAGAAATGAAACAGTATAAAAGCAACAACACTAATACCTATAGAACGATAATTAATAGAATCAGCTACAGGACGCCTTTCAGACACTGGTACAGAAATTGCTTCTGCAAATTTAAGCTTCATCACTGCTTTCTCACATTCCTTCAATTTCTTGGTAGCATCAGGATCATTTGGACAGATTCTTTTGACCTATTTTACATAAAGTAGAACAATTTATGCAATGCCACATCTAAGACAATTGTTACCAAAAGAAAATTTAGAACACAGTTCCTGAAGTATTCTTCCATTTCATCTCTAGTTTCTTGATATACGAAAGAAAATATGATAATTATAAATATAAAGTTTTTGTAGATTATGATTTGTTTTTTTACACTTGACCTAAGCTTGTCTTATCACATTCAACCTTCTGCTTACAGAGTTTATGAATTTTGATTTTCTACCCCTAACATTCTATGTCAGGGGTAGGTGACGTACCCTGTTCCAGTTTCCACAAACCATCTATTTTAGCTATGCTCCAGTGAATGGGTATATAAGATATGTGAGTCACGAAGGATAAGGACAGAGATTGTATACTAAAATCCTAACAGACATTTAAAATGCAACTTGATGGTGATTAAATGAACAAAAAATCAAGTCCTCTAGAATGCACATACATGATATCTTCCTCAGATTCTTCAGAAATTTAAACTCATGTTTACCAATAATGCTATTAGATGTATAATTTTGATAGATACAAAACAATCAACTAGGCAGAGAGTCATTTTCACATGATGAATAGATTGTTTAAAACCCCCAGGTGTCATCGGTATATCAATATCAAGCAGATATTTTATGCCTTCTGATTTCAAAAGGGTTGTTGGAATAAAGAAGGCTTTCAACTTCTTTCAGTATCATACAATACTAGAAAAGTTAAATAAATATTGTTCACAATTTTCAGGAAGAAAAGTGCTGCACAAAGCACCTGCTGAAAATCCTTTAGTGCTTCTTTAAATTTCCCCATAGCAAGATAAGCTGCACCTCGCCTGTAATATCCCTGCAGCAATAGAAAACTATCAGAACATAATTACACATATTCAGATGCACAAAATTTAGGGCACAAAACATGCCTTTGAGTATTTAGGATCAACTTCAATAGCCTTAGAAGCATCTTGTATGGCACTGCCATATTCCTCCAGTTTAAGGTGGGCAATTGAACGATTGGCCCAGTACACAGCATTCTGATTGTTTACTTCAATCGCTTGTGAATACAGATCAATAGCTTGAGCAAATTTATGAGCTGAAATAATAGTGAAAGTGAGCACACTGATCATACCCAGACCAAAAAAAAAAATCACTACAGACACAACAGTTAACAACCAATAAAACAGTGTTCAAAGTTAACCTCTACGTAAGGATTCTTGCTTGTCGCATGGATATAAATAGATAAAATAATATGCCGCACAATAATTCATTCAATTCAGTCTACTTGTGTGAGAGTGTATAATGTTTGTCACTTGTTAACATTTACTATTTAGGAACACCAAAAGTAAATCTCATCAGTATGGAACCAATTCTGATTATTCAAGTTGTGATCTACAAATTCTTTTTTTTTTAAATCCAAGGAATTAAAAGGATAGGTCACTTCATTGCAAGATATATCAAACTAAAATAGAAGAAAACGTAACAACGAATTGTAGAAGCACATATTATTACCTTTATATGCTTCATTTGCAAGGAGTTTAAGTTCTTCAGCTCGCAAAACATTAGAATTATTAGCTTCCATGATGAGCATAAACTTTGTCGTCTACAAGAAGTACGGACCCATATTAGCAAATTATAGATTCCCTGATTAATTTCTCATCCTCGTACAATTCTATATCAACTGAGTGCTACAAGGAGGGTTGAGATGATATATTAGGTAATAATAGTTCATATCTATTTGGGACAGACATAAAAAGTTATAAATTGCAATTCAAGAAAATATCAATGGCCAATCAATATGAAAATAATATACTAGTCAGACTAAAGGCCCGTTATCAATTTCCTAATTCAACTTAGCACTAAATCAGAATCAAATATACACATGCCTCTGATGAATACGCAACTATCCATTGCCATACGCTTATTGGGGGTGAATATTTCCCTGTAATATTACAAGCTATATTATTCCCAATATACTCTTCATCACCACATTGGTCTCTATCATGAAAAATCACATATGCAATGGGGTAAAAGTTCCATCCTCCTCATAATACCATACGCGACATCCAAGCAATTGTCTTTTAGCGTCAGACATAACGAATTTCCTCGTGGTTAGCAGTTAATGGTTACAGACAAAACAGATAGGTCCTCAAGAGCAATTAACAGCTTTACAATTGTTACACGCAGTATATGAAGTTCTAAAACCTCAGCATATACTAAAGCTGATGGCAACTTGCAAAGAGTACCCCAATAGACGGATAGACATTGCCTTTAGTAATAAAAAAATGTCATATTCTATCATTTTTCTACATAAACCAGGTGGAGCAAAACTATTCTCAATCGCCAACAAGTAAACTGAATCAAAGCCTATTGTTCAAAAATTATATTTTCAGCTGAAAATTCTTTCAGCAAAAATTGGGACCCGGAAAGCAGACAAACTGACCCTTAACACAACAACTTGGCTCTCAGCCAATGTGATTTCTCATTAAACAGAACCAAATATATCATACACTCATGCGTAAAGATTCAAAATTTAATATATATTTTTCCTCAATCACGGCAACCGAATGAAGGGTCTTCCTCAGTTTGGTTCCCGAGATAAACAAGGCAAATAATGAGTCAGTCAAAAGAAACAGTTCATGAATATTAAAAAAAATCTTCTTTTTTTCTCATAAACAGACAGGGGGTTAACCCAGAAGAAGAAAGTATACCTATTGCATTAGCTGACACTATCGGATCTCGCCAGAGAGAGAAAAAGATATACAGAGAAAGAGAGGGAGTTGGAGGGAAAGAGAAACCCTAATCTTATAGAAAGACTTGGATATATATATATCAGCTGTTGTTAAGGTGTGTGGACTTGGTCTAGTACATTGTACAAGGGTTTATAGAAAGGATGCTATATATATTTGGGGAAGAGGGGAGAGATAGAGAGAGAGAGTGAGAGGCTCAACTGACTTTTTTTTATCTTTTTTGGGATTCATTTTAGGAATCCTCTTTATCTAGAGAATTTAGATTGACTCGAGAAATTTCTGAAAATTAATTTTCTTCTTATCTTGAGGCTTTTACATTTTCCTCCGAAATTATGTACGTTTTTTTTTTTTGCTTAAAGTTTCTATCTTTTTTATCCAGATCTTAAAGTTTTATCTTGTTCATCAAAAAGAAAGTTTCTAACTTTTTTTTTTTTTTGGTCTGAAGAAAGTTTCTAACTTGTTGGGTTTATGTTCATGTGTATATTCCAAGAGAAAGGCAAGGTTTACCGACTTGGATGCAAATATCACCCCTATCAGGCTATCATATATGGATCAAATTGTGTCAGCATATTTTTATTTTTACAAAGTCTGCGCGGTGAGAAATCGAACTTAAAACTTAAGATGCAGAAGTAAATGCGTTTAATTACTTGAACTACATTATATTATTTTTTATTATTTTTATTTTCTTTAAAGCTATTAAGTTATAACATTTTGATACAATTTATTTATTTATGTTAAACACTTCCATAGAATTAATAAGAAAAAAAAATCACTTTCTTAAACTGAACAGTTCTATCAATTATTTATGGGTGGAGCTAAGCTAATCATACTTCACTTACTTTTTTGTATTAAAGAAAAATACAAAAAGAAAAAGCATAGTACTTCAATATACTGAACAGTTCTATCAATTATTTATGGATGCAGCTACTCATGCCTCACTTATTAAATTATTTATTTAATTACTTTCGAATCCACTTGCAATGCAATGAAGCACCGAAATAGCATTTCTTTAGTTTACGTTTTATATTTTTGATAGGAGTATCAGCTTCATTTTCTCCACTTACACTTTATTTTGCTTTTTAATAACAAAATTGATTAAAAAGTATGAAAAAGCAAAAGGAAGTGTAAGTGGAGAAAAATGAGAGTGGAAAAATCAACTCTCTCTTTATATTGTATTTACGTTCAAAACATCATTTTAACACGATTTATTGAAAAAGAGAGTTCAATACAAACTTAAAATTATATAGGATTTTTACCTCAAATGGTTAAAAAAATCATCATTTTTCTTATACTTAGAGAAGTTTCATATTCAATTGTTCTACTCCTCTATCTCAATCTTGTTTGTATCAAAATAAAGAAAATTAAAATGATAAATTGTTTAACATACATCACAATATCAGTACAAACAATATCCAAACACCTTCCCACGTAGTGTTAAGAAATTAACATAGGCCGGTCGTTTCAACCCTCCTCATCAATAAAATACTATTGCCTTCGTGTAAAAAAAAAAAAATTAATAAACAACCGAGTTCATCCTGGTCTCTATGAATGAGAAGAGAAAAATGTGCATAACCTCTAAAGCCATATAGCATGACTTGCATTAGAAACTTCTTCTCAAAATAACCTTTCACAACTTGCAACACAGTTCCTTTCAAATAGCCTCATTATGTTGTGTATTATGTCCCATATACAAAGATATCTTGTTACAGGTGAATATGGAGTTCCAATGGGAATGCAAGACTTGTTGAATATTAGCAAAATGGATATGGATTCAAAAGAACTAATTACTATTACAAGCTAACTAAATTACATGTTCTAATACAACCATTTACCATGACTTACTTGAAGCCTAATAAACCTATCCAATCCCACATAACATGTTACATGATCAAAAAGATTAAAAAAATTGAAAACAACCCAAGAATGAGAAATTTACACAAAATATGTCATCCGTTTTTGCGTATTATGGATGGTCCTACCAAAAGTCTCCAACCTCTGTACTTCAAGTTTAAAACTTTAAATACTCTTTAATGCACCCACCAGTGGCGGATCTAGGAATTTTCCCTTCGGGGATCAAAGCATAAAAGCTCACAAATTTTTTCTGACAAATCTAAAATGTACCATATTATTATTAACCAAGCTACAAAGATTTAAGACCATATTATTATTAACCAATCTTACAAAGATTCAACGCCTAAAGTAAGCAATTTTAAACTTATCACCCTACTAAGAAAATTTATAAATGTTGCAGCTGCAGGACAAAAATATGTGAAAACCCCCAATAATTACTTAACAACAAAAGTGAAGAAAATTAATACAAAACCGGACTAGCTTTTTGACCCCAAAAAAAAAACAGACTAGCTAAATATAATAACCTAACAAACAAAACTAACACAAAAACTAAACTAATTAACCAAAACAATCTTTATTACTTAATTAGAGCAAACAAAAGCTAAGGACATACAACAATCATTATTAATTAATTAAAGCATAAAATAAATAGAATAAGAATGCTCCAAGGGGGTTCAAACCTTGTACCTCCAAGCTGCATGTGAGCCCTTGAACCACTGAAGTAAAACCTCTTGTTGTTGTAAATTCATATAACTAACGTATATATAACGGGTGACAGGACCCGACCCAAATTTCACTTTGGAATCCGAGCCGAGCCCTGTGCGTGTCCAACACCTGTCGGGTGTCGTGCACACTTGACCAAATTGCCCTTTTTAAAGCCAAACTCAAGAAAACAACTTTTGAAGGTTTGACTTCTGCCGAAAATTCGGCAGAGCTTCCCCTATAATTAGCTCGTTTCCCAAAAATTTTACACCTGTATAAAACACAATTCTTAATTTCCAAACTTCCAGCATGCATAAAAGAGAGTCTCACACAACTAAAAACATTTGAACTAAAAGGCATCCGGCCCAACAACAAAACCAAACGTAAGCATTAACATCAATTCAAACCTAACATTTTCATCCCTTGAAATCATCAATTCCAAATATAAATATCCATTTGGGCTTAACAACAACATTTCTAGCCATCATATGTCAACCAAGACGAATCCTAGCCAAACATTCAGCTACATTCATTTTAGTAGTCAATAATTCGATACGCACATCAACAATAACAAAAGCATTTCATAAGAAAATTCAATTCTTGAAGTTCATTCTCAACCAGCTTCATATCTCAAATATAAATCAAGCATTGAGTCCGCACATCCGTTCAGATTTCATTCAATTAACATGTTCAATAGATTTCCAATTCAAGCCCATAACCAAATTCCATAGTATCCTCGCTCATGGCTGCACCTAGATTAGTCTAGGCTGCCTACGTACCCTCTAGGAGGGATCAAGCCACACGTAGCTCTTAAAAGACTAAAGTTCAAACCATAAAGTACTTGAATTAATATTCCCACATATTTTCAATTATTAAATTGTCCCGACTATAATCAATCAGTTAAAACCAGAATGAACCCGAGTGATTTCAAAGTGATCTCATGATTCAAGTAACAGTTATAAATAGTATAATATCCTTTACTTTGAAAACTCTCATTCTTTGCCCCATAAATCTGAAAATATAAAATAAAGTTCCCTCCAATAAGTATCCAAGATCAAATCATTAATTTCTGTTTAAAAACATCTTAAATCTCAAAATACTCCTCACCCAGGTGTACCCCCAATCATATCCGTCAATACCTAGTATCATACATGTCACATCCTCGCCGAACTCGGGAAACACAAAGTCAGCCCGAGACGCGTTATCCGTCAATTCCCAAGTATCAATCCGTCAATTCCATATATCATGTACCAGTTATATCCTCGCGACACTCAGGGATCACGTAATCAGCCTGAGGTGCGTATCCTTTGATTTTCCATCAATTCCAACCTTTAGCCGTCAATTCCATTTCCTCGCAAGACTCGGTGACACGAAGTCTGTCCGAGCCGCGTCCTAGCAAGACACTCAGGAGTCACAAAGTCAACCTGAGCCGCGTCCTCGCAAGACACTCAGGAGTCATAAAGTCAACCTGAGCTGCATCCTCACCAGAACGGGTGATCAGCCCGAACGTGTATCCTCGTTGAATCGGGGGACACCAAGTCTACCCGAAACGCGTCCTCACTCCACACGGTTCGGGCGTCCCCGAGACTCGTGGGGTGTATCATAAATGACAAATCTATTTCTAAGACAACAGGGGGTACTCCTGAGGTGGGTTTGAAAACCAAATCCAAATCTGAATATCATCACCCTTCGCCAAAAATCCATTTTCATACTTAATTATGTAATAAAAAATATAATACTCTCAAAATCAGTTTCCCAAATATTCAAAAGTACTCAACCATATACTTAATTATAATAGTAATAATAATAATAATAATAATAACAATAATAATAATAATTAATTAATAAATACTGAAACTAATACTAAATAACCAAAAGAAATCCCTGTCTCAATGGACTACTTTCATGAATAAACCCGTAACAGTATTCACCATTAAACATACACGAACCATTAGCAGAATGAATATATAATTTCACAATATTATTATAACAATAATAACAATAGTAATAATAATCATGAAAATCCCATCATCACATACTTAGTAAATAATACCCCAAATTCCTTATAGCATCCAAATACAACCGTACCAACTCTATATAAACCAAGAATCCAACATACGAATACTTAATAGAAACCCTGACAAATCTCATATCTTCATAATCCCTATTTTAACAATATTCCGAGACTCACAGTTAAGACACTAAGCCCAACCATTTATTTCAAATGAATTCTACCAAAACCAAACATATCAGATGGTGAACATTACAGATAATTATTTCATAAAACTGTCATACATAAGCAATTTATTCATAAAATAATTCATAAAGTTATTACTTTTCAAATAAATATCCGCTCACCAAACCAAGTCAATGCCCGACCTCAACTAGGAATTAGACCCAAACCCTTAGTTCCCAGCATTCAAGTGCGTGTACGACGTACAGGGTATTTCTAAGGTTAAACTACGTTTTTCGACAGGTGAAACAACCTCGGGAGGCACACAGTCAATCCCTGGACAAACTTCCCGAATATGGTCAACTGGGGCCCGTGGGCCCACAACCTCCGATTGGATCTGAACATTCCTAAAAGTCCAACAAAATCAACTTTTCACATCCCGAAGGTTTAATCTCGATCGAACGGTCGGATTTCTGACGACCGCACGATCGGACGGTTTTAGTTTAATTAAACTTTAAGTTATTGATCCGGAGCATCTAGGGCTCCGATCCACGATCCGTCAATTTCCACATAATCCTAGAAATACGAGAAACAACATATTAAGAATTGGGACCGATCCAACGGTCCGAACTTATCGAACCCGGATAACGCGCAAAATGCGTAAATCCGTTTGACTGTTTAACGAACTCCAATTTAAAATCCGAGCCCGCCTATGCGCTCGTGACGACGTAAGGATAATTTAGGAATAAAGATTGACATTATAGTGGCCTCGCACAGCCACCCACACTGGCAGCGCATTGGGTGCCCAAAGCGATAAACCGAGGTCGGACAAACTCCAAACCAAGAGCTGTCCTTCCACCTATCTATATTGCACGATGAGTGGAACAACTTTCTCAACTACGTGAACGTTCATAGACGATGGCAAGTGGCCGGAAATTCTCTTTGAAAATCGGCCAAACTTTGATTCACAGATCGGGTTGCCTAGACTCAAAATTTATGAAAACCAACCATACAAATAGTTAGGGCTCGAAGAGTAGATAGATTTACATACCTTACTCGCCTCAATTGGTCTCCGGAGGAGGGAGAACGAAGCCTTGGAGTTTTGACCAAAATCGGGGAGTTTTTGCTTTTTGCCGGCGACCACAAGTGGCGGCTCTGGCTGGGCAGCTGTGGGATGGAAAGAGGACGGCGACACGGCCGTTTCGGTACCAGCCCCGCCAAGTTTGGTGGTCGGAAGAGGTGGTGGCAGCCTAAAAACCAGATGGGGCTGAATTTTAAAAAAATGAAGAAAAGCTAAAATTTAGATCTGCCCGATCACTGTAGCAGTGCACTGTAGCAATCCGATTTTTTTTTTTAAAAATATATTTAAAATCTTTCAATTTATTTTCTTTTATCATACTTTCGGGGCAAAAATGTCTTTTACTTGAATATTTTAATATTTAAATATTAATTTAGGAACGGAATGTTACAACGGGTATGTAGTTTCCAAGGAAAGAAAAAAATTAAAAATCTTCACGCATGCCAAAATTTCTCAAAAAGCATATGTCGGTCAAAGTTTGACAAAATTTCTTTTCCTTCTTCCCACGTCGCCATCACTCTCTCTCTCTCTTTCCTTATTCTTCTTCCTCTCTCCCTCTGTCTCTTTTTCTTTCTTTTTTTTCCTTCTTCTTTTTCTTATCTCTCTCTCTCTCTCTCTCTCTCTTTTCCTTATTCTTCTTCCTCTCTCCCTCTATCTCTTTTTCTTTCTTTTTCTTCTCTCTCTCTCTCTCTCTCTCTCTCTCTCTCTCTCTCTCTCTCTCTCTCTCTCTCTCTCTCTCTTTTCCTTATTCTTCTTCCTCTCTCCCTGTCTCTTTTTCTTTCTTTTCTTCCTTCTTCTTTATCTTCCTCTCTCCCTCTGTTTCTTTGGCTAACCATCAAGCCATTGCAGGGGTCACATTTCTTCTCCCCATGCCATGGTTTCTGGTTTACAGGGGTCACTTGACCCCCTGCCCAAATGTTGATCCACCCCTGGCACCCACACTTTCCAGCTGTGCTGAAATTCCAATACCACGCAACAAGAACTTCCCAATACTATAGTAAAACAAAAACAACCAATAAAGCAAGTAGGTAGAACAAATTCATTCAAATCACATCATATATATTATTAGTTTTAAACAAAATCTAAACAAACAAAGAATCATTAACTCAACCAATTAGTACAAATCACATACACATAAAGAAGAACAATCAACAACACCAGCATGATCCAATGTAATGTAAACGAACAAGCATCACCCAACAAAACCCAAGATTCATTTTCACAATGAAACACAAAAGTGAATTAAATAAGTGAAATTTCACACTATATCATCATAAAGTCACAATCTTTGAATGATTTTGTAAACAAGAAGAAGTTGAAGTTAGGCGTATCAGACATATATCACACTTGGACAGAGGAGATGAAGAGCTAGATAGAGGGACTCTCTGGTGCTTGCTGGCTAATTTTTTGGCTACATGAATCTTCTAGTCGCATGCCTAGCATAAGGCAGCTTCGTTCACACATCACATCACTTTGACCTCTGCTACTTCACATGCATTGCACTGTATCTTCATCTCTCTCTATCTCTCACTCTTTCTCTCTCTCTCTCTCACACACACACACACACACACACACTCTCTCTCTCTCTCTCTCTCTATCTCTCTGTTTTCTGAAATAAAGCAGAGAGCTTATGTTTTCTGAAGTAAAGCGGCAGGCTTTAGGTAAAGAGTTGTGCAGTGAGGCTTTTCAATGGCAAAGTTTAAGGTAAAAGTTGAGACTTTGGGAGCAAAAGAAGATGAAGAATGAAATCCCAGTTCGGGGTTTAAGAAGGCTCAATGTAATTAAAGTTTAAACCGACTATTGGTTATTTCCCTATAATATAATATGGCAGTCTGGATGGCCGACACATGTCATTACCATAAGTAACCCATGCCACACATGCTTGTCTGACCGTACACATGGGATAAGAGAGAACGGTGATGAGATTTTTGTCACAATATCTCATGATCTCGCCTCAGCCAAGAACACAACTTGATAGATTTGGCACTATTTATACCACATTGCTTACCACGTCTCTAATAAAAGTGGGCCCCACCAGTATATTGAGATCTACCTATATTAGAAAGGTGGTCATCTACGTGGTCAATAAATGTGATCCAAATATCAACACCCATTTGGTAATGTGAAAACTAGAAACTGTGAAAGTTTGGTCGAACCCAACGTACAAATGCTTGAATATGTTGACGAAATGTAAGGTAATGTTATCATTATCATTATGTTCATTATTAATTTTAAACAATGTAATGTAACCATTGGTATGAAGTATTAGAGTAGGAATATTATTAATCTATTAAAATTGTAGCTCGAATCCTCACTCTCTTCCACCACCTTTATCCAGTCATCCATTATATCATCAACATCTTCTTAATTTGCATTCACTGTCTATATAGCAGAATTCACATTTCCACTTCTCATGTGAATTCCACCATCCAATCTAGGTGCATACACTTCATACATAGACATCAACACCCTATTTATCTCCTTGGTTTCGTTTTCCACTTATGTGTCATCAAACTTCTCATTCTTAAACAGATGTGTCACATGCCTAAGCTTGAATCCAGGGTCCAAAACAATAGCAACAACCAGTAGTACATTCATAGCTTCAAATTTGACAAAATACTTGTTGTATGTTTCTCTCATTTTGCCTGCCATATCAACCAACACATTTTCTGCTTCTGAACCAGTGGCCATCTCAGGTGACACAAACAACTTATCAATCTCTTTTTCTATTGCTAAAATAGAATGGAAAGCTTTGTTGACAGTGGAGTGCAAAGATGTACTCACCTTCAGTGTAACCTCATAACAAACCATCAAGAACTTCACAAAAACAGTAGCATTCTCCCAATCATCTTTACTTGGTGATCCAACCCTAATTTGCTTAGTATTGCTCACAACCACACCATCATCATCAACTTCAGGTTCTGGTTCCTTGAAGTAAGTCAAGAAAGGGTTGTCCTCATCTTCCCCTATTCCTACAAAAGCCTTTTAATATTTTAAGGCTGCATCCAACATTATAAATGTCGAATTCCACCTTGTGGGGACATCCATGTAAACCATACATTTTATGGACAGTCCCTCTGCTTCCACACAGGTTTTAAAAAACTCCAACCTTTGAGGTGAAGACCTAACATATCTAACAACATTTCTAATGGCCAAAATAGACTTAGAAAGCCTCTTCAAACCACTAATTACAATTAGGTTTGTGATGTGAGCAAGACATCTCATATGTAGGTACTTCCCTTGCAAAACAGGTTCTGCTTTTGCCCTTCTATTCAACTTTGACCTAATCCAATTTATAGCCATTTTATTAGCAAATGCATTATCCACAGTTATAGCCATAACCTTTCTATCCCCCACTCAAGTAAACAATTTTCAAAGAGCTTCTCTATTGTTGCTCCTTGGTGATTTGAAATCACACAAAAGTTCAAAACCCTCTTGTGCATTTTCCAATGAAATTGGCAGTTAACACCATATAGTTACAGTTTTGGACACTTGACCAAGTATCAATAGTGAGGCAAACCCTAGTTTCCCTCAAATCTTTCTTCAACTTCAACTTATGCTCATCATACATTTTCAGAAATTGTCTTACAATTATTATTTTGGTAGGAACATTGAACAAAGGACAAATAGCACTACAAAATTTCCTAAGGTCCTTCTTTTTTACAAAACTGAATGGAAGCTCATCTATAATAATCATCTCAGCACAAGCTTCCAAAACATCACTTTGCACAAACCCCATGGCTACAAGCTTGTTACCTGGACTCTTATCACCACTAATTATCTTCTAGTTTTTGTCAACATTTGCATGGTAATATCTGCAATACTTCATAATGTGGTTAAGCATTCCACTTGTCTCATTTTTCCCACTATCCACAGCATAATCTTCTATAGGACCTTTAGGATAGTAGACCTATTTTTCTCTCTTATGAACCACTTCAACTTCTATCATCTTCCCTGTTGCATTTTTTTTCCTTTTTCTTTTCCTCATATGCAATAAAATGATCCCAAACCCAACTACGTTTAACACCTCTAGGTTTACTATCTGAGTTGATTTCACTTACAAAGTCATAACTTTTAGTTTGAGGTGGCACTGGCACTTATGCTCCTTCTGCAGATTAGGTTAGATGTGGTGCAGATTGTGTTGGTGGTGGTGGTGCCATCTTAGGTGATGGTGAGGTTCTTGTTGAAGAAGCAATATATACAGACTGCATGCACACCAACAAAAAAGACAAAAATGGAATTAGTTAATTCCATTCCAAAGACAACATCAAATGGAATCAATTTTCAGGATTTATTACCATTCCAAATTCCCAATTGGGGCTTCGAGCTAGGGTTGAGCTCCAGATGACAGACAAAGAGAGAAGAAGAATATGAGAAGAAGAGCTTAGAGAGTATGACAGAGATAGAGAGAGAGAGAGAGGGAGAGAGAGAGATATATATATATATATATATATAGAGGAGAAGAGTTTGAATTGATGGAGGATTGAGAATTAGGGTTCTAAATTTGATGGATGAGAAGAGATAATATCACACACACACACACACACACACACACACACACACACACACACACACACACACACACACAGAGATAAAGATGAGAAGAAGAGCCTAGAGAGTATGAGAGAGAGAGAGAGAGAATGAGAGTAAGAGGATCTGATCAAATCGATTGATGGGGGATTTTGGGAATTAGGGCGCCATTTGACACACACTGAGAGATAGAGAGAGAAAAAGAGGCAGACGATGAGAATAAAGAGAGAGGAGTATGAGAAGAAGAGGAGATCGATTGATCGATTGAGGATTTGGGAATTATGGTTCGATTCAAGCCTTCGAATCAAGGATTGAAAAATGAGAAGAGATGAAGGATGAAAGAATGAATCAAATCGAGGAGGAAAAGGAACCTGAAATTGGGATATTAAAATTTTGAACCGGTGTTGTGTCAAACAGTAACGGTATGACACGGCATCATCTAGTTTACACTTCAACACCAATGGAACGGCACGACATTGGCATGGTTTCGGTTCGGTTTCTGCATTCCAATTTTGATGCCCGACCCTAATGCCAACCAGTTTTCACATAAACTGAACATATCCATATCCCACATTTGGTCTTAAAATAGAAGAAAAATACTTATGAAATTGGTTCCAACCCTAAAAGTCATCCAACATTGGAGGCAATACATAACAAAATTCATCCAACCCATAAAACCATCCAACAAAATTCAACCCAAAACAAAAGAAAATACCTATGAAACTAGTTCCAACCCAAAAAGCCAACCAACAAAGTTCAACCCATATTCAACCCAAAAAAAAAAGCAACATTTTATCGTATTGTTCAGTGTGTGATTCTTGGACAGAAGCATAGTTACTACATGTTGTCTTTGTGCGCTTCACCATTTTCCTCACCAAGTTATTTTGTGCTTGAATCAATTGCTCTGTTGAGCCAGCTTCAACTTTCTTTGTCTTATTTTTTCCTAATAATACAAAGACATAATCAATTTATGTATAAGCATCCACAATCAACCAACTGTGAAAAAAGACTTACCTTCAGCTTTGCAGCTCTTTGTTTTGCCTTTTCTCTCATGGAGTTCTTCCTATTCATCTCATCTTTATAAGTGTCAACCTTGGTTGTTCGAGTTGATGATCTAGCAGTAGCTTTGGCCTTACTCTTTTTAGTGCCCTAGGTTTTAGCATTTGGTGGCTTATGTCTATGCAAGTTAATGAATTATGACCCTTTTGACCACAGATACCACATTTGATAGAGTCTTGGAATTTGCATAGTTTCTTCCCACTACTTCTGTCTCTGCTTCCTTCTTCCTAACCATGCTTGGTCTGCCAGGCTACCTGCTATATATTAGAGGCAATATTTGAGGGAAATCAATGGTTTCCCAGAATTCCATTCCATTCACAATAAGAATAATGTTCTCATATGTCTTCAAGAATGTTTCATTCAAGTAACAATTATCTACATAATTCTCGGGCATATCCCCTCTCTTGTGGTTAATAATTGCCACTGCATGCTTATATGGAATGCCAGATAAATTCAGTTCTTACAACTGCATGTCATGTCATTCAAATCCACCACAAATTGGCCACCATTTCCAGCGTCTACTTGGAACTTGGGGCCTCCAGAGATAATTGCAATGCAATCTGCCTCTTGAAGTTTGTTATTTTCAAGCGGGCTTAGGACATAATCGGCCAGTATATGTTTCATCATCAAATCCCTCATCATATGTACCTTTCTCATTAACTTAACCCTAATATCCTCCATCATTGAAATGATTGGCTTTGTCCTAGCATCCAATATCTATGAATTAATAGACTCACATAGATTGTTTAGCAACACTCCACACTTCAAATTGGTGTTGAAGTGTGACTTTGACCAATGTCTTGGTGGTCTCTCTGGAGTTGTAAGCCAATTATATGCATTACTATTCAATGTTTTCGTCGCCTCCATTGCCCTTCTGAATTGAGGAACTGTAGTTGCCTTGGCAGCTGCCTAAAAGGCATCCTTCAACATCTTTCCCTTGTACATGGTGCTGAAGTTAGCTAACAGATGCCTTGAACAAAATCTATGATTACAATTAGGCACCACTGCTTCAAAAGCTCCCAACAAACATTTTTGCTTGCCACTTATGAAAGTGAACCCAAATTGGTTCTCCAATTCAATATCCTTCACAAGCAGCTCTAAAAATCATGTCCATTATTTTTTGTTTTCTACCTCAACTTGACCATATGCAATAACCCAAGTCATATTATTGGCATCCAAACCAAGCTAACAGCAACTACCCTCCATAAGGATTCTTCAAATGACACACATCCAATCCTATAAGTGGCATGTATCCTGCCTTGAATCCCTTCTTCAGTGCACCAAAACAAATGTACATTCTTTGAAACACTGGTTGTGGTAAATCTTCACTATAATCACACTTGATTTGCACTATTGTTCTAAGGTTTGTCTTTCTCAATTTTGATGCATAATCCCACAGCCTAGCATATTGTTCCTTAATTGTACCTTCAAGAAGTTTCAGGGATTTATTCTTTGCCCTCCTTGTCTTTGTATTGGAGTTGTATTGTTGCCATGAAAGAAACCACAGGAACTGTGGGGTTTGTCTTTACCTCGTCCATAAATGTTTTAGCTAGCCAAGAAGACTTCACCCTTTTATTTGTCCAAACCCTGGTACAAGTGTGCGTTGGATTGAGTCTCTTCACTTGTAGTGTGTCTTCCTGCTATATCTTGGAGGCATAAATCTAAGCAGCTCTCTGTAGAGCAAATTCCCCTTATCCTAAACTTCTCAGACTTCATCCAACAAACTTACCATCCTTCTTTGATTGAAGTGATCGTCAAAGTATTTCTGAAACTAGTACTATTTGGAAATTTCATCCCAATATTAAATTATGGGAATACATGTTTGTTGTGCGGAAACACTCCAAGACCATGTCGTTGATGAACTCTGCGAAGGCACATACACAAACCCCTTGAGAATAAAACACACACCAAACCACAAAGTAAACACACCCACACGAACACAAAGATTTATAGAGGTTCGGCCTCCTGCCTACGTCCTCTTGGTGATCCACCCAAGAAATTCACTAGTACGTAAGAACAACTTTGGTTACAATCAAGAACCTCATTAGCTCTCATAAGAACCCTAGATCTCTTTTCTCTCACCCTTGAATTTTGTCTTGTGTTTCTCCCTTGAAAATTCACTCTTGAATTCTCCTCTCTATGTTCTCATCTTATGCTTGTGAAAAACCTAGTTCTAAATGCCTATTTATAAGTATAGGGCTTTAGTACAATCATACAAGGAATAGGAAACCTAAAGAATCCCAAAACAAAGAGAAAACTCAGTCCAAATTTGACAAAGATTCCAAAACAAGGAGAAAACCCAGTCCAAATATGACAGGATTCCATCCTTCCTTCTATGGTGAGCCAATCTTCAATAATGTTTTGTGTTATCTTCATCAGAGCCATGAGGAAGTGTAAGCTCCTCTTGTTCAGAATCAATGACAACAAACATGTATTCTTTATCTTCAAAACCATATATATTCACCCATTCAGGCTTTGCACATGATTCTTGACTTGGTCCAGCCCACTCACCGTTTATATCAACTTCAGCCTGAAAGAAAAGATCATCTTCATCATCATCAATTCCATACTCATCATCCACAAAATCAGGGTCGCTTTCATCATCATACTCGGAAGAAGTATCAGGAGTAGGATGTTGTTGAACTAATGCTTTCTTATTCCTAAAAGATCTTCTTACTGCCATCTTTTCCTTCCCTTTGGAACCACTTGGCTGAACTTCTTCCTTGACTTCATTTTCTATCAAGTCATCACGATCTTCCACAACTTCATCTTTTCCATCCTTGTCGTTGGAACCAGTTTCTTTACTTGTGGTTGTCTCCACCTCATTTTCAGCATCATCATCTAAAGACTCAATGAACACACCAGATATTGACTTAGAATGAACTTTCTGCCTTCCATCATGCATCATTAGTGCTTTATCATAGTCTGAAAGCTTTTCAATGACAACTCCAGATGTTGTGAAATCCTCAATCAAATCAAACACTTGGGAAGCAGAACCAAATTTCATGCTAGACCCATGCTAGCCATATAGAATATCATCTTCGAACATGTCCCAATTATTTAGATACATGTTAATCTCCTTCAGCTCAGGAACTAGAGCACACATTTCCATAACCTATGAATCACAGTGTATTTGTTTCATAACACCATTAACAAGACCACGATACCAATAATCAATTTTGCTAACGAGTCCCAGATGAACCACCATGCAATTAATTTTTGTCAATGACATTTTGTCCTTATCCACATAATCAAAATAAGTAACATTGCCACCTACATAGTACTTATCCACCAGTCTTCCACCATGGTGCATTCGAATAGAAAATAAGCATGGATCCATTGCAAGAAAAAGTCACAAAACTTGTCATCAATAGTCCAAAGAAAAAGTGCCAAAAATTATCATCAACTGCACACAGACAACTGAAAAGTAAAACTCCAACATGGTGGAGTAGGACCACACAAACTCCAAAGTAACACATTCACAACATTTATACAAATATTCCAATAGAGTAGTACCAATTTTCATTATTAAATTCCTACATAGAGCCATAACCACATTTACCAAGCCTTAATATAGTATCATCCACTACACAAAGCACAACAGTACATATATAAAAGTCACTGACACAATCCCATTTTTTCGAACAAACCCAACTATTCCAACAGACAAACCCTTATCCCCCAAATTTTCAAACACACTAAACCTTTATCCCCAAATATTTGAACAAATATACCATAATCCCCTAAATATTTGAACATAGAAACCCTAATCCCAAAATTATAAACATAAAACCCACAAATTCGAAAGTCAAAACCGTAAATAACGTACCATAATGTGGATCTGCATCTCCAGGTTCTCGTACCTCCCAACTCATCGTCGCCTTGCAACTGAGGTGGAAGAGGTTATTCTCAGATGGGTGATGATGAGTTTGTTCTTAGAGGAGTTTGTTCTTATATGCAAAGTCACTTCAGCGAATAAAGGAGAAGCATAAAAATAAAAATAAAAATAAAAATAAAAAAGGGATTTTGGCGAGAACACCAAAAATGGTCAAAAATGCCCCGCAATCGACATAAAAAGCATCGTACTCGTGGGACCCACATATGACACGCAAGCAATTAACGGAGATATTGACAGTGAAGTTAACACCAGAACCCAATTGAAACAAGTTGGAAAGATTAGGGTATGAAATCATTAAAATTGAGAGTGCATGGACTAACATGTCTTACGAGTAAGAGTTCAGGATACTAAATTGAAATTAACCCCAGTATTTACAACATTATTCAAGTGTTTGCAGTGAGAAATTACTATTTAGTTTTAGATGTCACGATGAAAGGAAATGGTGGGGTGCTTTGTTAAATTTTGGATTGCAAAAGAAAAATTGAAACTTTTCTCTATTAAACACTATGTTGTCCTCGCATCTTTATGAAATCATGAGAGGGTTATTTTGGAGAAATTTAAAAGTGGAGAAACCAAATAGTTGTTTCCTTTCTCTATTAGTGTATAAACTCACTTATTTGTTTAAAGCTATTGATTGTGTCTTGTAAATATCAATTTCCAAAAATATTTAGGGGATATTATTATTTGAGTAATATATTTTGAATCATCACTATCTTGTTCATGTCACTTTTCAAAGAAATCAATTACAAAAATTAAATGAGCTCTTTCTTTTGGTAATAAGGAAGCCCAGAGTATGCTTTTTTGTTTGTTTTTTTTCTTTGAATGTTCATATATTCAGTGCATTTCCATTTTCTAACTGTCTTCACAATTTTATTTGTTTGATCTTTTTACTTCTCATGCTACAACCAAAGCATTTGCCAAGCTTCATCAAAGTAAGAACAAATTATTATTTTTCTTGCCCTTCCCCACTATACCATAGTATACTTAGGCTCGTTTAGTACTGTATTGATTGACTAATTTATGTTGGATAGTATTAATCTGTTTCGGAGAGTACTGATTTTTTATCCATAATATAATTAGGCGTTTGGTATTGTTTCAGATAAACAGTATGACTAAGCTATATTGTGTTTGATACTCCGTCGGATAACAGTAGACTGAACTATTTTATAAAAAAAAATTCTTTGATAATTTATGGGATCATTTCCCTTGATCCAATTTCCCATTCCTTCAGTCATAACCCCCACTGGTCCTTGCACCGCCTCAAATCCCTCAAGTTCAACACCCATGTCTTCCACCAAAGAACAACCTTAGAAACCAAAAGTCCTTATGTAGAAGGCAATATTATGTTATATGAAGAAAAATAACGAAAACCAAGTCCAAATCTAGATTTGAATCAAAATTCAGCACTGCATGAGCAACTAAACGCTTCATAGATCATTCAAACACCAAAAGATGATAAACCCATATCATAGAATTAAACAAATACAAAATTACCCAACACTCAAAAGAACAAGGCCAATGTAAGTGCAGCCTTTATATGCATTCAATTTACGATTTTTCAAATAAAGAACAAATAAATCTGAACAGTTACACCTGTATCGCAATCAAAAGTAAAAAAAAATATCAAAGAAAAACGCATCAAGTGATAGATTTAATACATTCAAAAAATTGGGACTTACATCGAACAAGCAACAAAATCCAATAAAATTAACCCAACATATATGATCTAAAATTAACCCATAACAACAAAAAAACAACAAGAACAATTGAGAGCAATCCGATCAACCCATTAACCAAAATTAACAACAACAAAAACAGAAAGAAAAAAAAATTGAAGCCAAAGGAAGATAGAGAGGTTGGGAGGTTGAAGGCAGAAGAAGAGAGAAGAAACAAAAGAAACATATTGGAGAGAGTATGAGAGAGAAACAGAGAGTGAGAGATGAAGATGAAAATAGCATATGGTTTTTCACGTAGAAAGCGTGTTTTATTTTTCCCTAACTTTATAATTAAGCGTGTATTATCTAAACCGGGGTTTGTAGGTTGAAACTTTTGTTAGTTGGTCAGGTAATGAGAGTATTAAAAGCTCAATCCGTTTAACATAGTCAGGTAATTAAATAATACAAGTTGACACCAAACAACTGACATGGACTAATACTCCTATCTGAAGTCTAATATGGTGTACCAAACATACCCTTAAAGAAAAATTTAGTTGTATACACAAATAAAAATTTGGTACATTTGATACACAACTTGTGTATTATTGGATTGTGAAAATAAATTGTTCATCACGTTGACTTTTATTTAACTATATGATCCGTATTTACAATTTAGTTTTCATGTAGAAAAAGAACATTATACATCATGTTTAAATATCGTACAATGTGATGAAATATAAGAGCTATATAAAGGGTAATCCGAACATTCTAGATATGATTTTTTTTTCTTTATCCCTCACACGCATGCTCATTTTCACTTAAAACTAGGGGTGGTTGCGGTTCGGTTACCGCAACTTTTCAATGAAATCGTGAACCGACCGACATATTGTGATATGGTAAAAAAACGAACCATGAACCGACTGACATATTGTGGTATACCGCATGTCGGTATAGGGAACAACATAACATTACATAACTTTCCATCAACAAAAAAAGAGTTTGCTCATGCTTTAAAAAAAAATTTACTATCTTGGTTAACCCACTGATAACAACCTAACAAAATTACCAACACAACCAATGAGTTTGCAATACTAATTGAAACCCAATAAAAGTTTAATTATTTACTAATTAAGTTATATTAATTCACTAAATATTCAAATGATATTTCTTCAAGGCTGAGATTTAAAAATAAGAAAAACCAATAGAGGGAACTTAAAGAAATTCGCGGAGAATACACTTCATTAGTAATACATTCAAAGCCTAAGTGAGTCCCAGAGAGAGGAAGAAGATGAGAAAGAGAGAGAGAGAGAGAGAGAGAACCGCAACCGCATATTGCGGTCGGTTCTATAAACCACATGTTGCGGTCAGTTTTCGTGATACGTTGGTTTAGATGCGGTAAAACCTCGGTCAGTATTTGCAATTTTTCAGTCTAAAATGCCAACCCTACTTAAAACACACAAATGCAAGCATACATAACATGTGCAAACTTACTCTACAAGGCTGAAGATATGTGGAAGATGGAGGTTTTGAACCCTAAACCTCCTGAAAACCAAAGCAAACACTTTGGGCTTGGATGTGGAGTGTGACCATGTTGTTTGCTACTAGGACAAAGAACCTAGCCCAAGTGGGGTAGGCTTATATGTTTTTATTTTTATTTTTTATATACAAGTGATAGTCAAAACTACAATAAGGAGGGGGTTTTTTCTCACATATACTATCAATGTATTATTGGTCTGCAAGTCAATGACTTTATCTACTGGGTTATACCCCATTGGCGGATACGCTTATATCTAATTGTGCTTAATTTTTGTATAAAGGGGCTCTTGACCAAGGCTGGAGGGAGCTAAGGCCCATGGGTCCTATGCCCCCTTTCAATGTTATTGAGACCTTGGGTTTCCAAACACAATTACAAATCTTTTATCAAATTTCAAAGTGCCATTTCCTGTTTTTATGTTTTTCGTCTCTCTCTTTTTTCACTATTAATTTATTACTACACATTCTAAAATCTTTTTTTTCTTATTTTGACTATGATTTGTAGTAATAAACTACAATTCGAATTTTCTTAGTGTGTATCTAACAAAGTACATTTAATATTTTTTGCTAATATTAATGATGAGTATATAATTAATGTGATATGTAAAATAATATAGTATAGCAATCAAATTTAGCAATTTTGTATTGAGTAAAAGATTAATTCAAATGTCACCGTAAAAAAATATGTATATTTCAATATATAAGGTCCACCCTATCTAAAAAAATTCTGACTCTGCCACAGCTCTTGATCCCTAATGTCCAAGAGAAAATGTTTAATGGAAATTTTCCCATGTTTAATTCTTTTCTTGAATTTTCTATAAAGAAAATATGGGGGTGGGTGCCGCCATCTCTTGCAACTGTTTTGTTGTTATTGACCACGCCCACCAGACAGTGAGAATATACTTTTTGTTTTTTCATTATTTTTAATCAAGAAGAAAGAGAGAGAAAATAAAATAAAATAAAATTCCACACTCCACCAGAGAACAGAGCAGCTGAAGTGACCAGGTCCCTTTCTTTCACAATCGTGCTCTGCTAAAAAACATACACCTTTATTCTTATCCTCCCATTCATCCCTCCTCTAAATTTGTTTGTTTTCTTATTCTGCACCCAAAACCCAAAACCCAAAACCCAAATCCTTCTTCTCCATTCCATACATGGAAGCCATGCCACAACCTACACAACAAGCAGCAGCTGCAGGGGCCCGGTTCACTCTGCTGAAGCAGTCGTCGCTCGCGCCGGACCGCGAGGACTCGGTGACTCTGGAGCCGGTTGACCCGCGGGTGAGGCTGATGTACATGGCCAAGGAGGGCGACTTGGACGCCATTGAAGAGCTCTTGGACTCCGGAACCAATGTCAATTTCAGAGACATTGATGACCGCACCGCTCTCCACATCGCCGCCTGCCAGGGCCGAACCGACGTCGTTCAGGTGTTGCTCAACAGAGGCGCCGAGGTCGACCCACAAGACCGCTGGGGCAGCACTGTAAGAAATTTCACTGCCAATTTTGTCACTTTGGGTTTGTTTGTAAATTGTATGTGTATATATAGGTTGCTACTGTTGCAATGCAATTGCTTAGTGTTATTGACCCAGTGGATTATTTGTTCAACAGCCTCTTGCAGATGCAATGTATTACAAAAACGATGATGTGATCAAACTTTTAGAGAAGCATGGCGCTAAACCTCCGGTATTTAGTGGATTTTATGTCATCTACTGTTATTTGGGTGTGCAAAGTTCGCTTTTGTCCTTTTTCTTTTCCAAAAATTGAATATTTTGGTTCTTCCAAATTTTAGATGGCTCCCATGCATGTACAAAACGTACGTGAAGTCCCAGAATATGAGATTCATCCTACTGAGCTTGATTTCTCCAACAGTGTAGACATAACTAAGGTAAGTCTCATATCTTATGGGGAAAGGTCCTATACTATGTGGTAGGCAATGGTTTTATTTTGTTTTTAGAAGTCTGATTCAAGTACACGGTGACACAAGGCAAACGATCCCTCCTTTGTAGCTGATATAAACAACTACGCTGCTAATAAAGCAATTATATATGGCAAAAGATGACAAGGGATTGAAGTTGAAACTCAAAAGTTTCAGTTTCTGGGTGCAAGAGAACCAGCTCCACTTCAAATCTATGTGACCATAATGGCTCTTTTGTCTTGGCGCATGCATCTAGTTAGTGAGCATGTTATTTCTGCTGGGCTTATGAGGAGCTATACACCTCTGGCTGGGTTTAACTAAAATTTCCACATTTCCATTTATAAATGAAGGAAGTGAAAAAGTAGACTAGTGAAACTTCATATGTCTATGTGACTTATGTGGGTGTCTGTTCAATGAGCTTAAGATAAAAGATTCAGTTGAGTACTATTGATTAAGGTACTGGGTATGATGGGTTTAAAGGCGATATTGATCTTGATTGGGTTATTCAGCTGTTTATTTTTTTTTTCCATTGAAATATATGATAGGGAACCTATCGCATTGCATCTTGGCGTGGAATTCAAGTTGCAGTTAAAACGCTCGGGGAGAAAGTATTCTCTGATGAAGATAAAGTGTGGGTTTGTCTTACTTTAGGCATAAGTTTTTGTCTGTATATTATTACTGTTTTACTTTCTAGTGTAATTTTGATAAGACTTAAAAAGTCTTGAATCTTTATTTTTGACTGGAGTTTTAATTGCTGAATGGAATCTCAGAAATGCATTCAGGGATGAGCTTGCTTTACTTCAGAAGTTACGACATCCAAATGTTGTCCAATTTTTGGGTGCTGTAACACAAAGCAGTCCAATGATGATTGTCACAGAATATCTGCCCAAGGTCTGACTAAAACATGAGAAGAATTTAGCTTGATGTCTTCCCTGAAAAACTTCATTCATTCCTATGTCTTACATGTTTCATTATCTTGTGTCTGAGTATTTGATTTTGACTTAATTCAGAAAACACTTGCACAGCATTGAGGTTACAAAATAAAGGCATAAACGGGGCATTGCCCCACTGTAGATTGCAGTACACACAAAATGAGACAAATGTATTGTGTGGTTGTTTGGCATCATACGCAATTGTAAATATTTAATATATTTTATATTGTCTTTTTCATCAAAATATCATTACATTTGAAGCTTTTGTTGAGCCCTTGTTTTTACTTTTGCAGGGAGATTTTCATGCGTATCTTAAAAGGAAAGGTGCATTAAAGCCAACAGCAGCAGTAAAGTTTTCACTTGACATTGCTAGGTCAGTCAAGTGGCTTACACTGAATTTGCTTGCAAGTTTTTTGTGGAAATGTGAATGGTCATCACAAATGCCTTGGAATCTGATGTTTCCATGCTATATTGTCGAGTTGGAGTTCTATTATTTTGTGTGTGGAATTTGGGGTGTAATTCTTTTAATTCTTTAAACAATTTAAAGCAAGTGTCATTTCTTTTAATATTCTTAGTACTTGATTGACTTGAATCATATCATACCACATTCGTGGATTTCCTTAATTTGATACAAGGATGGGGCCATTGGGGAGGTTTTTTGTTTTGGAACTTACCAGCAGAATCATAAGGTCATCTGCTTGGTCCGCATTGCCTCTGAGAATTACAGTTCCTATGGAGACATCCCATTAAAAGTGAGAACTCTAATTCCCTGTAGGGTTAGAGAATTTCTGGGGTGGGAATTCAAATATGGGGTGAAGATAATGAAAATGAAACTACCTATATAATAGAAAATCCAACGAAGAGCTGTCAACCAATTACTTGTTTCCTCTGTTATATTGCAGTTTTTGTATCATATTGGACTGTTACAGTGAAGCTATGTATACTTGGTTGTAGAGGTGTTTTGTTGTCACTGCTTGAATCATTGAATGGACTTGAAGGCCAAGTTGGTTAGTTTTGGTATCTACCTTTTACAGGGGCCATGGTTTTGTGTGGATCAAATGCAAACAGTATTCTTTGATTGAGTTTGTGGTTTTGGCATTCATGGTGGTGGAAGGTGGATGATTGCTACCTGTTATAGCTAGCAATTTCATGTGTTCTCTTATCTTAACGAGCACTATACTGATATTGCAGGGGGATGAATTATCTTCATGAGCATAAACCTGAAGCAATAATTCATCGAGACCTTGAGCCCTCGTATGCTCTCTCTCTCTCTCTCTCACACACACACACACATGTATTATTGCTTTTATTTTTTCTAGTGGCGAAACAGATGTAAACCAGCATAGTGTTATATATTATCTGAGTCATCAGCAGGAAACTTATAAAATGAGCCATTGAGCACAGTAAGGACAAGTGGAATGTGACCAAGTAATATAAATGGGTTGAAAACTTAAGTTGAAGCCTAAACTGAACAAAATTGAGTGGGCCCAATTTGGGCACAAATTGATAACTTGCATTCTTTCTTTCACTCCTCTTAGTTTAATAAATTGTTCTAAGCAGTGTGGATTTTTCATCTTAGCTGAGCATGTGAAGCATCATACTTAAATGCTGGCATGAATCATGCACTATCAATAACTAAATGGTTGAAGCTGTTAGTTTCTTAATTGTTTGTGAGTAAGATAACAGAAACATATTGCGGGATGATTCTGGGCATCTGAAAGTTGCAGACTTTGGGTTGAGCAAGCTACTGAAAGTTGCAAATACAGTTAAAGAGGACAGACCTGTGACTAGTCAAGACACTTCTTGTATGTTGCTCCTTTTCTGAACATTTTTATCTTCCATTTATTTGTGTGTAAAATTGTGGAGTCATCCAATCAATTCTGGTCTTTATTAAGAAATAAAACCCAGCATGTTTGGATGACAATTTTGCTAATTTGAACTGAGAGAGGGAATACACCCTCAGTTTATTGAATGGGTACCCTATTAGAATCCCACACAGGCTCTTGTACTTTAGTTAGAGCTCTAGAATCTTAGCATTTCTTTGTCTCCTAAATGTTAGACATAACAGGATAAGGCTTAGGCTTATGTAAACATGTAATCATTCCAATTTTGATTATATCTAGTCGTTTCTATCAGCATGTGTGCCTATTGTTGCTGATATAATGAAATCTCCAATGAACAGGGAGATATGTAGCTCCTGAGGTTTACAGAAATGAAGAATATGATACCAAAGTGGATGTTTTTTCATTTGCTTTGATCTTGCAAGAGGTACCCTCTCTCTCTCTCTCTCTCTCTCTCTCTCTCTCTCTCTCTCTCTCTCTCTCTCTCACACACACACACACACACACACACACACACATACACACACATCTAGATAGAATCCTTTTTTTCTTTCTGTTAGTTATTGTCTGACCAAGTTTGTTGTCATTTGTTCTACGTTCATACGCTCAATTAAGTTTCTGTGCATTAATGTTTTCCAATTATCAAGTGTTTGTGCTTTTGATGGTCTAAGCAAAATTTACATTTTCAATAATTGAAGATAATATTTACCGCTTTTTCTTTCCAGATGATTGAAGGTTGTCTACCATTTTCTACAAAGCCAGAAAAGGAAGTTCCTAAGGCATATGTTGCAAATGAGCGCCCACAATTTAGAGCTCCACCAAAGCATTATGCACATGGATTGAAGGAGTAAGTTGTTTGCATGCATATTATGTATATATGACGTGTCGTTTTCTTTATACCTACCCACTTGTTTATTGGTAATTATTATGATATATTTTGGTCCCAAAGGGTTACTGTGGTACTAGAAATGAATTTTTGACCAGTCTTCCAAACTATCTACACCTCATGATTATAAACAAGTTTTGCTCCCTAATTGTTGGAACCTAAAAGTTTGAAGATGGGGGAAACAGAGCTTTTTATTTGCCTTTTATTTTATGTAAAAAGATTATATTGTGAAACTCCAATTTGAGAGGAAAATCCCTTGTTTCGATGCTCAAGATCTTTTATATACTGGGGTATATTCTCTTTGTTAGGGGGAGCTCCTTGTTCAGAAAGCTTACTTGAAGTTTGTGTACAGGTTAATTGAGGAATGTTGGAGTCAGGATCCGTTCAAGAGACCAACATTCAGGCAAATAATTAAGAGGTTGGATGACATTAATACCCAGTTTGCTCGAAAAAGACGCTGGAAGGTGCATTCTCTCTCTGCCCAAATTAGCTGGTTTTGACACTTGGAAATGCATTTTCTGGGATCCTTGATTTCCTTTCATACATCGGCTGGAAATTTTTCTTGTTTCTGCACACAGTGCAGAAAATGCATTCTAGTGGTATTCTTACTATGTGCAAGTCAATTTTGCTGTGATTGTAAATACACCTCTGCAATTTCTTGTATTTTATACAGGTTATGCCACTTAAATGTCTCCAGAATCTCGAGGCCATGTTGAAGAAGGATCGTACATGCCCAAGCAGCCGTTCATCTACCCAGTCTACACTGAGATGAGTACTATTGCCTCATGTCATGCAGGACTAAAAGCTCTTTTTCTCCTCCAACTGAGGAAGCTTTTTCTAGCAGAGTTTAATTGTGAGATAGTTATACCTTCTTTAGGATTTTCAGTTGTTCGACAGAGCCATTACGGATGCTGTGTAATATCAAGATCATGTTGTTGCAGTACATTTGTCAATTAGAAAAGGACCTAAATGCCATGTGGGTAAAATTTCACAAGCCCCTCAAATATGTTAAACATATATTAAAAAATAAATAAATCATCCACCAAAAAGAAAAAAGGCAATCACTTATGGCAAAAAAGATAAGGTAAATGCAAATGTTAAGCCATATGTGCTCCAAGACTTCCATCGCTCTGGGTAAGCGCACAAAAAAATAATAATAATCTCTCATTTGATAAGGGGAGAAATTGCCTAAAACAACTGATAACCATTAACACAGTGTCGACAAGATTATATTTGCCAAAAATCTGAAGATTCCCTAATCAGATGCTATGTTGAGGGCACCTCTCAGGCTTATTCTATGAACAAGTACTAATTTTTACTCTAGCATCTTTCAGTCTTTTTCCAGGACTGAAGGCAATCACAATTCAGAAAGAGAAAACTGGTTTTTGTTCCTCCAATGTTTATTTCAAGTAAACCCGCACGTATTTTCTGCCATCACTTTCCTGGCTGCCGTTATCATTGCTGCCATTTTTGTTCTGGCTGACATTATCATGCTTACCCTCCTTATCTTGTTCACTAGTAAATTTGTTATAAAACTGCACCACCTTAGGGTGCACCTTAATCTTCGAGGGGTCGAAACCAGATAAATACAGGCCTTCCAAGCTTCTCACTCGGGAAAGAGCTACATAAACCATTCCATTTTCAAAAGCTTTGGAGAGATCGGTGTGAAGGCGGTCAAGAGTCATGCCCTGACACTTGTGAATGCTTGAAGCCCATGCCAGTATGAGAGGTAGCTGCTCTCTTTTAGCTACTGAATTTCCCTCTGTCGTAGTCCATGTGTTTGGTTGAACCGTCATTTCTAGCCCCGAATCAAATCTAACAACGGGTAGCAGCCCATCATCACATATTCTTGTTACACCCGCATCCTCTGACTCATAAAATCCCGTAACAGTTCCAGTGGCACCATTCACCAGGCCACGCCAAGTATTCAAATTTTTTACCAGCATTACCCTAGCATCTTTGCACAGGGAAATTTCTTTAGGCGCTATCCCCTGTTCAAGCTGTCTCTTCAAAGAATCATCCCCGCTATCAACAGCTGTATAAACAACAAGTTCATTGCCCAAGCTTGCCAATCTACTTGAATTCACTCTATTTACATCTTCATTCCTTGGATAGAGTTGTACCACAGTAGGATCTGGCTCGGCTTTTGAGCACGACTGTTCTAGTAGCTTTAAGTCTTCAGGATCACTCTCCCCTCTTCTTATACCCTGAAGCAACTTGATCAGTTGAGGGTCAGATTGCCGAAAAACCTCAGTAAGGTTAACTTGTAAGTCAAAGCTAGAATCCCAACACTCTGCTTCAAATGCAAATTTCTTACACCCTGAATTCTGTTGAGGTTTAACGGGCGGTAACTGAAAGAAATCCCCACTCACAACAAGTTGAATCCCACCCCAAACTTCATCGACTTGCTTGATGGTTCTGGCAATGAAGTCAAGACTGTCAAACAACTCTGCATCAACCATGCTACTTTCATCTAAAACCAACGCCTCGGCTTTCCGCCACCTCTTATAAGCCTTATTATTCTTGGAAATCATATGTACCAAAGTGTCTCTATCACCCATGGCACATCCAATACCAGCAAAAGAATGAAGGGTCTGCCCACTAATAGCACAAGCCGCAACACCAGTAGGTGCTGTGACAAAAACCTTTGAAGATCCGCGACATTTCTTCAATTGTTTGATAATATGCCTAACCAAGATTGTCTTCCCGGTCCCTGCGGAACCGGTAATGAACACAGATTTTCCCTCAGAAATGGCTGATATGACTTGTTTTTGTTGGTCAGTCCAATGAACTCTCTCTCTGGTTTTAGTGTTTTTGGCCTCTCCCTCTCTAGCTTTGTATCCGCTCTTGTATTTACCTTGAGCCCATTTCGTATTTTTGCCAGTGATTTTGGTGCTAAAATTTCTATGTGCAGACAATGCATAGCCAAAAAACTTCATACCCAGCATTTTTCCCTTCAACTCCTTTCTGGGTCCTCTAAATTAGGTTTCTTATTTTCCCTTCTCATAGTTGGTAACAGTAACAGATACAACAAGATGCACAAAGTATCATCAATATGACAGGGAAATAGTTCATACGGTGAAATGAGATTGCTTGATATTAGGGGCAAAGTGATAATCAGTAAGAGAATATAGCAGAACGGAGAAAGCAAGGAAAGATTCGAGCTTTACCTTTCAGATTGTGCTTGGACTATATGGACTCAGAGAAATTTAAAGTATTTCCCAGCCACCCCAAAAATATCCATCTCGAAATTAGCTTCTTTAATCTGGAGAAGTTATGATTACTGATATACACGAAGAAGACATGCTTCCTGCAACAGTTGAAATGGTAGACGACGGTTGAGGGGAACCCCACTTCTTCATTGACAATCTTGGGCTTGTGTTCTTCCTTTTGGGCTTTTTGGGCTTCATTGCAATTATTTTTATATTGCAGCTTAACCTTAATTATTTGTCAAAACACTTCATTATATTTCATAATTCCCTTTTTTGAGGAAAAATCTATATTTATATCTATCTATACATAGAGCTTCAGCTGAGGGATCTCTCAAATAAGCTTATTTGAGGGACACCTTTGTAGGACCCACCCTACTTTGTATTTCAATAATCTGAACCGTTTATTTTTTAGATATTCATTCAAAGAATCTATGCAAAAAAAAAAACACTTAAATTAGAATCCATTTAACCACTCAATTAAATGATTATTTTAGTGTTTTCTTGAAGCATAATGTTCATCCATTTTGTTGGACACAACTAGATGTCTTAACGGTTCCCGATTTGCCTAATTTTTTGCAAGGATGATCTATAAGTGAATACTTGATATAAACGATTCGGATCGTTGAAATAAAATTCATAGTCGGCCACGGAAGGGGACTGTCAATCTATTAATTTAAAGGCATAGGCTAAGAATGGTTTTAAAAATAAAAATTAAAATACCAAAAAATGTCAATTAAAAAAAACTATTATAACAAATGGACATTTTCATTAAATGAGGGTAATATAGTAAATTAACAATATTTTATATTAAAAAATTTTAAAATAAAAAACAAAATGAGAACATGGGTCCTATTTTTATGAGATACAACTACATCTATTTTCTCTTTCTTAATTTTAAATTGAATTGCTAATATATAAAAAATAAAAATAAAAAGGGGCTAGTAGTAAATATTAAGAAAGGTTCTTTTTAATAAATAAAAAAACTAACAAAACTTTTTTTTTGGGTTATTATTTGCATTTTTATAATTATATGAAGCTCATAATTGAAATTCTAGTGATAAATCCAGGCCTTAGACTTCATTAAGGAAAAAAAAACAGAATATGAATTATCACTATATATATGGTCCAATTCTTCTCTAGAAACAATTTGGTAAGATTCTCTCCAAACAATTACATTCAATTTCTCAATTTTGAAATTATCCGTTCCACATTAGTTTAAATGGTCCAATTGATCATATCTTGGGTTGGGTTATTCGAAGCAAAAGCACCTCATTTCACATCAATTTTGGGTATGCAAAGATACTTTGCATCAAGTCAAAAAAGAGAAGAAGAATTATTAGCATGAAAAGAACTACTTTCAATATTTGACTTCGTAGAAAAGTGTGATCCAATTTTAAGAATGATGCACGTATATACAGAATACAATTGTGTCCATTGAAATCGTCGAATAGTGGGGGTTACAAAAGCAGACGACATATTGATCATATACAACATAAGTTGTCTGGTCATATATATATATATATATGTGTGACATCATTCATTGAGAATAAAAATAACTGAATTTTAGAAAACATTTGTGTTAAATTTCAGAGAGACGGTCAACAATCCACTACTAGAAATATCGATATTGTCCCCAACTTAACCACATACAAAGTTCAATAGGTGTGATGTTTTATCACAAAAAGTCTCGGTGATATTAGTAGTAGAATCATTTATTATATGTTATATTTTATTTAGTCAAGTTTCAGATGTAGGACTTATATATATTCTTCAACACGCCCTCACGTGGAACCACCACATAATGGGCCACACGTGAAGTCATATCCACATTGGAGTCAACATTAATTCAAGTCAAATGCGTGAACACCACGTATTAGGTAAGAGATAAGGGTAAATAATCAAGCCCAACATGTGAACATCACATATTAGGTAAAATGTAAGAGTAAAAGCCCGATACTTCAACCAGCTCTGATAACATAATTAAATTTCAAATAGATGAGTCAGCGACTCACTACTAGCAACACTGATATTGTCTCCAACTTAATCACCTACAAAGCTCAATATGTTGAGATTTTATTACAAAAGACATTGGTGATATTAATAGTGGAGCTATTCATTATATGTAATATTTTATTTAATCAAGTTTCGGATATGTGACTTAGATTCTTCAACAATTTGCAAGCATTTTGGAAGTAATTCTCATCGCTTTTATAGAATGATGATATAATTATGATTGACTGATAGAAAAAGAAGAACACCTCTGAGTTATAAACCCTAGACAACATGCAGGTGAGGTGACCCTTGGTTTTTGTTTTTTGTTTGTTAAACATATCTGAGTTAGAGAGAATCTTTCTAGCAATTACTAACTAGTTATTATTAATGAGCTGCTGCTGCTTCAGCAGCAGACTCTTCTTCCATCTTTTATTGCATGCCTGAGCCTCATCAGTCGTCATTATAGATATTTCTACATGAGAGAGAGAGAGAGAGAGAGAGAGATGGTGATATAAGAAGAAGGGTGGTAAGCAACCGTATGTAGGGTCAAATGGAAAGTGGCCAAACACAAATTACACAAACGAAAGGGTAAAAAAGGACACTCAATTATTAGTTGCATGCACTGTTGTCATCGCCAACACCTGCTCTGCTGCTCACGAAGATTTGTCATGATCTGCATGCATGCAAGTGTACTTCTGCTTTTAACTTCATTCATGTTTCATGTCTGGAAAACTCAAACAGACGAGTTTCCGGATTTGCCATTAAAACTATTAATCTAATTAATTATGCTAATCACATCTTGTAATGAGTAATTTAGGATAGTATATGCATATATAAACCCCTGTAGAACATGCAGGATCGATAGACAGAACAGATATTGAAATTAATATCGTGGGCAAATTCATATTATAATTGGTTGGATTTTGGAGTGTTTTTGGACTATAGTCTGTGAAAATTAAATACAAGTGAAATTGGAAAGAGACAGGAGACAAGGGTCTCGTTGTCTGTGCATGGCCTCAAATTTTTGGCCAAGCGAGGCTTCTGCACTTAATTACATGCAACTTGGGGACCTTCTTCTCACTTGTTTATATATATATACTTGGAATTATCAACTGTTTATCCTCCCAAATTCGAAGCACTAGAGAGGAGAGTCATCAACATCAATTCGATTCCCACACTTCTAAGTTCCTATGCCAACGTGTTGCTTCATTTTAATATTAATTAATGCATTATTATTATTCATATTAAGTGAGAAATTATTGGGGAGTTTTTATACATTTCATTTCCGATCAGTTTTGTAACCTCTCATTAATTTCCACCCTACTAATTTAAGGGTGATTCTACGAGCCTATAAATAGGACCTTACTTCTCACCAAAGAAAGGTGTAGTTGAGCAAAGGACAAACCAGTGTAGTAGTTTGGAATAATTGCTCTCTCAGGCAATGTCATGAGTTCGAGTCATAGCATATGTGTAGTGTGTGTGAATTCAATATATTATCGCCTCTCTCAATAGGACAGGTCTTCCAAAAAAAAATGTGTATTTGGTTTTGGAGCCTTGGACTCATTCTATTTGTGCAAATAGACTTGAGTATTGCAACGATTTAGTTGCTTGGAAAAAAAAATACAACGATTCAGTTGGGTGCTTATATCCTGAAGGGGACAAGTCAAGAGATATACTGTTGCACTGGATCGTGAGTAAAGACCCACATATTATACTAATCGATGAGGCAAACACCCACATGAAACTATGTACTATATGCATGATGCATCAGGTAAACACCCACATACTGAAAACACAATATATTTAATACTTATCAAGTTGATTTGTAGTGTTTAAGCATAACAACAATTAAAAAAGTTGATAAAAACAATATAAACAAGAGAACTATTGATAATATTTTTATGTATCTGATATATAGGTAATATGAGCTAATGTGTTTTACATTAATATATGTGTGTGTGTATATATATATGTATAGAACTTTCTAATGTACCCAGTTATTAGGTAAATAGGAGATTACGTACTTGATTATTAGGTAAATATGAAATTATGTACCTTTTTTTAATATGTATTTCATTATTTTTAATATACCTTTTTTTTGTTGCTTCGATATACCTAATAAAGAGGTGGTGAACAATAAGAAAGAAAGCCAACGATTTTATTGGGTCAAAAGGAAAAAAATAACAACATTAATATAGGCATCCTCTTAATTAGAATTGATGAATGCAATTAATTGAATGACAAAAGCTAAAAAAAGAAACAAACAATGAATTATACAAAATTTTCATCTTACCTGTTTTAGATAATAAATATTAATAGGAACAAAAAATGGAATGTAATCTACGTGGCAAACTAGTCAAATAACTTGTATCAACAAACAATAATTTGATGACTAGACCCAACTATTAGTTGGATTTTTGGACCTCTATCAACTTTTCTATATTTGTTATTGTAAACACAACGCAATTGACCAACAAAAGAAAAGTTCCTATTTGATTGACAACATAATTTGGTAACGTGATCTAATAGGAAACACATGAACTTATATATATACAAAAATTCTCCTATGCAGACATCCGGACGTTATTATCGTGCGAACACCATGTATTTTGTACTACCATTTCCTACTTTCCTGCCTATTTATAATGACATCTGCACGTTCCGCACGTAAATACATCCGGATAAGAGAATAACTATATATATATGTTTCAATTTGTTTCATTTATTATTTTAATGAAAAAGGAAAGAATATATATATGAGTTGTTTATCAAACGTTGATGAAGAAGGCAATGTTTGGAGAAACAAAAGTTGCCCTACCTATCTCTTGGTTCGATTTGGTGTGCGTGGGGACATAATGACCACTTCTTTTCTTACATCGGCTTTTATGGCCAAAAAAGTACACCCTGCAAAAACGCACGCACAAACACAACTGTAAAAACTGGCTTTCTGTGGGTATTAATAAGGGATTAATAAGGCTAATCACTGCCATACCATGAGTGTCCAAAACGATAAATAAATTCCCAATTCCCAGGTTTCTAAAAAGACTTCATAAATAAAATATACATACATATATATATACCTAAATCTAACCTTTTTAAATTCTACCAATGTCTAGCTGCCTAACTTTTTTGCACCAAGGAGGAGGGAGGGAAGTTATTAAAAAAGCAAAAGCAAACCCTATATAGGCCTAACCTGTTGCGCACTTGCCTATATACGTGTTCTAAAGAGTCAAGCTACATGAGGAACTCAATTATAATCACAAAGCAAAACCCTAGCTATATATAGCTAGCTAGGGAATAATTTCGAAAGCAAACTCTTGGTCCGCAAAATTAAACAGAATATTTATATTGATTTATATCTACACATTAGTTTTGTTTATCAAGGAATGTGTTACCATACATATATATATATAGCTTTAGTTGAGAGGTCTGTCAAACAAGCTTATTTAAGGGACACTTTTGTAGGACTCACTCAGTATTGTATTTTACTAATTCAAACTGTCTATTTTGTAAATATTCATTTAAAGATCATCTCTACAAAAAATCACTTGAATCCGATATCATTTAACCACTCAATTGAGTTATTGAAATTTTAGTACTTTCTTGAAGCACCGTGTTAATTGATTTTGTAGGACACAATTGGAGGTCGAAATGGTTTTCGATTTGTCTAATTTTTTGCAAGGATAATCTATAAATGTAGACTTAAAAAATAGATGTTTTGATCGTTGAAAAAAAATTCGTATGGGCTAAAGGGTGTCCCTCAATAGAATGAGACTATATATATATATATATAATGGACATCCTTGTAAAGCCCACCTCACATTGTATTTCAATTATGCAAAAAATCATTTGAATCGAAACCATTTAACCACTTAATTGGATGGTTGTTGTGGGAACATGAATTTTGGCAATCAATCAGAAGTTGACACATGGAAAATTGAATATTCCTTTGGTCAAATAATTGTACTAATTAAATCCTATTTAATTAGCTAATTATCATTGGTTTAAGATAAGAATATCTCCCTAAATCAATGATTCGATTTCTAGCAAATCTCATTGATATTATCTTGTCATCTCATTTAAGGAAAAGAATAATTCTTATCAATAGGGAATTATTCTCCACAAACCCTACCAAAGATGGAGGCTCTATATAAAGAGGGCATCTCACCACATATGAGGTAATTCTAAAAACCTGGCAAAAACTCCTCTCTCTCTCTCTCTCTCTCTCTCTCTCTCTCTCTCTCTCTCTCTCTCTCTCTCTCTCTCTCTCTCTCTCTCCGTCACCCCCAACAATGCGCACGCGCCGCCTCCAACTTACATGTAGCTTATGTACTCTCCTAAAGTGCACAATTTTGAAACAAACTTCTAACCTCCCCAATTAAGAACTTTTGCCTTCTTGGCTCCTTCATGAAAAGTCTTCTAGCTCCGCCCTACTGACAGCCACTTATACAACAACCAACTCCATAAAAAGTTAACTCTAAATCTTAATTCATACAAAGTTAACCCATTAGGAATCTATCTTTTTTACCTATTATATTCTCTCACAATTTTTAAAATTCCAAATTTTGCATCTACTTTAACCCAACAACAAAGGCACCTTAGTAATCAAATTGGTTTCAATTCTGATTCATGGTAATTTAGTAAACAACTTAAAAGGAATCAATATCACTCTTACCCCGATTCTATATAGTTTAGTAAACAACTTTAATAATAATCCGGATTCTAACTCTCCTCAATTCAATTCCTCTTCATCCGATTACGGATTAGTAAACACACCATAAAAGTAGCCCACTTTTAATTTGGAGAACATTAACCATTAGACAAACCTAATAATTCCATATGCCCTACATTGAGATAAGAGTAGTTGTTTTTATCCGCTAAATGTGGCACACTGTTTATTCATCGATTATTTGTTTATTTCAAGTCAAGGGAGAGACTCCATTACGGAGTATCAAAATGCAAACTGGTTACGGAGTTTTGTTTTTAACCGTCCAATTGTTTCTATGGTGCAGATTTGAAACAACATTTAATAACTCGTCTCACACTTTCCGTCTCCTTCCTCCATCTCTTCCTCCATTCTCATTTCTTCCCCGTTTGTGTTACTGAAACTTTCCTTCTTTTTATTTTTATTTTTTTCCTTCCATCTCCCTCCATTCTCTCGCACTCCCGTCTCCTTCCTCCATTCTCATTTCTTCCCCATTTGTGTGGGTGAAACCAGCGGACTGTTAAAAACAAAACTCCCTAGTTCAGAAGTAGAAATAAAAACAATTGAGCTCTCGACCCAAGAAAAAAAGAGTCAGAACCCAGAGAATTAAGGAAAAAAAACGTAATTAATCATTAAAAAAGGATCAAAGCATAAAAGCATGCTAATTATAAGATAACGCGCCTCGTACGGCATGTTATTATTTGATTTGATATGAAATGAAACCTGTAAGTGAACTGTGAATGTGAGTCATAATAATCAGAAAATCCAACGGCAGGACAACGCAGCACGTGCGTCAGGAAGAGAGGACATAAATGGAAAGAGCAAAAACCAAAAAGCTGCTAAACAAACATAAATTATTATTAAAAACAAATAAAAGGCGGGAAACAAACACAAGCCCGAATTTCTAGAGAAGTAATCAGAAAGATAAAATTTAGAAACCCCCACACACAAAAACAAAAAAAAAAAAAAAAGGACCGAAAGAGAAAAACAATTTAATAACAAAACACTCATTCCTTCCTCTCTCTCTCTTTTCTTTCTTCTTGATTCACCCTCGATCGGTAGAATGAGAAGCCCTTGATTTATTGTTGTGATATTGTAGCTCAGTCTTTTCATGCATGCAGATGCGGCTTAATTTTCTACATAGTTTATATACCAAAAGAAAGTACTATTAGACCCAAACTGTTGTCAAAATAATAAACTTGACATGCATCATTAAAAATATGTACAAAATGATCTCTCATTTTAGGTACGTAGAACCTCAATTTCATTCATAGTATTAGAATATGTTCGCCCATTATACCTGCTTTACATCATCTAGTTAAATTGTTCACATGTACTAAAAACCTTATCCACCACACGCAGAGATGGTCCCACGTCCTAGCTTACCTAGGCTGCAGCCTAGGTGGGTTAGTTTTTTGTAGTCTAAAATAATATCACAGCCCACCCACGTGACATCACATCCCAACCAAACAACCTATCCCACAATAAGTCTAACCACTAAGTTAATAACAATAAAAAATTAAAACTAACCCCAGAAGTCTAACCACATGTCTGACTAATAAAAAATAAAAAATACAAACTAACCCACATGGGACCACAGACCACTTATGCAAACATTCATTCTCTCTCTCTTCTTTTTGCTCCAGCCCCTAGTCTTCGAAAAAAAAAAATCATCTCTGTTCTTTGATCTTCTTTAATTTTCTTTAATTCTTCATCTTCTTTAATTTTCTTCTCTAAATTTGTTGATGTTGAAATTTTGGAGATTTAGGGTTTTTGAAGTATGAATTAGGGATACAATTGAGACTTATGAATTATCAATTGGGAATTTTGTTGGTCTATATGTTTACATCTTCTACATATTATTCAATAGGTTATACTTTATAATGTCGGATCAAAATCGAAATGTTAAGAGATCAAAGACTCTTAGAGATTTTTTTAAGAGAAACAGTGGTGAATCATCAACTAGCATGCCATCTGGTTCTTCTCCATCTCCTCCAATTTGTGAAGAGAAACCTCCTTCTCAACCTCAAAGAATTGACCCTGAAAATGTAAGAGTGGAGCCTTGTGATCAAGAAGTTAATACTAATTCTCTTGAGCGTGATCCGGAATTACATTCTCAAATAGACACATTTCCACCTAATCAACGTGATAGTGTTCGAAGATCTTATATTCTCTTAGTACCATGTCAACCACAATTAAAGGAATTTCCATCACACTTGGAAGGTAAACAAAATCATCGATTTAATGGTAGTTGGTATAAGCAATACCATTGGCTTGAGTATTCTATTCAGAAAGATAAAGTGTTTTCCTTTCCATGCTTTCTTTTTTATACTGATTACTTACATAAGGCATTCACTGTAGAGGGGTTTAGAAGTTGGAAAAGAGTGTTTTCCTTATTCATGTAGGCATTATAAATTCACCACATCATTTTGCTATGCTATGAATTTAAAAAATCCGACTCACCATATTGACAAAGTAGTGCAAACCCCACAAGAAGTTGAAAAAATGGTTGAGGCTTACAACCACAATAGAGGCCATTAAATATCTAGCAAATCAAGGAATGGCTTTTAGAGGTGATGGTGAATCTTGTGACTCCTCCAATCGAGGCAATTTCGTTGAGTTGTTGAAGGCTTTTGCAAGAATGAATGTAAACATTGAAAAATTTGTGTTACAAAATGCTCCCTTAAATGCCCAATATATTTCAAATAAGATACAAAAAGAGATCCTAAATATCTATGCTACCAAAGTGAGGAAGATGATACGCTATGAAATTGGGGAAAATGGGAAATTTTGTATTCTTGTTGATGAAGCACTTGATGACTCTAAAAAGGAACAAATGGCTATTATCCTAAGGTTTGTTAGTTGTGATGGGCATATTCGAGAAAAGTTTATTGATATTAGGGTTTAGGGTTTAGGAACAAATGGCTATTATCCTAAGATTATGTCCCCTTGTGTTTTTTTTTTGTTATCAATGAAATTCACTCGTATCGTCGAAAGTTTTCTATAGGTTTGTACGTAAGGTAAATTTAGCCCACCCCATTTTGAAATCCTGAGTCCGTCCTTGACCACACACATTCAATATCACTCGGTTAAATTGTCCACATGTTAGAAATGTTACTTGGGTTTGGAACTTGAGGATTTTCTCCATTGATGGATATCAATTTTTATTCTAGAACATCTCTCCAGGTAGAATTTTACTCCTTCCATTTACATCTTTAATCCCTTTTTTCCATCTAAACAAAACTTAACATGACTTTCGTAATTGTGTTCTACCTATTCACCGTCCGTCTCTTTAATTTAGTCAAAAGAGCCGATTATTTCATATTCGAACTCAAACCATCTCCAATATTACCATGCAAGCACGCTCAATGGCGAATCCGTGAATTTTTTAAAGAAAGGGCAATAACTGTACTGTACCGCCCAAGGACTGAATAAAAAAAACATATTATGAAAAAAAAAATGTGAAACTGAATTGCAAAAAAACAATAGTAAAAATGATTAGCACGGTAAAATAAATAAATAAATATATTACCACGATAAAATGATTAGAACAACAAACAAGTTGGTATCAATCAAGTACTAATTAAACAAAAACTCTCACAATTAGATGATATTCAATTCAAATTGGGAGTTGAGAGCATCGTGAAAGGCTTCTTCAAATTGGGAGCATAGAAGCATAAGCCTATTGGGTATTACATTATTATAATAATTATAACCAAGTAATTGAAGCTTAAAAAACAACTTTGGTGAAACACGTGTTTCATTAAACAAAACTGAAGGACGACGTTGTTTGTGAAAAAGAAAAATAAGGTATATGATTGTCTTCTTCTGAACCAACGCCTCAACCTCCATTTGCGACCTCTGCAACGCATGCGCCTCGCCTCACCTTGAACCATGGCGTTGTGTAACTTGACAAACGAGTGGCTCCTTGAGGCGATTTCAAGAAGCCTTGCACGGAAGCACGCCTTTATTACGCCTTTTAAAATCTTAGGCGCTAGAGCAAAGGGGTAAATCCAGCACCTCCATGACTTTTTCCTGCGAGGAGAGGTGCAACTGCACCTCCTTGCTCCTCTATAGGTCCGCCATGGTGCATGCTCCTCCACTTAAAATGTCATGGAATTTGTTACTCAAAAATAGCTAATAAATAAGAATGTAGGTTTACGCACCAAATAATACTTTGCTATTTTTAGAGCATCTACAATCATGCTCTCTTGACATAAATTAGTTCAACTACTATATCACTCATTAGTGATATATTCCTTTTTGTTTTTTTGCCGACAGTGATATATATTCCATTTATTATGATGTTTTCCTACATTTATTTATCCATATTCAAATTTGGTTGTGCTGCATTGCATGTCAATTTCAAGAAGCAGGTGACACACGTACTATTTGTAGCTCAAGCCCATAGGCGTCAAAGAATTGAAATCGCCAATTATGAATGTATCCCGAGAGAAAAAAGAGTATATAGAAAATGATCACAGTTATGTATAAAGATGATTTGAATTGTAATTTTATGGAAAACTTAGAGATGATAGGAAATTCGATTTGATATCGGCAATTCGAATCCCATAACATTTTGATAATGTATATTCGAGAAACCTCTTCTCTTTGTAATTTTTAGACTAGAAAAAATCCACAACCCACCCATACCAAGGTAAATAATGCTGTTCCTGTTTGAATGATGTGGAAATATATCGTATTCATAGACACACAGTACATAGTCTAATCTGTTCAGTTGATTTTTTTGGGTACAAATATCCCAAATATATAATAAAAATAATAAGGACATGACATTATTTGTTTATATTGTATAATAATGGTGGGTGCTAGAAAAAATATAGTATCTGTGGTATTGTCCTGTAGTGGTTATACATGTCGTTTTTTACAACTTTTTCACACGCTAGCTGCTTGTAGCTTTCATCTTTTTTCATCAGTATGCAAGCAAACAGTGTAACTTTATTTATTTTATTTTATTTAAAAGCAAACAGTATTTATTTACTCTGGTATTTTAAGTTTTCGTACAATGGTGATGTCTTTATCCATGGGACACATGTTTCTGGTAGCTGGGGCCTATGTCAGCTCCGCAGTGGAGCGGAGCGCCTGTCTCCATCATCACATGAATGTATACATACCTATCATCCACATTACATGCAAAGCATGCATGCATACCCATCATCCACATTACATGCAAAGCATGCATGCACATCATACACTACATACATACACATGGATAAATAATTTAGGGAAAAAGTCATTTTTGGTCGATGTAGTTTGCCCCTTTTTCCACTTTGGTTCATGTAGTTTTTATTTCTCAATTTAACCCATATAGTTTGATTTTACCGTAGTTCAAGAACACATCCAAATTTTCATCCAATTCCTTCCAAAATGCCCCTCTACGTCAGATACACGTGTTTATTCTACCAAGAAATTAGACAAAAATTTGAATGTGTTCTTAAATTGTAATAAAATTAAACTATAAGGATGAAAGTAAAATTTTGTCAAAATACATGGACGAAAAGTGACTTTTAGCCAATAATTTACCATGCATTAGAGTATCTCCATCGCGCCATTCAAAATTGAGTAGGAGGGGGCCTAAGAGCTGGAAACCAGCTCCAACACGAGAAGTCCAACCTGGGCAAGGGGTGGGACCCACCAGCATGGGCAAGCCCAAAGACAAGAACAGCCCGAGCTGTTGTTTGAAGGCTGCTGATGTCGCACTAATGTCAGCAACGTAAAAAAATCGAAAAAAATTCAGAAACATTTTTTATACATACATAGCAATTTTATTATTATTATTAATTTCATACATATAAATAAAATTAATCCAATGTGAAAATATCATACAGAAAATCTTATCCAAAATTTGAGATGAGAATTTTATAATAAATAGTGACACGTGACAATTGAAAATCGTATCCAAATTAATCGTTTAAATATTGAAAAAATAGGTAAAAAAATTAAAGTAAATAGTAATTGCCCTTACTCTGGCCCATAAAAGTAGAAATAAAATTTTAAGGACTACCACTATTCGCATAAATAATGACAGCCATTACCTTGTCTTTGCTTTTGTTAATAAGGTGGAGATGGTCTTAAAGCATAAGCATAATATAATAAAACAATGCATATGATGATGTTGAATTGTAAAAAGGGTAGTGGGAGATCGGGGAGGGCGATGGCGCATTAAAAATAGGGTATAAAATATCAACGGTCACCATCACGGGCTTATCGTACTTTCAATTCAAAGAGCTTCATCTAGGCTCACTCTCCAACAAGTCAAATCCATATCTACTCGCTTTAGTTTTTGGGGCAATGAGAAAACCCTACCTTCGATCACCTTCGAAATAGATTCGAAACCCATCTGTGTATCTTGCTGGTTGGTTCTTGTATAATTAAGTGGGAGCAAGCAATTCAACTAATAAGTACGAAACTAACAACATCTAATTAGTGAGTTAGAAGTTGGAGCTAAGTTTAACAAAACATTGCATAAGGATTCGATCCATTTTTTTAAAAGAAAGGGTGTTGATCCATAAAGAAGTGTTCACCCCTTTTTGTTTAGTACCTGTGATGGCAGGGCAAAGTTCCCAATTAATTCAAAGACCATGATTTGGTCAATAAATCAACTTTCTTTGTGTGTTGAGCGTGCCACTGTTAGCAAGTTAACAAACTCCTAACAGACTTAAAGAACGAAATAACTTGTGCCCCAAGTCATTTGATAAAAATCAAGCAATTGTGCATTTGGGTGAGGAATATCTCCCAAGTAAGTTCTTTTATATGCCTCAAACAGGTGAGGACTTCATAATTTTCACAGCTAATAAATTGGGAAATTCTAGCAAAATGTTCTCACATAAAGATAACAAATTTCGTGCAGAATCGCTTGATCTTCGGATTCATGTAGCAACAATTTCAACTAACGGAAGTTAGTGGGAATCGATACCAACGCTGGTGATTGGCGTAGCTTTTCATCAATTTGAGCCGTAGGGAGGCTAAGTCTGCAGCGTAATCGAGAGTCTGCGTCTCTGCAGGCCGCTGCAGACGGACTACCTTCACCTGGATTGACCGAAATGAAGTAATTACCCTGTTTCTTCCAAAGTCTTGGTAGCATTCGGGTTGAATCTGCTTTGCATTCCCTGTTCTGGCTGTTAGGCTAAATCAGAATGTGAGAAACCTAAGTTCTGGCTGACTTTCTCGGAAGATACCTCCTGTTCTGGACTGGATTGCCTTAAGGGTGGCTCTTTGGGATGCTTTGAAGGCTATAAAAGCTTTTGAAAATTTTGTTGAGGTTTTCATATGACGATATGAATTGAGTTCTGCTTGTTTGGGTTTTGTAAAATAATACAGAATCTGTATCCTTGGCTTTTACAACAACCTGCCTTGTCTTGAGTCTGTGGGATCGAGAGATCTTTCTGTTCAGTTTTGACTGAGAGTTTGTTTTTGTTGATTGGATGATTGTCCTTTTGTCTTTGGTTTTTATTTCCTTTTATAGAGATGTTTAACGAATACCCCTAAAATATCCCCAAGATATTTTAGTTTTAAAAGGGAAATAATTGACCTCAGATAAGAAGTAGTTGCTATCAATTTTATCTGTGAAATGGGAACTTCTTTTCCTCCTCGGAACTTGTTCTCTAAGAAACATCCTTTCTTCTTTTGTATAGGAAAAAATAATCTCAGCCGTCAGCCTACTTTTTGAAACTTGGTTTTGAAAAACTTTCTGGTTTTGATGAGACTTTCGCTTGTCCAAGAAGAAGGCTCTCTGTCTATGAAAATATCCCTGTGAATCATCAGTTTTACTCAGTCAGTTTCCAAAGTTAGTTTTGGAACTTGCGTAATCAACTTGTCCTGCTTAATTCTGAGCCTGTTTTTGTCTTTTGGGCCTTGGGCTTTTGTTTTGGCCTAACATGGGTTTCTCTTTTGAAGATGGCCCGGCCCAATTTCTGAACCCTGCTTTATTTCAATTAATCGCCATTTAGTGGCAATTAATTTTTACCTTAATGGTTTTTTCCTAAATACATGGTTATTCCTTATTTTGGTGAATAACCTATGTACTTATATTTTGCATTTTCTCTTGGGCTTGACGTATAGATTTCGGGCCCAAACAAGAAGATTACAAACCGTCATCCTCTAAACATCACAAATGATATCGGGAGGGTCCCCATATACCAGATGCATGCGCTTCAGGTAAAAAAATTGCAAAATAATGGATTAAAATAGAAAATTAAAGAACTAATTAATAAATTTTACAGGAGCTCAATTAATGTTAGTTCAACTTCTTCCTGAGGTGGAGAATTGCAAGTCTACAAGTAACTATCACAAAAGATTTTGTGGATGTGGAAATTAAATTCTGCTACAGGGAGAGGTGAGGTAGCTGACCTGCTCACCAAATATATAATACATGTCTGTTCTGTATATATATATATATATAGTTGTGTATAGAAATAAATTCTATTTTGCAATTGCTTCCAACTATTTGTGCATGCGCCCTATTAGTTAATTGGGATTCAGATGCTCACTTTTTGCATTGTTCTTGATAAGTAGCTTGTGCATTTCTGTTTTACTTGATTTTAGTCAACGCAATAGAGAGAAGGATTTGGTTTTATGTTGTTCTTAGTTCCCAAGGTCTATATGCACATCTTCCTTCCATGCAATTAAGCCTTTGCGTATATATATATACAACTAGTTTTATCCTTGTTATTATATGCTACTAGAGCATCTTTAACAATCTCTTCAACAGCTTTGGCATTCTAAAATAGGTGAGCCACATCAGAAAAACTCTGTCCAACAGCCTCTTCAACCTCAGTTATCAAAATTGCAATCTGTTTCTCTCTTTTCAGGACTGGTAAGTTGACTTTGTCTCTTCAAACATTTAATTTTACTTTGGAAAAACAAAACCTACCTTGAAAATGTTAAAAACATGCATTTTATCTTTTCATATAATAAATACATGGACATTTTTCACATGTTTTCATATTTTTCATGATATTGCATTAATTGAATTGAAGAGTCTGTTGGAGCAAAAATTATTCAAGTAACAAATACGGCTTTTCAAATTGCCACGTCGATCAACAAACTTCAATTAGAACAGTTTTATTTGCTACTACTGTTGGAGAAGCTCTAAGATCAATAATAATTGGTCACATACTATATATATATATCATAATATGTTGAGACACCACCTAATCAACAATTTTGTTTCACCAAAGCATATATATGGAAAAAAATTCTACGTGCAAGCGTTGAGAAAAATCTCATTTCTATTCAATTTTCTTCAACTTTGATCCTGGTTGTTGACAAAATTTATTCTTTAGGGTATAAAATGATTATTTACACCTTTTTGAGTATCAAATTTTGGACTTCATCCTAAAACAATCAATCATGTCATAATAATGAGATCAAAGTAAATTGAATAGAAATGAAGTTTTCTCAATACTTCATGTCTTTAAGAAAAATATATAGAACGTCTTGTGCAGAATTGTAATGCATGCTTTGGTAAGAGAAAATCAATTTCCCTATATAAAGATACGTGTCAACACCACAAGTTGACATATAAGGATTGCTTGGCCATTTTCTAGCTAGTACAGTGGATGAAAGTCGAAACTAATGAGAATCTATAATTAGTAATGTATTTTGCCTTGGTAACTATTATAAAAGTCACAAACAATTGAAGTCCTAGGGGACCAGCATACCATTTGATGTAGGTAGCCTTAAATAAATTTGTTTGCAATTGTGGTCCATAGATGGGGTGAGAGAGAAGGGTGATGTTAATTCATGAGTAGGGCCTGGCCTTCACCACAAGGTCTAAATCTAAAAGGTCCACCACAACACAACCAAAAAACTTATTTAACTTCTAATTACGCCCTGCGAGTTTAAAAATTACTCCAAGCTATACTTAGATATATAATTGTAATTGTGGTGGCCCATCTCTCATATATAATATATATACATATATACATATGAGAATTTCTTAATATGTACAGTTATTCTCTTATTCGAATGTCTGTATGTTATTAATGTGCGGACATTATATATTTTGTACTACCCCTTTCTGCTTAATTGTCTGTTTACAATATTAATGTGCGGACATCCGAATAAGAGAATAACTTTACATATACAGAAATTTTCATATACGGACATTCAGACGTTATTATCGTGCATATGCCATGTATTTTGTACTATCCCTCCCTGCTTTATTGTATGTTTATAATGACATCCACACGTTAATAACTTGCAGACGTTCGAATAAGAAAATAACCGTATACATATAGACATACACATACTTATTAATTTATAGAACTTATACATGGGATACGCAGGCGGCATAAGGTGTAGAGAAAGCAAATTCAATTTTATTGAGTTTTATTTTTGGGAAGAATTAATAATAATAATAATAACAATAACGGCCAAATAAAATCCAGTGCGTATGTTCACGCGATGTTGTTGTGTTGTGTTGTGTTGGGGGTTGCTTTTGAATGCATAGGCATAGCAGAATCCTTAATCGAATATGGGTGTTGTTTTGTACACGAACTTTTCAGATATAGTTTTAAATGATATAGTAAAGTAATGGTTTGGTTATAATCCTTTTTTTATAAATACTTTTCTCATACCGCCCGCATGTTTCAATGAAAAGGAGTTGCATAACTTATTGTTAAAATGATGCCTTATTGAAGGATTGTACTTTTTTTAGCTCAAGCGGTGAAGAATATTTTAAGTTTGCGTTCGACATTCTATGATCCATTCTTCTCCTTCTGCTATATCATATAGATGCATATTGAATTGATAACATAAAATAACATAGCACGTCATTGAGATCTCTCACGGTGTCATTAGAAAATTCTGAAAACGTACAGTATACAAATGAAAAAGAGAATATTATTCTTACATAATGTAAAAGTAATGTTCACAAGATAATTCGAAATGTTTTCTTGTCACAATATTATTGTGTTATGTTATTATGAACAATGAATAAAATATCCATAATATCCTCGATATTTTCATGAAATTTCCGTATTTTTAGACTACTGATATTTCCGATATCATCGATATTTTAAATATTCATGAACCAAAATATCGATAATATTAACGATATGGACCGAAATATCGATAATATCCCGATATTTTTTATCGAAATTTCCGTATTTTTGAACTACCGATATTTCCGATATTATCGATATTTTATTTCTTGATTATGAACATGTTATAATATGAATGAATTCCAACGTGTTATAATATGAATGATTTCGATGGATCCCATCGTCATGTCAGATGCCATATTAGATATACACAATAGTACTAAAACTGTTGCTTACGTGTAAGTATATAAAAGAAAAATGTAAAAGAATGGGAAAAATAGGGAAAGGGTGTGGTGTGGGGGATGACATAGAGAGAGAGAGAGAGAGAGAGTAGTTGTGTTGGGCCACTTTAGCGTTTTGGTTCGGGGTCTCACAGGTCGCTGTCAGTCATAAATAAGGGGAAAGAAAGCAAAGAAAGTGCTGCTGCTGCTCTTGTTGTTAGAGAGAGAAAGAGAGAGAAGGAGAGAGAAGAAAGGTAGCAAATACCACCACCTCTTCAGCCCATCAGTACTTCTCTTCAGTCTTCAGTCTGTCTGTCCTTCCCTCCCTCGAGCGGGAAAAAGAAAATAATAATAAACACAAGAAAGAAAAAAGAAAAAAAAAGTACAACACCCACACACCTCTCTATCTCTCTCTCTCTCTCTCTCTCTCTCTCTTCCTTTCTCTCTCATTTTCTCTATCCTCCTCTAAAGCTTTGCTCTTTGATTCTCTTCTCTCTCTTTACCTAGCGACAACCCTTATCCTCATTTCCTCTTCCTCTTATTCTTCAAAGAAGAATAACCTCTTCTAAAACGACCATGGCTGTTGCGTTTGAAGGCTTCTCCATCCGGTAAGCTTTGCTGCTTATTGTTCATTTCAGATTCAGTGAGTTTTTCTTTGCTTTACAATTTATATGCTGCTTTTGATTTCGTCTGTTGCAGAGAGTACGCGGCAAAGATGAGAGCCGTGAACGTGTTCAAATCCTGCCCCTTCACTGCTGCAGACAATCACGATGCTGATGAAGATGATGAAGATATAGAGGAGAAGAAGAAGAAGAAGGAAGAAGTCAAGGCCTTGCTTCCTCCGATCACTGTCACCAAGTTCAAGTGGTGGGCCCACGAGCTCCACTGCTTAAGAGCATCCACTAATCCCAACCTCCACCACCACCACCGCCACCCAGAACAGATGTTAACGCTTGTTAACAAAGAAAGCTCAGATATCCCCAGAAACGACATCGAATTCACTGCCGTTGCTGATGAGCTTGAGGCTGAGGTGGAGTCTCAAGAAACCCAGAAATCGTCTGACACGTCGTCGTCCTTGGTTTGTCCAGTTTGTAAAGACTTCTCAGCGGCCACTGTCAACGCCGTGAATGCGCATATCGACAGCTGTCTTGCTCAGGCGTCGAGGGAGGAGCGGAGGCAGATGAGGAAGGCCAAGTCTAAAGTACCCAAGAAGAGATCTATTGCGGAGATTTTCGCCGTGGCACCTCAGATCCAAAATCATTACGAAGAAGATGAAGATGAAGATGGTGATGATGAAGATTGTGAGCTGTTGGGTGAGAGTGGTGATAGTAGTTTCAGTGTTTCAAGGTTGAAGGTGAAGAAAAGGAAGAAAGTATTGTTGTTGGAGGAGAAGAGGAAGAAGTTCAACAAGAAGATGATGATGAAGAATAAGAACAAGAAGAAGAAGAAAAATAAGAATGATGGGTTCATTGCAAACAAGGTATGTGATCAATTTTTTATACCATAAAATACTAAAGCCTATATTTGTTTTCACGATTCATATCATAAATTGAGTTGCAATTATATTATCATTTTTTTTCTCACACTTTGTGCATAAAATTACTGCTGAAAAAGCTGAGTGAAACACACTGCAATACATTTGTGATTGTACCTTGTCTCAAAAACTTAGCAGCAATGATGTTCTGAGAGTAAGGGAGAACAAATGTTAGAAAACAAAATAGTATGCAGGAGATTTTATGGGTTGTTATGGAGAAGATGCTTGGTGCTACAGCTGTGCAGTACGGGTTTGAATAGAAAAAGGGGTTTTAGATGGGTGCTTGGGAGATCAGTTTTTGTCCTTGGTTTAACAAAGTGTATCCTGGGCTAATCTAATGATGATGTCTTTTCCCCACTATGAAGATAATCATTTGGGAATTGGGGGTCAAAGTACCCTCTGATTTTGATCAGATGGCAGCTGGTGTTTGATTAAAATGACATTGATATAGATTGATGGGAGATTGGATTAAGATTGAGAAGTGGTGGGCTTCTGTGTTATTTATGACTGATGGGTTCTAGCTATTTTGCTTAAAAGTGTGGTAATGTGAAAGCAATTTACAAAGTTTTACATGTGATTGTAGATGTAATTGAGAGGTTTTTTATATTTATTTATACACATAAGTGGAAACGGGTTGATTTCTGATTATCTGGAGATGCAATACAAAAATGTCACCGTTTCTTTGGTGAGATGGGCAAGAAGTACTGTTGTTTTGTATGATTTTCTTGGTCCTTGTCTTTCATATTTTGGAGTTTCTGGGTCCACCACTTCTTCAACTTCTGAAACACAAGATTTCAATAAACATCACTTTATATGTAGAGAACTTGAAAAGTCATCACAGCAGGTTATTGAGGGACTGTTTTGGGATGTTGCTTCATTGGTTGACCGTTTGGAAGCGCTTGTATATGATGCGTGCTGGGTGAACTGATCATTTTAAGTTGTAGATGATTTGCATTCTTCTGTTCTCATGTCATCAGAATACTGTGACTCGTGAAACATCTTTATCGCATGGACAAGATCTTGTTAAATGGAGTTTATTCTGCTTATATTAGCTACTTGGCTGGATATGGGGTCTTGAAAGTTTGGAATTGTGTAAGAATAAGAGAGTTGCATGGGTGTTTGTCCTTGTATTTGGAGCCCTTTCTTCGTTTTGCACTGTCTTAATCTTTGTGGCATGGCCTCATATGTAGTTCGAGAGGATGATATTTCACTCCAGAAGATGAATCGGTCTAATTGTTCTAAGATAAATATGATATGCAGTTCAAGAGGATGATTCCTTTCTGTAAAATTCACTGTATAGGAATAATTCTGAATTTGAAGCAGCTGTCTAGTGGTCTAGAACTATCTCCATATGAAGTTTTACCCAGCTACTTGACGCCATTGATTGAAAGAAGGATGGACATTATGAGTGTCAGTTTATCATGCTTGTACCAGCTATATATGTCCATAATGTGACTGTTTGGATTGCGAGACAAATGGTTTGGACAAGAGAGCGTTCTCTAGGATGCTGCTAGTTTTGATACGAAACTGATTACTTGGAAATCCTCAGATAGAGAGAGGGTAATATGCACTGACAGCTTACAATCCTTTGTAATGGAGTTGGACAGATGACACCAAATTTGCAATGCAGCTGCATTTCGAGACCGTTGGATATATGGTTTTGTGATGGGGTCGACTCGATCTAATTGACTGAAATTACCTGTCTACAGCTTAAAGTACTTTGTATTTTTAATTGAAGAGTCCAACAACATATATAAATCTTGATATATTTTATATGTAAGCTTCTTTGAGGACACCCTTGTGGGGCCCATCACATATTGTATTTCAATAATCCGAATAGTCTGGTTTTTAGATATTCCCTTAAAGATCATTAAGCAAAAAATCACTTGAATCCGAGACCATTTGACCACTCAATTAGATAGTTATTATTATAGTATTTTCTTGAAGCATCGTGTTCGTCTATTTTGTTGGTCCCAATTAGATGCCTTAATGATTTTCAATTTGCATGATTTTTTGCAAAGATGATCTATGATTTGTATATGATAATGTGTTTTGATTGAAGAATTTATATGCAATGGTGTAATGACTTTCTTGTCTGAATCAGGAGAATTCTTGCAAACTCAAATTGCAAAATCCAGTCACTTTTGCCAAAAAGTTGAATAAGAGGTTTGCACTGGACATTTGGGATGGTGTAACTGTCCGTGCAAGGACGCCAAATCTGAAATGCTTATCTGCAAAGAAGAGAACAGTAGTTCAAACATCCAAATTGACTCCTAAGCATCAGAAACAAATTTTTGCTGTTCGCAGCATTCTCAAGAATCATGATGCTTGTGGGCAGAACTCCGCACTTTGCAGCATGCAAGGTGATAGTCCAGCAAATCCTTGTGGTATTCAACACTCGGAAAGGCATGTTAGGTTTTCTGATAAGAATCACATACTTGGCCCAAGGAAGAATGGATTGTCTTCCTTTCAACATAATACTGTTGGCAACTTATCTTCTGATACCTTTGCTAGTTCATCTGAGAAGGACCAGTCTGCTGACAGTAATAAAGATGCAGCCCCCATGGAGGTAGACAGAAGAGAAAATGGTGTTTCAATTGGCACAGATAATGGAACTGAGGCCTGCAGTATAATTGGAAGGAAGGAATTGCCTAAAATGTCTGATCATACTGATATATCAAGTTTTCTGAGGCCACATATTACTCATCAGGAAAAAGTAAAGCATTTGCCTGATAAATCTGTAACTGCAAGTACAGCTGCAACTGAAGATAATAATTTGAGTATGTTCGGTCAAGGCTACCCAATCACCTCACATAAACCTGCATACACTGGCATTCCAAGACTGATATCTGCTCTAGAAGAACCTTGCATAAATAGTCATGGAATTGCTGTTTCCAGAGCTTTTGGTTCCAGTGGGACGATGATTGATCATATTGTACCTCCAATCCACGGTGTTGCTGCTATGAGTTCAAGGGAAAATGCAGGAGCATTTCGTGAACCTTTTTCATCTAGTTTCACTTTCAATGAGATTGCAAAGGGGGGGCTTCCAGTCCCTTCACAATCTGAAATAGATAAATTGAGTGATCGTGGTCTGCACCACCAATCATTCTGTCCTCCCATGAACTTGATGGGTGCCTCATATCCCTTTCCAGGGCGGAAACAAAGAGCAGGTTCCTTTAGGGAAAGGTGTGTGGATGAGGATTTTATTGGTTTGCCTCTCAATTCGCATGGTGAACTAATCCAGTTGAGTCCAAGGGGTAGAAATGAGTTCAACCAGCTGAGGAAGTTGGATACTATACCAGGGTCCTACAGTAGCTTACCTGTGCAGAATTTTACCCAGTTAATGAGTACGAGTGGCTTACCAGCTCATAATTTTACTCACAGAACGAGTATGGAAGATTCTTTGACTGCATACAACAAGCATTTTGTGGAGAGAGAACTTCCAAATGATCAGTTGTATTTGTTTCCCATGCAGAATTATGTTAAAGAGAATTTTAATTCACATTTGCCAGACAGGTTAGGTGTGACTTACTTGGATAGCACTCAAAGAACAGATATACACCTGCTTGATTTTGAGAGCAGCAGAAGCAGCCACTCCTTTTGTCCGCTTGATTCAGGCCTGAACCTCATGAATATGTCTAGCAGTGGAAGCAGACAATTTGACCAGGTACAGAACCAAAAGACAGTGGGAAAGATCCCTAAAGAAAATTCAGGTCACACATCGTCGAATGTGAATCAACCAACAATGCGGTTAATGGGGAAAGATGTTGCAATTGGTAAAAGTAGCAGAGAGATTCAAGGATTTGAGGATGGAAAAGTTTGGACAGATAAGGAGATTATAGCAGAGCATTGTCCTTCAAGTACTGCCTTGCATACTTCTTCCTTGAACAAGAATTTCCAGCATAGTTGGCTTCCACACACGGCATCAGGGAAGTTGAAAGAAACTGTAGCACAGTCTTCAGAAATTCACAGTGAACAGGCCTCTCTACAAACTTTTCTGATGAAAGCCCCAGAGTCTAGATTTCCTCATCTTTACCACAACTGGCAAAGCAATTCAGATTTTCAAAATGGCAGCCTTACTGCCGACAGAAGTCCAAGTTCGAATTTGATCCATTTTGCTCAGTTACCCACTTCACCTGCAATGTTTAATAGGGCACCCAACTTCCAGGAAGCCTTCATATCTGGAGCTGAATCTCTACAGTTTGGCTCTCAACTACCTGTATTTTCTGCTCCACAAAATACCTGTGGACATGGGGTTTTAAGACCTGCTGAACTCAATTACAAGCAGAACCCACCTAATTTTACAAAATCAGCATTTGGCTTTCCTTTCCTAAATCCGGAATGCAGAGAAAATGTCCAATCACCATGGTTTCAGAGCTCCTCTAAGGGCCTGCCCCCTTGGTTGTTACATGCAACACTACAGGGAAAACCACCAAATACAGCTTCTCAATCTTTTCCAGATGTGGGTAGGAAACACCATCAACATATTATGCCGAGAAGTGAAATTTTCAGCGCGCCATTCATGCATCATTCATCTGAAATTTCTTATCCTTGCAATTTGATGACCTATCATTCACAAGTGATGAGTTCACCTAGTCCAGCAACTACATTTCTGCCTCCACATGCTCCAGCCAATACTGGAGGAAATCCAAAAGCAATGTCTGCCATCAATGTGGGCTACAGAAACAGAACCAAGGTCAAGGACATATTGAAATCAAAAGATTTTGGTATCAAAGACCCTTATCCCTGCAAGAAAACCAAGAGACTTGCAGTAAAAGCAGTTGATTCAACAATCCCTCCTAACATGTTCAACTTAGAAATGCAAGAAATGTTGAGTGCTGCTGCAGGGTCATCAAGAGGGAACTTTTTCAGTGAAATGCAGTCTACATCGAGAGCACTTGATGTTGACTTGAGTAGGACGAAAGCAAGTGATTTGGGTTGCAGCCTAAATGAAATTCAAGAGGATGGATTCGGAAGCTTTGGGATTGAGTCCTCCAAAGTAGATGGTATGGTGAAATCAGGTCCCATTAAACTATGTGCAGGAGCAAAACACATCCTAAAACCCACTCAAAATGTGGATCAGGATATCTCCAGAACAATCCATTCAACTATCCCCTTTGTTGCAGTACCTAATGGTTGTAGAGAAGCAGAGCCTCAGAAAAAATCAACAAAGATTTACAGGTTTTAGAAGTAAGCCTATTCGATTGAAAATATTTTCCTTCCCCCAACTTCTTATTTTTTATTATTATCTGTAATGCTTATAAACATCATTTTTGTGTGTGAATGCAACAGGATCACCACTTAGTCCAGGATACAAGAATGTTCATGTGTGAATAGCAAAGCAGCATAGTTCATACATGATTCGGGGCCGTTGCGCTTGCAGTGACAACTCGAAACACTTTGCCAATTGTAACTGTCGAAAACTTTTGCATTTATAGCATCTGTTTCTTCAGCAATGTATTCTCGACATGGCTTCTGTAAAATATGACATTGCAAGAGTGGCGTATATGCTTATCTTACAATTCAAGTTCTTTTCAGACTACATCATTCTGTTTCTGGAATTCTACAAAGTGAAGGGATTATTGTTTTCTTGACCATATGAATTTTTTGAAGTCTGAATATCCTAATATCCCTTTATTAGCAGGGAATTTTAGTCAGTCTTTTTTGGCCTTCTTTTGCCTTTTATTAGCATATTCTCCAGAGAAGTTATTAGAAAGAAGATTAATCACAAGAAATAGAAAAATCTCCATGACATAAAACACAGCGCATCAAGAACAAGTGCTGTAAAATTCATGCATATATAACATTGAATTTCATTGTCAGACCAAAGAAAAAAAGAACATTAATTGTTAGTTTCTGCTACATTCTATCCATCCATCGCAGCAGAAGAACATTTTGTTTCTTACAATTTTCACATTTACATTATTAAAAAAAAGGAAAAAGAAGACCATGCATATATATCTTTGTAGCATCTCCTCTATATCTTTGAAGTTACATATAAAAAATATATTTTGACCGATATTGACTTGATGATCTCCTCAGTACCTCCTAGCTTCTTTTTCAGCCTGAAAAATTTGATAATGCGCTAATTAATTTAATCCCAGATTGAAGGCATGCATAAATATTAACCATTGGATCATGATTAACATTAATTTATACGTACGGCTTTGACGACTCTTTCGAAAGCATCAATACCATTTTGATCGATGAAACGTTCAACGGACCTCCTTGCATCCAGGCTCATCATTTGGAGGACCTTCTTCTGACCCTCTGGCTTGTGCCCTCCAAGCCTCACATATTTTCTCACTATGTTCTCATAAATATAGGCTGCCCCATTGTAAATTGGCAACACCAACCACATGCAAAACAGCAGCTTCATATACGGCCATATTGGGATCCTACACACACACACACATATATATATATATATAGTTCAACTAATACATTGAATATGTCTTTTTTATACAAACAATATTTAAGGAATGGAGGATCTCGAGTGTAAGGTTAACTGCGTTTAATCACTTTTGAGTTACAAGTCGCTTGCATATATTGAATATGTTAGGATGTATATATATGCATGCAAAATGAAAATTCTGACTTACCAAGCCAAGACTTTCCAGCAGGATAGCTCGAATAATGTTATCAAGGAATATATAACCCAATATGTTAGCCACTGCTGATCGTCTATTGCAGAAGGGCTCTCAATTGCTCGCATTGATGAATACCTGTTCATGATCCACAAATGGAGAAACATATTTAGTTAGCTCAGGTCTTTGCTTTGTTGCCCTTTTATTTTCTCTTATTGAGAGATGTCATTTACTTACAAAGGATAAAGAAGCATCACTCCTGGCCTGCAGATGATCAAAAGCAAAAAATTTTAAAAAAAAAAATCTCAAGATCAGTTCATTTGAAAAAAGACTTGAAAAATGATGACAATTTAATTATTTATTTGGTCCGAAATGAATCATCAATCATAATAAGTTACAGCTCTGATGATCAAACATTTTTTTGGGATAGATTTCCAAAAGATCCACATGAACAATCTTGCAAGTTTGAACTATATAAAGATGAAATTCTGTGTATAGAAGTTGACATTTTTAGAGAAAGGGACCCTTCATACAAGACTATTTCCCCACTTTTTGCAGAAGACATGTCGCATCGGTATACAGTAAAAAAATATGAAAAATACCCACACAGAAAAAAAAAAACATAGTTCAGGTGGGTTTTCTGCTAAATACCCGATTAATGTATCCAAATTTTTAGCAACGGCTGCAAGAACACCCATGCTTTCTGATGATTCTGATCTGACTGCTCACAGCTTAATTCCTGCAATATTTTGATTGAGATATGTGGGGTTGTTGGGAAAGCGTGAGGCACATGTGCCCTGTATATAAAGGGTTCTTTGCCCTGTGCGAGAGGGGTTGACGAAGGGCTGAAGCCAAGTAAAGGATTTTTGGTATACCTTACCTTTCTTTCTCCTGAAACTTTTCTCCTTTTTTAAAAGGTTGCTTTTACGTTAGCATCTCATATCATATTTAATTTCAGTTTTTTTAATACATAAATGAAAGTTTTTCTTAACGTATATAAAAATGCCTTGGATGGAGTTGGATGTTAGAGATATGATTCAAAATATGTAGAAATAAATAAGATAAGAAATAGTAAATAAAGGCATGCTGAGATGTAAATAAATGAATTTAATTAATTAGAATAGATGCATGCTTACGAGAAAAGAAGATGGGCACCTACATTTTGAAAAATTCTTGCATGCGACAGGGATATGATTCATATATATGGTCGATACTTCGAGTTCCACTATCAACAATTCTTGTTAGTGTGCAATCTGTAAATTCCTACGTAAATTCACACATGTTGCAACTGTCAGTTTAATGACACGCGCAAGAAAAAAAGAGAGGTACAAGCAAACCCTAAAGGTGGAGGGAACAAAAGGCAAGAATGAATCAAAGGCATGTCATGTGAGACAGGTAGGGCAGGGTACAACTAGAACACTTCGATTATTTTGTGGTCCAAGAACAGTAGCCTTCCTTAATAATTCCAAAAGCTTTCATCATTATATGTGCTTTGTGCATTAACTTGATGCAACCCCAACATGTTATGTAAAAATGACCTAACCTAGCACAACGAACGCATCAATTACATATTCCGTTGCACTTCTACTGCGTGGTTGCCACACTTCCATGCTTGGTTGCTGCTGTGTAGACCTGGCAAACGGGTCGTGTTTACGGGTTACGGGTCGTGTTCGTGTCAACCCGTTAAGAAAACGGGTTGACACGAACACGACCCGTTAAGCTAACGGGTGAGAAATACCAAACCCAAACACGACCCGTACAAATTCGCGAATGACACGACACGACCTGTTATGACTAACGGGTCGTTTTCCACCCGTTTCACCCGCTTCAAAACTATATTTTTTTAAGAAATTATTAAAGAAAATAGAAAAAATAAAATAAACAAAGCAACCAGGATGCAAGTTCGAGAGCCTGTGCTATGGGATTTCTTTTTCATTCCCTTTGGATCTTTGATCTCTAGACATCTTCAAGTTCATTCACAAAGAAATCAGAACAATTTAGCAACTTTAATTAACCTGTAATTGAGCAAATAAAACTAAAATTACTAAAATCACTAAAATCGACATCTTGGGACATAAGAAGATAATCTGAGGCGCTAAAATTAATAAACCAATCCCAATCCTTAGCCCGCATGAGCAAAATCGCAATGGCGTGAAGCATGGAGGCGGTCATAGTGGGGCCTTTGGCGGTGACCAAATCTGCAAATCCTATCAACATGGCGGCTGAGTTTGATGGAGAAGACAGAGAGAGAGTGAAGTCGAGAGAGAGAGAGACAGGTGAGGGAGGTTGTTGCTGAGTCTGGAGAGAAAGACAGAGAGAGGAGAGGAAAGAGATCTGAGTTTGGTGGAGAAGACAAAGAGAGAGTGTGAAGTCGCAAGAGAGAGAGAAGTGAGGAGGGCGGCTACTGAGATTTCTGAGAATGAGGTCGAGAGAGATATTAGTTAGGTTTAGGTTTAGAAAGTACAATTACAAAATGCCCTTTTTCTTAACGGGTTAACGGGTGATTCGCGAATAATCCGTTAACGACCCAATTAACGACTAACGGGTCAACCCGTTTACAACCCGACCCATTAAGCTCGACCCAAATACTGTTATTTTCTTACGAATTAGGTATGCGTGTTAATCTTGGTCGCGTCCGATATCGCTGCTCTACTGCTGTGATCTTCACAATAATGGAGATCCTTTTGGTCTGTTAACTTAATGGAGTTGTGTGTGATTGCATAAAGTTAAAAAGGACAATCCTCTATATGCGTGTGATCATATGATATATTTTATTATGAATATGCATGAAAAGAGTTAAAAGATATTTATTCACGTGAATTATTGTCAATGTAACATGTCAAAGAGTAAAAAAAAGAACAGTATTGTTTTCTTAATTTTTTTTAAAGAGCTATACACAAGATTGATCACATTAAGTTAGATCTGGCATTCGTGTCGTGTTATCATTATTCGTGTCGTTTTGTGTCAACCCGTTTTCTTAACGGGTTAAGCAACGACTGACACGATAAAAGCAATTGAAAAATATCCAACACGAACACGATTCGCTAGAATTCGCGAATTACACGACACGACACGATAATCCATTAATAATTAAAAAATAAAAAGCAAAAACAAAAACAGAAATTTTAAACAATTAAAAAATCAACCACAGTGCAAAAAATAAAAATAAAAATGCAACACAACGAGCTCGTGAGATTGAAGACCTTGCGTGTGGCCCTCCAAGGTTTGGGCAACGGAGATGGTGGGAATGGAGGAGGAAGAGTCATCGGAGAGGGTGAGGGAATAGGTGGGATCGATCGGTGAGGGAGGGAGATAGAAGGGGAGGTGGTTGGGATAGCTCATAGTGGTTGGGTGGATTGGTGGCTGCTTGAGACTCTCAAGTTGAGAGAAGAAGAAATCTCAAAGGTTGCTGGGTTTTGAAGAGAGAGAGAGAGAGAGAGAGAGAGAGAGAGAGAGAGAGAGAGAGAGAGAGAGAGAGAGAGAGAGAGAGTTGGAGTAGTGAGAGAATCGGGGGAATGGGGGAGGAAGAGACAAAAGTGAAGAAAGAGAAGAAGAAAAATAAACATAAAAATAGAAAGAGATAAATTTACAAAAATGCCCATGAGCTTAACGGGTTAGCGAATATTCGCGAATTCACACGACACCTATTACGATAACTTAACGGCCAAGCTAATCTCAACACGATATCAACACGACACGATAACTCAAACCCAAATACGAATTTTTCGTGCGAATTCGTGCGTGTTAACGAATCGCAGATAATATCACACCTCTACATTAAGTATTCACCTTATGTGGCAGCTAGTGTGTATATGCGACGTCATTCACTTAAGTGCGGTCAACTGTGTTTTTCTTTTTTCCTTTTAAGATTAAGTAATTTATATTTTCAACTTTTCTTCTTCGTTGTATCCGTTTGGCTGCCCTTCTCCTTCCCTTTTGGCCTTTGCTCATCCTCCTGCAATCTCTATGACAACTCTCCCTCCAAAAAGAAAACCGATTCTTTGATTCAACAAATCCAACTCTGCAAATGAACTAATCAAGAAAATCCAACTCAAAAATCTAAATGCCTATTTCACTAGCTATCTAGAAAATCCGAATTGGTTTTGAGGTATCATACTCTGGTATAAGAATTAAAAAGAATTTTAAAGCTTTGGTGTGTTGGTAGGAATGGGGTATTAGCTTTCCAATCAAATGGGCAGTCTGTTGAAGGATCGAAGCCGAACAATTCCCAAAATATGAACTATTTTTATCTAAAATATGAATGTTCCCAAAATATGAACTATTTTTATACAAGCTTTCCAAGATGTGACAAGCAGTGTGCCGGTGTTACTGGGTAAAGGTAGATTTGATGGAGAAAGGGAGTGGTAAGAAGGAAACTCTCATGCAACTGAGATAATACTTTTTGCTCTCCCCAATCAATAACGCAATGACACGTAGGATAGCAAAACAATGCTATCGCCGTTACATGTAAGTTTTTTTCGTTGAGTAGAGAACGAACCTGTACAGATGCTAGGGTTAATTAAAATTAAATTAATTATGTTGTTTTTAAGGATTATTAAAAAAAAGAAAATAAAAGTAGAATCCACATGACAATATTCATTTATTGATATGGCATGACCACATCACTTGGCACATAAAATAGTCAACTAAGGTGATAAATCTTGTGTCTCTAAATACCGTTACTCTTTTTGAAATATTAGCAGACATGAACTTTAACCAGTTAAAAAAAACAATTTAAGATTAATTTCACAAATGATCCAGAGTGAAGCAGCCCACTAACCCAAACCTTTAAACAGAACAAGCCTATTAAGCCCAAGCACACGTCACGCCTACGCAAGGCTCTACATTTTGTCAAATAGGGACTTGACATGTGGGATAGCAGGGGACCCACTTCATCTCACGGTCTGATTTCTTCGCTCCATTGATGGTTTGATTTATGCATTCAAAAACACTCAATCAAATTAAAGTACAAACCATGTACTTCTACTTCACAGAGCTTCAGGCTATGAAAATTAGAAAATACCGAATAGAAATAAAAAAAAGTAAATAATTTTAGTTACAAGCTAGTGAAATTAAACCTATTGGATCTGGCAAAAAAAGAAAAAGAAATTAAACCTATTGGGAGAACATCTAACAGGGTCTAGTCCAGTGTAAAAGGATATTAACTTACAGACCAATAATTTTAAGTTCGAATGTCCATGACATCTTGTTAGTATGTGTGTATGAGAAATATCCTTGGTTTAAACTATCGCTTGTATTTTTTTAAAACCTATTGAAAGAACAATGAACTATTTTTTCTTGTGCGGTACTAATTATATGAACAAATTTAATTGACAAAAATATAAAAAAGAATGTTTTATGAACATTTGAATAGTATTTAGCATTTTAGTGGAATAAAAGAAGAAGAAAAGAAATGGATGTAAAATATTTCCCTCAATCAATTTAATTTTTAATTTTTGAAATATAAATAAACACATCACAAGTCAAGAATACACATAGAATGTCAAGAATCATAATTGATCAAACATACATTCTAAAAAAAAAAAAGTAATTAACATTCTGTCAATCTCATTCCCCACCTCAATATTTATTTATTTTCGGAACAAAAAAAACCCCAAAAAAGAAAAAAAATTCTCATTTTCGCAGAAAGGGCAAAATAGTAATTGAACAAAGTCCTTGCTTCGTTACCCCTTCCCTCTACTGCCCGCCTTCTTACCAAATTGTTCTCCCGCTTCCATATTTACCCAACAGTGCCACTCTCTCTTTCTCACTCTCGCCGAACACCCTCAAACCCTAACCCTAGCAACCCCAATTCTCTTCGTCTCTCTTGCAAAGTTGGCTTTCGTTGAGCCTCTTCCTTCACTGTACGGATTCTACCCCTATTCTCATAATTTCTCCTTTGTTAATTTTGATGCATTTCATCAATTTAGTTTGATATTGTATTTAATTAGGGTTTGAGCCGTAAAATTGGGTTCGGGCTCCGACTCCGAATGTTATTTGGGGCTTTGTTTTTTTTTTGGTCAAGGATTTCGCGCTTTGTTTATGTATGCGTTTCTGCTGAATCTTTTATATTTATATGTTGCGATTCCGATCCGAGAACCTCAATAGGGTTTAAAAGTGGGCCCTTTGACCCGATTTGTTGCGACCCGTTTCGAATCGGGTTGGGTCAGGCGGGTCCTGGCCGCTCTTATCCGGTACCGATCCGGCGAGCTCCAGAAGCTCGTCTTGCCCAACCTAATTACCTTATTTTGAAAAGCCCGACCCACCTTCCCTCTCTCTCTCTCTCCAGGCATGGACCCGGGTCCATTTCTCGGGTCGAATTTCCAGACCAAAATTAGATTTTCTTTGTTGTTATTTCTTCAATGGTCTTTTCTTCTGTAGAGTAAAAGCTTCTCAGACATTGAAGAGGATAAAGATGCCTTTTTGTTGTTGCCCCTCTTTCTTTCTTTCTTTTGGTTCTCTCCTAAAAGCATAAACAAAAGAGTTAATGTTTGTTAATTATCTTAATTTACTTGTCAATTTATCGCAAACCCAGAATTAATTTTTAAATTTCAGAAATTCGCTGGGCCATTTTCCCTTATAGTTTTGTTGGGCTTGGCATGGTAAATTCTCTAATGCATGCTTGCTGTTTGTATTGCAGTACTTGTAGAATGATATACACGAGTTTTATGACAACCCTTTATCCATTCTTGTAGAGAGTGAGTCTGCCTGCATTACATTTTGTATGTTCTACAACAGTATGCAGTTTTGACCCTTAACTCCTCTCCTCTTACCCAATTATTGGTTATGCGTTTTTACTTAGATGACTGTGTCCACATTTGTTTTCAACACAAGTGGTGGATAGTAAGTTTGTAAAATTGTGGACTAACCCTTGCTATTATAGCCACTTTCTGCTGAAAGAAGTAGAAATTGTGTCTAAGGGCTTGTTTTCAATGATCCGTGCTCTTTTTACTTAGTGATGAATCAAATCCTGTTTCTCACATTGGTCATAACTTTTCGTATCATAAGCCTATTCCATTCTGTTAACTGCCTTTTGTTTTGGCATGTCTATGCTGCTTCTTTGAACTGGGTGATGTTGCTTTTGATTAATTTGTTACTTGGAAGCCCGCATCACTTATTACTCCAGTTGTGTCTTTTTTCACCTGCACTGTTGGATATGAGTGTCCCGTTGATTATCATCCAACAATCCACATGGTTCTCATCTCACCATCCAACTGTTTGGGCTAAATTTTGGAAGTTTTAACCAGAGAACCGTAATTGGACTGGCATTTTTGTTTAGAATCAACCTAAGCAGATCAGAAAATCAATAGATTTTGATGGAACAAATTTTGTGTGTAGGGCATTTGGATCATTAGTTTACAAATCTTGAATTCAATTATAATTGTAGCATCAAAATTAGCTAAGTTTTAGGATTAGGATATTAGTAGGATTTAGTAGAACAATGTGTGTGTTCTGGGAGGGAACTGAGATGATAATATGAAACTCAAAAAGGATTCAGAGAGATGTGTGTGCACTATTTGCCTCTGTATAGGCAGGGGGTTTTGAAGCCTGCTATGTATTTAATGTCAAGACTTAGAACTTAACCAAATAAATAAACTAACTGTAGACTCTAGTACTTTAGTGTCTGAAGCAATAATGACACTCGGATAAAATTGATCCTTGCCATGAGCGAGGAACTTAGGTCCAGGAACCTTCTTTGTGATTGATCCTAGCCTAACCATGATTAAGGAACTTTGATATGGGAGTCTGCTTTTACTAAGTGATGCTTGTGGCTTGCAATCTTTATCTTTCAGTTTAATGAAAGAGGAACCTTTCCACTCGTGGGAATATACACTGTTACCTCTCTGACTTTGCTTCCAACCCCCCTTATTTCTGTTCCAACCGCTTGCATTTTCATGAATTAAAAAAACTCCCTGATGCCCAACTCAAAGGACCGCAAAAAGAAAATTAAACTCACAAAAAAAATCTTGGAAATAAATCATAATTCAAGTTAGGAACAGCTTAGGAAACAATGAAGTGTCACCCTTCCTAGGAAACTATAGTGTTATGTACAAAAGATTGACACATTATTAATGACCTGCACAGATTTTTGGTTTTTTTTGGTCAGGAGAACAGATTTTTGGTTCAGAACTTGAAATTTTGTTTTTCTAGGGATTGCACATACAAAAGCCTACCATATTGTTTGTCATATAATTGTGGGTTATTGTTGATACTTTTTCTGGAAGTTGCTAATCATATCTGTGAGCCTATTACCAATTCTTTAGACCGTTTAACTGTCTGTGATGTAAAAATGAACAAACACATGTAACTGTTTTCTGATAAAAAAAAACACGTGTAATTGTCTTCTGTCCTTTTTGTTGAGGGCTAATTGATAATTTAAGTAAGGTTGGTAGTCATGTATGCGAGTTTTCTTGTTTTGGTGCTCTGTGTTCTTTTTTCCTTTGTGGGTTAATAATCCTACTACTAATAATGTGCAGGTATTGGTGAAGTACCAAGTCAATGCAATGGATATGTCTGATGCGGTGATCGTCAAATCAACTAGATTAAAATCTGTTGTGTGGAATGACTTTGATAGGATTAAAAAGGGCGACAAATGTATTGCTGTTTGTAGACATTGTAAAAAGAAACTCAGTGGATCGAGTACCAGTGGGACATCACATTTGAGGAATCATTTAATTAGGTGTCAGAGAAGATCTAATCTTGGCATACCTCAACTCTTTACAGCAAGAGAAAAGAAAAAGGAAGGAACTGATTTCAATTTGGATCAAGAGCAGAAGAAGGATGAAGCTTTTAACCTTGTGAATATCAGGTTTGAGCAAGAGCAGACCAAAGATGACACCATTAACTATGGAAGTAGTAACTTTGATCAAAGGCGGAGTAGATTTGATCTTGCCCGAATGATTATTTTACATGGTTATCCATTGGATATGATTGACCATGTTGGATTCAGAATGTTTGTTAAAAATCTACAGCCATTATTTGAGCTTGTGACATCTGAAAGAGTTGAGGCTGACTGTATGGAGATCTATGGGAAAGAGAAGCAAAAGGTGAAAGACATGTTGGGTAAATTGCCTGGTAAAATCAGCCTTGCGGTGGATATGTGGGCTTCTTTGGATGGTGCTGAGTACTTGTGTTTGACAGCACACTATATTGATGAGTCTTGGCAGTTAAATAAGAAGATTTTAAATTTTATTGTCGTTGATTCTTCTCATACAGAAGACAAGCATTCAGAAATTATCATGGAATCTTTAATGGATTGGGATATTGACCGTAATATGTTTTCCATGACATTTGATAGTTATTCCACCAATGACAACATAGTATTTAGAATCAGAGACAGGCTGTCCCAAAACAAGTTGCTTTCTTGTGATGGTCAGTTATTTGATGTACGCTGTGCAGCAAATGTTATTAATATGATGTCTCAGGATGCTTTGGAAGCACTATGTGAGATGACTGATAAGATTCGAGGAAGTATTCGGTATGTCAAAAGTTCGCAAGTAATACAAGAAAAATTCAACTCGATAGTTCACCAAGTTGGAGGTGAGAGTAGGAGGTGCTTATGCCTCGATAATCTATTGCAATGGAACTCAACATACGTTATGGTTGAAATTGCTTTGGAGTACAAGGACGCATTTGCTCTTTTGCAAGAAAATGACCCTGTCTACACAATGTGCCCATCTGATGTCGAATGGGATAGAGTGAACGTCATTACTAGCTACTTAAAGCTCTTTGTTGGGGTTACCAATGATTTCACAAGGTTCAAGTCTCCAACTGCAAATTTGTATTTTCCTCAGCTTTGTGAAGTATACTCGCAGCTGAATGAGTGGTGCAAGAATGCAGATGATTACGTGAGTTCTCTGGCTTTGAAGATGAGAAGCAAATTTGAAGAATATTGGATGAGATGTAGCTTGAGTTTAGCAGTTGCAGTCATGTTAGATCCTCGATTCAAGATGAAACCGGTAGATTATTATTATGCCCAAATCTTTGGCAGTGGTGCTCCAGGCCGAATTTCTGATGTTTTTGAGTGTGTCAAAACACTATATAATGAACATTCAACCTGCTTAGCTTATGTTGATCAAGGTCTGGCTTGGCAAGTAGGTGGTAGTTCTCGCTTGCCTGGTTCTGGAAGGGACTTGAGGGATAGGCTGACTGGTTTTGATAAATTTCTTCATGAAACTACTGAGATTGATGGGACAAAGTCGGATTTGGACAAGTATTTGGAGGAGCCTCTCTTTCCTCGCAATGCAGAGTTTGACATACTAAATTGGTGGAAAGTTCACGCACCTAGGTACCCTATTCTATCTATGATGGCACGCAATGTGTTGGGAATTCCTGTGTCAAAAGTTTCAATAGACTCCACATTCAACACTGGAGGAAGAGTGCTCGATCGTGATTGGAGTTCAATGAACCCAGCTACCATCCAAGCATTGATGTGTGCACAAGACTGGATACGAAGTGAACTAGAAAGTTAATTTAGGTCAGTTTTGGTTCTTTTAATGACATTATAAGGATCTACATCGTTCCTGTAATTCTGGTGCAAATTGGGAAGCCAAATTTTATTGGTCTTCGTTTCAGTTTCTCTTCTATATATTTCAGTAGGTCTTTCCATCTCAATAAACTCTTCTCCATAGATTATTCCAGATATTGTACATACAATATTTTTCTTAATTTTACAGGGCTGCATTAGCATTTTAGCATTTCAAGTAAAATTAAATTTAACAATTTTTGTATGTGGGGACGATTGTTGCAAAGTGAACTTGGTATTTCCAGTTTATTCAACAAAGAAGACAAGAATTATTTGAATCGGAAGATTTACTTGTGGAGGATCTTTGATCAATTTTCTTGTAGATTTTCTTTCTAATCATGCCATGTTAGTGTGGCTGAAAGGTTTACAATTTAGCAGGTTATTCATGATAAAGTTCCTTCTCTCAGATACTTACTGTGCGCAGTTACTAACCAAATTTACTGCATTGTCTGAGATGTTAACTGTGTTTTACTCCTTTGATGGGGCGATGAAGTGTTAATAGCTTTTTCAAAAGCCACAGGCCCATAGGCTACATGGAAATAGAAGTAGATGATCAGAAGGGGAGGGAGCATACAATACAATTGAATTGAGGTTCTCTGGTAATTATTTTCCAGATGTCTGTTTTACCTTTTAACTTATGTTGCAGTCGAAGTTCTGATGGAAGAAATGGGCTTTTTGAAAACCATTCTGACCATACTTTGGAGCTTGCTCGCTTTCTGTTTTTTTTGGTCGAATGCTCGGTTTCTGTATAACCCAAAAGAAAGGGAAAAAGTTTGACCAAAAAAAAACAAGAGGGAAAAAGTGAACAGAATGTGGTATGTTTACTTAGTTTATGGGTAAGAATTTATTCAATCAAAGATTAACAACAGTACAAACCAACCTGCAGAGTGCGGAGTGGGGAAAGAAAAACAGCATTACAATTTACAAATTCAAAAGCAGAGCCAAACAACAATAGAAAATAAAACTCAGCAAAGATAGATGCCAATGATTACAAACGAAGACTATTATAAGTTATTAACTGGAGGAGTCCTTGACTAAAAAACAAAAATGAAGGAGTCATCTCACCAACCCTTTTCAATAAAAGAAATTCTAATTCTCTAGACATGAGCTTAGCCAAGTTGGCTAGAGCGGATGTGCTTCCACTCTGCACCCGAGTTCGAATTCCCCTACTTGTAGTTTAGATTAGATTAAAATAGAATATCGTTTATATTAAAAAAAACCCTAATTCTAATTGCTTGAGAAAAAAAAACCGTGAAGAAAGCTTTGTTTGAGAGATTCCTACGGTACTCAAAATCTGTCTCCCAACTTTGAGGATAGTAGGTAAGCTGACAGCCTTCAAGAACTCCTAGGCAACAGCATGTGACGAAAGCTGCATTTCAAAATAAATGATGTTTTTACTTTAAGTTTGACAGAAGACACCCGACAACCTTCCATTGAAATTAACAGTTCAGATCTTCTGTCTCTCTTTTTCTCTGTCCCCCTCTGTTCCTTCTGTATTTAAGTGACATGTGTGCCAATTTATCATTAAAGAAACATCATATTTTTCAGTTCTAGTTTTTTATAATAAATTGAGACACGTGTAAAGGACAAAGGGGGACAGAGAAAAAGGGGTACAGAAGATCTGAACTCTGAAATTAAGCCCAATGAGCCCACGTTTCAGCAACCTTTCAAAAACAAGGGGTTTTTTTAATATTATTTTTTTATTATATATTTTTTTCCAAAAATGGATTTGGTGGTTAATAGTATTTACCCATATACTAGAAGTCCAAAGTTTGATTTTCTCTCCCCTAGGGATGGCAGAAATCCTCGCGGGGGCAGGTCTCCGTTGGGTACCCGACCTTAACGGGGAGAGATTTTGGGGCAAAACAGGTATTGGGTATGGGGATCCTCAAAATTGAAAAATCCATGACAGGTATGGGGCTGTAGGTATGGGGCTGGTATGGTATTGGCGTCCCGGTCCCCGAACCTGACCCGAAAATATATATGTTTATATTTAAATAAATAATTATTATATTTATATTTAACCCTACTCTCCATTTGGGTGAGGGAAAACAACTCGGAATTTAGCTAAAAGTCGGGAATTTAAGAGGAGAAATTGACAATTCCATTGTTTGGCAAGTTAAGCGAGGAATTTATTAAATGACGCGCGGAAAAAATTGTGGAAATTGGAGCATCAAATTCCCGAGTTTAATTTCCATAAAAATAGGCGTCATTTCACAATTTCCATAGTGCCATTTACAAAATTTGACATACATAAATCCAAACACCGAAATCTTCAATTGCCATAAATTGAATTGATGGAAATTGAAATTCCGTCATTTTAGAATTCTATGTAATTTTCAATTTCTTCATCCAAATGGAGGGTAAGTTAACCTCCCTCACCTAATTCTTCCTAATCTTCTCTTGTCTCCAGCCGCACCTCTCTCTCTCTCTCTCTCTCTCTCTCTCTTCATTGTGCTCTGGCTTTCCCTCTCTTGATTGTGCTCTCGATTGTTGTCTATCTCTTTGTGTAGCAGGTAACAACTCTCCTTCTATTCATCTCTCTTTCTAATGAGGATTTACATGAAGTCCTATGTCCCTAATTTGATTTAGAAATTGGGTGAGTTTTTTTTTCTAGTCAAGTTTCTGTGAATTGTGAATGTGATTTTTTGTTTAAGGTTTAATTTTTTTTCTTCTGGGTTTTGGACTTAATTTTGATAATAGTGATCGTTTTAAGGATAGCAGCAGTGGGTGTTTTGACTGGTATGCTAAGTGCTCTTTGCTTATTGTCTTGCGTAATTGCAGTGTTCTTTGATTTGTAAACCAAGATGAAAACGCTATGTTTAAGTCTTTAGTGTTTGGAATTAATTATATTTCAAATAGTAGTTTCACACATGGAGGAACGTTGTGAGATTCCAAAATTTGTAAGATGATCATGATGAAGATTTGGATTATATATATGTGTTGAATGATAGTTTAATATGAAACTTAATGTTAAAATGCATGATAAATAATTTTTTTGCAACAAAAAAAATCGGGAATTTGGGAATTCGGGGCGGGTAGGGGGGATAGTCCCTCAACGGGGACGGGGATTCCCCGAACCCTATTAAACGGGGATGAATTCAAGGATGGAGGCGGGGATGGAGAGCAGGGACGGGAATGATATTGTCATACCTGGCCCCTACCCGCCCCGTTACCATACCTACTCTCCCCAATATTGTTTGTATCGAAAAATGAAACAAAACTCTTTTCATGTTTTGGTTGGAGAATTTAGTTGACATCAAATAGGAATAAATGCTTTATGTTGACCATATATATTTGGGCTAACATTTCCTCAGCAAAATATGGTGCTATACAAGGATTTTAGAATAATTGATATCACGATGTGGTCATCACTATCACCGCCACACTACTAAAAAAACACACACTATGTACTAATCCAAATTTGTCCCCTAAGTTAAGTTTTCAGACAATAAATTGTCTCCATTAACCAATAGAGACTATGCAGCCACTATTTTTAAATCAGTATCCTAGTTTGGGGTTGCTATTGTTTTTTGGGTACCATTTATTGAGTCAATCCTTACTTATTTTCCATTAAAGAAATACCTTTTAAGATACAAGCTATTTGAGTTAAGCCAAGCCATGTTCAATGGCTCCAACCTTGAAATCTGATATTTGGAATGATGTCTATTATATTAGAGACTAATCATGACATATCAGTTTGCAATTGTGTACTCTTCAAACAAGACAGATATGAGTTTTAGTATGTTCTCCCTTAGAAACGCAAATATACAACAGTTCACATTGGTTCAATATCAGTCCCCATTGTATGAGTACCCATTTAATAACACCCTATCATTTATGTAATACACTTAAAGCCTTCAGTCCCCATTCATATATTACTTTTAATATTCACAAGAATGTGTATTTTAATTTAATAATCTGCACTTTTCAAATACGATTTGGGGGCTGATTTTCATATTATTCTATTGACTATATTTAATTCATCAATGTTACGTAATTGCCTTGAATGAAAACTGAACACAACAACCCAATATTTCATATATTATCCAAACAAGTTGACACAGCAGCTGCATATTTCATATCATCTAAACAACTTTACACAGCCCATGCTTCATATCGATATGATCCAAAAATCTTTACATAGCAGATGCATGTTTTGTACTATCATTTTTGTACACACTTGGCCAATATGTACATATATTTGCCCGCTGCTACTTATATTCAAAAGGCTGTCCTAACTCCCCATCATGAAGCACATCCCATGTCTATTATAATAAGGTGCCAAACTTCTCACAACAGATTTCCCACATTTTACCCCATTGCTAACCCACAAAACATACACAGTTTAGAGAAGAAAAAGTATTCCAACCTCCATTTAGATTTCCAGGTGAGGCAAAGCATTAACAGATCCATTTACATTACCCACGTATCGAAGGGCTTCCAATGCTGCTGCTAAATCTGAGAAACCAGCAGCCTGCATCGCAGAGTTCATCTCCATGACCACAGTAGCTTGCACCTTTTCAATGAAAGATGCATCTAGTTCAGCTTTGTGACGCGCCAAACTTGCTTCATGTTCCTCCCTAAGTTTTACTTGTTCCTCACCAAGCCTCTGCATTGCCATTTCAGATTGCTCATTTGCCTTCCTCTGCTCTTCATTTTGCACCCTTTGCTCCTCAAGTGCTTGTCGCAGGGTATGAGCCTCTCTTGATATCCCTCTTCGGTCAGTTATTATCCCAGGGACATCCATCCATGAAACTCCAGCTCCAAATCCTCTAACTCGATTTCGTTTCTCTGGCCCTAACACCTCAGAGTACACCTCATTTATTAATGTTTCAGTTATCTCTACTCCTTGATTAGTTCTTTCTTCAATACGTCTATCGAATTCTACCTGCAAACAAATCGGAAAATTGCTTTTCTCAATATCATAGGTTGTTTTCCAAATATAGGACAACATTGGTTGCACGTCACTTACAATTGTCAATCGTGAAGCCTCGTCGACTGGTATTTCATTCTCTCCACGAGTGTGGGTTAGTTTGAAGAATGTGAACCTATCCGGTTCCTTCCCATACTTCTTCCTCTGTTACAAAGTTAAATAAAGTGTTTAATAAAATGAAGAAAGGTTGAATACATATTATAGGCAGTATTTACTCTGCACCATCATGTTATAAACTCCTCCCCTCACAAAGGATCACTCATAAGTTTTGAATAAAACCTGTATGAGCTATAATATAAAACTTATATCATTCAACTACTCCACTGGGATCATTACCATCCAACTTCCATATCCAACTACCATACAAATTTAGGCCAGCCATATCTGAGATGCTTATAAAATATGACAACATTTGCTATAATATTTGCCACTATTTTGGTTATTGGCCATTAACATAAATCCTATAATCATGCATATGCTATATATATGAAATAATAATCAGAACCAATGCTTATGACTCACATACGCGTAGCGTTACTGGGCAAATGTTCGTGTCCCTGTTGTATGGCTCATCTTCAGTTTCCCCCTATTAGCTATATTCGTTGCCGACGGTTTCTAAGCATCCCATCATGTTTTACATTACATAAACAAACATCAGTATGCAATATATTAGTAAACTCTTACAGAATATAAATCATGATTGAACTTCTTACCTGACCTTGAGTCCCATCCCAATAGACCACCAATGCATTCCAATGATACCTGTGGACACGATCATTGCCACAAACAAATCGTTGTTGAGTCTCAGCACAGGGTGCATACCAATCCCTCCGTAAGGTGGCCTTAAAGTGCTTCCAACGATCACAAAGCTTCCTTTCAACAGTAAATTTAATCTTGTTCTCCAGTGCTTGAGTTCGGGGATCGGACCAATCAAGCGTTGCCTGAGATAGTGTTGGGTTCAGTTTATTAATGTCAATTGACTAGAAAACTGGAAAACTTGCAAGTACACCAACCTTGAGAATGCACAAACTATAAAACTGAAAAATGCATATATATTTTGAAAGCATATATATATATATATATATATATATATATATATATTAATCAATTGGAAAACTCTAGCACATCTCTTTGTTGTGGCTGGAGGAGCTAGTCCCCCAACTCGCATGCAAGACCTACTCAAATATGTCATTTTCTCATCTGCTCTGTTCCAACTATTTTGTTTAAGGTTGAGATATAGAACGTTCTTTTTCCATTGAAAGTCAACCCACAATTTCAACTTTGAAGGCCTCCCCCAAAAATTGGGCACTTAGCAGATGTTCAGAGTTTTCCAATCACACAATTGCCTTTTAGCCATTAATACCGCTTCAAACAATAGGCAGCATGACAATGTCAATTAAAATATCAAAAGCAATCTTTGTATGTAAATTAATATTTTACACGATGTTTAAGAGTCATAAACAAGGTCCAAGTCACCTGAGTTTACTTAGATATGTCACATGAGTTTGACTTTTCTGTTGTAATTATAAACCTATAGAATACCTTTGCATGTTTGAGCATTAAAAAAAAGTGAATACCTTTACATGCTCCCAAGCATCTGTTATTGCAGATCCGTTTCGAAAGTATCTCCAATCTGTGATATTGACTGGAAATCTCGATTTCTCTTTCACAACCATCCCGATGAACCTAGAAAATCTTGCACAAGTCCTCCTTGGTGCTTCTGCTTGTCCTTTTGAGTTGAATTGTACCTTCTCAAGGTTATTTACAGCCCAATTGTGTTTATTTCGTCCCTTTCCTTTCCTTGGCTGTCGTCCCCTCGAACCGATGCTCACCTCATTTATCATACCTTCGACGTTGTTGTTTCGGTCACCATTGAAGGCGGACTCGTTCCACAAATTTTCCAGATTCTCCTATTGTAATGTTGTCTCTTGTTGAGGTGGTTGTGTCTCTCCATCTCTTCCTATGTCTGCTATGTTGAAACCCTCAGTAAGCTCCCTCAAGAAGTCACTCATTTTGATTTGCTATGTTTGGGTTTGAGGGTGAGTTTGGTTGGAAGTGGTTTGGTTCATGTCTGTTCATATGAATATAAGGGTTCTTTGTTTTATAGTGGCATTCTCCCACCTATTTGAACTTGCATATTTTGAATTCTTTAAACCAGCGGGAAAGTTGACCAAAGCAAACCAGCGGGAAATTAAGTTAATAAAATATAATTGATGGTCCAAATTATGTACTTAATTTTAATAAGGTCCCAAGAGCCCCAATACCCAAGGGTTGATGCCCAACACCATCTTTTGATTATTTACAACATATATATATATATATATATATATATATATATATATATTTATACATATATATTTATATTTATATTGATTAATTAGTTTTTGAAATGGCCTAGTCTTTTGAAGACTTCAAATATGATCTAGACTTCACATAGGGGATAAACCCAACCACACTCTCTTTTAAGTTTCAAACGCATGTAACAACTCATTGGCCTTAACCTGAATAAAATGGCACGTACCAATTTGGAGTATTTGAGAAGTGGAATCATTTGGGTAATTTTTAAATATAACCCACGCATGAAGATATTCAGTATGTTGTTATAAACCACAAATAACAAGTCACCAATTATTCTTCAATTAATATATTCAGATATGTTGTTATAAAATTAAATGGAAGAGACTAGCATTCACAATCAGTATCCAATTTAAGGCCAAATGCCAAAACTGAGTGAAGGGGAGCCAAGCTAGTTTGTAAAGGAAGCCAGCCAAGCTTGTTTGTGTTATTTGTGAGTGGAGCCAAATGAGCTGCAGTCTCCACACATAAGTTGGGACTGATAATGACAAGTTGGGACTGATAAAAAGGCCCAAATATTAAAGGAAAATAATGAAAATCACTTTTTTGTATTACACACCATTGTCTATCCCAAATACATTTAATAGGCATGGTTTTGGAATTAGTTTCCAAAAAGCATTCATAAGACACTTTTATGAAATTGTATCTAAATAATCAGTGGGTAGTAGCCATATTTCTAGTAGTGCCAGCACCATCAAATCTTCAGGATGTGAAATGTTTCATATGTTCAGTCAAAGTTTCTAATTTTTGTTAAATGGTTATTGAAAGTTGAGATGACCACTTTCATTAAAAAAAAATGAAAAATAAAAATAAAAATCATAGAGTTGTGATATTTGGCATTGCCCATTTATCTCTAAAGCAAGATGCCTTATTTTCTAGGAAATTAATGTTCAAACTTCAAACCCTACCTAGTTGCAATCTCATCATAAATTTGTACCAAGGCCATATACAATATTCTGACATATTGCACATGAAAATCATCAAAATTAGAACAAAAAATCACTAGTCCTCTTAAGTATGTTGTCACATAGATTATACTCCAAGCATTTCAATTTCTATTATGTGGTAGCAATGTGACAAAGGGTATGTGGCATTTATTGTATTAGGTATAAGCATGAAAACCTGCCTTCTTTAACCATCATCATTTCCCAAGTTCAAATATAACATCATTGTTGCATTGCACCATCATTTTGTGGTCCCTCCTCACCCTTCACAATATTGAATATTTATATATATAAATTTTTGCAATGAATTATGGCTTCAACTTCAGGAGAGAAACTCTCATGTAAGGGGATATCACTTTTTGCTATTCCTAACCAATAACACAATGACACGTAAAATCTTTTCTACGTGTCGTTGTGTTAATGGCGGGGAATAGCAAAACAGTGTTATCCCCGTTACATATAAGCAGTGGCAGAGGGACAGAGGGATCAGAGGGGTCAATGGCCCCCATGGATGGCTGGAAAGTCCTGCAATTTGGACAGCAGCAAGCTGCGAAGGAGGAGATGGAGAAGAAGAACACGCTGGTCTTTTCGTTTTTTTTAATGCCTGGCCAAAACAACGTCGTTTTGGTCCAGGCAGATTCAATTTTTTTAAAATGACTTGGCCCAAAACGACGCCGTTTTGAGCCAAGCCTAAAAAAATTGAAATAGAGGCCAGAGTTTGCCACTTTCATTCTTTTTTTGTTCTTTTTCCTTCTATCTTCTATCCTCTCTTTATTTTGCTAATCCTATTGTAATAATCCTCTTTTTATTTTTATTTTTATTTTATTTTTTTCTTTTAATTTTAATGCCACACATTAATGTACTAATCATTCAACTATAAATACCCGCAAGTGCTAATCATCCAACGACACAAAAAATGCCTCAACAGTTTATCCTAATTTTTTTAAAAACATTTTTACACTAGGCCCCCATGACCTGAGAGTTCTGGATCCGCCACTGCATATAAGTCGTACTTAGCGCTCTCTCTCTCTCTCTCTCTCTCTCTCTCTCTCTCTCTCTCTCTCTCTCTCTCTCTCTCTCTCTCTCTCTCTCTCTCTCTCTCTCTCTCTCTCTCTCCATTGCTTCCAAACGAAAGCAAAAGGTGATTTTATTTAGAAATGCATCCTATTCAGCTTTGTGTGTGTCAACTTTTGCTTTTGCCCACAACTTGCACATAAATTGACATGGGGGATGCTATGGATATATCTCTCTGGAAATGATGCTTGTCCCTTTGTGATTTCACACTTTGTTGTCAATTTTGTTCCGTTTAGTCATGCGCGACCTTAATGTAACATTTTCAAGATTTTTTGAAGGGTCTCTTATGACTTCAAAGTTTGTCAAAAGAAAGAATTATACAATTCGGGCAATTTGCATAATTGCAATTAATGGTTTAGTATGCTCTTGTTGTTGAAGGTAAAATGAGCTTGAACAAGAAAACAATGTAAAATGAGAAATATTATGTGACGTTGGATGGGTACATATATCTACATGATTTCAGATAATGCCATGCTATGGCCAAGTAACCCTATGTGCATGTAGGCCATTTCAGACAGCAGATCACTGTGGTAATCACATTTGATTAATAATTAGAAATCGCATGGACGTGCATGAGCGACTAGTCTTACCAAAATTCTTTCAAATAATAAGTTTATTTGAGTGTAACGGGTAAGATCCCATAACCATTTTCACTATATATGAAGTCCAAAAACACAATTCAGTTGACTCATCAAAGCCAAAGGGATTCGTTACACCAAACAAACTCATATATAAAATGTATGCCCATCAAGATTCAAGCCAACTTATGTGTGGCTGTGTTGCACGTGAGCATGTTTCCCGTGGATGTATGAAAATTCACGGAATAGCATAAGTGGTTGATCCACAAAAATGTAGAGTTCTCCACTAAGGTTGTAAAAGAAATGGATTCGATTAATTGTTATATCACCTCCCAAAATCCTTGTTCTTCTTTTGGCATTCAACTCATCTTTGGGTTTGTCTTCACCATGATTCATCAAATATTAATCTTCTACATGACTCATCTTTGGAATTTTTACTTAAAGTTGAATTGTTGCAGCTCGATGAGCAAGTCTTTGCAATAACAATTTCATATGGGAAGTTATAATGTCTCTCTTTTTTCTCTTTTCTTTTTGTGGTTTGTTTAAAACATGTCGCCGGTCTTAGTGTCAGAACTCAGATATTATTATGAGCTTTCATGCACAAAAGATTTAGGACATTGCTTCTCTCCTTATCTGGAAGGAGACATTAATTCCTACTTCTTGCAAATCAAAGTTTGATACTTATGCAAAAATAATTAATAAAAAACACAAAAAGAAGAATATCAGCACACATGTCAAATTGTGATTAGCAGAAAAGTAGGAGTTCCTACTTTCAAGGAAGGAGACAAGTATTTTCCAAAGATTTATTTAGATATGGTTGATCAAATCATGACATTTCACTTCTTGGTGGCCTAGCTGAAACACCGTACTCGGACGCTATATATTAATGCTCGGGGGGAAACATATGATATATTCATATATGTATGTCTGTTAGCATATGGAATGCCTACTGATCAGGTCCATGGTCATAGCGAAGTAGCTAGCTAGGCAGCTAGGGCTAAGGTCCCTCTGGATACATGACATGATATCCTACGAAATTCGGCACCGTAGAGATGGATATATATAGTCTTGCTGCCGGCCATGTCAAGCATGTCAAATGCATATATTTATTTAACAGACGAAAAAAATTCGAGTATTAATCAACTCATGAGTTTAACCTCAGGAGACCTAATAGTTGTTATATACATTATGATATATATGAATTTGAAGTGGCGCATACGAGATAAAAAACAAATGAAGGAGAGATGAACATATATTTGGTAAAATAAAATGGGAGAAAATAACTGAATATATACAGAGACATGTGTGGAGATGCTCCTAAGCAAAACCCTGTTTAAGAAACTTACTTTGAATAAAAACTTGAGTTATATAATAGACATTCTTGGTGCTTAACAGTCTCCTTCAATGAGGAACAAGTAATATTTTTAATTTTGGGGGTGACCATGGATTCTTATTACACGTATAATCTCGCTCTCAAGACGACCTACATTTTGTGGCCTCAATACCAGATTCATGTAAATTTCAGGTAACACAAATGAATCAAAGGGCCTGTTCCATTCTTACCATAAATGAACTAAAAAATAAGGGATTGTCATGAACACTTCACAGGACATCACATGGGAATCTTCTCCAGTTACGTCACTACCATTGTAAGTAACTATATGTTCTAATAATGCAGGAGAGAGAGAGAGAGAGAGAGAGAGAGAGAGAGAGAGAGAGAGAGAGAGAGAGAGAGAGAGAGAGAATGAATGAAAACTTTCAACACTAGTCTTGAGGTCATAAACAAATCTAGAATAAAAGGCCAACTCAAAAATGCAAGAAAGCAAATAACATGGGAGGTCCTCTCATTTTGTTTTTTCTCTTCAAAAGACCATGGGCCTCCCTCCCTTTATTTCTTTCTTTTTATGAATTGAAGCTCTTGAGTGCAACTTAGCAAAGGGTCCCATTCAAGCTCTGTTCACAATAAGTCACTCTCCAAAAGACCCTTTTATCAACATCACACACACACACACACCTTCCCTTTTCCCCATACATGAAGAAATGGACGGTTAATGGAGCATGAAAGCAAAACACCCCAAACCCTCCTCTTCAATTCAATCTTCTCCATCCCTCTTTATAGATATGTTCCTATACTCCTCCATTCCTACATAACAACCGAAGCTAGCTAGGGATACCTATTTGGTATTCTAGACTATCCTTACAAAGCAAATAATAGAGGGTGTGTTGGGTGATGGTTGGGGGGTCTATTTTCTGTCCTTAAATATCCGTCTCCTTAACCAAGCCACTTGCAACTTCTGCAACTCTTCCTGTTGTCAATTTCAACGAAAGGATCACTCAACTCAACAAGTAATTCTTCTTTTGCATATCCCTATATTCTTCTGTTCCTACTTTGTTTTGGTTTCCTTTACTAATTAGCTATTGGTGGGCTTAAAAAAACAAAGCTCACACGTAACTCATCACCTTAATTTTTGTCTCTTGCGTTTTACCAATATGGTTGTCACAATTGATCACGCCTTTTAATTGGGCAGTGGTGTTTTTCTTTGCTAGCTAACAGAAAAACCAAAATTCAATTTGGGGGTTTTGCCATTTTTCCGTCTTTGCAACAATGGAGTTCCCAAATCAAGCACCTGAGAGCTCTTCCCAAAGAAAAATTGGAAGAGGCAAGATTGAGATTAAGCGGATCGAAAACACTACCAATCGACAAGTCACCTTCTGCAAGCGCCGCAACGGCTTGCTTAAGAAAGCCTATGAGTTATCTGTTCTATGTGATGCTGAAGTTGCTCTTATTGTCTTCTCTACCCGTGGCCGCCTGTATGAGTATGCTAACAACAGGTTTGTACTTAATTTTCTCTTCTTTAATTATTTTGTTTTAGTACTTCAACCTCTCTCTTTAAGTCTCTTCTTCTTCTCCTTCTTTTGATCTGATCTTTAAGTCTTTTCTTCAGTTCAATCAATGATCAATTTATATATATATAGCTTTACTTTACTAACTTGTTTTTTTTTTTGGTTGCTCAAATTCAGTGTTGAAATCTCACTAACAGCTCTCTTTCAAAGATTGTTTCTTTGGATTTTGTGTAGCAAATATGAAGAGAGAGTCTATGAGAAATTTAAGATTGACTTGTTCTTTATTTTCTTCTTTCTGTTTGTTTTCCTTTATGAGCTTTGAGGTATATTTCACCTATCAACCTGAAAATTTGATCTTTCGGGCTATATTTTTCTATTTACTATATTGTGCTTCTTTCTAGCAAGTTCTTTGTTTGACTGGATTGTAGATCTGATGGTAACAGAAGTAGTGTATTATGAGAGCAAACTTAGGGTTTCCAAGAGTTGCAGGTCTGTTAGATCAGCTTCCCTTGTATCTCCATTGTTGTTAAACTCAGCCAGGTCCTCTCTCTCTCTCTCCTCCTTTCCCTCTTTCTATATCTCTCTCTCTCTTCACATGTCATCTATCAGTCCATAAGAAGTACGTCTGCCTCACAAAGCTGTCCGGCTCTCATTAGCCAGTTCCCTTCATGTCTTGACTCTTCCTAAGTAACATGTCAGCTCAGCTAAACAGTAAAAGAAAGGACCCATCAAATGGAACTTAGGAGTTAAAAAACTGAAATTAATGTCTCTTAATCAAACCTTAACCAGTTTTCCTGAACTAATTAACCTCATCACCTTTATAGTTATAGGGGGAGGGTGTTGTTAGCTAGGGTTTCAAAAGTCAGCCAAACCATGCTTCAATCAGTTAGCTGTAACTCTGACAAAATAGGTTCATAGCTTAATAGCCTAGAGGATGTCTAAATTTTTGTCTCATTTTATACAAGATAACTATGATTTTGGTGTTCAAAACTCATTTTAAAATGAAAACAAAAAGGCCAAATCTTTTTCATCATATTGGGTTGGTAGATCTTATGCTTAGGGTTTCAAAAACCCAAAGTCTAGTGGGTGTTATTATTTATGACCAATCTACCCTTTTTTAGTACATATAACAAATTGGGAATTGTGATACGGGAAGCATGTGCCTAGGGTTTCTTGTGTGAGCTGTGTAGTTACAGCTTACGAATCTGGTCACGTCAGACATGATGTTTCTGTTCTTCAGTCCGGACAAAGAAGCTGTTGTGTCATGATGATTCTTTTTCTTCAATCCATCTTCTCTTCTTACCATTCATCAAATATCTTCACTTTGTTTCCTTTTATCTTTTAAGTTGATGTGGTGAAAAAACAGCAAATTAAAACTAGGTAAAGCTCATTGTGCATTATTCTAATAATCTATGGACAGAGAGAAAAGAAAGTCATGACACATAGAGTGCCTTTCATCTATGTGGAAACAATCTCCTCAAGAATCATAAAAGAGTCTTAAACACTTGCTTCAAATTAGATGTGTCAAAACAACTAATCCATCCAAACCCAGAAGAGTGATATCATGGTTAATTAGTTTTATGTTTTTTACAGAGCCAAGAAAAGTTATGTGTCACTGTGACTCTTGTGAAAAGAGAGAGAGAGAGAGAGAGAGAGAGGTTTTGAATGAATTAAAGTCTGAAATGACTGAGGAATGGAGGAAGAGGTACGAGCCAATAAGAGGGAGGGCTTGTAAAACTCTTTTGGTATATGAAGAAGATAAAGTGTGTGAAGGAAAATGCTAAAAATGGCTGCCAAAACAGACATCTCAGTCTCTGAGATTTCAGAGACGAAAGGAAATAAATTCTTTTCAAATCTTTGAATAAAAAATCACTTGTTTAATACCAAAGACTTGGTAATATTTAGAGGGTCTTTTGGGGTTTTGGGGCCATCGACGTGGGTATGAGACTGTTCCTATGAGTATTGCCCATTGTGTAATGGGCTACTGACACGTGGTGTTGATTAGAGGCTGTGAGGGGCGAGCCAATCATATTTGGGGATCTTCTGCCAGCATGGCTGAGGCAACCAATCACTGGCTCGACGAAATTAAGGTAACAAAGTCTCCAAGAGTATAGTGAAATACTTACTTTGGTTCAGTTCTATGTTTGTAGAACATCAACTATATAGGACTATATTAACTGTTGTGGAGCCACGTCTGACCATGACCCCTCAAAAGGTTTTAATACCTTTAAGAATATATTGTATTTCTGGGAAGTTTTATATATATATATATATAGCAAAAGTAGAGAATCGTGAAACATTCAAAATATCAGAAATTGTTATTGGTTAATATAAACATTAAAAATTAAAATTATTAATGAAATGAGATAATATAGTCAATTTACATTTTTCATATTAAAAAAATTAAAAAATAAAATCAGATAATGAATCCTATTTTTATGGAACATAATTACCAATTTTATCTTTTCTTAATTATAAAATAAATAAATAAATTTAAAAACAAAACAAAACAAAAAAGAAAACCAATTGAGCGTGTGCCAATGGATTAGTATAATATATATGTAAACATTTTATCAAGAGTTTTTGAGTGTGATGATCACATTGTCATGTGATGTTATGTATTCATGTGTTATAGTTTTGTGTGTTATTCCCCAAATAAAATAATTGGTCATAGTGGTTTGTTTTTGTATTAATTTTATGAGATCTTTAAATGACTTTAAAGATTTGTGCTATCAGACAAATATGAAAAGAACTAATATTAAAATGCTTAATTGTATTTTCTAGTGAAGAATTATATAAAGATATAATATATATAATTAATTTAGGAAATATCTATTAAGGCGGAGTTAATTTCAAATTGAGACCTCTTCCAACATTGAGTAGAGAAGTACCACTAAACTAAGAGCTAGTTGGTAGTTCTAAATACATACCAAAATCCAATGATTGGGAAGTTTCATGTTAGTGCCAGGGGCGGAGCCACACTGGGACCAGTGTGGTCCCGGGCCCCCACTCAAGTTTGTTTACTTTATTTTCATTTTCAACATTAAAGTAAATGTCTTTGTCCTTTTACTTTCATTTATTTTTATATTACTCCATTTACTTAAGTTTACAATGTAAATAAGAAAGTACCCCCTATTTGGATTCAAATAAAAATACTAGAAAATCAAATTCCCACCAAATCAAAATATGAAAAATCGGTTTTAGTGCAAAATACGATTTAATCTAAAAATGATGGTTCATTAAGTCAATATATACTTCATACTAAAATCTCATAAAATCAAGTTTTCTTATTTGATGTATAAGGAATAAAAGCCGCCAAAAATTATCTTGAGAAAATGATTATTCCGAAAAACCATTTTTCATACTTAGTCAATATTTTTACATAAAACATTTTTTCACGTATGATATGAATGCATGAAGGGACCTAAGGTTTTTTTTAGTTTGTGAAATTTTGATTTTTCTTTCTATTGGGTTTAATGTGTGGGGGAAGCTTTAAAGATATTGCTAAATCGCTACTCTTTGTCTATCTCTTGCAATTTTTCTTGCTCAAAATGTAATTGTCTATCCCTTTGTCGAGTACAATTATGATTGCAACCAATAAGCAATATAATTCTTGACATATGTGATATATATATACTATTTTTCATATGTATTGTGAGTTCGAATTTGCTATGTAGGAATATTATTTATGGAAGTGTTTGCATATGTGCATATGCATGGTGCATAATCTTCTAAAGAAGCCTACATTATGAAGATGAATTCTACCTAAGGAAAACTAGTGCAAGTTTGTTGAAGTTGAAAATTGGACTATTGACAATCGACTTGTATTATGTCATGTTCGGGTCGTGTCATTTTACGGTTGGTATATTTCCTAAACCAAAAATTATTTAAAACTAAAACTTTCTTATTTGTTGACTACATTCATCATTCTTACATCCACTCTATTTATAAAATGCTAAAAAAAACCAAGAAAAAAAAACCAGCAATTCTATAAGAATTCATAAAATATGAGATCAAGAAATGAAAGAAAAATGACTTCTTTCATAAAATATCAGTTACATGTTTATCTAAGGAGCATGTGAAAATTAGGACATGATCACATACGGGTTCATTATATTAATATTGTTGAAATAAGTTTTTCGTCAACATTATATGTCAAAACGCTCCTTAAAATTATGCAAATTTTTTTTTTTCTTTCCCATTGTTGATCTTTACTATACATATATTTAAGCTTGCTTTATCCAAAGCAGCAGAAAATGTTTCAACTAAAAATGGAAATTATTATGGTGGTTTTCGCCGTATGTATGGGCTACAAATTCACTGAAAGACATTGAAAGAAAGTTAGTTTCTTGTTACGCTTTCCAAAGGTGCTTTTGTCTCTGACTGTATGTGTCTTTGTCTGGATGTGTGTGTGTGTATTTTTGGAGCTTTTTGTTGATGTCCAAAACTAGATTTAACTTAAGTGAGTAAAGTGTCTGGTCTTTGGTGGAGATTTGGAAGGGATGGACCTTCGGTAAGGACCTTCGGCAGTGAGCTGAACCTGCTGAAGAAGGGATAGAAAGAACAAATCGTCAAGCTTCGGGCATCGGTGTGGTACCAGTCGAAGGCTCTTCGATGCTTAAGTCAATAAGTGGTAAATAGTAATTTTGACAGAGTAACGGTGTGGTAGAATAAGAGTTCCCTTTTTACCTGGACACTATTATTCTTTTATAGAGGAGTGAAAATGGGAGTCTTGCACAAAGTTTCAATGTGGGACTTTGTACAAGTCACTGTGGAGGTGACACGTGTCCAAGGCTTAGGTTATGTCCAGAGCTTCGGTAACCACCTTCGATAGGTGATCACCGCATCGGAGGAAGGTGTCTTCGGTAGGCTGAGACATGATGACGTCATCAGTATTTTCAGGAGTACCCAAAGTGTCTTACCTTCGACAGGTAGTGGGTTTGGCAATTTGTCAATGCCTTGGCTCCGAATATGCTCGGTTGATTATGGTACAAACACTTTGATTATTTTGCTGAATTCTGAGACTTTGTCATTTTACTTCCATAACAAAAGATCATGTTCTAGTTCATATTCAATACTGTGTATAGGGCATCCATATCTACTGTTCTTAATTTACTCTCATAAAAAAGAAAAAAATGTATGGTGTAGTTATTGATCTGATTATGTTATGATCGGCTTCTAATCTCTTCATGAGCTCTAAGAGCTAGCTAGTTAGGGCCAGGATTGTGTGTGTGTGTGTGTCTAGGATAAGGTTTTAATGGAAAGAAGACAACACATATTGGAATCTCAGTTCTCTTATGAGTTTTACCTTGATGCAAGAGCATCTTCAAGAATCAAGAAGTCCACAATTGCTCTCCACACGACCAAGCCTCAGAAATCCTTAAACCAATAAATTGGTTTTGGCTCCTATGATCCTTGAAAGCAAGGATGTGATGATGTTTCATGGTGAAGATATGTAAAAGCTTCACGGATAATTTATTGGGTTTTTTGTTTGTTTGGTTTTGTTTCTGTTCTACTGCAATCATGCAATATGGTGGACTAATAATTGCACAGAAGAGAGAAGAAGAGAACAAGACAATCATAGGTTTTTGGTCTCTCTGGATGTGTGCGGCAACTCTCTTTGACTGAAAAAGATGTGTTATCGCTTTTCCCTTTTTAGGGCAACAATGCTTAGGCGTCACTAATTTATGCATATAATTTCTACACAATTGCATAATTCTATACGAATATGCTTGAATAAATCACATTCATAGGTAACTATATATGAATTTTATTTTCCAATTCATGTTGAACAATTCTAACTTGAAGTTCATTGGGATTCTGTTCTATATCTAGTTGGAACTCTCTTTCATTTTATTGAATGAAAATGCATAATGCTTTTGAGGAAAAGCAATTCCGTTAGAAATCGTAATGTTTTTAACCAAACAAAAAGATTGTAAGGTTTTAACTTTTTTTTTTCTCACTTCGTAGCGTTAGAGCAACAATTGATAGGTACAAAAAAGCATGTACTGATTCTACGAACGGTGGATCTGTTTCTGAAGCTAACACTCAGGTAAACTCTGTTTAGACAATGATTTCTTTTAAGGGTGTATGTTCCAAAGAAGATATGTTCTAGCATGCTTGCAAGTGGAGATTTTCATATATTTTCTTGAATGAAACCCTAATATAATCTGGCTTCTCATATCTTTTTGTAACAGTAAAAAGTTACAAACCCATAATTACTTTCTAGCAATAGTCTAAACTAGTAGTTTTTATATAAATTAATAAGCTTCCCTTTCTCCTAGCTAGATGATTAATTTAGGATGGTTTGATAAGAGTATAACCCCCTTGCCAATCATTATAAGAAAAGGTTTGAAACAGTTCAGTTAACATGTTGTTTGTCAAACTTAGTTTTATACATGGGTTTTTCTAATGCTATCAACATGCATGGCTTCAGTTTTATCAGCAGGAAGCATCTAAATTACGAAGACACATCCGCGAAATCCAGAACTCAAACAGGTAAAGTACAAATAATTTTATTAAGGTATATGTTCATCTAATATCTGCAATGTATCATATGATATAATAATATATGTTATCTCCAGGCATATACTGGGTGAAGCTCTTAGCACTCTGAACATCAAGGAACTCAAGAACCTAGAAGGAAGACTGGAGAAAGGGATCAGCAGAATAAGATCCAAAAAGGCAGTGCATTTCCCTACTTTGATTTGAAATTTGTTAAAGTTTTTCACTTTTTATCTACACTCAGAATCTCATCTGACTTGCTTGAATATACCACCAGAATGAAATGCTGTTTGCTGAAATCGAATTTATGCAAAATAGGGTAACTTTTGTCTCCCCTACTCTATAATATTGGTTCTATAGCATGAAATTGCATTGTTCATACTATAATAGAAGAGTCTTTTTGTGCAAATTCTTTAAATGAAACTCAAATCCTGCTGTTCTGAAAAATTAATATTATTTGCACATTGTGCAGGAGATCGAGCTGCAAAACCATAACAACTACCTGAGAGCAAAAGTCTCTCTCTCTCTCTTTCTCTCTCTCTCTCTCTCTCTCTCTCTCTCTCTCTCTCTCTCTCTCTCTCTCTCTCTTCAACCGCATAATTAAGCCATACTAAAAATTTAATTAGACTACATAAGATGTTATTGATACGAATTATTAATTAATGTTGCCTGCATGGTGCTATGGTACATACAGATAGCTGAAAATGAGAGGGCACAACAGCAGCAAACAAATATGATGCCAGGAACTTCTTATGATCAGTCAATGCCTTCACAGTCATATGACAGGAACTTCCTCCCTGTAATCTTAGAGGCCAGTAATATTAATAATAACCATTACTCTCGCCATGACGAGACAGCTCTCCAACTTGTGTAAGATCTTTTCTTTCTTCCATCTTACATCTTCCATTCTATTACTTCAACTTACATTTATTTTTTTCAAATGCTGATCATAAGTTTCTGTTTATATTTGATCTTTGGATGCAGTTGAAATACCGGAATGCCGTCTGATGTTCCATTTCTATCCTTTGATCTGTTTTCCATAAATCTATCAGATAATTGACTGTAATTTGATGTATATGTTTGAGAACCAGTTTGTCAATGTTCTCACCACTCAGTTCAATCAGAATTTTCTGCATTAACTACCTATGATGTACCCAAATTCTAAGATAATATAGTAAATTTGATTTTCTCACCCCAATTAAAAGTTACCATTTATCTCTGCCTATCTTGTTGTTCATGCTTGTAGGCATTCAGGGCTAACTGATTTTTTTTAGGCTTATATATATATAGTTATTCTCTTATTCGGATGTCTGCACGTTAATAACATGCGGATGCTATTGTAAACATGCAGAAAAATAGGAATATATATTTATAGTAGAATGCTTTAATTGCTTTTCCAGTTTTCACTTTCTGGAACATGGATTTATAGGGTTTGCCTAGGAGCCAACAAAGTGTATAATGGTGAGTCTGTAGGGCTGATAGGTTTTTTGACTTCATAGAAAATGGCCCATCGCTAGGATCACTTCACATGAGCTGCTCATCCGAGTGTACCAATATAGCCCAACAGCATTATGCTTTTATGCCAGTGGGATAATCCCTTAGAACAAGTCCACCGCAGCAGTTTGGCCTGGGCAGGAGGCAGCCCAGGCAACCATAGGAGGCTCAAGCTCAAGCAAAACAGCACGGGCAAGAGGTGGGCCTCAGCAATCCAGGCAAGCCCACAGGCAAAAGTAGCCAGCCTTGCTGCTTGAGGGATGCTGACGTCAGTAACGTAAACAAAAATTTAAAAATAAAACAAAATTCTGAAAAATTTCAAAAAGTTCAGAAACATTTTTTTATTTATACATACCTAATAAATTTATTATTATTAATCTCATGTGAAAATCTCATAAAGAAAATCTTATCTGAAATTTGAGATGAGAATTTTATAATAAAGAGTGACACATGACAACCGAAAATCTTATCCAAATTAATCGTTTAAGTATAAAAAAATAGGAAAAAAATTAAAGTGAATAGTAATTGCTCTTGCCCTTGCCCATGGGGGTGGAAACAAAATTGCAAGGGCTGCCACTATTCACATGAATAGTGACAGCCCTTGTCTTGCCCTTGCCTATGTTGCACGGACACTGGTACGGGGACACGGAAAAGCGACACAACGACGTCGACAAGGAAAATCTCAAAAAACTAGGACACGACAATTAAAATAATAATAAATTATAATAGTATATACTTATATATATATATTTCAAAAAAATAAATTGCATATTCAATAACATAAAAACATTAATTTCGTTGTGCAATGACCTAACAAAACATAAAAAACACATCACATTGACAACTCTCTCTCTCTCTCTCTCTCTCTCTCTCTCTCTCTCTCTCTCATTTTTCCTTCTTCTTCTCTCCATCTCTTTCTTTCAAGAATCCAATTCAAAGTAGGCGTTGTCTTCTTCCCCAAGTGCACAACGCCTTCTTTGCAATACATAAATTTTTCCTATTTTTTTCAAGCCGTGTCTTGACTATGAGTTGACTAGTGTCTTGACTGTGGACACGACGTTGACCGTTGGACACGAGTGTCCGAGGTGTGTCCGAGTGTCCAAGTGTCCGACACGCCGACACGGCGGCTCGACGGAGTGTCCATGCAACATAGGCCCTTGCCCATAGAGGTGGAAATGCTCTTAGGCATTTGTAGGCAAGGCAGAGTTACCATATCCTTATTCAATGTGGGATATGGCATTTTATGTAGTGTTGCTAGTATCAATCGTACATGTGTAGCTGACTCTGTAAGTATTAGTATCAATTGTCCACGTGTGCCTGAATGTGAGTAAGGATAGTTAACTGTCAATACTAGCATCAATCGTCCACGTACATGTAATTGACTGTGAATCTTTTGCACAAAATACTCTAATAGTTTAGACCATTCTGAAAGCTGTGACAAGAGACCCATCCAAATTCGAATGGGTAGTAGTTTGCGTTCTCAAACATTTGTTGTGTCATTTCACTTTCTTTTTTTTTGGGTCGGTATTTGTTGTGTAGATTATTCTTTATTTATTTTTTGGGTCAGCATAAATATATATTAGCTAATACAATTGACATTGAGTGTAATAACTTCAAAAATGAATTTTTGGTTGTTATTAATATTCCGAAAAATCCTATAAGGTTAATTAAATGTGTAGGCAATTTATGAAGTGGTTTGGTGTGGGAATAATAGATTTATGAGTGTTTAATTTCAATTTGGACTAAAATGCCCTTACATTTAATTTAATGATTTTTCAATGGACGTTCAAGATATTGAAGTGAAAAAATTATAATCTTTGAATTGGAAAATGGAGATCGATCTCACGAACGAGTGGGAGCAAACAGTTTATGAATCGGAGTTATAATGAAGGAGAAATTAAATTTCAAAGTTTTGAAATTTAATTGGAGGGCTAAACAGTAAATAGTGAATAGTGAACAGTTCATTTTCGGAATTCTATAAATAGGGGAACTATTGTGCAAAAATCAGAAATTGCACAATTGCCCACGACCCGGATCAGAACCCTCGACCCGAATTGTGACCCGACTGGAGGATTTGACCCGACTCGACGATTCCGGGGCCGAATGACGACGATGTTCATCTGGTTTTGACACGCACGTTGGCACCGTTCCATTTCTGGGATCAAATCGCACATCCAGCTGCCTTGTGAGGCTTGGCATCGCTTCAAATACTTGAAGCCGACCCGCGAACTTCAACTGTGGTTTTGAGCCACTTCCGCCGCGAATTTTAGGTAAGCCCAAGAATTAAAGTTGTTTATCTCGCCGAATTATTTAAGGTAGCCCAGTTTTTATCCGGCGATTCGATGATTTTTCCGTCGCCGGAAAACAAACAGAACCACCACGTGCGGTGGCAGCGCGTGGCAGTGGTGATGTGTCTGAGTTCAAAAGATAGTAACGTCCTAAGCACGGTGGTGTGCTCCGTTTTACGAAATTTTATCATTTGACCGACAATCGGAGCCTCGCAAATCTGGACCGTTAGAGCATAGATGATCGGACTGTTGGATCGTGTCCGATTTTATATATGTGGTAGATGGTGTTGTTGTGAGTCTGTAGGTATAGAGGGATTGGTGTCCCGATATTAAGTTATTGCATTTCGAAGTTAAGGCCAGCCATTATCGTTCGATAATGCGTGATGGTGCGATCAAGAATGATCCGACCGTTGGATCGGGCCAAAATTGATGCAGGGAAATGTCAGGACTATTTAGAGTCCATTGGTGCTACCAGATGCGAAATTTGAGGTCTTAGGCCATAGGTGAATTTTTGGAGTGTCAGTTGAACGGGTGGGACTCGCGGGTAAGGATGACAAAAATTCCAGCGGGGGTTGGTCCTCGTCGGGTCCCCGACCCTAACGGGGTGAATTTTCGGGGCAAAATGGGTATCGAGTATGGGGATCCCCGAACTTGAAAATCCCCGACGGATATGGGGCGGGAATGGTATAGACATCCCCATCCCCAAACCCGACCCGATATGTATATATTTAATTTTAAATTAATAAATATAATATAATATTTAAAACATTTAAGTGGTGATGCCAAGGGGTTTCGAACCCCTAACCTCCTCCAAGATAGAAACTCATAAGCTTACCACCAGTGCATCCACACTCCTTGGTCTATAATTACATCTACAAGGTTATTTAACCCAACTAGCCTACCATAATGCATTCCCTTGTGTGTAATACGAACATAAGGGAATAATCAATATATATAAATACTAGTATACTACCCTTGTGTTATAAAGAAGTGATAAATATATTTAATAATACTCATCCCTCTTCTCACCTCTTCTTATCTCTACTTCTTCTCATCACCTCATTGCATTGGTTTTAGTTTATAAGTCATATATGTATTTCATTTTTAAGTTTATATTAGGGAGTTTTCGTTTTTAGCCAACTCGAAATTTCATAATTAGGAAAATGCCAAAACCCAAGCCAAAACCCAATCCACTTTTTGCCTTGGACTTTGGCCTTTTCCTAAATAATTTTACTTTATTTGACTAAACCCTAATAATTCTTTTATATTAATATATTATTGATTAATATGCTTATTTGAATATAACAAAAATGAATATTTGGGCTCGTTATATCCAATGTACATAAGAAGTATACATGTGCCCACACTAAAGGTATATAATAAGTATGCACAACACAAATATGTATTTATGTATCAATAGAGGATCCGCTTCGTATTTTTCGTTTTCCTATTATGATGAATTGTCATGTTGTTATAGTATCTACTATATTACTATTTCCTTTAAAATATGATTAATTACACAAGTTCATTCATTTTTGGTTAATATTAACATATATTAAACAACTACTACATATCCATATGGTGTTGAAAACGGTATTCATATCCAATTGGATAGCTAAGAAACAAAAATACTCTCATAATCAAGGTATCCATATCCATGTGATGTTGAAAAAGAAGAAGAAATTTTTAAAATAAAAAATTGGGGTTATATATAATTTTCTATAATAAAAAATTGGATTATATATATATATATATATATATATATATATATATATTTGTTTTGTCAAATTGAATTGATGTGATTTTGCATAGTTGAGTTGAACTTTATAGTTAATTTGGATGTGTTAAATGATAATTTAATAAGAAACTTAATGTTAAAGTGTATGCTAAATATTTTCTATTTAAAAAAAAATTGGAGATTCGGGGTGGGTATAGGGGATAGTCCCCGGCCAGTGGAGGATTCCCGAACCCTATTACAAGGGATGGGTTGGGGGACGGGGGAAGGATGGAAAGCGGGGACAGGGATGGTATTATCATACCCGCCCCTACCCAACCCGTTGCCATCCCTACTCGCAGGACCCAAATAGTGACATTTTAGACAATGAGTGTCATTGGTCCAGTTTTGACGTCAATAGTGTGTTCGTAACAGTTTTGGAGTGTTCTGGACGATAATTGATTGTTTTGGACCCAGGTTGGTTCGAAGGGCATTTTCGTCATTTGGGAGCCGAATCGTGGATTTTGGATTTAAGTTGTAAAGTTTTCTTAGGTTTTGTGGAGACAGAGTGCTTGTTGGGATTGTGACTCACGAGTTGGCATAGTATTTGTAGTTTGGAGGACGAGAGGTGATTAAAACCATCCTGATCGTGAGTAAAATCACGAATTATTATATATATATATATATATATATATATATTATAATGTGATTATGATAATGTTAATGGATATAATTAACATGTTGATAAATTGTTTTGTGTGAGTTTAAAATCAATAAAATGTGTTTTGATTTTAAATGAGTTGCATGTTTTTGCAAAATGTATGGTATTCTGGGGAATGACCATATTATGTTATGATTGTATGGTAGTGTTCATAAGTGAATGACCACGTAAATATATATATATATATACTCCCCTTCTATTGAGGGATCCCTCAAATAATTTTATTTGAGGGATGCCCTTTTAAGGTACCCTACAATTTTTTTTCAAGTGATCCAAACCATCTATCTTATATGTCTTCATTCATAGATCATCCTTACAAAAAATTAGACAAATCGGAAACCGTTTCGACATCCAATTGTGTCCTACAAAATCAATGAACACGGTGCTTCAAAAAAAGTACTAAAATTTCAATAATTCAATTGAGTGGTCAAATGATATCGGATTCAAGTGATTTTTTGTAGAGATGATTTTGAATGAGTATCTACAAAATAGACGGTTTGGATTAGTGAAATACAATCCGGAGTAGGCCCTACAAGGGGTGTCCCTCAAATAAGGTTATTTGAGGGATCCCTCAATGGAAGCTCACTGTATATATATATATATATATTGTTATGATGAATGTATTTGAGATAGAAAACAATATTTGATGTGAAAATGCATATTTATTGCTTTCGGTGTATGTTGATGTTGTGATTGGAAGGATAGATGTGAGAATGCACCGATTCCTTCAATTGGAAGATAACCTTTAGGTGGTTGACCGTGGCAAGTAATCAGGGAATTATAGCCTTGAGATGCGAGGCCCCAAACCTTTTAGATATCTAAGTGTCGCCACTACAATGTTCATTAGGGTAACACATAGTTACTTGGCTTCGGCTCAAATTTGTGAATAGGCACTATTGGGTGTGGACTTTAGTGCTCGTGAGTTGGGAGAGTCTAGCGTATTCTCACTTCTATTGTCCAAAAGTGACATTTATGTGTTGTGTTTCTAACGGATTTGAAACAGGTTTTGGGTCAGCTGAGAACCTAACAGTTCTTATAAAATAAAAGAATTATGATTGTGATGAGATGATTGATTATGATTACCTTGGTTATACAAGGATTGTGGTATGCTAATGAAAGTGCATGTGTTTGTATATTGTATATAAATGACATATTTATACTACTAGTTGTGGTTTGCTCATACAAGCTTTAGAAAGCTTACTTGGTTTGTTGATGATGAACCTGGTACACTATTCAACAGTGTAGGGGCTAATCCTACAGGTAATAGGAACGCATGACTCGTCAAGAGCATAAATCAGGAGGTGTACTTGCAGTGTACAAAGTGTGGTGTGAGAGTGTTTGTGAGTTTAGACTTCCGCTGTGTGAAATAAGCTCTGATGAGCAAATTATGTAATATGTTGATTATTCAATTTATTACGTAAGTTTGTAATGTAATATTTGACTCAGAAGAGTTGACTCAATATTGACATTGCGGTTCGAAAGAATGGTGTTGTATTATTTTAAAAAAAAAATCCATGTACAATTGTTGAAGATTCCGAGTTTCACATGACTAATTTGATTTGGTTGTAATAACTTTAAACATGTTATTGTTATTAAAAATTTTGGGCGTGACATTGAGCGCTTTTGTTTTGTTTGAGATCAAACCCAGCCACCAACATATTATTGTTGTGGTGTATAATGTTTTCAGGATTAGAAATAATGAATTTATAATTACACAGGTTGGTTAGGTATATTCTGAATTTTGGCAAACTAGCCTCTCCCGTGATTGGATTTGGTGACAGATCCCTACCCTACCTAAATTATTTATCCCATTGGCATAACTAATTGTTCTCCCTTTTATTGTCTAAAAAGAAAAATACACAAAATAGAGGGAAGATAAACAATAATGAATAGTAGCCTTACTAACAAGTTTGATCATTGAGCTAAGCAATTTCAATTTTACCTAAGTAAATTTACAATATAATTTCAGAGAGATACATACATCCATGAATAAGCTTATATCCCTTTATATGCATTAAAGGTTGAAAATCCTGATTCCATGCTAGATTGATTTGCATCGCATGGTACCTTCGTTCGTCTACTGTCTATTATGGACATGAATATGAACCATAAGTGTCCAGAGCTGAGCTGAGTGTGAGCAGAGACTGAAGCCAAAACCTTCTTCTTCCCTCCGTTCCCCAAACTCTGCTTCTGGATTTGTCCCAAAATGAATATCTGAGAGTGAAAGAACTTCGTCCTCTTCACCCCATGATCCTACATTTTCTAACAAACTTGTTTGAACAATTTACATGCTTATTCCATAAGCCCCGTACCTCTGGAAAGCCAATCTCGAGCCACGGCTTCGCTGGGCCACTGAAATGAATAACGGAAGCAGCCTCCAATATATCTCTGGGAACTTCTGGGGACCGGGAACCTAACCCGGTGACATGCCATAATGGGTCAATAGGATGCACATGACCCTCAAATGCAATTAAGGCAGGTGGAATTATTCCCGGAGGCCACAATGTCAAACCAGATTCCTGGCTCTGTGAGACAAAGAAGACATATTAGTATCATCAGTTGCTATTTATGCTTTACGGGAAGGAAATGTCTTGTTTTTCTCTTGTTTTAATATTTGTTTGGTTGCCTCAGTAGGCAGAATTATGTATTCCAACTCACTTTAAACAAATATGACTCAAGGATCTTACAACTAGCCTCCCTAAAATAAGTGACACTAGTACACTTACAGTTTTGACCAATAGTTTGTTACTTAAAATCGTCTACTGGATCATATGATAACATACTTACAAGTTTTAACCAATGATGGTATGTTTCTGTTATATTGGTTTGCCTCCAAGCTTCAAGATCGAAGACATTCATGCCATACAGCCACGCACAACGATCGTGATCAAAGTTGGATGAAATGATAGGGTGTGAAAAATTGAAGTAATCCTTGTATTTTCTTCCTGGGCAACAGTTGTCACCGCACCATGAATTGACAACTGCACCAACAACATTGCCATTGAGATCGAGCTCCCACAAAGATGATATGTCATGTTGTACAACAATATCATCGTCCAAGAACACTATCTTGTTGAGATCTGGAAACAGCTGTGTGGCCCATGAAAATTAGATGATATCATTACAAATTCATATTCAAAGTCATCCATTCCATCTGTGAAAGCAATAGAGCGATTACCTTAGGGATATAAATTCGAAGAAGGTTCATAAGGGAAAGGCAGCTGGGACTCAGAGCTTCTAAGAATCTTTTATGTTCTCCATCATACTCAAAGTCCTCTTCTTTCAAATTTTTGTAGTATTGTCCCCAAATCAGGCGATGGATCTCTAACATCTCTTTGACCGCAACATTTACCTCCTGAGACCACTCGTACTGGTGTAACCCTTTAACTTCCACCACTGCTGATTGAATAGAATGAATTGCAAACCATGCATGCATTGGAGTGTAAGTTTTCTTGTCAGTCACTATGTGAAAAATCAAATTTTCAGGGTTGGCTGATTTTTCGACTGTAGAAGAGATAACAACAGAAGCTGCAAGGACATTATCAGTTAGGAGAACAAGGTGGTGAAAGGAGGGATCAGAAAGTCGAGAAACATATTCAGGAGGAGGCAAGTGAGATCGAGCCATCGCGTTTACAGCATATTCTTCAGCTAATTTGAGGCAAAGACAATGTAGGCTCTTGGGAACACCATGTGAGGCCAAATGCCAGTAAATCGACTCCCGCTGCCTGGCTGACTGAACCTTGTGTTCCATCCTTGATAGCTGCATATTAAGTAACAAACTATTCTTCAGTTAATTAAGCAGTATATTGACACGGATTCAACAAATTTCTATGGCTTATTCGACAAAGCCACATTGATCTTTAACAAATATTATGCTAGATATCACAATTTTTTATTATCTCAAATGGCTTTTCTGAAGATTAATTTACAATAAATACGAAAAATGCATATCTTAAATCTTCACCAGAATTTTACGTCATGTCAAATTTAGACCTTGAAAACTGTTCACATTTGTCCAACTAACTGCAGCTAGCAATCAGTGGCCAAAAGTTAGAATGCAATTATCAAATCACTTTGGCACCTTTCAAAGTTCTTGTGGTCCAAAAGGCTTGCACAGTCTAAAGTAAAGGGGGTTTCATACGAGGAACTAGGAAGTAAAGTAATCTATGCAAAAGATGCTCAACTTCAAGATTCTGCATAAAAACAACATGTAACGGAAGAAAAACGGGGCATGGATAGTGATGGCATAACAATCGTCAATCAACTGTTAGTAGAAAATGACACCTTGGGCAACTACACTATGACCACAAATGCGTACTCTGCCCGCTACTGTTTGAGAAACTTTTTATTTGCTTGAACAAACAGCCAAAGAACATTGTAGACAGAGATAGTTGGGCCAGTTGGCAATGGTAATTTGGTGGCATGCAACACACAATTTTCATGTAGGACAAATAAATCTCTGAAATTGTAGATAAGTAGGGCTAAAGAAAATTAGGTCATAAAGTTTAGTTGTATTCCAGTTACAAGGAACAAAACAAAGAGAAATGGAAATTGTTTTGAATTGAAACTGGAAGCAGGTAGCTTAAGGTTTCTACAAACTGGTTTACTGGTTTTGGGCTGTCTCTTTTTCCTTCATATTAACCCGTGAGCTTCCAAAACTAATCCAACACCATATGGCCAAGGAGTCTCCTTAACATAATTATAGTAGCAAAGCAACTGACCCAGAAATAACAAAATAATAAATAAAAACAAACTAAATTAAATTAGGTGGTAGATTGCTGAGGGAGAGTTGAGTTGACCAGTCCCAAGACCAATTTCTATAGATAAGCCAGTTGGGTAGGTGGAGTTTAAAGAGTTTTGGACCAACTTTTGCCAACCCGAAAATGGTGCACTAGACAATAGAAATGGTGGCATCACCATCACCCCTACCAGTACATACAAAAATGATGATGGAAAAAGAAACAAAACTCACCGCGGGCTGGCTAATAGCTATAAATGAAAAGATAAAGATAAAGCGTAGTGAAAGTCAGTGAGAGTTTACCATAGCCTTTGTTTTGAAAGCGAAGGCTTTGACATCTTGTTGCTTCAACATCATCTCCTGCACAAGCTGGTTGAAAGACTCTATCCCTTTCTCATTATTATCGACGTTACCGTCCTTTGCTTCCAGCAGTGCTCTTGTCAACTCCTCTCTGAGCTTCATTGCGGTACATTTACATGCATCACCCACGTAAAAAAAAAAAAACCATTAGATGATTAAATCACAACCGTCTGATGTTTGATCCCACCAAACCGTGTTGACGTGGGGTTGGAAAAAAAGGGGGAAAAGAAAAGAAAAATGCTATTGCCAGTTGGTTCCACTCAAAGTTATATATTGACGATGTAGTGTGGAAGCAGTCAAATAGTTCTGGTTTGGAAATAGAGGTTTTGGGCCAATTATTGCATTTTTTTTAATTCCTTTTTTTAATTAAGATTAAGTGGACGAGAATAATATGATTGCAATACAACTGGCCACGTGTCCACGAAAACCACTGATGGGGGGTGAGGCAAATACCGACACTCCCCCAACCCAAATGCGCTTATCCATTGACTTTCCTAGTCCGAAAACGTCATCACCCACTATATCGTTTAACATAAAATACCATATATCAATTATGAAACAATTAAGCCAAAAATAAACACCTTTTATAATTTTCTAGCAGATAATGCTTACATGGTTAGTAATACATGTTTACTAAAATGTCCTGTTTCTTCATATAATCACTATATGGAGAAACGATTATTAGTCTATCTAAAATCATTCTCAAACGAGCCCTAAGCAAATTTAGCAGACAAATCATACAAATTTATAAGTCTAGTAGCCTAGTACGAATTGTCATTGAAATTACTTAAGATCACTAAAGATTCTTTCTTGCTATTTATGCTCTAAATAAAGTTGGACAAAAATCTTTGTTTTTTTTTTCTTTTTTGGTGCAAAAGAAGCTGAAAAATGAAAATGGTATTTTGGTAAATAGAGTTGTGGGAGCATTTAGCACTTACCATAGATTCGTCGCTCCCGCTGAAAAACCTCCATCCTATACAGTCTGCATTACCAAACACAAAACAACAAAATACCCAAATAATTAAAGTCGGAAATAATTCTTGGAAGACAGAGAATAGAACAGTAGTCAAGGTACATTGAAAATATTATTCAGATACAGAACTTGCAAGAACAAAAGCAGGCCTGGTTCACAATCAGAAATCAGAACAGCTTTATGCTTTTTATTATGTTCGTCAATGAAAATTGGATTTTGAAAAGGCAAATGTAAAATAGCCAACACCCGTGTTTTTAGTTAACAGAAACACGTCACAGAGGGCACTCCAAAATCTTTTTCTGATAATTTTAATTAACTTTTATTATAGATATTTAATTAACTTTTAACCTAGAAACTTTAAGAAAATTAAAAAGAAAAGAAAAAAGCTAGAGAGAGAGAGAGTTTGTGTTGTTACCAAGCGTGGAAGAGCAGGCAGTGGCAGATTCAAGGACGATGAACGCAATTCTGACAAAAAGGAAGGGCAAAATTAGCGCGAGCACCAGCACCAACGGCAAAACCGTCCGTCCGGAAATCCTCCGAGTCGCCGCCGTCGACGGAGAAGCCTTGCCGGCGCTGGCGCTCGATATTGTCAGCCTCTTTATCCCCGTCGTGGATATGTAGAACTTCATCTTCCTCCAAAGCAAGAAGCAGAGCACCTCTCTCTCCTCTGCAGCTTCATCAATACGACGGCGGATGATCGGGCTAGAGAGCAGAGAGCAGCAGCAGCCTGGAGCTCATTCGAGCTCCGACGAGATCTGACCGTACAGAGCGCGAGTGAGATCGAAAACTCGAAATGCGAATGGGATTTGAGGTTTGGAATTTGGAGGGAGGTCACGGACTGGAATTACTCGAAGAAGGCCAGAGAGAGAGAAGCAGAGTTTTTTTTTTTCCTGTTTTCGGGAGACGCAAAACTCAATCAGATCACGCTCTTTTTATTTAAAATTTTCCTCGCAAAAATTCTCTTTATTTTATTTTTTATTTTATTATAAATATGGAAAGTTAAAATTAAAATAAATAAAAAATGAAAAAGAGAGAGAAAGGGAAAGGCCAAAAGCAAAGCTGCCTTGAAAGCAGCGGGAACGATAGGAATTTTTTAGGGGAGAGGGTGACAGTGTGAGCTAATTAGTTAGATGGGTTAGTTTGGCCCTTGGTTTTGGAACTTAATTACGGATTTTGGCCTTGACTTTTCGCTAATAACACCGACAAATTGTGAGCGTCACTCCTTATTTGTCCCTCGCTTTCTCTTTTTTTGTTTTTTTGGTTTGGGCTAAAGGTAAGGGCTATCGGATGGCTTATGGGTCAATTCTCGCAGCTCTCACTATTTGCGCTGACATAATTTACCATTTCACCTCTTGAAATGGATGATCGGTCTCACTTAACCCTTGAATCTCTAAAAATTGCTAAAATTTTCTCACTTTACCATTTTCGTCCATTTTCATCCGCAACCGTTAAGTGTGCTGACATGACATGAGCATTTCAGTAATTTTAGCTTCATATCTTCCCTCTTCTCTTTGCCTCTCTCTCTCTCTCACCTCACTCCCTCTTCTCTCCCTTCCTTAACCCAAACCCCATCGAACCTCACCCCTCCCCTATTCTCTCACTCTCACTCTCACTCTCATTCTTACTTTATCTGCCTCTCTCTTCTCTCCCCTCCCCAATCCAACCCTCATCGCACCTCACCCCTCTTCACCCCTCTTCTTTTTTCTATATGCCTCTCTCTCTCTCTCTCTCTCTGCTCTGGCTCTGGCTCTCACTATCTCTGCCAAGAGAGAAGATAAGCAGTGGCTGTTGAGGAGAAATTTTTTAAATTTTGAGTAGTGGTGGTTTGGGTGTGTTGAGTAATTCCATGGCAAGTTAGGTTTGAGGTAGGGGTTGGGTTTAGCGAGTGGAGGGGAGAGAAGAGAGAGGCATAGAGGAGAAAGATGCAAAGAGAAGATAGTGTAGAGGTAGGGGCAAGGTTCGATGGGGCAGAGATAAGAGAGAAGATAAGAAGCTAAAATTACTAGAATGCACATGCCACATAAGCACACTTAATGGTTGTGTGGATGGAAATGAACAAAAGTGGTCAAGTGAGAAAAGTTTAGCAATTTTTAGAGATTTAGGGGGTTAAGTGAGAAAATTTCAGTTTAATGAAGTAAAGTGAGATCGAGTGCCCGTTTCAAGGGTTGAAACAGTAAATAAGCATTATTATTATTATTTTTAGGCTTAATTACTACAATGCACCCTCAAATATTGGTCAAATCCCACTTTACCCCATTAAAGTTAAATTGACCCACTTTGCCCCATTGACTAGGGTTTCATGTGTTACTTAATCACTTTCCATCAACTTCATCCTAAGCTCAGTTAAAACATAGCAAGGGTATTTTTTTTCCCTCCCTCATTTCTCTCTCTTCCCTCCCGACCCTCTCTCCCTCGCGTGCCCCTTTTTTAGACATATTCAATGTGAACAATGACTGCGCGTCTTCTATGGTGAAGCTTGCCGCCGTCCGGTAGTTCCAAGCTATACCACCACCCACAAAATCTTCCTCTAGGTCTTCTCTACATAACCCAGCCCTCAATCGAACTCAAAAACCTCGAGATTAGCTGAAAAGTGGACAGAAACCTTGACCCAACACCTTCCCCCGACGCCGGCAATTTCTGGGCTTTTTCCGGCGACTCCGGCCATGGTTTTTCATCCTCTCAAAGTCCTCTAGCTGTTTATGAAAGTGGTTAGGATCGATTTCATTGTTTGACAGTTCAATTTGGAACCCATGAAGCCGGCGGCTTTAGCCGTGATTTCGGCTAGCTCCGACCACCTTTTGGTCGGGTTCCAAGAACTAAAAAAACTCATTTGACTGTGATTGATATGTTGGTATAAGAATTGGCCCACGATTTGGAGTTTTTCCAATAGCTGGAAATTGCTCCAGACACCTCGCGCCAGTGGCAGCGAGTGGGCCACCTTGTGGAGGGCCATTGTGTTCTAAAATACTCTTCATGTCATCCCGAGCGCGACGGTATACTCGGATTAACGATAGGTTTCCGTTTGACTATCGAACGGATATTACGCCTATTAGGCGATATCTTGGTTCGATAAGTTTGGACCGTTCGATTGGTCTCATTTTCAAATATGTCAATCCCCGTAGCTCTAGGATCATGTAGGAACTTGTGGATCGAAAATCGGAGTCTCGGATACTCCAAATCAACGATTTTAAGGTTAGGCGAATTGGTCGCCGACCGATCGTGCGATCGACATTGATTCGACCACTCGATCGAGGTCAAACTCTTGGGACATGTTAAATGGATTATGTTGAACTTATAGAAACTTTTCGATTAGTAATCGGAGGTCGTGGGCCCCGTGGCCAGGTTAACCAATATGGGAAATTTGACCGCATTATGGACCATTGGTTTTCGGAGACCGTTTAACTCTTCAGGAAGTAATAGGATGGGCCTAGGAACTTTATGAGTCGTACACACACTTTAAATTCCGAAAATTAGGTTTTGAATAAAGGTTCATCGTTGATCATATATATTAACTAAATCGTGTATTATCTCAAATAGGTTCACAGACGCCACTTACCACTCCGGACGCACCCACTCAGGGTTAAGTAAGCTTGGACTCTCAATGAGTGTACATATGTTTTATAAATGATTTTTATGAAATGATGCTTTTATGAAATGTTTTATGAATGATTTAATTATGGTTTTTACTTTCTGAGCATTCTGTTTTTGGATCCACCACTGGTTTTAAGGGTATTTGATTGTCTAAATTTTTTCGGGGAGCTTTTAACCTTTTAAATATTGCCCCTTTCCTGAAAAATTCATGAGTCCGCCACTGATTGAGATGAATTTATATTGTTATTCATATTGTTAAATGTTATTAGCTCAGAAAGTTGAGAATGATTTGAGAACTGGATTTGAGAAATGATTTGGGAAAGAGTTTTACAACATGTTCATGAGAGGTTTTCAAAACCACCATGGGTACCCTAGTTGTTGCATGAGATATTATATGTATAAATATGATTTCTTGTTTTCCTATACAGATGTAGAACAATGGTTTGACTGGCTTTTCTTCAAAATGGTTTTTAAATGGTGGGGTTAGAACGTTCATATTATTTTTAATAACATTTATTTTTGTCCACTCACGCTTTTATTGTTTTGCGCCTCTCAAGCCGTAGACGAGTACCGGACCACCACCGGGGGCATCTCATCTTCTGCTACTTACCTGATTTCCCTCTTGTAGGGTTTCTTTTGTTGTAGTATTCATGAATATTGTAAACTTAATTTGACTAGATATGCTCTGATATAGCCCTGAACGTCTGTAAGGCCTGATGTTAGTCAGTTTAACTATTTTGATGTGTGTGAACTTATCTTTTGCATGCTGAACAATTAGGAATATAGAACTGCATTTTATACAGGTGGTAATTGTTGGAAATATGCATTTTTCAGGGAGACTTTACCGGTTTTCCGGTAGAAGTCAAATCTTTAAGCAGTTTCAATTTGGATTACGGCAAAAAGGGCATTGTGGACATTCGTGCCCAGCACCTGCCAGGTGTTGGACATGCACGAGGTTCGACACGTTTTCCAAAGTGGAATTTAGGTCGGGTCCTGTCACATTGTCTTCCATGTCTTTAAGCTGGGTTTAAGATTTTGCAGCCACTGACCTATTTAGGAAAGCAATTAGGTACTATTCAATTATAAACATGAGGTTGATTAAATTCAATGCAATGATCATAATAGGGCGAGGGCAGTGTGTGAAGGGAATTGCTGATGAGATTGTTTTGCTTCAGCAATGAATGGTAGTGAATGGGTTCAAGTGAAGAAGTTTGTTGACAAGCGTAATTGTGGGGCAGTTAACCAAAACTTTCAAGCTAATGAATATGCCAGCTCATATGAATTGAGAAATATACCTATCCCACGTCATCATTTTAACGGAGCTTGGGATGGGGTTGACGGAAAGTGGTTAAGTGACACATGAAACCCTGATCAATGGGGCAAAATGGGTTACTTTAGCTTTAAGGGGGTAAAGTGGGATTTGACAAATGTTGCAGGGTGCACTATAGCAATTAAGCCTTATTTATATTAATGCGTATTTTTTCTTTGGATCAATTTTGATTAAGTATCCTAAACTCTTACCCTTAAGGCATGTTTGCCCCTGCACTCTCAATTTTAACGATTACATACCCTAAGCTTTTTAATTTTTTGCAATATGGTTTCGGTGTTTACTTCGACATCAAAATTTCGGTTAATTGATTGCATGGCAGGCATGGGTCTCACTTATTCGCTTATTTTGATGTCACTTGAAGAGTATTTTCATGTAATTTGTGTCTTCTAGCCCATGAAGAACACATTACATGCATTAATACCAAACCATTTTTTAACAGCTTCCTACTTATGAAACTTTTTCAAAGGATGATGATGAGAGCAACCTTGATTTTGTGGATGATTAGTATGAAATTGATGATGATGAAGATCATATTTTCTTTCAGGCTGAGGTTGATACAGACAATGAGTGGGATGGGAAGTTTGTTGGATGAAGTCTGAGAAGTTTAGGATAAGGGCAATTTTGCGCTGTAGAGAGCTGCCCATTTGAGATTTATGCCTCCAAGATGCAGCATGAAGACACACTACAAGTGAAGAGGCTCGATCCAACGCACACTTGTACTAGGGTTTGGGAAAATAAAAAGGGTGAAGTCTTATTGGCTAGCTAAAACTTTTATGGACGAGGTGAAGACAAACCCCACAGTTCTTGTGGTTTCTTACAAGGCAACAATACAAAAAAAATATCAAAAATGGGATCTCCAATACAAAGGCAATGAGGGCAAAGAATAAAGCCCTAAAACTACTTGAAGGTACAATTAAGGAACAATCTGCTAGGTTGTGGGATTATTCAGCATAATTGAGAAAGACAAACCCTGGAAAAACAATGCAAATCAAGTGTGATTACAGGGAAGAGTTACAACAACCAATGTTCGAAAGAATGTACATTTGTTTGGGTGCACTGAAGAAGGGATTCAAGGTAGGATGCAGACCACTTATTGGATTGGATGGGTTCATTTGAAGAATCCTTATGGAGGGCAATTGCTGTCAGCTATTGGTTTGGATGCCAATAATATGACTTGGGTTATTGCATATGCTCAAGTTGAGGTAGAAAACAAAGAATCATGGATATGGTTTTTAAAGCTACTTGTGAAGGATATTGAATTGGAGAGCCAATTTGAGTTCACTTTCATAAGTGACAAGCAAAAAGGTTTGTTGGAAGCTTTTGAAGTAGTGGTGCTTAATTGTGATCATAGATTTTGTTCAAGGCATTTGTTGGCAAACTTCAGCACCATGTACAAGGGAAAGTTGTTGAAGGATGCCTTATGGGCAATTGCTAAGGCAACTACAATTCCTCAATTAAGAAGGGCAATGAAGGTGATGAAAACATTGGATGGTAATGCATATAATTGGCTTACAGCTCCAGAGAGACCACCAATACATTGGTCAAAGTCACACTTCAACACCAATTTGAAGTGTGGAATGTTGCTAAACAATCTATGTGAGTCGTTTAATTCATGGATATTGGATGCTAGGACAAAGCCAATCATTTCAATGATGGAGGAGATTAGGGTTAAGTTAATGAAAATGGTACATATGAGGAGGGATTTGATGATGAAACATACTGGTTGATTATGTCCTAAGCCCTTCAGAAAGCTTGAAAATAAAGAACTTCAGGTGCAGATTGCATTGCAGTTATATTTGGAGCCCTCAAGTTCTGAGTAGACACTGAAAATGGTGGCCAATTTGTGGTGGATTTGAATAACAGGCAGTCTGGTAGACCAATCATGGTTAGGAAGAAGGAAGCAGGTGAAAGAGAGACCAAAAGTGGTGGGAAGAAACTGTGCAAATTCCAAGACTCTCTCAAATGTGGTACATGTGGTCAAAAGGGTCATAATTCATTAACTTGCCATAGACATAAGCCACCAAATGTTAAAACCCAGGGCACTAAGAAGAGTAAGGCCAAAGTTGCTGCTAGATCATCTACACGAGCAACCAAAGCTGACACTTATGAATATAAGATGAATAGGAAGAACTCCATGAGAGAACAGGCAAAACAAAGAGCTGCAAAGCTGAAGAGACAAAAAGAAAGCTAAAGCTGGCTCAACAAGAGCAACTGATTCAAGCAATCAAAATGGCTAGGTGAGGAAGAGGGTGAAGCATACAAAGACAACTTGTAGTAACTATACTTTTGTCCAAGAATCACACACACCAGTTTCATAGGTATTTTGCTTCTGTTTTAAGACCAAATGTTGGATGTGGATGCATTCAGTTTATGTGAAAACTAGTTGGCATGTTTTTCAGTGTAATTTTGTATGAAATAGATTTCATAAATTTGCTTACAAAAAACTAGTTTGATACATGCGAATTGTGGGCAAAAGGGAATTTTGATTACACTAACCACTGATCATATAACCTAATACTACATGCGAATTGTGATTACAAAATGAACCCATAATAGCTTTTTCCAGTGTGGATTTCAATACAAACAATACAAAAAAAAAAATGAATGCCCAGAGATGCATTCAATACAAAACACAAAAATAAACACATCACGTCAATTCCAGTGTTGCCTTTGTTCTAGTTGAAGCGTTCTCCTCATCACAAGCTACCAAGAGAAAGGCAAAAACTATCCCAACAGCCAAAGATAAATGCCCAGAGTAGTCTCTTTCTGCTACAAGACCTCATCAGTTCACCCTCAGCCACATCTATCCTTTTCAAGAACCCATGAATTATCATCCTTGATCCTGCACACATTTCAGGATCAAACTAGTCAAAATACCCACACCCATTCACCTGCACATGAAGATGATTTCCCCATCAAATTTCACACACCCAATTAACTACAATACAAATTTCACCATCAAAGCAGAAAAAAAAAAAAAACCAAACCTTGCGACAGCTAAAGAATCTCCTTCCAAGATTAAGTGTGGTCCAAGATGTTTCGAATCAAGCTATCTTGCCACAAAAGCAACGACGAACCTCCTTCATATGAGAACTCCTCATTTCATGAAGATATATGCAGGAAATTGGAGAATCATGTTTGAAAGATTTTTGGATTTAGGGTTTGTTCTTTCTTTGACCTGTTTTAAACCATGAAACTGATATTTTAAATTTTTAAATTTTTTATTTCGACCCAATTAAATGCAACCATGTGTCTTATTTTTGGTCAGGAGAGGGGTTTGGGCAGGAATACAAAAAATGGTCGAAAATGACCCTTAATTGACATAGAAAGCATCGTACTCGTGGGACCTACATATGACACACAAGCAATTAACAGAGATATTGACAATGAAGTTAATGCCAGAACCCAATTGAAACAAATTGGAAAGATGAGGGTATGAAATTGTTAAAATTGATAGTGCAGGGACTAACATGTATTACGAGTAAAGAATATATTAGTTTTATTACTCAAAACACAATACAATTCAACATCCTCACAATATTGACTAAACTCCTAATATAGTCAGTTAATTGCTAATACAAAAGACTAAAACACCCTTAGCATCCTATCACTCTTCCCAATATAATAAGAAGTTCGATATAATTATTTTTGTATGGACATGTGATATGATACAAAAGCAATATACTTTTAATTAACTTGATTATCGATATCCATCACAATTAGGTATGATTTATGTATATAGTTGAGTAGATTAATTGCGGTTTCTAAATATATAGATAGTTTCGAGTTGAAGTTCAACTAACTTATTATTAGTTATGAGTCTTATTACTTAATACCAAAGTTAATTAATATTGGTCATTCATTTGTATTTTGTACCAATAAATTTGTTTCACATCCATGTGATTTTGCGTGTGAGACTATATATACGCCATCATGCATTGCAATTTGAACTACCAACTGCCTTATTAATTAAGAGATTAAATTAATACACATTCTGAAGGGGGATAAATTCTCATCTTCTCGAATGAAACCCTAGACCTTTTTTCCCTTCTAAATGTGCGATGTCACCAACACTTTTTTCATTTCGATTATCCTTCTAAAAGTGCGACGTCAACAACCGTAGACATCTTTTGTGATTATTTCATTTTGATCTGTAAATTAATGACAGATAGATGCTATTAATTAATTATTGTCATCATTGATTTTTTTTTTTTTCAAAGTGATAGTCTAAATTATATGAGAGGGGGGTTTTTTATAAAAAATTACATGCAAGAACAATACTGTCATGAGATCGATTCGAACTTGAGACCACTAATATGCAAGTTACCTTTTTCAGCCGGCTAGACCTCATTAGCATTAGTCATTGTTATCTAGCTAGTAACAATTAGTAACAAATGGCAAATTGTTCAATTTCTACATCAATCATGAGCATGACAAAGCATGTAGAAATGTCTTCCCTGACTTGCTGTGAAAAATTGGGAAGTCCTCATTAATTGTTTGCGTTTTCACAACGTCACTTGGTCAACATGATTTTATAGATTCAAACGTGTTTCTTAAATTAACCAAACATCGAAAAATCAGTGTACAAAGATTTTTTCTTTTGTCGAATGATGAATTTCATTCCAAAAAGGATGACACAAATACAACAAAACTAAGCAACCCAATAAGCAAGCTCAAATGTGCAAATCAATTCGCACATCAGATAAACATGGCAACAAGACTGTCCCGAAATGATATCAACAGATAAACAATATTAATAATGACAAAAACTAACCAAATTAAAAACAACATATAAACATGAACACAACAAATTTGCGAGTCCAATTTTCCTGTTACCTTTTTTCCAGTGCCCTTCCTGTTACTCTTCTAATTTATTGACATTTGTCTCTACATGAACTTCTAACATAACAGTGTTTAACGCTTTTAATAAAATAAAAACAAAAACAAAAACTAATTATTAAAAGGAGAAAAAGACAACAGTCACCACCACAACCCCACCCACCCACCCACCACCCAACCTAGACAGCCAACCCGCACAACCCCAGCCACCACCAAAACCCACTCTCTCATAATTACGTAGGTTAGGCTGCATCAGAGGTTTGAAGGTGAAGAATACTGAGAATATGTGTGTTCCTTATTTTCTTGACTTGAGATGCAGTGAAGATGAAGGGTCTGTTGAGGCCAGAACACAATATGGTTCATTGCACAGAACATCCTACAATTTTGAAGCCCTTTAATGTCATTCTTGTTCGAGGCTTTAACAGATGAGATTGACTATGTTGTTGGGGTTTTGAGTTTGGGGAAGAAAATGGTAAAGTAGGAAAAGAAAGAGAGAGAAAGAGATATTAAGATAATGAGGTGTTTCCAGCAGCAAGGAGGAGAGGGGTTGTCGCCAGCAGGATGGGGACCAGGTTGGATGGGGCTGTGGTGGCTGTTGGATTTTGTTTTTTATTTAATAATTAGATTTGTTTTTGTTTTATTTTTATTAAAAGAGTTAACATTGTTATGTTAGAAGTTAAGTGTAGGGACATGTGTCAATAAATTAGAAGGGTAACAGGGAGGCACATGGAAAAAGGGTAACATGAAAATTGGACTCCAAATCTGCCACCAGCAATTCTCAAAACAATCCCAAGGCAAAACAAATAGAACCATGAAATAAGAAGGAGGTGGTGTAAGCACCCGAGCCATAGCAGTGTCGTAGCTCTAGACATCTTCCAAGATATACGCAATAAATCGCCTTTTGGGTTATCAACAATAACAAAAAGATGAAGCTAGTTCGAGAGGAGAGAGAGAGAGGATCAGAGTGATAGACGACACCAAACCGAGAAGCCACATCTCCACCAGATTCGAACTCACCAATACACCTAGCGGCAGTGGCAGAGCCACAGTGGGGTCACAGGACCTGTTGGAAGCCATGGAAATATGCTTGGAGGTCTCTTGGAGTTGCAGGTGCAACATCTTGGAGCTACACACTAGGTGCTTGACGAAGAGGCTGAAAGAGAAGGGTTGCTGCGCACACAACTGTCTTTTTTAATTTTTAATTTTTTAATTATAAAAACGACCTGGCCAAAACTACGCTGTTTTGGGCCAGTTCTAAAATAAAAATAAATGTTAAAAATACCCAGCGTATCCCCAATCCACAGTGAAATTTTTATTTTTGATTTAAAGAACTTCCCAAAAAGACACGTTTTGGGCCTGGTCTGAAAGAAAAATAAAAATAAAAATACCCAGCATATCCCCCCCCCACAAAAACCCAGCAACACCCAATACTTCAATTCCAAAACCCCCAAATTTGTTTTGTTTTCTCCTCCAAGTTCCAACCCTAAGTTCCTAACTTAATCTCACCCCAAACTCTCAACCCCATTTCCTCCCTTGCTGCTGCTGCCATCGCTGTGTGGTGGACGTGGTGCCGCCAACCAGCTACTCTTTTTGTTTTTACTCACTATTATTCTGAAATTTCACAAATCAAGTAAGTTCTAAATCCTATCCTTATGTACTATGATTTCTTTTTCAATGTTTTTTCCCATTCTAAATTTTTTTGGGGACTTTTACACTAAAACCCCTTGTGGTAAAATTCCTAACTCCACCACTGCCTAGCGGGGAGCTAGAATCAATTTAAAGACAAACAAGGGACAACAGTGAGAGGATTGGAATGGTGAAGATTTAGGGGAACAAGCAAAATGGGACTCAAGAAGTCCCAACAAACACACTATACAGTTGCTATGATTTGAACCCATGACCTTTCATAGGGGAGCAATTGTAACACATTCGACTGTTGATTATCGATTATCAATGTGTATGTCAACTTAATACATATAATTATATATAACTTACTAGTAATTTCACCTATTCGGACTCAATGAGATGAGGAGCTTAAAAGGATATATGACTACATTTTCTCTTTTTCTGTTTTCCTTTCTTTTTTTTGGTCACACATCTTTCCTTTGTGGATTAATATAACGATGATGGTGTTGTTAAATTAATTGGAGTTGGGAATTGACCTGACTCCTGAGTGTTGTGTCTATGTCTCCATGCATGTGCATGGCTTTTGGATTTATTTTGGCAAGATCTTCTTAGTCGGTCCAATAAATTATATAGTTCTCATGCAGCTGTACCAAAACGATAACTTTTTTATTTTTTATGTTATATATATTTTTAGCAAAAGAAAAATGAAAAAAAGAAGAAATTGATTAGAAATATTTATAAATTAATAGTTACATGCTCTTGTTAGAATATATTTGACACTTCAAAGTAAAAACTTGCATATGGGTTGAATATTTCTTTTCGAAGATTTGGTGTTTTGACAGCTTTCTCTTTTCAACCAGACAAAAGGCCCATTGTTTCCATTAGCATCTCCCTTATAAAATTGAAGACTTTGCTAGATTGCGAATCCTCACAATTTAGGTCAAAAGAAGCCAAACTTTCCTTTTCACGGTACTGATTTTACTTTGCTTAAAACTTATTCATCCACATACGTATGATGTGACAACATTAACATATAGTTTCAAATTATATTAAAGCTTTTAGAAAAGGCTAATGCACAAGTTTTGACATGAACAATGTTACAATGAGATTCTTTTCCGACATGATGAGTAATTAACGCTCCATCTCTTCCCTCACAAAGCAAAACCACAAAAAGAAGTTGAATGTCCATCCTTTCTACAAGCTATATTGGGAGCTCGAATCGAACAAAAAATCTCGAGTGCATGAATATTGAGGAGGTAGAGTCAACTGCAAGATCTTGTTTTAAGAAATTTTTAACTGAGATAGATTATTGTCATTCCTAAAAAAGAAGGACTAATTGTATTGGCGATATGATATCGATAAGGCGTTAACGTCATTATTGATGACATGTATCAAGATATTATCAAGATATTATTAATACATCATTATCAACATCATTGTTAACATCATTGTCAATAACAAAATGTATGAAGATATTATCGATACATTATCGCCAGTGTCAATTCATTTTGAAAATAGTGTGCGAACATCTTGCACAAAGAATAATTTTTGAACCAAACTAAGAAGACTAAATTACATCAATCATATATAAAAACTAGCCTAATTGCAAACACTCAACCTCCTATTTTCCGGGTATTTATGAGCACAAAGATCCAAACCATCGACAGTGAAGTATGATAAATTTTTGAGATATTTAGTTAAATACCCATTCTTAGTACTAATAATATAGATAAACCCTACACTATTTAATTTCTATAAACAAACTCAAAAAAACCCAAAAAAATAAATTTAATGACCTATTGAATTTAATTTTAATTATTAAATTACTTTAATGGCTTATTAAGTGTTTTGAGTTTTTATTTATGAGGTTTTGGGGTTGGGCTTGTTTTAAGAAAATCATGGTAATTTTGTAATTATAGAAAGTTTGAAGTCTCTTTATTATGATGTAAATGAATTTTGGGTGTGTTTTTAAAGTCCATTTTATATATAGCTTTTTTTATAATTTAGACCCTAATATTGGTATAATAGTAAATCTCTCTAAATTTTTCTCCTCAATCGTGACATGGTAGTAGAATCTCATCCCAAAAGTTTTTTTTTTTATAGTTAAATCTCATCCCAAAAGTTTCATTTGCTTTCTTCTTTCTAATTAATATTTTTGGCATGTTGTTTCTCATTTGACACCTCACCTTGCAAAATCTTGGTTGAAATGATACGTATCATGCATGCCCCAATTTTGAGGAACCAGAAGCTTAATCAGCACATGAAATCAGGACCTACAATTTAGGGCAAGCTGAATAATAATATATTGAGGTAGCTGTTGATGTGACCGTACGGGTTCAGTTTTGGCTCTGAACGCACATGGACTTTGAGCTAAATTCTCTTCCCACAAAGATGGTGTATGCGTGCCTCTCACAATGCCCTGGGCCCACAAAGTTTGTGTTTCCCCTCTTTTATTTTGTCGACCCTAACTTTGAGAGAAGCTCTACGTGTCATTGTGTTATAGATCGGAGGTAGTAAAACTGTGCAATATCCGTTAAATGTAAATTTTTTTGACAAACTTCAGCCTGGTAACATGCAATTTGGGGGCCCTCTTGGATCAAAAGTGACATCCTCAGGACTGATATACACGCTCTAGTTTGCTTAAAAGTACTTGTGAAATAAATGAATACTAGAATTATGCTATGGTGAGTCGCTCACCGTTAATAAAGTTATATTACATTTAATAGCCTATGAAAGTATTTGTGAAATGACTTATCGACCATGTGAATAGGTGCGTAATAAATGATATAAAGTGTTGACTTAAGCAAAATTCATAATGGTAAAAAATAAAAATAAAAATAAAAATTGTTATTGGCACTCCAAAATAATGATTATTACTACATATATCTATGTAGTGTTTTACTGTCATCACCCATTCAACCAGAAATTAGTCTCATTAATGGGTCAAATAAAAATTCTAAGCATTCATATTCATACCATTTACTTACTAGCTCTAAGCCACCACCGTTTGTATTTCTACATTTTCATACAAACGGTTTGAAATAATGCTTAGAATATGGTCTGTTATCTATTAAAAGACTTGACACTACAAGGAAAACCATTTACGCCGATGAAAATTGTCGTCGCCAAAACCATATATCCTTTAAGATCATACTCGGTTACGGTTATATCCACCACTTCAAACTTTCATCCTTTCTTGTGTGAGAATCTATCATGCCTATGGTAAAGTGTTATCCACACAAGGATGTCTTTATCTTGAGAACATTCATCCATGAGAGACCTCAAACCATCCGTCTCCTGCAGAGCAGCAAACACATTATTCCCTTTGGTCTGTATTTTGTAGGTACATGGAAGCGCTGAGATTCCGAAGCTCCTTGTTAGCCCTCCCATACTCTTCTGCCGAGGCATCATGCTGTCTTCAAAACAACAGGTCCAACACCATTTCAGTTCCAAATTTTTGTTCTTGTTTTTTCAAAAATCATATCAAATTTCAATATAATTTTACTTTGTTTTCATTTCTATAGCAATCACAAACGTAGAGAACCTGGTTTATGAGATTTTGAAGACAATCACTACTCTGCTCGATAAGCGATAGCCTCTCTGCTCCAAGCTTCCTAGTGTTGCATACAAGACAAGAATAAAAAAGGGCTTATCGTTCCAATAACCAACAAAGTTATTGACCCACAGAAAGTGATGAGGCCGCATCCAATTTTGGCAGAAAATAAAAATAAAAATTCTAATCCGTGGGGAAAAAAAATCATGAATAAGATAATAAGGCAATACAAATGTAATGCAACCTACCATCCTTAAAACACACCTTCTGCAGACCCGGCATGATGAGCCCAGGAGGCTTGTAAGTTGTATGTAAAACACTTGTCACATCAGAAATCAAGACTCCAAAGTTTTAAATTAGCTACTATTTTAGATGTAAATGCAACATTAAAATTCATTAGTTAGAAGGTTTTTCATGCAATTATGGTCGATTAATCGCCTATGCGAATACTTGTGAAATGACTGATCACTATGATCAGAGTAACATTAGGGTTAATCGACCATGCAAGTAGGTGTGAAATATATGATAGAAAACGTGAACGATTGACCTTAGCAAAATCTATATGTTGTCATAAAGATAATAATAAATAGTACTATTATTGAACTTCAAAATAGTGACCATGCACGAAAACATTATCAAGAAACATTACTACATATACCTCTGCAATGTTTTACCATCATTAAAGCATCAATCTATATCATCTATTCAACCTAAAATTCGTCTCATTAATGGTTGAAAAAAAATTATAGCATTTATATTCATACCATTTACTTACAAACTCTAAATCTCCACCGTTTGTATTTCTAAATTTTCATCCAACAGTTTGAAACAATGCTTAGAACCTGGTTTGTTATCTATTAAAAGACTTGATCAAGTGCTTCAACGTTTGTGTGTGATGTATATTATTTACATAAGGGCATTAGCATCTGATTAGAAAAAAAGGATTTAGCATTGGCTTTTCAATAATGTGATAGGCAAATTGCTGAGTTGATCACAAGCCTTTCTCTTTAGCGTTTCCCTCACTTTCTTTAGCTGGATTAGGCCAAAATGAACTGTTGATACAAACAATAATCAGCATTTTCGAGAGAACCAGACTAGGGAGTAGGAGGCCACCCTCTCATTCAATTCAGTCACAATATCTTAGATAAGGAACATGATTATCTGCAACAAAGAAAAATATTTCCTGTTATTTATTAGAGAATCAACCATATGCTTAACAAGTACAGAAATAAAAGAGTACCTGGATTTTGATGTTTTAATATCAGTTGCTTACTCAGAAAGTGCAGTGATCTCTCAAGACCTGTCGAGCAAGATCAACTGCTCCACTCTTTTTGTATATAAGATGCAAATTAAAAGCTGCTTCTCTGCGAAGATCACAGTAACCCGGTAATCGATTTTCAACAGACTCTGGCTTTTCATGGGGAAGTTTTGGGATGGGGTAATCCTTCACATGCATTGCAAGAACTTTGTCATAGTGCCAAGCTGCGAGCGTCACAAGACCGACGTGATGGTATGCCCTGGCTATGTTGTAAAAAGTCTCTTGGCTGAATTCACAAAGCTGCAAATTTTTGTAGAGGAATGCTAAGCCTTGTGCAACACACTGGTGCCTATTCTGAAGTCTGTGTCCAAGGGCCAAGTTGATTAAGGCAGTACCGACACACAGATTAATCAGCGGATTCTCTGGCAATAATTTATAAGCTTCAAGGTATTCTCTTGCAGCATCTTGATGACGGCTTTTTTTAGTAAAATGATGCCCAGAAATGATACTGGGAGGTGCACAGTCTTTGAGTTTGTCTCGCTTACCACGTAGAAACTTATAATGCCTCGCATACCAGTCATCTAATCTCGTAATTACTTTGTAATAGCAGTTCCAGGCAGCATTGCTGTATGGATGCTGGTCTGCAATGTATTTTACACAGTCAACCCCATGCTCAGGATCAGTAGTGTTGTATGCAATTTGAGCTCCAAGAGACCGGAGTTCCTCTGCAACAGAACACATGTTGCGAGTCGATTTCAAAGCAAGATTGATAATCTCCAATGCTTCGCAATATCTATGCAAGGAGGCCAGTGACTTGCACAAATCTATTATAAGGCCATGATTCTCTTTTTCCTTGAGAAGATCTGGCAGGGGAGGTTCTTGGTATATTTCTTCTGGAGGATCATCACCTGAATCATCACTTTGCCAGTCAACTCCAGCAGCCATTGCCTCAGCTCTCTTTTCTTCCTTTACTTTTGCCTTCTTTTGAAGCAACTTCTTCGCTCTGGCAGCTTTCAGCAGATCTGATGCAGGAGCTACTGGTCTAGATCTGCATAATAGGTTATCTGTTTGGTGATCATCCAGGACTTTGGCTCTTTCTAACAGAACACTTTTTGTGAGCCTCTTTTTTACTTTCACCTTTTGCTGAAGTGATTCAATACGTAATGACTCATGTACCAAAGGATAGATTGCATCCACAAATTCCTTGAGCATCCCTTTAGCTCTGTAAATGTAGCAAAGCTTCAGTTTCACTTTTCCATTACACCACCATGGTTCCGATTTATCTGTTTGGGCTTCAAAACGATCTAGATTTTTAGGAGGAGATAGCAACAAAATGGCTTCATCTTCTCTGGCTTCCTCAAGAAGAATAGAAGCCAATGTTAATCGGGTCTCAATATTATCTCCAACTGTCTTTACAGCTTCATAGAAACACAAAATTGCACGTACCCTGTCATTCAAGGACAAATGACATCGAGCAATTTTCATATGTAAAAAGCCATTATTATATTCGGTGTTTCCTTTCAACATCAAACAATACTTCAATGCAGAACTATAATGCCCAAGACTCATAAATGAGTCTGCGACTTTAGCAATCAAGTCAGCATGACCTGCACTCTGCTGTTCAAGAGCACTAAAGAGAGTTTCTGCCTTCTCCATATTTCCGAGGTAAGCATGGCAAATTCCTGCTTTAATTTTCATTGTCAAAGGCATCTCTTTATTTGAACAGAATACCAGTTGTGCATGCTCAATATGCCGAATTGCTTCATTATGTGCATTATTTTCCATAAGTATGGAAGCTAGCAGATCAATGACACTAGGATCAGCTTCGGTTTGATGATCTCTGAGATAAGCCTCCAGAATATGAATGGAATGCTCATGCTGACCACTTCTGTCATACATCACTGCTCCTGTCTTGAGTGCTTCAACATTATCAGGACAGGCTTGTACTATCTGTTCATACGATGCAGCAGCTTTATGATAATCTCCAAGCTTAACATAGAGTGAAGCACGACACAATTTCAGATCAATATTTTTAGGATCTGCTGATATTGCTCTTGAAAGGCAATAAATAGCTTTATGAGTGTCGCCTCGTCTATTGAACCAACCAAAGAGAAGTTCCCAAAGAGCCGGATTTTTTGGTGCTAAAAGTGCAGCAATTGTGAAGCAATTCAAGGCTTTCAATTCATTACCAAGATTATCATGGACAAGTCCCAGTGTATGATATGTCTCAGACAAATCTGGTGCCTGCTTAACAATTTCTGCCAAGATGGGTATGGCCTCTTCATAATGTCCATGTACATAGTGAAGAGTAGCTTCACCAAGCCTTCGAGTAATCTCAGGGGTAAGTTTCTTCTTTGATCCTTTCCGTCTACCTTTTTTCTTGGGCTTCCTTGTTCTCCTTTGCATACCATAATTCATGGCCTCCATTACTTCCTCCATGCTTGCTCCAGTAACATCCTCATGCCTGGCCTTCTTAACAGAACCTTCAGGCCGACTATCCTCAAGTGCTTTTCGCTTTCTTTCAGCTAGAGCCTCATAACCCATGCCCACAAACTGCTCATAAACTTGGTCACCAAAAGCATTGTCTTCCACAAAATCCAAAGGATTAACCCCTTCTTTGAAACTGAAAGTATTCTCATCCTCATCCTCATCCTCATTGTTTTCATCCACTTCCCCGTCTTCTTCATCCTCTTCATCATCCTCGACATCGTCTTCCATGTCTTCTTCAAGGCACACAGCAAGTCCATACTGTGAAGCCTCTTCATGATCACCAGTAGCATTGTCCTCTTTATCCATCAAGATGTACGGCCAAATGAACCGTCGTGGAGAGCCAAAAGAAAAAAGAAATGAAGAAAAGCCTACACTGGCAAAACTATGCGATATCCAGAACCTGTTTTCCCACCATCACCATTAAAATGCTAATTAATATTTACAGTCCCAAAATAGAACAAATCAAATTTATCAAACAAGCATATGATCATCCAAGAATACCATAAATTCCGAGAGAGAGAGAGAGAGAGAGAGAGAGAGAGAGTATATATATCACAGGTACAAAGTTAAAGCCAATGCTGACACTCAATACCTTCAAAGGCCAAGGCAAACAAGGAGTAAGCCTCAATAATTAAAATATGCATAGTAAATAACCAATCAAGCATAATGTTCAATCCAAAACATTTAATATTCGATTACTATAGAATCAATCCCAAGAAAGAAAAAAAAGTGACTAATCATTTTACTCACCATCATCCAAGATATATCGCAACATAAGGCAATGAAGCAACAAATAAACATGTAATACAAATAAACTATAACACTAACGAAGCTGTGTCCTATGATGCTAATAAGCTATGACAGTAAAATGTTAGAATAAGTTTCCTTGGCTTGATATCTTGATACTAATAGAAACCACTCAATAAGAGAACCATGAGATAACCTAATCCAAAAAAATCATTGAAATACTTGAATCCAAAAAAAAAAAAAAAAAACAGCAAGCAACCATTCATCATAACAGTCAAAAAAGCAAGCAAGCACTTAACCTAATCCAAAAAAATCATTGAAAACAAAAAAAGCAAGCAACCATTCATCATAAGTAATTGGAATATTATAGCACGTTTTTCAGCTGGTCATCAAATCAAACATCTATATTGAGACATAGGCAGCAAGACTACAAACAAAAACCATCAACACCAAACTTTGCAATCTTTGCTAGCATTACTCAAACCCCTGTAATCGTTTCCAAACTTTGCTAGCATTATCAAAATTATTCAACAATAATAAAACTCGCCCAAGAACAAATTAATAAACCTACCCAATTAATAAACCAAATTCACACATATTCATCATGAACCAAATTTCAGATTAATAAACCAAATTCCAGATGCTATTGACCAAACCCAATTAAAAACCAGAGCCTATCACTAGTAGTAGGCATAATAAAATGAAACAAAGTGAATTACCCACTCAACAAGATGCTTCTCACGACCAAGATTGCTATCAATCGCCTTATGTCAAGTGATCAGCTCAGCTGCGGAGCAAAGAAAAAAACAAGAATATCAAAATTATTGGCACCAAAAAAAATAAAAATAAATTGCAATGCTTCTGTCTTCAACCGATATAATCTCGTATTACATGATTGAGTTCAACAAATACATAGATAAGAAAACAGAGAAAAAAATCACAAACAAATAAATAAAAATTAGCCAGCAACTTTGGCAATGGAACTCAGAGAAACATTGCTTTCCACATTTGTTTTCTATAAAATCAAAAAAATCCTGCCTGTTTTTATTAATTCAAACTGAGAGAGAGAGAGAGAGAGAGAGAGAGAGAGAGAGAATAGCCTAAAAAGAGAAACTTTACTTGGGTAGCCCAAATTTGGGTCTCATTCGAAGATTTACCTTGCAGAGTAGCAGTTGAGTTGAGCCGTGATTTACAGAGATGGCGGAGGTCGGAGTTTCGGAAGGTACGCTGAGTGGTAAGTAAAGCTGGGGTGGCATGGGCATTTTATCACAAATGATCCTGATGTTTGCGAAATTATTATATTTTGTTCGTTGTCTTTAACTTTTTTTTTTGTAATGGTACTTAAGGTTAGTCTCAACACATCAAAAACGTCCCTGCTGTGCTTCTGTTAAATTGGTGACATGGCCACACATCCAATGGTATACAGCTATGTGCCTTTAAATAACATAAAATATATTTTAAATATTTTCAAAACTTAAATCCATAAATAAATAAATACAAAACAAAACAAAAAGATATGCACCATCCTTCTCCTTCTGCTAACGCCTCCCCCCTCCTTCCCTCACAACAGACCCATTTACTGCCATGTCCAATCACAAGCAAAACTAAAAAACCCCAAGAGGCTCCAATTCCTCAGCCAATTATAGCCCCGACCCTAGAAAAACCCCAAGAGGCCAAAACAAATATATCTAATATAGTCTTTGGCATTGCAGCCTCAACTAATCTGTGGGGCCATAGGAAAAACTACATCAAGTTATGGTGGATCAGCCTGTAAAAATCGAGGAAGATGTAAGACCCATGTCTTGGGGAAGCAAGAACGATGAGCAATCCCACATCGCTTGGGGAGGGAAAGGTGAAGTGCCTTATATGTGTGGACACTTCTCTTCCTAGCACGAGGCCTTTTGGAATTTCACTGGTTTCGGATTTCATGGAACTCTGAAGTTAAGCGAGTTTGGGCTAGAGCAATCCCAAGATGGGTGACCCACTGGTAAGTTGCTCGTGAGTTCCCAGAAACAAAATTATGAGGGCGGGGCCCAAAGCGGACAATATCGTGCTAGGAGAGTCGGGTCGTGATATAATGGTATTAGAGCTGGACCCTAACCGGAAATGTGCCAGCGAGGATGCTGGGCCCCAAGAGGGTTGGATTGTAAGACCCGTGTCTTGGGAAAGCAAGAACGGTGAGTAATCCCACATCGCTCGGGGAGGGGAAGGTGAATTGCCTTATATGTGTGGGCACTTCTCTTCCTAGCACGAGGCCTTTGGGAGCTCACTGGCTTTAGATTCCGTGAAACTCTTAAGTTAAGCGAGTTTGGGCTAGATCAATCCCAGAATGGGTGACCCACTAGGAAGTTGCTCGTGAGTTCCCAGAAACAAAATCGTGAGGGCGGGGCCCAAAGCAGACAATATCGTGCTAGGAGAGTCAGGTCATGACAGAAGAGGAAGGAGAGAGAGAGAGAGAGAAAAAAAGAAAAAGAAAAAGGGAGGAAGAGGAGGGGGAGAGAGGCAAAGAGGGGTCCTCTAGAGGGGGAGGCGCTGGCAAAGGAAGAATGTAGATAGTGCAATGCTGGTCTTCTTTTTTTTTAAAAAAAAAAATTTTAATTTTAAAATATATTTTATTTTATTTGAAACCACGTGGCTGTATACCATTAGATATGTGGGCTCGTGCCACGTCAACCATTTAACATAAAATTTGATGGAAGCTAATGGTAAGGACCATTTTGATGTGCGGAGGGTAACCTTTAAGGATCATTCGAGTCACCAAAAAACGTTAGGGACGAAAGGTGATAATTTCGCAAACATTAGGGATGAGCATTTTTTTTGTTGATTGGAAAAAGCAAAGAATTTTTTCATAATCACAGTAATGTGAGAATTGATTATGATGCCCAAAGAAACATGTGTAAATTACTAAAATAGTTATTCATGCAATTGTTTTTTTTGGGTAATTAGCATGTAATTGTTTAATAAACGGATTATATAGGTATTTTAACGGGTTGGCGGGTTGACTCGAAACCCACCCGTTTATTAAATGGGTCATGACTGGTTGACCCGAATTTTTATTATGTAGCTTTGTGTTGTATTTTTTCCCCACGAATTTCGAGTCGTGTAACAGATCGTATCAGAAATTGTCATCCCTACTTCCAGCACATAAAGAAAATGGATCCCATACACATTCCCCCACGTAACATACTTATGACACGTTTACTAACCCGTAATCGGAATGACAATAAGGAATCCGATTCCGATTACGGATTATATATGTGTTTACTAAAATTAGGAGGAATCAATAGTGTGCGGGGCCCACACAAAAAATGGAATTCAATTCCAAGATTTGGGTGATTTGGATTCCCTACATTTAGGTGGTATTTGGATTCCGGATTTCATCCGTAATCGGAATGATAATTTTTTTCCCTTTATGCCCTCACTTGCTTTCATTATTTCCAAGATTATCCTTATCCTAGAAATAAAAACAAAATCATTTTAGTATTAAGAATTAACTAATAGAAATACTTACATTTATAAATTTTTAAAAAAATACTTAATAGAAATACTTACATTTATTTTTAAAAAAACTTAATAGAAATAATTACATTTATAAAAAAAAAATACTTATTAGAAATATTTAAATTTATAAATAAAAAAATAAACAAAATCATTTTAGTGTGTCTATGAAATAAAAAAGTAATTTAATTTTTTCTTACTATTATATACTATATCAAATTTTATTAAAAAAAGTATATAAAATATTTGATTTGGGACAAGGGCATTTTAGTAATCATACTGGTTTATATTCCGATTCTGCTGAATTAGTAAACAGCTTTATGGAATTCTATTCCGATTCCATACAGTTTTAGTAAACAACTTCAACAGGAATCTTATTCTGATTCCGCCTAATTTCAATTCCTCCTCAATTCAATTCCTCTCAATTTGATTACGGATTAGTAAACGCACCCTTAAATGAGATCGCGTCTTCTTTTGGTTTTAATACAGAGATCCTGTATTTTAATGGTCAATATATAGCAATAGTAAACTTGTATGAATAAATTATTCAAAATTACATGTTCTTTATTACAAACCCGAAAATACAATATGCCCCTCAAGTTACAGTGGACCTTTTAAAATTTAAATATTCTGAAGCAATTCCAAAGCTCCTTATCCAAACTAGAACCAACAGTACCAACTTGTGAAACTATCCTATAGCCATTACAGAAACAAATTGAACCAATAGGATGACACGGATGGAATGGATCATGACAAGAATCACCACATGAAAACAACTAAAGCCCTATTTCCCAGAACAAAAATAAATAAATAAAATATGCATGAATTGGTGGTATTGAGGTCTACTTCATGAAACACTTGATTTGCTGCTCAGCCAGAAAATGCCTTCTTGTTCGGTTCGAAGACGTATTTAATCAGTGATTCCTTGATTGGAAGCAATTCAGGGAACTCTTTCTTCAACTTAGATGCATCCATCTCATTGTTACTTCTTGGTGCAACAATAACCTTGGCTTGTTCTTCAATTGTAAAGTTAGTCCACTTGAAACTGGGGTCAATGTACTTCTTGTACATCTCCAGAATCTCATTGTGACTCACGACGCCCGGGTTTGTGAAGTTCCATATGCCCCTCAAGTTCCTCTTGGCCATCTCAACTGAAATGGGTAGAAGCTCATCCAAGATGGTCATGCTGTTTGGAATGTCAACCACTTTGTCGTACCGTGAGATCTTCGTGATGAAGTTGCGTGGATTGCTGAGATCAGATGATATTGGCATCCGGACTCTAAGAGTGCAAACATTGTCATATTCCTTTAAAAGCTCTTCAACCTGCCGCAAAAATGGGAAAGAGAAATATCAGTCAGCAGCTAGTCTGTAGTTTCTTTTCAAAATTATAACAGTAATAGATATGGATAGTTGAGAAAGATACCATGGCTTTGGTTTTGGAATAAAATGAGCCAGTGAAATTGGGTGTGTCTTCCTCCTTGAACCCGATTCCTGATCTTGACGGATGGGCAGCATCATACTCGAAGATACAACCAGTAGCATAATTGATCATCAGGAGGTTGTGATCTCTGCAGACATCAGCCAAGGTTAATGTACCGGCAACATTGGTCCGAATTGTTTCTGGTTTATGAGATTCACACCAATCCACATTGGGCCTCCCAGTCACTCCAGCAGCATTGAAAACATGGGTTGGTTTAACACTCTGAATATCAGCCAAGAGCTGTGACCGTTCCTGAAGACGCCCTCGTCCATACTCATAGGGTATCCCCTGCTTCTCACAAATCTTCCCAAGAAGGCCTCCAATCCACCCCGTTTTACCATAAATCAAAAACTTCAAAGATGGTTTCTGAGTAGATGGCTTGTTCTTTGGAGGTGGAACAACCATGTGGCTATCACTAGAATCACTTGCTGACAAAGAGAAGGCAGAATCGCCAGTATCAGTACCATCAAATTGTCTTTCAATTCCAGGAACCATGAGCATTCTTGGATGAGGAAGCAGTGCCCCAGAAACATCTCCCCACCATTCGGGATTCTTGACATACCAATCCATCGTCTTCCTCAAACCCTCCTCCCATGAAGTCCTTTCAGACCATCCCAAGTTTTTCAGCTTCTGGTCATCCAAGAAATATCTTTGATCATTAAATGGCCTGTTTTCGACAAACTTTATTTGAGTATCTGGGTTCAAAGAGAAGAGTTGGCAAATTTCCTTAGCCACATCAACCACCCTCCTCTCTTTCTTTGTCCCAATGTTGTACACATGGCCTACCTCACCCTTGTGCAGAATGACTTCAAATGCCTCTGCTACGTCCTCACAATAGAGGTAACTCCTGACATTTGATCCATCACCATGAATTGGAAGAGGCTTCCCGTTCATAGCCAAAAGAATGAACTTTGGAATCATCTTTTCAGGGAACTGATTGGGGCCATAAACATTGTTTCCTCTGGTAGTTATCACAGGCAATCCATATGAACGCCCATATGCCATAACAAGCATCTCTGCTCCAGCTTTAGTTGCAGAGTAGGGGTTTGTCGGAAGAAGCTGAGAAGCCTCATGATTTCCCACCACAGCATCTTCATCTGTCTCTCCATAGACTTCATCTGTGCTTACATGAATGAATCTTTTGATTTGACCAGTGACTTTGCATGCTTCAAGAAGAACATGTGTACCATAGATGTTGTTTTTAGTGAACTCAAAGCTGTTACCAAAAGAATTGTCGACATGGGTCTGGGCTGCAAAGTGCATTATTGTATCAATGGACTCAGTGAGAAGGATGAAGTTGACAAGGTCAGCACTGCCAATGTCTCCCTTGATAAATTTAAAGTTGGATGATGACCTTGAGGGATGAAGGTTCTTCAAATTTGAACAGTAATCAAGCTTGTCAAGGACCACAATCTTGTACTCAGGGTAGTTCCGGATAAGCCGGTTGCAAACATGGGATGCAATGAAGCCAGCAGCTCCAGTAATCAGGATGTTCTTCGGTTCATAAGCGGTAGCCATATCCCAAAGAATTCTGCATAATCCAGAATATGGAATTTGACTCAGAATCCCAAAGTTTCAACTAAAAGAAATTATTCTAACAAATGCATAACAAAAAGGTAATATATTGCTCACTAACATGATAAAAAGAAACAAACATAAATAAAAAATGGAAATTCACAGACAAAATAAACTTCAACTCTAACGTTTAAGGGTCAATTTGCTGCATTAGTATTTCCAGGAAAAAATATTTGTTACAAAAGGAAATTTGTTTTGTTTGGTTTGCAAATGTCACTGTTACGTCAATCCGGAAGGACTATCAAAATTTTAGCATGTCTCTCCAATCAGCATCAAAAAAATATCAGAGAAAAAAACTCTTCCATCTGATGTTCACGTTTTCCTGTAAAATGTCAGGCAAAATAATCTGAAAAATACATCTAAGAATGATAAATAAATTTAAAACCACCTAATTACGATAACAGCAGAGTAGTAGCTATCCAAAATAAAAAAGCTGACAGCAGAGTATAGGCAAGGAGATATTTTCAGTGCGAGCAATTTATAGCAAAGAAATTGTTTCCCTAATCTATCTACACAACCCCATTGCTTTTCCTGACTTCGTTTTCAAAAAGAAACAAGCATTTCATTTTTCTAAACTTCATTTTTCAAAGAAGCATCCAAAGTACCATTTACCCGGATCCATGAAAATTGCAGCATCAGACTGACCCAGATCGTACCCCTAAACAAATAACAACATTTCCAAAAAAAAACTGACACTCACAAAGCAAACAAAGCACAACCCATATTGATTTCACTAGCATAAACCCAATAAAACATGCTTAAAGCCAAACGCTTTCGTGTATTAGCAGGAGATCTGGGTCGACATTGAGAAGTTAATTCCTTGATTAACAGGTATTTTAACATGTGGTTAAGTAAATTAAACAAACTTTAATCACAGAAACCATGGAAAGAGAGATACTTTACTACTTACAAGTTCTGGGCTGGGGTGGATCTTGAGCTCAATTTGCAGACTTTTGCCTTTTGGTGAATTTAAGACAGGGGTGAACGAAGAAGAGAAAAGACTAAGAAAGAGAGAATGATATACGATAGAGTGTGAGGAGGGAAGGTTGTTAAGAGTGTGGTATTTATAAATACGCATCAGAAGAATTGAATTTTTTATTTTATTTTTGTATTTTGTATTTGCTTTTCTTGTTTTAAAATGTTGGAATATTTGATGTGTTTTTTGAAGGGGAAGTAGGTATAGATTGAACGGTTGGGCCATTGATTTAAAGCCACGTAGAGTTTTTTTTTTTTTTTTTTATTGTGTATGATTTTTGGGTAAGATGGAGACCCATAATTAAATTGGTCCATGTGTTATATGATTTACACAAGTTGAGGTGTCACAGAGGAACCGCAATCATGGTCATTTTAGGGGTAGGTAGCCATTGGATGCAACCCAATTTCATACATCAGAAAATGAGCCAAGGTTTTTGGCTAAAATTTCGAGTTGTTATGATTCACGTTTTGTAGAATGAATAAGAAATCTTTGGAGAGAATTTAGGTGTTACGACTTGCGTCTTTTGATGAAAGAGATAAAGGAGAACGATGCGTTATACATCCATTTCATATTACTTTCGATGATTTAAGCTCATTCATAGAAAAAATTGTTCTATCGTAAAGGTAACGGAAGTATAAACTCAACCCAACTGTGCAGTTTCTTGTACCACAAAAAAGGTTTTTTCTTTTGAATGAATACCAGGCCTTTCACACGCAGCAATCACACGCAAGTTTTTCTGAGACGGAAGGGAATACCAGGCCTTTCAAGACCAGTGTATTCACCCTTTCTACCTGTCTTGATCAACAAACATCAACATAAAACGTTTACAAATTTAACATAAAACACAGCTGACAAAAACATCTGTTGTGTGCATAAATCAATCAGATCTGTAAAGGGTTGCATCTTTCTTTTGTGCCTTGTACTGTCAGTCAGAGGATCACGTGCTGCATTACATGCAAAAATGTCAAGCTTGTGCTCATGGATGTTCTCCTCTTTTTCCAGTGAGAGAAAGCAAAGGTTTGCCCAACCCACATTTTGTTTTAATGCTTTTGCATCTGATTAGAGTAAAAAGAAACAACCAAACACTCTCTGCAACTACTATTTACCTCTGCTGTCGAAACAACAAAGAGTTGGTCTGGATAGGAAGAGAAGGGAGGACCATTCGGTACCGAAAATTTAAAGAGAGAATCCCCCAATCTCCCCAATAGAGATGACCCACATTCCCATGAGATAAAGAAGACAGGGAACTTTTCATACCATCAACAAATATTGAAGCAATTTCCCAAATTCGTATTGCTTCTAAGATGACGAAAAACGCGTTTCTAATAGTATTTGACAGAAAAAACTTAAAAGTGCTTATAACTTATGAGTCATACAAACGCTTTTACGAAGCATGTTAAATAATTTTTCATGAAGCACTTGCATTTTTAATGAAAATTACAACCAGTTTCTAGAAAAATGTTCATATTCCTCAACTGCATTTGAGGAATATGAAAAAGGCCACTGTTAAATTACTCCTCCAAAACAACCACCATGATTTGACAACCGATAAGAAGGCTCTCCAACTAACCAGACCTATGAGGTTGAGTCAATTACTGAGAGATACACGTACCATCTCTCAAAAGGTTCAAAAGTCATTTTCCTTGATAGTTTTTCTCTTTTAATATTGGAATGGTTCATATCAAATTGCACAAATTGTACCAGAATCATGCAAAAAAAAATTAAGCAGAATAGAAAAGTTGTGTCAATAAAAGGTTAAGAGGTGGCATATTGACATTTGACACATTGTCAATGTCTGGAGAATTGGGCAATTCAATCCTGATCCATCACTAACGAGTCAGCCAATTTCACATTGTGGATGTCCCTTTTGCTAATGTTTTGCTTTTGAGCATGTTTCTGATCTTCAATTTTCATAGTCCATGTCTTATGCCAATATAAGGTGATAGGGCCTTTTTTTTTTGTCATGACAAAATACACTGAGAATTGCAATGTAACACATTTCTCAGTTCAATTTTTTTTTAAATATTTTATTAATATTTAATTAACAATTGATTTGCTCTCCCAAAAAACACTCATAAAGCCGTTTTTACTTTGAAGGGGGAGAAGTCACTGTTCTTCCTCCCCTTTCCCCTCATCTCTTCATCCCTTCTCCTCTTCCCCCGTTTTCAGAGACAGAAGGTTTCCTCTATTTGTCTTCGTTTTGTTATTATTTTCTTCCACCCATCATAGATGACTGCATCGCGGCGTTGGATCTCCACCTGCGTTTCGGCGACGAACCACCACCACCACCACCATCCTTTTTGCGGTTTCTTTATGTTTGGAATAAATCACAGAGACTCTTTGAGTATTTTGTGTAGTTTTCACCTCTTCTTTTGTGAGAGCTTTCCACCTCTCATTTGTGAGAGTTTTATTTGTATTGTTATGTCTTGGTTTTTTCAAGCTTTACCTCTTTTTGATTATTCTGGGTTTGCAATCTTAGTTAGGATGCCTATGTCAGAGTTTCTTCAATCATGCGTGATCGTTAGTGGAAGCACACTCGATTGTCTTAATTTTGATGTTAGATCGCTTCGTTATTGTAATGACGCTTTGTGGCTAGTTGCTTTTTTGGTTGAATTATGAATGCAATCCCATAATTTCTCACCATAAAAAAACAATTGATTTGTAACTCAAGTGGTTAAAATGGTTTATCTATGAATATGTGGTTCTGTCCATAATCTAAAAAATCGATAATATCGACGAAATATCGAGGATATTATCATTTTTTTGGGTCACGGAAAATATCGATGTCGATAATTTCACTCACACTTCAGCAACATTTGGGCAAAATATCGCCATAATATCGTTATAATATCAAAAATATCGATTTGCACATGAGAATGAGTTTCCTTTTCAAGTTTCAACTTTCCAACTACTCTTTACAATACACTTAGTCTACACATAAACATGATGAAGATAGTGAAAATTTCGAACCTCATAGGAAGGTACTAAGTCACTCATGTATCTTACCATGCAATGTATAAAGTGTAAAATATTGTAGTAAATCATTATATATAAATGATTATGGTGTGTTTAATCTTCTTTCATTAATTACTACATATTTTCCACACTCACAGTGTTTGTTAGCTCGCTATATAATCAACTTAAATTAGTTAAACCCATCATGCAATGCATTTCCTTCCAATTTTTTGTGATAAGCTAATAGATAATTGACAAAATAAACATCCTCCAAAGTTTCAATAAAAATTTCCAAGTTTTTCTTACAGTCTTTGTGGTTTTTATTCAATTTTTATCGATATCGATAATATCCTGATATTTCCATCGAAATTTCCATGTTTTTGGACTATCGATATTGCCAATACCATCAATATTTTAGACCTTGGTTCTGTCTTTTATTCCCCTTCTCCCTGATATTGTTTTCATTTATTTAAAAAAAAGTGTAAAATGATGATGGGAAATGATTTGTAACTCAAATCGTTATGAGCACTACACATGCACCTAAGAATGGTTATGGTTTTAGAGATATATGATGGTTGCAAGCGGCTTGTAACTTACTAGTTAAAAGTATTTATTCATGCACCTGAGGTCTTAGGTTTGATTTCTCTATATCTAATATCGCTTGTATCAAAAGAAAAAGTAATATATGGAGTGGTTCATATATTTATTCATGCACCCGAGATCTTAGGTTTGATTTCCCTATCTCTAATATCGCTTGTATCAAAAGAAAAAGTGATATATGGGGTGTTTCATATAGAACAACTGTGTCTTCAGTCGGTTGTACTACTCGACTTTGTTTTGTGCGTTTATGTTTTCACTGTTGAGCCATCTGGCTTTCTTTAATGAATTTATTCGGATAAAAAAAAATGTATATTCTTTGCTACCACATTTTTCTTATTATCACATTTGGATTGATTTTTCTTAGTTGATGATGTAATCTAGGGTCCTAGGTTCTTTCTATTGTCATCTTATGCAAATTGTTTAGAACCTTGCCATTTTTGAAGACCAATAAGTTCTTAAAGAAAATAAAACAAACAAAAGTTGTCTACTTCTGATTTGCTATGCACTACTACAAAAATCGAAATAGAAGACGGTAATTTACCGTCGTAAATTTACTTTTTCAACCGTCGAGTAATCGACCGACATCTTTTACGCATAAAACCACGACGGTAATATCCCGTCGTCTTTAGATTAATAGACGACGCTTTTACTACAAACCGTCGTCTATTAATCTAAAGACGACGGGTTTTATGAAATAAATGACGTCTATTATATGTAAAGACGACGGTTTTTAAGAACTGTCGTCTATTATGAAATAACAGTCGTCTATTATATGAAATATGTCCTCTATTATGAAATAACAGTCGTCTATTATTATGAAATATGTCCTCTATTATGAAATAACAGTCGTCTATTATTGTGAAATATGTCGTCTATTATGAAATAACAGTCGTCTATTATATGTAAAGACGACGGTTTTTATAAAAACAATGTCGTCTATTATATGTAAAGAAGACGGTTTTGTGATAGAATTGTCGTCTATTAATGTAAAGACGACGGTTTTGTGATAGAATTGTCAGCTAATTAAGCCTCTATTTTACATTTTACCTTTTACCTTTTTTTTCCTTGCTTCCAATGGTTCTCTACAACGATTTAAGCTAAAAAACAACAATAATGCTTTGTGAACAATAAATTCAGCTCCAAATAATCCAATGGTTCTCTTCAAGAATAATTTGTTTCATAAAAAGTTGAAGATTCAATAATAATTACATAGTTTACCAATCTTCATTCCTATATATCTATACAAAATATCATATCCATAATATTAAACTATAATTAGAAAAAGAGGGGCTACATATGAAATTCGATCCGAATTTCATCAATTTGTTCTTGTGTGTATGAGTTACCGTTGCCTTCTCGCACTGCAAAACAGGATTAAAAAAAAGGAAGCAAGTTTTAGTTAGAGATACATTTAACAGGATTAAAAAAAAAAGAAACAAGAAACAAAAGCCAAAAGAGGGGAGCATAACTTATTTGGAACAAATTAATTTCAAATAATTTGAGAAACTGAAAACCAGAAGAGGGCAGCTGGAATGACTTGGAGCAACCTGATGGAGACAGAAAACTTTAAGGTCAAAATATGAGTTGAAGAAAGATAGCGAAATGTTATATATATAGGGTTTAGGGAAAATTCGAAAAATTACAATTCGCGGTCAAATTTTTCAAAAGACCGCGTTTTTAAAGACGACGGAAAGTAAAATCAAAACGTCTTATAAATTAAAATATACACGACGGTTTTTAAATAATACGGACGTTATAAACATATGCTACGTCAGTTATTTACAAAACCGACGTCTTAAATAAAAAAAACTTCGGAGAAATAGAAATTTGTGTTAAACAAGAAACTAAATATACAATCCTACTTGAGAATTCAGTTGTTGTTGTACACCCAACCGAAGTTCTTAGATGGGTTGGGTGTAAAAACACAATCGAAGTTCGCAAGAAAGACATTCTTGCATGAGAGGTGAGAATTGAGATATGCAGAACGTTAGGAATAAAAATCCAATTTAAACGAATTATTTAGAATTGGAAAACTAAAAGTGACATTATTAAGACTTGGAAACCGAAAAGGGCCTTTATTTCGACTTGGAAACCTAAAAGCCGCCGTTTCGGTCCCCAATTTGGCGGATAAAGCGTGCCGATTCAGTTCGAAAGTTTCAAATTGAAACCTACAACGACGGTATTTATGTTTACCATCGTCGTTGTAATCGACGCTTATTTGGACTTTTGTTGTCGCGCTTGTTTTAAAAACAACTACGGTATAATTAATATAAACGACGTGAAAATGATTTACAATTGCGATATAATTAATAGAACTGTCAGACATTATCTGAAAAACCACGTCGTTATATTATATTATAACGACGTGGTAACGATTTACCACCACCTTTTATTTATAAGAACTGTCGTAGTCTAATGTCTAATATGGCGTAAAATAATAAAAGACAGACGTGGTTAATTAACTTTACATGTCAGTAATTATAAAATTACGGTCGTATTAAATAGCTCTTGATACGTATGTTAATAACAGTCTTCTATTATATTTAAAGACCTCAGTTTTTATGAAAAAATGTCTTCTATTATATATAAAGACGACAATTTTTATGAAAGAAATGTCATCTATTATATATAAAGAAGACGGTTTTGTAATAGAATTGTCGTCTATTAATGTAAAAACGACGGTTTTTTTGAAAGAAGCGCTGCTTATTATATCCAAAGATTTAGTAATTTTACATTTTATCTTTTTTGCTTCCAATGGTTCTCTACAACGATTTTTCTTGCTAAAAAAACAACCATAATGCTTTGTGAACAATAAATATACTCAAGAATAATTTGTTTCATAAAACTTGAAGATTCAATAATAATTACATACAAAATATTTACCAATCTTCATTCCTATATATCCATACAAAATATCATATCCATAATACTAAACCAATCTTCATTCGATCCGAATTTCATCAATTTGTTCTTGTGTTTATGAGTTATCGTTGCCTTCTTGCACTGCAAAACCAAGATAAAAAAAAGAAGCAAGTTATAGTTAGAGATAACAGGATTTAATAAAAAGAAACAAGAAACAAAAGACAGAAGAGGGGAGCATAACTTATTTGGATTTCCTCTGACTTGGATATAAACGACGGAAAGTAAAATTAAACCGTCGTATAAATTATAATATAAACGACGGTTTTTAAATAATAGGGACGTTATAAATATATACTACGTCAGTTAGTTACAAAACCGACGTCTTAAACAAAAATAACTACAGAGAAATAGAAATTTGTGTTAAACAAGAAACTAAATATGCAATCTTTCTGGGGAACTCAGTTGTTGTTTTACACCAAACCGAAGTTCTTAGATTGGTTTGGTGTAAAAACACAACTGAGTTCCAAAGAGAGACATCATGCATTACTGAAACCATTCAGAGATGTGAGAATTGAGACTGAACGTGATCGGTGCATAATTACATATCATTTTGTACCCTTCTAACTTATGATTTGGTTATGTTTTTGAGTTAAACTTGTGCTTTTAATCTATTTTGTGTTTGTTTCAGTGTAATAAGCTTGGGACTCACTTAATGCATTTTGGAGTGAAGTTAGCTCAAAACGGTGTCTGCAGATCAGTCAACTTCACGGATTGGACTGTACTTGCTCAAGAAGAACCAGATAATGAACCATACATCATTGGAAAGATACGGAAGTCTAGTTTCTGTAGCATTTTACGGTTCATGATTCCGAGTCTTCTAGATGAAGTTATGCAAGTTTGGGCAACTTAAGGTCAAATTCGGCAGCATCTGCGTTACTGGGCCAAAAATGACTTTTGAAGGCCTTCCCGATTTTTCCTTGAGTTGGGCTGCATATGCTTGGAAAGATAAGACAAAGAGCTTCAAGATCCATATTTTTCCAGATTTGTTAGAGTGAAGGAGCAAGCCCAAATCGAGCCCACAAGCTGACTGCAATGCATTGTCATGCATGAGCTAATCATTTTAGTGGTGAATTGAGTGGTGTAAGTTGGTGAAGTGAGTGTGGTTATTAAATTCAATTGTATAATCAGATTTATACTTCCCCTAGGCCTATAAATAGTGAGTTCTCCAAGCATGTAAACACACCCCAAGGGGGGGAGCTCTCAAACATCTCTCTAGAGCTCCTCTCCCTTCTCTCCCTCAAATTCTCTTAGTTTTCTTTTTAGTTCTCAATTGTTTCCTTTAAGTTTTTCTTAGTTGTAATTTATTTTCCATTGTAATGTAATTTCTTTTCTTAAGTTTTCAAGTTTAATTAGTTTTCAAGTTTCAATTATAGTTCTTGTTCTTATTCATTATGCTTATAAGTTAATATGCTTGTTTGAATGATTGATCACCATTAAAACTTGTATGTTAGCTATCTTGGTTTGAATTAAGAGTAGACACCATGCATTAATTCAAATTGAACTATGAATAGGAAGAGTATGTATGGACATTCGACAATAGGGATTAGATACATACTTGGTTGTTTAAAACATTCTTCTATGCTTAATGGATTTCTAATGCTTAATTTAGGTTCGACAACAAGGATCTAATTAGGGAATTAGGAATACAAGGTTAGGACCAAACACCATGGCTTAATCATATTTTAGCTAGAATCAATCCGTGAATCTAAATTGAACTTGGTAACTAATTAGCTTGGGTTAATTTCTTTTCTTTCTTTCTTGTTTTACTTATTTTATTTATCATTTCTATTTTGTGCAGGGAATCAAATTGAATCAATCTATCATCAATCCTCGTGGGATCGACCTCATACTTACACAAGCTATATTACCCAACGCCTCGTGCACTTGCGAGTTAACAGAACGTTTGGAAAAAAAATTCCAATTTAAAGGAAATATTTAGAATTGGAAAACTAAAAGTGACTTTATTAAGACTTGGAAACCGAAAAGGGCCTTTATTTCGACTTGGAAACCTAAAAGCCGTCGTTTCAGTCTTCAATTTCGCAGATAAAGCGTGACGTTTCAGTTCGAAAGCTTCGAATTTGAAACATACAACGACGGTATTTCTTTTTTCCGTCGTCGTTGAACTGACGTTTATTTCGACTTTTGTTGTCGCCCTTGTTTTAAATAACAACGACGGTATAATTAATATAAACGACGTTAAAATGATTTACAACGGCGATATAATTTATAGAACTGTCGTATTATCTAAAAAACCACGACGTTATATTATATTATGACGACGTGGTAACTATTTACCACCACCTTTTATTTACAAGTACTGTCGTAATCTAATGTATAATACGGCGTAAAATAATAAAAGAGAGACGTGGTTAATTAACTTTACATGTCGGTAATTATTAAATTACGGTCGTATTAAATAGTACTTGATACGTCTCTAATAATACAATTACCGTCGTGTTCATTGGATGTTCAAAACGGCGGTATTATATGTAAAACGTCGTCTATAATTACTACGTCGGTATATTTACATATACCGCCGTTGTTTATTTGTTGTCTTTTTTCTGGTCGAAATGGCATGTTTAATAAGACGACGCTTTTAAAGTTTTATGCGTCGTGTTTTAAAAATGCCCAAATGAATTTCCAATTTTTAGGTGTTTTAGTTTCTGATCCACGTCGGTTTTTATATTACCGTCGTCGTTTAAAATTTAACGACGGTATTTATTTTGTCCGTCGTCGTTTTACCGACGTCTATTTCGATTTTTGTAGTAGTGATGGTTGGTGTTATCTTCTTCAGTTGATGCTTGAACAGGCCGCAGGGTGGAGAAGATGTCTATTTGGCATAGTTATCGAATCATATGCTTAGATATGAAATCAAGTTTTCTTGGCATAGTTTTTTTTTCTCCGTCTGACTGCCTTTTTTTTATTATGTGGATTTTAGTTTTGAGGGCACTCTAATTTGAATGAATTAGTAACTTGGACGAAGCAATCGCACACAAGCTTTTCTGAGACGGAAGGGAATACCAGGCCTTTCAAGACAAGTGTATTCACCCTTCTACCTGTCTTGATGAGCAAACTTCAACATAAAACGTTTACAAATTTAACATAAAACACAGTTATCAAAAAACATCTGTTGTGTGCATAAATCAATCAGATCTGCAAAGGGTTGCATCTTTCTTTTGTGCCTTGTACCAGTGGCGGATCCAGGAAATTTCCTTCCAGGGGTCAACGTCTAAAGGGTTAAAAAAAAAAATTATACAAAATATACCCATAAAAATGAAACAATAATATTATAATTCATAATTAATAGAAAAAACTACATTATAATTCAGAAAACGTATCATTATAGTTTCATGCAACCCCCAACAGTTTCCTTACATCCTTCTGCAAAACAAAACAAAATTTTGTTAGTCAACCCGAAAAATCAAATCACTTCACTTGAAATGAAATATTAAAGCAATTGCATGAATGGTTAATTTTCTACCTCAATGCTAAGAGGAGAAGTTGTAGGGGCATTACGGTCAACAACATTCCCTTCTTTGTCAACAAGGAATTTGGGGAAGTTCCACTCGATGCCGTCACCAAAGAGCCCACCCTTGCTCGACTTCAAGAACTTGTAAATGGGAGCAGCTTTGTCACCATTCACATCACATCCACCTAAAGTTGGAAGCAGATATTGAAAACATGTCAATCACCAGCTCTAGCTAATAACACAATTCCATGAAAGGAAAAGCTTCACAGTTCATTCATATCAAAATGAAATCGGAAACAGCTTATACCTTATCAAAGATGGGATACTCAGCCTTGAAGCGAGTGCAAGCAAACTCTACAATCTCATCATTTGATCCTGGCTCCTGAGCTCCAAACTGATTGCATGGGAATGCCAAGATTTCCAAACCTACAAGGCCACAGAAGCAAGAGTAAACTATAAAGCCACCAAAAGAAAAAGCCGGAAAAGCTCATAACAGCCTAAGCAAAATCACCTATGAAAACCTCAATAGATAAGAGTTTCTAGGAAAATGGCCCCAGGATGAAGTATAAGTATTGGTGAGAGAGAGATCAAAAACAGAAACAAGTGAAAGGAAAGGAGTGAAAAGGCAAACCTTGATTTTTGTATTTCTCATACACCTGACTCAGCTCTGTGTAGTTCGAATTAGTCAAGCCACTGCATCAAAATCAAATAGCAAACTGTATAAATAAGGTTGCAAGGAAAGAGAAAAAGGGAAGCAGAAAAGGCTGCTAGCTTCTGAGTTATGAAGAAGGTTAGTTACTAAAACATTATTTTTGTTTAATGTAAAGGGAGAACGTCAGAAGGAAAAGAAGCTATGGTGTACCATTGTGATGCAACGTTGACAATCAACAGGACCTTCCCTTTGTAGATGCTAAGATCAACATCTTTACCCTTGGCATCCTGCAAGTAAAAGGACATATTATACACATCAAATTCTCATTGAAGCAATGAAACATGGAAGAGATTTACATAGATATATCAATTTCCGAATAAAACCCATTTCTAGTTAGTTGACACATCAACTGAGAGAAGGGTTGGTTCCAAAGGCAAAATCCAAACCTACTGAGATATTCAATACTAAGAAAGATAATTAAAACCCAATTCTCAAGGGGCAACACCCAAAAACACAAATACTGGTATGAAAATTAAAGGCAGTTAATTAAAGTAAGGGCCTCCCCCATCAATTATCCATGCGGGTCACCATTGTTGGGAAAATAAAGTTCTCTTCTTTATGACTCTAAAAATATAAGGGCAAACCTAAGAATTGTAAGCATCATTTTTGTTTTCTTTGGGTAATTACATCAATCTTGTCCTATCTTCAAATCCAAGAAAGAATAAGGTGAACAAAGTAAATTCCCCTATCTCTGCACTCAAAATTATAGATTGAAACAACCCAAGCTATTAACCAAACAAAGATCCCCAAATGTAAAATGAAAATCTAAGGAACTGACTTGCCTTCAATATTGAATTCGTGGCTAAAACTGAAGTAAACAGAATCAAAATTCCTCACAAACCAACCTTGACAGTGAATTCATGGATATATTTACTCCCAGACTGGTTTAGTTGGGGTTGGGGATTTAGGGTTGAGAACTTGAGAAGTGAGAAATGAGTTAAAACTCATTTGGGGAGGGGGAGGTTGGTTTAGTTGAGTTGGGGTTGGGGATTTAGGGTTGAGAACTTGAGTTGAGAAGTGAGAAATGAGTTAGGGAGGGGGAATTATCGGGCAAAACAGAGGAGAAAAGGTTTTGTTTTTTAAAATTTGGGCCAAAACGACGTCGTTTTGACGTCGAGCGAACTAAAAAAAAAGAAGGCGCGCGCTACGCACAGCGCGCAACAGCTGTGCGCAGCAAGTCTGGGCTGCTGCACATTTTGCCCCTTTGGGGCATTTCGTCGAACACCTTGCGAGGGTCAACTTTGGGTACTCTAATGGAGGATTTCAGAGGTTTGCAGGGGTCAATTGACCACCCTTGCTCCTCTGTGGATCCGCCCCTGCCTTGTACTGTCAGACAGAGGATCACGTGCTGCATTACATGCAAAAATGTCAAGCTTGTGCTCATGGATGTTCTCCTCTTTTTCCAGTGAGAGAAAGCAAAGTTTTGCCCAACCCGCATTTTGTTTTAATGCTTTGCATCTGATTAGAGTAAAAAGAAACAACCAAACACTCTCTGCAACTACTATTTACCTCTGCTGTCGAAACAACAAAGAGTTGGTCTGGATAGGAAGAGAAGGGAGGACCATTCGGTACCGAAAATTTAAAGAGAGAATCCCCCAATCCCCCCAATAGAGATGACCCACATTCAAGGGCGGAACCAATACATGGCTCCCATGTGCTATAGCCCAGTGCACATTTGAAAAAATTACAAAACATTTGCAATATTTTACCTAATATTGTTGAAACAAAAAATTTAGCCCACCCTACATGTTAAATCTACTGCATATACTTTAACATAAAAAGAATTTCAGTCCACCCCGGATAAATTTCTACTTCCGTCCTTGCCCACATTCCCATGAGATAAAGAAGACAGGGAACTTTTAATACCATCAACAAATATTGAAGCAATTTCCTAATCAGTGAGAGAAATCACTTTCCAAATTCGTATTGCTTGTAAGAGGACGAAAAACGCGTTTCTAATAGTATTTGACAGAAAAAACTTAAAAAGTGCTTATAACTTATAAGTCATACAAACGCTTTTATGAAGCATGTCAAATGCTTTTTCATGAAGCCCATGAATTTTTAATGAAAATTACAACCAGTTTCTAGAAAAATGTTCATATTCCTCAACTGCATTTGAGGAATATGAAAAGGGCCACTGTAAAATTACTCCTCCAAAACAACCACCACGATTTGACAACCGATAAGAAGGCTCTCCAACTAACCAGACCTATGAGGTTGAGTCAATTACTGAGAGATACACACGTACCATCTCTCAAAAGGTTCAAAAGTCATTTTCCTTGATAGTTTTTCTCTTTTTAATATTGGAATGGTTCATATCAAATTGCACAAATTGTACCAGAATCATGCAAAAAAAATTTAAGCAGAATAGAGAAGTTGCGTCAATAAAAAGGTTAAGAGGTGGCATTGACATTTGACGTCAATGTCTGGAGAATTGGGCAATTCAATCCTGATCTATCACTAACGAGTCAGCCAATTTCACATTGTGGATGTCCCTTTTGCCGATGTTTTGCTTTTGAGCATGTTTCTGATCTTCAATTTTCGTAGTCCATGTCTTATGCCAATATAAGGTGATAGGGCCTTTTTTTTGTCATGACAAAATACATTGAGAATTGCGATGTTACACATTTCTCATTTCAATTTTATTTTTATAGTTTATTAATATTTAATTAACAATTGATTTGCTCTCCCAAAAAACACTCCTAGAATCGTTTTCACTTTGAAGGGGAAGGAAGTCACTCTTCTTCCTCCCCTCTCCCCTCCTCTCTTCATCCATTCTCATCTTCCTCTGTTTACAGAGACAGAAAGTTTCCCCTATTTGTCTTCGTTTTGTTATGATTTTCTTTCACCCATCATAGACGGCTGCATCTCGGCGTTGGATCTCCACCTGCGTTTCGGCGACGGACCACCACCACCATCCTTTTTGTGGTTTCTTTATGTTTGGAATAAGTCACAGAGACTCTTTGAATTTTTTGTGTAGTTTTCACCTCTCCTTTTGTAAGAGCTTTCCACCTCTCATTTGTGAGAGTTTTATTTGTATTGTTATAACTTGGTTTTTACAAGCTTTACCTCTTTTTGATTATTTTGAGTTTGCAATTTTAGTTAGGATGCCTATACCAGAGTTTCTTAATCATGTGTGTTGTTAGTGGAAGCACACTAGATTGTCTTAATTTTGATGTTAGATCACTTCAGTATTGTAATTAAGGCTGGGCATTTGAACCCGAAACCCGGCCAACCGCCCAAACCAAACCGATCGGGTCGGTTTGGTTTGGTTTTTTTTCAATTTTTTTTGGTTATCGGTTTGAACCCAAACCAAACCGAAACTTATGGTTCGGTTTACGGTTTGGAATATTCAAAACCACGGTTTAACCAAACCAAACCGATGATATTAAAAAATAATATTTATAATATTATAATAAAAATATATATGTAATACATAGTTTTAAGAAGTTTATATATATATATATATATATATTACATAGTTTATACTTTATATATATATATAATACATCTTTTTCCCCTTTCCTTCTCTCTCTCTTCTTTTTCTCTTCTTCTTCTTCTTCTCCATCTCTCCCTCTCTTTTTTTTCCTTCTTCTTCTTCTTCCTCTCTCTCTCTCTCTCTCTCTCTCTCTCTCTCTCTCTCTCTCTCTCTCCAAGAAAGCCAAAAAACCGAAACCGAACCAAACCAAACCACCAATCCGGTTAACCGAAGTGATCGGTTTTCATCTATTATGGTTTGGTTCCGGTTTCCAAAATAGCCAAACCGAAGGCTTATGGTTCGGTTCCGAGTTGAGCCCAAAACCGAACCAACCCAAACCGAGCCCACCCCTAATTGTAATGACGCTTTGTGGCTAGTTGCTTTTTTGGTTGAATTATGAATACAATCCCATAATTTCTCACCGTAAAAAAACAATTGATTTGTAACTCAAGTGGTTAAAATGGTTTATCTATATGTGGTTCTATCTTATATTCCTCTTCTCCCTAATATTGTTTTCATTTATTAAAAAAAAAGTAAAAAATGATTATGGGAAATGATTTGTAACTCAAATCGTTACGACCACTACCCATGCACCTAAGAATGGTTATGTTTTTAGAGATATATGATGGTTGCAAGTGGCTTGTAGCTTACTGGTTAAGAGTATTTATTCATGCACCCGAGGTCTTAGGTTTGATTTTCCTATCTCTAATATCGCTTGTATCAAAAGAAAAAGTGATATATGAGGTGGTTCATATAGAACAACTGTGTCTTCGGTCGATTGTACTACTCAACTTTGTTTTGTGCCCTTATGTTTTCTCTGTTGAGCCATCTTGCTTTCTTTAATGAATTTATTCGGATAAAAAAAGAATTGAGGGTGGTTGGGCCACTTGAATTTAAGTCCTCGTAAGGGTTGTTGTTTTGTGATTTATGAGTGAGAGACCCACACCACACCAGTCTCAATTTTCTGGACCATATGGTCCGATGGATCGGTGGTCAACTACTAGATCTAAGGGTTGAGAAAAAAAAAATACATTTTTCTTTACTTTTTATTTTATTTTTTGATAATAAGAGGGGCTAAGAGCCCCCAGACCCGCAAGACTAAGTAGAAACAACATGGGACCTGGACACGCCAATAGCATCCGCAGCCAAACAATTCACAAGAAAAGCTGGCACCTCATCAAAATACTGCACCCTAGGGCCAAACTCACAACTCTTAAGGCTAAAAAAGGGGTGCGTAGGAATTGTAGCTAGATAGAAGAGCCACAAGAACACTTGAGTCACTTTCCACCTCTACAAATCTAAAGCCAGACTCCCAAGCCAAATGAAGCCCCTAAAATATGCCCCACAACTTGGCTTCAAGAACAGAACCAACACCCAGGTTTATAGAGAAGCCCTTAATCCAAGCACCATAATTATCTCTTAAGAGACTACCAGCACCAATGAACCTAGAATCACTAGTACGACTTCCAAGTTCCATCTGTGTTAATCTTGCAAACTCCATAACTAGGAGCTATCCAATGAAGTTGAACAACAAATGGCACATAAGAAGGGGAAAGAGGTTTGGTAACATTAAACCACTCCAAAGCATACTGAAGAATTAATTGTTGCAGTTCACCAGGCATAACAAAGCTCTGATAAAAAAAACTCCTTTACATCTCCATTTCCAGATAAACCACAAAAAAGAAAAAGAAATAAAAAGAAGCAAAAATCAGGGGCCAAGGCAACCCATTATAAACCTTTCTTTTAGACTGAAGATTCCCTAACAGCCACTCTTTAAAATCCATCAAATCAGGCCTAAAATTATCTCCAATTTGAAGACAATTCCAAATAGCCAAAGAGGAAGGACAATCATTAAACAAGTGTGCAATAGTTTCCATAGGATAATCACATCTAGGACAAGTAGGAACCTGAGTGAGGCCTCTCTTTTGCCTTTGCACATTAGTAAGCAACTTCTGATGACAAACAATCCACAGGAAAGTTTTAACCTTAAAAGGGAGCAGCAAAATTCAAATAAACTGCCAATCCCATTTAACTGAAGCCTTGGCAGGAAAAAAAGAACTATAAGCTGATTTAACCGAGAAAGAACCATTAGGCGTGAACTTCCAAATGCATCTATCAGCCCCACTACCATTAAAGCCAGCATGAACACTTAAAATCAACTGAATAATATGAATAGGAAGACATTCCCTTAAACAGTTTAAGACCCAGGACCCCTTCTCCAAAAAATCACCAACCTTCACCTGAAATTTCCTCAGAGAGATCAATGAGAGCATATTGATACAAAGGACCACAACTCAACCACCTATCAGTCCAAAATAACACATTGTCCCCATAACTTACCCTCTGCCTAACACCTTTGGAAAGGACAGAATTACCATATAAAACACCCCTCCAGACACACTAGAGCTACAAGGAAAATAAGAGTCCTTCACAGCTAAAATGTTCTGGTGTCTAAGGTATTTAGCATAGAAGACCTGAGACCATATACCTTGCAAGGTCTGATCCAAGCAGACCTTTTAATGCCTAAGCCACCAGCTACCTTAAGTTTACAAACTTTCTGCCAATTAACAAGATGGATTACTAGTATGCCCCCAAAGAAAATTTTTGTTGAGCTGATCCAACTTATCACAGCCCGACATAAGCAACTTGGCAGTCTTCTTTACTTTTACTGCTTAAGATATTAATTTAAGGGTTAATTTCGATTTAGTACCTTGAACTATTACGCATGTTTGTCTCTGCACTCTCAATTTTAACGATTACATACCCTAAACTTTTCAATTTTTTGCAATCTAGTTCAGGCATTAACTTTACCGTCAAAATTTTCGTTAATTGCTTGTGTGTCAGGCTTGGGTTTCACTTATTCGCTTATTTCGATGTCAGTTAAAAAGTATTTTCGAGTAATTGATGTCTTCTTGCCCATGAAAAACGCATTACATGCATTAATACCAAACCATTTTTGAACAAAATACACGAAAATACCCTTCAACTGACATTGAAAGAAGTGAAGAAGTGAGACCTAGACTTGCCACGCAAGCAATTAACGGAAATTTTGAAGATGAAGTTAACGTCGGAACCAGATTGCAAAACATTGAACATGGGGATGAGTCAGAGGAGATGGGTTTCCACAGTGGTGCTCCTCAGTTGATTTATTTTTAGTATGGTGCTCCTCAGTTGATTAGGCAGGGAAGGGAAAGGGGGGCTGACGACGAAACATGGGGTAGGATTTTTTATTTTGGTTGAAATATTAAATTTTATATTGAGGTTAATTATTTTTAATTTAATATTAAATATTTTTTAATTAAACAAACTGGCGCAATTGAGGGATTTTACTGAATTTGTTAACTACTGCAACTACAATGAAGAAATCGAAAAAATTGAAATCACGGTGACCAAATGTGATTTTGAGCCAAACTCCAATGACAGAAAAAATGTAATTAACCCTAAATTAATATAGCCTAGTACGTGTTAGGCAGAGAGGACCCATCAGCATTCAAAAACTTTTCATGTTCAATTAGGGTTGCCATTGGAACTTCATGGTGCAAAAACTGTCATGAGTTTGAAATTGAATCATCGATCTCTATTTGTATAATGCCCACAATGGGCATTGCTTCTTTGGAGGAAAAAAAGATTTGGTTGTGACAATTATATCGATGTTATATAAATTCATGTATTATAATATAAATTAATTAGTAACATCACGTGACATGTCCAAAAAAAAATTATCAACGAGAAGCCAATTACCCTTTCAACTTTCCAATAATTAGGTTCATGGGTTAATGTTCAAACATTTAAATGTTGTCAAAACTTCAACGATAAAGAATGATTCTCATCATTAAGATCGTTTATGGTTTTCAAGTCTCACAGAAATTTCCACCCCAGTAATAAAACTGCTCAGTAGAAAGTACCAGTTAAGAAAATCGATAAAAATTTCTTAAGCATTAATTTTTAAAAATAATTCCAGATATGTTTTTCTTATTAAAAATGGTAGTAATTTAATATAATTTTTTTAAAATGATATAGTTTTAATAAAAGTTTAATTGAAACGATCACGGCCCGTCATGGGCTGAGCTCAAGCAGGCCGGGCCCAAAACCCCTTTCAAACCCATTGAAAACTGGGCTAAGATTGCGCGTGTATTAATGGCGTCTTCTACAACATGGCGACTGCAGCTGAAGAAACCGCAGCAAATTCTCAGAGCTCAGAAATCTAACAGCTCACTTCCAGAACTGGATCCAGAGTTCTTACAGGTATTTTTTAGCTGTTTGCATTCTGAATTGAAGAATTTTCTTATAAATTGTTTGGTTTCCGAGAAATCATAGGAAAACAAAGTATTAGAAGTAAATTGTACGTTATCTGTCGTATGCTCGGTTCGATTCAAAACAAAGTTCTCTGTTTTCCCCTGCATTTTCTTACCAGCCAAGGTTAAAAGGCAGCAATTTCTTCTCAAAGATTGTACCTTTGATATGCTGATTATTAAATGCGCTGGGGTGTTAGGCTAGATTATTCTGAAATGCGTGTGCAATCAATTAGATATCTTAGATTAATTTATACCTTTATGGCTTTACAAAATGGATGGGATATTTCAGAGTTGACAGAAAACTTAGACACTGGTTGTAAAAATTCAGTAAATGGTTATGTAACTGGTTGTAAAAATTCAGTAAATGGTTATGTAAATACGAGCATTGCATAACCATTGAAAATTTTTATCAAGCCTAGAAATTTTGAACTTTTTCTCTGTTGTGAAATTGAAATTTTACATTTGTTTAAAATGCTTTGATGCTGGATTTTTTAGTTTGGTTCAGGTTATTGCAGTCTTTTTAATCTAGTATCCTCAGTTACTGTATGTGGGTTATGGAAATTTGTTTTTTGAAGTACGATGGATTTCATATATTCTCAGCAAATGTTTTTGCTAAATTTTTGTTTTCAGTAATGTTGAACCGTGGAAACAAATCGAAGGCATGGAATGCGCGTCAAAACCGTTTAGCTGGACTTGTGGTAGTGTCTCTTACATTGTTTCTTCTCATTTTCATATTGTCAGTTGGCGACAATGATCAAAAGCCCAGTTCATTACTTGGACTTCCAAAGGAAAAGTGGAATAGCTTTGAGTCACTGGTGCAACTTTCTCCAACCTTAGAGTTTCGAAATGGAACTGATGTAATATGGCAAATACCTGATTCGCCTAAAGCAGTTCTTTTTCTTGCTCATGGTTGCAATGGTAGAGCGGCTCACTTTTGGGACAAGTCTTCTCACTGTCCTAACTGCATTGGTTTGCCAGAAGAAAGGCTAATTGCTCTTCATGCTCTTGCTCGAAAGTTTGCTGTCCTTACTATATCAAGTGCAGGTATATGCTGGACTCTTGGGGAAGAGGTAATTATTGTTAAAGATATTATCAAATGGTGGGTTGAAAAGAACAAGCTTGAAAAGCTTCCTCTTGTTGCTATGGGGGCCTCTTCCGGGGGATCCTTTGTTTCTGTGCTTGCCACTGTGTTGAAGTTCACTAGTATTACAATTATGATTGCTGAAGGGAAGTTTGATAAAATGGATATAAAAGAGAGCTATCCCCCTACCCTTTTCATGCACATGCCCAAGGATATATTGAGGAAGCAAAAGATAGATGAGTATATGGAAGTTTTAAGAAATAAAGGAGTTGATGTTGCAGAGATTGAATGCAAGGAGTTCCCCTTGTCGCCACATCTCTTAGCTGATAAAATCCCAGGTCTTGATCAGTCTATTTCAGCTAAGCTATTTGAACTCTTCCGGCACAAGGGTTTTATTGATGAGAATGGATATATGAAGAATGATGGGCGTAGAACACGTTGGAAAGAAGCTGTCAGAGAGAGTAAAATTATTTTGCCAGACAAGCATCTGGCCCATTACATTCAGGAGGAGTTAAATCTGGCATTTGCATACCATGAAATGACTAGCTTGCACTCTGACAGGATGTTTATATGGTTTGAATCTCATATGAGGTAACTGCTCGTCAAATTCTCTCTTCCTCTGCCTTGACCAGTTTGGTGGATCCAGCCCAGAATCTGAAGTAATTTAAATGTAGGGCTTATTACTAACTTTTTTCACTCTCCATTTTGAGGGAATGGATTTGAAAAACACATATAGAATTGTTCTTTTGCATCATTCAGAAATCAATTGGCTCTCCTTGAAGAAAAAGCTGTATTGAGCTGCCTGAAGGGTGCATGCTCAAGAGTATATGATGGATGTAAATCAGCTGTTAGGTAAACTTTCTGTCCCAAAAAAGGAAAAGAATTCAAGTGTAAACAAATCTTCCTATTCGCATGATGTGGAAGTAAGAAAGAATTACAAAAGTAGTTTACTGTTCAATAATCTTTGCATGGGTTCCAACATTTTCATTTCTTAGACAGAGACAGAGACACCATCCATCTGTTTCTTGTTCTTCATGTAGAATTGAGCTCCTTTTAGGAAATTGTTGCCTTGAAAATTTTGAGGTGCATGTTGCAATTAATGCTGCTTGTACTGAGGGAACATGTTGAATCATCGTGCCCATGTTTATAAAATGAGGCATCAAAGGGTCTTCTGAAGCTTACCAGTAGGCAATGTGAATAGGCGCATCTTGGGACAGACACATCTGATTATCTGTGGGTTGCACAAGACAAATATCAGGAGCACAATGCTTTAAGTAAATAGAAGATGGCATTTAGTTGCCTTGTCCCCTAAGATTAAAAACTAAAACCTAAAAGCACACTCTAGGTTCGACAATGGATGAACATTCAACTGCTATCATAAAATCATTGCTACAAATTTAAAATTGCAGACTCGTCTGTCACCCCCTCTTAACTCATATAGTCTCATCTCATCCCCTTTTCATACAATGATTCTTCTACTGTGAGAATTCATATTGTACGTGAATGCAGTTGTAGTCATTAGATTGACAAATTCAACCTTCTCAACTAGAGTATAGATTAATCGCAATTTATTGAGTTGTGTTTACACATAAATTTTCTCATCCCATCCAAAAAAGTTAATTTAACTATAATTACCCTTATTTCTCTATTATTTTTTTCAGTCTCACTAATTGGCCCAAACCCACACCCTATGGCCATGAGTTGATTTCCATGACCTGATGGCATTCACAACTAAGAAAAAGTATAGAGTTGGTTTAAGGGTATGCTTGAAAGGAAAATACTTCTCCTCTGACCATGTAAGTAGGACCTTCTACATTCTTGCCAATAGTAATGTGAGATGTGTGCATAAGTTTTTCTTTTTGTGTTTTTGTTGAATTATTTTTGCATACGTGTCCAACTGTGATTCGCAGGAAGGAGGAGTATCTCTTTACAAGGAAGGAGGCAAACAGTATCCTATTAGAAATATTGGTGTTCCGGTTGAGTAAATTTTATTTTTATTTTTATGGGGTAGGAAAAATCTGTTGATAGAGTTAGCAACTTGTGATTAATTGGATACTGGGATCCCAGTATAATGTTTGTCCTTGTGTTTACAAAGCAGAGATGTTCATGCTTGCACTTAAGAGCATCACCCGTGGGGGGTGTAAAACCACTTTTACATCCCCTTTACAAAGCAGAGATGTTCGTGCTTGCACTTGTGTTATATTTTTAAATTTTTTTTTTATAATCAAAGCTCCCAACGGTTGCACAAGTCAACCAATTGAAATGGAGCCCGCCACCATAAATTGTCAGGAGAGTTGGGCTCAATTTGCTTGTTGTAGCGCATAAAAGTTGAAAATTTACGCTATTCTCTTTCCTCTCTCCTACTTTCTCTCATGCGGGCCCACTTTCAAAATGTAAAAAAAGATATAAATCTGGTTGTCCAAAAAAAAAAAAAAAGAAGATATAAATCTCAATCTATTTTTCATCTCCTCCACTCATTCTATTTTTACACAAATATACACTTAACCATTGCAAATATTTCTGGCCAAAAAAAATGTAAATGTGATATACTTCCCTTTATACACTCAACCATTGATGATGCTCTAACAAGAAGAAATAGCCAATATTGAAGATTTAAGACGGTGGGCCTTGTATTTTTTACTTTTCTGCAACATGCAAGTGTCATGCCAGAAAATTTAATGCACTCGACTTACAAGGCCAGTGGCACAAACCGACCTTTTATTATAATAACTCTACTTGCACCATGCGATCATGCAATATGACCCCGTAAAGATACTACAATTGTTTTAATTTTTATGTGACTTTCATCTGTTTTATTTATTTATTGATAAGAGAAAGTACACTCTGAAATAGTCTTAGATATAAGTAAACAACATAAGCTAAGCATTAACTTAATGTAAACCCAGTATCCATCTGAAAATGCTGTAGCATTTCAAATATAATTAGGCACTAAAGAACACAAATTTCTAGAATAAAACACACTCTGAAATCGTCTTAGATATAGGTAAAGAACTCATAGTCATGATAAACTGTGAAATGAAATGAAAGCAAATGATGATGGGATTGAGATCAGGCTCTAGGCTTGAGTTTTCCTTCATTGGCCAGCTTGAACACACGGGCTTGAGATGTTGCAGCTTTGTTTGATCCCAGAGCTCCCACAAAGCTGTCCCTGACTTGCATGGTTGTGAAATGGAACCTGTTATCAACCATGGAATTCAGCAAGGCAGCAGTTCCTTGTCTGTAGAGTTCACCAAGCCCATCACTATGTGTATTGGAAAGAGCTTGCTGCAAGCTCATGGTGCTTGAGCCAAACCCTGGAAGACTAGTCACTCCAAATGCATGGCCCAAAGTTCCCCACCAGCCTAACAGACCCGATATCACTGTGGGGTGGTTCCTCCAGTAGCTGCAAAACATGATAATAATTTTGTGATTTAAAGATGGCATTGAAGTTATATACACACAGAGCTTCAGTTGAGGGATCCCTCGAATAAACACCAATGATCCGAACAGTATAACCATATATGTATATATCTGATCAGTTTGTGATTAATTAGAACTTACGTGCATGTAAAGGGTGGAGAGTTGGGATCAGGAAGAAAAGGGGGTGTAGGAATAGTGGGAGTGTTTGGGTAAGTTGGTGGGGTTCCAATGACTGGGATTGGGGGGCTAACAATGTCTGGAGTGGGAGGGGTTAGAATGTCTGGTGGACTGTAACCTCCTGAAGTTGGTGGAGAGTTATAGTAGACACCACCACTTGGAGGAGTTGAGGGCGTTGATGGTGTGGATGGAGTTCCAGGGTCATGTGATGGAGTTGGGTTGTGGTATGGTGGGGTGCCATAGTTGGGAGTGGGAGTGTTTGGGTCAGTTGGTGGGGTTCCAATGACTGGGATTGGGGGGCTAACAATGTCTGGTGTGGGAGGGGTTAAAATGTCTGGTGGACTGTAACCTCCTGAAGTTGGTGGAGAGTTATAGTAGCCAGCACCACTTGGAGGAGTTGAGGGTGTTGATGGTGTGGATGGAGTTCCAGGGTCATGTGATGGAGTTGGGTTGTGGTATGGTGGGGTGCCATAGTTGGGAGTGGGAGTGTTTGGGTCAGTTGGTGGGGTTCCAATGACTGGGATTGGGGGGCTAACAATGTCTGGTGTGGGAGGGGTTAAAATGCCTGGTGGACTGTAACCACCTGAAGTTGGTGGAGAGTTATAGTAGCAAGCACCACTTGAAGGAGTTGAGGGTGTTGATGGTGTGGATGGAGTTCCAGGGTCATGTGATGGTGTTGGGTTGTGGTTTCCATGAGAGGGGGGCCTGTGAGAGCCAGCACCACTTGGAGGAGTTGAGGGTGTTGATGGTGTGGATGGAGTTCCAGGGTCATGTGATGGTGTTGGGTTGTGGTTTCCATGAGAGGGGGCCTGTGAGAGCCAGCACCACTTGGAGGAGTTGAGGGTGTTGATGGTGTGGATGGAGTTCCAGGGTCATGTGATGGTGTTGGGTTGTGGTTTCCATGAGAGGGGGGCCTGTGCGAGCCACCACCACTTGGAGGAGTTGAGGGTGTTGGTGGTGTGGATGGAGTTCCAGGGTCATGTGATGGTGTTGGGTTGTGGTTTCCATGAGAGGGGGCCTGTGCGAGCCACCACCACTTGGAGGAGTTGAGGGTGTTGGTGGTGTGGATGGAGTTCCAGGGTCATGTGATGGTGTTGGGTTGTGGTTTCCATGAGAGGGGGGCCTGTGAGAGCCACCACCATGTGATGGTGGACGGGAAGGAGTACTGTGTGAACCTGCATTAATGGAAGACATGTTAGATATTACAATATTATTAACTTGATCATCAGCCTTCTGCTACATGCTAGCTAGATGTTTGTGATGGAAACCATATTTTACAATTTGAACCCAAAACATGTTTGTTTACTGTGGCTAGCTAAGTTCTAGAGGGACACAAACATATTTAGGTAAAATTGTATCATTTTGTTTTTGTAGTGTAACATTTTAAACTGGTGACTGAAACAACCAACTTTGCAAGAATATCGATCTTGAAGGACAAAATATATAGAGTACAGACAAAATGTGTGTTAAACAGATAAACAATGCACATGTGTTAAGACCAGAAACAGAAAGAAGAAAAAGAAAAAGAAAAACAGAAATAATGTGTGTTCTGTGAAGAAGAGAGAGAGAGAGAGAGAGAGACCTCCAGGGGGCCTTCGTGCATATGTGTCTGGAAAGTAGTAGGTCTTCTGGTCTTCGACAGTGGAGGACATAACAGGGATGACGAAGTTCAGGGATATCATCCCAGCAACCAAAGTCCATATGAACAAAGAGGCAACTCTGCTTCTCACTCTGCCCATTTTTTTATGCTTAGAATACACTGAGGAATAAGACCAAAAATAAAAAATAATACACTGAGGAAAGGAGGAAACAGAAGTGAAGGATGGATTTTTGCCAGGAGGAAGAGGTGAAATATATAGGGCAGATGTAGAGAAGTTAATATTAGCAGGTGAAGGAGTTTTGTAGTTAGTTGTGTGCTGCAGGTGCATTTATCATCCTATTTACTCCTTGTGGGAACCGAATAGTTGGGAACCGAATATTTATACAAACCCTACGTCAAATATTTTCTTACATTTGGGGATTATTTGATTTGGGGATTCTTGTCATAAGTTGGGGATTTGATCCTCATCAAATCCCTAATTGATTTAAATCTCCTAAAATCAGGAAAAATAATTTCTTTCCCAACAATGATTATTTTTCCCAAAATCCTAGCTCCCGAGGCTCTATAAATTCGAGGCTATGCAAGGCATGAGGTAAGCCATTCGAAGCTCTAAAATTAATGCAGAAATTCCCCTCCGTGCCGCCACATCCCTCTCTATCTTACACAAGGCTCCGACCACCACACACGGTTCCGGCCACCCAGTTCTCTCCGCGAGAGCTTCGTACCCTGTTTAGCTATTGTTTCTCTACGAATCAATCGAACTAACTTAGGCATTGGAGGGCCTTTTGCCAACACCCCCGGTGTGGTCATTTTACTCCGATTGGTTTTCCAGGGAGGAAGAGTTCAAGGAAGGAGAAAGGGGAATCTATTGATCAAATATTCTAAGAGATGAAAATCACTCCCACAATAATGATATCAAGTTTTGAAGTAGCTTTGAGACAAAAACCACATAAAATCAAATGAAAGGTCTCTCTCTCTCTCATATCAGATTCATTTTTGTTCTGCATTACTTATGAAGTTGAGTGAATCATGTGGCATGGGCTAATATGGGTGTTGACATATAATATTGCTTGTCATTGGTTCTGACCTAGATAAGTGGGATTAGGAAGCTAATTGTTTTTTTATTTCTTGATGAAGCCCCTACTTGCTTGGAAACAAATACCATTCAAGTTTAGAAAGCATGATATATAAAATGTGCCAAGAAAGGACAAATCTTCCCTCCCCAGCATTGTGGGTTGGGATAATATATGGAAACCAATGCATGATCTGCCTTCAACTGGTTGTTTGCTAGCTTTTGCCTTCAATATGAATGAAACACCACTAGTGGCTGTGGACAGGTGGCAACTCAAATTTTTTCAATCATAAGTTTGTGAACTCCATCTTGCTCTGAGATCCAAGACAATAACCCAGAATAGAGCATCAACCCAATTTAAGTTTGTCTCAAAACCAATCCAAACCTTGACCATCCTGTCATATTAAAATTTGTACTAGGATTAGATGTCCGGTCCCTAATCAACCTGAATGGATATTGTGTTAGATATGACCTGAATGGATATTGTGTTAGATATGAGATTATTTAGAAATTAATTACAATATGGTACATGAAGTTATTTCAATCCCTTGTCCAAGATATGCATGTATGCTAGATGTAGAGCCCTGGGCTAGTGGAGCCAACCCATAAATTTGTGTAAATTGTGATGGGCCATATGAAGATTTTTCAGCCTTAATTTTATGAAATTTTCAAGTACGGCTAGCATCCTCTCTAGCATACTCTCTAGCATCTTCAGCATCCACATATTTGTGGGTTGGAAACCAATCAAACCATGAATGAAGAAAATCTTTTGTGGTTGTTGTTTGGGTAGGGAAACCAACCAACATCTTGTCTGGCATCAAATTTTGGAGAATTGGTCGTGGTTTCATGAAATCTGTCATGAAAAATTCCCCATTTTGGTCTCCATTTAAATTTGTAACAAGCAATACACATTGCAGATGGAAATTTGAGCTAGAACAAATATGTTAAAAGGTATGGTATGTACAAAAGATGGCAATGACTCAAAATTCTGATATGAACATAAAACTTTTATCAGACATGAAAGCATAAAGAAGGACCCCAACTCCTGGTAGAAAGAGTGAGAGATGGACCAAGAGAGGCTGGGTTCTGTGTCAAACTTAATGAGTTTGACACAGAGGTAGGTGAGATTGAACAAAAGTGTTAGGAGGAGAGTAAAGAAGACGGCAAAGAAGGGTATATTGTTTTTAGAGGTTTGTAATTGAATCACTTGAATGGCCATGCCACAGTACATTCATGAGTTGTCACACATTAGAGAAGGTGACAGTGAAACAGTAAGTTAAATTCAGCAGTGATAGATGGCAAGGCCTATGGAGCTACTAGCTATCTAGCCACTGATGAATTGAAAATTGGTTAATGGTGGCAGTTGAAAGCATCAATCCCATAAAATTCTTCAAGAATTTGGTGCAATAATAATACTAAAGTACGTACGATGAAGTGAAAATGTCTTAGAGAGAATATTAATTAGCATGGTCTACCTTCAAATGAGAAAATGGTTTGAGCCAATGGTTTATAATGTTAATTAATCAAAGATTAATGATAGCTCTAAATTCAAACACTACTACAAAAATCGAAATAGGCGTCGGTAAAGCGGACGACGGACAAAATAAATACCGAGTCGTTAAATTTTAAAGCGGCAGCGGTAATATAAAACCGACGTGGATCGAAACTAAAACACCTAAAAATTGGAAATTCATTTGGGCATTTTTAAAAACACGACAATAAAACTTTAAAAGCGTCGTCTTATTAAACATGCCATTTCACCAGAAAAAGACAACAAATAAACAACGACGGTATATGTAAATATCGGCAGTAATGTAATTATAACGACGTTTTGCATATAATACCGCCGTTTTGAACATCCAATGAACACGGCGGTAATTGTATTATTAGAGACGTATCAAGTACTATTTAATACGACCCGTAATTTAATAATTACCGACATGTAAAGTTAATTAACCACGTCTCTCTTTTATTATTTTACGCCGTATTATACGTTAGATTACGGCAGTCTTATAAATAAAAGGTGGTGGTAAATAGTTACCGTCGTTAATATAATATAACGTCGTGGTTTTTTAGATATCTGACGATTCTATAAATTATATCGCCGTTGTAAATCATTTTAACGTCGTTTATATTAATTATACCGTCGTTGTTATTTAAAAACAAAGCGCGACAACAAAAGTCGAAATAAACGTCGAGTTTAACGGCAGCGGAAAAAGAAATACCGTCGTTGTATGTTTAAAATTGAAGCTTTGAACTGAAACGTCACGCTTTATACGCGAAATTGAAGACTCAAAGCAGGCGGCTTTTAGGTTTCAAGTCGAAATAAAGGCCTTTTCGGTTTCCAAGTCTTAATAAAGTCACTTTTAGTTTTCCAATTCTAAATATTTCCTTTAAATTGGAGTTTTTTTCCAAACGTTCGATCTCAATTCTCACATCTACGAATGGTTTCGAATGCATGATGTCTCTCTTTGGAACTCAGTTGTGTTTTACCAAACCAATCTAAGAACTTGATTTGGTGTAAAACAACAACTGAGTTCCCAATTGCATATTTAGTTTCTTGTTTAACACAAATTTCTATTTCTCTGTAGTTATTTTTATTTAAGGCGTCGGTTTGTAACTAACTGGCGTAGTATATATTTATAACGTCCCTATTATTTAAAAACCGTCGTTTATATTATAATTTATACGACGGTTTAATTTTACTTTCCGTCGTTTATATCCAAGTCGGAGGAAATCCAAATAAGTTATGCTCCCCTCTTTCTTTTGTTTCTTGTTTCTTTTTATTAAATCCTGTTATCTCTAACTATAACTTGCTTCTTTTTTTTATCTTGGTTTTGCGGTGCAAGAAGGCAACGATAACTCATAAACACAAGAACAAATTGATGAAATTCGGATCGAATGAAGATTGGTTTAGTATTATGGATATGATATTTTGTATGGATATATAGGAATGAAGATTGGTAAATATTTTGTATGTAATTATTATTGAATCTTCAAGTTTTATGAAACAAATTATTCTTGAGTATATTTATTGTTCACAAAGCATTATGGTTGTTTTTTAGCAAGAAAAAATCGTTGTAAGAGAACCATTGGAAGCAAAAAAAAAAGATAAAATGTAAAATTACTAAATCTTTGGATATAATAAACGTGATTCTTTCAAAAAATCGTCGTTTTACATTAATAGGCGACAATTCTAATTACAAAACCGTCTTAACTTATATATAATAGAGCTTACATTTCTTTCATAAAAATTATGCGTCTTTATATATAATAGGCAACATTTTTCATAAAAAGCGGCGTCTTTAAATATAATAGAAGATCATTATTAACATACGTATCAAGAGCTATTTAATACGACCGTAATTTTATAATTACCGACATGTAAAGTTAATTAACCACGTCTGTCTTTTATTATTTTACCGTATTAGGCGTTAAATTACGCAGTTCTTATAAATAAAAGGTGGTGGTAAATCGTTACCCGCGTCGTTATAATATAATATAACGACATGGTTTTTCAGATAATACGACAGTTCTATTAATTATATCACCGTTGTAAATCATTTTCACGTCCGTTTATATTAATTATACCGTCGTTGTTGTTTAAAACAAGCGCGACAACAAAAGTCCAAATAAGCGTCGATTACAACAATGATAAACATAAATACCGTCGTTGTAGGTTTCAATTTAAAACTTCGAACTGAATCGGCAGCTTTATTTGCCAAATTGAGGAATTCAAAGCAGCGGCTTTTAGGTTTCCAAGTCGAAATAAAGGCCCTTTTCGGTTTCCAAGTCTTAATAATGTCACTTTTAGTTTTCCAATTCTAAATAATTCGTTTAAATTGGATTTTTTTATTCCTAACGATTGCATATCTCAATTCTCACCTCTCATGCAAGAATGTCTTTCTTGCGAACTCAGTTGTGTTTTTACACCCAACCCATCTAAGAACTTCGGTTGGGTGTACAACAACTCGAAGTTCTCAAAGTAAATTGTATATTTAGTTTAACTTGTTTAACACAAATTTCTATTTCTCAAGTTTTTTTATTTAAGACGTCGGTTTTGTAAATAACTTACGTAGTATATGTTTATAACGTCCGTATTATTTAAAAACCGTCGTGTATATTTTAATTTATACGTTGTTTTGATTTTACTTTCCCGTCGTCTTTAAAAGCGTGAGTCTTTTGAAAAATTTTGACCGCGAATTGTAATTTTTGAATTTTCCCTAAACCCTATATATATAACGTTTATTTCATTATCTTTCTTCAACTCATATTCTCGACCTTAAAGTTTAAATGTCCATCGAGTTGCTCCAAGTCATTCCAGTTTGCCCTCTTCTGGTTTCAGTTTCTCAAATTATTTGAAATTAATTTGTTCCAAATAAGTTATGCTCCCCCTCTTGGCTTTTGTTTCTTGTTTCTTTTTTTAATCTGTTAAATGTATCTCTAACTAAAACTTGCTTTCTTTTTTTAATCCTGTTTTGTAGTGCGATAAAGGCAACTGTAACTCATACACACAAGAACAAATTGATGAAATTCGGATCGAATTTCATATGTAGCCCCTCTTTTTCTAATTATAGTTTAATATTATGGATATGATATTTTGTATAGATATATAGGAATGAAGATTGGTAAACTATGTAATTATTATTGAATCTTCAACTTTTTATGAAACAAATTATTCTTGAAGAGAACCATTGGATTATTTGGAGCTGAATTTATTGTTCACAAAGCATTATTGTTCTTTTTAGCTTAAATCGTTGTAGAGAACCATTGGAAGCAAGGAAAAAAAAAAGGTAAAAGGTAAAATGTAAAATAGAGGCTTAATTAGCTGACAATTCTATTACAAAACCGTCGTCTTTACATTAATAGACGACAATTCTATCACAAAACCGTCTTCTTTACATATAATAGGCGACATTGTTTTTATAAAACCGTCGTCTTTACATATAATAGACGGCTGTTATTTATAATAGGCGACATGTTTCACAATAATAGGCATTCATTTTCATAATAGAGGACATATTTCATATAATGAACGATCGTTATTTCATAATAGGCGATTCTTAAAAACACGTCGTCTTTACATATAATAGGACGTAATTTATTTCATAAAACCCGTCGTCTTTAGATTAATAGACTGACGGTTTGTAGTAAAAGCGTCGTCTAATCTAAAGACGGCAGGATATTACCGTCGTGGTTTTATGCGTAAAAGATGTTGGTCGATTCCTCAACGGTTGAAAAAGTAAATTTACGACGGTAAATTACCGTCGTCCTATTCGATTTTTGTAGTAGTGAAAGACTAATTTGGTCTTAAGCTCACCCAACATGAAGTCATCTGCTTATGCCATGCTGTAAAACCATCAGTTTTCTTGATCCAGAGACCTTTCCTAGGAACTCCATTAAGATCCATTTCCTTTTCTTGGGTAGAGAGGGAGGGAGTTTCATTGTCTCTCTAGTATGACAAGTTCCACTGCTGCTTCTGTGGAATTTTCAAACACAGAGAGAGAATGACTGGCTGCAAATCTTATAAATGCTCACACACAGGTCCCCAAATTGTTTTTGCTATAGAGATGTGAATTTACTGCTACAACTGACACCCTCTCAAACTAAACCTAAATGTCTGGCTTTGCATCTCCTTAAAACATGTATGTATATGTATATGTGAATAGCATGGATGGTGCTTGCTTTTGCTGGAAGAAGATTATGTATTCAACCATGTACTAAATGTATGACACTATGGCTACAATCCACAAAAGATATACATCCCCATATACAATTGACTAATTACTTATCTCAGCGACGGAGCCACATGTAGACATGGAATGGCCTTGGACGCCCCAACCTACATGTAGCTCTACGAGCATGAGCTTTGTATCATATATATATATGAACCTTATCTTTAGGAATGATGAATAATATTCCAGACATAGATCCACAAATTTTGGTCCCTAACATGGCTGCTCGTTAATTTATGAGGCTTGCTCTTTGCAGGATGATATTATATATATATATATAGGTTTCTTAGCATTGGTTGACCAAATGTTTTCAAAGACATGCCTAAGCCTTATAAATATATATATAATACAGGTTTCTTAGCATTAATGTCCCACGAAAGCTATTAATTTAAAAGAAAATTTATGACTTTTACATCTAGGAGTGTAATTCCAAAGTTTCTAGATAAGAAGGAGAAATCCAGAGAAATTCACCCCAACCCCAATGCCAAACAACACACGCTCACACCACACAAGTTTCAAGCAATACAACATGGCATACTTTTAATTCAAGCATCAGAGGTTGCCTTAAGAGAATTCCACATGTTTTATGCTTATACTTTTCTGGCTAATAGGTAACAGTAAGTGGAATTAAACATAAATGCTGAAACACTCAACCATAATGGTAAACCGTGTGAAATGTTATATGTAAACAAAGTAAAACTTCTACTTAAAGATTTAAATTGAGGTACCAGAAAGTTGCTTCATCCACAGTGCTCACATTAACTCCTCCGCCTATAACTAAGCCTAAGGTGGTTCTCGTCAACAACTTCCCCTACAGCTCAAAATAAGCAGACAACACTTCATTTGTTTGGAATCAAACTCTGAAATTCTAATTTGATTAGGGTTCAATATGTTAAGTAGGGTGTACTTATTAAAATTACTTTTGTTTCAATATTCAATATATCCTTTTTTGTCATTTTATATTAGGGTAAATTAGTATTTCAATAAATAGATTGGTAGTAGAGTGTACTCAGTTAATTTTAGGATTCATTTAACAGCACCCTAAATTAATGTTCAAAAGGCTTACACCTCAATGCTTCAAGCCTTAAGCCTCGCAAAGTGCGACTAAAAACGCATCGCCTCTACGGCTCGCCTATGAAAACATTGGGTTGACCCCAATCTTTATCAATTATTGCAGCATTTACATATCATATGGCAGGGTTCCAAGGTCTCTTCTGTTATTGTTGAAATCAGCAATCAAGCGAGATGGAAATGATTCCGTGGTTTTCATCATGTGTTAATCTTTTATCACAGAGAGAGAGAGAGTATCAGCAGCCTTACCAGATATTTTGGGATTTCTTTTGTGATTAAAAATTTAAGAATATTTGACTGGTCGGCAGCAAGAGATTGTATGCTTCTTCTAGATATGCATTTTTATATAACATTACATGGTGATTTATGATTATGTGTCAGTCTCTGAGGCTGTGGACTTTTGATCCTCAGCTCATAAGCACATGCAGGCAGGGGCGGATGCACGTTGGGACAAGAGGGGTCGGACGACCCCTTGGAATGCCTGAAAATTGGCTGTGGACTCCATGAACGATCCCTTGGAGCGCTGCTGAACGACCCCTTGTGTGCACACACCAAGTGCTCGACGAAAGTCCCCAGCGAAATGCCTTCAGCTGCTGCGCAGCTGCTCTGCGCGTTGCGCGTGCTGGGCTTCTTTTTTTTTTTTTAAAACCAGCCTTGCCAAACGACGTCGTTTGGTCTAAGGCTGAGTCAAATTTTTTTTAATTGACCTGGCCTCAAAACGACGTCGTTTTGGGCCATGTTTTTAAAATAAAAAAAACGAAAATCCCAAACCACTTACCCCGACTGTACAGCTCTCCCTTTTCATAATTCATTCCCAATTTCAGATCTATTCCCACCCTCTCAAACCATAACCTCCAATCTCCAAACCTCCCAACCTCCAACAACCTCGTCTCAACTCTTTGCCGGTGACATCGCCGACCACCACCACCTTGTGCCGCCGTGCCCCGCCGTTTTTTAAATTCCAAATAAGCAAAATTGATATTTATTAATTTATAGTAATAATATATATTTTTGATTTTGATTTTTTTTTTATGGAATGAAATTTATGGATATGATAATGTAGATTGATTGAGTTTATAATTGATTGATATTGTGAATTCATTGAGTATATTGAATATTTATTGAGTATATTGAATATATTGATTGAGCATATTGAATGAGTATATTGAATATTTATTAAGTATATTGAAATATTGATTAAGTATATTGAATATTGAGTATGATAATTTGGTATATTGAATATTGATTGATATGATAATTTGGTATATTGAATATTGATAGTGGGTCATTGACATTTTCATATTCATATGATAATTTGGGTAAAAATAATGTGTAGATTTATGGGTAAAAAATAATGTGTACATTTTCATTAATTGATGTGTAGATTTATGGAACAATTCTTTAAAAGAAAATTATCTACTGATAGTCCTTCTCCATAGATAATGGAAGTACTATCTTTCTATTTTTTAGTATTAGTTTCTTCATAGAAAAATTTCAGGGCTTTTACACTGTGACCCCTTGGCCACGTAATCCTGGATCCGCCACTGCATGCAGGGTCTGTGGTCACTGCTTTCATACCCACTAGAAATATGGAACTTAACTTTGAGTCATAAATGGTCAGGACTTCATGATTGGTTGACTTTTCAGAAATCAACAGCGGTTTGACTTTCTGGTTTTTCCTTCTATAAAGCAAACAACAATCTGCTCACCTGATACTACATTATTATTATTAGAACTGTAAAATTCCAGGTTTTTGAGTCCATCAACAATATCAAATCATCAATGGCTTTGTTTTTGTTTCTTATGTATTTTGGCTGCAATGGTCTTTATCATCATTTACTTGAAGCACAAGAAACACTGTGACACAAACAAGCAAAATCTGCCACCTGGGGAAATGGGGCTTCCTTGGATAGGCCAGACCATGGAGTTCTACAAAGCTCAACGTCAAAACAGTTTGTTTGATGATTTTGTACAACCCCGGATTACGAAATATGGCAAAATCTTCTCAACACATCTCATGGGATCACCAACTGTGATTGTAAATGGAGCCAATGCTAATAAGTTCCTGTTGTCCAATGAGTTCAAGTTGGTGGTGAGCTCGTGGCCTTCCGCGTCGGTTCAGCTGTGTTGAGATTTTCAGAATATGCAGAGGTGGATTGGAACAGAGGAGGAGAAGTATGAAGCATGCAAGAGAGTGAGGTCGTTGAGAGGAGAGAGGGAGAGAATCTGTTATGCAAATGAATGTAACAAATGCACACACACACTGATGTAGAACAGCCCGTATATATTAGATTAAGCACTCAAACAATAGAACATAGAAGAATATAAGAGGTCAAGGAGACGAAAATATAGATCGAAAAGACGAAAGAAAGGGCAGAACAATAGAACAAGAAGAATATCAGAGGTCAATGAGACGAAAATATAGATCGAAGGGACGAAAGAAAGGACCGAAATCAGAGAATCGAGAAGGAGGGACAGAAATCACATGGTTTAAAGAGAAGGTTTATTCAATATCCAAATCTCAATTTTAAAATACTACATGGGGTTATTTATAGCAAACTAAAACCTAGACATAATAGGATACAAATCCCTTGCTTAAACAGAAATCCTAACCCAAATAAAATAGGAAACTTAAAACTAGAAATCTGGAAATCTGGAAAAGTAGAAATCCTACTAAAATTTGGAAAACTAGAAAATCTAGGAAACTAACAAATACATTAGGAAACTAATAAATTTAGGTCCTACGCATCCTGCATCACACACACTGCGTGATTTCATTCCAAATTTCAATTTTTATCTTCTACAAAGAAAGAAAACGATTTAGCCTTACAAAATTGTGTCAGCATGTGAGCTGTACACTTGGCATAAATCTAGGACATGTAAGTCCAACAATGTGTGATGGCATATGAGCCTTACACCTGGCAAACTAACGAATTAAACCTGAAAACAATTTATATTTCAACATTCCCTTCTAAATTGTTAACTGGTTTAACCCCTAGTAGACCTCTCAAATAGTTGAAACGATCCTTAGGTAGAGCTTTAGTGAAAATGTCAGCCACTTGTTCTTCAGACTTGCAGTACCTCAAATCCACTACACCATCTTGTAAAGCATCTCGGATGAAATGATATCTACGGTTGATATGCTTGGTCTTTTGATGAAAAAATGGATTTCTTGTCATTGCAATAGCAGAAGTATTATCCACCATTAATGGAGTTGCATCGGTCTGCAATTCTCCAAAGTCCTCTAGCACAAACCTCAACCATATAGCCTGTGTAGTAGCCTCACTTGCACTGACATACTCAGCTTTAGCTGTGGAGAGAGCAACACTATGTTGCTTGACAGATGCCCAAGAAAACACTCCACTTCCAAAAGAGAAAGCATACCCAGAAGTGCTTTTCATGTCATCTTGACTCCCACTCCAGTCATTGTCACAGTATCCAATTAAGACAGCTTCTTTTCCCTTCTGATATTCAATACCAAAATCAATTGTGCCTTAGATATACCTCAACACCCTCTTAGATGTTCCATAGTGTTTCTTTGTTGGGCAATGCATGAACCTAGCTAATAAGCTGGCTGCAAACATTATGTCAGGTCTTGTAGCTGTTAAGTACAACAAACTACCCACAATCTGCCTGTATTCATTCTCATCTACAGAATCACTTCCATCATTCTTGCACAATTTCTCACTTGCCACAAGGGGAGTACTAACAGGCTTACATTGCTTTAAACCAAACTTGCTCAACAATGTCAATGCATACTTCTTTTGGTTTATAAAAATGCAGCTTTCAGTTTGAATCACCGCAAAGTCGACTTGAACTCGCAATCAATTCAGACTTGAACTATGCAATCAATTCAGACTTGAACTCTGCAATCAATTTCAAACTTGAACTCTGCAATCAATTCTCCACTGCTTCCTGTATACACAATGTCATCAACATAGATTGAGACAATTAGAGTTCCAGAATCTTCCTTAGTCTTGTAGTACAATGTAGCTTCATTTGTGCTTTTGACATATCCACAACTAATGAGATAGGCATGAATTTCCTCATACTAGGCCTTTGGAGCCTGTTTTGAACCATACAAAGCTTTCTTCAATTTGTACACCTTATCCTCATAGTTTTGAACAACAAATCCATTAGGCTAATCCACATAAACCTCCTCCTTAAGCACACCATTTAGAAATGCAGACTTGACATCTAATTGATATAGCTTCCAACCTTTTTGAGCTGCCAAAGCTATGAGTGTTCTAATGATGTCTAGTCTAGCCACAGGAGTAAAAGTCTCATTGAAGTCAATCCCAGGCTTTTGTGCATAGCCTTTGACTACCAACCTAGCTTTATGCTTCTGTATTGAGCCATCAAGGTTCAACTTGGTCTTATAAACCCATTTAACACCAATCACAAGTTTTTCACTAGATCTCAACTAGCTCCCAAGTCTTATTATTTTCAATCATTTCCATTTCTACCTTCATTGCCTTTTGCCAAGCTTTGTCCCTTGAAGCTTCAGCAAAGTTCTCTGGCTCAATGATGCTCATATTGCATTGAGCATAGATCTCAGTTATATCTCTGACCTTCACAAGTGTAGAACTTGGTGATCCATCTTGTGAATCAGCATTAGAGGAACCTGAAATTATGTCAGCTATTCCAGGGTCATTTTCAGTCTAAAATTCTGGTGCAAATGAAGTTGTGACTTCATGGTCTTCTGCATTAACATTAGATTGTTCTCCAAAACTCATAGGAACTTTGACATGTTCCACATTGTGTTTCTCCCAATTCCACAAGGAATCTTCATCAAAGACCACACTTCTAGAGATAACAACTTTCTTAGTCTGCATATTATAAACTCTATAGCCCTTCTCACATTTGCCATAGCCAACAAAAATGCATTTGACAGCTGAATTATCTAACTTTGATCTCAGCTGACTAGGTACATGACAAAAGCATATATAACCAAACACCCTTAAATGTTTGACTCCTAGTTTTTCTCCACTAAAACCTTCAAATGGAGTTGAATTTTCCAGAGCTCTTGTGGGACATCTATTTCGAATATAGACAGCTGTATTTACTGCTTCTCCCCAAAAATTGAATGGAAGTTTCTTTTCATTCATCATTGCCTTGCTCATTTCAACAATCGTTCTATTTTTCCTCTCATCAACACCATTTTGCTGAGGTGAGTAAGCCACAATGAGTTGCTTTTCCATGCCTACATCTTCACAAAACTTTAGAAACTCCAGTGAGGTATATTCTCATCCTTTATCACTTCTAAGTCTCTCGATCTTGTAGCCACTTTGCAATTCCACCATAGCCTTGAACTTCTTGAAAATGCCAAATACCTCATACTTGTATTGCATGAAGTACACCCAGCACATTCTAGTGCAATCATCAATAAAAGTCAAGAAGTATCTATTGCCACCAATGGTTGTGGTCTGCATTGTTCCATAAACATCTGAGTGAATGAGTTCTAGTGGCTCACTTGCTCTCCAAGTCTTTTCTTTACCAAAGGATTCTCTATGTGCCTTTCCCATTGCACAACCTTGGCAAAGTTTATGTGCATTCCCAATTTCTGGTAGTCCATAAACCATTTCCCTTTGTTGCAACAATTTCAAACTCTACAGATTTAGATGACCAAACCTCCTATGCCAACACCAAGTAGATTCTTCAACAGTTGCCTTCATAGCCACAGAGTTCACATATTGTAATGAGAGTGGAAAACATCTATTTCTGTCATGGGAACTTTGGCCACCAAATGTTCCATTGAGCTATCATCAAATATCTTCACCATTGAATTTCCAAAAAACAGATAATAGCCATGCTCCACCATCTGACCCACACTAAGCAAATTTTCATCCAACCCTGGTACAAGCATGACTTCTTTGATGTATCTAGGCCCAGATTTAGTGTCAATCACCAAAGTGCCTTTACCAGTTGCTTGCACCAAGTCTCCAGTGCCCATTTTCACTCTTGCAGTGACCTTGGTATCAACGTTGATTAGAAGGGATTCATGTGAGGTCATGTGATTTCTACAAGCACTGTCCACATACCACACATCATTATTTTTCATTATTGCAGCAGCATGACAAGCATAGAACATTGTACCTTCTTCCTCCTTATGTGTTGCATAGTTAGCAGCCTGATCAGATTTTCCTATGCAATCTTTGGCTATATGACCAAACCTATCACATTTGTAACATTTAGGTTTGCCTTTGAACCAACAAACATCATAGTGCAACTTGTCACAAGTTTTACAAGGAACCTTTGCTCCTTCAATCTGATTTTCCTTCTTGGAATTGTTTTCAGACTTTGAATCCCACTTCTTCCCTTTCTGTGATTTCCAATTTTTCTTAAATTTGGAACCACCTGCTTGACCTGTGTTTGATTGGTCTCTAGGACTCACATTCAGACTAGAAAATGCCTTTTCTGTCACTCTCTCATTATGCCTTTGCAATCGTTGTTCATGAGATTTCAAAGAGCCTATAACCTCCTGAACTCCTATAGTCTCAGTGTCTTTTGTTTCTTCTATTACTTTAGCAATAGAATCATACTCCCTAGATAAACTAATCAAAAGTTTCTGCACAATCCTTTGATCAATAATCTCCTCACCATATGCTTTCATTTGATTTACTAACTCAAGCAACTTAGTTATATAATTAGATAAGGAATTACCCTCTTGCATACGAGTGTACTCAAATTCCCTTCTAAGTGTTTGGAGTTTTACAGATCTTACCTTCTTATCTCCTCTGAACTCTTGCTGCAAAATTTCCCAAGCTTCTTTAGCTAACTCCTTCAAAGCTATTCTGGGAAAAATATCATCGGAGACTGCATTTTGAATCAGTCCCAATGCCTTAGCATCCTTTGCAACATTCTTTTCCAATGCAAGCTTTTGAGCTGCAGTCAAAGCCTCTCCTTCATCCTTCTTCACAGGTTGATCATACCCATTTTCAACCATATCCCACAGCTTGTGAGATTTGAAGATCGTGCACATCTTTATTCTCCAGAAATCATAGTTGCTTCCATTGAAGATGGGAGCTCGAAGCTCACCAATTCCAGATCCAGCCATGTGAGACCAGAAATAGAGGTTATCTTAGCAAGATTGCTACGATTTCACAACGCCCAGTCTCAGATCGATAACCAGGCTCGCGATACCATGTTGAGATTTTCATAATATGCAGAGGCAGTGGCGGATCTATGCACAAGGCAGGATGGGCAGGCACCCATCCCAATTTTTTTTTCTTTTTAAAAACCTACTTATATTATAAGGGGCAGCCACATATTTTTTTTTAAAAAAATTAAAAGGCAACCATGCCCATCCGACTTCCAAGAGGAGGAAGTGATCCCTTACCCAAAAAAAAGGAAGTGGTCCCAGGGGTCCCTTACCAAAACAAAAACGGAAGTGGATATCACTTCTCTCCTCTTTTTACTATGAGACATCACATCAACTTTTATCTCTTCTATTTTACTGCAACCTGACGGCAACATCTTCTTCCCGCTCTATTTGCTGCACCTGCATCTTCCTGTTATTTTGGCTAGGAGTGGGCAACTTGGCAATATCTCCTCCTCTCATTTCTACAACAACAAGTATTTTTCTAATTCTCTGATTTTCTCAATTTCTCTTCCTCTCATTTCTACAACAACAAGTATTTTTCTAATTCTCTAATTTTCTCAATTTCTCTATTAAAGTTTTAATTTAAAATTGAATATTCTAGAGTTTGCTTAGGGATTGAATTATAATTTTGTGATTTTGTTGAAATTAATTAGGGCTTTCATTTTAGGAATTTTGTTGAGATGTTTCAATGTTTGATTTGTTGTTTGTTGATATTGTTGAGATGCTATTATTATGAGAATCTGTTTGATTTTTTGTTGGTATATTTGATTAAAATTATTTATTTTACATGTTATTCATAGGTAATGCTTTTATTTATGTATAGATGCATTTGAGGTAAGTCTCATTACGTCCAACCTGACTAGGTGTATCTTTTTTTGCTTATTAATGAAATTCACTTTTACCGTCAAGTTTAGTATGTAAATTCCGCCCAATTGATTTTTCAATCCTGGATCCGCCACTGTGCAGAGGTTGATTGGAACAGAGGAGGAGAAGTATGAAGCATGCAAGAGAGTGAGGTCGTTGAGAGGAGAGAGGGAGAGAATCTGTTATGCAAATGAATGAACAAATGCACACACACACTGCGTGATTTCATTCCAATGACAATTTATATCTTCTACAAAGAAAGACAACGATTTAGCCTTACAAAATTGTGTCAGCATGTGAGCTGTACACTTGGCATAAATCTAGGACATGTAAGTCCATATGTGATGGCATATGAGCCTTACACCTGGCAAACTAACGAATTAAACCTGAAAACAATTTATATTTCAACAAGCTGATGGGGAAGGACTCCATCATGGAAAAACAAGGAGAGTCATCGCTGCCTTCGTGGGCTTATAGGCTCAAGCCTTGGCCAGGCAGGGCTTGAGACTTTAGTGCCCAAAATATGCAACTCTGTGCAGCTACATTTGGACACAAAATGGAAAGGCCAGGACAAGATTAGCCTATATCGTTCAATGAAAATCTTGACGTTTACTATAGTGTTTGAATGCTTTTTGGGGATCAATGCGGAGGCAGAGATGTTGAGAACCTTTGAGAGAGTTTTGGAAGGGGTTTTTGCAGCACCAATTATGATTCCTGTGCGATAGATAAAATGCTAGTCGAAGTAGTAAGAGAGAAGAGGATGCAAATGGAAGGCAAGCTAGAAGAACAAGAGGAGCAGGGAGGGATGTTACTGTCGCGATTGGTGGCTGGGATGATTCGAGGAGAAATTACCGAAGAGGAGGTTGTTGATAGTGTGGTTTTGCTAGTTTTTGCAGCTCATGATACTACTTCCTTTGCCATTGCCATGGCATTCAAAATGCTGGCTCAGAATCCTTATTGCCATAGTCTCCTACTTAAAGGTATATAATCTTTCATGCAGTCCAAGTTCATCTATTTTAATTGACAGCAAAAATAAGTTTAATCTGTTATCCGAGAAACTCAGCATTCAACAAGCTTATCAGTAAGTGTCATTTCACTTCCCATCAGAACATGCTGAGATAATGAGAAGCAAAAAACCAGGTGAAAATCTGACATTGGATGACACAAAGAAGATGAAGTATACCTGGCAGGTTGCTCGTGAAAGCATGCGGCTCTTCCCTCCTATCTTTGGCTCTTTCAGGAAAGCCATTGCTGACATTGAATATGAAGGCTTCACCATTCGCAGAGGATGCACGTGTTCTGCTTTGGCCACATTACAATTTTATGCAGGTTTTACTTACAGTGTTTGGACTAATTTTTAGTGGTTAATCTTATTCAGGTTTTGTGGACAACATATGGAACACATTACAATTCAGAGTATTTTCAAGATCCTCTGAGTTTCAATCCAAGTCGGTTTGATGAGTCTGTTCCACCTTATGCGTTCCTTGCATTTGGCGGGGGACCAAGAGTGTGTGCAGGGTACCAACTGGCCAAGTTGAATATCCTCATCTTCGAGCATTTTGTTGTTACTTGTTAAGATTGGTCTTTGCTCTATCCTGATGAGCCTGTAACCATGGATCCCCTCCCATTCCCTTCCCATGGAATGCCTATCAAAATTACCCCAAAGTTGTTTTGAAGCGCACAACAACCAAAAGTTCTTGCAGCTCATCACTTTATCAGTAACCAGGAAAACTCACATAATCAAAGATTTATGCCCCCAAGTCAGCTTTTGATTGAATCAGTGTGTACCATCCCATTAGATGTGAAGACTGTATTTCAATTCATATTTCAGACAAGTAATAACAAACAATAGGCTGACACGAACTTCGAATGCCTACAGTGTATTATTGTTACATGTGAAAAAAATTCATCAGTATGATAGTATCAGTCATGGCATCAAAAATTGATTTGACTTTGAACCCAAGGTTCCTGAGAGCTACTATTATAGTGCACAAGAGGGGCGTAATTTGATTCGGATAAATCATACACACAGATTTACACTGAAAGAAGCTACCACAGATCCTAATCAAGAATCATCAGCTAATCTTCCTTCAAAATAACAACTCATTGGAAATTTGTTGCATGGTTGGTCGAGACTGTGGATTCGTTCGCAAGCACGCAAATGCAAGGTTTACAACAATGACCACCTTTTCAACAACATGATTTCCAGGAGGTGAGAGGCGGGGGTCCAAAACGTCCTTGAGTTGTATAGGTTGGGCTGTTGATGTTAATGAGAGTGACAAAAAATGGGAGATGAGATCTCCAGGATGCTTTCCCATGATCACTTCTAATGCTACCACTCCAAAACTATAAACATCACATTTCTCATTTGTTTCCATTGTGTATGCCAACTCTGCAAAACAAAGATCAATTCATGATGAGTAAATGCCTATCCATCATATTTCTGCAATATGCAGCATGCCATGTATTATAGACAGAAGACAAGCAGGAAATTAGTACCTGGAGCACTGTATCCAAATGTGCCTGCAAATGAAGTCCAATTCGAAGTGTCAGCCTTCAAGAGCTTAGCTGTACCAAAATCTGAGACGTAAGCCCCGTACTCTAAGTCCAGCAAGATGTTCTTGCTCGATATGTCTCGATGCAGTATTGCAGGTGAACAATCATGATGCATATAAGATAATGCATTAGCCACATCTTTGACAACATTCACCCTCTCATTCCATCCAAACTTAATGGCATGGTTTTCGTCGGCCAATATGTTTTCCAGGCTTCCCCCTTCTATGAAATCGTAAACCAAAAGGGGGTGTTGTGGATGTGAACAAAAACCATAGAGCTTCAATATGTTGCGGTGACGAATTTCTGAAAGAGTACGAACCTCACTCTCAAAAGCCTTGAAATTTGCTACTCCACTATCTTGTACAATGTGAAGTTTCTTTACTGCAACAATCCGACCTGTTTGCAGTTCAGCTTTATAAACACTTGCATTCCCTCCCACTCCTACACAATATTTGGAGTTGAATTCCTCTGTAGCTTCAATGATGTCTTCATACTCCAATCTTCCATCATAGCTCCAAACTGCAAACTGGTTTTCATTTTGCGCTTCTCGCGAATAGCAACACACACAAAGAATCCCAAATACTACAAATGCAAAAAAGAGGATGGCTAAAACAAAGACTATTATGAATATAACTGATTTGCTGCCCTTTTTCCCTCCTCTTGTTTCAGACGGGCAATCGTTCAAACCAGTGGCATTACCACACAGGTCTGTGTTATTCTCAAAAGCTACAGCTGAAGCCTCATGGAATGCTTTGTTGTTGGGAAGAGGACCCTCCAAATGATTGAAGGATAGGTCAACAACTGTCAAGCTCAACATATTATCAAAAGTATATGGGATCGAACCAGAGAGCTCATTATGGGAGAGATTCAATGCTTCCAACTTTACCAATTGTCCAAGCTGTGGTGGTATTTCACTCATCAGGGAATTTTGACTAAGATCAAGAACTTGAAGAGAATGTATGCTTCCCATCTGAAGAGGAATGCTCTCACTGAATTTATTTTTGCTCAAATTCAAGTTCAGTAACTCTCTGCACCCATCTAATTGTTCCGGAATTGGTCCATTGAAATCATTGGCTGCTAAGTTAAGTTGTTGTAGATTGGTTAACATTCCAATTTCTGGTGGGACACTACCCGAAAGTTTATTATCACCGAGGTTAAGGTTGAACAAGGATGTCAACCTCCCTAGTTCCCTTGGGATTGTCCCGGTGAGATTATTCGAAGAGAGGTCAAGTACATGCAGCTGAATTGATGCCTCAAACTGAGGAACTCTTCCGGAAATTCTGTTGTTGCTGAGCTTCAAGCTTTGTAAGTTTTGACACTCTCCCCAGTTTTCAGAAAGTTCTCCATAGAATCTGTTATAACTCAGGTCAACATAAACTAATTTCGGATAAATGCCAAACTCTTCATTTATGTTTCCTGTTAGTTGGTTCCTTTCAAGCCTCAATCTAACTAAGCTGGTGCAGTTTCTCAAGCTTGCAGGCATGAGGCCTGTCAACTGATTGTTATGTGCTGTAAACATTTCAAGTAATCCACCACTGCATAAATCTGGGGGAATATTACCAGACAAGTTGTTGCCACTCAACCACAGGTCCTTCAAAAATTTAAGATTGCTCAATTCTAAAGGAAGGGAGCCATTTAGTCTGTTATCTACCAACCCTAGGAGGGTAAGAAACTTAAGCTTTCCTACTTCATTTGGAATGGTTCCAGTTAATTGATTACCCATCAGGTACAACTCCTTCAGCTTAGTCAGGTTTCCTATACTTGAAGGAATTGAGCCAGAGAAATTGTTGCGATGAAGAGCTAGAACAGTTAAGTTTGACAGGTTTCCAATTGATTCTGGAATTGAACCTGTGAGACTGTTTTTCTCTATACGAATCACACTGAGTGAATTCAGCATACATATTTCCAGAGGGATATTTCCAGAAAGTTCATTGTTATGAAGAGAAAGAACGGTTAAGTTTCCCAACAAACCAACTTCATGGGGAATGGACCCATTAAGGTTATTTTCAGAAAGATCAAGGATTTGAAGACTTTTCAGAAAACCTATTTCTGATGGGATTGTTCCAAAAATTGAGTTATGGCTCAAGTTGAGGTTTAGGAGACTGGGGAGAGATGAGAAACTGAAGGCATGAAGTGTACCTCTTAAACCAGAACCAGTGAGGTTTATATGAGTGATGCTTCCAAAATTGTTGCAACCAATCCCATCCCAATTGCAAGTGCTGTTTCCAACCCATGAAGACAAGCGAGACAGGCTTGTGTTGTCAAGCCTAGCCTTCCAATTCAGGAGAGCCTCTGCTTCCTGCCCTGCAGCCGAAGCTGAAGGTGCTAAACAAGAAGAAACCAACAAGAGAATAATAGCCATTAGGATGACTTGAAGTGAATGCTGTGAAGCAGCAGCATTAGCAGAAAGTGGTTTCTCTTCTTGGGATGCCATGGTTTTAAGCTGTGAATATGTCTTGGTTACTGAATCAAGAGATGGCACCAGAAACCCATCTGCCAAAAGTAGCTGGTTTGGCCCTCGAGGAAGAGTATGGTTCTCAAATTTGGCTCAATAAATATGACTTGTACACAGTGCAGGCTCCATTGGAATATGTACATATCCCATATATAATATACAGGCCCTCTTTGGAGGCAGGGATATGATAAAAATTCCATGTTCATCAGTCATGGACTTTATTATTGTTTTATTACAAGTAAGACAAGTAATACAAGTAATACATATATTTGATTATTTAAACTTTTAAGGCTCTTTGGCCCAAAAAAAAAAAAATTTAGGCCATCTCCAGCTATGTAGGGTCATATTTTAGAGTTCGTTTAGGAGCAATCTTTTATTATTTTGAGAAAAACTATGGTACAACATTCTGCTAAAAAAAGAATTTAAATACATTTAAAAGGTTTTTAAAAAAAATAACGGCTAGCTGACGTCAATGTGCCTTTAATATCAACATTTGGATTGTAGTTATACGAGATATTTCTCTGCTTATGCCCACGTATGACACTTTCTCTTTTTGAACAGCACATTGCACTGAGCCCATAAATGAATCTACATATGGCATATGGCTTGAGATGGCCTAAGTAGCATAGGTGGTCATGCCTTTGAATTTTCAGCCAAGTGTGAACATTAAACAGATCAAGTTTTCCTTAGAAGACCTGAGGTAGACACCAAATCTTTTGGTGACTTCAAAGAAATGTGTGTGTTGGCATGTCAGTACAAACAGAGAAATCCAAGGCTCCAAATTTAAAAATAGAGAGTTGGAGGATCAGCAAAAATAACGGATAATGCTCAGCCTCCCCCATTGAGTCATTACATTCAAATTTGGAAGACACGTTTTCATTGAGTCATTACATCCAAATTTGATCTCTCAACTTGAAGCCGGTAGATGAGGCAGCGCAGCCTCCCCACCCATTGAACATTCAAATTTTAGCCTTCTAATAAGTATAGAATTTGTCAGTTTACCTTTGACCTTTTGTCAAATTAGGTGCCGAATTCTACCCCATCTCCTCTTTTTTTTCTTATCTTACAAGAAAAGGAAGCATTACTTGCAGCATCCAGGCTCTTTCCAGAGTGTGAAAAGAGGATGTCCTTTTCTTTCTCCAATTAAAGTTTCATGGTTCTTGAAAGTTGGAACTTTGACTCTTTGCACATTCAATATGCTCACGGCTCTTTCATCTGACCTCAATTGACCTGACACCATCTGAAAACGTGTCATGTTTTTGAGGGATAAGCAAAAATAACGTATAATGCTCGTTTGTGGTTTGGCTAAAACGAAAGCAACACGTTAAGCTAATACATAGAAAAATGTAAATATGATCATACGACTAGCAAAAATAACAGGTTACACGATACTAAAAGTTATTTTTAAAACATTTTAAAAAGAAGTACCATGCACATTTGAAACATGTCTCTATGGAGTGTGGTGTGGAGAGAGAGAGAAGGTTGGCTGTGAGGAGGGAAGTGGTTGCCCTGAGTGAGGTGGGGGACGGGTGTGTCATGGTTGGCTTATAGGTTTATGGTTTATGGTTTTTTCTTTATCTTAATTTATTTAGACTTAACAGTGTTAAGTTGGAGCTAATTATATATATGGGTGTCAAAATTTAAAAATTGACGTGTCATATCTTGAGTGTTGGATTATTAAAATGGTTCAGATCTTGCGAAATGCGGGTAAATGTACAGTCGCTAAATGTGATTCAGGATCCTAAATTGTTGAGCCCAAATCAACCATCCATGGGCATGCCTCAACTCTGGAGGTACACCCTTGTCTTCTCTTATGAAACTTTAGCCAATTAATTTCTTGAACGTCATTGCCAATATCAGTAAATTATTGTTAGCTTGATATGATGGAGATAAATTCTCATATAACGGAGATAACACTTTTTGCTATTCCCTGCCCATAAAACATTGACATGTAGGATAAATTTTTCATATGTCATTGTGTTATTGGTCGAGAATAGCAAAACAGTGTTATTCACGGTACATGTAAGTTTTTTTTTTGATATGCTGAGAGGCACATGATGTCTTCCACAGTCACTCCTTTGCGTCCCTTCCAGGTATGCTATGACTTGCTTTATTAGCATAAAGTTTTGTCATAGCTGATGTAATTAGGTTTTTTTTAACCATAAGGGTTTTGCCTTTAAATATTTACAAGTGGCCCCTTCTTTAGTGGTTAAGCCAGGATTTAAGGGGATTATTCCAAGTCCAACACATGAGATTTGAAAAATCTACCATATTATGCTAATTGTGAGTCAACTTGTCATTGATCAACCTCTGTATGCAAAAGATAATACTCATCTTTAGTCTCTGTATGCAAAAGATAATACTCATCTTTAGTCAAAGGTTGAATTGGGGTTACCAAATTTTTTGGGTGCTATTAAACGAACCCTAAAATTAACTGACTACACCCTACTACTAATCTATTTATTGAATTACTAATTTACCTTAATATAAAATGACAAAAAGGGATACATTGAATATTGAAATAAAAATAATTTTAATAAGTACCACCTACTTAACATATTGAACCCTAATCAAATTAGAACTCTGAGTCTGATTTCAAAAAGCCATCGTTTTCTTTGCTGCAAAAAAACCATCGTTTTCTTCTGGACAAGACAGAGGATGACGATTCAGAGTTTGATTCCTAAAAGTCATCGATTATAGCAAACCATCATATTCATACCAATGCTCTGTGCGAACATGAGGTTGTCTCTATTGGGAAGTTGTGGCACCAAGGAACCCCATCAAAATGCCTCTGTTCCCTCAGCTGGTGAGGCTGATGTAAATTTCTCCCGACGGATGCTTCAGGCTTCAGCCACCTAAGCAGAGTTCTTCAGAACCCACTCCACCAGAGTGGAAACACCAAACCCTGTAGCAGTGCGCTTCTTGTCACTCCAAACAGTAAAATGAATCTTATTTATTTTATCAATTTAACTTCATTTTAATGTGCAGTTTACTCCAATAAGTATCACTTAGAAGCCCACTCTAAGCATCATCAGATTCTCCTGATTCATTCAATAATATAACACTGCTTCAAAGAATATGCATATACCTGCTATTGAGGGTCCAAGAGCAACTTTGCAGGCACCAGTTAAGGCTGCCAGGTCAACAATCTGCATAATATGATGGTGTTAGCACTAGCAGTACCAGAAATCAGTATTATACATCTAAGCAGCATGCGGGCATCAAACAATTGTAATGATAAATTAATTACAAAGAGCAGCATGCATAGCAAATACAAAATACAACATATAATGCAGAATGAAATGAAAAATGAGGAATATAACAAAACTACCATTTTCCTATAGTGAATCCTAGTCAGTAATTAGATTATTCACCTAATTTACAGCAAGAAAAATCAGTGAAAAGCTAAACTCATTTTCCTATGTAAAGCCAAATGAGCACATTAAGGAACCTCAACAATATCAAACATCAGGAACGTGCTAGAATTTCACAATTTTAAATCTAATTAAAATAGGGTGTACTTAGTTAAAATATGGTGTACTTAGTTAATTTTACATGAGTGTATCAGGGGTATTTTTGGTAGTTAAATAGGGTGTACTTAGTTAATTTTACATTTTGATTTAATTATTAGGGTGTACTTATATCATAGGGTATACTCAGTTAATTTTAGGGTTCGTTTAACAGACCCAATTTTTTCAACCTTCTATGTTCTCTTTTCCTTTTTCTTTCTTTTCCCTTTCATGATGAAACCAAAGCCAAACTGCGTTAAGATATAACCTAATTTACAGGGGGGAAGAAAATTAACATTTTTCTTTCATTGCTTTGAATTAAGAAATGGTAAAACCATCAAAATCACTGGACAGCTAAAAGATTTTTTTATTTCTGAATATCACAACAATACGTAACTTCCCATAGACTTTGTAACAACTTTGCCCTTTCAAGTTCGTGAGATAAATTATGATACAGTAACACAGGTGAAATCAAGCTTGGTTAACCAGCTGTCCCAATGCTTCTAGGTAGGTAGGTTGAGAACAGTTTGTGGTGCTACTTTTAGCAGGGAAAAAAATCTTCCCCATGGCAGTAGCAAGGATTCGAAGCAAGAGTCAGCAATTCCAAGAACGCTGCTATGATACCATGATAAAATCTGAGAATGAGAGAATATTTTCTGGTTTTCAACTTGATTACTTTGTATTACCATCACACACATTTATACAAAGAGGAAACTTATCTTCCAAGCTCACAACACTTATTACACAACTAATCCCAACCACATCAATAATACAAAGTAATCCCAAGGAGAAAAAGTCTCCCAAGAAGTATTTGTGTTTCCTAAATTTAGGTTCTCTAGGTAAGAGACTTAAGTCAACATTTATGTTTCCTAGATTTAGGTTCTCTAGGAAAATTATCCAGCTAACATTCCTTGCAAGCAATTCCAGTCCATTTGCAAGGACGTTTTCCAGACCATGAAGATACAAGAGATTGGTCTTGGTTGTCAAGGCTATCCCTCCATTTTAGAGGAGCCTCTTCTTGTCTTTCTGGTGGTATTGATGATGGAGCAGTAAGAGATGCAGAAGTAGCTACTTTGAAAGAAGAAATCGAAACAAGTGTCACGACGACAAGGATGAAGAAAGATTTCTGTTTCTCTACTATAGACACCATGGTTTCAAGCTCTAAGACTCTTCTTTGTTATTTCATACAGCTCAAAGATGGGTAGAGAGTTGACTTTGTTTTAAAATTTGGTGTGGGAAAATCATGCGTGTGGGGAGAGGGATTGAGGTGGCAATGGCAATCTATATAAAAACCTCTCGACCCATGTCCCGCTCCACCATTTTTGTTCCTAAATTGCATAATACAGAAGTATATGACTTGCAGTGCCTCATAAATCTCAGTTTCTTGTCTGGCAACGGATAAGATGTTAGGGAACCAGCTTCGGTACAAACTTCAATGAGCATAACTCGTGAAATTTGAGAAATGTACTTTAGGCATACTTCTGTGTTGCTTGCAAGTCAAGACGTCATTAATCGAACTCTAAATACAAAAGACGATAGTGATCTTCGTTGAAGGTTGAATTGAGCTGCCTGAAGTTTGTGGACCTTCCCTTGTTCTCTTCTCTTTCATTCATTCTTCTTCCTTTTATAAAACCAGATTGTGTAAAAATATTGCTCAAATGAACGGGGGAAAGAAGACAGAATTTTCTCTCATTGCTTTGAATTAAAAAATGGTAAAACTAACGAAGTCATTGGGGCAGATACAAGAATTTTTGTTTTTGACTATATCAACAATAATTCTTACAGGGGTGGTGGATGTTTCAGACACTGCATACCGTCTGGCAACAGCCTATGACTGGTGGCCTTTAACCCTTTCCTAAACCAACGGTTCACAAGGGATGTTTCTAGTTTCCTCACCTGCAATTGTTACCAGTAAATTATCAGAGACAAATAACAGAAATTTGGACTTTTTAACTGCAGCAATATAAGAGCACAAATTACAGGGTTGATACAGTCCAAAATATGCAACAGAAAAATAAGTGTAAATTATAAAAGGAAAAAAATCAATCAATCCTTTTGCATCATCCTTGCACAAGCTGCCCACACCTAATCCAAAACAACTCAACAGTCTAATTTTTTTTACTATGATGGCGACTGTTGAAACCATATTTGACAGGGGTTCACATGTCATGATTGGGAGTTGAAACTTCCTATGGTGTTTTTGAAGTCTGAGATTATAAGTTTGAAAAGGAGAAGGCAGAAAACTTGGTTGGAATGTATTTCAGGCAGAGCAGTATAAGATGAAATCCTTCAACGTAGCTTTGAAGGCCTTTGTGCCAATGTTATTCTATAGACCGATTTGGAGTCCTTCATTCCCTCAATATACCTTTCGTCACCTGCACGGCCACCAAGAAGATATTCACCATTGATTTTCTTACCAAGAGGAATGCTTTTCTGTTATCTGATATGACTTTCTTTTTGCATGGGCTGTTTTCAAGTCACTTTCAAATAGGCACAAAAAAAAGAAATGCATACAAGTTTGGAAATCTGGGAGCAGCTCATTTGTGCTTGTTTGGTTGAACTTAAGCAGAGCCTAAAAGTCAAACTTTTGAGAGGGTGAGAAATTCTAGTACTGAGTTCAAAGCATATTTTATTTGAAGTCTACACACTTGGATGGTTATCTTTACTTTCCTTTGGAAGTTTTTGATTGTTCAGTTTGATTTTCCCTCCTTTTCTTCTTTATATTTGGTTTGCCAAAACTTGGGTTTTTCCACCATCCCCCACCCTACAAGACAACTCATACGAGGATTCTAAACTTTCCCAAATCATAAGGACAAACAGAGAATAATTACTGACACCACAAACCAGGCATTTCACAAATTAAGTTTTATTGGACTGATTCTTCATTTAACCAATTTGAGAATAGACAACCAATTGCACCAACAGCCTAATCAGATATTATAACATCTTTTATAAATCTAATTTTACTCTTTCTTTTTTGTCATTTTGTTTGGAAGAGAGAAAAGAACACAATATTCACTTGCAGTGCATAAAAAGAATTTGAGAAGAATCGAAAACCAACCTGCCTAACAATAAATGGCTCCTCGGCAAGACTCAATGGATCAGTTAAAATAGTTAGAAAGCCATTTTGATTCCCATAGACGATATCAGTTAAGGGCCGATCACCCACCTACCACACACAAAAATACCCCATAAGAAAGTATTCATAAGAATCCAGACAAAGATAAAATAAAACAACTCACAAGGTCCATGAATTCTTATCTACCATAATAAGGTGTGAGGCTTTACATCCAAAATGCTTCTCGATCTCTTCAGCTGTTCCAGCTGGTTTCTTCACTCCTATAACATAAAGATAAAAATACCCACATCAATGCTACATAAACTCCGCACTTCTTAAGAAAACTTGTAATGAACAAAAATGGAGTTTTGATATAAAAATATATATATATATATAAATGACAAATTCAAAAACCTTGCACTAGAACTAAAGCTTAGATTGAAAAACAAACACTTACTATGTCTTATGACTTTAATTCCAATACCCCCTTCAAGCTCCCTAGCCTTTGAACCATCATGGTCATACTCATAAAGCCCTAACCATCAAACTAAAATCATTACTTTGACAAGAAAATATAACAAACAACAAAAACAGCAAAATTTTCCAACTGGGTTCTGAAAAAAATTACCAGCCGAGTTACTGAACACCGCAATATCTGGTCCAAAGACAGATTTACACTGCTCCAATGAAGACCCAAGAGGACCCCAGAGCGTCAAAGAATAAGGCACAGTTAAAGTGTTATCCTTGTCAAACACAACACCCTTGAAGCCCCTTCTATGCAACTCAGGCCAATCAATGTATCTTATATCAGGCACAGAGACGTGAGGCAGTGCCAAGTGCTTGTCTTTCGTGAGCACCATGGCTGAACGAGCAATGGCTCCAAAGTTGAACCTTTGTCCCAACGCTCCTTTCACGTCTGCCCACCACATGTTTGTGGAAAGTCCCTTGGGATAATCGGCTTCGCTCTCTCTTTGATCTTGTTCTTGTTCTCGGCCAGGGACTTCTGGGCTTTGATTATTGGAGCTTTCCGTGCCGGCGGAGGAGTTCAGTTGTAGAAATAATGCATCGTTCTGATAAGGGTCCGAATTGCTGCTGTTGTTGTGCTTCTGGGTCTTGTTTTGCTCCTCTTTGCTGCAACTGTTTGTGTGAGAGAGGGAAAGAGCACAGTGGTTTGTGAAGTGAGTTTGGGTTTTTTGGGGTAGGGTTAGGAAGTTGAGTTTTTCTAGGGTGTCGATGGTGGAAGTGGAAGTGGTTTGGGAGAGGGTAAGAGCACTTGGGCAATGGAGCAGATGAGGTCGACTGCATTTCCAATTCTCTATTTTAAATCTTATTTTCAGGGATAATACAATGTGCATTTTTAATGGATCCAATTGGGTAACTTGGTGGGGAGTTAGCGACAAGCCCAAAAGTCTGCGGTACAATGATACAGCCCAGACAATGCTGGCCACTTCTTTTCTTTTGTTTTTGTTTTTTTAAAGGAATGATCATAATAATTACATTTTATTCAGTTGACTAAAAATAAGAAGATTTTTTTTTAGTTTTTGGTCAATAAACAAGAAACCTTGTGACTATCCTGTTTTTCTCCTGATTTTGAGTCTTGGACTGAGCTGGCAACAGCAGCAGAGTCAGCTTCAATTCACATAGCAAAACAGAGTTCCATATGAGCCAATCCAGAGCTACCAACTCCTCTCAAGAAATACTGAGGTTCAATTCAATCCATCATTTGTTATGTAGTGTTGTTTTATAAACAAGAAGATTATTTTTTTTAGGCTTCTGTATACATGCTAATGAACCAAGAAAACACTATGATATTCTTTGGAGAAAAATCGGCTATTATCATTTAATAATGAATACTTTATTCTACATCTTACAATGAAAGAATACAAAAATCATGGGGCACAAAATCTTTATTTTCAGAAAGAATGAAAGAATATTTCATGACATGAACTAATTACACAAAAGAATTATGAGGCTGCACATTGGAACAGAAGAATATGTGATCATGTAGCATGTGGCATGGTCTGGATGTCTAAAACCTTGATCGTCTGCATTCGGCAGGGACGCCTTGTGGGAAGCGTTTGAGGTCGGAGCAGTAGTTGTACACCATGAACTTTTGTTGCACCCATCGAAGCCGGTTTCGGCCTGCAGCATCAAGCCCTTGAGTTTGCCATGCACCCTGCTCTGTTGAGGAGTTAGTAGATGTGGTGGCGGCCTGGAAGTTTCTGTAAGAGGCAGTGAAAGGAGCTTGTGTCCAGTCAGTCTTCACAAGCCCACCTCTTGTGGCCCAGTCATCTGCATTCCAGAGGCTTGAGTAAATCCTCATGGGTTGGTTTTTGGGAAATGGAACTCCAATTGTTTCCAAGTTGGTGAACACTCTGATTGGAATGTTGTCCACTAAGAATCTGCATATACATAACCAGTTGCATATGTTTTAGTAATTTAATTTGTTTAAGTAAATTAAGAGAGGTTAATTAATATGATGAATCTTTAAAGAACTTAATTGATACTTACATAATCCGCTGGCTGTTCCAGACAATGGAGTAGGTGTGGAAGGCTTTTGTAGGATCAAACCAAAGATGGAATTGTTGTTCTCTGTTTCCTTTTCCTTGGCTGAAGACATTGGTATGGAGAGTGTAGGGGTCTCCAGATAAGTTGCCCAAAAACTCAAAATCAATCTCATCATGGGTTGGCCCTTGAGAAGATAACTGCATATATTCATATGTTTCATTTCATAAATTAGCAATGCAATAATTCAGATGTATAAAAAAAAAAATTGAGGACAAACTAAGACTAAAGTATCTTAATCACAATGGAAGAGGGTAGGGATTGATCAGAGGAGTTAAAACTTACATAGTATGCAGTGACAGTGCCAGCTGAGTTGCCAGAGACCAACTTGATCTGCATGTCAATTCTTCCAAATAAGTACTCATTCTTAGACTTAAAACCAGATCCAGAAAACTTGTCAAGGTTAAGTGTGAGAAGCTGTCCTCCGTTGAGTATCTTAGCCCGTTCGTCGCCGAATGTGATATCAAAGTCTTGATAGAAATTACCAGCTGAGGCAGTCATGGCCATCAGAGAAGTTACAAGCAAAGAAACAACAAGCACCATTGAGACCTCAGAACAAGAAGAAGAAGAAGACATTTTAATTTGGTGAGGTTGTAGACAGAGCTAGCAAGAGAAGAATTAGCTTCAGAGAGAAATGAGTGTTGAGTTGGGGCTGTTGGTGTTTGATGGTAGGATTTGAGTTGTGAAGCTCCTTTATATATATATGTGTGTGTAGTTAGAGTAGAATCAGGTAGCCGCGTTGATAAAGCTGGCAAGTATATAATAAAGTTCAAAACTGGGAACATGTTTTTTGTTTTTTTGTTCAAAAGAACTGGCAGCGTGTTTAGAAATTCGGTATGGGGTATATATGATTCTTTTTCTTTGACAGCTTTATTTGGGTGCGGTGGTGTCTTGTAGACCTGCATTTGTGTCGTGTTATCAGTGTTCATGTTGTATTCGTGTCAACACGGTTTTTTTAACGGGATGACACGACACGACACGATAAGAAAACGGGTTAGGAATGTCCAACACGAACACGACCCGTTACAATTCGCGGGTAACACGACACGACACGATTCACACGATAAGAATTAAAAAATTAATTAAAAAAATGAAAACTGAAAAAATAATAATAATTATAATTACAAAATTAATTTTAAAAAATGAAAATTACAAAATTACCCCCACTTAACGGGTTGGTTCGTGTTTTCGTTAATTAACACGAAACGACCTGATAACACGGATCCGAAAATTGAATTTTTCGTGTCGTGTACAATATTAGTGTCTTGACTGCTTGCAAAGCCCAACTTGTGTTTTAAGCTGGTGACAGGTTTGCAAATGCTTGGGAACAAAAAAGTCACTAGAAATTTTGAAAAAGAAAAAGGCAGGAAGCATCATATGAAACATGGCACTTTTGTTAGTTTGTGAGGCATTTAAAAAGTTGATGCGCATGAAAACATGGACAAAGAGAAAACGTGCACCCATTGGGGTTTGGGTGGGGATGGTGAAAAGTTAGGAGCAAAATTTCAATGTAACCTTTTGGATTTATACGATTTATTGTTTGAAAATTAAAGTTAAAACTATAGACATGATTTTTGACAATCCTGGAATGATATTCATGAATTTAAACAAGTTTTTAGTTGTCATTTACAACCAATTGGAGAAACATTTCACAATTGTCCTAAAGTTACTAACAAAATTAAATCTAGTGACCAAAAATGCATTTTATCCTATTTTAAACTATGGAACAAATCTTCACTGCCTGATCGCGTGGGGTGGCATGTCTGATCAACCTAACAAAACAATGATAATCCCACCTCATATGAGAGACTTGCCCTATGCGACATCCTTAACCGAGTTTCTCATTAAAGTATTCTAAACACGGCTTACAAAATATAACGTTTTTTTTTCTCTCTCACTATCTACTTATCACAAGTGGTAATTTTTCAGGGATTGCTGGATGGAGCACTATGCCAAAAATTAGCTTTAGGAACGGAGAAAACCTGTTGCCTATGTACCATTGCTACCGATGTATTAGTGGCATCGGTGAATGTTTGTTGCCTATTCCACATTACGACAGCAGTTTTCTCAAACATGCTGATGTTTAGGGGCATAGACGAATTTATAAACTTCCTTTGTTTTCTAGTTTCGACCTCTGTCCAGTTTTTTACCTATAACTTTCAAACCGTTTATCCAAATTTGATGTTCTTTATATGCTTGGATTCAGCAGAAAAATGAAGAACCTTACGCGGACCAAATGTTAAAAAACAAAAACGGAAGTGAGCAGAATTCATTGGAAAGAACACTCATGATTTCAAACATACACACACACACACAAAATTTGGCGGGGATTCAAGTTATGAACAATCCTACTCATGTCCATGGACACTCAAGTTATGAACTCTAAATATGTTGATGAAGATGTTCGCAATCAAGACCAGGTTTAGTGGCTCAAGACGCATTGATTCTATCTAAATTAAGTAAAGTGTGTGTTTAGTGCTACAATACTCGTGTTTCTCATACAATCAATCTAGGTGTGTAATACTTCGATTTAACCATATGAAAAACCCATTAAGTTTGAAGAGAATATGAACATCACAAGAACCCTAATAGTATGGTGTTTACATTGGGCATTCTAGAAACCAATTCACATGAATGATTCTTACCTCATTCATTAGTTGCTTTGGAAAACATGAAGATACATATAATCCCAACAATCTCAAGAAGCATGCTTTCAAAGGTGATAAATCAAAGAAAAATATACATCAAGGATAGATTATTTTAGTGAAAGGGAATTCATCAACAACATCTAGAAATTCATAAACTCAAGCATCAAAACAATAGAGTATTCATGTTTAGGGCTTCAACATAAGGCCTAACTATGGAGTTGAGTTCCTCATGTTCATAATAAACACAACTTCAAATATAATTAGAAAGAGTTTACAAATTTTATGAAGAAGATGAAAGCATAAGGTCTTCAATGGTGGAAAATGTTCTTCTCTTCCTTGCTTGGCTGCATCTTGTCTCCTTCTCTCTAGCTCTCTTATTTCAGAAAAATCCCCAAATTCGAATGCTACCCATCAATAACATAATAATTCTTTTTCTCCATGTCATGATGAGATTTTTGGTTTTTGTCTTCACAAAGATGCTCTTTGACTCAGAAAGTTACACTCCATAAAGGTAAGTTCTTGTTACCAAATGGTATGGTAACAAGTAGAATCAAGATGACATCATGGAGGTCAAAACTGGCCCAAGACAAACCTCTAGAGCTAGGGTCAAATGCTGGATCGGTTGGATATGCTATATTTGTTCAATGGAGCTAAATTTGGATATGTTGTAGTCAACATCCATTGGATCAAGTTTCATAAAGATCTTCACCTCATCAGAGCACCGGAGTATGCTGATCCAAGGCCAAGAAGTTGACCTATGAAAATGAACAAAAACAGAATTTATAACCAATAATGCATTTTTAGCTCATTTTCATTCTAACCAAGGTAAAATCTATAAAACACAAAAAGGAAGTAAAAGGCTATAAAATGTCAAGAACTAACTCAAAATATTGGGTGAATGACATGATAAATATGTGTAAAAATGAACCCAACAAGCACCCACATGAAACTATGTACCTATGCATCAAGTAAACACCCACATATTGAAAACGTTTAATACTTATCAAGTTGATTCGTGGTGTTGAAGTATGAGTTAATATATAATCTCATATTACTAGGTAATACTTATCAAGTTGATTCCTGATTACTAGGTAAAAATCGACCTCACAAATAGGTATTTTGTTATTTTTAATATACCTTTTTTTTGGTTGCTTCAATATACCTAATAAAGAGGAAGTAAACAATAAGAAAGAAAGCCAACAATTTTATTGGGTTAAAAGAAAAAAAAAAGACAACATTAATATATGCATCCTCTTAATTATAAATGATAATAGAATTGATGAATGCAATTAATTGAAGGGTTCTGTTAAACGAACCCTATAATTAACTGAGTACACCCTACCACCAAACTATTTATTAAATTGCTAGCTGATCCTAATATAAAAGGACCAAAAAGGATATATTGAATTGTAAAACAAATAATTTTAATAAGTACACCATACTCACCGTATTCAATCCTAATCAAACGTAAGCAAAAAAAAACCCTACTTCCAAAAGCCTAAACACTCCCAAGAAAATAGAACCAATATGTGATCTTTTTGTGATAATAGCACCTGCCATCTGGGTTTTATTTCAATGAGGTTGAAAATTGAGAATTTGTGAATTTGGATGACTTCATGTGTTTCTGATATCAAAGTTTCAGTCTTTGATCTCTTTGAACTCTTTGAAAGAAATCCATCTCAATGATCATAATTCTTTCAGCTTCCAGTTGTTGGTTTGCTGATTTGATCATTTTCTGCTTCATCTTCATTTGTTCTCATTTAAATTTACTGTTTTTGAAGGCTTGGATCACAATTGTTTCACCTTCCATTTGTTGATCTTGTGGTTGTGGGAACCGAATTTAGTCATAATCCTAGGTCAAATAATTCATTCCATTTGGGGATTATTTGACCTAATTGGGAATTATTTGACCTAATTGGGAATTATTTGACCTAATTGGGAATTATTCAACCTAATTGGGAATTATTCAATTTAATTCGGGATTATCCAATTAAATGGAATGTTACCTAATTGGGTTGAGAATTGATTTGGCACCTACCACAATTCCCAATTAAAGGAGGAGTTACCTAATTAAGTTAGGGATTGATTGAATACCTACCACAACTAGGGATTTGATTTAAATCCCTAATAAATCAAATCTCTAAATACACCAACCACACCTACCACACCTACCACACCAACCACACCAACCTCACCAACCTCGTCGAGACCCCCTATAAATACATGGCCACACAAAGGGTTGAGGTACGTCTAAACTTCTCTCTCAAAAGACGTCTAAATTTCTCTATGAAACTCTAGCCACCTCCTTTCTCTCCCTCTTTTACATAAGACTCCAGCCGCCCGGTTTACACCATAAACATATATATCTCCGTGCCCTAGTTAGCTAGTGTTTTTCTCATAAACTCTCGAACTAACTTAGGCATCGGAGGGCCTTTGGCCAACACCCCCCGGGTGTGGTCCTCTTATTGGTTCTATTTTGCAGGGAGAAAAAGGCGGCGAAGAAGAAAGAGGAATCTTTTCAACCGAATATTCTCGTGGGGAAATTTGCTCCCACAGTGATCTTTTATCATTTTTTATGTTTCATCTTCTTTCTGTTTTCACTTGGTGATCATTGATCAGTGAAAGCTTAGGGGAATTCATTTGTGATGCAATCTTGAACTAGTGAGTCAGAGGCAATACCCAATTGGCTTTTTTTTTTTTGACAAGTCTATATGGCTTTGAGATCTTTGTAGAACCATAATTCAATATCTAGTTAAAATATTCCCCTTTTATTTATTTATTTATTTATTTATTTGTTTATTTGCTTGGGCGTGTTAGGTGGAGATTTTATTCGTCAAACCTGTTTATTTGTTTATTTGTTTGGGCATGTTGGGGTGTATCAGGGGTAATTTTAGTAGTTAAATAGGGTATACTTAGTTAATTTTATGTTTTAACTTAAATATTATGGTGTACTTAGATCATAAGGTGTACTCAATTAATTTTAGGGTTCGTTTAACAACACCCTTAATTGAATGGAAAAACTAAAAAAAGAAACAAACAATGAATTATACAAAATCCTCATCTTACCTGTTTTAGATAATATATAAGTATATAATAGGAACAAGAAATGGAATGTAATCTACGCGGCAAACTAGTCAAAGAACTTGTATCAACAAACAACAATTTGATTACTAGACCCAACTATTGGTTGGATTCATCAACTTTTCTATTTTTTTTTTAATTCTGTTAACATGCTAATGAACCAAGAAAACACTATGGTATTGTTTTTGGAGAAAATTCAACTGTTATCATTTAATAATGAAGCACTTTATTCTAAATCTCAATTCGTATTACGAGGGAAGAATACAAAAACCATGAGACCATAATGTCCCAAAATCTTTTATTTGACTGCAGGAACAAAGAATATTTCTTAAAATGAATTAATTACACAAAAGAATTATAAGGCTGCATGCACAATAGAACAGAGAATTTGTGATCATGTGGCACAATCTCGATGTCTAGAACCTTGATCGTCTGCATTCGGCTGGGAGGCCTTGGGGGAAGCGTTTGAGGTCAGAGCAGTAGTTGTACACCATGAACTTTTGTTGCACCCATCGAAGCCGGTTTCGGCCTGCAGCATCAAGCCCTTGAGTCTGCCAAGCATTCTGCTCTGTTAAGGAGTTAGTAGATGTAGATGTAGATGTAGTGGAGGCCTTGAAGTTTCTGTAAGAGGCAGTGAAAGGAGCTTGTGTCCAATCAGTCTTCACAAGGCCACCTCTTGTGGCCCAGTCATCTGCATTCCAGAGGCTTGAGTAAATTCTCATGGGTTGGTTTTTGGGAAATGGAACTCCAATTGTTTCCAAGTTGTGGAACACTCTGATTGGAATGTTGTCGACCAAGAATCTGCACGTATAACCAGTTGCATATGTATTAGAAATTGATGTTGTACAATTAGCAGAGGTTAGTTAATTTGATGAATCTCCAAAGAGATTAATTGATACTTACATAATCCGCTGGCTGTTCCAGACAATTGAGTAGGTGTGGAAGGCCTTTGTAGGATCAAACCAAAGATGGAATTGTTGTTCTCTGTTTCCTTTTCCTTGGCTGAAGACATTAGTGTGGAGAGTGTAGGGGTCTCCAGATAAGTTGCCCAAAAACTCAAAATCAATCTCATCATGGGTTGGCCCTTGAGAAGATAACTGTATATATTCATGTCAATTCATTAATTAGCAAAGCAGTTATGAAAAATTAATATATGATTAATTGAGCAAAACGAAGAGTAGCAGAATAAATAATCACAATGGAAATAGTTACAAGTCTTACATAGTATGCAGTGACAGTGCCAGCTGAGTTGCCAGAGACCAACTTGATCTGCATGTCAATTCTTCCAAATAAGTACTCATTTTTGGATTTGAAACCAGACCCAGAAGCCTTGTCAAGGTTAAGTGTGAGAAATTGTCCTCCGTTTAGTATCTTAACGCGCTCATCGCCGAATGTTACATCAAAGTCTTGATAGAAATTACCAGCAGAGGCAGCTATCATAGAACTTACAAACAAAGAAAGAAAAAGCATCACTGAGAGCTTGCAAAAAGTCATTTTGATTTGGTGATTTCAGACAGATAGAGCCAGCAAGAGGAGAGAGTTAGCTTCAAAGAGAGATGAGTGGTAAAGCTGTTTGATGATGTAATTAATTCAAGTTCTGAAGCCCTTTATATCTATATGTTTTTGGTAGGGCGACTTTAGGCTAGCTAGCTGGTAAGTAAGAGTATCCCGCGTTTAATATATGGAGCTGGTCTAGCTAGATGGCAATACTTAAAAGTTCAAAACTGGGGACAGGTTTGCAAATCAAATATTAGGCTATCATACGATGATTTTTCTGTGAAAGCTTTACTTGGGTTCGGTGGTGTTCAACATCAACTTGACTTTGAAGCTGGACACAGGTTTGCAAATTCTGGATGACTTTAGGCTAACAGAAAGAAACAGAAGAAAAGAAAAAAGAGGCAGGAAGCAGCATAGGAAACAGTCCATACAGAGAGGTTGCTGGTGGGAGCTCTTTTTGTTTTTTTTTTCTTTCTGCTTTAAAGATATCTGTGTTTTCCTTTTGTACCTTTGTCTTTAAAAAAAAAAGTTAGGCAGCGACAACATGTATGGATAATGCTAGCTGTTGCTAGCAATCAAATACTGGAATGCATATGGGCTGTCGGATGGGCTACTTTGAAGTTTAAATGCTAAAGCTTTCTCATGATAAATCTTATCGTGACTGTTTTTCTGATGCCAAGTGAAAAGTTGTGATCCGGGGTCACAAGAAATAAACAGAAACATAAAAAGCTAAGCAAGTTAATTTGTACAGTTTACAGTAATTAGTCAGAAGTTATAGATTTTCAAACATTGGACAAAAGAGTTGTGAGAGGATTTACATGGGTCATGTGACAATGAAGGTCCCCCAACTTAATTAGGGTCAGATGTACCATGGGTAGCCTAGGTAGGTGGATCTTAAAAGCAACATATAATCGTGTATTTAGAGCATCTCCAACAGTGGTAGTAAAAAAACTCTTCAAATTGAAGTTTGTTGACTACGTGGCGATTTGAAGAGTCTTATTTCTACTTTAATATTTTGTCTTTCACCAGTCTCTTCAATTCAATTAATACAATATTTGACTTTAAACAATAATAATTAATAAAATTCTTTTTTAAAAAGATAATATTCTAGAAAATAAATAATATTTATGAAATGTACATCAAACTCATCAAGCAAATAAATGTTTTTAGCCTTTCGATATGATTTTGATTCTCCCAAAACAAAATAAATGTTTTGAAGAGCCAAAGTCAACTTACCGTTTTGAAGAGAGAGAATGAGGTTGCAGATTTGATGGCGAGGTTGAAGAGATCATTGGAGTGAATTTTTCTGATGTGGCTCACCTAATTGAAGCGTTCCAAAGTGGTTGAAGAGGCATTGGAGATGCACTTCAAAAAGTCATCATGCGCTTTCATTTATTGAATATATAAGAGGAGTGCGTGATAACTTTCTAGAGCGTGAATTTCCAATTTTTAATCATAGTTAAATTGAGATTTTACTCCTTAACTTTTGAGCATTTACCACCCAATATGCGTGCACGTTTTCCTTTCGTCCATATACGTGTATCACATGTTTGTTCATAGCTCTAACATCACCAACTTAACTCACAGAAATGCCCTGTTTTCCTATGCTGCTTCCTGCTTTATTTATTTATTTATTTTTAATTTCCCGAGCATGCATGGTCTGAATTTGCAAATCTGTCTCCAGCTTCAACACATGTTGGGTTTGCAAGCAGTCATATTCCTGGGGCTGGGACACTCAAATAAAGCTTTGACAGAATCATGCATACCTACCTTTATCTTATTTGCAAACCTGTTGCCAGTTTTGAACTTTTAAAACACTGCCAGCTCTTTTCAACGCGGCATACTTGATTCTACTCTAACTACTTTAAGGCCCCCAACATATATATATATAAAGAGCTTCACAACTCAAATTATATCATCAAACACAAACAGCCTCACCGCTCATCTCTCCTTGAACCTAACTCTCTTCTCTTTCTTAGCTCTATCTGTCTGAAATCACCAAACCAAAATGACTTCTTCCAAGGTCTTAGTGATGCTTTTTCTTTCTCTTTTTTTAAGTTCTCTGATGGCTGCCTCAGCTGGTAACTTCTATCAAGACTTTGATGTAACATTTGGAGATGAACGAGCTAAGATACTCAGCGGAGGACAGCTTCTCACACTTAACCTTGACAAGTTTTCTGGGTCTGGTTTCAAATCCAAGAATGAGTACTTATTTGGAAGGATTGACATGCAGATCAAGCTGGTCTCTGGCAACTCAGCTGGCACTGTCACTGCATACTATGTAAGTTAACTACTTTCAATCCTACCCTTGTTCTTCAATTATTATACAATTTTCAATAGATTTCTATAATTGCTTTGCTAATTTATGAAATGAAACCCATGAATATATGCAGTTATCTTCTCAAGGCCCAACCCATGATGAGATTGATTTTGAGTTTTTGGGCAACTTATCTGGAGATCCCTACACTCTCCACACCAATGTGTTCAGCCAAGGAAAAGGAAACAGAGAACAACAATTCCATTTATGGTTTGATCCCACAAAGGCCTTCCACACCTATTCAATTGTCTGGAACAGCCAGAGGATTATGTAAGTAACACTCACCACCTTATTGAATTAATATGATTTCGATAAAAACGCTTAACATCAATTACTAAAACATATGCAACTGGTTATGTATATGCAGATTCTTAGTGGACAACATTCCAATCAGAGTGTTCACCAACTTGGAAACAATTGGAGTTCCATTTCCCAAAAACCAACCCATGAGGATTTACTCAAGCCTCTGGAATGCTGATGACTGGGCAACAAGAGGTGGTCTTGTGAAGACTGACTGGACACAAGCTCCTTTCACTGCCTCTTACAGAAACTTCAAGGCCTCCACTACATCTACTAACTCCTTAACAGAGCAGAGTGCATGGCAGACTCAGGGGCTTGATGCTGCAGGCCGAAACCGGCTTCGATGGGTGCAACAAAAGTTCATGGTCTACAACTACTGTTCTGACCTCAAACGCTTCCCACAGGGCCTCCCAGTTGAATGCAGACGATCGAGGTTCTAGTTTGAACGAGAGAACAGAACCCAAATGATCACATATCCCCTGTTCTCTTGTGCAGCATTCATTTTTCAGTTATGAAATATTCTTTCATTCATTATGCAAATAGAAATTTTGTAACAAATTATTAATAAGTCGAATTTTTACTTCTCCTGGTTTTTTTTTTTCGGTATTCTTAAACTGAATTGCATTTTGGAATCAAATTTTATTAATAATCACATAATAATGGTTCAATATTATCTAGCTTGCCAACAACTATATTGTGGAAAACCACTTTTTTAACCAAATATTAGTGGGCCCGTCCCAAAAGAGCCCAAAAAGTACAGGCCCAACTACTTGAGCAAGTGGTTGGCCCGACTGGTCAATAGACTACATCAACTTTGGGAGAGGCCAGAATGAGGGCTTAAAGTGAGGAGAGCAATCTCACCATTAAAACGACGGTGGACCCCCAATGCACACCCCCCCCAAAAAAAAACCAAAATATACTTTGTGATGGTTAGATTGCTCTCCTCACTTTAAGTCCTCATTCTAGCCTCTTCACATCAACTTTACCTCAAGCCTGAGGAGGACGCCCATGCCCAATTAGAACCCACGGGGCCCTGACCCAAGCGCGCTAATCAAGGTGTCTCTCCCTCAAATGCCCACATGTGGGAGTAACAAGCGCCAGAAAGGGCCCACATCACATCCCACTGTCGTCTGATGTCCTCGAAAAAGGGAAAGGACACACGTCAACTTTTCACCGATCGTCCAATGAGATGATGACACGTAATTGACGACTCAATAGTCCCACATCGAAAAAAGACAACTCAAATGTCTCATCCTCCCTATATTGAGTACTTTCCACCTAAAAAATGTAATCTAAACTTTTTCCATACTTGAGTATAATACTTTTAGAAGCGTCCTTTGTGAAGAAAGACTGACTTAGGCATCGGAGGGTGGTCAGTGAACCCACCATCAACACAATTGACACGGAATCAAAGAACAAAACATTATATGTTTCATTAATTAATCAAGCAATTAAATGTTTTTAAGTTCTTGTTTGGTTGTTCCACAAGTGGTAATTAGGTTAATCAACCAATGGGGTGTGTGTTGGATTGGTCTAGAACATTAACCCATGTTATCCGACGAATCTCTCTCTCATATTTTAAAAACATTTCTAACATTTGAGACATTACTCTTGCTTATTTCTTGTAACGCAGATCACAACTTTTACTTGGTATGCAAAAATAGTCACGAGAACATTTATCATGTCCAAGTTCTAAACTTTAGCATATAAAACTTGAAAGTAGCCATCTCAGGCATTGAAGAACATTCATGGACATTAACTGGTAGCAATTGCATTATCCACAAATGATGTAGCTTCAAGTGTTGCAAAAGGAAGCTGTGGGAGCGATTTTCGTCCCACTAGAATATTCGCCTAAGATTCCTTCGTCTTCTTCCTCTTCTCTCGGTCCTCGCAAAAATAGCACGGAGTGAAAGACCACACCGGGGTGTTGGCCAAAGGCCCTCCGATGCCTAAGTTAGGTTGGGTGTTTGAAGGAAAACCGGGTGGCCGGAGCCTAGTGTGAGAGAGAGAAAGAATAAGGTGGCTAGGGTTTGTGTGGAATAATTTCTGCAGAGTTTCAGTAGGAATTTAGACGTACCTTCACCCTTGTGCGTAGCCATCTATTTATAGAGGGCCTTGACGAGGTTGGTGAGGTTGGTGAGGTTGGTGAGGTTGGTGAGGTTGGTGAGATTGGTGTATTTAGGGATTTGATTTATTAGGGATTTAAATCAAATCCCTAATTAAGCAGGAATCAAATAACTCCCAATTAAATTGAGTAATCCCAAATTAGGTCAGATAATTCCTAAATGGAAGGAAATCAATTTGACCTAGGATTTTATTGAGGGAAGAATTCGGTTACCACAGAAGCCACATTAAATTAATGGATGATTGGAATTTTAACGTCAATGTTCTAAACATTAACCGAAACTCACGAGTGTCAATTTCAACGCAACCCGTGTAGGTATATATGTATTAGCTAGTAGGAACCTGCAAATAGAATCTGTTTTCTGGTTACCCAAGTTTCCCTGCTAAAAAACCTTAATAATCTTTTTTTTTTCTTTTTATTGGTAAAATGAGGGATAAAAATAAAAACCCAAAAGAACTTATCATCTTTTTTTTTGGAATTTCAGTAATTTTATTAATCTGAATGTTGTTGCCTAGGTTTTTTTTTTAAATCAAGAAAAAAATTTCATTAACCTTTAAAGTAAAGGTACAAAGCAGTAAGATAACGTTACGTAATGTAAGGGCGTAAAGAGTGGCCTCTTTAAAACCTTGCCATAAAAAACCCCCAAAAGGAAGAAAATCTTATCAAGGAAAAAGAGTACCACAGCTCCTCCATCATGAACAAAACACAAAAAACAAATCCCGACTCCATATCTCTGGCAAGACTTAACTGCAGCCAAGGTTGCTATATAAGAGCACTTCCAACGACAAGCCTTTTGCCCGGGCAGGAGAGGGCCTAGGACAGCGAGATGGTCCAGCGCAAGGGCAAGTCTGGGCAATGCGTGGGGCCCACCAACCTGGGCAAGCCCACAGGTAGATTCAGCCCGTGTTGCTGCCTAGGCAAGTGATGTAATGTTGACGTCATAATGACGTCAGCCGCCAATTTAAATAACAACAAAATTGAAAAAAAAGACCCAAAAAATCAGAATTTTTTTATAATAAATACCTAGCCATATTTTTTACTTCCCACACCAAAATTCTATACAAATTCATCTACTCATATCTCATGTGAATAGTAGTTGCCCTTGGATTGCCATTACAATGGGTGAAAACACAAGAAGTCTTTTGCAAGGGCTGCCACTATTCGCGTGAATAGTAACAGCCATTGCCTCTCCTTTCCCGTTACCATGACAAATTAGTGAAAATGCTCTAATAAAACAAGACACATAATTACATCACCACACCACCCAACCTCACCAGACGCGTATATGTTTGTGGCTCCAACATCACCAAATTCAAAAAGAACAAATAATAATTACAAATGCTTCACAAGCTAAACTCCGCCTTCTCATAAATTAATGTTGAGTAAGTTTCCTATGTTGCTTCCCGCTTTCTTATAAGCCTAAAAATGCAAAACTGTCTCCAGCACAGCACTAATTATTATTTTTATAAAAATATCAAGTTTGGCATTGCTAGTACTATAGTCAATTGGTGAGGCGCCTCACCCCACATAAAGCCAGGCAGCTTTCATATGGAGGTAGACTTGTCTACTTTGCCAGTTTTCAACTTATTATTCGGATGATGCCAGCTCTCTTCTGTTCAACGCGGCACATATACTCTAAGCCCCCCCAGCACTTATATATAAAGAGCTTCACAGCTCAGATGATACCATCAAACACAAAACAGCCTCAACTCAACACTCATTTCTCTTTGAAGCTAATTCTCTTCTCTTCTCTTGCTAGTTCTGTCTACAATCTCACCAAATCAAAATGCCTTCTTCTTCTTCTTCTTCTTCTTCTTCTTCTTCTAAGGTCTCAATGCAGCTCATTCTTTCTTTGGTCATAACTTCTCTCATGACCATGACTGCCTCAGCTGGTAATTTCTATCAGGACTTTGATGTAACATTCGGCGATGAGCGCGCTAAGATACTCAACGGAGGACAGCTTCTCACACTCAACCTTGACAAGGCTTCTGGGTCTGGTTTCAAATCCAAGAATGAGTACTTATTTGGAAGAATTGACATGCAGATCAAGCTGGTCTCTGGCAACTCAGCTGGCACTGTCACTGCATACTATGTAAGTTTTAAACTCCTCTACCCTCTTCCAATTTGTGATTAAGATATAAGACTTTAGTCTTAATTTGTCCTTAAATTTTCTTTTTTTATACATTTTATTTATTGCATTGCTAATTTATGAAATGAAACACATGAATATATGCAGTTATCTTCTGAAGGTCCAACTCATGATGAGATTGACTTTGAGTTTTTGGGCAATTTATCTGGAGATCCCTACACTCTTCACACCAATGTGTTCAGCCAAGGAAAAGGAAACAGAGAACAACAATTCCATCTTTGGTTTGATCCCACAAAGGCCTTCCACACCTACTCAATAGTCTGGAACAGCCAGCGGATTATGTAAGTATCAATTAAGTTCTTAAGATTCATCACATTAATTAACCTCTTTGAATTTACTTAAACAAATTAAATTACTAAAACATATGCAACTGGTTATGTATATGCAGATTCTTAGTGGACAACATTCCAATCAGAGTGTTCACCAACTTGGAAACAATTGGAGTTCCATTTCCCAAAAACCAACCCATGAGGATTTACTCAAGCCTCTGGAATGCAGATGACTGGGCCACAAGAGGAGGCCTTGTGAAGACTGACTGGACACAAGCTCCTTTCACTGCCTCTTACAGAAACTTCCAGGCCGCCACCACATCTACTAACTCCTTAACAGAGCAGAGTGCATGGCAAACTCAAGGGCTTGACGCTGCAGGCCGAAAACGGCTTCGATGGGTGCAACAAAAGTTCATGGTCTACAACTACTGCTCTGACCTCAAACGCTTCCCACAAGGCCTCCCAGCCGAATGCAGACGATCAAGGTTCTAGACATCCAGACCATGCCAAATGCTACATGATCACATATTCTTCTGTTCCAATGTGCAGCCTCATAATTCTTTTGTGTAATTAGTTCATTTTATGAAATATTCATTCATTCATTCTGCAAATATAGATTTTGTAACACTGTATTATTTCGCTTTTTTTATTCTATACCATGGTCTTTGTATTCTTTTATTGTGTAACCTGAATTGAAATTTCAGAATCAAATACTTGATTGTTAAATGATAAAACAGTAGAATTAAACATGTTCATTTGAGAAATGAAGGATTGGGAATTTCTAATTTTGGGATTACGCAGAGTTCAATAAGTCATGAGACCATGGTCATTTCAAATTTGTGTCTAACTACTAGTTGATCCTAACCCGGCCGTTTAATTAATCATTCGACCGTAACAGTATTTTGTCATGATCCAAAGCATAACTTGTACTAATTGTATCCTAAATATAGTCATGACTCATGAGGATGAAGAAGAAAGTTTTGGTAATTCAAAGAGAAATCCCATGCATTTGTTGACCAGTAGCAACAGCATTGTCCAAAAAACATGTACCTTTTTTGGCGCTGTGCCACAAGTTCAACTTGAAAAAGGAAGCCAGATTGTAATTTCAAATCAGTATTCTAAATATAGCTGATCTATTCAAACGCAGCAAGCACCCACAATACATAAATAAACAAAGTCATGGTGATTCGAAAATAATTTTCGAAAAACTGAGGTACAATCTGAAAATTTAGATTGTATTCTTAGTTTGAATACTTTTTATCTTTATATCTAGGACACTCTTTTCAAGTACTTTTAGAAATTTATAAGCAACATTTCTACATTTTCTGAACTGCTTTTGTTTCTGAGTAGCTTTCAAATTCTTGTTTATATAAATTATCCTCCTAACCAATCAACTCTGTTTAAAGCTAAATCTCTTGCTAGCTCTGTCTACAATCTCCAAACCAAAATGTCTTCACATAAGGTCTCAATGATAATTTTTATTCCTTTGATCACAACTTCTCTGATGGCCATGGCTGCCTCAGCTGGTAATTTCTATCAAGACTTTGACATTATGTTCGGCCATCAACATCTTAAGATACTCGAGGAAGGAAAACTTGTCACACTCTCCCTTGACAGGGTTTCTGGCGCTGGTTTCCAGTCCAAAAATGGATATATATGTTGGAAAGTTGGCTCACATTGAGTATGCAAGCTTGAAGCGACCGGTCGCAGGTTTTGAGCGACCGGTCGTTTTGAAGCAGATTGAGAGCTGGAGAAAACGCAGAAGCGACCGGTCGCGAGGTTTGGGCGACCGTCGCATGCAGCAGAATGGAAGAGTGTTGAATCGGTGTAAGCGACCGGTCGCAAAGAACTGGCGACCGGTCGCATGCGATCTGTCTTGAATGGTTTCCACGCGTTTTCAAGTTGCTTTTTCACATGGGTCAGATCCCTACCCAACTCCATGTGCCTCCAAAAGTCTTAATTGAGTGCTAGGGCATATGGCAGCTACTAGGGAAAGTCTTAAACAACATTAAGTATAGAGTGGTGGGTTGAATGATTGCCTACCACTTATACTTTCCTTGAATCATGGATCTGGTTTTTAGGGTGGCTGGTTTGCCACATGTTAGAGGCTTTACAGGGTGGCTAATGATGTTGGGAGGCTTCCCACTTGTCTACTTAAGTGGGAAGTGCAGACATTACAAGGTGTGCTTAGTATTTTTGTGTTTAGTGCTCTTGTGCTTGAGAGCTTAAGTGCAAAGTGCTAAGGCCAAGGAATCAGAAATCCAAAGGAGTTCAAAGAGGCTAAAGGGCTTGGGAGAAAGCCAAGGAAGCCAAGGAGAGAGAGAGCTTAAAGGGTTGGAGTCTTGTAAGTCTAGAAGCTAAGGAGGGAAACACCAAGGGTGAGAGAGTGTTCACAAGTGCATCAAAGTGTTGAGCAAAGGGGTGTGAGAGAAAAGAGAGCTTGGGAGAGAATAGAGTTCTAAGGGGGTTTTCTTTGTAAACCAAAGTTGTAACCTATTCTTTCATGAAGTGAATTTCTCAAGGGGATCACCAAGAGGAAGTAGGCAAAGAGTTGGCCGAACCTCTATAAATCTTGTGTCACTTGTGTTTGGTTATTTTCTGTGAGTGTGTGTGTGTGATTCATCCATCATTGTGTGTGTTACAAAGTCCATCAACAACAAGATCATTAGAGGAGTGCATTCTATTTGCACAACAATATATTTGGAAGGTTTGATGTGCAAATGAAGATGCCAGCTGGGGACTCAGCTGGTACTGTCACCACATTCTATGTAACAACTCTCAATCTCTATAGCTCTTCCATTTTGATTGCATGTGCTGCTCGAATTTTTCTGAGATGCCCTTCAATTAATTCTATATATATTTTCATAAGCACTTGCATGCATTGCTAATTATTGAAACATATGCAGTTATCTTCTTCACGTCCAAATCATGATGAGATTGACTTGGAATTTCTGGGCAACTCAACTGGGGAGCCCTACACTCTCCATACAAATGTCTACGCCCAAGGGCAGGGGTCCAAGGAACAACAATTCCACCTATGGTTTGATCCCACAAAGGATTTCCACACCTACTCCGTTGTTTGGAACAGCAAGCGCATTATGTAAGTAACACTCCCCCATCATGGACCGTATTTCTAACCACAATGTAAACCATATCTCTAATAAGGGTCATGTATATGGTCCGCCTCTATTAGAAATGTACTGGTAGACTAACATTATCGGCCAATATCCACGTTGTATCAGATATTGTATATCGGTATCCAATACCAAACAATATTTACCTTTAAATTAAATTCTTTAGAAGTTTCTCATTTTAAGACCTCTTCCTATTTACAACTGTTTCAGATTCTTGGTGGATGGAAGTCCAATTAGAGTGTTCAACAACTTGGAATCACTTCGCGTTCCATTTCCTAAAAACCAATCCATGAAGATTTATGCAACTTTCTGGAATGCTGATGACTGGGCAACACAAGGTGGGCGTGTGAAGACTGACTGGAGCCAAGCTCCTTTCTCTGCCTCTTACAGAAACTTCAACATCAATGCTTGCCTTGGGTCACGTGGATCATCATCAACATCTTGCTCCACATCTACCAATTCCTCAGCATGGCAGAACCAAGGGCTTAATGCTGCAGGCCGGAACAGGCTTCGATGGTTGCAACGCAAGTTCATGGTCTATGACTACTGCACTGACCGTCCTAAGTTCCCGAAAGGTCTCCCGCGAGAATGCAAGCATTCGAGGGTCTAGATTTCTTCTAGAGAGGCCACCAGATGCCAAATGATCTAAGCTTGCTCTCTAAATTATAGAAACGGAGACCTAATCATTAGATGATAATAGTTCAAATTTCTCCAACAATGCCATTGGGTTTCATGTCAAAATTGAGCTTAATAAATTCAGGATTACGCCTACCCAGTTCCTTGAGCAAAAATACTCAAAATCCAAACCAGTCCTGCACAGCATATGTAATTATATATAAAGATGCAATCTTTGGGATACTTCTTTTTCCTTTCCTGCTTAATTCTTGTAACCCAGATCGCAACTGTTACTGGGTAGGACAGAAATGGTCACGAGCACAATCTCCATGAAGAAAGCTTTTAATTTTAGCATTTCAAACTTTGACTGGTAGCAAATAGCAACAGCATTATGCACAAGTGATGTAGGTAGTTTGTCGATTTGCCACAACTTTAAGTTGACAAAAGGAATTTAAATATCGATATTCTAAAAACAATAACTCACTCACGAGTGTCAAGTGCAATTTGCTGTGTAGGTATCTACAGAGAGGGATCAGGACCACCACCAGAAAACCTGTATCCAGCTCTGAAAAAAGCTTATGCTAAGGACAATTGGGGCTTTACTGCAGAGTCAACGGCTAATTTTCCAAGGGGCGTCTGCATAAAAAGGCCCCAAACATCAACTTCAACAGCTCTCTTCTAGTCCTACACTCTATCTGTCTAAGCTCATTTATGTAACCAAAACAAAAGATGTCATCTTTCTGTCCATATGCTTTTTGCTTCTATATTCGCAAGAACTATTCCTCCACCAAACTTGCAAACAGTTAGAGAGGAACAGGGGAGGACCACTTAGAAAACAAAACCCAACATATAAATCTTCTTCAGACCCCAAAAAAAAAACATATAAATCTTCTGATGTCTACAGAGCCTCTTATCTCTAACCTGTGCGCACTAGTTTCAATTCTCACTTCTCTCTCTCTCTCTCTTAACACACCTTCACATTAGCTTTTGTCAAGTGGTTGTGGCTCTGACATTTCAATTACTCAACTGGTGATTTCCACAGCTGCACCAATATAAGTGCCTGGCCAACCCAGTCTGCATAATTCATCCATTCTCACGGCTCTTTCCTTTCGGTTTCATCTTAATCTGCTAGAGTATCTCAAATCTTCAATTTCAAATTCGGCAAGGTTTAATCTCCCGGGTTTTTTTTTCAGACAAAGAAAAGCTTGATTTGCTAATTCTAGGTCATGATTTACAATACATCTCACCACAAAAAGAACAGTCAATATGGAAATTAAGATTACAAAAAAGAACAGTCACATTCCAATAAATAGCAAAAGAGAACTAAGAAGGGGAAAATAAAATTTAGATTTCTTCACAAATCGGATACAACATAGTCGATACAAATACAGAATCAGCCTACGGAATGACCATAGAGTTTCAGTACAACGACTACAATCCAAAATATGTCAAGATCTCTGAATTCTTCCACAAGAACTATCAAATTGTAACATTTTTTAAATGCTCAACGGACCAATAGCTTCATTCCCTACACCACACACCATTTATCGCTTTATGTACTCCAGCAGTGATGTGCAGAATTGCGAGCTCACTCCTGTATGAAACTTGAACCATTCAAAGTCCATAAAGCATGCATCACTGCTACCTCTGGCATTGAAGACAATAGAATTGAACAAGAGAAAATTTCAATTACCATAAACAGAAAATATTATTTCCTCAAATTTAACAAAAGCACAATCTGCAGCCCATACAAGAGTCAAAAAGCCAAATGCACCAAAACCAACTTTTCAACCAGACTTAAGAGGGAAACAATGATGCCTTTCATGAAATAACTCTGAGGTTTGCAACATTCATTTATCAGTTTTGTAGCCATCTATTTTCTCACTCACAATTCACATCAAAACCTCCGAGCAACATTGTTCTTCCTTCTTAATAAGTTTCAGTTGTAAATAAAAACAGTGCCATGACTAAAGCCTAACATCTCCCATTTCCCTACAAGACCATATAAACACACAATGAGAACAGGGGAACCAAGACTGATAGGAATCTATCTTAATCAAGGCATCAGTTTTCAGGTGTGGCCCCTCTAGACTTAACCTCTTATTCCTTCAGCTCTACCAGCCTATGGACGACTTCTTCAGAAAAACCTCACAATGACATAAATGGAGGCAATTATTGAAGCCTGACAAATTTAATCAGGTTACTTCAGTTTCTGATCTGATGCCATTTACTCTGTACCAAGAACCACCTCCAGGAAAGAAAAGGGAAAAAAGCACTGTCACTAAGCTCGTTGCAACTATTCTTATCTCTAAAACCACTGTACACCATCACTATTCACTTCAAGTTGAATACTATTGACAAGATGCATTTGTTCTCCATTATTATTACAGTCAAGGTAATTAATTCTAGTCTTAACAGTGATTCTAACCATATAACTTGTAGCCAGGAGGTGGCCTGGAGGTCCTTAGCAGATATATATCTCTTCCCTTTCAAATTTTGCAGAGCTATTTGTATCAGAAGTCCTTGGTGCAGATATTAATTTCCACTGCTCCTTCTCACCTTGTTTTCAAACTACATGCTTTGATGCGGGTAGATGAAAAGGGGTGCTCCAGTGTTGTAGAAATTATTAGGCAAGGCTTTCTATGTTTCCTAAAGTTCTTTGCGCCTTCAGTCATGAAATAGCATGTCACAGAGTTTTGAATTGAAAGGCAAAGGAGCTACTATCACATTGGCATTTGATTTCTACTTGCAAAGTGTATGATTTATCTCTCTCTCTCAAACCATTAACTCAAGAAACCAACAACACTTTGCAACAGTGACTCATACAACAAAGATTCATAATACTTTTGGAAAAATGCTAATAGAACCCATTAAACACCAAAAATTCAGATTTCAGAATGCAACATGGCTCAGCATCCAGTAGGGTTATCAAAATTACCTAAACAATAAAGATATATACCCACCCATATGGAACAAGAGAAAACTTGCTGGAAATGTAAATTTCAAAGGGACCCAAAAATGCGAATCTTTCCTTCTTCCTTTACAGAAGAAAGAAAAAAGAAGAATAAAAAATCATCATTTGGGACCAGAGAATGAAACCCATTAACTCAATCGAACCCATGAGCACCAATGTGACTAATAAATTCAAGTTGAGGACTTTGCCTCTTGGATGGTTCAATGCAACCCAAAACAACAGCAACACAGCAAAAAAAAGAAGAACAATAACAAAAGAAGAGAAATAAATTTGTGCATTAAATGAGAAAACCAAAAGCAGTTACCTTGAGGATTGGAGACAGCTTTCCAATGAGATGTGCCTCCAGGACAAGGAAAAAGAGCCATGACAAAGAGATTGGGTTGGAGTTGCAGCTACCATTGTTTCTTGCTTTTTTTGTTTTTTGTTTTCCTTTACACTTTCACTTGGTTTGATTCGCTCTCTCTCTCTCTCCTCTAGACAATATATATATATAGTCTATGCGTGGGTGCTTCTGTGCTGTGCCTGTAGGTTTAAGGAGGGTTTTAGGATTTGCACGAATCACGAGAAGGCTTAAACTTTTACTGTTCCTCTCCTGCCCCTCCCGCCAAATTTTCTTGTCGTCTGGCCTTCAGTCCAGTCCAGTCTACAGTAATTTCAGTCGAACAATTAACTTATTTTGATTTTTTTTAATCTTCTTTTTTAAATCGTAATTTTATTTTTTTTCTCTTTCTTTTCTCTTGCCATCTAAATTGTTAGTAGAAGAAACACCTAATTGTTTATTACTTTACTTTTGGTATAATAATAATTCTAAAAGAGAAACAAAGATCAAAATGTTACTGACCGTTAACATTATACCCTTCCACCACGTGGGAATTGGGATGGGAAATTGGAATTAAACCAAAAAAGGGCTGTATTTTTTTGAAATAAAAGTAATATTTAGGGAAAGGAAATCAAATAAGGACCTCAAGTGCAAGATAAACGTTCTAAATCACTCGAACTAAAAGTCATTTGCAAGAATGGATGTGATTGCGACGGAGCCTAGTAATGCTTCTATAAAAGCTTCACTCCACATCATGCCGACCTGATCCAAACAGATTTCTTAAAAACCTTAGGGCCCTTTTGATAATCATTTCAGTTTTTAGTTTTCATTTTTCATTTTTTTTAAAACTCAGAACTGAAAACTCGTTTGGTAACTAATTTCAATTTTCAAAAAAACTGAAAACTGAAAAAAAAAAATGTTTGCTAACTGATTTCAGTTTTCAACATTTTTTTCTTCATTTTTTGCATAACAATCTAAAAGGCAAGAAAACATACTTTTTATATAACTACATAAAAAACACCTCTGTTTCCTACCCATATTTTGAATGCAACGAAAAGGAAATGTGAAAGAAAATTAAACTATAACCATTAAAAATAGTTTGTCTACATGTGCTCTTTATATGCAAAGTAAATTCATATAAAGATTCACTTCCGCATAGCTCTTTAAATTTGCATTGCAAAATCATTGAAGCAACTAATACCACATTGTGGAATCTCAAGGCCTAATGCTTCTAATGCACATACAGTAGATAATAACAGCCCTGGCTTTCATGCAAAACAAATGTCAATCATGGTGTCCACATTCCTCCTTTTGCACATCAAACTGCAAACAAATCAAACAGAAAATAATGTCCCATTCAATCAGAAATCATACAGAAAGATGAGACCAAAACCAACAAGCTAGAAATGGTATGACTAAAGTGGGAATTTCCACATTTGTTGGCTAAGTAAGAATAAAAATTGGACTATCGAAAAAGAAAAGGTCGAGGAATTAGAAAATGATATAAAACTAATTGTTATACCCCTTCCCTGCATTCCTTGCATAGATGGTCTCACCTACATGTCCCAAAACATCTATTATTGAATACTCAAGCAAGGAAACACACAAAATAGACTCAATCTACAATGAAGCATATAATTAAAGGACAGCAGTAATCTGTGCAAAATACCAAGTACATGACAGTACTCCTTTGCAATATCTTTTTTACATGACAGTACTCCTTATTCATGGCCGTTGATAACATCCATTACCACAATGTCTTGTGGACAGAGTGCAATTCAACAATTCAACAAAAGAATATCAAGAGGACAATGAAAATGATGAAGTGCTTGCAAGAACATCATTTAATTTTGTGTTCGTTTAATAAAACGTTCAGATGCCCTTCAATTAGACATGAAAAAGGCTGCTCAAAGGCATAAAGCCATTTCCAAATAAGCTAAATGTTATCATTCCTAGCTTACCATGTAGTAACATCTATTGTACAGAAAAGGGAAAAAAATTAAAACTCAACTTAAAATGTCATAATGATGAAAAAGAAGAAACAATAGTCAAGACAACAGTCATCAAACTCACAATAATACGCTTAAGCAAAGAGTCACGAATAAGCCTTTTAAAAAGTCACGAATTCTGATCATTATCACCCAAACTAACAGGAGAAAACCATACTTCACCAACATCCATCTAGTTGTAATCCAGAATTCTGGAAGCACAGCTCCTGGATTAATAGTTATTCTAGACTAACAAATAATGCTCACGGTGCTGAGTAGGACTTATACTCCACAGGAACTCATCAACTTTGAAAGAGAAGAGATAGATTGGTGACTCCGAAACTATGAAATTAATTAAAATTAGATTGATGCATGAGAACCATACCCAGTCATGACAAGCAACAAGAAAATGATCTGCTCCTTCCCTTCTATTCCAGAAAGAATACTTTCTTGCAATTAACCCAACATAGCTCTTCAAGTATTTCTCTAGGACCTTCTTACCATTTTGACAATTTGTCCAGAAAGGGTCAACCTTAGCATATGTGAATCAATCAAACAAAGGGTAAATAGAATAAATGATCTTTTCTGGGGTCCCTCACAACTAATTTTTTATTCCCCTCAACTAGTTTCATAAATCATCCTTCTGAGGCATAAATTCCTCTCATCAAAGGCTGATCAGAATTCGTGACTTTCTATCTAAACCTCAAGCTCATACTGATATAGAATAAAACTAAGCTAGAAACATAACAATGATTCTACACATGAATTCATTACATAAGGGAGATGAGCTAAGCATTTCCTGACTAGGCAAATATGGGTTGAAATAATGAAAGATGCATTCAATGTAAGTTTAGGCAAGAGGAATAGGCCTCATAGAAATAGGTTTATCAGTACAACCAGTCTCAGACATATGCTTGTCTAAAAAAACATAAACGTATGTCTAGACTCAGAAATCAACAAGTACAATGATAACATCACAAATGACATAATCCAGAGTAAAAAATGAATCAACAAGAAATCAACAACGCAACACAAATGACATAATCCATAGTCAAAAATAAATTCTGCAACCAACAAGCTATTTAGACTAGATTCTTTGAAAGAATTTAAAAAGCCATTTAAACAGAGCAGTAAACGCATATGTTGCTATATGATCCCACTGAACTTAGTGGAAAAAGCTGACCTCTAAACAAATTAAATGGTGGAGACTCCTTTGTATCCATGGTCATTCAACACCTTGGAAGGCCTAAAGACCAATCACAATATAACAATTGAACAACAACAACAACAAGCAGCATACAGAAAAAACCAATCACAATATAACAATCGAACATACTAAATGTTAACAATATTAAAGAGATAACAGTGCTCAGAAGTATCAGTAGTAATGTGATGCAGAGTTCCAACAATATTAAATGTTGACCCCATACATACTTCTGTCTGCGAGAGTTAAGCAAATAAAAGAGATAACAGTGCTCAGAGTAGGGTTTTGCAGACCTCGAACAAAATCAGCAGAAAACTCATGGACAAGGAATACTGACTGAGTTACACCTCCTATATACAGTCCACAATTATTCTAATTTTATACATGAATGAGCAGTTTGAATACCAAATTCAATCAATTTAAAAGGCTTGCATGATATTAAGCTACACATTGCTGCACTTACAATGAAGAACCAGCTGATGCAAAGAAACGCTGTGATGATCTGTTGATTTGTAACTAAAGCACATCATCAAGTGACCTGTTAATATGCTTGAATTATGCATGCACTAATCATAAGTGATTTGTCGATCACCAAGTGGCTAATGGAATGAGCTATAATGCTAATAAATAAATAAAATTCAATTAGTTGTCATCATTCTGCAATCATTTCTCCAGATCACTTGTAACTGCTACCAATTGCAAATAAGGAAACAAACTCCCAAAACCAGGATGGAAAAATAACCATTTTGTATGATCGCCATAACGAAGACATAAAGTAAATAGGCAATGTCAAAACATAAACTAAGAAAAAGATCATAACATCAATACCACAATAAAATACTAATACTAAACAATCAAAATTCTGCCGGACATACTGAACACGGACAGCCATACTTGCTCAGATGTATTGAATCCCGCTGCAAAGACTGTTTACCGTCTGTAGACCGCTATGCTGAATTACTCTGTTGCTTTCTTACTTCTCTTAGCTGTCTTCAGCTTTGCTTCTCCGCTCTTCAACTTCTCATGTTCACTCTTCCTCTTCTCCTTCTTTCCAACAGACTCTTCGCCCTTGACTGGCAAATCATCTGCTTTCTTCTTTGTAACATCTTTTTTCTTCCCTTTCAAAGACAGCCCATCTTTCTTATGCTTGATAGTGGCATCATCTTCATCTACCATCTTAGCCAACTTTTTCAACCGTTTCTCAACAGGAACCTCATCATCTCCATATTTCACCTTAATCGACTTTTTCAACTGTTTCTCATTGTTAAACTCACCAAGAACCTGTTCCCCATTCAATTCAGTATCATCTTTCACCTTAGCTGACTTCTTCAACCTTTTGTCACCCTTAAACTCACCAACAACATTTTCCTTCTTCCTCTTCTTCTTCCCCAATTCACCACTACCCGGTTCTTCATTCTCACTTTGCTTACCTTCTCCAATATCACCATCACCAACCAATTCATCATCGTCAAGCACCTCACCAGCATTGCTATCCATATACCTCACTTCATGAATTCTACCCTTCTTCTTACTCACTTTCTCACTCTTCAAACCCTTACTCTCAGACTTAACAACCTCTTTCACTGCCTCCTTACCTTCCTCATCACTCTTAGCTCCCTCAATCTTCAATGTCAAATCTGGTACGGCCTGGTAAACCGGCAATGCAAGCGACTCCAGAAACTTCAAGTGAAATGACCTCACATCCCTCCACTTCTTAGGCACAATCTCCACAATCCCATTAATTGCCGCAACCACATTCTCCACAATCTCATCAACGCTCATCGACACCTTCGCTACCCTCACCACGCTGCACGTCCCGGTACTCAAGAACAACAAGGCCGACTCACATGCCCTGTCAACCTGCTCCTTCCAATTCTTGTGCACCAAGTCCACAGGCACCGGAATCTTCTTCTTCTTAAAAAAGTGCTTCCCCAAATACTTCGGAAGCAAAGGCACAATCCGCCTATCAGCCAAAAACATATCATAAGAATGCAACAGCTTCCTCTTGGCTTCAAAGGGCACGTAATCAGTCTTGAGCTTTGAAAGCTTCAAAATTTTCGAGATGGGTATATTCTCGGCCTTGATTTTCTTCTGGATGAAGTCCTTGGTGAGATTGGACTTGGGCCCATCGTCGTATATCAAGCAGAGCTCGGAAAGCTGGGAATGGAGGGGATTTGGGAGAGGGACTTTGTAGGCATTTACGCGGGCCTTTGGTGGGATTTTCTTGAGGGTGAGAACGAGATAGGCGAACTCGTCGGATTCTAAGAGATCGGGTTTCTCGGTCTGCAACTTGGAGTTTCGCCATTTGAGGAGGGCATTTACAGCTTTCCGCACCGTCTTGGTGATGGCTTTGGTGGGTTTGGTTGTGGAAGCTGGAGGAGCTGGAGCGGTCATAGTCATGGAGGCAGAGGAAGAGAATGGGGCAGAGAAAAAGGGGGGGTCTTGTGCTAGGGTTTAAAGGAGAGCGAAGATGACTCGGGAAAGATGGGAACTTTTGGAGGTTTTAGTTTTAGGGTTTTTGGAGAGGGCCGGGCTTGACAAATATGTAATATAAATTGGGGCTAACTTGGGTTTGTTATGGGGCCACATTGAATTGGCCTAGAGACTTTAGGGTTCAGGGTTCAGGCACTAATTATGGGCCCACCTCAAATAAGTCCTTCATGCAAACCGGAAGCCTATCTTACTAAATACTCCTAATCGGCTAACATTTCTTGATTGGAACAGTCAGAAAGTTAAAATTTTGAATGGCACAAATATATACGTCCAGAGGAGAACACAGATCTGAGGAGGGTTGAGGGAATTATAAATGAGAGTAAAAGAGAGGGATAGAAGGAACTCACAGTGAGACAGCGATGGGCTCTGAGATTGAAAGGTCAAGGAGCTGCCGCAGCTCGGAGATCCAAACGAAGAAGAAGAAGCAGAAGAAGCAGCTGAGGAACAAAGAACAGTTTCGGAGATCCAAACGAATTACGAAATCATTTGACTGCAAAATATTCGACCAAAAAAAGTTCTGTTAACAAATTTCGACCGTTTCACAAATAACTAATTTTATATATTTCCTTTCGACCCGTACCCGACAACTTCCGGATCCTCTAAGTCCAAACTCGAAACTTCCGTACGCCAGCTTGACCAGAGAACAAGTGCGAATATTTTTCTTATTATTGTAAAGGACTTGTTGTAGTGGAGGTAATTAAGATTTTGTATGTTTTTTAGACAAAACAATGAAATTCTTTACTAAAATGGTTTTCCGTTTTGATTTATTTGTCCACCCAAAGGTTATTTTCTGATTTGTTTGTATAAATAACTATAATTATGCCTTCATAATATTTTTTTCCTTTTCGTTTATTTATCAAAATTGGGCTTGGTCATTGTCGAACAAAGACTATACAGTTGGACCGAGCCGAGGCCTGTGGTACAGTGTGGCTCCAAGGGAGCTGCTAGAATACGGACGTTATTTGCGGAGTGTTAACAACTGTTCAATTCAAATGAACGGTTTAGAGCATCTCCAACAGTGGTAGCAAAAAAAACTTTTCAAATTGAAGTTTGTTGGCCTACGTACGATTTGAAGAAGCGCTTATTTCTTACTTTAATATTTTCGCGCTTCATCACTTCTTCAATTCAATTAATACAATATTTGACTTTAAACAATAATAATTAATAAAATTCTTTTTTAAAAGATAATATTCTAGAAAATAAATAATATTTATGAAATGTACATCAAACTCATCAAGCAAATAAATGTTTTTAGCCTTTCAATATGATTTTGATTCTCCCAAAACAAAATAAATGTTTTGAAGAAGCAATGTCAACTTACCAGGTTTTGAAGAGAGAGAATGGGGTTCTGATTTGATGACCGAGGTTGAAGAGGTCATTGGAGGAATTTTTCTGATGTGGCTCACCTATTTGAGCATCCCAAAGTGGTTGAAGAGGCTGTTGGAAATGCTCTTAGTTTCAATTTATAGTTTTGTTACAACTTGGTTAAAATTACCCGGCACGGAAAGTACAACCCGAACTTCTCTCTCTTCTCTTCCCTTTTCTCTACCCCTTTCTGTCTTCTTTCTCATATTGTGCCGTCGTTGATGTTGCAGAAAATGGTTCATCATTACCCATTACAACAACTATAACCTGAGATCTTCATAGTAGAGGGAAAATAAGAAAAAGAGACACATGATTCGGTAGTCTCTACTTCTGAACAAGTAAAACCCAAGTTTTGAACAACTTGCAATACTCTTCTTCAACTCCAACTACATTGGTAAGTCAAACACTCCAAAACCACTTCTCTTTGTTTCTTTGTTTCACTTATTTTTCTTTTATGGCTTTTTAATAATTTATAATCTGTTATAGGTTGACACAAGTTTGCATCTTAGTTTTCTATCTGTGCTTTCATGGAAAATTTTAATCGAATCAACATGGAGGAGACAGTAAAAGGAAAGCAAAAAACTCAAGGATCAATTTTGCTACATAACAAAGGGGATTTGCGTTCAAATTCTTGGATGTGTTGCTAGTATGTTTTTTAAAAAAAATTCATTATAAATGTCCTTGTTTTTTTAAAGAGATTGTAAATGTCCTTGTTTTTAACTAATGATGATACAAAATTAAAATTTGTTTCATACTTTTTTGTTTTTGTTTTACGTAATTGTGAAATGTTTGATTCAAACTTTGTGTTATCTAAGGTATCGATAATCTATGTGGGTAAAATGGTTGGGGACTCAGAGGAGAATGATGATTGTGTAATCGTTAATGAAATGATTTACATACCTGCAGTCAGAAATGAGGAAAGACCAAAAGTTGGGATGCAGCTCAATTCACTTAATCTCGTTTATGATTTCTACAATAGATATGCATTCTTGGCTAGATTTAGTATTCGACGTCATTCCAGTGTGAGAGAAAAATACAGTAATGATATTCTAAAAAAAGAATTTGTGTGTTGCAATGAATGTGTGTTTAAAAAGGAGGAAGAAGAGAATTGCAAAGTTGAAGCAAAAGCTTTGATTCAACACCATGCTTTCTGGGTTCTTGGAGACAACAGTCGTGGTTGATTGAAAATGGAGTACAGCACAGCAGGCTACACGAAAACTGGTTTGCACTGGAGATGGGTCCATAGGACGCTGATGATCATGGATTTGACCAGTCACAGGGCGCAAAAGCCCATATCAAGATCAATCCAAACAGAGCAACTGAAGGGCTAGGGGGCGAGAAAGAGAGACGAAGAGGATACTAATGTTAGGGCTCGTTTGGGAGTGCTTCTTCCTGAAGCGCTTATGTTAGTAGGATACTAATGTTAGGGCTCATTTGAATGTCAAATTTAAAAATGCTTTTACACTACATAAAAGCACTTTTGATATTTTGTTGAGTGTTTGGCTGGCATAGTAAAAGCGCTTTTAAAAGTACCCAAATTTTTTAAAAAGAATCCCAAAATATTATAATAAACATAGGAACGATATTGTCCGCTTTGGGCCTCGCCCTCACGGTTTTGTTTCTGGGAGTTCACGAGCAACTTTCCAGTGGGTCACCCATCCTGAGATTGCTCTAGCCCCAACTCGCTTAACTTCGGAGTTCCAAAGAATCCGAAGCCAGTGAGCTCCCAAAAGGCCTCGTGCTAGGAAGATACGTGCCCACACATATAACCACTTCACCTTTCCCTCCCCGAGCGATGTGGGATTGCTCACCGTTCTTGCTTCCCCAAGCTCACGGGTCTTACAATGTGGATGATCGAGGGATTAGATGTGAATGATGAAGGTGAGGACCTTGAGTGTGTGTAAGCATTTGATAGACAAATAAACATACATGCAAAAGACAGATGTATGTGGTTCACCCGAATAATGGGCTACGTCCACGGAGAAGTATGTTCTCATTATGATAATGTGTGTATACATTGTACAAGGGGTTAGACCCAAAGAGAAAGGGAATAATACCAAAGGCTGATGGCCGAAGGCTGATGGCCGAAGGTTGAGGGCCGAAGGCTGAGGATTTGACTGAAGGCTGAAGATCCATGAGCTTGCAAATGGACTCATGGGTTAGCCCATGGTCGCCCAGTGAGCAATACGGAGCCCCAGTAACCCGCACAGCTCTCTCCTAAATTGAAGGAGGGAGGTCTCATTTTATAAGTGAGAGGGAGTCCCCTCCCCTTCCCTTTGCTTGGAGTGGCTTGGAAGTGATTGACCAGATCAGGTACAAACACAACCAAAATAAGCACGAAATTTATCCAAAGCAAATACCACTGCAAGCAGTTCTTTTTTAGTTGTAGAATAATTCATCTGAGCATTATTCAAGGTTCTGCTTGCATAATAAATGACATGTGGCTTCTTATCCCTTCTTTTCCCCAACACAGCTCCAATTGCATAATCACTAGCATCACACATAATTTCAAAAGGTAAAGTCCAGTCATGTGGTTGCATAATTGGAGCAAATGTGAGCATTTCAATTAATTTCTTAAAAGCCTTTTGACAAGAGTCAGACCACTCAAATTTATTATCTTTTAATAGGAGATTGCACAAGGGTCTAGATAGTGCACTAAAATTATGAATAAATCTCCTATAAAACCCAGCATGACCTAAAAATGATCTGACATCTTTTACAGTTTTTGGAATTGGCAAATTCGAAATCAATTCAATTTTAGCTGTATCCACTTCAATTCCATTAGAAGAAACAATATGACCAAGTACGATTCCAGAAGAGACCATAAAATGACATTTCTCCCAATTTAAAACAAGGTTTTTCTCCTGACATCGAACCAATACTTTTTTCAAATTACTCAAGCAATCATCAAAAGAATCGCCAAAAATAGAAATATCATCCATGAAAACTTCAAGAAATCTCTCCACCATATCACTAAAAATACTAAGCATGCATCCTTGAAAAGTAGCAGGTTCATTACATAATCCAAACGGCATTCTACAAAAAGCAAAAGTATCAAAGGGACATGTAAAAGTATTTTTTTCTTGATCTTCAATGGCAATTTCAATTTGATAATAACTTGCGTATCCATCTAAAAACCAATAAAATTCATGACCAACTACCCTTTCTAAGATTTGATCAATAAAAGGTAAAGGGAAATGGTCTTTTCTAGTTTGAGAATTTAGCTTTCTATAATCAATGCACATGCGCCAACTAGAAATAACTTTAGTAGGTATCAATTCATTCTTATCATTTTTAACCACAGTTATGCCAGATTTCTTAGGAACAACTTGTGTAGGACTTACCCATTTACTATCAGAGATGGAGTAAATAATACCCGAATCTAATAATTTCAGTACCTCAGATTTAACAATTTCTTTCATGGTTGGGTTTAACCTACGTTGTGCCTCTCTAGATGTTTTAGCATCATCCTCTAAAAATATTTTCTGAGTACAAACAAGAGGACTAATTCCCTTAGTATCCGCAAGAGTCTATCCAATGGCTGATTTATGAGTATTCAACATATTAAGTAACTTACCTTCCTACAATGAGTCAAGTTCAGAAGATATTACCACTGGGAAAGTGTTGCTAGATCCTAAAAATGCATGTTTAAGCCCGTCGGGTAAAGGCTTCAATTCTAGCTTAGGAACCTCCACATTTGATGGCAATATCTGTTCATCTTTAGGTGGAAGTTTCTCAAATTTTGTGTCCACTTATGATCCTACGCGGAATTAAACAATGAATAAAGATGAGGAATTTTTGGATGTTTCATTAGAATTCATTAAAAAGACTTCTAAAGGTTCAGAGATGTTGGTCTTCTCAAATTGATCATCCACAAGAGCTTCAACCAAGTTCACCACTGCACATTCGTCATCTTCATATGGTTGCCTGAAAACATTAAAAATGTTCATTTCCAATGTCATATTACCAAAACTGAGTGTCATTACCCCACTCCTACAACTAATGTGTGCATCACATGTAGCAACGAAGGGACGCCCTAAAATAATAGGAACTTCTTTTTTCAGATTTTAAAACAGGTTGTGTGTCGAAAACAACAAAGTCAACAAGATAATAAAATTTGTCTACTTGAACCAACACATCCTCAATCATCCCTCTCAGCATATTTACAGAATGATCAGCGAGTTGTAACTTCATTGTGGTGGGCTTCAGCTCACCAAGACCTAACTACAAATATACTGAATATGGCAATAAATTTACACTAGCCCCCAAATCAAGTAAAGCACAATTGATTTAATTTTTTCCAATTACACATGAAAGAATAGGGCTTCCTGGATCTTTATATTTATGGACTTTATGTTGCAATATTGCACTCACATGCTCAGTCAAAAATGCAGTTTTCCTTACTTGATGCTTTTTTTTGAATGTGCATAAATCTTTTAAGAATTTAGCATAAGATGGGATCTGTTTAATAGCATCTAGCAGAGGAATGTTAATTTGTACCTGTTTAAACGTTTCCAAAATTTCAGACTGGTGACTCAATTTCTTGGGTGGATTTAAAGCTTGGGGGAAAGGAACATGAGAATGATATTCATTAGATTCATTCAATTGCGACTTGTCAACTCCATCATTAATCTTAGATTTTTGAACTTTCCTTAGGTGAAGGTGTGTTGTCAATTATTTTACCACTTCTAAGAGTAATGACTGACTTAGCATGTTCAATGGAAGATTCACAGGAATTGGGCCCTTTTGGATTTGGTTGAGTGTTTGCAAGAAATTTTCCTTTTTCATTAACTGCCAATAAATTAGTTAACTTGGAAATTTGACTCTTAATTTCTTTAATTTATTCACCTAATTGACCAGATGAAATTTCATATCTTTGATTTTTCTTTCGTTGTTCATGCATAAATGTTTGAAGAGTATCGCTCAAAGATGGTCGAGCATTAGGTGCATGAAACTGATTATTTGAAAAATTCCTATCATTTACGTGAGGTTGATTTTCATTACTTCAACGAAAATTCGGATGATTCCTTGTTGCTGGATTGTAAGTATTTGAGAAAAGGGAATATGGTATCCCAAAATTTCTGTCACAACCTGACTCCTTTAGCACGATATTGTCCACTTTGGGCCCCTTTCTCACGGTTTTGTTTTTGGGAACTCACGAGCAACTTCTCAGTGAGTCACCCATCCTGGGATTGCTCTAGGCCAAACTCGCTTAACTTCGAAGTTCCAAGGAATCCGAAGCCAGTGAGCTCCCAAAAGGCCTCATGCTAGGAAGAGAAGTGCCCACACATATAAGGCATTTCACCGTTCTTGCTTCCCCAAGACACGGGTCTTACAATCCACCCCCCTTGGAGCCCAGCGTCCTCGCTGGCACACTTCCGGTCGGAGTCCAGCTCTGATACCATTATGTCACGATCCGACTCCTCTAGCATGATATTGTCCGCTTTGGGCCCCTCCCTCATGGTTTTGTTTTTGGGAACTCACGAGCAATTTTCCAGTGGGGCACCTATCATGGGATTGCTCTAGCCCAAACTCACTTAACTTCGGAGTTCCAATGAATCCGAAGTCAGTGAGCTCCCAAAAGGCCTCGGGCGAGGAAGAGAAGTGCCCACACATATAAGGCACTTCACATTTCCCTCCCCGAGGGATGTGAGATTGCTCACCGTTCTTGCTTTCCCAAGACACGAGTCTTACAATTTCCAATAGCAGCACAATGCTCCTCATAAACTCCTTTCATTTCCTGAAAAGTTGGACAATTTTTAAGTGTGACCAATCTCATAACAAGAATCACATACTTGATTGATATTAGCTTGATAAACAGTTTGAGGCAGATTAGATTTGTCCATTTTTAAAACTTCTACCTCTTTAGCCAAAACCTCATATTTTATCTTCAAATTGTATTCTTCCTTTAATTGATAAATTCCTTTATTAGTAGAATATATGACATTTTTCGACCTATCAGTGGTCTCAACTGGACTAGGGGTAGTCCATTGATGAGCTTTTTCAGCAATTTCATCCAAAAATTCTAGAGCATCAGCAGGGTCTTTGTGCATAAAATTTCCGTTACACATAGACGCAATAAATTAGCGATCACGAGGGAGAAGTCCATCATAGATATAACTGGCAAGACCCCAATTCGCAAAGCCATAGTGTGGGCACAAATTCAAAAGCTCTTTAAATTTTTCCCAAGTTTGATATAAAGTTTCATTTTGTTTCTGGGAAAAATTTGAGAATCTTTCCTTAAGAGCGATTGTCTTATGATTAGGAAAATATTTATTAAAAGATGCCTGAGTCATTTCTGCCCAAGAACCTATAGACCTAGCCCTTAATGAGTATAGCCAACTTTTTGATTTTTCTTTCAAAGAAATTGGAAAAAATTTTAACCTTATTAAATTAATTGCATTAGGTTGACCATTATAAAAGGTGCCAATAGCTTCCTCAAATTCCCTAACATGCACATAAGGATTTTCATTTTCCATGCAATGAAAAATAGGTAACAATTGGATCATTCCAGGTTTAAAATCATAGTTTGGCATGTTAAGTGGGAACATTATGCATGAAGGATTAGGTGCACGAACAAGATGCAAATAAGTCTCTAAAGTTCTAGGTGCAACTACTTCTTCATTTAGTGAGATCTCATTATGCACTATCTCAGCATTAATCTCTTGTTCAATATTCACAGTGTCTGCCATGCTTTCAAATTTGTCAGATATTTCAGATGAAGAACTTGAAATAGAATGTTCCAAATTAACAGTTTCAGACTTTTAACAAATCTCCCTAGATGATCTCTAGGTCGCATAAAGATAAATAAGTAAACAAAAAATAAATAAAAAACTAAATGAACAAAAATTAAAGTGAGATGATTTTGGAAAGAATGTACCAGATGTGAAGAATTTCACATAACAAGCAAACCTCCCACCAACAGAATCTTTGTACTCCTTGACATGCCGCTCCCCAGCAACGGGGCCAAAAATTACACACTAATATTAAAAGCGTTCCCCCTAACCTTAGTTAGGGAGTTAGTTCCCCATAAAACTATAAATAATTCGAGATCAGTCCAATTCTGATGACAAAAGTTGTGTGCAATCCTCGCATTTGTTGTTATTAATATAAGTCCTCTGACTTTTGTGCCATATAGGATTACATGCCTTTTTTGATTTTTTGATGTTTACTTCTTATTTTTTTAAATTTGTTTAATTATTTTGTGATTCCAATTTTGCCCTTAAAATGTAAATAAAGTAAGAATTGATAATTACGTGGTATAAATGGGGAAGGAATTGATTTCTATCACAATAATGATGAGATTTCATTATGCTTTTAATATAGGGTCATAAATAGGGTAAAAACTGAGATTTCATTATGTAGTGCATAATTGTTTTCACATTAGCTCGACCTTAAGATAAATAAAACAAATGTTATACATTTTTTCAATAGGTTCAAATCCAATGCAATAATTTCTTTATATAAAAATAAAAAATAAAAATTCTAACCTACCTTTACAACTACGCTCCAAGTAAAATTACCAGACGTATACCAACACTTATTTGCATCCAAAGGGAGGTATTGAGACCCACCCTTACCTACACCATAGGTATATATTTTCACTCAAACCTTACCTATACCATAGGTATTTTTATTTGTATTTTGACCTAGTTACCTACAACACGCTTAAAACCCCAAACGTTACCTACACTATAGGTATACACCTCACTATAGAGATTTACCTGTAAGAGAGGTTCATATGTACAAATTTGTAATACAGGTAAATTCAAGATAGTTTACCTATGTTATACGTAAACTTGGGTGATGGGAAACTTGTGTTATAAGTACAAACAATTGGGGTTTAAGACCTGTCGTATATGTAACATTTGGTATATCATAGGTGCATTTTACTTTTCAGGTCCTACAATACAGGTAAATTGAAGATAGTTTACCAATAAACATGGGCTTAAGACCTGTCACATAGGTACCTATTGCCACCAGGAGGTCTATTTACCTATAACACTGATATAGGTAGTTTGTCTATTGCCACCATGAGGTCTATTTACCTGTAAACACTATATTATGCCTTGTTAGTATGTTGTTTTGTTCTCATTTTCGGTTGGCTTTGGTGCCTTATTGCCTTTTTTGAATCGAAGTTTTGTTAACAAAAAAATAAAACAAGTTGGATATATGTCGATACAGTATTCAACTAAAGCTGCAGATAAACATGTAATGGTGAAGGACAAAGTGCAGATTAATTATACAATGTAATGGTGAAAAACTAGAAATCAATTATATGATTCAATATAATTTCAAACGCAGAAATCCACAAATCTCTCCATAAATAGGCAAGAAATTAGAGGAAATTAGCTTGGAAAGAGCATGACTTTTGGTGGAAACGTGATTTATGCGATTTGTGATTTGTCTCCCGTTGTTGCCTTTTTTATATAATGGCAGAAATTGTAATTATATTTAAATTGGTGGACATACTGTTTGCTTACGTGGCTACACGTTTGGTCTTGTGGACTGGAATCAAGAGGTAACGACTCGTGTCCTTCGTCCATAACACATTTGTGAAATTGGACCCATATCTAAGAGCCTCTAAAAACTAAGGCAGAATTTGAAACTTTAAAACTAGAAGCATAGTGGAAGGAGAGATCTTGAAAAGTTTGCAAGTTCTTTGTGTAGTTTTTAAGCTAGGAGGGACTTCTCAATTTATAGGAAAAGAGATGCATCCCCTATTGGTTGAAATTTTCTATTCACTGCCAGCTTTCTCTTCAAATTGTAGCCAGACCTATTCCAATTCTCCTTTGCTTCTTGGTTATTGACTGATGATTTCTTCTTCTTTGTCTTCACTGCATGCTGGCACTTCATTCATTTTATATTTCTTTTGTTGGCTGGCCACTTCAATTAGTCTCACAATTTAAGGCGGGTAGGAGACTATGATAGCAACCCAAACCATCTTTCAATTCTTCTTTTCCTCTCATTGGTTGCATAAGGATTTAATATTATTTCCTTCTTTCAATTTGCATGCCAAGTTGCGTAGCTTTCCTTCAAGCTTTGCTTTCTTATGTGGATGACTTCATTCTTTGCATTTGTCTTCATCATTTGCCTTATTTTTTATTTATACAGTTGCTTAACTTCATTCTACCACACATGAATGATTTTTTTCTTCAATTCCTTCTTAGCTTTACGTGCATGCATGGTTCCTTGGTGTGAATTGTTGACATCTTTCAACATTCCATTCTTTTACCTAAAACAAACAAAAATAGTATAAATTCACTCACAATATAATAAATAAACAAACTAACAAATGTGATTTAGGATTAATACTTGTACATATTTTAGCTTTTATCACACCCCCCAACTAGCCTATTGGTAGTCTCTAGAATCAAAGCGATTCAAAAGAATTGAACACTTAAACTCAAAAACAAGAAACAAACACAACAATTATAAGCCACTTTCGCAGGGATCTTGATTGCATTTAGCATATGTAACAAGTCTTTAAACCCCTAGGTTGCCCTAGTGGATGAGTATAGTCTCGTGAGAGTTTTCAGTGATGATACTCACAAACATCAAAAAGCCATCATAACAAAAGAATAACAAAGCGATAACATTATGAATTTTCAACTCATGGACAATTTTTAAAAGAACAAACACACCCAAAATTAATCTCATATTTAGAGTCATAGTCACTTATAACCATTTAGTAACTTTTCATTTGTTTCTTTTGGTGTAAAGTGAATCAACACAAATGAGAGACAAAAAGTCAATTTTAATAACACTAACTTGATTATTCCAAGTATAGTCAAATTTCATTGTAAATAACTAACCAAGGCCTTCTCTTTTTTTTTTTTTTTTTATAAATTTTTTTAAGCTATTAAATTGCCAGAATTTAAAGAAACAATTCAAGTAACCAAAAGTAAACTTTTTGCCTTGAATTAATATTCGGACTTGAGATTCAAACCTATATTGCTCCATTTAATCCTCGTGCTCCCTTAAATAATGAAATCATATTTTTATAGGTTAGTTTTTTCAATTTAATATAATTCGTTTAGTATTTGTTATATTGCTCCGTTCTTGTAAGTTGTAATCCTCGTGTTTCCTTAAACAGTGGAATAATATTTTTTAATAGTTTTTACATTTAATAGATTTGATTTAGTCGTATGAAACCTTGTTGGCAAACATGATCATCAAAATCTTGGGATTCCTAGTAGATTCTCTTTGTAATTTATACTTTTGTTGTGTTTAAAAAATAATTGTTCTATTTTTGCACGAGTTCATTTTTAATCACCACCTAGCATCACCACAATACTTTAAACAAGCCATGTGCCACACAAGAACTACTGAAAAAGGGGTGAACACCAATGTTCTTGTTTAAGTTTCAATAGTAATTTGACGTGTGTGGTACTCTTTTTCTTCTCCTGAAGTTTTATCCCATTGACTTTTCTTCAAGGAGATTTTAATAAGGTCCCTCTTCTCTATGCTGCACCTATTATTCCAGATGATTGATTAATGAATTCCCTTTTGCTCTGAAAAAAAAAAATCTGACCCGTTCTTCAGAAAAATTAAGTGAATTATTTGGAGAGACAAAACATTTGTCTCTTTATCTCTGAGAGATGTGACATGTCCTAGACACAAAAACTATTTTATGCCCAATACTTTATTATAATTTAGATTTGAAGTAATTTTTTATTTTCAAACTCTGTTTTTATCTACTTTACACAAACGATTTTGTGCTCAATAATTTATAATAATTTAAGTAACCTTTTCTTTTCTTTTCAAACTCTGTTTAATATTTCATGGCTTCCACTTAAAGTTTCTTCTTTTTCTTTTCTTTTGTGTTTTTTTTGGGCAACCTTCCACCTGAAGTTTAAAACTTTAGACCATAGAAAATATCCCACCCATCACCCTACTTTTTTGAAGCCCTTTTTCTCTCCCCCTCTCCATTCTCTGTGCCTCTGCTGCACCCATTTACTGAATTTCTATTTTTGATTCTATAGATTGAGCTTGATATAGTTAGTCGCTGTTGTAACTTTTGCTTAAGTAATGTTGCTACTATCTCATTCTAGCTTTTGATTGATTTTTTTTGTGCGTGATAGAGGAGGACAAGTGTTGCTGTTGGTGCTTGCTTTGATTAAATTGAATGATATGCCGTTTTTAATGTTCGGAAATTTTTGGAAAAAGTACAAATTTGAAGAGGAGAAGGCTTACTTTCAAGAGGTTGATGCCTTTGAGTTGTTGGAAGAGAGAGAGAGGAGGTGGTGGTGGTTGAGAAACAGAGAGTAGATAAAAACAGACGAACAATGTGAGTTAAAAGTTGAGGAGTGAGTTAAAAGTTTTTGAAAATGGACAGAGATGGGTCGGATTCCATGCTGTGAGAAGGACAATGTGAAAAGGGGGCAGTGGACACCTGAAGAAGATAACAAGTTATCTTCCTACATTGCCCAACATGGCACTCGTAATTGGCGGCTCATCCCCAAGAATGCCGGTAACAAGTTCTCTCTCTCTCTCTCTCTCTCTCTTCCCTAAAGCTTTCTTTGTTCGATTTATAAGGTCTACAAAGATGTGGGAAGAGCTGCAGGCTGCGGTGGATGAACTACCTCCGCCCTGACCTTAAGCATGGCCAGTTCTCAGACGCAGAAGAGCAAACCATTGTCAAACTTCACTCTGTTGTTGGCAACCGATAATTTTGACATACCAAATTAAGCACTGCACATATCTTGTGATTAACCTTTTCTGGCTGAACTGGATTTCTTATCCCTATGAATCTCCAACAATGGTGGTTAATCTGATTGTTCATGCAGTTTCTTCTTGTTGATGCTCAAAATGGTTCAGCCAAGATTGAGTTCAACTTAGTGATGAGGTGTGGTGGATGAAGGTGAGGACCTTCGGTATGTGTATGAAGATTTGGGCAAGCGATAAATATACAGAAGACGAAGATATACGTGGTTCACCCTTAATGAATGGACTACGTCCACGGAGAAGTGTATTCTCATTAATAATGTGTACTTTACATTTGTACAAGGGCTGGGCCCAAAGATAAAGAGAAGTAGGGCGAAGCCCATGACTAAATACAAAGCCCACTGTAGGGGGATCCCTTTCTAAGTGGAGAGTGGTCTCCTTATATAGGTGACAAAAGAGTGGTCTCCAACATAGCGATGACATCCTCTTGGGTGACAAAAGATGGTCCCTTTTGTTCAGACCCCTTTCCAGCAGCAGCAGACTCCTCCTGTGGGTGTCTCTCGTTTTCTTCGCTTGGCTTGGATACCGAGCTTTTCAGTTCCTTGATCGTGTCTTCCATCTCCTTCTGAGTTTCTCCCATGGCATGGATGGCAGCGATGAGATCTGAGAGGGTGAAAGCTCCCTCACTTGCACGTCCTTCTTCCCTAGAAGAGGCATTTTGCCTTGATTCCGAATCACCATGGTCTGGCCCATCTTGGGAGGTCATGTTGTTGCTTCTAGTCTTCTTCTTTGGAGGCATTAGTGAAAATGGCAGCCTGCTCCCCAGCAGAGTCGCCAATTTATGTAGGGGTGTTTTTGTTCCAGCAGCCTGACGAATGGGCTTGGGCTACTGTAAGAAGAAAATGAACAAAAATCCCCCGATGCCTGAGTTCGAAAACCAGACTCCCAAAAGAATTTTTAAAAGACTTGCTGAAGCCTTAGAGAAATACGTTTGGGTCCTTTTCACTAATAACCAAAAGAATGCATTAAACTTGTTAGGGACTTAGCATGAGGAGCTTGTGGCATGGGAGCTGAACTTTCACAGGTTTAGCAATTTGAGAGAGAGACCAAAGCATGAGTTTACTTCAGAAAAAGCAGGCTCTAGAATGGAGAGGGGAGAATTAGGAGGGCTTCTATCTCAGAAAGAAAGAGAGAAACGATGGGAGTAGAAGATGGTGTAAATTCCAGTTTTGCTTGACAAAGCTTGGTCTTGCTCGAATGGTGTGTGTTCTTTGGGTAGAGGAGCTCCTTTTATAGGCATTTGGAATTCTAATTATATGATCTTCCACCCCCATATTTTCCTTTGCTTCTTTCAATTCGCTCATTTTGGTGAAAACTCCTTGACCAGAGCGTACAATCAATGGTTTCTTAAGGTTCCAAGGTTTTATGCGGCAGCCTCCCCATGGGGCTGAGGCGCCACTTGCTTTTGCTTTTGGCTTTTCAAACCGTAGCTTGTAGAGGAAAGGGAAGACTGGGCGAAGCCCTTTACCCAGTGGGTGTTTCTTCTACGTTCATGGATTTCCTATGGTCTTTGCTATGGTTCCTTGTTGACCACATGGGAGTTCGATGTGGGTGGAGCTCGATCTTTGAATGAAGAACGCTGGTGGGCTTTGTGTATTGCATTGGGGTTATTGATGCTCTCCTTTCCAGCCGCCCACATGCTTTTGTCAAGTCAGCTGGAAGTGGCTTATTGGTTTTTGGGCATTCTAACTATCATGGATTTTCCTTAATGCTACCACAGCCTATGGGATATTCTCCTAAGGCATTGGACCCATTTTTCTCTCTCATGCTATCCCATGTATTTGGGCCCGAGGAATGGGCCCGAGTTTTAGTGCTCCAAAGTGGCCTAAAACTTCCATTCCTTGGTCCCTCAATGGGCCCTGTGAGTACTGCACTCCATCCATACCACAACCTTCTCAAGAAGCCCCGGTGATTACGTGGCTTGGGCCCACTTAAGCTTGTAGCACGGCTTGGCATTAGAATTGCGTGTCTATATGTCATGCTTGCGCTTGAGTTTTATTGTGACATAATAAGCCATGATTTGGGCCAAGTAGCATCGGATAAGTCGACGAGCGTGAACTTATACAGACGATGCATTTTGGGCCATTTTGTGCATGCTTGCTTGGCGTGGCATGTGGCCTATAGCTTATGTAGGTGCGCCCTACAATTTCTCGCATGTCCCGATCGTGCTTCTTTTGTGATTAATTATTTGCGCTGGGCCGAGAATAGACTTGGGCCTGCCCCTTGGATTTTTGGGCCTCAACACTAGGCACGGGGGTGCAGAAGGTAACACAAAGCTTGCATGTTGCAAGGCAATGTGGCTAGGCACGAGGGTGCCGAAGGCAACACAAAGCTTGCATGTTGCAAGGCAATGTGGCTAGGCACGAGGGTGCCGAAGGCATAGGCTGAAGGAGCAAAGCTTGCATGTTGCAAAGCGAATTGCCTAGGCACGGGGGTGCCGAAGAAGTAGGCTGGAGGTGAAAGCCAAGGGTGCAGGTGGAAGGTGGAGTGCTTAGGCACGAGGGTGCTAAAGGTGCGGGCTAAAGGTATAGAAGCCGAGGGTGAGGGCTGAAGGCGTAGGCTAAGGGCAAATGATGTTTGCCGAAGGATTGGGGGATCAGGCCGAAGGCACGGGGTGCCGAATGAGCAGGCTGAAGGCGTAGGCCAAGGGCAAAGGGTGTTGCCAAAGAACTGGGGGATCAGGCCGAAGGCACGGGGTGCCAAAGGAGCAGGCCAAAGTTGCGGAGTGCCGAAGGATCGAGCCGAAGGTATAGGGTGCCGAAGGCACGGGGCACCGAAGGATCTGGCCAAAGGCATAAGTTGCCTAAGGAGCGGGCCAAAGGCACAGGGTGCCGAAGGTAGGGGCAAAAGGCGCAAGGTGTCAAAAGAGTAGGCTAAAGGCACGGGTGCCGAAGGAGCAAACCGAAGACGAGAGCCGAGGGTTGAGAGCCGAGGTAAAGGGCCGAGGTTGAGAGCCGGGGGCGAGGCCGAGGGCCGAGAGCCCTAGGGTGTTGCCGAAGGCACAAGGGAGGGTGCCGAAGGGCACTAGAGGAATGGAAGAACGACAGAAGCTTCTTGTGTCGATTCCCACAGACGGCGCCAAACTGTTGATGCTCAAAATGGTTCAGCCAAGATTGAGTCCAACTTAGTGATGAGGTGTGGTGGATGAAGGTGAGGACCTTCGGTAAAACTGTTGATGCTCAAAATGGTTCAGCCAAGATTGAGTCCAACTTAGTGATGAGGTGTGGTGGATGAAGGTGAGAACCTTCGGTATGTGTATGAAGATTTGGGCAAGCGATAAATATACAGAAGACGAAGATATACGTGGTTCACCCTTAATGAATGAGCTACGTCCACGGAAAAGTATATTCTCATTAATAATGTGTATTTTACATTTGTACATGCTTACCAAAGATAAAGAGAAGTAGGGCGAAGCGTGACTAAATACAAAGCCCACCGTAGGGGATCCCTTTCTAAGTGGAGAGTGGTCTCCTTATATAGGTGAAGGGGAGTCTCCATCTCGTTCTTTGTCGATGTGGGACTTTTGACGTTGCTTAGAGTTGTTTCTAGTTACTCGGTTAGTCACGGTACCAACACTTCTGTCTATTTCAAGTGCCTGCTCACTAATCATTTCCCCATGAATGCCACAGATGGTCATAATGAAAACTGACTAATTTATTGTGGTTGCACTGTGGCAATTATCATAGTACGGATAATTATGCTTTTTGGGCTAAAGAGTACAAACAATATTGGTGCTAAAATCAGATATTGTAGTACTGTACGATCAGAAAAACACTTCAATACCACAAATTACACAAAATATGAGGACAAATTATCACTAGGAGCTTTTATTTTACATATAATATAAATATATATCACGATACCAGAGAATATAAAATATTTCATTCAAAGAAAAGAAATTACATGACTTTAACAATACTCAATGATGATATGTCATTTAAACAGCATAAAGCTCACAATGCTGCAGATTTTGGCTTGGGAGGATCAACCAAGCAAATGTCAAGGAAGCTATCAATGGAAGTGTACTTGTAATCCGGATATAACTTGGATGCCTCTAGGTTGTTTTCTGTGAATTCATAAACTTGACCTACGACGAATAAATCGTGGACAATGGACGCACGTACATTGTCAGCGTGAGGGAGTGCTGCAAGGAAGACAGAAAGCAAAAGAAAAAAAAACATCATTACCACAAATACATAATATTTCTTCCTACCATATTTAGATAACTAAGCAGATTAGCACTCAAACGCTAACCGGTTAGCAAGTTAAATATGGTGTTTGATAAGTTGTAGATGAAAATTCTCACTCTTTGAGTATTCGATCAGTTGTTGTGCGGAGACATAAACCCTTTTAAGAGTGCGTCCTGTCTTCTTCTCCCAAAGAGAAATTAAATCCAACTGAGATATAATGTTTCCATGTGGTCTGCAAGTGATGGTATTGTTGGCTGCCCTTGGATCTGTTGCTGCTTTTATTGTGTAGGCTGCTATGTCTTGCTCATAATTCATCACGGCTAGACATGTACATAAAAAACAAAACAAAACAAAAATCATATTTTCTCGAAAGCATATACTTCTGATTATTCATTTCAATTGACAATTTTATTCAAGAATAATAATTTTAGTGAAAATAAAATTTTGTGCAGCCAAGGTGACTTGAGGGGCAAAACTTTCCATTTAATCCTTGAGGTGAGGTTGCTTTCTTTTTTTCTTTTTCTTTTTACGTAAATAAAAACACCTAGAAAATAGAACATTATTTCATTGTGCATCAGAATGAAAAAATTTAAAAAAAAGATTAAAATATATATATATAGTATGACTGTCAAGCTTATACCCTTGGCTTCACCAGTGCCATAAACAACGACTTCGTCCCTTTTCTCATGAGGATTAAGCAAATAACTAACAAAATAGGATCCAAATGTGTTTCCACACACATAAGTGTGGAGAATTTCTGCTGCTTCTATAGCCCTTCTAATCTTCCTTCTATCCTCATGGATAGCCTCAAAGGGCGCCAGTGTACTTTCTCTTGCTGGATCATTTCCAAACTCTGCTGGGATAAATCTCTGTTTTTTACAATTACAATAAATATACTAGTTAGACTTAAGTACACATACTCAAGTAGGCAATATATTTTCATGAGCACAAGTAATGTTGTCTTATCAGACTTATGATTATATGAGGAGACTGTGTGAATGTGATTCACACATTTGGATACGAATCAGTGGTTCATATTCACAGCCTGACGGCAATATAGCATTTATCGTATTTTCACCTTTATATTGCCGGCTTCTTTGATGGCATTGATAATTTTGAACTGTTCAAGAAGTTGAGGGATAGGCAGCGTAGATATTACAACATCAACTTGTTGAAAAGCCGCGACTAGCTTTTCATGCTCATCCAGTTCACCCTGTTGAAATGGCAGTAAAAAGCAGAATATAATTAGTAGAGTTCGGCCAATTAATTAAGAAAATGAGAGATTAACATTAATTTAATTACTTGGAAGATGGTGAGCCCCATGGCTTCAAATTCTTTGAGCAGCTCAAGCCTGGAAGAGTCGTTGCTGGGTTTGATTGGCCGAACGTAGGCATAGGTTGGATGGCCGAAAGAAAGGCTTTCCTTCACCATGAATTTGCCAAGATACCCTGTGGCTCCAATTATCAGTATCTTACTCTTCTCGTCCGAACCCATGGCTTCTTCTTCAGTAGTGCTTTTCTGATGTGCAGCTTATTTTGAAATCTGGGAACCGATTAAGCATCCTTATATAAGAAAATGATGGCATGGCATGGCTTGGATGGCATGGCATGGCTTGGATGGCATGGCATGGCTGAATGGCATGGAGCCATGTGATCCTGTAAACCACAGGACAGACGACAGAGTAACTTTAATTTTTGGAGACCAGTATGCATCCAAGCCACGTCATTCTGAAAACCACAAGACAGAGTAACTTGAATCTTTAGGGACCACTATGTACAATTCCTGACCAGATAGTGGCCCGTTTGGCTATGTAATAATTTGGATTTGAATTAAGAAAGTTTACTTTTGGTTCCCGTAGATTGCCAGTTTTACCACTATGGTCTTCTTAATTTTAATTTTGTCAATTTTATCCTTGTAGTTTTAATTTAGAGCAATACAAGGAACGTTTTAATTTCTATCAAATTCCCTCAAATTCCATTAAGTATTGACCACATGGAGAGGTATTTCAGTTTACTAGAGGCATCTAACGGTAAAACACAAGCTGGAATTCTTCCCACTCACTTTAGGCGAGATTTTGGGGTTTAGAGTTTCGAATTTTTTTTTTGCATATATGGGTTGAAATTTGGGTGAATAGGGGGAATTTGGCTCGACTGGATCAAAAAACCCTTCTACCCCTCTAAGTGAAGGGCACGTGGTCAGAACTTAACGGAATTGAGAGGAATTTTGTTTGACAGAAATTGAAATATACCCTTAAATTGCTTCAAACTGAAAACTACGTACAAGAATAAAATTGACAAAATTGATAAATTACAATGATAAAATTGACAAAATTTAAACTATGGAGAAAAAAAATGATAAAACTGGTAAACTATAAGGATCAAAAATAACTTTTCGCCTAGAAGACTTGAGATTCAAACCTAGATTGGAATCACTGTAATTCGTTTAATTGTTGTGTTATATTGCTCCATTTAATCCTCGTGCTCCCTTAAAGAATGAAATCATATTTTTATAAGTTTGTTTTTGACTTTAATAGAATTCGTTTAGTACTTGTTATATTGCTCCATTTTTATAATCCTCGTGTTAATAGTATTACATTGTTTAAGGAAACACGTGTTAATCACAACCTTAATCATAAGTGCTGCCTCACCACAATACTTTAAACATGCCATGTACCACACCAGTTGACCATGATTAACTTCTAATAATAAATACCTTAATCAAACAATACTCCAAATATTTTCACAGTTCTTCTCCTTCCTTCCTCTACCAACTCCAGGGAGTGACAATATGTATCTGCATCCATGCAAACTAAAAATATAAAAAAAGGCATGGATATTTTGCAAGAAGTGTTTGCTTCAGTTCACTGCTGGGGCGAGTGGTTGGCAGCAATTCGTACCTTTTTTTGGGTAAGTTTAATGGAATTAAAGTTTACATCATCTACTAATATCTTCTTCTTCTTTTTTCTTTTTTTTTTTGGAAAGGAAACCGTGAAGCAATATATTAAACTTCAAAGAGAGTTAGCATGTAAAGAAGTGGCCTCGCTAAAACATTCTAGAAGAAAATCACGTGAGACAAAACTTCTAGGTAGGAAAGAGTAGCTAGCGCACATGCCACAAAATACAGCTCAAAATGAAGAAAATTAAAACCTACATGCAATCTACTTCTAGAGCATGATGAATGATAGTAGGAGGATTCCCGTACCATTCACATGCATTATTTGGGCTCATAGCACAATGAGCTAGCCTATCTGCCACTCCATTGGCCTCTCTACGCACGTGATTCACTATGACATGGTTTTTCCTCTGCTAAAATGTTGAACAACCACTATGGGCCAACTAGGTCTGAGCAATGTAAATGGACACAAATGCACCAACAGAATGGCTGATTAAGCAGCAATATACCTTCAAGTGGCTGATTGGGTCTCCTTTGTCGCGACCTCTCTCTCCACTTGTGACAATTACTAGGGTATTGGGTGGCCCGCAATTCATTTAATTTGGAGTAACTCTAGAGAGAGGCCTGATGTTGTTGCTCAAAAGGCCATGGCCATGCAAAAATTATCAACATTTTGCAAGTTTGCTCCAAGGATGCCATGTTAGATTTTTCCTTAAATGCGTCTTCATGATCTTTCACACAATCTGAAATATGTAAAGACATACCTGACGCCATCTTTCTTAAGTACACGACCACTGAACTCATTCAACCGCAGCAACAAAAATCCCAGCAAGAACAAGAACGGCTCAAGACTTTTGCTTTCTCTCAGAAACTGTTTCAACTCTCTTTATGATGAGATTAGGGTTAGAGAACGTGTCTAACAAGAGCAGAGCCTTAAGCTTATATAGGTTAGGTCAAGTCATCTCTACTCATCACCAAGGGCCGACTTGACTAATCTTCCAAGCCCACCAAGCAATGGTTCACGCAAAAAGAATAAATAGGACCCCTTAACAGGCTTCAAAACTTTTCCTTATTTCATAAGGCTTTGGGCCTCAAAGTATAACCTAATTTAAACTCTTATCAAAACCTGATATAACTTAGTATCTAGTGCACCCATCTAAATAGGAAACATAACATTCTCCCACTAGATCAAGCACTAGAGCACTAAGTTTATGTATTCCTAAAGGTCTGATAATCTGTATTGGCCATGAGTTTAAAACAGTTAAGTCCTTCCCTTCAATCTACAGTGAAAAGCGATTAGAGAAAATGAACTATAGACAAGCACTGCTCTCCTATATTAAAAACAGGTCATCTATAATCACACAGTACTACAAAAATGGAAAAAGACGACTAGAAAACAACGATGGTGGAACAAAATAGCGCCGTTGAGTTTAGAAAGACGACGGTAACATTAAAACCGTCGTGTTTAATTAAAATAAATGACTAAAAAATGGAGTTCATTTGGGCATTTTAAAAACACGACGCAAACAAATAAAAAAGCGTCGTCTTATTAAACAGTATTCTTCAGAGTTAAATTCTCTCCCAAAAAACAAAGACAGTAGGTACGACAAAACCAACATAGAAAGTAAAGACGACGGTTTAACATAATAGCAGACGTGTTGATTCCTAGATAAACACGACCAACTGTTCTTAATCATCATCATATAATTTTAAAGGAATCTACATTGGTATATTACAAAACAACGACGTATTAAAGCAACGTACCTTGGCGGTAAAGATAAACATATCGACGTCTTAATTTTTTTGCTTTTATTATTTATTTATTGGAGCCTTCGTAGCCTACGATGGTAGCTCAACAAAATGACAAGAATTGTGAAAATCCACGACGGTTTATATAGAACAGTGGTAACTGAGAAATGAAAATGAGATCCAATAGATATGACTGCATCTTACGAGTGTGAGCTTTGTTCCTCATCATAAAGGCAACAATGTGAGAAAGACAATATTTGAGATATTGATGGTGTATGTGTCTTTGTATTTTTGAGATACACAAAGGCACATACACATCAAAATCAAAAGATTCACCTCTAAACCATACCCGATCTGAACTGATGACGTCAAGCTTTGAGAAAAACAATTTATTGAGAAAGAGAATTTTTTGAAAGTTAACGATGTGTGTGTTTTGGTGTCTTTGAAAATTTGCCTCCAGAGAGGCGAGAGAGACTAAAAGAATGCGAACTTTATATCAAGTTCTAAACCTAAGTGAAAACTGAAAGTGAAAGAAAGTGTGAAAAGAAAAAATTTATACTAAATATCTTTACTAACCACGGCGGTCGTTTTATAATTTATGCCGTTTTATATCATAATCCACAACGGTTTAATTATAAATAGCGTAGTTAAAATCTATTCCCACGTCGTGAACTTAAATATACTGTCGTGAAAATTTTATTCATAAAGTTTATATTCAATAAATCAACGTCGGTTATTTTTGAACAGCCGACGTATAATTTGATATACCCGCCACTAAATATACAATCATGCCGTATAAAATTGTATTAACTACGTCGTTTTATAAGAACTCATGGTCGTATGTTTTAAAGTCATCGCGTATGAATAGGAATACTATGTCGGTTTTAATTAATAAAGTCGTCTTATTTAACATTTCCTCTATATTTAAACATTTTGGTTGACCTACTATACTTTCACTGTTTCCAATACCGAGAAAAAATTTCACACTCCTCTCATTTTTCCTTTTCAAGGCGCCGTGTCTAAAACTAATCGTATTCCAACTCTTCATCTTCGTCCCTGAAAGGAATTTCAATGCCGCGAAAACGAAAGAAAACTTTCATTGCAAGAAAAAGGTAAACATTTCTTCTTTCTCTGATTCTCGTTATTTTTGTGAATGATTTATATATTTGTATTTTAAAATCTTTCTACGTTTTTAAAAAAAAAAATCATTTTCAACATTTAAATATACAGACAAATAACGAAAGTGTTACGAACAATTCTGTGTTTTTTATATATCATTTAAAATGACGTCGCTTTTATCTAGCGTCTTCTGCTTTTTGTGTTCATATTAATAAGACGACGGTTTCTTATTATTTACGTCGTTTGATTATTTAAACCACGACGGTAATTAACTACCGACGTGATAAAGATATAATAACGTCGGTAGTTTTTATATAGCGTTGTATGAAATTATACTACGTCCTTTTTAAAATACCATCGTGTTTAATATTTGAAATTCTGAAATAATTTTTCTTGCAGGTTTGATTTCTCTCTAAACATGGTTTCTCCAGCTCAAAGTAAGGATGCCAGCTTGAAAAAAAAGGATGCTACCTTGATAAAGAATCAAGATAAGGAGCTTGAAGTTGCAAAATCTACAACCAAATCCTCTAAGAATATGAAGTTTGTTTCATTTGTTGAGAAAGCTTTAGATAGCACGACTACTTTTGTTGAAGAACCAAAGGTAGGGCGTGGTATAACCACAATACCCCGTGTTGTGAAGAGGAAGTATCAGAAAATTAGGCCAGTCATTGAGTACAATAAAAAGGGGCAACCATATGGCCTTGCACATAAGGAGCTGCAGTCCTACATTGGTGTCTTGACACGCTCCAGAGTCCCAATTGCGGACATTAAATGGAAAGACGTGGCCGACGATGTAAAAGAGCAAATTTGGGAAGCCATTAACATGTCTTATGTTGTAGGCAAGGGGGGCAAGAAGATGGTCTTATCATTTGCTGGTAAGAAATGGAAGGATTTCAAGTCTACACTAACTAAGGAGTATATCCTTCCATTCATCAATGAGAAGGAGAAGTTAAATGAACCCCCTAAACTCTATCCATTCATAAAGAAAGCACACTGGGATGCCTTTGTAGCTTCAAGGTTCTCCAAAGAATTTGAGGCTGTGCATACTGAATAAAAAGAGAGGAAGGAGAAATGCGAGTACAATCATCGGTTGTCTCGAAAAGGTTATGTTGGTTTGGAGGAGCATTTGTAGGAAACCATGCCGGGGGTAGAAATTGATTGAGCTACCCTATGGAAGAAAGCCAGAGAAGACAAGGACGGTAAAATCCTCGATCCAAAGGTTGCATACAAAGCAAAATTAATTGTAAGCCTCTAAATTCACTCACTCTGTTTTAAATTTGTATTAAACTGCATTTAATTTTTAATTAGACTTGCATGTGGATCTAACTTCCTGTTTTGTTGACTTTAATGTGTCTTTCTGTTAGGATGAATTGCAACAAAAAGTTTCTGAAGGCACTGTTATTGTCTCGGGAAGCAATGATGTGTTGACTATGGCTTTGGGTCTCGAGCATCCAGGGAGGGTAAGAGCTGCTGGGGCTGGGGTTTCCACTTCACAATACTTCCATTTACCAAGAAAACAGAGGGTAAAGTTTGCCAATCAATTAACTGAAAGTGTCAGAAAAATGGTTAGAGAATAGCAATTGAAGATGGAGGCTAGAACCCAGCAATTGGTAGCAGCTGAGATGGAGAATATGCTGAATCAGCTGCGCCAACTATTTCCCAATTTTGATCCCACCATGCTCAAACTGTCAACTCGCCCATTTCCAATCCAAGGTCAAGATCACAGTCCCAAAAATCCAAGGTTCGACAAAGCAAGCTGCTCTGAGGCACTAGATGTGAGAGCTCTCAATTTTGTGGATGAAAATAACAATGCTGAAGCAAAGCAAGATGAAAAATGGTAACATCCCTCAATTTTCAATTTCTCTGTTTTTTTACTTTTATTTAGACGTCGTTATTTTCGGTGCTATCAAAATGTATAATTCCCACATAGGTAGAAAAGGCAGGAAATCACCCATTTGGAAAATTCTACAAGGCACTCCAAAGCAACCAAGCAATGTAGAGTGTGGGTACTATGTAATGTGCTTTATGAGAGACATTATCGAGGATCCTGCCCTGGAATTTGAGAAGAAGGTAAATGGAAAAAATACATATTTTAATTTCTGTGGTTTTGTTATTTACCAAGACATTTAACATTTTTTTTTTATGGCTTGCAGTTTGAGATGGAAAAGATCAATCACCATACCCCCAAGAAACCATTGACGAAGTCAGGAAAGAATGGGCAGATTTTATATGCCTTCATATGGATTAGGGGAGTTTGACAAACATTAATTCTATTATATAGATATTTATTAATGTACATATTTTCTTTAGAATTAGACAATTTTTGTAAATATTTTTGGTATAATTTACATGTTTTTTTTCAATGAATTAAAAATTTGTTTTAATATATGAAAATTAAATTAATTACTTGAACACGACGGTACATATATAAAATGACATGTATTCAAAGATAACACGACGGTTTATATAATAAAAATATTCTCTACTGTAATTTTAGAGAAAACAAATAAGAAAAAACAACGTCATCATAACCAATGTTGTAAAATCATACAACGTCTCTTTTATGAACATATAATCGTCGTAAAACAATTACGACGTTGTAAGCAATAAACAATGTCCATATTCACTATTAACTGATGTCTTAAAACGAAAACACGTCGATATATAAGAAAAGACATTGAAACTACTACGTCGTTAAAAACTTAAAAAAGGACATTGTAGAGTATAAACTACGTCTGTATTTTTCGACTTACAGGCGTTTTAAGGTGCAATAAACACGTCGGTAAATACAACGACGATATTTTCCTTTCTACGGACATCTATAGACATTACAACATCGGTATATATATAAAAACATACCACGGCGGTTATGAATTCATACAGACGTGGTTAAAACAAATTTTTTATTGAATTTAAATCATAATATTCATAATAAATTTTAAAAAATTCCAAACAAATACACCTAAAACTATTATGCAATCATTGATATATTTTCTTCCCACTAAGGCTTTGAAAAATGTAATTTGAGTCATAAAAATTAAAAATTAAAACTAAAGAAAAAAAATTATTGATAAATCACAACATCACTTATAGTTTCATAACATGTTCATATGGCTTGTGTCATCCATTGGTGTGATAAATTCAAATATATTAAAAATATGCTTTTATCATTCTAATACAGAAGGCATTGTCATAAGGAGTCCACAGCAATTTTCGGTTAATTTTTCTCATAAATTATTTTTTTTACAATATTTTTTAAAAAATATTTATATAATTTAGGGTTTAGGGTTTATGGTTTATTGAAAAGACACCGGTTTTCTATTTTATTTAGGGTTTAGACGAAACCACCTTAAACCCTTTTTGTATTATTTTAATATTTTTTGAATTAAATTTTTTTAATTTAGGGTTTAGGGTTTAGGGTTTAGGGTTTAGGTTTTGGGGTTTAGGGTATATTGAAACGATGCCGGTTTTCTACTTTGTTTTCTGTCAATTCCACCCATGCGCACACGCGTTCGAATCCCAGCAACACCGAAACTTGAATAATCCTATTAGTTTTTAAGGAGTCTGTGATGGTTTTAGCGCCGTTAAACATGTTTACTACGTCGTATTTAATATACTAACCGTCGTTTTAAATACCATCATTTTTATTTGAATTAGACGTCCTTCTTTATTAAGTAACGACATAGAAAATTAAAACAACGGCAGTATAAATATAATAACGGTCGTATAAATGTAAAAACTTTAACAACGGTTTTTCTTTTTTTCGTCAATGTTTAAAAAGCGCGCAATCTGAAAATTTGTCCTTTACCTAAAATTTTCAGCTTTCGCTCTAAGTCTTAAATATTTGGCTCTCTCTCTCTTCAACTCTAATTCTAAGTTGTGCTCTCCAGCCTCCATCGAATCCAAGTTTACCTCGAAAACCATTTGTCATAATCTATCAACTCTGCGCGTGCCTGTAAGTTCGAACCATAATCTCACAAGCTTGTTTGTTCTTAAGTACAAACATAATCTGACTCTGCTTCTGAAATCATTGAAAAATTACGTTGGATATGATCCTTATGGGTTTTAGACATATATGTTTTGCATCCTTTAAATGTTGCGTCCTTTAAATCTTAAGATATGTGTCCTTAATCATTTTGTCTTGATGAGTCTTAATATTTGCATGCTTTTCATAAAAATTCATTTGTTATGGGTCTTTATATATATTTGGTTAGCAATTTGTTCTTGGAAATGGAATGGAAATCGGAGATTTATTCTCTTGTTTTTTTGCATACGACGACGGTTTTAATAAAAAACCGTCGTCTGTAATTCTGTTATAAGGGGGTTGTTCTTTAAGTACCGTCGTATGAAATTTGATGGATGTTTTCATAACCCTTCACTGTCTTTTGTAGCATAGGAGTCACTATAAGAGTAATGGCCTAATCCCCAGTAGAGTCGCCATTTATGTTGGGGTCTTTTTCGTCGGAAGGCTCGTCCGGGCTAGTTGATTCTTGGACCGCCATAGAGTGGTGAATCAAGCCTTCGTTGTCCCTTTTTCTGAGTTAGCGAGGACTAGGCCCAAAGCATCCCGAGGGAAAAGCAAGTCACATGGTAATGCTTTGTTCTTCTTCCAATGGCTGTGTGTTTTGTGCTGACGTTTCCGACAGCTAGACGAAGAGTTAGAGATGATGCATTGATGTTGCACAAGCTTGGCATGAGAGATTGCTTTGGTGAATCAAGATACTCCTAGGCTTGGTATGAGAGCTTGGAGTGTGGGAGATAGAAGGAAATGAGCATAAAGAAAGGATTAAGGCTTGAGATTTTCAGTGTTTCCGACAGGTAAACGAAGAGCTTATGATGTCTGCATTTCTCTTACCAAAAGGGTAATGACTATGGTTTCAACTTAGCTTGAGAGGATGGGTGTTTCAGATTTGGGATGGAGCTTTTTGAGAGAGAGAGAGAGAGAGAGAGAGAGAGAGAGAGAGAGAGAGAGAGAGAGAGAGAGATGGAGATGAAGGATGGGTGGCTTGAGTAGATTTCCAGCAGCTTGACAAAAGCTTGGTAATGCTTTTAGATGGTTGAAGATGACTTGATGATGTTGAACTGGAGATTATATGAGCTTGGCATGAGAGCTTGGAGTGTGGGAGCTAAAGACCCACAAGTTTAGCAGATGAGAACGCATGTGCTTGGCTTGGTGTTGGATATGCTTGAGTTTGAGAAATCAAAGGCTATAGTGTTTATAGCTTGGAAGGGTATGAGAAGGAAGGAAAAACTTGATGTATTACCTAGTGAGGCTTTATAGGGAAGATGCAAGAAAAATCTTGAGGCTTGAAGGCTATGGAAGTAGAAGAAATGGTTGTGATGGCTAAAGAATGAGGTTGATGGTTCTTGGAATGCTTGCAGCAGCCAAAGCAAGGGGTTGTTCTGCTGTGTTGCTTGCAGCAGCCAAAGGAAGGGGATGGCTGAAGAAGAGATGGTCGATGGTTGTTGTGTTACTTGCAGCAGCCATATGATGAGGGGCTTGATGGCTCTAGGCTGAATGGTTTGTGTTTGAGCCATGAATGCCAATTTATAGAGGGTGAGGGTGTTCCTTTATTTCCAATAAGTAAAGGAAAGTGATGAAACCATTATATTTCCAACGTGTAAAAGGAAGCATTGGGCCATTATTATTTCCAACAGACAAAGCTAGGCATTGGAAAATGACTATTTCCTATGGGTAAAAGGGGGCATTGGGACATTCTTATTTCCAACAGGTAAAGTTAGACATTGGAAAATGACTATTTCCTATGGGTAAAAGGAAGTGTCAGAATTGGCTTGTTTCCAACAGATAATAGGGAGTGCTTGAAGAATATCTCATTTGCTCACCCACATTGGAGAACTCCAAGTAATGGGCTTGGACTTTGGTGCTCCCAAGTAGCTAGCCCAAAGTCTCCATTATCCAAGAGCTTCAGTGGGCCTTGTGGACCTCATTAACCTTCTAGTTCTATTGACTGGAAGTTTTGGATCAATCAACACGATAACATCTCCATAAGTTCTGCTCATCTAGAAGTTGCATCTGCCCAAAAACATCGAGTAAGCCTGTCATTGGAATCTCCCTTAATCTTGAAGTAAAATGATATATTGTTTTTCTGTTCAGCTAAAAAATAATCAGTCAGCAGTTCAACATCATGGTTCTTCATCAGGCCACTCTCATAATATTCAATTGTAAATATCCTTTTTTGTAAAACTGATTTTCTCCATTCCTCCAGATTGCACCTTCAAAATACTCATCTTTTTATGAGTGGGTATATCAGCTGAACTGAGTTGTTTTGTGAGTAGCTTTGCAGGTTCTGAAATATGACAGTGTGATCTCATAAAATGCAGTCTTTCTGGGGGTGTCATCGTATGATTGTGTCCCTCTAAAACGAGAGAGAATGCATACTGCTTGCACCTAGAAACCTTCACAACCACAACCCTAGCTTTGCAGCCACATCTACTTATCCCTCGGTGTCTTTTTATCGCCATAGGCTTTTCTTTTTTAAACACACCTTGTTTGCAACACACAAAGCTCCATCCCATCAAAGCTCGCCACGTATGCTGTCTTTCTCTCTTTTTCAGTAAAGCTGTCCAGGTGGCGAGCTTTAATTGGAGGGGGATAGGACTACAGTCCTATCCCCGGTGCAAGAAAGTTTTTCTCATAAGACCATAAAGATCACCATTAGATTAACGTGTTGTTATTTTCATTATTTATTAATTGTTGATTCAACAAAGCTTAAAGCCAATATACAAAAGGCGTCATAATCAAACCCAAAGCAGTAAGGGGTTAAGGGCTAGTTTGGCATTCTTTGTGTTGTGAAAATAATCATTGTCGATTCTTTGTGAGAGAAATCGGTGTGAGAGAAGCGATTGTGGCGTTTGGTAAACTTTTTGTTAAAAGTGTTGTTAGTCTTAATTCGCATAATCGTAAAAATAATTCCCGCATAATCATTAAACTCAGTACTTCTGGAATTGATTCCCCATAATTAGAAAATGAAAGACTCATTACCGCTTTCCTTATAGCTTTCTCTCACAAAGAATTTTTAATAATAAGTGATTTTCTCATAGTTTACTAAACGGACGTGCTCCCAAAATTTTTAAAAATCACTTATCATCCCAAATAAGAATGCCAAACCCAAGACTAAATGTTAGAAAGAATATTTATGTATGAAAATAAAATAAAAAACTGTAAAAATCAAATTTTCAAATAAAATATAAATACCAAAGAGAACAAAAAAAAGAAAATAACAAGAAATTGGAAAACATTAAAAGCAAAATTAGTGAAACAAAGAAACAAAGAAAAGTGGTTTTGGAGTGTTTGACTTACCATCGCAGTTGGAGTTGAAGAAGAGTGCTGCAAGTTCTTCAAAACTTGGGTTTTACTTGTTCAGAAGCGGAGTGCAAAGTTAGGCGAGTGAGACACTACTGGAGGCTCTTTCAACATATCATGTGTCTCTTTTTCTTATTTTCCCTCTACTATGAAGATCTCGCAAATAATTTTTGTGATACAAAGACAGAATAAGAGAGCTCTCACGTTATAGTTGTTGTAATGGATAATGATGAACCATTTTCTGCTACATCAATGACAGGGGTTTTACAAAACATAATCTTTTTCGAATAAAAGAGTTTGCAATAGGGCTGAAAAATATCATACTAGTGAAAGAATTGAGTTGTGGGCTTAAACCCTTGTTCCTCCTCCTTCAGCGTCCTCCACAACTGAGTGTCTTTGTTTTTTTTTTCTTTTCAGAGGAGCAAATCTAACTTCTGGAAGTTGGAAAGGGGCAGCTCATGTTTGTCCTGACTGAATCTCCAAAGGAAGTTTCAGACTTAGGGCTTTTGACCTCTGTTTCAGAGAAAAGGGGAGAGAGAGAGAGAAGAGAGAAGGGAGAAAGTATGGCAGAGAAAAGGGGAGAGGTGAGAGAGAAGTTCCGGATTGTAGTTTTTGTGATGGGTAATTTTAATCTGAACCCTTCATTTGAAATTGACGGTTGTTAACCCTCCGTATTCTAGCAGCTCCCGTATTCATGAAGAATCAATTATGCATTTTCAATTGCGCCCGGTATGGCATAGGAATGTAAGAGACATTTTTAATAACTATATTTTAATGAAAAAGAACAAGACTTATGAATTATCAATTAAGAATTTGCATCACTTTATGAGTTGTGATGCAATTGATTTTAGTGTTCTTACTTTTATGAATTATATTAATTAGGTTTTTGATGCATTTCGAGGGGTAAGGCTCATTATGTTCCTCTGTTTTGGTGTTTTTTTTTATTCATAAAATTCACTCATATTGTCGAGTTTTCTGTCTTCTTAGTAGGTGTGTTCGTAAGGTAAATTTAGTCCACCCGATTTGAAATCATGAATTCGTCTCTGGCTTGGCTGTTATTCAAACAATGCCATCTCATTTAACATATATTCAATGGTTAGAAAACATGTCACATAATTTTGAATAAAACATGAAAATCTGCCACACTAATGTCGTCCCTTTTTTCAGAAAAGTTTTTCTTGCTCATCCCAATTCTCATGTGTTTGGGACAATATGAATCTCACCCAATATTAAGGAATGCAATTGGAATTACCAGATATTTGCGGGAGAAAAAAAAATGTAAACATGACATGACATGACAATAATTGCGAGAATTTTGTCACTTTGGAAGAGAAGAAACCAATATAACATCAAAACTCAAAACAGTTCAATACATGTCTGGACTCGGATAAAATGGCAGTGTTGTAGAAAACGTAAACTATCATAAACCAGAAAAAGGAAAAATGAGGACACCTGAGACAATTGTAACTTCTCCCAACCATGCCAAACCTACCACTCTCTCTCTCTCTCTCTCTCTAGCTAAAGGAAAATTCAAGAACTTGTTTTGAAACACAAAATATGACATTACTCCCCCAAATTACTCTAAGCTGATTATAGTGCTTCAGCAATTCCGTGGACTTGGACCTCTGCCTCTACTAAACAAGTATTCTTCTTCAAAAAACTACTACCTGCCCGACTGAAAAGGTCCAGCTTAATGAAACGGTGAAACCCCAACCCTGTTGGCACTGAACCAGTTATTATACACTATAAGGTGAAACAAAAATGATTCTCAGTTTATACTGCAGCTTCAGCCAATATTAATTTATTTGGCTCCATGGAGAAATGTGCTTAAAAGAGAGGAATTTATATATGATACAAATAAACAAAGAAATTAATAGTACATTAGACTTTACCTTTAAATACAACATGCTTAGCATGCATTTGATCTGTTGATGTGAGTCTCCTAATTAATCAAGGAGATTTATTTTATTGATTAATTAAGGAATTTACTTTCTTATTCTATATAGTTGACAAATCATTGTATAATTTAGAGATACTATCCTAATTAATTACTGTATCTATTTCCTTGTAAAGCACTCATGTAAATTCACATATATATATATATATATATACCTCCTTATGGAGTAGAATACAACTTAACCTAAAGTATTCAAACCATATTCATATTTTAGTATGATATCAGAGCAATCAATCCTACGTTGCCTCTAAACCCTCATATCAAAATTTTCATATTCAAACCCAAACCCTAAATCAAATTCCTCGTATTTAAAATTCTTCAAATCTAAATTCCTCAAATCCTCTTATCAAAATCCCTAAACACATACCCTCAAATCTTGTACACATACCTATCAAATCAAATTCCTACATCAAATTCCTCAAATCATGTTCCTCAAATCAAATTCCTCACATTCTCATCTCACATCTTACTTCCGCTACGATGTCAGGACCCCCTATGATTCTCTCCCTCCTTGCAGCCTCACAGAAGCATGCTATCAATCCTGCTGACCCGGCTACCCGGACTCATGCTTCTATCGCCACCACCAAAGATTCTGTTTTTCATACATCCTCTAAAAAGTCCGCATGGATTATTGACTCGGGTACTACGGATCACATGACATTTGATCCTGGCCAACTTATTAGTTGCAAATCATCCACTCCGCCAGTGGTATCTAATGCTCATGGTACCCCCTCCCCTGTGGTTGGGGAGGGCTCTCTCTATCTCTCTAATTCCCTACATCTGGATTATGTATTGCTTGTTCCATCTTTAGACCATAACTTTTTGTTTGTTGCACAACTTACAACTACTTTGGGGTGTACTGTAACATTTGGCCGAATCATTGTGTTTTTCAGAACATCCTCACAGGAAAGACGATTGGTTGTGGTACTAGGCATGGCAAACTCTACTACTTGGACTGGGCACCGGATAATTAGACCAAGGTTGGTCAAGCTTTCACGACAAGTGGAACTCGTTCTGAGGGGGAGAGAGAGACAAAGTTTGGCTATGGCATAAACGTCTTGGGCATGCCTCATTCGGTTATTTTAAGAAGTTGTTTCCATCATTATTTTTCAGTCTTGATATTTCCAACTTCCAGTGTGGTATGTGTGAATTGGCTAAGAGCCATCATGTCCCGTTCCCATTAAGTTCAAATAAGAGTTTGGTTCCATTTTCTTTTGTTCATTCTGATGTTTGGGGACCTGCTAAAATTACCACTCCAGTAGGAGCTCGATGGTTTGTCATGTTTATAAATGATTCCACATGCATGACTTGGGTTTCCCTTCTCAAAACTAAAGGGGAAGTAAGTTTAAAGTTTCAACAGTTCCATAAAATGGTGGAAACACAGTTTCAGGCCCGAATCCAAGTTTTCCGTTTTGACAATGGCAGAGAATTTCTCAACCATGATCTTAACAAGTTCTTACAAGATCATGGCATTATACATCAACGCTCATGCTCCTACATTCCCTAACAAAATGGAGTGGCTGAAAGAAAGAACAGACATTTGTTGGAAGTAGTTCGTGCCTCTCTCTTTGGTACCAATATGCCTCTGCCCTTTTGGGGAGAAGTCATCATCTATGCAGCTAACCTTATCAATCGGATTCCCTCCAGTACCTTAAATTACCAAACACCATTTCAAACACTTGACCACAATATCCAAATACCTCACACCCCAAACCTGGAACCCCGAATTTTCAGCTGTGTTGTATTTGTCCACTTACATGATCTCCAACGAAGTAAATTGGATTCCCGAGCTGAAAAATGTGTTTTCATTGGTTATGCACCTTATCAGAAAGGATACCAGTGCTATCATCCTCCTAGTCAAAAGGTCTATAACTCCATGGATGTTGTGTTCTGGGAACACAACGTATATTTTTCAGCAGCACAGGAGGAGAATCGAGAATCAAACACTCCCCATATTCTTTATTTTTTCCCTAGGATGCAACTCTACTTCAAAATGACTGGTCGCCAGTGGAAAGCGATCGGTCGCCCTCCTTGGATCTTCGAACATAGAGAACCTGCTTCAAAACGACCGATCGGCAGAAGACAAAGACTGATCGCCCCAGTTGTCTCCACACTGTCAAAATCAGGAGGAGGAAATTGAACTGTTTTATGAGATTTTGCCCGCTCTGTTGAATTCTTCAGCTCCAATACCACACAATCATCTGTTGAAGAAGTCATTCAGGTAACATTTTTTCGTGAAACTGATAACACTAATGAAATATCCCATGATGATTTGATTTTAGAAGGCACAAAGCCTACATATCAGATTCCAGAAAGGAAGAACCGTGGCAAACCTCCAATACAATACGAAGTAGATCTTAAAGCCAAAGGGAAATATCTCATCAATAATTATATATCTCTCAACATATTATCAAGTCACATGTACACTTTGTGAAGCAATTGGCTGACATATCTATTCCCAACAGTGTGATTGAAGCACTTGGATACCCAAAATGGAAAGAAGCCATGAATGAAGAAATGTGAATTCTCCAAAATAATGTCACATGGGAACTCGTGCACGTACCTCATGGAAAGAAGATAGTAGGATGCAGGTGGATCTATACTGTGAAACTCAAAGCGAATGCATCCATTGAAAGATATAAAGCTAGATTGGTGGCGAAGAGATACATACATAGATATGGGATAGACTACTTGGAGATGTTTGCCCCAGTAGCAAAGATTAATACTATCAGCGTCCTTCTGTCTCTAGCAGCAAATCTCGATTGGCCATTACATCAGTTTGATGTGAAATATACGTTCTTACATGGAGACTTGGAAGAAGAAGTATATATGGACTTACCCCCATGATGTAATCTAGCTCCTAACAAGAAGAATCAAGTTTGCAAACTCTGAAAGTCATTATATGGGTTAAAGCAATCTCCCAGGGCATGATTTGGCAGATTTACTAAATCTATGAAGAATTTTGGATATACACAGAGTAATTCATATCACACCCTGTTCTTGAAGCGTGATGAAGGAAAACTTACTGCATGGATTGTTTATGTGGATGATATAGTCGTAACTGAAAACGACACAGGAGAGCAACTGAAGCTGCAAAAGTATATGTCTCAGGAATTTGAGATGAAGGATTTAGGTGATCTAAAGTACTTTCTTGGAATCGAAGTAGTAAGGTCAAAAATTGGTATATTCTTGTCTCAAAGGAAGTATGTAATGGATCAGCTCACTGAAATAGGAATGCTTGGATGTAAGCCGGCTGACACACCCATTGAGATGAATCACAAGTTGTGTGAGGACGTGGATCAAGCTAGTACCAACCAATAAGGAACAGTACCAATGCCTTGTTGGAAGGTTGATATATTTGGCACCCACAAGACCAGATATTGCATATACTGTGAGTGTGGTTAGTCAATTTATGCATTCGCCCAGTGTTTCTCGTAGGAATGCAGTTGATCGGATCTTAAGATACTTAAAGTCAGCTACTAGGAAGGGATTAATGCTCTCAAAAAATGGAGATCTTGAAGTTGTTGGATATACATATGCCAGTTGGGCTGGTTCCATTATAGATAGACTCTCTATTTCTGGTTAATTTACATTCGTGGGAGTTAACCTAGTCACTTGGCGGAGTAAAAAAAAAATATGGTTACTCGGTCTAGTGCAGAAGCAGAGTATCGACGAATGGCTAAAGGAGTTTGTGAATTATTGTGGATCAGAAGACTCTTGACATAATTGGGCTTCAAGCCAGAAAAGCCAATGAAGTTGCATTGTGACAACAAGTCAGCTATCGATATTGCCCATAAACCAATTCAACATGATCGAACCAAACATGTTGAGGTGGATAGACATTTTATCAACGAAAAAATTGAGATTAAGATCATCCACCTACCATTCGTAAAATCAGAAGATCAATTGGCAGATGTCTTAACAAAAGCTGTTTGTGGAAGAGTATTTAATGACTCACTTATCAAGTTGGGCATTGGTGACGTATATGCACCAACTTGAGAAGAAGTGTTGACGTGAGTCTCTTAATTAATCAAGGAGATTTATTTCATTTATTAATTAAGGGATTTACTTTCTTATTTTATATAGTTGACAAATCATTGTATAATTAGGAAATACTATCCTAATTGATTACTGTATCTATTTTCTTGTAAAGCACTCATGTAAGCTCCTATATATGCCTCCATATGAAATAGAATACAACTTAACCTAAAGTATTCAAACCATATTCATATTTTAGCATGATCTACAATTTGCAGACAATACTCTGCAAATATTCTGGAGCCAGGAGGCACGGCTTTTGGATAAGACAATCCCAAGAAAATAGAAAGATGACTACCCTTTTCAATGCCATTTCCCTTGGGAAAATGCTTTATCTTCCTGCAGCAATCAAAACATGAAGAATTTATAGGAACAATTTCATATTAGTTTAAAAGTTTAATCTTGAAGAGCAATTATTATTTTGGAACAAATTTTTAATAAGTTCAATAGGATGGGTTATTGATTAGAGATGCCATTTGTAGTCCCCAGCTGTAAACACTACTACAAAAATCGCAATAGACGACGGTAATTTACCGTCGTAAATTTAGTTTTTCAACCGTCGAGAAATCGACCGACATCTTTTATGCATAAAACCACGACGGTAAAATCCCGTCGTCTATTATTTATCAAGACGACGCTTTTACTCAAAACCGTCGTCTATTAGACTTAAAAATGCCAGTTTTTATGACAGAAATGTCGTCTATTATATGTAAAGACGACGGTTTTTAATAACTGTCGTCTATTATGAAATAACAGTCGTCTATTATATGTAAAGACGACGGTTTTTATGAAAAACTGTCGTCTATTATAATAAAGAAGACAATTTTTATGAAAGAACTGTCATCTATTAGATGCAAATACGACGGTTTTATGAAAGAATTGTCGTCTATTAATGTAAAGACGACGGTTTTTTTGAAAGAACTGTCGTTTATTATATCCAAAGACGTAGTAATTTTACGTTTTAGCTTTTTTTTTCTTGCTTCCAATGGTTCTCTACAACGATTTTAACTAAAAAAACAACCATAATGCTTTGTGAACAATAAATTCAGCTCCAAATAATCCACACCATACGTATATATACTCAAAAATCATTTGTTTCATAAAACTTGAAGATTCAATAGTAATTACATAGTTTACCAATCTTCATTCCTACTATATATCCATACAAAATATCATATCCATAGCATTAAACTATAATTACAAAAAGAGGGGCTACATGTGATTGCTCATAAATGCTGCCCATTCGATCCGAATTTCATCAATTTTTTCTTGTGTATATGAGTTAGCGTTGCCTTCTTGCACTGCAAAACCAGGATTTTTTTTTAAAAAAGCAAGTTTTAGTCAGAGATATATTTATAATCTTTTATGTGCCCTTTCCTTTTGCAAGAGGAAACAAGAAACAAAGGCCAGAAGAGGGGAGCATAACTTATTTGGATTTCCATATTGAAACTGCAAATGTTCAAACAAATTATCTTCACTAATTTGAGAAACTGAAAACTGAGTGATAAAACTAAGAAAGAAGTAACATTTACAACTATAACAGCAGCCGGAATGAAATGTACCTCTGACTTGGAATAATCTAGTGCTGGTTGTGATATCTCAAGGCCTTCCTTTTGAACAATGGATACATACCTAAAAGTATGTCGGATTAGGTTAGAACGTTTAATGCATAATCATTAAATAAAGTAGGACAAGCAAGAGAAAATAGTAGAATTTGAATAATTTGAGAGGGAGAGCAATCTGATACGACGGAGGATGGAGACAGAAAACTTTAAGGTTAGAATTTGAGTTGAAGAAAGATAGCGAAATGTTATATATATAGGGTTTAGGGAAAATTCGAAAAATTACAATTCGCGGTCAAATTTTTCAAATGACCGCGTTTTTTACTACGAAGGAAAGTAAAATTAAAACGTCGTATAAATTAAAATATACACGACGGTTTTTAAATAATAGGGCTGTTATAAATATATACTATGTCAATTAGTTACAAACAAAGTCGTTGTAAAATATTTTCACGACCCTCAGCATAAAACCGAAGTCTTAAATAAAAAATAAGGAGGAGGGAAATAGAACTTTGTGTTAAACAAGAAACTAAATATACAATCTTTCTTTGGAACTCAATTGTTGTTTTACACCCAACCGAAGTTCTTAGATGGTTTGGGTGTAAAAACACAACTGAGTTCCCAAGAAAGACATTCTTGCATGACAGAAACCATTCAGAGAGGTGAGAATTGAGATACTGAACGGATGGACTAAAAACTCCAATTTAAACGAATTATTTCGAATTGGAAAACTAAAAGTGACTTTATTACGACTTGGAAACCGAAAAGGGCCTTTATTTCGACTTGGAAACCTAAAAGCCGCGGTTTCAGTCCCCAATTTCGCAGTCAAAGCGTGCCATTTACGTTCGAAAGTTTCAAAGTTGAAAACTACAACGACGGTATTTATTTTTTCCGTCGTCTTTTTACTGACGTTTATTTCGACTTTTGTTGTCGTGCTTATTTTAAACAACAACGACGGTATAATTAATAGAAACGACGTGAAAGTAAATGTACAACGGCGTTATTACGTGAAACGGCATTGAATTAAATTTAGACCCTCGTGGATATGTTCAAAATTACACGTCGGTATGTACTATTATACTGTCGTGGTATATTAGGGTTTCATACGTTGCTTACTAAAAAGTTAGCGCCGTTCTTTTTGAATTATAGACGACCCAATTTATAATTTGACCGATGTCTGAAGTTTTGTTCAATAATTGTTGCGCTGAAGTTAAACGACGTGGTATTTTTCGACTCTAACGACGTGGTAAATCACATTAAAACGTTGGCATTATAGGTCAATTGTCGTCTATACTATCTACGTCGGTTTATTTTTAACTACTGTCGTGAAACACAACACGAAGAACTGCCGTATTATCTGAACAACCACGTCGCTATATTATCTTATGACAACGTGATAACGATTTACCACCACCTTTTATTTATAAGAACTGTCGTAGTCTAACGTGTAATACGGCGTAAAATAATAAAAGACAGACATGGATATTTTTAAAATTAGACGGTATTCTGTATGTATTGTAGCCGTGGTTATTTAACTTTACATGTCGGTAATTATCAAATTACGGTCGTATTAAATAGTACTTGATACGTCTGTTAATAATACAATTACCGTCGTGTTTATTGGATGTTCAAAACGGCGGTATTATATGTAAAACGTCGTCTATAATTACTACGTCGGTATATTTACACATACCGTCGTTGTTTATTTGTTATCTGTTTTCTTATCGGAATGACATGTTTCATAAGACGACGCTTTTAAAGTTTCATGCGTCGTGTTTTAAAAATACCCAAATGAATTTCCAATTTTTAGGTGTTTTAGTTTCTGATCCACGTCGGTTTTTATATTACCGTCGTCGTTTAAAATTTAACGACGGTATTTATTTTGTCCGTAGTCGTTTTACCGACGTCTATTTCGATTTTTGTAGTAGTGAAATGGTTCTGAGTAATAGTATTCTGCTTCTAACTTGGAAAATTTCTCAATCGTCCAAGCATGCTGCTACATGACAGGCCTCTTCATCATTGATACACAATCTCCTTTAACGTTACTTCTTTTTTCAGAAACAAAGACCTCAGCTCCAAACACACAAGTGTCATTAATGAGATAACCATTGGAAGCAACCGCAAATGATTCAAGAGGGAAAAATTGATTGAAACCCGAATAAAGCATCTCCCTATGGAAACAGTTGACATCTAATTCAATCAACAAGAAAGTTTAAGAGGATCAGCAAATGAGCAATGCGTTTGAAAAATATAAAACTATGAAAATAGATGAAGTTGCCTATCTGCTGGATGAGAATTAGATAATACCTTCAAGAACCAAGAAGAGGCCGTTATTCTGATCAAGCAAACCTGAAAAAAGCATTAACTTCCCAACCAGCTTGGAGTGATTTTGATCCAGCGATTTCTAAGTAAAGAGATATGTGGTCCACCACATTCTTCTTCAAGTTTCCATTTGGATACAGCCTCAATATCCTGGGACCAATCACACAATAGTCTCATACATGTAGAAATATAAAATTTTCATCACAAGTTACACAACACATGTATATTTACTCAGCGGATATGAGACTAAGGATCTACCATTTGTATCCTCCAGCTTCGAATTCCCCTGACTCAATACTCTTGAGATTATTTTCGGTAAGCCACGAAAATGGCTGTATTTTAATAGTGTAATGAGTTGGCGGTGAATCTGAAAATGACCTCAAAATCCCTGAAACCAAATAATTAATGGCAACACCAGAAGGCGTAGAGATAGAAGCATTAGTATGCAGAAATCTTAATTCAATCCTTAGTCTATAATTGTACAATTTCCTTTGAGTAGCGTTTACACTAAGACACGGTCACAAAAGCACAGAATGCTGTTGAGACAGAGAAATTATCTTACCATCTTGGTCCATGTTAGAAGTAGACATGGCAGTAAACTTGACCAGCAAAACTACTTTCCCCAATCCTTTCTTATCCACTTACACTCTATTTTATAACTAAAAAAGGAGTGTAAGTGGATAAAAGGGGAGTGGGGAAATCATCACCTCTTTTTAAAGGCTGCCCTTGTTGACAAACTGAAGCAGAGGAAGGAACAATCAATCTCTTCTATTGGTATTTCTATTGGTCTCTCTGTCTCTGCATAATACATTCAAGTTTCCCTTTCTTCTTTTTTCAAATATTTAATTAAATAAATGGATTTTCCATATTATTTTTCATCAACACTTAATTCCTGGAATGAGTAGAATTGGAAAATGGAAAGATTGTGCAGTTGCACAAATGATAAAACTTTCATTTGCAAGTAAAAACTGTAACAGCTCCAACAACAACAAAATACAGAAACTAACCGCATCAAAACACAACCGCACACATGAAGCACGTGTTGTGTGAAAACACTCCAAGACCTTGTCGTTGATGGACTACGCAACTAAACTATTTTTGGATAATTGGTGTCTTCCCACCCATGAAGAACACATTACACACATTAATACTAAACAATTTGTTAACAAAATAGCCTTGGACTGACATTGAAATAAGCGAATATGTGAGACCCATGCAAGCAATTAATGGAAATTTTGATGTTGAAGTTAACGCTTAGGGTCTGTAATCGTTAAAATTGAGAGTGCAGTGCCAAACGTGCCTTAAAGGTAAGAGTTCAGGGTACTAAATTGAAATCAACCCTTTTTTTTAGTATTTATTAGGTTTTAGTCAAAGATTGTAAAATTATTTAGGAAAAGGTCAAAGGAGAATTTTTTTCCTTAGGAAAAGGCCAATGAATTCATTTGTTTTGGATTGAAACAAAACACTGCATTTGCCTTTTTCCAAATTATGAAAGTTTTGGTTGGCTAAAAACAAAACCTCCCTTTTTTTAAAATATCAAATTGGTTTAAGCTAAACAAAAAAATGTTAAATTTTTTAAAGTCCAAATAGGTTTCCCTTGTTTGTCTTGGTTTTATTATGTCCTTCCTCCACCCATCACATGCGGCTGCGTCTCGACATCGGATCTCCACTACTATCTTTTTTTCAATTTTTTTTTGGAGCCAAATTCTGTCATTACCAGCTTCATTCTCCATAGTAATGGCTTTTCTTCGTAAGTGAGGTATTTCTTTCGTTTTGTGAATAGGGGGTTGCCCTTTTTTTGGTTACTTGCAGAGACTCTTTGGGTTTTATGTGTAGTTTTCACCTCTCCTTTGTGTAAGAGCTTTTCACTTCTCCTTTTGTGAGAGCTTTCCACTTTTCTTTTGTGAGAGTTTTATTTGTGTTGTTTTCTGACTTGGTTTTTCAAGCTTTATCTCTTTTTTATTGTTCTGAGTTTGCAATCTTAGTTCAAATGCCTTTGTCAGAGTTTCTTCGGTCATGTGTGATCGTTAGTGGAGATGCATCAGATTGTCTTAATGTTGATGTTAGATTTTTCCGTAATTATAATGGCCCTTTGTGTATTTCCCTCCTTGACCGTTTCAATTTCAAAAAACGTTAAAAATCAAACTCACTCACAGCATTCTCTATCTGCTCTATCTACCATTCCATATGAATATATGATTTCTTTGTAAACTCACAGCAACCGGTCAACAACCAGCAAGCCATGCCTTCAAGTTCACATTCACGTCCAAAGAAAACCACATCAAAATCTGCCAAGAAAACAATGGAGCATACCAAAGAATCCATCCACCAGTCTCCACTTACCCTTCAACTCCATGTGCAAAGTTCTCTCTCTCTCTCTCTCTCTCTCTCTCTCTCTCTCTCTCTCTCTCTCTCCCTTCCTATTTGTTATTTGCTTAATTGGAAATTGGCTTCCACATAGTTTGACTTTATATCTTTTGATCCATCTGTAATTTCCTTTATGTTTTCTTAATTCTTTTTTTGTTTTCTCTGTACCATTTTAACCTAATATATATAGAGAGAGAAATTTCTGACTTGAAATTTTGTGGTGACAAAGAATTGAGTGCTTGTGAGACTGCTTCTGTGACCTGTCAAAGCCACTCTGGTGATCAATATTCATTAGGAGGAGGAGAAGAGAGACGGAAAGTTTCTGCAGATCTTAACCAAATGGCGGATTATTCAAATGGGAATTTAGAGGAGCCCAAGAAAGTTCAACCAGATGATGAAGTTAAGGTGGTTGAATCCGTGAGGGACATAGCTATTGATGATTATTCTGCGCCTGCAAAGAAAACCCATGACGGTGATGATTCGAGTTCGAGTAGTAGCAGTTCGGATGAAGAGACAGAAGTTGGTGAGAAGAGTGCTAAAGTGGCGGATTCAGGGGAAGTGGAGGAGACAAAAGAAGTTTCCGTCGTGGTTGTTGAGACTGTTGAATCTCTGTCCAACAATTTGGATCAAGGTGTTGTTGATGATTTGGAAGCTGTGAAGGAAGAAGAGGAGAAAGTTTTGGCATCTGTCGATGGGACCGATGAATCTTCTCCGGCCATAACAGATTTGGTGTCAGAGCAGATTGAGGAAAAAACATTGACATACGTGGATGAGAGCAATGGGATTTCTGTAGCTGAAACATGTGTGGTGTCCAAGGAGGTTGAGGAACCAGCATTGCCTTCTTTGAGTGAGCATGATGAGCCTGCTCCAGTCATAACAGATGTTGAAGAAAAGAGTGAGGTGGTAGATGTGGTATCAAAGGGAATTGAAGAAACCGAAAGTCCAGTTTTAGAAGAGACAATTGGGGAGTCATCTTACAAGATATCAAATGAGAAGGTTGATGATGGATCGTTCAAGCCATCGCCTGATCAGGTTCCTCCTCCAGCTGAATCAGCTGATGCTGGAGAAGAGTATGGCAAGCCTGAGATTCATGAAAGTACCGGAAACCCGGTAATTAAGTTGTTTAAACTGTTTCTTTACATGTTTGACATTTTCTAGCTCACATGAAATTCTTTTGAATTGAATGATCATCTCTTGGTTTCGTGTGTTGGCAGTCTATTGTATCTGTCACTGGACGCCCCCTGCAACCAACTTCGTGGAAGAGTTGCTGTGGACTTTTCCAAGTTCTGCATCGATCCAATCGATAATTCAAGGTAAATTACATCAAGATAATACTCTAAATATCATTAGATTAGTTTATGGTGTGAACTCTATTGTGCTTAGTGTGTGTGAGGTCGTCTTATTGATCTGAGTCGGAAGAACAAGAGATGCTAAATGTGCTCTTCATCAACTGTTTAAGAATTTGTTTTACAACTTTTTTTCTTCTCAATACCAATCTACATATGGATTCAGTTTTAGGGCTGAGAATTCATTCATGTTTTCCTACTTTCTTTCTTTCTTCTTGAATTTTTGGGTGAATGAATTGACCAAATAAAAGTTTGGAATGTGCTGTCATGTGGTGGCATGTGTTGACATAATACATTAGCATGTTGCTTCAGAAACATGGCTGTAAAGTTGGTGCTAAACAACCTGTTCTCCAAAAGTGTAGGCTAGCTTTTTTTTTGGTTTCAGAAACATGGCTGTAAAGTTGGTGCTAAACAACCTGTTCTCCCTGTTGTAGTTTGGCACTTCAATCACTTTTGACCCTTTTGTTTCAATTCCATCAATTTTAACCATGTAATTTCGTATTTGTAGCAATTTAAGGACAAGTTAGTATTTCCGTGAATTTCTTTGACGGTGCAATTGGCAATTTCGTTAGCCCTAAATCCTTGAACGTAAAAGCACAGATACGAAACTACATTGTCAAAATTGACAGAATTGAAACTACATTATCAAAAATGGTTGAAGTGCCAAACTACATGGACGAAAGTGACTTTTAGCCTTTTTTTTATTTATCAAAAAGGGTAGAATTTCATTAAGAAAACCAGCAAAACAAAATCAGCTTGTAAGCCAGAATCACAAACGGCGAACATCCATCAGAATGTTTTTCGTAAGCCATAACTGTTCTCCAAAAGCGTAGGCTAGCTAAGCTAACTAGTCTTTCTTTTTCTTCTTTTTCTCTTTCTTTTTTTAATCCAAATTGTGCAGAGACCAAGCAAAGCATTATGGGAGGTGCAGCTGAGAGCCATTTATATAGCCCTTCAGCGATTTAGAGCATCACATTCGTTTAGCTTAGCAGCAGAGGATTGAGATTGGGTTGTGCGTGATTGCGTGTGGAGTGAATTTCGTTAGTGGTCCTTTAATTATATTTTCCGGATTTAAGTTGAAAAAAAAAAAACGTTTTTTATTTATATTCCTACAGTGATTTGTATTGTATTTATTGAGGATTTTCCTCTGTTCTGTTTTTTTGGGTGAACGGAAAAGTTTGTTACCAAAATGTATATCATCTATTTGTTTATCATTCCTTTAATGAGTCATCCTCGCTAAGCAATTACCAAAACGTGCATAATACGAGACCGTGGTCTATGCACATCAACAGTTAACAATCATTCACATAGCAAGGATCAACAGTTAACAATCATTCACATGGCAAGACCGGCGAAAGAAGACGAAAAAATTTTAGAAAGGGTGTACTAATTTGACAATCTCTCACAAATGAGTAACGACAAAGTGAAGTCAACCTAAAATTTTACAAGATTTTAACTTTTGTTATCCAAAAAGGGACATCTTAACCTGTCTGTAATGATCCAAGCTACAATTTTAATAACTTAACATGTAACTCCAATCCCAACGTCCTTGAGAAAAACTTCAAATCTCAACCAGGGCAGCGTCTTTATGCAAACATACAATGATTCCAAGTACAACCAAGATCACAACCCATCATACTACAACCAAGTTTCTTAACGAACCACCAGAAAGAGCAGGATATTGTGGGAATAAAACGGATACCACTGGATTATCGGATAAGATCGATACACATTTTATTAGCAACGGGATGATTGCTTAACAAGTTAACATAAACGGAGGATCAACTTCTCAAAGAAACCCAAGTGAGTTTGAGCCTCCACTAATTGCACCATAAAGTAGCTAAACTGTTTCAACAACAATGAACAAACAGGATTCCATGAATGTTTCCCTACTGACAGATAGGCTTCAGCTTCTATGGAAAAGTGGTGTTCTATAGTTAACCAAATTGAGGACTTGTCTTATTGAGAGTCCTATTGTAACAATTCAGACCCCCACCAAGGCACTACATTAGAAACCAAAGGTGAACAAGGGCAATTTTCTATCAAAACCTACCAAATAGCATTTTAAGGAAAGCACCAACAAGGCAATTGGACAATCTCAGTAAAAGTGCTGCGAGATATCAAAAGCGATTAAACAGATTTAGAATATAAGTGCTACAGGTACAACATCAAATAATAAGCAAAAAATCTTGATAATGTATTCGTGTTATTCAAGCAATTCAAAATACTGTCTAGACCATAGCCAAAGTATATTAAATCTTCAAAATTATATATATGGAGGTTTTTTTCCAACCAAGCAAGTAGAAGCTAAACAGCAAAGCATCCCAAAATGATAGAGGTAACAAGACAACCATAGGCTCATAATAAAAAATCAAAGCCAACAAAAAAGTATTCAGTGATTCTAACAAAATTGTAACATGCTCTTAATCAATAAACCCCTAACCTCTAGCTTTAAACCTGCCCGGACTTTTCTCTATAGCCGCTTCGCAATCCAATCACCTAGGCCTTAGATACAACACATAGACGGCGGCAGCCGCCACAGCAACAATGGCTCCAGTAGACCCTGCAACAACTGGCAAGCTCAACCCCTTTGACCCCGTCTCTCCGCCTTCCAAAATGTCCTTCATTTCATTCACAGTCCCATTAATGGCCCCAACAGTCCTCTCCCTCAATCCAATAATAACCTTGTTAGCCTCCACCACATCCTTCTGCAATTGTCCCATCTTCAGTTCCATGGCTCTGCACTTGTCCTCCGATTCCCTCAATGCCGCCTCGACATCGAGAGTCTCCTTCACTTTCTTCCCCAATTCAACACCGTTCTTGGCAATCACTGACTCCAAGTCCTTAATTTTCTTCTTGAACAAACTAAGCTCATTCTCTTTCTCATCAATTCTCTCCCTCATCTCCTCCTCAACCCTAATTCTCTTACTCTTCTCCTCAGTTTCCTTCACTTCCAAAACCCCAATCTTCCTCTCCAATTCCCTAACCCACTTCTCGCTCTCAGCCTTGGCCTTCTTCAGGCTCTCAAGCTCTTTCTCCAATCTATCAATTTTCGCTCCTTTCTCCCCCAAAACACGCTTCAGCTCCGCAACTTCGTTATTCGCCTCCTCCCCTTCCGCCATTGCCGAGATCAGATCTTGTTGGAGCCTCGATACCTCAGTCTCAAGCTCCATCGCTCTATTCGCAACAGATTCCAGAACATTTTTGCCCTCGTCGTTCCGTTCGATCTCCAACTCCATCTCCCGGAGCTTCTCCTTCGTCTCCTTCTCGCCGCTTTTCAACTTCTCGATCTCCGTCGTCAGTCCCTTGATTTTCTCATTGCTTTCTTTGTTCTCGCGCTCCAACTGCAGCTTCTCCCGCTCCAAACCCTCGACCTTCCGGCCCAGTTCCGCCGTCTGATCGGCATCGTAGAAGGCCTCAGTTTGATCGTCGACGATTTCAACCGTCTTCACGTCTGCCATGTCTAAAAACCTACACGCGCACGCACACAAAAACAGAAGCCAATCACAACCAGAAAATCGACAATGCAAATTTCAAAATCGCTGTTTGGCTTCAAAGAAAATCATAACTAAGTTTCATTCCTACAGTTTCAAACGAAAACGAGAATAGCACTTCAATTCTTCAAAGAAATAGAAATAGTATGAGAGAAAAACTAACCGAGAGCAATCAGCAATGGCGCTTCTACTGATGAAGTGATCTGCGTGGGACGAGAATGTTCCGAGTAAACAGGGGCAGATGAGAGTGACGAGGCTTTAGGGTTTCTGCTTCTTACAAATTTCCGTTATCCTTTTTCATCTTCTTTTTCCCTAGAATTACAGGAGGCATCGAATCTAATCAGAGATGAGGAACGGACGGCTGAGAGTCGTGGATGGTGCGGTGCACCTGCTAAAAGTCGTGGGACCCGTCCCTTTCTGATTTTTGCTTATGATTCGAACCACTTGGGTGGTCGACAAGCGGATTTTGCTTGTTGGGCTGGATTTGAAACAAACATCTAGCCCAATATCCAATAACCATCTTCAATTTTTCTCTGGACACCCATCTTCAATTTTTTGAATTTCTAATATTCTTTTTGAGCACCCAATAAATATTTACAAAATCTCAACCCCACCCTAATAAAATTCATTTGCAACTTATTAAACAATTTTGAAAAAAAAAGAAGAACAATTACAATTATTGGCCGCACAACCACCATGGTGGCCGGTGAGGTCACCCTCCTTCTTCCTCCATTTTTCCTTTTTTTCTTTTTCTTTTTTAAATTATGTTCCTATAGTTTTCAATTCATTCAAAAATATATTATTATTTGAGTTTTGAAATTTGAGTCATTCTAGATAATATGTTGGGTGCATTGCTTATGCGTGTGTAAGTGTCACTAGGCAGACGTCATAAAAGTAAGCTTGAGCCAATTGACGGTAGTTTGGCATTGATGTGCTGTAAAAATAATCACTGTCAGATTTTCTATGAGAGAAATCAATTGTGAAATAAAGTTGTTTGGCGTTTAGTAAACTTTTTGTTAGAAGTGCGATTGGTATAAAAAAATATACGATTTTTGGAAGTTTAAAAGTTTCATTAAACCTAGAGTCTCTTCAAAATTGATTCCTGCATAATCAAAAATTAAAACAGTTCATCACCTGCTTTCTCTAATTGCTTTTTCCCACATCAATTATTTAAAATAAGTGATTTTATTATCTTTTACCAAACATGTTGAGCTTTCAAAAATTTCAAAATAATCACATATAACCCCAAATAAGCAATGTCAAACGGTACTTTGTAGTAACTCACGCGAGTGTGTATAATATATGACCGTTAATAGTAATACATATGAGGCCCACATATCATTAACAGTCAAAAATCATCTACGCTTGCGTAAGTGACTAACCTTAGTAAAATTCTTCTGTATAGTCACTATCCAATAAATAAGGACGAATCTTTTAAGCCAGGGCCACTATGGAGTCCAATTATTGTAAACAACCCGGCCAAGCTCCAATCTCGTGCCTTCTAGGCCAAGCCCCAAGCAAAATGGAACGAAACATAAAGCATGGAGGAGGCAGGGAGATGATAGATGAAACATAAGAGAATGGGCAACGTCTACAGTATTTTATTTGGTCGCTGTAACTTAAGAAATAGAAAATTCCAAATTCCAAGTTTTACAGGCTTTTTTTTTCTTTCTTTTTTTGCAGGATATAGCGATCACCTTAAAATATACCATGAATGTTCCATCAGGGAGGACCACACCTGCCATCGCCAATGCGATCCATGGGCAGAGTGCTTTCTTTTAGACAAAGCCACTTTTCCTTTGTTTCTTCTTCTTATCTATTTCTTAAATTCATCAGTCTGAGTGCAACTCTACTCAACCAACATGCACATTAACAGTACACAAATGCATGCACCCGTTGGATACAGTGGTTTCCAACTACCCATAAACTTTTGCCTCCCAAGTGGTGCATTTGCAATGCCTTAATGGTCATCTCTACTTTCTTCCAACTAGTGGTATTTCTCTTATCAGTATTGAAAGAAGTCTCGAGTTTAAAAATTAAGATCTAGATCAAATGTGACTTAATCACAATTGGCGAGTCAAATTGAGTTGTACTATTTCAATTCAATTGGATAAGTGTCATGTTCGTTATTTGGTTAATTTATAAATATTGGAATTGAACAACAGTCCAACATATTATGTTTTACGAGTCTCATCTAAAAAATGAAAACTCATATGAACTTATTTGGATTCAATTCCAATTATATATGTTCAAGGCAAACCACAAACGAGAGTGTGGCACGAAGAGTAGAAGGGTTTATCATTAGATTTATATTATATATATTATAGGGAGCTTTGGGTGAGATCGATTTAAGTGATGACTTATTTTAGTTCTAAAGCCCTCTCGGGCTAGTTCCGGGGACAAGATCAGGTATATAGAAGAACTAACGGCTTTTGATTTGATTTGATCATATGTTGCCAATAACCAAATGTCAAAAGGGAGGAATCCAGTTAGGTACTTTGACTAAACAAATATCATTAGACTTGCTAAGTCCAAGTCAACATTGGAAGGTTGCACAAAGCCACAAGCGATGACATCACCAAGTGTCTCAAAATAAATCATGGCTCAAACATCCTGGGTGACCAAAATCATCTTATCATGCATGATTCAAATTAGGCTGGCAATGTGCCTATGGTATCATCTGTTGGCGTTTCTCAATTGAGTGTTTTTCTTTGTTTTTTCTTATCATCGGTTATATATAATGTGCATATCTCTCTCATCAAGTAACTAACCGAACACATAATGAGTGAGATAAAAACGTAAGGGTTTGAAAGCAGTGATAAGAACAAAATTAAAAATTATTCATTAGTTATCCATTTCCACATGCTTACTTTTTCTCTTTCTACTTTAACGCATATATATGTGATGTAACATGAAAAAGCCTTCAACCTAGATATATTATTGCTCCAAATTTATATTCTTGTCTTGTTGTCCAATTGATATATTAAACTTTTTAACGAGGTAATTAAGTCAAAGTACCAATTAATTAAAAGCTACTTTTAGCCCTCATTACCGACTACTAATCCATATATTATTAAGTCGACGGGATATAACCAAGTAGAAAAGGACATTGACTTGTAGACGAGGGGTTTGAGATTCGAATTCCTACAGCATCATAGTTGTGTGTGTGATAAATCCCCCTACTCTATACTTTAGACTATCGCTTGTACTAAAAAAAATATCCATATATTATAAATGTTTCCGTATAAGATGCCAAAACCAGTACAGCATTAACGTTTAGTCACTGAGAGTAGCTCACTAACCACATGCTAAACCACCTCAATCGTTTTCATAAGACACTAACCATTAGTTTCCCAAGTAATTAAACAATCCAAATAAAACAAGAGAGATCAGACCCCAGATGCAGCAAAACTATCATTATCTAATCACAACTCCTAGCTTTTCAGATTATCAGATTTCTGAGGCTGCAAAATGCAAATGATCCAGGCATATATGCAAGAACAAATATAAATATATATATATATATATTATATACATATAATGTGATGCATCATGGGAAAAAAAATTCCTACAACCATGAACCAACCATGTAAAAAAAAGGCATTATATGATTTCTTTGATACTAGAGAACTTGATCTTTTCCTATCCATTAATTCATTACAAAAATATGAAAAAATTAAAATTTATAAGGAGGAAAAAGAAAAAGAAAAAACAAAGAAGCTACCCACTACTACCCAACAAAGAAAATTGAAAAAGGAAAAAAGAGAGGAAAAAAGAAGAAGAAGAAGAAGAGATTTGATTGGTCTGTCATGGTACCAAAATAAGAACCTTCTAAACTCCCAATCAGCAAGAGGGCCATAATTAATCAATCAACCTCCAAACTTCCTCTTCTCCTTCTCCAAACCTTCAACAAAGCTTGCAAGAGCTTTCATGGCTTTGAGCTGACCCTGCAAGGCCATTATGTATCCAGCGGTCTCTTCAAACAGCTTGTCAACTCCAAGTGACTCCCCCCCTGGCACAATCCTCTGCAATGCCTCAATCTTCTTCTCCACCTCCTCCTTGTCACCATCTTCTTCACCACCGTTCTTTAAATCACTGGGCTGGTTAGTCTTCATGCACTCTTCTCTTCTCTGTTTTCTGGTTCTTCTTTGAGCAGACTCTGCTCTCAGTTTGTTAAAGCTGGATAAAGATTCATGCACCGCATTACCCATGTGAGATTTTTGCTGGGTTTTTCTTTGCTTTCTCTTGAATGTGGATTTGGAAACTTGGGTTTGAGTTTGAGCTTCCTCCATGGGTTTGAGGGGAGGAAGAACAGAGGAGGAAGTTGTTTGTGTGAGTCTGTGAGGGGCAGACAGAGAGAGAGAGAGAGAGAGAGAGAGAGAGAGAGAGAGAGAGAGAGAGAGAGAGAGAGAGAGAGAGAGAGAGAGAGAGAGAGAGAGAGAGAGAGAAGGCGAAGGTGGGATATGACTTTCTTTGTGAAGTGAAGAGAGGACGGAGGAGGGTGTATGAGGTTGGCGTTAAATTATTGTTGAGCTCTAGAAATGTCAATGCCAACGAAGCTTTGGCCCACTAGTTTTGGCTTCCTAAGCCCTTGTTTTGGATTTGGACTCTAGTGCTTTACTTCACCTCTCTAATCAAGCGCGTTGTCTTGGTCATTAAGGTTTCAACACAAATGCCGTGTAATTTATTTCATTCTAATTTACATCATATATAAATTATTGACTAGCGATGGTGGTGAGTGCGTGAATTTTAATCTTTCGGAGAAATTCATTTATGTTTTTCAAAAAGTATGATAATTTCGTCCCCCCTTCCTCTTTAAGTTATTTTAACAAACACTATACATCATCCTCCATTCCTACCTTAACTACTTTATCCTAATGGTAGCCTAGTTATTGGACAAAATCAATGGATAATAATTTGTTGAGCATGGGCAACAACCCCCTCTCGTCCCTTTTTAAATTCGCTTATATTGACCAGCGTGATATATAATATGACAATTTCGTAATCGTCACGATTAAATTAGGTCTGAAATATAATCGAATATGAACAAATAAGATATTACCACTTCAGTTGAGATCTTTTGTTGTACATGAGCAAATAAAATAGTATCATACCAATTGAGATAGGTTATAAATCTTATTATTGAGTGATAATAATATGGAGAGAAAAACATATGGGGGAAGGAAGAGGCAAACGCGCAGGAGGAGGGGGAGGGGACTCTCCATGGGATCGGGTGTGGATAGGTTCATGTAAAATTACAGTAGAGACTAGAGAGCAATGTCAATGGGCTCCACGGTAGAAAACAAAGGGAAAGAGTGAGCACATGTGATCACATGATTTTCTTGAACCTAACACCACCCATGTGCCTCAGTGCCTTCCCACCCCCTCCCTCTCTCCCTTCCTTCCTGTGATCTACATTACTAGCTTTGGCATGGTTGCCAAGTGGCACCTCCCTCCGGACCCACCTAGAGCCCCACAAAAAAAAATTCCTTTTTAAAAATTTTATAAATAGTTAGTCTATAAATAATAAAACAGAGGTGGTAAATATTATTATGGGGAAGGAGTGGTGGTGTTTCCAAGGAGGAAACCAGCGGGCGGTTTTGGTCATTGGGATTGTGTTAGAGATTTGGTGTGTTGGGCATATGGGGCTCCATGTGATCAGAGCCACCCACCCAAAGCCAAACCCAATCTCCCTTTCCCTTCTTCTCTTGTTGCTGTCACATTCACACACACTACATTTAGATTTTACATATTATTATTCTAATATAATTAATTAATTAATTAACATTTCTTGGATCACAATCACAATCACAAAGGAATCAGATCCTTCTTTCCTTCTCCCACCTCCTCCTTTCTTTCTCTCTTGGAGTTCTACTTTGCATTTCCTTTTCTTTTCTCTTTCCTTCCTTTTTGTGATCCGTACTCAAGTCAAGTACAAGGTTTTACAGGTGATCCGGTTGGGTGACCTAATGGAACTGAATTAGTACATTTTACTATTCATCAAACTAATTTAATTTAAAGACACTTTAGCATTTTTAAATCATTTTCCAGATTCTGATTGCGATTTTACTAGAGTTGATGATTTGACCATTCACGTGCGTGTAAATTGATTGACGATCTTAATAAGAGTGATGCTAAGGGAATCAGACAATCAGCCGTTGATGCAAGTGAATCCTACTCATCTCAACAATATTAATCCAAGACTGTTTAGGATTGAAATGAAAATTGAAATCACTGATTCTTAATGAGAAGTGCATGTGGTGAAGGAGGAGAGGTTCCAGCTCATGGGGACAAAGCATACGTGCAAAGGGGGGTCCATGACTCCCCATATGGACAGAAAAGTAGGGAGATGGAATTGAGTAATGATGGCATAGAACTATGCGCACCCATCCTAATAATTATAATCACAAGAAGAGAAGAGAAAGGAGAGAAATGGTGCATCATCATCCATTCATGCATGTGTAATGTACTGATGATGTGGGTGCATTTGTGTTTGAGTCAGAAACTGTTCCTTGCCTTGCCCTTTTTGCCTTGCCTTGTAGTTTGTTGCTGGATGGCCATGGCTGCCAACTCATTTACTCCCCAACCTTTTTCTATCACCAACTGTACGTATCTGTTTCTAGTGATCTTTCAACTTGGCCCTGATGCTTAGATAGATTAGAGCATGCCTAGTCGTGACTCGTGAGGCAAAAGGGCTACAGGTTAGATGTCATTTTGGCTTTTCATAAGGATAGTATGCATCAACTTTAGTCTTTTATAGTTTAAGTCATTTAGTAGTGAAGGGTCATTTCACCTGCATTAGACATGATCTGATGGTCCAAAAGAACTTGGCTCTAGTGGCCTCGTGTAAGGGTGAGCACAGTTTGGTTCAATTTTGGTTCATATGGTTTAATTCGACGTATCTGATTTGATTCGGTTCATCACTTTAATCGAAAACATAATCACCAAACATTACTAGTCTACTTTGATTCAAGTTAAGAACTACAAATCCAACGAAATTGGAGCAGTCCAATTCAGTTTTTGGGCTGTTTGACTCTTTTTTTTTTTTGCACAAACCAAACCGTCGATTCGGTACAACTCAACGTTGTTTTTCAACTTTTTTGCCCGTCCCTAGTTGCTTGAATTCCATCACCACCCTCAACAGTCATTATCTTAGACAAGTTTTAGTTACCCAAGTGCTACAATAAAAGGTAATCTTGCATGGTTGTAACTTCTGCACATATATAGGTTGTGTAACCAAGGCTGATCATTAGAAGGTTCGAAGTAACAGAGGCATTTGATAGAGTTGTGGAATGTTGGCCAAATTGACATATAGTGAAGAGAGAAGTTGTATAAGACCATTATATTAAAAGTTACTTGTGCAATTGTTGCAATCGGCGGTAAACCGTGCTTTGCATGCAAGTTATGTTTAATGTTCATATGAACTCCACAAGCAGGTAAGGGACAGAGTTTCGTTTCTTGAATTCGATTGTATAATTTTGCTGACATATAATTTCTTGAAGCAAGATAAATGTACTCGTATCTAACATAACCAGAGAAAGCTGGCTCTTTAAAGGAAAGCACTGACTGCCTCACTTCATCACAACCCGCTTGGAGCGCTTATCCATCCTCCCCTCAATTGAGCCCTTCCTGCCATGCATGAACTGTGCTCCATCTTCCTCCTCTGCCTCTGCATGAACTGCTTCATTATGCATCATTACCATGACCCGACTCTTTGAATGCTTCCCTAATACATTCTTTGCATGCCAAACTGAACAGTTCCAACCTTACGGTGGGCAGCCGCAGTGGCAGATGCAGCGCCAATCCCACCGTATGGAGCCTTTGTCTGCAAGTAGTTTGTGTCAATAGCAATTCTGTCATCGTGTTCCACCTTACTGACTCCCACCCGAGTCATAAAAAATGGGTTGGAGTCAATGCTGATTGCTACATCCGGTGCTACTTTCGCTGCCATGCCACACTGTGCAGCTTGCCTGGCTTGTGAAGACATGTCCCTCTCGACTTCCACTACAGACCTTTCTTGATTTCCAGCACTGGGTTTGCGATAACAATAAGCAGGAGGGACAGCCTGAGGAGGAAGTACTGAACTTCTAACTAGTGTCCGTCGATCATAGGTATCTTTCATCATGTTTCCATTCTCATATTGTGCAACAGGTCCAACAACTCTTCCTGGTTTGGCTAGATAAGTAACCAAAATCCAGTTAAAACTAAATGGAAAAACAAGAAGCAAATGAATATCTACAAATTCTTAAAAGTTATTGAGCGTACCCAAAGAAATTCTTTGTGGTGTTTGCATGGTTCTTGATAGATTTACATGAATTCCTTCATTGTCCCTTGAATTGTTGTATGCCTCTTCAGCATTTTTCTGATCTTTCAAGAATGCATAATTTTGTTGCTCTTTGGGGGGGACCGTATTTGAATGTACAATTGTGGACCTGTAAAGATTTAACGCACATGAAATTATCATCTTAATCATTGACAATCTAATAAAAATCATACATGCAACTTTCCTGGACATGGAAGAACAGTACAGGTCATAAGCGGAAGACATCCTAGCACTGTAAAAATGGGCAGAGGGTGCTAGACTAATTAGGGATCCCTGCCCAAACCTAACAAGAAGATGTCCCTCAAATAGGGATTGTTTGATATTAAAGGTCGGGCAGTAGAAGGACATTCCATAATGGAGCCCTTAGACAACAACTAACTTGCCTAATGATAGGGCTGACTTTGTACTATCACCGTGATTACAGTGTACCAGTACTTTGCATACACCGTTTTGATAGCAGCTTGTCAATATGTGAACAAATAAACAAAAGGAACTATACTTTACCTTGGAAGAGACACATGCTTTCGTTCAAGTGGAATAACTGGACCACTTTTACCACCATTTTCCTCAAGATGTGCAAACTGTTTTCTGAATTGATCAACAGCACTGTACAAATACACACAAACAGTCAGGGGAAATATGGCAGCATAAAGGACCTTAATCAATCTATGCAACAATATTTGAATGTTAAAAGCAACTATGGCTGGTTGAACCTTGGATAGAGAAAATTAGTTCTCTCAGTTCCGTTTATGTAGTCTTTTAGCAATTGAGGATGGTACTCCAATATCTCCCGAAAAATTAGCTCCCGTATGTCCTCCTTTGTGACCCTTCGCCTTTCAAATTCAAACTCCATCTTTGTAATTGGCTGGCACGAAGGTTCTCTCTCAATTCTTGACAATCCTTTAAAGTAAGGATCAGAAAGCGCCTGGTAAAAACACGAAAGGCCAAATTCAACACATATACTATCAAGCGACTAAATATCCACACTAGCTAGATTAATCACATATGATGCTTTCATTCCAGCAAATGGCTGGATACATGCATTGGCACACATATGGCATAATGCTAAGAAAGTAGATAGTCTATTATGGCATGACAAACCTCTTCGGCAGTTGGTCGGTCCTTTGGATCGAAGGCAAGCAATCTTTCCAAAAGTCGTAGTGCTAAAGGATCCGCATTCGGAAATTTTTGTGCTAATGACACAGGTTGCTTTTTCCTCATACTAGTTAAGTATCTCCTTGCCTTTTCATTTCGAACCTGCACTCAAATACAGTAGCGGGTTGTGATTATGAGGACACAAACTTAAATACTTAATTAAAATAAAATAGAAAGAGCAACAGAATGCATTGCATCAGAAAAGACGGCTTTTCGTACCCGAGATATGGTATCTAATGATGGTGTCCCAAGCATATCAGTCATCAAATCCAGCTGGTGAACAACATTCTTTCCAGGAAAAAGTGGCTTCCCTGTTAATACCTCAGCAAAGATGCAGCCTATACTCCATACATCAATCGCAGGTGTATACTGCATTCACATGAAATCAAAATTTAGTTGGTAGAAAAGAAAAAAATTCTTTTACTCGAGCACTAGAATCAAATTAGAATGTTAATTACAAGAACAATAGACATGCCACAACTCCCCTACACCTTGCAATATAAAACATAATATTGCCGTAATAAGTTATCGGTTTCCATTTCACTCTTCCATTTCAGTAGGAGAGTAAATAAGAGTATGTGCCATCTCTCCTCAACACCAGATAATAATATTACTTAATGTCACCATATCATATTGGATATCCCAATACATGCTGCAATTTCGAAGCAACGGTTGTAATAATGCAACTGAAATAAATAGAGTGGAAGGGGGTATCTGTTGCATTTAGATGCACTAATCTTGGGCGAATGATAGCATGGATTGACCGCTGAGTTACTAAATTCAGATAAAACCACTAGTCAAACCATGCCTTATTTAAGCTGTAATGAATTTTTAAATGTTTAAGAAACTCTATGTGAAGCTCTACCTTAGAGAAAAAGGATCCGCAAAGTTCTGGAGCTCTATACCATCTAGTTGCAACATAGTCCTGCAAATCTCCCATTAAAGGTACAGAAGTATTAGTACTATTTTAAGATGTTGGAAAACGTCCTCACATTCTATATGAAATAACTCTAGGATAGATAAACAAATAACATCACAGATTGAGTACCGTCCAAAATATTGTCGTAGGTGTATCATTGAATGCAACTCTTGCTAACCCAAAATCACAGATTTTTAGTTTACAATTTGCATTTGCCAATATGTTCTTCGGTTTTAAATCTCGATGGTACACATTTGCTGCAACCAATTAGGTAAGTATCAGATATGTTCACATTCAGTGGGAAAAAAGACATGAAATAAAAAGGGGAAGGGGAGGGGAAGGATAGAGGGATACCCAAGCACAAGAGTACAATCAAAAGGAAAAAAATGTAGAACAGAACCAATCAGCCACTAGAAACACGACAGACCACAAGAACCTAAGTGCATACATATGCACAAATGAAGGTCCTTATGGCAGGCAGTAAACCCAGCATGGTTTTTATTTTTTTTTTCCCCAAGTATAAAGATACCCAGGTAAGGCAGCCAAGAAATTAGAGAGAAGGATGTACCGGTGTGAATATACTTCAATGCACGAAGCAGCTGGTAAAGAAAGAACTGATAGTGCTCTCGTGTCAGGTCATCATTGGCTTTGATAACTTGATGAAGATCTGACTCCATGAGCTCAAAAACAACATAGATATCTTTAAAGTCTCGTCTAGAAGGCGGTAGCATAATGTGTTTAATTTCAACAATGTCGGGATGTCGTAGAAGTCTGAGAAGCTTTATCTCACGAAGAATACGAGCGGCATCAGATATATGTTCAAAAATGTCATGTATTTTTTTTATTGCCACTTTTTCACCCGTATGTGTGTCTATTGCTGAGCAAACAACACCATAGCTTCCTTTTCCAATAACTTCCTGAATTTTGTATCGATTGGCATCACCATAATCAGAGAAGAAGTCCATCTCAGTTTGATTCTGTTGCATTGAATCCCATTCAGATTAGAATACAGTATAACTCATGCACAAAGATACTCAAATAGATACAATCGTGAAGTATGATGCTATCACAACAGACATCAGGAAATGCTGACTAACAAAAGAGAAATATGAACAAAGAGTACAAAAAATAATTCTCAATGACAATGAGCACAGGAGTTTTATGTATTAATATACAAAAAAGTATGTGCACAAAGACATCCGACTGAAAAACAAGGGTACAAGAATAGTACAGACATATTTGATATATATAATGTCATAAGATACCATGCAACCAACACAATTAATACATAAACCAAACTCTTACATTGCATACGATCAATTCCGAAAATGCTACACTTTGTGTAGCCAACCTATATATTTGTTCTTATATGTTGCACCTTCCAGATTATATTATAATTTCAGTAACCATGACGAAACATTTCATCCCCCTTGCGATTTCTAAGTATTTTCCAATCAGATACTTTAGGAGCAACATTTAAAAATCGCAGACATCAACTCCAAACAAATATAAATATTAAATATAAAAAAACAGAAAGCGCACAACAAATACCTCAAATTCCTATAACTATTCCAGGAGTTTCTGAAGTTGAAGACGGGCAACGAAATTTGAAAACAATAAAAAAATTGATCCAGAAAAACAAGAAATTTAAAAGGATCGGTCTGAGAGAAATATAATTTTAGTAGAGAGGAATCTACGCCTGAGAGAGAAAGAAGAGAGAGCGCCATGAAATTGGCAATACTGATCTCAAAAGAGAAGCATAAGCATTAAATTCATTGGATGGAATTCCAGAATAAGAATGAAAGTCATCTTTCAGGAAAATTCGCATTAACTTATTCCGTTATCCATTATGACTGTTATAACTTATATTAAACAAGAACTCAATCTAATAGCAGTTAATCATAGATGGGAAAAATCAAAACCAATAATTATCAGCTAACATATGTCCCACTCCATCATCAGTCGAAAAAGCTCCATTTCAAAGCTCAATTTGCACAAAGATCTCAACTTTCAAGATAAAACAATAAAAATACAAATTTTATGTAAATATTTATTAATAAAATTCACAATATAATGAATCATATCACGATTCGTTACTTCAAACACAATTGCACATAGAAAACGTTACTTAAAACAAAGTTGCACATAAATAAATAAAAAAGAAACCTAACGGCAATTATTTTCATACAATTTCTTAAAGTCGATCACAAATTAAAGAACTGGAAAATTCAAGAAAAGTCACCTTCTTCAAGTGATCCTGCTGCATTTTTGTGTCAAACCCAGAATCAAAATCTCGAAAAACTGAACCAAAAAACTCTTACCCAGCTGAGATCAAACACAAACAGAGAAAACCCAGGTCTCAAATCCCACAAAGAATCAGCCACATTTGCCCCACCTTCCCCTGCTCCTTATCACAAGCCCACAATCCCACCTTATTCTCAATCCCAACTTCACCAAGCATAGAACCCACACAACCAAATCCCTCATGCACTCCTCGAATTCCAATTCCAAAACCTCACTCGCTGAACAAAAGCAATTAGGCAGCCCACCAACTACCACCATAAAGCACCCAACACACAAAGCTTTAACATTTTCCAATATCGATACAAAACCCACAAATTAAATAACACCCAGTTGCTGTTTAACTTGGTGTTGAAGGACAACAAGAAGAAAAAATAAGAAAAGGCGCCGGTGAGAGAACCACAGAGTTTGCGTTCTGCAAGATCTAATCACACCGACAAAAGGGTAGAGAGGACTCGCAGAGAAATAGAGAGAGAAGAGAGAAAGAGAGAGAGCTGTAAATAATAAATCTAGTGGGTGCAAGTAGATGGAGTGGTATGCTATCGTAATCGTATTGCACAACGTATGGATACGAAAAAGGATATTAAATTAATAATGGAGATATACACATACAGAGAGAGAGAGAGAGAGAGAGAGAGAGAGAGAGAGAGAGGTAGCCAGCTACAGGCTACAAGGCGGTGAGATTAAATTTCGAGGAAATGTAGGGGTTGTTTCGGATATTGTGGGTTTTTGAGTGAGGTGGCAGATTCTTGTATGGAGATTCCATATTCTAATTTCTAGTTGAAGAAGAATTTTCAAACTCAATTGCATTTTTGCCCTGCTTAATCAGTTTTTTTGCTGATCCATAAATCACAAAGTTTAGTGGGAACCACAAGGTGTGGTGCGGTTGGCAAATTACCACTTTCAGTTGATTAGTTACCTGGTGCCTCAATGACAGGAGTTCGAAACTCGTTGGAAGCACTTTGTGGTTAGGAGCAAGCCGAATCCCGAGTGAAGATTAATTCCACTCTTCTGATATAGGGACACCTCGTGATATTTACCAAAAAAAAAATTAGTAGGTGAGGTGTGGTGGTGGGCTGGGTGCAATGTGCTATCAATTAATTCTTAGTGGTATTTATCTTTCAGTATTAGACGATATTCCAAATTCGAATATCTTTGTCTCCGTTTAATTTATAGTATTATGTTACTCATATGCGACAAATAATTGGAAATCACATCATAAGAAATTTAATCACGCATGTTAATCAAGACAATGCATTAAAGATGGGTAGTTTTCAAATTCTCATTATAATAGTCCGTATCAGTTGGTGATAACTAGTTTCCATGTGCCAAAACTTGAATGGACACACTTATTATATTAAATATGGTTATAGAGGACCACCCAAAAATAAGAACCTAGGCATAATTAGCCAATATTTGCTGCACATTATTTTATTTGCTTAATATCACAAAACGTTCTTAAAGTTTACGAAATTATCATATTGCATTTTTTTTTTGTCATTTATGATCCTCAATGTTAGTATGTGTGATCACAAATGGTCTATGCCGTTAAATTCATTCAAAAACTCCGTTAGTTTATTGACGTGACATGGGGAAGAGAAAATCCCTCACCAGTGTGGTGGAAACCCATTGGCTAGTTGTAGACTTTGTTTAGCTTATAAATTATGCGAAATTTCCCATACTATTAAACAAAATGAAAATTTCATACTAGCAACAAATCTTATACATTTATCCGTTTGGTACTTGATTTTTTGTTTTATGGGTACTTGAAAGCAAGTGCTACACCTTCCAACATGGACGTTTTATCCAACCTCAATTGACTTTTGGTGTTGGATCATGTAATATTGAAAATAAATATGGAAGAAAATTTTGCCAAAAATTAATCATTATAAACCAATTAGTACACATGGGAATTGCACCCTTTTTTGACTTGTACGAGTATTGTGTTCCCACCTACAGCCCAGACAGAACGAGTCATGAATATTGGACTGGAACATTGAAAAACGCTTTAAATGAATTTTTTGTTCATCTTCATAGTTATGTGAGTTTATCATGAGACCTCCTCCAACAAAATGAAGATAAATACTATTAAACCAAATAATAGTTGGTCGAATTTGAATAAAACTTGAATGTGGTGTTATAGCTCTTATCCAATGATAAGACATTTTACCAACAGAACCATTTAAGAAACATTTGAGATATTTAGTACAAAATTGAAGAAAACTATATAGAAGTTGAAGAAATTTTTCTGCATGAAATCAAAGGGTGAAATATATATATATATATATATATATATATATATATATATATTTATTCCTCATTCGGATGTTTGTATGTTATTATCGTGCAAATACCATTGTATATATAGAGGAAAGCAAAGGGGTAGTAAAGAATACATAATTTTAACACGATAATAACGTTCGGACATCCACATAAAAGAATTTTTATATATATATGCTAGCTCGTTGCTTGTTACATGACCAATTAGAAACCCACCTCACATTTTGGTTCCACAACATCTTCCTGTTACAAAAAGGCAACAGAAGAGCAGAGGACAAAAATTGGATCTGAAACTCAATTTTCAAAGAAAAGCTTTCCACAGAAAGAAAAAAAAACTGCGTGATCCAAAACCAGGGGCGATCTTGGGGTGGTGCAAGTGGCGTCATTGCACAGGGCCTCTGATTTTTGAAGGCCCCCGAAAGAAAATTTTGCTTTATATTATATATATTAATATTATAAAAATTGTATATATACTTTAGCGTGTTACATATTATTACAAAAGTGTGTGCAGCGCGACTAGCTTTGTAGCGCATATCTCTTAATAGAAGTGCCCGTGTTTGAGTCTCATTGAAGTTATTCTACTATCGTTCTTGAGAAAAAAAAAAAAAACCAAAAACGCTTTCTTCTCCACAAAAAAAAAAGGTACTTTTTTCCACTGAAAAAAACTTCATGGCTTCTTATTTCTCTTAAACTCTGATTTTCTGATAAGTAATCATCATCATTCATCAATCTCTGTTTGGTTCATTTTTTCAATCATTTGACAATTTTTATCACAAGAAAAATGTAATGGATTAGCTTTGATTTTGATTGGAAGTGAACTTCTAGGAAAACTTGATTATGAACATATGATTGATGATTTCTCATCTAAAAATTCAAGAATATCAATTTTCAGACATTAAATATTGTACTGGTTGTGTTTTTTTTAATTTAAAATTTTGGGGAAAAAACTCTCGTAATAGTTTTAATTCTTCAAATAAAGATAATAAATACAATATGAATGATTTTTGGATAGTAAGGTATGTTTTTGGCATTACATATTTATTGATAATGACTTTTAGTTATAAGTACTTTTGTATTAAATTATGTGAGGCCCCAATGTAAATTTAGCACAGGATTCTCAAAATCTCAGGACGCACCTGTCCAAAACCATCTTGATCAGTTCAAATCACTTTTGAAGTTTTGGAGTGGGCAGACCTCAAAAGTTGGGAGACACAATACCAGCATTTCTTTCTTTATCAACATGCGATGTGGGGCATGTAGGCATCCATTAATCAACATTAATTATTGAAAATAACCCCCCTTTTTTTTCTTCCTAAAGGCAAAAGAAAAGTTGCTTGTCTCTCATGCTTCCTAATATATATATATATATTTTCTTCTAATGTTTCATTTCTTTTCGTGGGGGTTTCCTTGTGGCTCATATCAGAAGACAAAGCATGTACTAAAAATATATGAATATATCCCTTTCTCCAATAGCTTGCCGTGAAAAGTCCACAAGCCACTGATTGAAGGGAAGATGATTTGCTGCAAAAGTTTTTCAAGGATTTAACAATTAGATTTACTAATTCCTTTCGCAATCAAGCATGAAAAAGGAAATTGCATGCCGAATATTGGGCACTAAAAAAAGTTGTGTCGTTTTCAGTCAATCATTTTGTTTATTTTTTAATAGTCCGAGGCTATAAAAAGCTAGTAATCGGTTATATTATTACCCCATAAGCTCCTTCTTGTGTAAATCTTTTGTATACAAATAGGTCTTGTTGTGCATATCTAGTGGACACGCATGGAGGAAGTTAGGTGCATTAATCTTAGCTGTATCATCACATGAGGTGAGAGCTAGGTAGGGATAGCTAGAGTTTTTCCTTCTTTCTACATCTTTCTTAATTCCCACTTTTCATCATCTTTGTAGTCTATATATAAAATCAAGTAATTGGGCAGACGTGGATTAAATTAGTTGACTAAAGTAGTGTGTTCATTCATTTGCATTCAAGTTCGATGCTTATTTCCATACATTATAGTAGTTACTAGTTTACAATGTCGTTTTGATCAACCAAAAAAACCAAACAACTATCTCATTTATAATAGTTCCCCTCCAATTCAACTTGAAACACAACCTCCATGTTTGGAGAAAAGACCAGATCTCTCGGGACAAATTATTCGATTTTGCATTCTCAAATGACACTTTAAGCACTTAAATTTTTACGATTAAGGCGGTTTGGCATTCTTTGTCTTTGTGAAAATAATTGTTGTCAGTTCTTTGTGAGAAAGCGATGTGGCGTTTGGTAAACTTTTTGTTAAAAGTGTTGTTGATGCTAATTCCTACATAATCGAGAAAAATAATTCCCGCATAATCATTAAACTCAGCGTCTCTTTGGCTAATTCTGCATAATCGAAAATGAAAGCACGTTATTGCTTTCTCTTATAGCTTTCTCTCAATTTTTAATAATAAGTGATTTTCTAGTTCTACCAAAGCGGGTTGGGCTTCCCCAAATTTTTAAAAATCACTTATATCTCGAATAAGCGATCTTACGGCACTAAATCCTCAAGTTTAGACAACAAAGAGAGTCTTGAACAATAATAATGAATTTGGAACCTCTAATTACCTTGATCAGTTGCGTAAAGTGAGTTAAAAAGGCTTAATTTTTGTAAAAGTTAGCAGCAATGCAGCATTGTGAAGGTCCCGACTAATCACACTATTATTAAGATATCATATAATGAGTTACGATCTCTTGATCATGTAGTGAGAATCATCATGTGATTGAATCCGATGCGCTCTTTCTTGCAGCGTCTTTTAAGAAGCTCTTGGTATTGAATTTGAATCGGGTGGTAAGTAATTCTTAATCATTAGGTGGCTGATCATGACTCATCATATAATATCCAACTCTCGAATCCCAGCGGATTCTTTTTTACATGATTTTGCTCGACAACTCAGATTACCACTCTTAATCACACCAATGCCCACAAACAAAAGTAAAACAAACACACAATCAGTCACATCTAAAGAAAGAAGCAAGAAAAAAGAGCGCACCGCACACAAAATATTCGAGAGACAGATTCTCAACTTATCCTTAAATAAAGATGCATGTGGAGTTTGTATCATGGCACCCACCTAGCTAGCTAATACACTCATGTACATACATTATACATTATGCATTATACATTATATATATATATAAAAGATGTTGACATGGCTGAGGACACAATATATATATATATATATATATATATATATATATAAGATGTTGACATGGCTGAGGACACAATCTAATAGCCACCACATAAATTATGAGCCTCGTTTCCTGGAAGAAGAACAAGTGGACTTCAGCCAGCCCATGCAAATGTAGGCAATGCAATGGCTTGCACGGAACCGTAGTCCAAAAGTCAAATGGGGCAGCACCAAATACGTATATCAAAACTGTACAGTACAAGTACGTATAAATGTATAGTGTGTGCTACTCATTTGTACGGTTGTATTACGCGTTGAGGGGAAAGGGATATCCCTAGCCTCCATCACAAGTATATCCTGTCATGTCAATTGCCCCGCCCACCCCACATGGCCACGTGAACTTTTCCTTTGATCAAAAGTGAGCGAGCGGCGGGGAAGAAAAGTAGGTGGACCCCGCCCTTCATATTGTGGGACCTGTGGAAGTGGATCCCACAACTGTCGGTTTGCAAATTGTATACATGATTGATTGCATCTTCTTCATCTAACCGGGCCCAGCCAGACAGTCATGAAGGTGCATTGCTGATGATGCTTCTCTCTCCTCTCTCCTCCCTCCTCCCTCGGTGCTTGCTTTTTTTTTTTTTTTTTTTTGGGGTCAAATTCCCTCGGTGCTTGCTTGATATGCCAAGTGCTGCCAACTCAACTCAGACCGCAAAAGCCCTTTCTATATGTGGCTTTGCTTTGGCCTTGTGGTTCCACTTCCATTTTCTCCTCACCCAAGTATGTTTGTCTTTTTAGCAAAGAAAGCCAAAGCTCAACATTGCTCCTCTATGTACTTTCCAGTATTTTTTGTTGGGGTTGGAGGGTTAGGTGTCCAAATTAGGCTTGCTTTCGATATGATTGTGAAGCGTCCGTGAGCGGTTATCATCTGTTGATGTATAAAATGTACACCGACAATTGACAATAATGTGTCATATCTATGAAGCCATAAATTCAAAAATGAAGGAAATTGAATCTTGAGGTGGGTTGTTGGATTTGAGGCTTAGGTAAATAATCACACGCATACGCATACGCAGTAAATAACTATCGCTAAGGTTTCCCTAAATCGATTTTAGGAGTCTTTGATGACAAAATAAGTATGAACAGAAAAAGTAATATAATATTTTACATTTGCACTTTGCTTAACTCGTTTTGCATGTGATCAATTGCATTTATTAGAAAATTCCAAGTCAAGGCGTGTATTTGTCAAACAGAAAATGAAGAAAAATTTGCAATTCGCCACCCAAAAAGAAAAAGAAAAAAACTTTGTAGACTAACAACTCTGAGGCGCTCTGTGAGAGCTGTTTCTGTGCTCATTTTGAACTTTAGTTAAAGTTTCCCATAGCTTTAAACCCAATCTAATCAAAATTGCTTTCTATTTAAGCTCTATATGCCCAAAGCCCACAAAATTGATTGATTTGCTGAAGTCCAACAGATAGAGAGCCCACTTCTCAATTGACCAATAAGAAGGATTTGAATTCCCTTACTTTGTTTAGGGCCCGTTCGGTAACTTTTTCGAAAAATGTTTTCTTAGAATATTTTCAGAGAATAAAATAAAAAAGCAATTTGCGTTTTCGCGAAATGAAAATCTTTTGAGATTAATTAGAAAACATCTTAAAACAAAAACAACGTAAACGTGTATGGTAATACATTTGAAATAATAATATATGAGTTATTTTTATGAAAACGTTTCCCATGAGAATGAAAACAATTTTTTTCTTCTGTTTTTTACAAGTACATATAGACTTGTTTTCATTTTATGAAAACATTCTCAGTGTTTTCTGTTTTTGGAACACCAAATGTGTTTTTACCTCATTTTTGTTCTCTAAAATTAAAAACAACCCTTTAAAACACTAATGAACAGGGCCTCATATTCCATAAAAATTGGTCCATCCACTTAAAACAACCCAGTCTATACAATACTGTTAATGTCACCATTATGGAAAGTGGGCCCCACCCATGATCAATGATCACAAAATTTGGTTTAGAGCAATTTCTATGTACACACCCAAGAACACCATTGTTTTTTTAATATTTATTATTTCATGAGTTTACATTTTTTCACTTCTCTCATTTGTTTAATTTGAGAGCAACTCAAATATGAAAAAAGAAGAAGAAAAGGGTTATAATTTATCATATTTTTGGAATCTTGAGTAAGAATGACATCGATATTGGATAAGGTTAGCTTTGTCGTTTCCATATTTACCTTGGACCCATGACCTGGAAGCCGCAACATAAATTCGTAACACTAGTGCTAATGAAAGGATATTCTTTCCAACCAATTCTACATGCTAATCTAATCCAAAATAGGACTTAAAATGCAAATGACCCGTTAGTATAGTGGTTTTGGAGTAAATTCCCTCACTAATAAAGGTTCGGGATTTAAATTCTAGCATCTTTATAATGTGTGTAAATTTAGTATGTTATCAACTCCTCTACATAGGAAACGTAATAAAAAAAAACTTTTATTTAATTAATTTAATTTTACATTCTAAGACCCCCAAAAAAACTCGGGGCCTCGGTCAAAGTCCACCCATAAGTAAAGAAACGTGGCAAGCTTTAATTGGTCCTGGTTATTCCTCGGGCCATACCGTAGAAAAGTAGTGGAACCCAACACTCTGGCCGACGCAACAAAACGTCAGTAGCCCCACCACCATAAAGTATTACAATAATCCCCTGCAACCATCAGCAGACAAAGCTTCCTCTAACTCCTCGTCCCATTGGACCTGTCCCACTCCTTCTCCAACCAGTGGTGGACACGTAGCAGTTAAAATGAGGGTAGAATGGCAGTTACGTAATTCCAGCCGGCACAAGGGTCAAAGACCCCCGCGAAATTATCCGAATAGAGAGTTTGGAATTGTGGTGTGTCATATCTCATATGCTTTGTGTCAACGGACGCCAAATGAAATTCAAATGCAGCCGAATTTCTAGGTGAAGAGAGAGAGAGAGAGAGAGCGAGCTTGGTGTTTTGTTTTCGATGGTTTGTGTGTGACAGTGTGAGTGTGTGAGTGTGTCTGAAATAATAAAATATTTTTCATGTCCTGCTGCCACTGGTCCTCGCCTCCAATCATTTGACTGTGTTTTTCATTCTTCATATTTTTTTATTTATATTTTTTATTTTTAATTTTGGGTTTCTCTTACAATTTTCATACATTTTCTCTCTGGTTTCTCGGCGAGAGAGAAGGAAGTAGAGGAGTAAAAGAAACAAATATCTCTGCTTCTACGAAACTCTCAAACGCATGCACTCTCTCTACCCTTTCTCTGTCTGTCTGTCTGTCTGTCTGTCTGTCTCTCGCTCTCTACAATTCCTTGATCATGAGATACAACTCTGAACTCAGGCTGCCACATAACCCATCTTCAATGGACTCTCTTTAATTGCTGCTTTTGTTTGTACTCTCTCTATAAGGTAACTCTGTCTCTCGTTTCTATTTTCTCTACTCTTTTCCCTTTCTCAACAGACGGTTCTGGATTGTTTGAGGTAATTCAAATTTTGGGAATTTTTTGAGTGTTTTTCCCCTATGATTTTTGTTTGAAAATTTTGGATTTTTGCATGTGATTGGTTCATATTGCATGTGGGTTTTTCTATTTTTGTGAGATTAATTTTACTATCGAGGGAAAGTTGAATAATTTGCAGCTAATTTGGGTTCTGATGTAGGTAGGTGTACGGGGGTATTTCAACATTTAAGTACTTTTGTTGAATTTGAGTTGAGAACTTTGTTTACTTGGTACCCAGTTGGATTTTTGAGCTACTGAGTTGTTTCTGTTGCTCTTTCTTCATCTCAATTCCAAGTCGATTGTGTTTGACTTATTATATGGGCTTAGCATGATTTTGTATCAGCACAAACTTTGGTTTTGGGGCAATCTGTCAACCTGGTTTTAGCTTTACACTATCAATTAGAAAACTTGTCTGGGTTTAGGTAGGTCCTTCTGTTATTGGTATGCAAAACTGCAGTTGTAACATTCCGTCCTATCCTTGGTAATTCTGGTGGATGTTTTATTTTTGTGCTAATGGATACTGTTCTCCCTTGATTATATTCTTCTATGCATGCATCTAACTTTGTGTGTACTTTTTTCTAGAAAAAAAAAGAATCATAAAATTGTGTGTACTTATAAGATGAAATGTACCTCTGCAGTTTTGATACTTCCGACATATATATGTACATATTCTGATGCTCATTTTTCCAATCATTGATGGTTTTTCTTGGTTAAAATGAAGACAGCAATTGTTGATGCTTTCCAATTTATGTACGTTCTGAGTGATACTGACTTGATTCCTTGACTGACCCAACAAGTAGGGGAATATTGTGGAGCTCAGCCATGGTCTTTTGCTCTTGTGTTACTAAATCAGTTATAAATTATGTTAAAAAAATTATGAAAGATACACAGACGACATGATATAAAATTAATTAATTACGGGCTTCTGTATGTATTGTTTATCCATTACATTTGTTGATGCATGTGATATATCTGTATTTACATATGCATGTTTTTGGAACTAGCAGAAATATAAATTTGAGAGTATTCTGATAGTTGAACTTCCTATTTTTACTGCCCTTGTTTGCAGAAAGTGATTCAATGGAGAAACATTTGCAGGATACTATGTTGGGTCGTTTTGAAGGTTCCTTCTCTTTCCTTTAACTGATGGAAGCATGGCACAGGCTCATAGCCATATGCTACATACATTTATTTCCTTATGTATGCATGATCTTTCTCTTGATCTGTCATTTGTAACCCTTTTTGTAGGGGCCTTTAAGATTCCATCAGTTAATAATCCTAGAAAATTGGAAAGTAATGCATGGGGAATTCTTCGTGCAACTGAGGCATATCATGCATCAAGTGATTCTAGCTTGTTTTCGAGTTCATTGCCTGTACTTACACATGAAAAGTGTATGTGTGAGTTCTTTTTTCAATGTAAAAGTTTTCCCTATCCATAGAATGGTTGTTGAGAGTTGAGACTCGATTTACTCAATATGCAGTGAACTTCTCTGACTCGGAGCATTTGGGTCAGTCTGTTGATGATAGCTTGCCTATCTTAAACAATGTTGAGCAAGAAAACGAGATTAAGGATCCGCTTGAAAATGTTGAATCCAACGCATTTGGGTTCATGCTTCCTGATGATGAAGATGATCTCTTAGCAGGCATAACAGATGATTTTGATCTAAGTCGATTGCCTAATCAGCTGGAGGATGTGGAAGAATACGACCTCTTTGGCAGTGGAGGCGGAATGGAATTGGATTTTGAATCTCAAGATGGCCTTGGCATTGGCTTGTCAAAACTGAGCATATCTGATGGGGTTGTTCCAAATGGGATTGGTCAGTATGCTCTTCCAAATGGTGTGGGAGCTGTGGCTGGGGAACACCCATATGGAGAGCATCCATCAAGGACCTTGTTCGTTAGAAATATCAATAGTAACGTGGAGGACTCTGAATTGAGAACTCTATTTGAGGTATTGCCAATGGTTATTTCATTATAAGTGTCAATTTTATTTTTCCTCTGTGCCTTGCTTATTTGATTTGTTCTCCTGGTTATATATTGGTTTAATGTTCACTTGTTTTATTCGACCAAAAAAATAATTGTTAACTTGTTTTCTTTTGGGTGGGTGAAGTGCGGGTTGCTATGGAGTACTTGGTGAGTTATTAAATCCGAGGCTATGGTGATTTTCCCAAAAGTCAAAAGATTTTCATGGTGTTTTTAGGTAGTAGGCTTTAGGAGGGATTCTTGCTTTTCAGACAAATGAAGAAAAGTAATAATAAAACTCTAGGTGAGACTTTTCTATGAATGGAACAAAATGAATTCTAGTTCCCTGATTCAATGGAATTGTCTCTTGTCCCTTTAAAATCCCTTATTAGAAACTTAAGACTATTCAAGTGCATGAAGGTCCTTATTTCAGAGAAAATCAAGCAATCAACTTTTGATATCATGGAGAGGGCCTTTCCTTTAGTAGTTTCATCCATGCAAGTAAATGTTCTGTTAGAACTTGTTATGTAACTCATTTCCCTTGCACTTTGGAGTTCCAATCATGCTCTCTTTGTTGAGTTGGTGTTGTTATAAATTCGTTTTTTGTTGCAACTTGCATTGGCTGACTCACTGAATGACACAGGTAGGATTCTAAGAACTTACCTGTTATAGTTAGAGACCACTTTTGGTGACAAATTTGTTGTACTGTACTTCCAGTTTTCATTACAGATGGTTCAAGTGCCACTTCCAACATTGTTCTTTTCAGTGGGAAGTTCTTTGCAACACAATCTTTTGGTAGATAATGTATTTGGTGCACTGGTTTCTTTGCCCTTGCAATGATTCTCTCTCTCTCTCTCTCTCTCTTTCTCATTTCCTCTTGGTGTGTGTGGGAAACAGAAAGTTTGTAATTGCTATTGGCAGTGTTTTTTGAGTTTATATTTTTCTTTTAATTTTTTTTTGTAATTGTGTATATACAACTTTTCATCTGCATTTTGATACTCGTGATTCTTATTGATTTATGGACCACCTATTCCTTTTTTCCTTAGCAATATGGGGATATCAGAACTTTATACACTGCATGCAAGCATAGGGGCTTTGTGATGATATCTTACTATGATATCCGAGCTGCTCGCACTGCAATGCGCGCATTACAGAACAAGCCCTTGAGACGAAGGAAACTTGACATTCATTTTTCAATTCCTAAGGTTTGAATAGATTTTATCCATAATAGTTTGCAATTGTACTAGTTATTCATTCAACACCTTCATAATGTGTCCTGTTCTCTGCCGAAATCCAGGATAACCCGTCAGAAAAGGATATCAACCAAGGAACTCTTGTGGTGTTCAATTTGGATGCATCAGTGTCAAATGATGACCTTAGACAGATATTTGGGGCGTATGGAGAAGTTAAAGAGGTAAATTTTAGTGCGTAAATGTTGTTTGTCGTTTTGTTAGCATTCTTGTTTTGTATGTGCAGTTGTGCACCTTTTTACTATCTTGATTGGTTGTCTGATATTTAAAATTCCACGAGTACAACATGCAGATTCGGGAAACACCACACAAGAGACACCATAAATTCATAGAGTTTTATGATGTTAGAGCTGCAGAGGCAGCTTTACGGGCATTAAATAGGAGTGACATAGCTGGGAAACGCATAAAGCTTGAACCCAGCCGCCCTGGTGGAGCACGAAGAAGGTAATTATCAATTTACTTTGGGGTCTGCAACAATTTGCAATATGAGTTTAGACATTTTGTATTGCCCTGGATATCATCATCTATTAATTTCATGAGGGTGACAAATAGTGAGGTGAAAGATTTCCTTGGGTCTTGTAAGTGTAATGTTGCCTATTTGACTAACGGTGCTTTCATTTGTTGAATTTTTCCTTTAAATGTCCCACACAAAAATCAAATATCCAAATCCCCCATTCAGTGCAATGTCTTCAAACACTGGGAATTATTGTAAGCAAAAATTTAGATTCGTTTCAAATAAAAATATTTTACTGAAGTTCAACCTGAAGTGTTCATGAGAACTTTAGTCAAGATTGTCAGATTGCTGGGCATAATCTGAAAAATATTTTTTTACAAAGTCTTGGCTGCTTAGTTGACGTCAAAAAATAATTATCCACAGACAATGAATGTGTTTCAAGGGGTAACTTCCATCCTGTGAAGAGGAGTCTTAGATTAAAACTCTGTTTCAAATTTAATGGTTACGCTTCTGATTTAGGCTGGGCTTCCTTTGACCAGTTAGAATCTTATCCGGGGATGTTCTTTTGGAGACTCCTTTGCTTACCTATTTAAAAAATCAATACATAGATCCTGTGCTATGTATAGAATTTGTAGATGCTGCCCCCTTATTTTATGGAGAGTTTGCAACACATATTTTCATGAATTGTCAAGCGTCTTCTTCCTTTGAATCTGACTATCCTTTATATCTTTTGACTTGTATTATATAGCCTTTCTTGAATCCCACCACTACAGAAATACTGTTGATTTTTTAAAAACTAAATCATTAAGTTGGGTAAGGATTAATTCATCACACTTTTTGTTTTGGTTTAGCTTGATGCAACAACTCACTCAAGAGCTTGAACAAGATGAAACTCGGAGTTTCCGACATCAAGTGGGTTCACCATTGACCAACTCTCCTCCAGGTAGATCTCTCACCAATGACCAATGTGCTTGTTTTCACCAGTTCCTGGATTGGCACTTATTGGGAATGCATGGCCTGCTGAAGCTAAAACGATTGATTTGTTACCGTGATAGGTACCTGGGCACACATCGGAAGCCCCATTGAGCATAACCAGCCTGCTTTCAGTAAGTCCCCAGGTTTGGGAAGCCTCAGTCCAGACATCAACCATTTGCCTGGGTTAGCTTCAATTCTCCCAGCTCATGTGTGTAACTCTCCAAAGATTGCGCCTATTGGTAAAGATCAAGGAAGGTTAAACCATATAAATCAAATGTATAGCAACTCTACATCAACACAAGGAGCAGGGTATCAGCATTCTCATTCCTATCCTGAGCAGAAATTAAGTGCAAGTCCAGGTCCCATCTCATTTGGTGAGTCAAATTCAAATTCAGCAGGGATTGGAACATTGTCAGGTCCTCAGTTTCTCTGGGGAAGTCCAACTCCTTATGCTGAGCATAATTCTTCTGCTGAGCATAATTCTTCTGCCTGGCCAACCTCATCTGTGGGGAATCCATTTTCATCCAGTGGACAGGGACAAGGTTTTTCATTGACTAGCCGGCATGGTTCTTTCCTGAGTTCACATAGCCAACTTGTGGGATCTGCTCCATCTGGTGTTCCTCTGGATAGACATTTTGGCTCTTTTCCAGAGTCACCAGAAACATCCTTCATGAATCCAGTGTTTGGGGGCATGGCTTTAAGTGGGAATTACATGATGAACATGGGTGGTCGTGCAACATTGAGTGCTGGTGTGGGTCTTCCAGGAAACATTAGTGAAAATGGCTCGCCTAGTTTCAGAATGATGTCAATGCCAAAGCATGGCCCTGTGTACCTTGGGAATGGCTCATATACTGGACCACCAGCAACCATCAATGAAATGTTGGCTGATCGTAGTAGAAGTCGGCGAATTGAGAATACTGGGAATCAGATAGATAGCAAAAAACAGTATCAACTTGATTTGGATAAAATTATCAGTGGGGAAGATATTAGGACTACTTTAATGATAAAAAACATCCCGAACAAGTAAGAAAAAAATTTGGAATCATCTTAGGAAGTATATGCTGGCAACTCTTATCATTGTGAATACCTTTATCATTTTGCTCTATATTGTCTTTCTCATATTAGGTACACTTCAAAAATGCTGCTGGCTGCTATTGATGAAAATCACCGTGGTACATATGATTTTCTCTACCTGCCAATTGACTTTAAGGTGATTCTTTGCACTACTATTTGATGTGAGTGCTCTATAATTTCCTAAAGTTTATCAAATGGTAATCAGCACCCTTCTCTTTTTCACAGAATAAGTGCAATGTGGGTTATGCCTTCATCAATATGGTGTCTCCTTCCCACATTATAGCCTTTTATGAGGTTAATTTTGTGCCCTTTTATCCCTTTGTTTGTTGTTGGTTAATTTGTATTTGGGTGCTTTATTCTCTAGCTTGAATTGAAGAACTTTTTCTTGATATTTGATTGGCAATTTGAGAATGTTCAAATTCATCAGTCAGAGTGAAAACTAATGGGAATGTGTTAAATTTTCGAGAGTACTCATACCATTAAATGGGTGCAGGCATTCAATGGGAAGAAATGGGAGAAGTTCAACAGTGAAAAAGTTGCTTCATTGGCATATGCACGAATCCAGGGCAAAGCTGCCCTTGTGACTCATTTTCAGAATTCAAGCCTAATGAATGAGGACAAGCGTTGTCGGCCCATTCTTTTCCACTCAGAGGGCCAAGAGACTAGTGATCAGGTTATATGTTTGAGTTATATGTCTTCTTTTGTTATAAGGATGTTGCCCTCTCTGCTCCAGTTATCAAAATTTGATCTCAAACACAAACACCCTATATTGTTTTCTGATGAAATTCATATGTTTATGTTTGTGGATCCTCCAGGAAACTTTCATTTCCAGAAACTTAAACATATGTATCCGGCAGCCGGATGGCTCTTACTTGGGCGACTCATTGGACAGCCCAAAGGGGGATCTGGATGAGAAGCCAGAGAACAGTTAACAATGTTTTGGTAATCTTACTTGCCTGAGGGGTACAGGGCTGCTAACTTCTGCATAGTCAAGTGTACAGAGTAGAGAGAGAAGTCGAGGTAAGGGGCGTATAATAACTAAATTATGGCTAGTTTCCGCTTTGAGTACTGGATATCTCTGATATTTACTGAGAAAGTGTGGAAGGGAAAGCGGGCAGAGAGCATTTTGTTAATTTGTAGAGTGCAAATTGTTATTCAACCAAGGGATTAGAATAAGGTGAAGCATATAGCTGAATTGTGAAGTCTCTGCAGCCATATGCATTGCTAAACGGTTTGTGTAGAATTTCTCCTTTTGGTGTTTTTTGTAATGTCCGGGGTCTTTAAAATCCCATTTGCAAATATGATTTTACGTGTTCATATGGCTAAAATGCCCTGTGGGGGAATACGGCTTCAGGGATGTTTAAGGAAAGAAAAAAAAAGCAAGGTTGTATAGAAGGGAGACAAACAGAATCGTCTTGTTCATAGTGGGTCGGTGTAGTCATATACCAAAAAACTTTGTACTGAATTAAATAAATATATGGATGTACAGATGTTCTCTCTCTCTCTCTCTCTCTCTCTCTCTCTCTCTCTCTCTCTCTCTCATGCGGACACAATTTTAATCACTCAATGTCACATTTGTTTGAAAGTTCATTGTTGGATGTGCCTGCTGGGATTTTCAAAGAGAATGTTGGTCAAAGTAGGTGTAAAAGAGGTTGAACGGACACAAACATGGCACTGAGCACGATTCATTTAAATTGGACACGCATGGCACGAGTACAGGGCATGCTGGACGCAACGTTCAACCCAAATATATCGTTTAAATAAACAAAAATATATAGAGCACGCCCGAAAAAGGTACAAGGGTTTTGCTAAGATCAATTGGCCATGTGGGTGTTTTCAGAGCAATCGGAGCACATTTCAGGAGCACAACGATTAAAGCAAGTTGCGACCGGCCGGATAGGAGTGACATCTTCTGCTTGGTTGGGAAGAAAGTTTAGTTGTTCCCTTGCGTCTGGCTTGTAAAGTAGGTAACAGATTACAAATAAAGCAAAGCTGTTGATGAGCCGCTCAGGCCATTCATTACACATGAAGGAGGCACAAACACAACTAAATTATTGTGTTTGTGAACACTTTATAAAGCTCAGAGTTACAATAGGACAAGTTCTAACGTTAAATGAGGAATTCTAGATAGCAATCCGAATTTGAGTCATGTGTCATGACTAATTAGTAACATAAAATGTGAAATCACCTACTTATATCAGAACTTGCCTGGCAGAATAACGATGTCATAATAAGTAATGCAAATTGTCTGACTGTATCTTTTAGTGTATGCGTTCAAATCTGTAGAGCATCAGCAATGGAACCTGCAAGACTTAACACCTCAAAGGGAGCTTTATTTGCCACGGCTTTGACAGTCAGCGGGCAGGAATCCGTGATCCAAAAGTAGGCGAATGCCTTCTCCGAGCCTTCTGAAAATCAAATCAACTGGCAATAAGGATCATAGAAATTACAATTATAAAGACAAAGACAACATGTATACAATAGCATGCGAGTACTTACCATCCTTGTGAGTGAACCGCTCCCATGAGCGTTTAGGAAATACACCATGGGTGACATAAGCGCTAACCTTGGCTGCACCATGAGCAGCCAAAACTTTCTGCCATAATAAAAGACAGAAAGGGAATGATTATAGAATATTTCAAGTTCTTAAAGCATGGCATAAATGTTTGAAATGCATTTACGTTTCTGATGTACACATACCAATTACAGATACAAAGGCTTCATTGATAAACACTAACAGTTACAACAAAACTTCCTAGCCGTGGACAATAGGTCCACAATCTAGGCCAAGCTCTAAAAAGCTAGCTCTATGATATTCAGAATACAAAATACAGCCAAGACCTGCAGTGATACCATGAAGATTTGCAATCTTGAAAGAACTTAAAAATGTCAAAATTCAGAAGCAACAGGTTCAAGAGTATATAAAGAGTAGGGAAGAAAGATGTTGATAAGTAGGGATCACCCATTGGAAATATACCTGGCACTCAATCAAGGTGCCGCCAGATTGCACCAAGTCATCAACAATGACTACATGATAACCAGCAGGGTTTCCCTCCTTGATCCGAACTATCCTCTTGTCACCTTCACGAACCTTATTACACACCACCTGCCATTAAATGACATCCAATTCATAAAGGTGAGATTTAAAATGATAGTATAAATAATTCTCATTTTAAGCAAAAGTTCAAACCAACCATGGGAAAGTGATCCAACTGCTTGTGGAATCGCTTCCATGCTCCATCGTCAGGAAATGCAACAACTATCTGGAAGGTGACTTTAATTAGAATGGAAATCATAAATACAGAAAATAGAGCCACTTAGCAAGCACTTATAGACAAGGCATGTAAACCGAAAAATGATTATAACGAAGCACTATGAAACACATGGAAGATAGTGCAGCACACGCACCTTATCAGAGTCGGGAAGCTGGTGGAGACGCTGCTTCAAGAGTGGAATTCCAGTCTCAAACAAAGGCAAAACATGATCCCCAAAATAAAATCTTTCCTGCCAAAAAATGAAGAAGAAGTACAGAACACAAATATTCAGTCAATAGGGTAATGACAATAAAAAATATAGAGTCCCAACCCATGCGCAATTAAAAATAGAGAAAATGAGAATTGCAAACAGAGGCCAAATGCTGGTGAGCTAAAAAATGATGAGAAATGAACAAATTATCATAGAAATATGGGTGTGGAAATAAGTTGCAGACAAACGTTGACCTATAAAAGTTATTAGGTTGAAGATGTATATGATTGTTTTTTTAAGGGAGTATATAATTGTTATACGAATTTCTGTTCATCAACTTACAAATGAAAAATTTGTTTATGATGCTTAGAGTGGAGTTTAAGAAACAAATTTCAGAGAATTAGAACTGCAGTGCAGGGGCATGAGTTTTTGGATGATCGACTGCATCCTATTATTACACTACTGCGCTACACCTTAATGAAAAGGAGACTAGATGGAATGGTACGCATGCATAAATATCTGTAACTGTAGTAACTCAAATACAAAGTTTTCAGCAGCATCATGTACAAATTACTCGATAGAAGAATTTATAGCAGAAAATCTTGAAAAATTAGCCAGTTTAATTACTAAAAGGCTCATCCATGAGAATAAGAGAAGAACAAAAAAACTAGGATATGCAGACAAACCTGTAAAGCATGTATGTCATAGATGAGTACACTGTTTGGGCCACCTTTTGATATGGGAATATTGGACAACATTCTTGCCATGGTAAATGCAGTTGCTACATCCCCTTCTTCTTCCATTCGTTCAAAGGAACCAGTTGGAAAGAAAGGCAATACTAATGTGAACGATGCAACAAACAGTCGGGGGAGTGCATAAATTACAGAAAGCTGTTCAAAGATAACTCCTTGGGAGCTGAATGATGCAAGAAAGGCAACATGTTGGCCTCGAAGGTCTTGTGCATTGTTTATGAAAATGTTTGGAAATCCATCATCAAAAGCCCTGCATATATACGATCCAATCAGTATTCCCACTTATCTTACACAGAATAAACTCAAGTCCTCCTGTACTAAATATGCTAGAGTCTCAACTTCCCTTTACCACTACCCCTCATCTAGGCACCTATGACAAGGAATTCAATTGGTAAAATTATAAGTAAAATACACTGGGATAGTCAATATTTTTATAATTACTAAAAGGCATCCATCATATAAATCTTTCTCAATTACCCTTCTCTGGTCTCAAAGATTCTTTCTTTTCACTTAGCATTCATTCAGCATTCAAGTTCTCCACTTTCCCAAACTCTTGTACGCACAGCTTTACAGAAGATAAAATGGGTAGGAAAGCAGACTCTCAAGCAGAACAAATAAAGGAAAAAAGAGGATGACAAAACAAGTTTGAGGAGAGAAAGAGGACCTCCATTTGATGGTCTGGAGGGTTATGTGGTCAGACTGAGAAGCGACCTGTCGAGCAAGGTCTTCGCATTCAGCGCAGTAGAATAGGAACACTTGCTTCTTCTGTGAGTTTTCCATGGCCGTCTATCTTCTAAGAGAAACAGAGCCCACAAGCATACGCAGCAGAGACAAGAGAGGGTTTTAGGGAGAGAGAGAGAGTGAGGGTTATAACTTGTAAAGACCTGTTTGGCTGCTCTTACTAGCTGACTCTACCCATGTCCAACCATAACCCAGGTTACCCAACTATTTAGTAGATCTTTTTGTCTTTTTCTTGTCAATTTAAAGAGCCAAATTAGGCAATTACGCAAGATTTAAAGTGGCCTCGATAGGAAACATCCTGGTTCGAGACAAGATCCGTATAATGTGTGTGAGTTTAGTATGCAATCGCCTCTAAATAGGAAAGGTCTTATAAAAAAAATGGCCCACCTCACTAAACCTACCACCTCGTTCCAAAGAAAAATAATTTTTTTATTACAATGTTTTTCCTATATAATATTACTTAGAGCATCTTGAAGGGAAATGTGAAATGCAAAATATTCAATTTGAATTTGATGGTTTATGTGGCAATTTGACACTTCGGAAAAAATTTAACTTTGCCCGAAATGCCAAATATTATATTTTAAAAAGCAAATAGGGCCCATATAATGCATAGAGTTTTAGAAGAGAGTAAATACTAGTGGAGTCCATGACTAAAAAAATATTAGACATTAATATTTTTGACATATCTCTAAGAGCCTTCAAATTCATATATGATTTGACTATTCGGTTCAAGCAATTTTAACCTTCAATTTTGTCATTTCATGTCCATGTGACAATTTGACATATCGGTTAGACGCTCTTGAAATGACAATTAAAATATAAAAAAGGTAATTATTTTTCTTATACATAATTGTGTTATCTAGTTTTGATTTAAACCAAATACGATGTGTTCCACATCCAGAAAACTTCACGCTATGTTATGTTTTAATATTTTTGCTTTGATAAATTTAGAGTATAATGGATTAATTTGTCAATAGCAATTTTTAGACATTGTTAAGGACATTTCCTATTGAGATGGGTGATAACATACTAAACTTACACACACTACATGGATGCTATGACTCGAACCCATGACCTTTTCTCTCCCCCAACAAAAAAAACTTAAATGAAATGGGAATAACACTATTTTTCTATTCCTGGTCAATCACACTATGCCAAGTGGAAAAGTTATCACACATGGCATAACATGATTGGCCGAATATAGCAAAACAATGCCATCCCTGTTGCACACAAGTGTTTCTCATTCCCTAGTATCGTTTGTATGAAAGAAAAGAAAAGGTACATGCCAAACATAGGATAGGACATTGGCATCCAATTTCCAATCTTACATATTTCTCCTTTGGTTTGCGGATTAAATTTCCTAAGAATGAACTTCCCATGTCTAATCCCATGATATGAGAACGTTGTGAATGTTTGGTTTGTGCACTATTAGGAACGAGAAATTGTTCAATTTTCCAACAATACCCTTGAATTTTTTAGTAATAAACTTTCCAACTTCATGCTTTTCTTTTATTATACTATTATTCATATACTGATTAGATGCTTATTCCTAAAACCAACAAAATTCATTATTGTACCAAAAAATTTAAGGCACTGATGCTAAGTAGAAAAACAACTCAGAGATCAAACAAAACCTAATAACTCAACAAAAAATAATATAACAACACAGTTTATTAAATAAGAAGAAGAATGACAGTAACGCAAAACACAACCACCCAAAAAGTGAAGATAATCTAACAACACTCACATACTAATTTTTATTTTAACTATGAAAACTGGAAACTGCAACCATGGAAAAGAAAAAGAAAAGTTGTGGGATGAATAGAAATACGTATACACACAATGCTCAGATGCAGAGTATTTATATATGTGTGTGCAGAGAGAATTGATTCCTAACCATCCATCCTGCATTTATTTAGTGAGAAAAAAGAAAAGGTGCTTGAAACAGCATAGTCAAACTTTGGTTCATATCCTCTCACCTTGTTGATGCCTTTAGAATAAAGTGCACGCCATCATTTATGGTGAATCCTATTCCTATGTGATATCACTGTGATGATCATTTGGGTGACACCCAAGCATGGAAGGATTAGCACTTGCCATTCCAGCGTTTTGCGGCGATGACAGCTCCGAGGGTTGGAAAAATTGTATGCCGCAAGTGCGGCATCACTCACGGATCTTCACATATACGTGTCTGTGAACGGTGGTCACTTATTTCTAAAACCTTCTTTTACTTTTAATTCAAATTTTTTTCCATTACAGATTGATAAATTTCATCACTTCTTGATTTTTACTTTATTTTATTGTTGCCATGAATTCACCTATTCATCAAAGGGTAATGTTAGACTTACCACATTTTTCATTCCGCGTTTATATCACATCTCTAATAGAGAGTGAAGATGTTATATAAATGTGGTATGAAACATATAATAAATCTAGCATTTTCCTTCACGAAAACAGCGAACCAATTATTTCATACCGCAAACCTAGCTCTAGCTGTCAAAATGGAGCCCAATGTTTCATTAATTTTAGGTGGGTCACCTGTCCTTGCTTTGGAAGCTTGTGGTCACTGTCGTGTGCTAGCTAGCTTTCAAGCATCCATACTGAATGAATTCTATTTCATCAGTCAGGAAAATATATATAAACAAAAATTAGAAAAAAAGAAGAAGAAGAAGAAAAGAAAAAAAACTCACGTTCAAATTTGTGAATCTTCTAGGGTTTCATGCAAACAATATGCATGGTATCCAAACATCCATATCAAATGATTAAGAGTTCACCAACCTGCGAATCAGAATTGCATGATCTTAACTGCCATACCAAAAATAACGAAAAAACCAAAACTAAAAGAAAAAAACCATATGGATTTTCATAGATTTCGCGACAGAATCATGCATACTGAATCTCTGACTAATATTTCACATAAATACAATTTTGTTTTTGTTCAACAACCCTTGGTTGCTTCACACAGACAAGGCTATGCTGTTATGCAGACAAGAATCTGTAAATTACGAACAGACTCACTCATCGTAAATTTTTAATATATTTAATTATAATTCCATAGATATATTTAAGTTTCAATGCATGGTACTGTTGACCTGTATGGGAAAACCAAAAAGGAGAAATTGTTGTTATAATTACTAAAGAAAGTCAAAGAGCAAAGTGGTTGCAAATTACTCGTGGTATACTTGACTATCTGCAAGCATTTGAATGGTGAAAAAAGTCAATAAATCGGATGGTGTATGGGTGATCTAACTCATGGATTGGTCGTCCTGATTAAAATAGATTTGAATGAAATCCATTTCTCCCTCTTTTGTCCCCATGCTGTGGATGATCAAGAGGCCCTGATCAATTGCATCCTTAAACATGTATACACATTCCAATGCCATCGGAAGAGAGAGAGAGATAGCAAATTATGGTAAGAGTATCTCCAACCGATGTGTCAAAAGTGCCAAATAGGCATTTAACGGTTAGAAATAACATCTCACATCACTCCAACCGATGTGTCAAAGGTGATGTGGAATGAAGGGTGGAGGTTGAGATGTTATTTTGACATCCCAAAAACAAGATGTCAAATGAATATTTTATTATTTTTCTTTTCTTTTCCTTTTAATCAAAAACAAATCAACACTAAAGTGTAATAAAATAATAATTTAATTTGACATATCGGGTGGAGTGTAAAGGCTGTAAGATGTCAATTGCATCAACCATCAAATTTAAATTTGATGTTTGGTATTTGACATCTCCCTTGGAGATGCTCTAAGGTGAGAGAGAGAGAGAGAGAGATAGCAAATTATGGTACGGCGGTCACCAACAATCCAACCTACTGGTTTTTTGTTGCAATAAAGGAAGGAAAAACATTTGCATAAGTTAAAGCACTTTTAAAGATGATTCATAACCAAAAAAAAAATCAAAAATCAAAACAGAAAAAAATAATAAAAGAAAGAAGAAATTCAAATGTTCAGGTTTGAATTAATGCTAACGGTGTGGCTAACCAAATGCTTCTGGTCAACCTTCCCTCTCACTCTTTAATCGTGTCCTATAAATACACACTGCAGCCCCTTCCCCTTCTTCACAACCCCCTTCCATTTAAACCCTCCTCTGTTTCTGTCTCTGCCTTTCTCTGCTTTCTCTTATTTTCCATTTAAACCCTCTTCTCTCTCTCTCTCTCTCTCTCTCTCTCTCTCTCTCTCTCTCTCTCTCTCTCTCTCTCTCTCTCTCTCTACCATTTGAACTCATAACATATTTGAACTATGGTCCTCCCAATGATACTTATCAAGCTCATGGATTTAGTCTGGTACCAGCTGCTAGCAAATTCATGTCACAGAGCTGCAAGGAAAGTTAGAAACTATGGCTTCCTTTTAGGCAACTCTTCTTCTCCTACCAAGCCATCCCAATCCCAACAACAACCGTTTTCATTTCTCAGTGTAACCAAGTGTGTTTTGGAGGGTAGAGATTGTGCCACAATTGCATGTGACCTTTTTGGATCCCTTTTGAAATCCCAATCTGTCTTCGCTTACTTCATGTTGGTTGCCTTTGAAGGTGGCAGCATTATCAGAGCCTTTCTCTTGCTTCTGTCATGCCCCATTTTGCTGGTTCTGGACTATGAGCTCAAGCTAAGGGTCATGATTTTCATCACCTTTTGTGGGCTTAGGAGAAAGGACATGGAGAGTGTTGGCAGGGCTGTTTTGCCCAAGTTTTATCTTGACAACCTCAACCTTAAGGCCTATGAGGTTCTGGCTTCAACAGGGTCTAAGGTTGTGTTTACAAGTGTCCCTAGAGTCATGGTTGAGGGATTTCTCAAGGAGTATTTGGAGGTTGATGATGTTATAGGCACTGAGTTGCATACTTTTGGGGGATACTTCACTGGCTTCTTGTCCAAGTCTGGTTTTCTTGTGAAGCACAGGGCTCTAAAAGAACACTTTGGAGACAAAAAACCAGATATTGGACTTGGAACTTCAAGCCTCCATGATCATCTCTTTCTCTCCCTCTGCAAGGTACACATCAGAACTGTCAAACTCTCCCTTAAAATTGTTGCATGTAAAATTGTCAAGATTTCTGAGAGATAGGTCATTGGCCCACTACTAGCAATACCGATATTGTTTCCAACTTAACCACCTACAAAGCCCAATAGGTGTGAAGTTTTATCACAAAAGGCCTCGGTAATATTAGTAGTGGAACCATTTATTATATGTTGTATTTTATTTTATCAAGTTTCCGATGTGGGACTTATATTATTCAACAAAAATATCATATTTCCCTTTCGAAAGATTTGTCATTTAATTTGACCATTAATTGCTTGTACTTCACTTTCTTTCTTGATGAATAATCATACACCTAACACATAACTAATTTGGTATGATCTTATCAACTTTCTGGTTAGAGTACTTCAAAAGATTTTGCTATAAATTACATCAATTGCATCAGCAAACCCAACAATAATATTACATTAGTTTCACATAATGACAGGTAGTTGGCATCATGTAATTTGCAAGCAAAATAACCCACCAATAATTCCCTTCCTTTAATTCCTTTTTTGGTCTGAATTGAGGATTAAATTTTTTTTTTCCTTGCAAGTACACTATGGTATGACAGGTGACATTTCAATTTACTTTTGCTGGGTATGGCATTGGCAATTAAATAAATGAATTAGTTAGGTACATGCTATTTACATGTTTAAAATAAATAGTTAATTAATTATGTGTATTGGATTGTAACAGGAAGCCTATGTAGTGAACAAGGAAGACAGCAAAAGTGGTTCAAATTCAGTGATGCCAAGGCAAAAATACCCAAAGCCAGTGATATTTCATGATGGAAGGCTAGCATTCTTGCCTACACCATCTGCAACTCTTGCCATGTTCCTGTGGCTCCCTCTTGGAATAATCCTATCCATATTCAGAATCTCTGCTGGCATCTTCCTCCCCTACAAAATTGGCCTCTTTTTGGTCACTTTGACTGGTCTCAACCTATCTGCAAAAGGGTGTGGCAATTCAATCTCTTCAAAACCAGATCAAGAAAAAAGAGGGGTTCTCTATGTTTGCACCCACAGGACTCTTTTGGATCCAGTTTTCCTCAGCATATCTCTGTGCAAGCCTTTGACTGCACTCACATACAGCCTGAGCAAAATGTCTGAGGTCATAGCCCCAATTAAGACAGTGAGATTAACAAGAGACCGAAAACAAGATGGAGAAACCATGCAGAAGCTGCTCAGTGAGGGAGATTTGGTGGTGTGCCCTGAAGGAACAACTTGCAGAGAGCCTTATTTGCTAAGGTTCAGCTCACTGTTTGCAGAATTGGCTGATCAGATTGTTCCTGTGGCCATCAACACAAATGTGACCATGTTTTATGGGACAACAGCTAGTGGCCTGAAATGCTTAGACCCAATTTTCTTCTTGATGAACCCTAGACCTGGATATTATGTTGAGGTTCTTGAGAAGCTCCCAAAAGACCTAACTTGCGCAGGGGGTAAGTCCAGCAATGAAGTGGCTAACTATATACAGAGGAAGCTGGCTGATGCTTTGGGATTTGAGTGCACTACTCTCACAAGGAAGGACAAGTACTTGATGTTAGCTGGGAATGAAGGAATTGTTCAAGATAACAAGAGAAAGAAGCCTTAGTTTCCCATCTTACTTATGAGATTTCCATCTAAGTGATCTTTTTATTTATTCTTATTCTTAGAATTCATGGACTGATTATATTTAATTTTTTTCTTTTGTTAAGGTGGCCAGGAAACCATATATATGCTTTGTTATTATACATGGTAACTTTTTGTTAGATACCAGCAGTGAGATGCTTCTGTTATCACGTTTACCATTGGTATTGTCTACAGTGGCGGATCCATGAATTTTCATTTCGGGGGTCAATGTGTAAAAGGTTAAAAAAATTTTATACAAAATAGACCTATCGAAATGAAATGATAATACTCTAATTCATAGTTAATAGATAAAATCATACAAAATACTCATGTTCATTACTGCATCAACCTCAAAAAATAGACACATTGCAATACACCAGAAATATCTCTAAGAATGTGATAATAAACCAAAAAATTAGCGCAATTCTCTTCACCTCCCCAGGCGTCTCGTCCTATTTGACATAAGAACTGACATATATTAACACAATCCTGCTTATTTTAGGGCATTTACGTCATTTTTTAGGTCCGTCGTCGTTTTGATTTTGGGCTTTATTTGCATTTCTTTTGGGTTCTAACTCTCAAACTTTGGACTCTTATGAGTACTATCTTAGGGGGAGCTTATTCAAGTAAATATTTATTCAATACATAAGAGTTATGTTATTCTTGTAAAAATATTTGTGGATTGAACATCTAAGGCTTTTTACCTAGATTGACCTTAGGTCTCTTTATGCATTCATATCATACATGAAAAACTGTTTTGTGTAAAAATATTGGCAAGTATGAAAAATGGTTTTTCGGAATTATCATTTTCTCAAGATAATTTTTGGCGGCTTTTATTCCTTACACATCAAATAAGAAAACTTGATTTTATGGGATTTTAGTATGAAGTATATATTGACTTAATGAGCCATCATTTTTAGCCTAAATCGTATTTTGTACTAAAACCGATTTTTCATATTTTGATTTGGTAGGACAAAGACATTTACTTAAATGTTGAAAGTGGAAATAAGGTAATCTGCCTGTTGTGCTGGTGTGCTACGCCCTTTAGAGCATCAAGCAGTTTGTAGGCAATTTGTAGGGGTCAACATCTTCATCTCCAATAGTGGATTCCGGACTTGCAAGGGTGAATTGACCCCTCTAGCCCGTATGTGGATCCGCCCCTGATTGTCTAATGATATGCATATTCTTCTCTCTTGTTCTGTTCTTACATGTGAATTTAATAAATCGTGTCTTCATGGTGACTAGAATATTATTCCAAAATAGTATGTGATATAAAGAGGGATTAAAAAAAAATCATAAAATTGTTTGTTTTGTAGTACTTTAGGAAGCGGAGATTGAATTTGAGACTTCTTTTCAATATTAAGAAAGAACATATAGTATAAGAAAAATATCACATAACTAAGAGCTAGTTGGTTTAATCTGATTTCGGTCTTGTTTTACATATCGACGTACTTAATTAACGTAGGAAGAAAAAACTAAGGCTGAGAGTGTCCCCATCCCTGCATAATGTATTGTGAAGTGTGAGCGTGATGGTTGATGTTTGTGAAATGTTATATGCTTTGCAAATTGCAATGAATGATACTATAAGGGCTCGTTTGATACGTCGAACTGTACTGACTAATTTATGTCGGATAGTATTAATCTGTTCCGTAGAGTACTGACTGTTTATTCATAATATTATAAGGCATTTGGTACTGTTCCGGATAAATAGTCTGACTAAACTATACTGTGTTTGGTGCTGTTCCGGATAACATCGGATCATACTATTTTTTTACAAAAAAATACAGCAAGAAACATAGCCGCATGTATTGTTCTAATCGCTGACTTGGGATGATAATTTGATTATTGAGTTGGATACTTGGAGAAGATGAAATATATAAAGAAAAAAACGTAAAACTCAGCAGCATGTATTGAGTTGGATACACAGCTGCATGTATTGTTCCAATACATCAAGAAAAAAAAAACTCATAACCTAATTTCCACAAAAATTTAATAAAAGAGGAAATATATAAAGAAAGAGAAGATAAAGACAGAAGAATAGAGAAGAAGCATATTGGAGAGAGAGAGAGAGAGACGAGTGAAGAGAATAACCGTGGAGAAGATAGCAAAATAGCGTCGTCAAATTTTTCACGTGAACGTGTGTGTTCTTTTTCCCTAACTGTATAATTAAGCGTGTATTATCTAAACCGGGGTGTGTGAGTTGTATTAGTTAGTCGGGTAAGGAGAGTATTAAAACTCCAACTCGTTTAAAATAGTCAGGTAATTAAATAATACAAGTTGACACCAAACACCTGACATAGACTTTTTACTCATATCTAGAGTCTAATACGATGTACCAAACGAACCCTAAGAGCGTTTCCACCGGTTGACTTGCCCGGGCAAAAGGCCCCTTGGGCTATGCAAATACCAACTCCAGTGGTGGAAAGTTGCCCGGGCTGCATGTGGGCTCCATCAGCTTGGGCAAGCCCAAAGGCTAAACTTGCGTGGGCTGTTGCCTGGGCTAAGTGACGTCAGCGACATAAAAAAATTTAAAAAAAAATGAAAAAAAATCCAAAAAATCCAAAAAATTCAAAAATATTTTTTTAATACATACCTAGCAATTTTATTATTATTAATTTCATACATACAAGTAAAATTAATACCATTTCAAAATCTCATATAGAAATCTTATCCGAAAATTTTATCCGAAAAATTCATTCGAATTTTTATAATAAATATTGACACGTGGCAACCGAAAATCTTCTCCAAATTAATCGTTTAAGTAAAAAAATATAAAAAGAAGAAGTTAAAGTGAATAGTATTTGCCCTTTACCATGACAATGGGTGGAAACACCACAAACCTTTTGCAAGGGCTGCCACTATTCATGTGAATAGTAACATCCCTTACCTCCCCTAGCCCTTTGCCATGGCAATTGGGTGGAAGTGCTCTAAATGCAAAGTCATAAATCAGAGAAGGGGTCCTCAGAATAATAATCATTTCGTTTTAGACTATCACATCAATAAGTTGAGCTTAGTCGAAAACCCTAGTCTCATCTCTTCCAAAAAACACTCTAAAGCTGTTTTCACTTTAAGGAGAGGGAGGAAGCCATTGTTGTTCCTCCCCTATCCCATTCTCTCATTCTCCCTTCTCTTTTCTCCAATTTTTAGAGACATAAGGTTTCCTCATTTTGTCTTCGTTTTCTAATGATTTTCCTCCATTCATCAGTGGTGGATGTGTTTCGGCGTCGGATCTCCACTTGAGTTTCGGTGTCGGATCTCTACTACCATCCTTTTTGAGATTTTTCATGTTTGGAATAAGTCACAGAGACTCTTTAGGTGGGTTTGTTTTGTGTAGTTTTCACCTATCCTTTTGTAAGAGTTTTTCACTCCTCCTTTGTGAGAGCTTTTCACCTCTCCTTTGTGAGAGTTTTATTTGTATTGTTATGGCTTGATTTTTTCAAGCTTTATCTATTTTTGGTTGTTATGAGTTTGCACTTTTAATTGGGATGCCCATGCCAGAGTTTCTTCGATCATACGTGATCGTTAGTAGATGATCCCAAGATTGTCTTAATTTTGATGTTAGATTGCTCCGTTATTATAATGGCCCTTTGTGGCTAGTTTATATTGGTTATTTGTTGCTAATAGCTTTTTTGCTATATTATGAATGCAATTCCCAGAATTTTTCAAAAAAAGAATAATAATAATTTCTCTTGGAGATGGAGATCAAAGAAAGCTAGGTGGCACCAACATTGGTCAACACGAGACAATAGGACACTTGATTAATTACAAGCTTCTCAAACATTTCTTTGTCATTGTGTTTGTACCATATTTTAAAAAAAAATAAAAGTTGGTTTATTCTTGGGTAAAGCCCAAGCTCATCCCTTTCTTCTGAGCAAAACAACCAAAAAGATTTTCTCAGTAACTGGGCCATGTTTTGGCTTTAGAAGAAACGAAGCCCACATCAAAGTCGGGGAGTTGTTTTAGACTTCAACGAATTAAAGAAAGCTACTGGAAATGGATTTTCACCGTTAAAGGAGTAACGTGACTACCGTTCCTCTTAAACAAGAAGGCAACCCAACTTAACTAACGTAGAACCCAAGAGAAGCTGGGAACGGCTTACTTTCCAGCTGCGAAAGCTAAGCAAATCAGGAAACATTCTCTAAGGCCCATATTTTCATCCAAAAATATTCTCTCATCAACTTATGGATCAATTTACGAGGGCAAAACCACGGCTGACACTGGCCAAACACTCAAATTATTTTTCCACTCACTACCGCCACTGCTGAAATCATTTTGCCTATAAATATGGAAGCTCTATAGCAGCAATTGAGGACTCTCTCTCCAAAACCAGATTCAACGTCTCTAAACACCTGAAAAACCTTCAAGTCTTTCAAATAGCCAACCTGTTACCTAGATAGGCCAGTTGACAACTCTTGCATTTATCTTTTATTTGCTCTACCATCTTCTTGGTATGATCCTTGTTAAACATTTAGACTTAGCTTCCTTGTAAAAAAGTTAAACTTGTAACAGATTGGATAGAGAAATCTCCAGTCACCTTGTTATCAAGTTTCTTTATTATTGTAATTTGTCTTTTCAAAACTAAATGGAGAAATCTTTAGTTTTTGCTTTAACTATCTATCATACCTTATTACTAGGGCTCGATAGAGAAATCTCCAGTTTTTAAAGAACTTTACATTCCTGTCATTTATCTTTCCCGTACTTTATATTTAAGTCTTTACTTTTAAATAACATTGTTTATTATTGGACAGGCCCGAACAAGGGTTTTTAGGTCCGAAAACAGGGTTTTCTTGGCCCAAAAACAGGGCTTTCTTGGGCCCAAATTAACTAAATCATGGGCCCGAATTAAGGTTTTTTTGGGCCTTCTTGGGCCCAAATTAACTAAATCATGGGCCCGAATTAAGGTTTTTTGAGGCCATTCGAGGGAAATCACAACTTTGGTTTTTTTGTTTGGCTAGGTACCGATCGTATTTCCAAGCCATAAACGCACAATTCAAAGAATGTTGAAGTCCTCTTGATTGAGGCATAGAAAAGAATTCATTCGAGCCAATACCCCACCCCCTCCCCTAGAGTACAATGGCTTGATTAGAGGTCCATAAAGAGCGAAAATCCATCAGACTACATAATCTACATCACATACACAAGATGTATTGGGTTGGTTTATTCCCCAATAGTGGCACACCTAAGCAACACAAAGCGATTCGGGCCAAAAGAGACGGAGAAACAGGGTTTGCACTCCTCTGCCATTCTAGCCTGATCCAACTTTCAATTTTATCCAGAGATTGAACAGTCCTCTCTCGCAAGTCAGAGGCCCATCATCAACTGCAAACAGGACATTATTGTCGAGACCAGATCTCAGTACGAGAAAACATTTTGTACCAACACGTTGTTTTTGGTGAATTACATTGATTTTCAATTTATATTTTCGTAGTTGACAAACAATTGAACAAAATTTGTTGAGAGCTACTCTATCTGGTCAGGTTAACCAAGACAAAGAAAATGGAATTTGGGGGGTTGAGATTGGGCCAGCAACAAATGGTCCAAGGTCTAGGCTGGGTTGAGCTTGAGAGTGTTGGTCTGCCATAGGTTCCTTGCTTGGTCAACTTAAAATTAATCCAAGATAATTTAATTAATTTAATACATGCTTTTGATGGGAAACCAAGATAATTAATTAAAATTTTTTTTCCAATATGATAATTAATTCTTAGGTGGTAATGGAATTTAAAGTGGTGAGCAAAAATATTTCCGTTTATAAGATAGCTAGCCATTCTTATCTGGGTAAAAAAAACAGAAGAAGAATGCACTTGGGGGCCACTGGCCTAACCATTATGGAGAAGCAATTGATCAAACAATGGAAGATGCAAAAAGTAGATATCCATGTGATTCAATCCATTAATTTTTTTTTTTGGTGAAAAAAAAAATCAACTAAAACTAATATTGTTCATGCCCATTATGGAATATAAATCAACAATGTGACAGCTCAACTATAAATTATTGCTCAGAGCTGTACTTAGAAAAATTATAGGTTACACACAAATTTTGCAATGGCATGTCTAATGCATCATCCACCATCCGATCATGCCACTTCTCTCTCATGGCTCCATTCAGCCGTTGGATGAACCCCTTGCTATGCCCCTCATAATAGTTCAACATTTGTGCCACCACTTGAGGGTCCTTGTCCCTCCACCACCAAAATTTGTCACACTCCGGCAATTTGGTGCTCATGCCATGACTTTTCATCTCACCAAATAAGCCTTGCTCAGCCACTATCCTTGTGTACTCCACCATGCCATCTGTAAGCTCCGGCGGGGCACGTCCCCCACCGTCCCAGAGCCATACACGGCCATGCCGCATAGGATGGCCATGACCAATGCGCGGTGGGCATTGGGCTGATCGTCCATGATTGAAGGGCTTATGTGAAGGACAAAATGGTCATTTTCTTTGTTGGATGAGTAGTGAACGATGACCCTTATGTCGTCGGAAGTCAAGTTCATGCCGGAAAGCCTCAAAACGACATGGTTTATGCGCTTCTTGGGTTGTGCATGTGCTTCAGGGTAAAGAAGGTGTTCGACGAAATTGCTGGTGTCGAGGATAATGCGGGTGGCCTTGTCGTTGGAGACGTACAAGAGGTGGAAGCGCCTTTGGATGCTTCGAGGTTGGCATATAATGCGAGAAATCCGATGAAGAAGACTGAGAGGAAACGGACGAGGATGTTGAGAGTACAAGAATTGTATGATGCATGATGAATATAATGGTTGTTTGTTGAAGGAGGGATTGATGGTTTTCCATGGATGAGGGGTTGGAAGAGGGATTGGTGGTCGTCCATTGTAGAGAGAATATGAAATGATAGAAAAAAGATGCAAAGGACACAAGAATTATGAGATGAAGCAAAATGAGTGGCTAGTCCTACATGTTTAGGGGCCCCCATCCCGTGCATACATGTGATCACATTCCTATCATAATTAAAAGTGGGAAAAAAAAAAATTTATAGATAGATCTACAAAAACGTGGTCGGCAGGATTCGAACCTGCGCGGGCAAAGCCCACATGATTTCTAGTCATGCCCGATAACCACTCCGGCACGACCACTTAATGTTTTACTTTCTCTCTTTTTTTTAATCATAAAGGTAACTGTCATCAACAAAATTTCACTGACATATCAATTACAAGATTCAACTCAATTCAAAACTAAGGCCGCATATCAAAAGGCCACTGTATATATATAATATACTTCATATCATCCTTCTAAATTCTGACCAAAAAGGAAAAAAATAACTATCTTCTAAACACATTCACCAATAGATTACATGGGGGGAAGTGGACTTGAACCTACAAAAGTTTGTATAGAGATTTTATGCTGTTAACAAAATTAAACAGGCCATGATGAACATATTTCTCAAGCCATGTGAGCTTGCAGCTGCTGCAGCTGCTGAGGTAGCAGGGCCAGAAGGTTCAGCACCAAAAACAGTTGAGCCACTTGTATTTGTTGTGTTCAAGACTGATGAGCTTGTGCTGCAAACCCAAAATGCATATATGCAAATAAGAATCTCTCTCTCCCTAAAAAAGTTTGGTAGCAAACACAAGAAAGCAGAGATGGATGAGAGAGTTACCTGGTAGATGGATATTGACATGTCCCAGTACCTGGAAAACAATGTTGCAAAATAAGAAAAAATGTGCGACATAAAATTCGAAGAAAAAAAACAAACAGAAGAAATGGTATGTTACTTGGATCAGTGCTGGTGATCACAGCAGTTCCACCAAAATTGCAGCTATTTGGAACTGGGTTCTTCTGATAGTAGTTATTGAATGCGAAAGAAGCGTGATCCCGGATATTGTTTGGATTGTAACAGCTTCTACCAGCCTGAATTTCTAAGCAATCTGTGCCAGCATAGCCACAAGCATAGTCCAAAGCAACTTGAAGTGCCATTTGGGATGCACTTTGGCTAGCAACACACCAACTTGAAGCAGTGGATGATGGTGTGGTAGAAAATGGGGTCACGCTAGGGGTTGCACTGACTGGAGAGGTTGAATCTGGGTCTGAATTTGGGTTCACAATTGGTATTGATGAAGTGGGATTGGTGGGTGTTATTGTAGGAACAGTTGTTATTGGAGTTGTGATGTCCCTTTTGGTGGTAGAAATGGGAGTTTTTGTGAATTGTAGCCTTCTCTTTTCATGGTCTTGTTCTTTCATATTCCCAATATTCTTTTCCTTTTGTGTCACCTTCAAACCTGTACTAGAAATGAAAACTACAGTAAGCTTTATTTTTTCAACTTTGCACTTTTTGAACATGGAAATAAAATGGTGCCAAACCTGAATAGGGTAGTGGTTCCTTATTTCAAAAAATAACATTAACCCCTAACCTATAAATGGTTTCAAACTTTCATGAACCAACAAGTTATCATATTTCGCAATGGATTTTGCACATATGGACGACCGACCTAGTATATTTGAACGATTGATCCTAAATTGGTAAGAGGGAAGCAAAGTTTTCTTTTTGGACTTTAAAGCACATAGTAAAAACTGAAAAGTTCATTGACTTTTGTCCAATACATGAAACCCAAATGGGGTCTTACTAAGTTGAAAAACTGCTGATTTCAAAATGTAATCATGTACCTGCTTCAAGGAACTGGAACAGTAAAAGGAAACACAATGTTGAACTAGGTTAGCTCTTGACATCCTATTCCACAAAGATCCTATGTTCTTGGAAGAAATATAAGGAAAAACTAAGAAGAGGGACAAGTTAAATCGGACATGAACCATCATTGAAAATTTGAAAATTAAGAAGAAAAAAAAGGAAGAGAGAGAGAGAGAGAGGGCATCTTTAAAGAAACTATATCTAGAAGAACGGAAAATGAAACTTTTTATCCACAAAATAAAATGTATACCTTACAGAAAGAAAGAAAGAAATATGAGATGTTTGGATGTGCAACATTGTAAAGCAATAGATGTTTGGATGTAGATTAAGAATACAGAACAAGAACAACATTTGAAATGACAAAATTCTGAGCTAGAAAATTCCATATACATATTCAGAATTTCATATCTCAATCCAAACTCTGACACCGAAAAAAAAGAAGAGATTCTCAATGCACACATAGATTCTTAGTAACCCGAAAGTTAATGGGAAGAGAGAAGAATAAAAATTTACTTGTCAAAGGCAGAAAGAAACAAAGAAAAAGAAAAAGAAGATAATGAGATTATTACCAAATATATTAACAAAAGAAGATGAGAGATGCTGCAATAGTACATTATATGAAAACAAAATATAAAATTGAAAGGAAGCATCTCAAAGTTCAAAACAAGACAAAGCAAGTCACCTGAACAGAGGAAATGCCCCAATAGGAGGAAGAAGACTAGACTTAAAGGATAAATAAACCTTCCACCCAGCATCACCATCCTCTTTTTCTTCTCTTTGGTGCCTTCTACTTCTCCTCTTCTTCTCTTCTTCTCTTTGGTGGCTTCTGCTTCTTCTTCTGTTTGATGACTTCTTCTTCCTCTTCTTCTCCTTCTCCAGTCTTTTTCTACCTTTTCTTTGGGTTGAAGGAAAGAAAGAGAAGCAAATATAACTCAAATTAGAGAAGGATCAATGATGCTGTTGGAAAGAAGGGGTCTTTGTACCCTTTGTCAATTGTCATGCACTTAAATATATATTACTTATAAACTATAATTACACCAGAGAGAGAGAGAGAGAGAGAGAGAGAGAGAGAGAGAGAGAGAGAGAGAGAGAGAGAGGGAGATGAGGTGTAGAGTAGTGTAGGGAGGTGCAAGCAAGGGACGGAGGGTTGCAAAAAGGAGGGGAAGGTAGGGAACAGAAGAAGGTTGAAGAAAAAGGTAAAGAGGGGGTTGAATTGTTTGGAATTTAGCTTGGGTCTGTGGGCTGGTGAGTGATGATTGTAATGATGGTGGTGATGTGTCTATTTTGCCTTTCTCTTTTTTTTTTTTTTTTTTTCTTTCTGCCTCCCCTTATTTTTCTGTTTGATAAGATTTAATCTAGTAACCCACTAACCAACCACACTCCATGGCAGGTGTCTAGTTGTAGAACAAGTCTTTTAAGCTAACAAAACTTGTTTATATCCTCTAAGTGGGAGGTGGGATTGTTCCAAAGTTTCATTTGAATTGATAAACCTGGCATTCCATTCCATGATGCTAAATAATTAATCTGAACTGAATAAATTCTGAAAGATTTTACTATCTAATGAAGTAAATTATATCATGAAAAATAAGAGAACCCGAATTTGGAAAAAAAAAAAATCCTAATTGGGCAGCCCAACTCACCTGGTTTGAAAGCTCTCAGAGTTTTTAAAGTGGCACAGTCAAGTGTTCTTTTTGGTGGGGGATGATTTTTTGGCCAGGCTTTTGTTGGTGTTGTCAAGTTTTTCACTTTAAGTTGCAGTCAGCTGGTAGATAATGATTCCACCATATATATGCAAAGAGCACAACCATTGAACCATATATCATAGCGTACGAGTGTGGCAACCTGTCCTAGACATACTCTTTCCCCTTTTTAGCAAATAGCAATCAACTCTTGGTGAAAAATGGGCTTCCATTGAACTTACTTGGATGTAGTTTTACCATATGTAATGAGCAAGATTTATTCGAAGGGTGAACTGTGTCGGACTTTAATTTTTTTTAAAAAAAGAAATCTACTATAATGTAATGAATTTCACAAGAATATCATTAGAATATGCAATGGACATACTATTTCTTTGACATGAAGGAGGCCGCAATATTAGATTAAATCTAGGGTATGTGCTGGGTCCAATTTGCTCCCCCTCCCGATGTAAAAAATTATAATGCACTCATGTACGCTTCATCGTGCGATTGGCATAAATACAAACTCCTCTATATATTTATATATGTATAAATGATCTTATAATTTTTGATTGACGGTTAAAATATATAGCCAAAAAATGTATGTATTGTAGGTCTTTATGTGGGGCACCATATGTGAAGAAAGTAAAATGAATTGATGCAATAAGTCAATAAAGTGGACTGTCTAAATTCCTATCCTATGCCTGCACTTTTGACCAATTGGATTCGAAATACATCTATGTGTGTATAAATTATTAACCCCAAGTCTGCTTTAGGCGTTGGTTCCAAATAAAGGCAGTTCTTGATTGTTACTCCCATAATCCCATTAGTATTCGGTGGGAATGTTTTTTTATTAAGACTATGGAGTATAAAATAATTGGAGGCTTAGGATCTGCTCACATATAATAAGCAGCATTTTCGTCGACAAACCTTGTATTTATGTACCTAAATCTTTGAGAGTTCCTAATACTCTACACAAAATGCTCTGTGGCTTTAGTCAGAGCATGTTTGTTTGGAAGGAAAATAAGGGTTCCAAAAGCTTTGTTATCATAGTGCTGACCAAAAACAAAATAAAAAGCAGCCATCATGGGTGGTAGATGGGTTTTAGCAAAGGAGAAATGTTTTTTTTATATACCAAATTTATTGATAATACCTCTTTCCTAAGAGTGTGATTCATTTAAATACAAAGTATTGCTAGATTTCGACTCTTTTACATATTACATGGGTTTTATATGTTATTATGAATCTCACGCCATGTGAGAGAGTTGAGATAAAAGTTGGTGTGTCTAGTATTATTGTTAAGCGCATGAGTCTAATTCTTTTTTATCAATTGAGATGGTGGAATTTGAACATGAGACTTCTATCAACATTCATAAACAAAATGGATCATTTTAAGTTCCACTCGTTAGAGATACATATTCTAAGTAAATATGGTAACCATAGTTTCATTGTTAGTAAACAAAACCAAAAGGCAAAAACAAAAACAAAAACAGTAGCAGATAGGCCCATAGCCCACAAGTACGAAGCCCCACATTTCACTAATATCCCCTGCTCCACTGTTTCACTCTTTGCTACTTCATATCCCCCACAAGAGGATTTAGATAGAACTCAGAAAGAAACAGAAAACAAGAGCCACAAGAAATGACACCATGTTGCTGCTCCTTCACTTCTTCAACCTCTATATCCAAATTCATCTCAGAAAGACCACACCTCTCCATGCTAGAAAAACAATGCACCAACATGAAAGACCTCCAAAAGATCCATGCCCACCTCATCAAAACTGGCCTAGTCAGTGACACCGTTGCCGTTAGCCGGGTCTTGGCCTTCTGTGCCTCCCCAGCTGGAAACATCAACTATGCTTACATGGTTTTCAGACATATCCAGAATCCAAACCTCTTCATTTGGAATACCATCATTAGAGGCTTCTCTGAAAGCCCAACCCCACAAACTGCAATATCTCTTTTCATTGATATGTTGGTCACTTCAACAATTGAGCCACACAGATTGACTTACCCTTCAGTCTTTAAGGCTTATGCTCAACTTGGTCTAGCCCATGATGGAGCTCAGCTTCATGGAAGAATTCTAAAATTGGGTCTTGAAAGTGATCAGTTTATAAGAAACACCATCATACACATGTATGCAAATTGTGGGGTTTTGAGTGAAGCAAGAAGACTATTTGATGAGGGCTTGGAATGTGACACTGTTGCATGGAATTCTGTGATAATGGGGCTTTCCAAATGGGGTGAAGTCAGTGAAGCTAAAAGGCTGTTTGATAAGATTCCTTTGAGGAACTCAGTTTCTTGGAATTCTATGATTAGTGGGTTTGTTAGGAATGGGAAGTATACAGAGGCATTGGAACTTTTTGGTGAAATGCAGAAGGAGAGGGTTAAGCCTAGTGAGTTTACAATGGTGAGCATGTTGAATGCTTCAGCTCAGTTAGGAGCAATTGGACAAGGGGAGTGGATTCATGAATATATAAAGAAAAATGGTGTTGAAATGAATGCCATTGTTATCACAGCAATTATAAACATGTACTGCAAGTGTGGAAGCATTGAAAAAGCTATTCGTGTGTTTGAGGCATCCCCCAGAAAAGGGTTGTCATGTTGGAACTCTACCATCATGGGGCTAGCCATTAATGGTTGTGAGGAAGAAGCAATTGAGCTACTCTCAAGGCTTGAATCTTCGAATTTTATTCCGGATGGTGTCAGTTTTCTTGGTGTCCTAACCGCATGCAACCACTCGGGAATGGTGGATAAAGCAAGGGATTATTTCTCAATAATGAGAAGGACATATAAGATTGAACCTTCAATAAAACACTATAGTTGCATGGTTGATGTGTTAGGCAGAGCTGGACTTCTTGAAGAAGCAGAGGAGCTCATTCATAGTATGCCAATGAAAGCGGATGCCATTATTTGGGGGTCTTTGCTCTCATCTTGTAGGAAGCATAGAAACATTGAGATGGCTAAACGGGTAGCAAAGCGTGTGATTGAATTGGATCCAAGTGACAGCTGCGGTTATGTGCTTATGTCAAATGTTTATGCTGCCTCTAGTCAATTTCAGGAAGCAATGAAGGAAAGGCTTTCCATGAAGCAGCAGAAGATAGAGAAAGAACCGGGATGTAGTTTGATTGAAGTGGATGGGGAGGTTCATGAGTTTATAGCTGGTGGAAGGCTCCATCACAAAGCCCCAGAGATTTATTCTTTGCTGGATGAGTTGGGATTTATGTTACCAGAAATGGCATAGCTTATGATAATTTTGTTTCCAATGACCCATGAGATAAAAGACCCTGCTGAATTGTACAAACTTTAGTTCTTCTCTTTTCTGTTTTGTTTTGTTGAAGATCTTTCAAAAACTTCTAGGTCATTTACATACCAACCCTCTTCAGTGGGAAAGCATGCAAATGATTTTCTGTGGTTTTGAACAGAGGTGAAGTAGCCCAACTGTATTTTATATAGGTGCTCTTGCACTTGTTACATGATTATATACCTAATGATACATTAACAGAAAAACAAGCAGAAACAAAGGCATTTGAAATTGTTTCAGTAAAGCTTAATGCTACAGTGAAGGCAATAACAGTACATCTGAAGAATATTAATGCCACAGATCAATAGAGGCATGCATTGCTGCAACCATGTTAAGTTTTTGACATGGTCCGGCCTGATGCCCAGGAGTAAACCTCAGGGGGCACATTGCCATTAGTGAGCAGGTTCGGTGGAAGTCCATATAAATCCGAAATATCCAGGTGGTGGTGACCAACGGAGGATTCAGAAATTGTTCTTGGTGGGGGCAAAATATAGACTAAGAGACTTTGAAAAAATTTCTAACTAAAAACTAAAGAGTTTAGAAATTGACTAATGAATACTTTACAAATCAATGATTCCATGGGAAAAGCCCACAACTAAGAGTAATTTTTGTATGGTTTACCATCCAAGGCAATGGTGGAAACAAAAAATCTAGTAGAAAGGCCATAGATGAACCACTAAAAAATTATTAAACAAAAAATTATTTTCACTGATTATTTACAACAGGAGACTTATCACAAGTATTTTCAACAAAACTTAGAAAGAGAAGATGGAGAACTCCCCTTTTCCAAGCTGCTAGTTGGATGAAAGAATTTAAGAAAACATTGAATACATAAAATATTTTACTTTCCGTTTTTACCCAAGAACAAGACAACATAATTATTCATATATTTGCTCTCTCTCTTCCCGATTCATCTATGCATCTTTTTTCTACCAAGTCTTTCTCTCTCCCTCCAATTCCATAGCTTGACTGTCTATGGTCCTATGGACCTTGCAAAATAGTGCCCACAGAGCACCAATCATCTTATCTTCTCCTCTCCAATTCCAAAGCTTGACTGTCTATGGTCCTATGGACCTCGCAAAATAGTGCCCATAGAGCACAAAACGAAACAACTAGAAGAAGCTTGCCCCTATTGCCCTTCTCTCTTCTCTCAGAACAAACTTTTGTCAAATACCTTGCCCCTTTCCTTTTGTTCTCATAGGACTTTCATCAAACACCTTGCCTACCTTGCCCTCATTGTAGCCATTAATGGTTGTGAGGAAGAAGCAATTGAGCTACTCTCAAGGCTTGAATCTTCGAATTTTATACCGGATGGTGTCAGTTTTCTTGGTGTCCTAACCGCATGCAACCACTCGGGAATGGTGGATAAAGCGAGGGATTATTTCTCAATAATGAGAGGGACATATAAGATTGAACCTTCAATAAAACACTATAGTTGCATGGTTGATGTGTTAGGCTGAGCTGGACTTCTTGAAGAAGCAGAGGAGCTCATTCATAGTATGCCAATGAAAGCAGATGCCATTATTTGGGGGTCTTTGCTCTCATCTTGTAGGAAGCATAGAAACATTGAGATGGCTAAACGGGTAGCAAAGCGTATGATTGAATTGGATCCAAGTGACAGCTGCGGTTATGTGCTTATGTCAAATGTTTATGCTGCCTCTAGTCAATTTCAGGAAGCAATGAAGGAAAGGCTTTCCATGAAGCAGCAGAAGATAGAGAAAGAACCGGGATGTAGTTTGATTGAAGTGGATGGGGAGGTTCATGAGTTTATAGCTGGTGGAAGGCTCCATCATAAAGCCCCAGAGATTTATTCTTTGTTGGATGAGTTGGGATTTATGTTACCAGAAATGGCATAGCTTATCATAATTTTGTTTCCAATTGTTGAAGTATAATCCTTCAGCCGAAGTCTTGAAGCTAAAGGAAATGCATCTATCTTATTTTAAGTTGTTCTCTTTCAATTTAAATTGTACACCCTTGGATCACAGTCCAAGTGATTTAATCTCTAGCATAGGTTTTAAGTGAGCTGGCTTGACAAGTGTAAGCATCTAATAGGATGTTAGCATTGGATGGCTAGGATTTAATCTCTTTGTAAATCTGTTAAGAGAAGAATCTCTCTTCTCTCTCCTCTAACGGTTATATCCTTGTAGTGGAGCAGAAATGAATTAAGTGATAGCATTTTCAGTTTCAGAGCAACGTTCTCTTCCTCTCAATCTCTCTGTGATTTTCTTTCCCTCCCAATACATCCAAAATACTCAAAACAAAAACACTAAATCAATGAATTCTAACATGGCCTCAGAGCCAGGTTGGGTTGCTTGAGTCGGGCGTGAATCTGTGAACAAAGAGGCGAGTCAATTCGAGCCGGGTTTGAGCTCGATCCACGATTGTCGAGGGCGATTTCTTGGATCCGATGTCTAATATGGCAGATCGGGCACTTCGAAGCCTGCACACCGCTTTTCAATGGAGAAAACTATGAGTTCGAGTATTAGGATGAAAACCATTCGAAATCTCACGGAGTGGGATCCGTGGAAATGGGTTTCGATGTTTCGAGATCCAAAGAAGGAGAAGGAGATAAAAGATTCTCGAGGATGCTTTGGGAAGTCCAAGATGGTTGAGATTCTCATGAAGGATGCTCGTGCACTTGGATTGATCCAGAGTGTCAGACGGATCGCCTATTTCCCGTAATTGTGAACGAAGAGACCTCAAAGGGTGCTTGGGATATTCTCAAGTTGGAATTCGGAGGAGATAAACAGTACGAAATGTAAAAGCGCAAGGTTTGCGTAGAGAATTTGAATACACTCGCATGAAAGATAGTGAATCCTTATCTGTATATTTGGCTCGATTGTTTGACATAATGAATCAAATGAAGAGTTATTGTGAGGAATTATCTAGAGAAAGGGTTGTGCAGAAGTTATTGTTTAGTTTGCCAAAATCATATGACTCTATTTGCTGTGATTGAACATTCTAAGGATCTTGAGATTCTTGAGATTCAAGAGGTCATTGCTTCCCTGAAGAGCTTTGAGCTCAGATTGGATAGACATGCTGAGGATTTAACAGAGAGAGCTTTTGCTAGTCTGAGCATTGAGAAGAAATATTCTAAGGGAGGTGATTCGGTTGGAAATCAAAATGTTCAGAAACCTTGGAAAACAAATGGAAACAAGTGGGATAACAAATGGGATAATAAGCCTAATCCCTTGTTTCAAGCAAATGGATCAAATGATGGAAATAAATCAGCATGTAAGCATTGTGACAAACTACATTATGGCAAGTGTTGGTATGAAGGAAAACCTAGATGCCATGGTTGTGGGAAATTTGGACATATGCTCAGAGAATGTAATGGAAATAAACAAGTGCAGAAGGTGAATTATGCAAATCAAGTTGAAGAAACTGGAACTCTGTTCTATGTATGCAATGCTGCAACAGATGTGAAGATGAATCACTCATGGTATATTGACAGTGGGTGTAGTAACCACATGACAGGAGATGAGAGGCTTTTAGTCAATATTCAAAGGGATTTGACCTCTAAGGTAAAGATGGGGATTGGAGAAGTAGTTCCAGTTGCAGGAAAAGGGACTCTTGTAATAAAAACCAAGTTGGGAAAGAAGCACATTCAAGAAGTGATGCTTGTACCTGGTCTTGAAGAAAACTTGCTTAGTGTTGGGCAAATGATGGAGCATGGGTATAATCTTGTGTTTGGAGAGAATATGGCGAATGTCTATGATGATCAGTCACTGAAAAATCTGATTGTGAGAGTGCAAATGACAAACAACAGATGCTTTCCACTTACAATGATGCCTGCAAGTGATTTGGTTTTAAAAACAAGTGTTATACACTGCATGCGTACATGGCATAAGAGATTGGGGCACTTAAACGAAAGAAGTATAAAATTGCTTGAGAATCAAGACATGGTTCATGGCTTACCTCATTTGGAGCAGACTTACGTAGTATGTGAAGGCTGCAAGTTAGGAAAGCAGCACATAGATTCTTTTCCTTTGGAGTCTACTTGGAGAGCTACAAATCCTTTGGAATTGGTACACACAGATATCTCGTGGACCAATGAAGACAGAATCTGTCTCTGGAAACAGGTATTTCCTGCTATTTACAGATGATTGCACAAGAATGTCATGGGTGTATTTCATCGTAAACAAGTCAAGTGCATTGGAATGTTTTAGAAAATTCAAGGCTATGACTGAGCTGCAATGTGGTTACAAGATAAAAGGGTTGAGAAGTGACAGGGGTGGAGAGTTTTTCAAGTGACTTTAACAAATTTTGTGAAGAGTTTGGAATCCAAAGACAACTAATCATGGCATATTCCCTCAAAGAAATGGAGTTCTTTGAGAGGAAGAACAGAATCACATAGAAATGGCAAAGTCTATGCTACATGAAAAGGGCCTTCCCTATGAGTTTTGGGCAGAAGTCATCCAATACTGCAGCTTTATCTACTCAATAGGTGTCCTTCCAAGTCACTTAAGAAGGTAACACCATTCGAAGCTTACACCGCGTAAAACCAGGTATTGCACATCCGAAAGTCTTTGGATCTTTATGTCATGCACTCATTCCCTCAAAGCATTAAGACACAAGTCGAAGAGAACAGTCACAAGTGTATATTTGTGGGGTATGGATTGTGTGAAAAAGGGTATAGGTTGTTTGATCCAAAATCTAAGAAAATCATTTTGTCAAGGGATGTGTGTTTTGATGAAAATGCCTCATGGAATTGGAAAAACACTGATAAAGAAGAATTGAAAGTTCCTATGTCAGTTGAGACTCAAGTGACAGTTTGTGATGCAGAACAAGATCAGACTGAGGAGGTTGAACCAAATCAGGATCTTGATAATCAATTCAGGTAGAAGAAGAGACTGCAACTCAAGAAGAAGAGGAAATTGAAGGCTCTCAAGCTATTGACCATACACCAAAGAGATGGAGAAGTTTAAATGAGATCATAGCTCAGTGCAATATGTGTATTGTTGAACCTGAAGATTATGATGATACAGCTAAAGATGAGTCATGGAGAAAGGCAATGGAGGCTGAATTAGAGATGATAGAGAAAAATGATACTTGACAGCTTGTTGAGAGACCATTTGATAAACCTGTGATAGGTGTCAAGTGGGTGTATAAGACTAAACTTAATCTGGATGGTACTGTGCAGAAGAATAAAGCTCGGCTGGTGGCTAAAGGTTACTCACAAAAGCCAGGGATTGACTATAATGAAACCTTTGCCCCAGTGGCAAGGTTAGATACCATTAGAACCTTGATAGCTCTTGCTGCACAGAAGGACTGGAACTTGTACCAACTAGATGTGAAATATGCTTTTCTTAATGGGATATTGAAGGAAGAAGTATATGTGGAACAACCACAAGGCTTTGTGAAGCAGAATGAAGAAACCAAGGTATACAAACTGCATAAGGCCTTATATGGGCTGAAGCAAGCACCAAGGGCTTGGTATGACGAAATTGATGCCTATTTTAACAAAGCTGGTTTCAAGAAAAGTTCAAGTGAAGCAACCTTGTATGTCAAAACAGGTAATGCTTTAAACATTCTAATTGTCTCCCTATATGTTGATGACATAGTGTATACTGGTAACTGTTCACAAATGATTGAAGAATTTAGAAGAGATATGATGGAGCACTATGAAATGACTGATTTGGGACTGCTTCACCATTTTCTTGGAATGGGAGTGATACAGTCCAAGCAAAGCATTTTCTTGCATCAGAAGAAATATGCACAGAAATTGATCGAGAAATTTGGTTTAAAAGATTGCAAGACAGTGGCTACACCACTTGCAATGAATGAGGGGTTGAGCAAGAGTGATGGAAGTGAGTCTGCAGATGAAGGAGAATATAGACAGATTGTAGGCAGTTTGCTCTACCTGACTGCAACTAGGCCTGATATAATGTTTGCAGCAAGTCTTTTGGCAAGATTCATGCACAATCCCACCAAGAAACACATGGGAACTGCTAAGAGGGTGTTGAGATACATCCAAGGTACAATAGACTTTGGAATTGTGTTTGAGAAAGGGAAGGAAACTACCTTAATTGGCTATTGTGATAGTGATTGGGCAGGCGATGAAGATGATATGAGAAACACTTCAGGGTATGCTTTTACTCTAGGCTCTGGTATGTTCTCTTGGGCTTCAATTAAACAAAATACTGTGGCTCTATCTACCGCAGAGGCGTAATACATTAGTCTTTGCGAAGCCACTTCCCAGGCAAAATGGCTGAGATTTGTGCTTAAGGACTTTGGGGAAGAACAGATTGAAGGCACACAGATAATGTGTGATAACACATCAGCTATTGCTATGGCAAAGAACCCTGTCTTTCATCATAAGACCAGACATATTAACAGGAAATTCCACTTCATTCGAAAAGCAATTCAAGCCAAGGAGATAGAACTTGTATACTGCAAGATCAAGAACAAGTTGCGTATATTCGACGAAAGCTTTACCTAAGGACAGATTTGCATACTTGAGAGAATTGCTTGGTGTTAAATCGGCTAAAGGATTAGAAGGGAGTGTTGAAGTATAATCCTTCAACCGAAGTCTTGAAGCTAAAGGAAATGCATCTATCTTATTTTAAGTTGTTCTCTTTCAATTTAAATTGTACACCCTTGGATCACAGTCCAAGTGATTTAATCTCTAGTGTAGGTTTTAAGTGAGCTGGCTTGACAAGTGTAAGCATCTAATAGGATGTTAGCATTGGATGGCTAGGATTTAATCTCTTTGTAAATCTGTTAAGAGAAGAATCTCTCTTCTCTCTCCTCTAACGGTTATATCCTTGTAGTGGAGTAGAAATGAATTAAGTGATAGCATTTTCAGTTTCAGAGCAACGTTCTCATCCTCTCAATCTCTCTGTGATTTTCTTTCCCTCCCAATACATCCAAAATACTCAAAACAAAAACACTAAATCAATGAATTCTAACACCAATGACCCACGAGATAATGACCCTGCTGAATTGTACAAAGTTTAGTTATTCACTTTTCTGTTTTGTTGAAGATCTTTCAAAAACTTCTAGGTCATTTACATACCAACCCTTTTCAGTGGGAAAGCATGCAAGTGATTTTCTGTGGTTTTGAACAGAGGTGAAGTAGCCCAACTGTATTTTATATAGGTGCTCTTGCACTTGTTACATGATTATATACCTAATGATACATTAACAGAAAAACAAGCAGAAACAAAGGCATTTGAAATTGTTTCAGTAAAGCTTAATGCTAAAGTGAAGGCAATAACAGTACATCTGAAGAATATTAATGCCACAGATCAATAGAGGCATGCATTGCTGCAACCATGTTAAGTTTTTGACATCGTCCGGCTTGATGCCCAGGAGTACACCTCAGGGGGCACATTGCCATTAGTGAGCAGGTTCGGTGGAAGTCCATATAAATCCGAAATATCCAGGTGGTGGTGACGGCCATTTTGGTATTGTTGGTTTTGCAAAGCTGCAGCAACTTCATCTTCATCTAGTGGAATTTTGATATAATAAATGGTAAAGTAAATTCTCTCAATAATTTGAACCCGAAGGATTCTCATTTTAATGGGTTCCAAATAGGGGTGGGCAATCGGTTTGGTTCCATTTTTTTAATTATTTTAATTTACTTCCGGTTTCAAATCGGACCGAACTGGTCAATTTGGTCCGGTTTGCAATTTGAAGGTTTCAAAGTGACCAATTTACCCCAACCAGACCGATTACTGTTCACCAGCCAATATTACAAAAGCAATTAGACGAAGTGGGGTTCAAAACCCATCCCCCCTTTGTTGCTGCAACCACTTCTTTCTCTCTCTCTCTCTCTCTCTCTCTCTCTCTCTTCTTCTTCTTCTTCTTTTTCCTCCCTCACTCTTCTTTATCTCTTTCTTATCTCGTCGTCGTCTACATCCAAGCTACGAAGTCGTCACCTACATCTCATGGTCCAAGCTGCGAAGTCGTCAAGCCTGAATCCTGCAGCCTCCGTCTCAGATCTCTCGTAACCTCCATCTCAGATCTCTCGTAACCTCCATCTTAGTTCTCTTGTAACCTCCATCTCAATTCCTTCGTAGGCACCGGTTAACCATCAAAACCAAGAAAACCAAACTGTTTGATCGGTTAATCGAGACACCAGTTATAACCAGAGTTGGTGGTTCAGTGCTGGTGCCGGTGCCAGTGTCAGTGCCAGAAATCTCTCCACCGAAGACTACGGTTCGGTGTGCGGTTTTGAGTGAAACTCAATCCAAACCAAACCGTGTTTGGCCTAGGTTCTATGATGGGTGGGACAATCTCAAATTAAACAGGTCGAACTCTAATGTGGTCATCCATGGGTTTGTTGACCGCGCAAATCTCACGGCCTACTGAGCCGGGCCGAGGGGATCTGCATCAACACATGTCGTCCTTCCTTGTTTTTGGATTTGATTGCGCGGGCGTGCCAGCACGGTCTACCGTGCATTTCGAGGGTGATGTGGAGGGGCGAGTGGATCTGATGCGCCTGTTTGATTCCAACTTCGCTCAAAGAGATTGTGGCCGAGAGAGGAACTGATCTCGACCGTAAGGTTCACGGCCTGAGCTACAAGGCCGTTGGTGGTGGTGTTGATGGTGGAAACGATGGGTGGACTTGGGTGGTGCTCCAGCGCTCCGCCAGATGGCAAAGGCTGTATGATATAGAGGGTGAGCGAAAGAATAACAAAGGGTGGTGCTCTGGCGCCTCGAATGATCGAGGGTCGTATGATATATTGATGAATGGAAGTTTCTTACAATCTGCCACTACTCCTAGGAAAGCAAGTAAACGTATTGAAAGTGCGTTACAAGAATGTAAATGACAGAAAAAGATAAATTTGCTCCGTGGGAGGCTTGTGTGGTGTTTGAACCCTTTGAATGTATTCTGAGCTTAGTATTTATAGGAAGAGCCAGCTGATAGAGGTGGACCCAACACCCTCGTGAAATGCGACTGACTCATCAATAATGGGTGGATGGAGGCCGAGAAGCATGGTGGTGTGACTACCGTGAAGTTCAGTTTCCCTTATTGAGTTGGGCCGGACTTCACGCTTAGAGAAGCATTTAATTTCTCGATCTTCGGTGGGTAGAGGAGTATTTAATTTTCGTGATTTGAGAAGTATAATCTCACCAAATTGACCTCACCCATACTGTGATTTGACTAAAAAGTACACTGATGCGACCCCTACTCTCTCTCTCTCCACGTGCTTGGCAGAGTTGACAACCTTCTCTTGTGGTATGGTTAATACGTAATCTTTAGTCACTTCTTCATTAAATGAGCTGTGGGACCTGTCTGGCAAGTGGTGACATCCTCTAGATTTGGGCCGAATGATGGGGCTCGGTTGCTTCCCTCGGCTTACCATTACCGTGGCCGTGTTCATTCTTTCTCAATTTCTTTGCTCATACGGTAATGGCCTTTGACGTACAATTATAATCACCCAGTTTAAACAATGTTTTGGCTGTGATTTTATTCATTTGGTCGGCCAGTACGGGCCGAGATTTTTATGCACAAACAGGGTTTAATAGAAAATGGCGATTCTAAGGGGGGTGTATTCAATTAAGATTCTAGAGTGTTTAAAAAGATTTTAAAAATCCGGGTTTATTCAATTAAAAGAGGTTTTATAAGTCTGGGTGTATTCAATTTAGACTTGTATGAACTTTTAAAAAGTCTATACAAATATGGGTGTATTCAATTAGGATTATAAAAAAGTTGAATAAAATATAGGTGTATTAAAAAAGTCATATATTTGGAATGATTTCATTAAGTGGTAAATTTTGGTAGGTTTTAAGGTGAGAGCTATAAATAACAAAGACTATAATAAATCCAACCTCCCACCCAAGTATTTCATCTAGTTTTTCTCTCTGCATACGCCCTAGCTTTTCTCTTTGCAGAAGACGAACAGCCTTCCTCCATTTGTGAAGGTACGCTCCCTAGTTTTTCTTTGATCTATACTTCACCTTCCATGGCATGATGATCGTGGCCATTACTCCCAATAACACCATCTCTGCTGTAGTTTCATCCGCTTTCTTTCCATTATGGAACGTTATTTCAGGATTTATCATTCCCAAAACAGTAAAGTGTACTCATGTTGCAAAAAGTGTTGTGACTAGAAACCCGTTTTCTATTTTTCTGTTTGTGTTTGTGTGTGTGTTTTTTTTAAAGTGTACTCACATTTTTGTTTGCTGGTGACAGAGAATTCCAGTATGGTGGAGATGGTTCTATTGGATAAGCCCTAGCTCTTGTAGCTTGTACGGATTGTTTTCTTCACAGTTTGGGGGCATAATGGACACACTTGATTCTGGTGAAACAGTGGATGATTCTAGTTGGGTATTCAGTGGTCTTTTGTTTCATCTTTGCCTTAGGAATCAAAACAGTGAACTACCAAAAGAGATGAAATTAACATCATACGTGTACTTTTAAAGAAAAAAATATGATATGCAAGTTCCATTTTTTCTACTTTTGATCTCTGACTTGACTTCCATGTATAAAATTGGTAGTATTATACATCACATAGAATAGAATGTTCAAAAGAATACAGCATAGTTTGAGCTGGTGACTATGGCACCAAAGTAATGTATACTATAAGTCAACTAAAAAAAGATGTCATCTGAAAAAAATATAGAAAATTCCAAAATTTAGAACCCCTCCAGTGGAACAATGCCATATGTGAAAAACATATATAAAATAGCATTCTAGTTATTTGTATAAGCTAACCCCCCAGATAGACCTGTTTCAACCAACATTTTTGACATCATGTATATAGTGTTTCTAGATATTGCAATCTTTGTTTAAACAAAGGATAGTGACAGGCGGCTATTTGATACAAGGTCCTCAAAGAAAGAGTCTAACCAGCTATAATCATTACAAAATGTCAGTATGAAAAAAATGAGTACGATGCATCATGCGTGTAGTGTTATAACTTGGAAATTTTAGGATTTGGCTTCTGATACTAAAAACTCCAAAGCTTAAGACGACCAAATAAAAAAGGAAGGCAGTTTCTCAGCCTTCAATGCTGCTCAAACATGCTATAAATTTCAAGCAGGGCTGAAAAAACTAAACATCAGTGCAATCTTGGTACAAATCATGTGGTTCCATCTGCTTAGAGTTGTAATCTTGGTACAAATCAAGTATCAGAACATCTCAACATCAGTGCAGAAATTTTGTCATATCCCTCATTAGAACTTTCAGAATATATACATGTGGACACTATGTATATGCTATGAACCAGCCTGCTGCATGATGTAGTGCTTCATCTGGGTAAGGATGCCGAAGTTAGCATTTGTTTTTAAAAAAATATGTTAAAAGAAATTATAGAAGTTTGGAATAAAATGCCATACAAATCTTAAGGAAGTTTATTAAAAATTATATAGAAGTCTTCTGAAAGTCTATACGAAATCTAAAAGTTCCACAAAGTTACATGAAATCTGGCACTTAAACAAAATCTTTTTAAACACTCTAGAATCCTAATTGAATACACCACCCTAACATTGGTGGTTCAACTAGGGGATTTATTGAAAGCTTATAAATCACAACAATAGCAATATTTCTACCCCAAATATATAAAAATTGAACTTTAGATAAACAAGAAAAAATCCGAGAACTTGGTAGCCCAAAATCAGATCCGCTATTGGATTTTATTGACATATGTAAAGGGAGATTTTCACTGTATTTATCTTATTTGGTGTAATAAGATATTTTCCAAGCATCTATCTACTATCTGGGATTCAAGTTAAGAGGATATTACAGAGGGGAGTTGCTGAAGGCAAGGAGTTTTAGAAGTCTGTGTTGTTGCAGAATATGTGTGTAAAAAAGTGTGTATTCAATTGAGATTTTAAAAGATTATTTTGGGATAAATAAGTCACATAGTATTTAATTAAGACTTTTAAATAATCTAAATAAGTCTTGTGGTATTCAATTAAGATTGTTATGATTTTTGAAAGAGAGTACTTAAATCTAGTGGTATTCAATCAAAGACTTTAAACAAGTAACAAAAAATCTTATGGTATTCAAAAATTTGCTAATTTCACAGAAATTTTAAAAATATGGGATTGTGTGAGATTTTTTAGTAGAAAGTGTAAATACCAAGCCCTATCTCAAATCTCACCCTAACCCATCCAATTTTTCACTTGGAATTTTTTTTCTCTGCTCTAGAAAATGAAGAGGCACTACAACAACCAGCTCTAACAACTTGGTTCGCATGCTAGGCCTAGGCTTCCTTCCCTTCCCTCTAGACGCCATTAAAACTAATGTTATCTTAACTACTAACTAAACTAGCTAATGACGGTTTACACGCTTCTTGCTAGAGCTGCATTTTTCTCGAACATTAATTTATCTGATGATATAGCAGCAGCAGCAGCACCGGTGATAAAAAATAGATGAGAACATCCAAACCAAAATACCCATATCAGATTCAAATATATCATCAACCCATATTCGACATAAACCAAAGTCAAAAAATTTACACTAGTGCGTACCAGAAAATTAAAAAAAATTAAAACAAGGGATAAAAAGGGGAGGTGGTTTGGACTTTGGAGGTTCAGGCTGAAGGCGTTGATGTCGGCGTCTGTTGGCCTCACCTTCACCGTGGTTGTCTGTCAGTGTCACAGAGACAAAACCCTGTTTTGAAAAGGAGTCCCACACAAAATTTCAAGATCTTGAGGAACTACACAAAAAATGTCACTAGTTGATTATATCCAAATAAAATAATTGAAACTGATTATTGTTTAAGTGTTTTTGTTAAAAAAATTTATTGTTTAAGTGTTTTTCACCAAAAGAAATGTCACCAAAACATTTAGGGTAAAGTGCGGTTTTGCCCTTGAACTATAAGGCAATTCGAACTTACACGAACTATTTCGTTTAATTTAGTCCCTCAACTCGTAATAAATAGTCAATTTCACTTCGTTAAGTTTATCTAATTTCATCCATTTTCTGTTAATAACAAGGTCAAATTTGTAATTCTAACTTAAAATTTATAAAAATATTGTAAATAATTAACTTTTATAAGCAAAAAAATCTTTGGGGGAGAAGAAATTGGTGGGGGTGGGGGTTTTGTGGGGAGAATAATTTTTTTCTTCTAAAAGTTAATTATTTACAATATTTTTATGAATTTTAAGTTAGAATTACAAATTTGCCCTTGTTATTAACAGAAAAATAGATGAAATTAGATAAACTTAACGGTAAGGAAATTGACTATTTATTACGAGTTGAGGGACTAAATCGGCGATGAAATAATTGAGTGTAAGTTCAATTGCAATAGGTGCAAAATGGCTAAAAATCCAAACATTTAAAATGTAAGAGAATTTGTCACAAATAATGGTGAGGAGTTCATTTTAGTAAACAAAATCATTGACCAAGCATTCTCATGTCACCAAATTAATTTTGTTAGTAAAAAAGGTGACTGTTGCCCCCTTTTTTTTTTTTTTTTTTTATAGTGAGGCGTGATTGCTCTAGATCTCAGAACGTTCATGGCATCAGCCTCCAAAGAGGCTCCACTGATGAATTCGTTGCATTCTTTTATGGTGAATTCCTTGCTCTCAAAACGTTTTGCTCTAAAGAGACCTTATCAAAAGCTGTTGCTTTCTTTCATTAAAAAAAGAGTTGTTGCCTTCTCAACACAATAGACGAAACCCAACATATAAATACAATTCTTTGCCCCAAACCCGGAATTCATTCCATGTTTTATTAAAATCAATGACCAATCACCACATTTTGCTACGATTGAAAACCCAGAAAAAAGAAAGAAAAAAGATGAAACTATCATAAGATTAACTTACCCAAAAATTTATCAAATTGCACAAAGTGGTGAACTATATGAAGAAGAAATTGCAAATACCTAGGGATACAAGCACTGCAAAAATCAACGAAATGCTAAACCTTTATGAATCAAGCTCACTTTTTTATATTTTGGGTTTTTGTTTTTAAATTTCTACTAACACACTGAAAACGGTGAAATTGTTAGGCAAAATTATTGGGTTTTTCGGTTGTGAAAGAAGATACAACGTACACATTTGCAAACTTAAGTGGGTCCTACTATGACATCGTCTTGATTTTCTTTTCTTCCCAACTTTCAAATATATGTAGTACTTTCAAAACTATATGGTCCTTCCAAATCTAATAAATCATATGATATAAATCATTTACAATATATAATAAAAAAATATTGATTATAGAAATCCATAAATAAAATCATATAAAATCATTACATTCAGCTGAAATTATCTGTAAATAGGCTAACCCAGTCCAGATTGCTCCTCCTCATCGGATTTCTTTGTGAAGATCATGTTCTTGAGATACTCTTGCAAATTTTGAAAGTCTCCAACTGCACCTATAAACAATGTTTTGAGGTATGGGTACGAGTTAGCTATAAAGCTCATAAACCAAAGGATCCAGAAGAGGAGGGCAGCTTCCCCGAAAGCCGGAACAAGGATTACCAATTCCAAAATGTAGGTAAGAGCTCCAAAAAGGAGGCTAAGCTTGCTCATGAATCTTCCCCAATTTGAGTTGGGGCGAGCTTCGAGTATATAAGCAGCGCCAATTGATGCCCCGCCGTAGAAGGTTAAAGAAACACTAATCATCACAAAAGTCGGATGGTCTATGTCAAGCAGAGATGCCATTCCGGCTTTCTGCTTCAGCGAGAGGAGCGCGCCTTGGATAGCGATGAGAGAAAGCATGTATGTGTGCATAGCCTTTGCCTGTGTGCTGTTATCATCAATAATAAGAAAGTTTAATTACATGGTATTGCAAAACAGAAGACTTAGAGAGTTAACCGAAGAAATAAAGATATACTCACTCTTGGAGGAGGCGTAGACTTAGAGAGTTAACCGAAGTTGTTTCCTCCATTCCAGTAATCATTTCGAGCTAGGGAGCTTGGTAGTCGTTCCTCTACGGTCCACCCTTCGTCTTCCTTATATAGACGTGTTTCCCCCCAAAACTAACCTGTGGCCAGCTGTGGCCACCATATGTGCTTCTTGATTAAATCATTAAATTTTAAGCAGAAAGTTCTAGAGCTATTTTAACCTTGAACCCTTCTACAGCTATCTCACCCACAAAAAAATTTCTGATTCCGCGTTGTGCAATGCCTTGGAACGTTCTTTGCCATTAACAGTTGAAATAAGAAATGCAGATTTACTGGTTCTGACTGAGACCGTTGTAAAATATTATATCTCAAAAGCGATTTTTTTTTTTTTGTCTAAGTCCCAAACCCTTTTTTGCTCAAAAGCGATTGCCATCGCACTCCCAAACCATTTTCGATAAATTATAATAAAATAAAAAAAGGACTCCCAAAAGTCTCATTAAACAGAACTCAGAAACCAAGATTCGCAATGATTTTCTGCTATCCATAAATGATTTTGGGTAGTGATTTCCCCACTCACTTTTTATCCACTTACATTCCATTTTTTAATAATTGTATGGTCTCACTCTCATTTTATCTTATAGTAAAATACATTATTTAAGCAAAAGGGAATGTAAGGGGTCGTTTGGTACGCCGGACTGTTATGGACTGGACTAAATACTAGGATTGTCTTGGATTGACATAAGTGGGATAAAACTTGTACTGCGTTTGGTAAAATACTGGACTGAGAGCTCGACTGGGACTTTTTTTATTTTTTATTTTTTATTTTTTTCTTTCTTCCTCATCCGTGTCAACCCTCCCCACTTCTCCCTCATCAAGACCAACCCCACCGCCCCACCATCACACACCCAAACCCCACATCTTATTTCACTCTCTTTCTTCAACCAACTCTCTTCAACATCGAAAAGTTACTCACCCAAAGAGCAATCTTTCACTTTCCCCCTTTCCTTTTTCCTTTCATGAAGCACAAACCAAAACCCAAAGTCCATTTCCAGTTTGCATCTTATTCCTTTTTATCTCAGCCGGCACCTGTGGACACAGGCTTGGATTTTGAAACTCCAAAACGGGTTATTGCTGGAGTTAATTGATTTATGTCGTGAATTTGATTTTTGCAACAGACTTTGAGAGAGAGAGAGAGAGAGAGAGAGAGAGAGAGAGAGAGAGAGAGAGAGAGAGAGAGAGAGGATTTGCCATGGATGAGGGTGGGAAGTGATGGTTGCGACGAGGGGGTGTGGTGGGGAGTGGGGAGTAGGGAGGAAATCGTGACTCATGAGCGATAAGAAGAGGAGGGGATTATCCAGTCCCCTCTTCACACACGGGTTTCATGAAGTACACCTAAGGAGGTGTTCCTAGTGGGCCCAAGATTGTTAATCCCACTTACAACTAGAACCATGCTACAACAAACATGGGATAAAAAGTTAGTCTAAGCCAGTCCAAGCTTAGAAGGTGTAACAAACGGACCCTAAGTGGATAAAAGGGGAGTGGGGAAATAACAACCCATGATTTTTTTAAGGAAAAACTACAGTAAATCCCCTAAACTATGAGGTCATTTTCAAGTTTATATTCACCTTTAGGGACATTTACGAGTCATACTCAACATTACGGAAACTCTACAAATTGCCCCCTCCGTTAGTTAAACTGTTAATGAATATGTTAAATGTTGACATGTCAAAAGTAGGACCTATTTTTTGATGATGTGGACTTTCACATGGATCAAAAAATTAATTTATTGTTTAAAGTATTTTAAAAAATTAAACATTAAATTTTATATACTTTTTGCAACTTAAATGCGGCCGTGTGTTTGGGGCAGGCGGGATGTGGAAATTGCAAGGGTTGGATCATCCCCATCGAACTATCTGATCTTGGGGATTGAATGTTCATCTCTTTTTGACGACGTTTGAGGTTGACAAAGAGATGAGAAGAAACGGTGGCATAAGAAGAAATGGTATCATCGATGGTCTAGAGCCTCAAGGCCTCGACGCTGCAGAATTGATTGGAGGAAGGCCATGGCTAGTGCGGCAGTTGAGAGATTTGAGGGTTGCTCTGTGTTCAAATTTGGTCGATGGCCCCCTCAAATCCCTCTCTCTCTCTCTCTCCACAGAGAGACCGAAGTGATGCATTTAGTTTGTCACCCAAACGTCGATTTCTACCATAGCGGAGGCATCTCCCATCGTGATTTGAAGCCCCATAATCTGCTGGTCGACTGGAATGAAGATCTGAAAATCTCCGACTTCGGGGTAGGGGATGACTGGGAGGAGAGAGAGATAGAGATATGTTTTCTTTTTCTTTTGATTTTTAAATTTAAATTTAAATTTAAATTTTAATATGATTGTAAAATTATTTTTAAAAAATTAAATTTATTATTATAGATTTTGCTAACATGGAGTCCACGTCATCAAAAAATGGAGCCCACGTTCGCCACGTCAGCATTTAACAGATTCACTAACAGTTTGGCTAACGGAGTGGGCAATTTGTAGGGTTTCCGGGAGTTTGAGTATGTACTCGTAAATGTCTCTAAAGATGGATGTGAACTTGAAAATGACCCTATAGTTTGGGGAGTTTACTGTAATTTTTCCTTTTTTTAATGATGGCTCTGTTGCCATTTCATGTAGGTTTTTCCTTCAAAAGCTACTGGGTTACAGCCCACCTTTAGTCGTGGCTGTGGTTCCTCCCACAAAGACCCAGAGATTTATTCTTTGTTGGATGAGTTGGGATTTACGTTACCAGAAATGGCATAGGTTATGATAGTTTTGTTTCCAATGACCCAATGAAATAAAAAAGACCCTGCTGAATTGTACAAACTTTAGTTCTTCTCTTTTCTGTTTTGTTGACATCTTTAAAAAAATTTCTAGGTCATTTACATACCAACCCTTTTCAGTGGGAAAGCATGCAAGTTATTTTCTGTGGTTTTGAACAGAGGTGAAGTAGCCCAACTGTATTTTATATAGGTGCTCTTGCACTTGTTACATGATTATATACTTAATGAAGGTAACATTAACAGAAAAACAAGCAGAAGCAAAGGCATTTGAAATTGTTTCAGTAAAGCTTAATGTTACAGTGAAGGCAATAACAGTACATCTGAAGAATATTAATGCCACAGATCAGTAGAGGCATGCATTGCTGCAACCATGTTAAGTTTTTGACATGGTCCGGCCTGATGCCCAGGAGTACACCTCAGGGGGCACATTGCCATTAGTGAGCAGGTTCGGTGGAAGTCCATATAAATCCGAAATATCCAGGTGGTGGTGACGGCCATTTTGGTATTGTTGGTTTTGCAAAGCTGCAGCAACTTCATCTTCATCCAGTGGCAGACGATCGAAAGTAGCGTTCATGAACGATGCAGCCATGATCACAACAGGCCCTGAAGCAATGAGTGCACCAACCACAGTCCCACCCACAACCTGCCCCTGAGCCCCTGCTAGATAGATGGTCAGGCCGGTGATCCCAGGAGGGGCTGGAGGGGGCAAGATTGAACCGAGCAAAGAGAGAATTTCAAACCGGCCATGGAGGGTCACAATAGCTCCAGAGGAAGCTGGTTGTCGCAATGTGACATTGGTCACACAGCCACTTCCACTCAGTATGCAAATGCCCCTTTGCTTCCTCCTTGCAAAGTTGGTTAGGCTTTCACTCACATCACAGCCTGAACTTACTTCCATAGCATGAGCACGAAGTGCATTAGCGCTGTCACGGGTGACTATGATGGGCGGCTTTGGCTTGTTTTTGGAACCAGCCGGCCTGCCACGTGGCCTCCGGATACTCTCCCTCTCAGCTGCTGCAGAAATTGGTGGCACTGCCTTTGGTAACTTGCGTGCCATAAGTAATGCATCATTGCCAGGCCTGTGGTGGCTGTTACTTTTGTCAGCGTCTTGGCTCCGATCAATTGCAGTTTTGGACACAACAGAAGGCACTGGTAGATCTGCACCGCCTGCCATTAGTGTTGGAGCTCACACTTTTTTGCAATCACCAGAGATTCACCATGAGCTGTGTTCAGAAAGTTGGTTTAAATAGCAACATTTCTGCCAATAGTTTTATCAAGCAAACCAGAAGAATGATCCAGAATTAGGAGATGTTTAAGTGATACTCTACCAACCTCAAAATTTATCACTAGTTTTATCAAAACCACATTATCACTCTCACTGCCTACCTCCCAACTGACTTTTTCTTCATGTCAATTGCCTTCCCCAACAGATACCCATGTTACATGTATTATACTTAAATCATTCACAAACCAGACAACTCACTTACTTTAAGCTTATGCTACCAACCTCAACTCTTTTTTTTTTTTTTGGGTAAGTGAATAATATATAACCAAAAAGAGGCAAAAGCCTGAAACAAACAACCACGAGGAGACTCAAGGGAACAAAGAAACAACCAATTGAGCAAAATACTCAGAAAGTAAGAAACAACAACCCAACCAAGGGCAACACTTAACTATCACCAGTAAGAGGTATGTTCCAATTGTGAGCAACAGTCAAGTTAGCTTGCATAGGTTTATAGGAGTTAGAACGCATCTCCTCCTCAACTCTTTTATTTAGCTGATAAACCATGTTAATTAAGGTCATTTAATGCGCATTTCCCGCCTTACAAATATCCATTTAGAGAAAACGGGTAAAGCAAAGAATTCCACTAAGCCTTTAACTATCGAATGAGAACACTTTCACTAGGGCAATCAAAATTTGCAAGCTATCCCATTAAAATTAAAAAACATGCCCCAACACAGTTTCGTAAGATACAACATTGAGGCATAAGGCACAAAACAATAACTTCTCAGTTTAGAGTATGTACAATTGGACAGCCAAACAGAACCACCATAGATTCTGAGCTATAGTAACACCCTAATTTGGCAACTCCGAACTCACTACAAGCCCCATGGGAAAAAAAGTAAAATGAGAAGGGGAAAATTTTTTGTTAGTAGGTCCGCTGCCAAATCTGGTGCAACTGCTGAGGTGACAGGTCTTGAATCCCAGCTAAGCTTAAATCGTTGACGCGTTGCCGGTGATGTTCTTGTGTTATGCCCATTTGGGACGGATAGAAATCGGGGTATCCCGGGGATCCATAATGCTGCAACTGTGAGGGCATCTGTCCAGCCTGCCCTTGTCGATATCCTGCACCCTGTTGATTCTGCCGAAGTAAGTTGTCATATACACTGTCTGGAATGGAAGACAATGTTCTTGAACTCTGGAAAACACAGCAAAAAGGAACTTTAAAGTGGATAACTAACAATCAAGCATAAAAATCTATGACCAAGACAGTGGAGATCAAATCAGAAAGTCATGGTAAACTACTGCTCTGAAGCACATAACAAACAAGAAGATGCACAAACAAAAGTTGCGCAAAAATACTTCTAAGCTACAAGAAAGGAAGTTTTCCATATGTATAGAAAGCCAATAATCACATTTTATATGCCAACTATTTGTTCCATAATAGTGGACTGCCAACCCACAAACTATATAACAAATCCTTAAACATCACCACCATTATAAACACACAATACATATCAGATAAAAGATGGGATGAACTCCATTGACTGATTTTACGGTAAACAGAAACAGAAACTTCTACAAAACATAGTATCAAAATGCTCATCTCTACCTGATGACGAGGGGTTAAATGGCTTCCATCCTTGTACCGAGCGCGCAAAGCATCATCATAGTCACTCATGCTGATGGGAGCAGCAGATGCATTTTGTAAGAAACTCCCATGAACGTTATTAGAGGCCCCAAAATTTCCATGACCACCAACAGCAGCAGCAGATGGGGGCAATCTGCTTACTGAGGCTCCACTTCTATACTGTGGAAAGTTGTACTCCATGCCAGCCACGGACTGCTGGAATGCACTACCTAGATATGCTTGCTGCAATGTTGATGGTGCAGGGGAGTAGCTCTGAGTCATGGAAGGGTAGCCAATTATGTTCGCTAACTGTTCATAAGAAAGGGCAGGTTGCGAGTATGAACGGGATGTTAGGTGCTGAGAAAGTACAGAAGATGCCTCAGATAAAGGTATGGAGCCTGGTCTCAGAGCCTGCATGATTTGAATGCCAAGGATATCAACAAGCATTTTATTCAAATTAGTCTATTTGAAAAGAAATGTGCGTGTATTGAATGTGGGCCTCAAATTCATGATCAGTGGTGTAATCCACTGCAATAAACAGATAACATGAGTATGATGCACAAAAAGGTCACCCATCCCTTACCTTGGACATAGAAATGGTTGGATTGTTTACGGATGAAACTGCACTGGTGTATCTTGAAGGCACTGATGGTGTCACCAAAAATTGTGAGAATGACTCCAATAGATCACTTTGCATAGAATCTGTATATGCCTGTGGAAAAAATTTTGAAAGAAAAAAAAACAGAGAGAGAGAGAATACAAGGAAATCAGGCCACATTCATAATCACAATATTCAAAGACTGAAGAAAATTAGATGTCAACTTTGGGAGGCACTAATGAAGAAAGCAAGAGAGAGATTTAATACTAGATGATGCGATGAGATGGATAGAGAACAGATCTATGATTACTTAAAACACCAGAATTGGCCTTTCTTAAGAACCTACAAAGATTCAACTGCAGATTCAAGTGTGAAGAAATCAGCAGTTAGAAGAACTAGGGATTAATAACCAACAGATTGTAGATGTGCATAATTTCCAATATGATTTTCTTCATGTGTACACATGAAAATTCTTAGGAAAACCCTAGTACGATGAAAAGTATAATAAACCCATACACAAACTCCACGAACATCAAATGATTGAAGATAATATACAAATCATGGCTCAATTAGGATCATCATTTAGCTACAATATAATGTAATCGCGTTGCACTTAGATAAGTCATTCCAATGCACACAAGCAACTACTGATCAAATTCAGTCAACAAATGGGAACCCTTTCCTTGATTCAGCAGCAAACAAATATTTTTTTATGAGTTGTGAAAACCACAGAATGCAGAAAGTTAAGAAATATAACTCTACCATATCATTTTGAAGAGGAGGAATATTTCTGAATTTGGGATCTGCCCTAGCAAAAGACGATCCAGAACTTGCTCTTTGGATGTTCTCAGAATCAAAGTCACGTAGAGATGAGGTGGAGATGTCTTTATGTCCAAGAGTTGGGTCAAGGATATCATGTTTTATCAGCTCTGGCTGAGGCAAGTCATAACGTTTAGCATCTATGGTTTCCCTTCCTGTATCATATAAGGATCCAAGAAATTCATCATGATTGTATCCTGAATTGAAAGACTCGTGCCTTGTATCCAAGTGCCCGGCTGATGAAACATTTATTCCTGCTGAGAATCCTCCCAAGTCATTTTTCAAGGAATTAGATGGCGACCTCGAAAATGCAGAACTAGGGCCCGATCTGAAGGTGCCAAAACTCAAATGTGAACAATCAGCAGCCAACTCTTGCAAATTATTTGGTAGGACTACTGCACAATTATCTGTAGGCTCCTCCTTTCCTAAATTTAGTTGTTGCACATTCATAGTAGCTGATGATACAGCCACAGCAACATCATTGGAGACAGAACGATTTGGATACGACACATTTGAACCAAAACCAGTTCCTGGAATTACACAAACACAATGAACACAATAAGAAAAGGTAACATAAACTTTGGGTGGTAAAGATAATAAACTTAAAAGTCAAAACATAACCGTCTGTTTTCTTTCAAATATTTAACCATACGACATGAAGGTAATTTGCAACCCTTTTCCACCAAAACTATCACACACCTTCATCAAAGACATTTCAGTTTCACAAACCAAATCCAAACCTGACCACCACCCTTTCAAGTTTCAAATCCCAGGCTCTGTGCATTAGGGTAGAAGATCACATCAATAACTATAAAAATCTAGTCTGAAAAAGGGATTTAGGACGATAAGAAAGTATCAGGCCTTCTATTAAAAAAAGGAAATTATTTTGTGAAACAGTCAATTGGCTACTCAAAACATATTTTGACACTTCTGAAGCATCTTCCTCTGTACATTAACGATTTCAATCAAGGAAGGTTGAAGGAAAAAGTGCCAGGAACAATTTTTATCATGCAGAAAAATAAAATATATTGGTAAGTAAACAAATAAACTTATGCTGATACGGGTCGAAAAATTCTTCAGAACATAAAAGAAACATGTGAAAACAACAAAGGAAGTTAAAAAGGACAAAACGAGATACAGAACATTGCTTCATTCAGCCAAAGATTTTAGACCTAACAAATCAAACAAGCATGGATACAAATCAAGCTACCAACCCAAAACTTCTGGCATTGATATCTGCACTGTTCACTTAATAGCCATCCAAGCACAAGAAGCATCATGCTTTTTGTAAATGTTATCCATCACAATACAAACACAGCTGAAGTAAATTACAGAGTTAGAATTGTGTTTTATGCCAGTATTGATCTGGATTCTAGCATCATTAATGTCATTAGCAATGATCTCTTACTTCAAACGTTTACTAAAGAAAAAAAAAATCATCCCAAATTCATATTTAAAAAAAAATTAATTACCTTCCCCATTCTCATTAGCACACTTATGAGAATCATAGGAACTAGAATTAGAAGACAAATCATCAACACAATAAGATCTTCCACCAGAAGCATCCACCGTCTTCTGTCTGCTGGAAGCAAAAGCATGTGCATTGTGGTCTGAACTAAGATTTTGACTACTATTAATGCCCTCTGATACTTGGACTTTATGAGACTGGCAGTCCCTTGGCATGTTGGAGTCATTGATATAGAAATTAAGTTGATTAGCATGCATCTCAACATTTGCACTTGAAACTGATGACCTACTTGCAGCTATTGGTTGCTCAATCATGGGCCATTCATCATGGAAGGCATTCTGTCCAGAAGTATCACCAGGTTTATGGATCATCTCTGATACATGAGAAGGATTCTGAGAGTGCATACATCGGTGCATCTCTGATTCCATAAATGCAGAAGTTTGGGAAGATTCCACACGGCAATTACATGAATTTGTTGCAAATGCATCTTGATGGGAAGATGTATCAGATGAAATATGTGAGCCTTTGCTGAGTGGCGTACCCATCTTAACAATTTCAGCCATTGAAAGATGTCCTGAGTTGGTGCCAAAAGAAGTGGATTGATTTCCTGGAGAAGGTTGCACAGATGCAGAGGTTGCACCATCGCATGACCCTATTGAAGTACTTAGAGCATCACTGCAGAAGATATTAAAGATGACTTATCAAAAATACAGCAGAGCATCTGGATAATCTTACCAGTAATTTCTAGAAGAAAACAGCAGAAACATAGACTAGGAATTTCATTTTAGAGTTTACCTGTGAGATGAAGGTTGCTGGCTCATAGTTCCTCCTGTAAAATGAGAAGCTGAAGGAGCAACAAACCCATTCTGTCCCTTGTATGCAGCTTTACCGAGATCTAACAGAAGGAGCACAAAAAGCTCACAAATTAAAAACATGCAATATTCAAATGCACAACCATGCAACTCAAACAAGTACGAGACAGTGACATTAGACACTGAGTTTAGTATACCATTGGCACTAGTTTGAGTTGAACCACACCATCCACCATTATGCTCAATACTACCTCTAACTCCACGATTTGAACCACTAATGTGAACTCGCAACTTGGAATCTTGTGTCTCCTTCATCTGAATATTTTTAAATAAATAAAAAATAACATGAATTATAAAGAAATAGAAACAGAAACAAATAATGTAGCAAATAAAAAGGAGGGAAGCCCTGTTAATCATTTCAATTCCACGTTGAAATACATAACAGAGAGTCAGAAACGGAAAGGAATCTTAAACTGAAAATTCCAATTACGGAAAAAAGGACAGTAAAGATCCTCATGACACTAACAAACAAGCATTAAAACCTAAAACAATAAATTACGTCCCAAAAATATTTCCACTGTTGCTAACTTCTGTCAAAACACATTAAAACCATTAGAGGACAAATTAAAATCGGCACATTTTACACAAAACAAAGTTAAAAGTGAGCGCATTTTCACAAGGGTACCTCTTTCCTTCTTTCACGTTTGCTCTTCACTTCGTGAAAAGTATCTACACAATTACAGAATACGACTTTGAATATTAATTAGCTCCAAAAGTAGCGGAAGAAAATTCCGTTTAAACTCAATGCACTAAAGAGAATAGCAAGGAAGACAAAATCAGTAAATTAAAACAATTTAAGACATCCATTAGAACAGAGTGAATCCTGTGCTACCATTTGATCTTTAGACTCAAATCTCCCAAAATCTCCCGGCCACGAGTCAAAATTTCACAGAAAACAGATTCTAAAGCCAAAACAGATTTTTCATAGGCACAATATAACATTTTTTTTTAAAAAAATCCTATAATACCTATAACGGCTGTGCCACAAAGCCCACGACATTCAAAGCTTTGAACTTTCCTATCTCCTCCTAATGTTTCTCAACATCCAAACACAAAAAGAAAAAACTAAAAAAGTTTCATTCTTTTCGCAAAACAAAAGCATCAAAATCTTTTTTAATTTTAAATACAACCGATAAAGAAAAAGGTGGTGGCGTGGAAACCTAAAGAGAGGAGGCGCTGAACGGCCTCGTTCGGGTCCATATTACAGTCTTTAAGCACCGAGTAGATCTCAGGCTCAGGGCAGTTCACAATCTCCTTGACGCTCTGCACCATCTTCTTCATCCCCGGCGAAAGCGGAGCCACCGCACCATTCTTGGTCTCACTCCCCATCCTTCTCTCTCTGTCTTTCTTCAAAAAAAATAATCGAAGAAAATTCTCTCGGGAAAAAACTTTCTTTGCGGCTCTCGCTCAAGATTTCCGATCAGCCAAACACAACCAAACCCTCACTCTCTCTCTCTCTCTCTTTATCTCTGAAACGACATTACAAAAATCACCCTCTCTATCTTTTGGCTTTTATATCTTGACAAAAAAAAAATCTTTTGGGTTTTATATACGACCCGGTTTTTTATTTTCGTGGTGGACTGATTAAGAAGTAGAATCAGTAACAGCAAGTCAGGGAGGCATGCTAATTTCACTGGCGGTTATAGTATTTTCGTCACAGTCCATTGCCTTACACGCCACGCCTTCTGTGTTGCCTATTTGATCCCAGGAATGGACGGCTGTGGAGAGGCTAAGATTTGAGAATGTAAGATTGGCGGTGAGATTAGGAGGGTTTGTAGGTCCAAAATTAGGAAGATTTTTAGGGTCGTTTTTAGGTTAGAGACAGAGTCAGTACATATTTTAATTATAAATTTTTACTAAATTCCTTTTTGTTTTTGCACATGCTAATTCTCTAGGTTTTATTAGGGATGCTAATTGACCCATTTTTATATTTTTCTGGTGATATGATTTTATAATTGATGTCTTAATTAACAATCATGTATATGTATATGCATAACACATTTGAATTAATAAGTTATAAAACGTTATGTGAGATAAAAGTAAACTACGATAGAATGTAATCTGTTAATATAATTTTTTTAACATTGTGTAATACGAGCCGATGTCATCAGACTCGCACTAATCAGTTTTGAGAAAGAATTTAGGGCTCGTTTGAGTACGCTTGATCGTATTGACTAATTTCTGTTGGATAGTATTAATCTATTCCTAGAGTCTTGACTGTTTATCCATAATATTATAAGGCGTTTGGTCTTTGTTTCGGATAAATAGCTTGACTAAGTTATATTGTGTTTAGTCTTGTTTCGGATAACATTGGATCGACTTTTTTTTTTTTTCAAAAATTCTTTGATAATTAGAGTGGAAATATAAACAATATAATTTGCATATATATAATTAAGAAAAAGAGAGAATATATTGGGGCATTAAAATAAAAAATGAAGTGAGATATTGGGGCATTCGGAAGATGGGTCAGTCATCACCCTAACTACCAAACCCCATCTTAAAAACCACATTTTTCCTTCTTCCCATAATTTTATTGTCTCCGTTGTTTATGTAAGGATTTATTTTTGGGAGGTTTTGTTTTTAGCCAACCCAAACTTTCATAGTTTGGAAAAGTAAATGCAGCTTATTTTGTTTCAATTCAAAACAACTGAATTCATTGGCATTTTCCTTAGAAAAAAAAAACTCCTTTGGCCTTTTCTTAAATAATTTTACTTTCTTTGACTAAAACCTAATAAATACTTCTTTTTTTTGGTGTTTGAGATTTTGGTTTTTGTAACAACCCGTTCCTAATTTAAGTTTAAAATATTAAAATATTGAAAGAAAGGACGATTATACCCCGATTAAAAATTAAGGGAATTAAAAGTTGACTTTATTTTCGGAAGGATTTTGGTGGAACGGAGTGTACCGTTGCGTCCGGCTCGTCCAAACGAGTCCGTGGACGTGCGGAACACCCGATTCCGAGCCCGAATGAAAGATTAAAGGTCTAAAAACAGTGGGGGCATTTTTGTAATTTTGAAAAAGGGGTAAAACAGAAATAACCCGGTGGCCAATCGGCCGTGCGCGTGTAAACTCCCCGGACCCGTCTTCAACCTCGCGACCTCTCTCTCCTCTGCGTTTCGAACCAGCCATCACCGGTCGAGTTTCGCCACGCCGATCGGTCAAACCCCACCGAAGCTTCCCCTCACCTCCTCAACCCATCCCTGTCTTTGGTTTTGGAAACCACCTCGAATCGCCTCTACAAGCTCGAAAACCAGTCGGGCTTTCTCTCCTTCGTACGCTCCGATCCGGCCACCAATCCCTTCGATTGAGGTGAGTTTTCTGAACCTTTTGAAGTGCTCTAGCTTGTTCTAAACTTGGTTTTGGCTGATTTGAAGTTTAGGATCGAATTGAATAACCTAGGGTTTGGGGTACGGTCGGGTTGAATTTTCGGCGTGATTCCGGCCGGTTCTTGGCCGGTTCTCAATGCCAAAACACTCCCCTCCACCCACTGATCACTTGGGTATATAGTTTGCAGGTTGAATCGAGAATTTTCCGTTGCCGGAAAATTCTCTCAAGCCACCTAATCTGGCCGTGCGTGTGGCGGCGCATGGGCCAGGTGGTGGCGGCGGTTTTTCGTGCCAAAACACTCCACGTAACCTCCCGAGCACGTAGGTATGCTCGAACGAATTTTTGGAAATCGTTTGAGCGAAGAACTAATGTTACCGTTTAGATTTAACTAGGGTTAACTTGGGTTCGATGAGTTCTAACCGTTGGATCGTAACGAAACTTGGAATTTGAGTAATTGGGGATCTTAGAAACCTATAGAAACTTGCGGATCGTCGATTGGAGGTCGGAAACCTATTGAACGAACGAATCGAACCTAATAAGGATTTAATCGAATATTTAATCCCGGGGACTTCCAAGTTAACTAAACGGCCCAAATTAGAATCAAATGGGCCAGGAAACCTTTCTATTCACAATTGAACACTTTAGGCCCGGGGGTCGGGATTTTCATTAAATTACTATGCCGAGCTTTGGTTAAGTAATAAATGGTTTAATTTTCGTAAATAGGTACTCAAGCTTCGGCGGAGGTGCAGGAAGACCCTTCTAAGGGTCCGGCAAGCTCGGATCAACTGTGAGTGGACCTTTGATTTTATAAATGAATTTTCTTTCAATAAATGCTTATTTATTGTTTTTATGAATTGAATAATGATGAACATCGTTTATGAATTTTATGAATTGATTTTCTGAAGTATGAATTATGAAATTATTTCCAAGCCTTGGAATTGGAATTTATGGTTATGGTTTATGGAAATTGTAAAGGCTCAAGGTTTTACTTATGCAAAGGATTTTAATATTAGGTTTATGAAAGGTTTCAAACCACTCTAGGTACCCTAGTATGTAACTGTTGCCTTCGGAATTATTATGCTGCCTACGGAATAATGTGACTTTGGTTATTACCCGGTCTACGGACCATTGTTGCCTTCGGTTTAAGTCTGCGCGCATGACTCACGCCCCACGAGTCTCGGGGACGCTCGGACCGTGCGGAGCGAGGACGTGGCTCGGGTAAACTTTGTGTTTTCCGAGTCTAGCGAGGATGCGGCTCGGGTAAACTCTGTGTTTCCCGAGTCTTGCGAGGATGCGGCTCGGCTGACTTTGTGTCTCCGAGTCTAGCGAGGAATGGAATTGACGGAATTTATAAGGGTATACCTAGGTGGACTCTATTTAAAGTTGAATTGTTAATATCTTCGTTTATGAATAAGAATTTCTATTTTGATGAACTTTATAAATTTGTTTTATATGCATACTTTAATTTACTGTTCGTTATAGAATTGTTTTTTAACGTTTTTATTAGTGGGGCTAACTTCTCGTTTTCAATTTTCTAAAACCTACCTTTTTGGTCCACTCACCTTTTAAATGTTTTCGCCCCCAGGCTGTAGATTGTAGCTGAGCACCACCACCGGCCCGTCTTCACCACCCCCGCACTCCCGCAAACTTCGTGTAGGGTCTACGACCCGAAGAACTTTGTATTTAACTACTTTAGAAGCTCTGAACTTGCCCAAACTTTTGTGAGGCCTGAGGCCGTACTCTTTATTTTCTGTTGGTGTGTGAACTTAAACTTGTGTGTGCTGGACGTTTGGGAGTTTAAAAATTGTGCTCTTGCAGGTGTAATTAATTTGGGAAGTGAGCCATTTACAGGGGAGACTCTGCCGAAATTTCGGTAGAAGTCGAACCTAAAACTTGAATTTCTCTTGATTTCTTTCACTAAAGGGCAAAATGGTCAAGTGTGTTCGACACCCGACAGATGTCGGACACGGACAGGGCTTGACCCGGATTCCAAAGCGGAATTAGGGTCGGGTCCTGTCAGTTTTGGTGTGTATGGATTTCAAGTGGTGACTGGGTGTGGGGTTTCTGGTTACTTTATTCTGATAGCTGCGGCTGGAAGCAGATCGGATTGGTAGAGTTGAGTGTGGATTTGTGGTGGCGGGTATGGCTAGAGGCGAAGAGGGCAGGTGGGGTGGGACTGTTTTCAAAGTTGTGGGGTGTGCGATCAGATTTGGACATGGAGGAGGATAAATAAGGGGGTGATATGTGGAGGAAATGGTGGTCACGGGTTGGGGGTGGCAGTTGGCGATGGGGAAGGGTTGGGTTGTGGTGGGAGTGGGGGTGGTGGGAGGAGTGGTGCTAGGGATTATCGGGTTCTAGTTCTGAGGGCTATTTTTTTTATTCGTAAATAATCTTATTTTATTATTAAAATTTAACATAAGTTTATGTATATTTATTAATTTTAAACTAGTTGTATAATTAAGCGTGTATTATCTAAACCGGGGTGTGTGAGTTGTATTAGTTAGTCAGGTAAGGAGAGTATTAAAAGCCAAACCTGTATAAAATAGTCAGGTAATTAAATAATACAAGTTGACACCAAACACCTGACATGGACTATTTACTCCTATCAATAGTCTAATACGGTGTACCAAACGAGCCCTTAAACATTCCATTACTAGTATTAGGGAGGTGAATCCAGTCACACTCAAATTAGCATTCTTTTCTTGAGAATCAAGCATGGCTTAAAATTATTAACAACATTTTGCTATAGTATTTTACATAAAAACAGATAATAAAATACAATTTGGGTGCTTTCTGTAAAAGGACGCTTTTGATTTGATGCTATTTAATTGGTCGAGCTGTCGATTGTAAACGGATCAAAATCGGGTCAATGGGCCCCATAAAATATGTGGTCCACATTGCTGCTCGTAGCTCTCTTCGGCTCCATAAGAGCAACTCCACCCATTAGGGGTTGCCATGGCAAGGGGAAGGGGTGGGGAGCTAGGGGCTACTATTCACGTGAATAGTACGCCTCGCAAATAGTAATGTGCACTTCCACCGGCCACAAGAAAGGGCTACTACTACTATTCACTTTTATTTTTATTTTATTTTTTACATGGAATTAATTTTAGTTGTATGTATGAAATTAATAATAATAAAATTGATAGGTATGTATTAAAAAATATTTTGAATTTTTGGATTTTTTTCAGATTTTTAAATATTTTTACATCGTTGACGCCAAGAAAATATCATGACGTCGGCTTGCACTGGGCACCAGGCCAGGCAAGACTTGCCCGAGGCCCAAATTTCTGCTGGGCTCCACAGCTTGCCCGCAAACTTTTGCCGCTGAACCGCATTTTGGCCTCAAGCCCATGGGACCCATCACCCCCTGCCCAGGCTCTACCGGAGTCGCTCTAACAAACCGAGCTCAAGCTCTCAACGGTGGATTGGGGACCAACGCAAGGCTGACCATAAACTTCACGAGAGCGCAGCTCCATTCTCAAAAAAAAAGCACAATACCCTTTTTCTCTACTTAGGCCACTTCCAGCAGCCCCTAGGGCTCGGGCAAGGTGCTGGCCCACCAACCTGGGTGGCCCTTGGGCCCTTCTGCTGGTAGTGCAGCAAAGGCGATGTCGTGATATTTTCTTGACGACATCGACATAAAAATATTTTAAAAAATATGGAAAAAATCCAAAAAATTCAAAAATATTTTTTAATACATACCTATCAATTTTATTATTATTAATTTCATACATACAACTAAAATTAATCTCATGTAAAAAAATAAAATAAACAAAAAAATGAATAGTATTTCTCTTCGCTTTTAAGAATCGCTAAGACATTGATTTTTGAAGCGCAACCACTATTCACGCGTGAATAGTAAATTTTCCTTAACTCCCCTTGCCATGGCAAGAGTCTCACTGCTGGAAGTGCCCTTATACTCATTTTCGTAGAATTTTCAACAAAATAAGTGAATAAAGAAAAGTGAGAAAATCAGCTCCCCTAAAAAATAACCCAAAAACAAAAAGCTGGCAACTTTGCATATGAATGAATGAGAGAACTTCGCAATTTGTTTTGTTTGTGCCTGCAGTGAATAGTCATGCAGCTTCACTGGAAAGCTGTCCACATGCCCATGTCAACCGCTTCCCATGCCTGCCTGCGCCTTAGCTGCTGCCTCCTCCTCAATATTCCTGCCGCAATTCTTCAAATATTTGAAGACCCTCTCTCGGGTTGTCTGAGGCAAAATTTCATCAAACATCTCTCTCAGCTGGTAAGCTTGTTAATTTCATGGTGAAATCTGTGATGGGAGGATTTTGAGTTTCATTGTTGTGTTGTTGGGTTGAGAGGTTGAGTTTCTCGTTCCTTCCTTGCTGTCTCAGTAAACAATGAGTGTCAGTCACTGTCTTTCTTTTTTTCTATTTTTAATTCATGAATATGTTCTGTTTATTCCAGTTTTATTTGTTTGATGGTTTCTTGAATTGGAGTAGCTGAGGCTTTTTTTTTATCTTTAATTGGAGATCAAGCTCGAATATGAGTTTCTGTGAAAGATTTAATTTTTCATTTTGGGTCAAACTATTGTCAGTGTAAGATTTGAGAACTTCCCTCTTCAGAGAGAAGGAAATGGAAAAGAAATAATATTATGTTCACTACCCAGTTTGGTTTATGCCAGTTTGGATATTGGGTGAGTTTAAAAGGCACACAAATAGGTATAATTGTATCGGTGTGTTGTGCATGTGTGAAGGACAAGTTTTCTTAAATCATTTGCCACTGATGCTGTTCCATGCCAACAAAAGCCGATTTTATGTACTGTTGATTTCTTTTACCTGCCCCCTTTTTTCAGCATGGAGTAAAACAGCAAAATTGCAAGATATTTTGAGTAAAAACCCACCTAGGATTTTAGGGGTGAATGTCAATTTGTGGTTCAGCATAAAGTTAGCAATTATTCTTGGTTGTTAACTTGTTATCCAGTTCATGAAAACCTGTTGATACAATGGCTAACCGAAACATAGAAACGCATAATTTGCGTTTTGATTTATCTGATTTCCTCTAAAAATAAGATATTCGTTGAGGTTTTTATTTAGATTATTTGACTTGATATGCCTAGATGAATGTGGTATGAGTCATGACAGCTCCCGTGTGCAACAAAATGAAGAAGCAAGAGAGTCAGAGAGACCACTCTAATAGTACAGATGCCATTACTGATCTTTGGACTGATGGACTCATTTGTGCGTTTGAATTTGTTCGAGGCCATAAGAAGGTCCTGTCCACACCACAAGTTGTTAATCGTGTTGCAAAAAAGCAAGTTTCTTCACCTGAATTGAGTAATTCCTTACACTCAAGAACGAATAGAAACAACTCATGTGAGTGTAAGGATGATAAAGAAGACAATAGCCACAGCCCGGACTCTCATTCAGGTCGTTTCTGTGGCAAAGAAGGTCTTCCCTGAAATTGTTGGGTACCGATTGGCTGGGATAGGATATCTGAACTTGTCCATACAGTACATGTTGATGCTTTCTGGGAACAGCCTACAGACTTCACAGAAGATGACGATGATGTTGCCGTTGCAGATCTTGCAGCTCCTTACCGGGAAAGGTCAGTAGGTCCCACTTGGTGGTGTCATGTAGCTGCTGGTCATCCATACATCAACTCATGGTTGAGTACTGCTCAATGGTTACACCCTGCTGTCAGTATTGCTTTGCGAGATGAAAGTAAGCTGATAAGTGAGCGAATGAAGCACATTTTGTATGAGGTAAATGCTTGTTTATCATTTAGACTATCAAATGTGCTGCTTGCTACTGTCAACAAAGATTATTGAATATGAGGTTTTTCTTCTTCTTCTACTTCTTCCTTCCCCTTTTTTATTCAATGATCTCACTAGGAATCATATCAAGAAAGTTCTTACTATTATATCTATTTCTGTAAGTATTTAGGATTAAAATGCAACTTCCACTTTCTCGTTATTATACCATCTATATCAGTTACATTTATTTCATCTTTATGCAGAACCACTAATCTGACTTACTACTGTTAAAAGTTAATGCAAGTAATTTTCTATGGTATCGCCAGGTTCCTGTAAGGGTTGCTTGTGGCCTATTATTTGAGCTCCTAGGTCAGTCAGCAGGGGATCCACTTGTTCATGAAGATGACATTCCCATTGTCTTACGATCATGGCAGTCACAGAATTTTCTAGTTACATCATTGCATGTTAAAGGTTCTGCACAAAACATTAATGTCTTAGGAATAGCAGAAGTCCAGGTTTGTTCTTGTTTACAGCAATAAAGTTTTGATTAAGTTTCCATGCTTAAATTGATTGAAATTTATTTTTCATCATAATTCATCTCATGTTTGGTGCAGGAACTGCTTGCTGCTGAGGGCATTAGCATGCCACGGAATATTCATGAAGTCATAGCACATTTAGCTTGCCGCCTTGCTTGCTGGGATGATAGGTGATAGATTAGTTTAATCTCATGTTTCACCTTATCCAATTAGTACTTCAGTTATAGTCAAATAACCGCCTCCTATTATCTTACCTATTAATTAAGAGGGGAGAATGGTTGTAGAAAGATCATTAAGCATTTCATCCTAAACTTTCCATGTAAGCAATCTTGGCATTGTTTGCTATATATTTACACTCATAAACCATGCAAGGCTTCTATTATCCAACGACTTGTTTCTTTTTCAGGTTATTTCGCAAGTCCATATTTGGGGCTGCAGATGAAGTTGAGCTGAAGTTTATGGACAGGTGCTTCAGTCCACCCATTTCATTATATTATGAAAGATTTACATTGGATGTAGGCCTATTGATTTCAATGCATGACATGTACAACAAATAATGTTTCCTTATGAATAGGAGAACCCATGAGGATATGTATCTATTCAGTATAATATTGAACCAAGAAATCGAGAGGCTATCAACCCAGGTATGATACTTGTGTTATTGTTTACAGAAGCCTCTATCTTGTACAGTATGAGAAGCAAGTAGAAGTCTGTCTGTAGTATGTAAAATTATTCAAATCAGTTGCTTCCTCTTGTTATATAGCATAATCAATATAGATCTGTATTCTGATTGTGTGTAATTAAAACTGCTTGTTGTCAAATTTTCTCACCTTTTGTCTCCTGAAAAGTATGCTTCAATCTTTGGATGAATAAAACTATTGAAATAGATTTTTCTACTGAGGCAGTGATATGTAGTCACAAAAATAACTTAATCAGAACAGACAAAATAAGGGAGGCAAAAAGGTTGCAGTTAATACAGGGATTCAATTTCAGATGGTACAGAAGACATGGTAAGAAGTCTTAAGAAGAAAGCAGAGTTCTAACTTCTAAGTTCTAACAACAGTAAACAGAAGAAATGATGGCTTAACTATAAATTCAGAACCAGTGGGAACAAAATAGAAATCAAGGGTAGTTCTGTGGCTTGGAAGAACGGCAAATATGTGTTATTTTTGGGGTTTGGAATACAATGTGTTATCAAAAGGCATTGAGTCAGGATTGAACGTCAAAACACTGTTATGTTGCCACAACCAACATGCTCATGCACAAATTCTGTCTATAATTTATTTTAGCCAGTTTTGTAATTTTTGTAATTTTGTGCCTCTCTGCTCGTTTTTTCCCTCCTCCTTTATGTGTTTCCTTTTTAGAGAGGAGTTGCTATTCCTATTTTTATACATCTTGTTTTCTTCCTGTGAGTCACATTTCTTGTTGTTGCTTCAGTTTCTCTGGCCTGGCTATAATTTTTCATTTTCATACTAGTTTATATAACAAATCTTTTAATAAGTTTGAATCACACAAACATACATTTCACCCGAACATGGTTTATTGATGTTCATTGAGAAGGTTATAAGAGTGAAGTGGTCACTCCATGCAAGAGAGGAAATTGTGTTTGAGCTTCTTCAGCACTTGAGAGGGGATGCTGCAAAGAGCTTGCTAGAACGAGTAAGAAGGAGTACAAGGCAAATGATTCAAGAGCAAGAAGCAGTTCGTGGTCGCTTGTTTACTATTCAAGATGTGATGCAGAGCACTGTTCGTGCATGGTTGCAGGTTTACACACAAACTCAAATGCTTAAAATTGTCATTGATTCCTTACAACCTCGCAGATAACTTTCCTTAGCTCAAATGTTTTATCTTCGAAAGTTTCTGACAGAAAATGCATTTCCTTATGAATAGAGTGGAAATATTTTCAGTATAAATTTGTGAATGGCCAATTTCATTTATGGGATCTGTATTATATTTTAGCTTTAAATTAATTTGCTTTAGTGTCTAGTTGATCAAGGTATAGTTTTGATGCTCTATTGTCATTGTTGGATTTTTTATGTAATGGTACTCTCACACTCTGCCGCTACTCTAATTCTAGGACAGAAGCCTCACAGTGACGCACAACTTGGGAGTTTTTGGGGGTTGTGGCCTTGTTCTTTCTATCATTACTGGCCTTTTTGGGATCAATGTGGATGGAATACCAGGAAACGAAGGATCGCCGTATGCATTTGTTTTGTTTTCTGCTATTCTGGTCTTGTTAGGGCTTGTACTAATTGGAATTGGATTGGTTTACCTTGGGTTAAAGAAACCCGTTGTTGAAGAGGATGTGGAAGTTAGAACACTAGAGCTCCAAGAGCTGGTTAAGATGTTTCAGCAAGAAGCAGAGTCTCATGCGCAGGTACGAAAAACTGTTCCAAGAACCAACCCAACTGCTGCAGGTAGACTCCCAGAGAGTGCTGCAGGTTATGTTCTCGTCAGCTGAACAAATAATAAGCAAGTTGTTCGTTACGCCTTATTCATGCGGTAAGTGCATTTATAAATTATACCTCATAACACATTCTTGGTGACATTTTTTAGCTTATGCCAGATTCATGAAATCGTTTCATTTATACAGGTAGACTTGTACATGGCGCAGGTTATTTTCTCATCAGCTGAACAAATAATAAGAAGTTGTTGAACTTTCTTCATGTGTTCTCCAACCCAAAAAAAAAGGAGGAAAAAAAACAAAACTTTCTTCATACAGTAATGCATTTATGCTTCACAATACCAAAAGGGTTCTTGGTGACATGTCTTATTTCATGGGTGAGCTGCAGCCAGATTGATGAATCCCTTTATTATTATTATCTGCATTTCTGGCATTTCTTTTATCCCATTTATCACTCCATGGGATCACAAGATTACACCAAATTGAATGTGGTTAAGCCTTAGATCCCTGTCTGTTTGTACGGTAACTAGAGTTATTTCACACAAAAGAGTATGTTTGTCCCTTACTGTTGGTAAGATATTGCTTTGGGCCTGCAACATCTGCTATTCTATAATAAAAAAACATCTACATGAACCAAATAAAATGAGTGAAAAAACCAACAAAAAAAACCAAATAAAAGACAATCCTTTATTAAATAATTACCAAATTAAACTCAGGAGACATATAATAAAGAGAAAACTGGGTAAAAACAGAAAGCAGTGAGTCAAAAGGAAAGAAAGGAAAAATAAAATCCATGCTGTGAGAACTCCATCATGTCAAGTTCAGTGGATAATTGAAATTATGAATCAGAGGTATTAATGGACTAAAGTCTAAAAATCATAATGTAGACATTGTTATTCTGTAGTGTAGATTATCGTTTATACTAAAAAAAAATCATAATGCAAAAATAATAATGGTATTTCGCATATCAGCCGGTCCTTTTTAGGTTTTTTGTTCTTCAATTTATAGCTTTTAGTGTTTATATATCAATGCAAGAAATGAGTTTTATTATAAATTTCTCTAAATGAAATAAAATTGAAGTTGTAAATGGTGAAAATATTTGAACTGTCACCATTTAGTTTGTTTAACATATTAAACTGTCAATAACAGACTCCACTATCTTTTGTATCTTAAGGGGTAAAGTTGGAAATTAAAACATAGATGAACAAGCGGCAAGTATAAAATTAAAAATGGTTCAACTTAATCTTGGATGAACAAACAAACAACCACTCAGCTTTCTCTTCTACCCTGGATTTGACTTGTAATTGTACTTGGTTTTTTTTTCTCATTAACACCAAGATTTTAAATCTTTAATCTTTCATCACCATGGATGAACCTTTTCTTCCCAAGAATGACACAAGACTTGGCGTTGGTGGTGGCAAAGATGAACCAGAGTCTAGCGGAAGCACAACACCAACAACTTCCTTGCCCTCCAAGCCTCTCTCATCTGCTCAGCCCGTCACCGGCGATGATGCTATCGTTCCCAATCCCATTTCCACACCACCAACCTCTTCTTCCTTCGCCAATCCCATTGCCATATTGAACAACAACAACAACAACAAGAAGCTCGTGGCTCCGTTGCTGTTTCACTGACTCCAGGGAGCCAATTAAACAAGCCATTATTGGTCTTATTGTGTATGTCATAATGGGCATTGCCATATTCTGCACAGCCGGTGAAAGTTTCAAGGTCAAAGAAACCTACAAGCTTGTGGATGCTCTGTACTACATTGTGGTCACGCTCTGCACCATTGGATATGGCGACATTTGTCCGAAGACCACACTTACCAAGTACCTCTCCTGTTTCTTCATCTTGCTCGGTTTCGGGTTCTTCGATATTCTGCTAAATGGGTTTGTGGCGTACATCTGTGACAAAGAATCAGCCTTGTTGAGGCCCTCGGATGGGAAGTTCAAGAACATGATCCAGACGTATATGGTGGATAAAGAGAAAGGAAGAATCAGGACAAGAAGGAAGGTTGGGTTGGCATTGGCAGTCGTTATTATTTGTATAGTTATAGGGACATTCGCAGTGCATGTTCTGGAGGGCATGAACTGGCCTGATAGCATTTACTTCTCTGTTGCATCAGTCACAACTGTAGGCTATGGAGATTTTAGTTTCAAGACTCCTGCAGGAAGGTGTTTTGCAATCGTGTGGTTATTGGTAAGCACATTGGCTGTTGCCAGTGCTTTTCTGTATTTCACTGAGCTTAGAATGGAGAAGAGTAATCGCCGAATGGCCGAATGGGTTCTTCAGAAGGAGGTTACTCTGAGGGATTTAATGGCAGCAGACCTTGATAATGATGGATGCATCAGGTAAACCCTAAGTTCTCTATATGGATTTAAGCCTATTTTGACATGTATTTGAAAATTCACCATCTTGTTTGAGTTGAGTTTCCCTTTGTTAACTTTTCTTTCTTTCTTTCTTTCTTTTTTTCCCTTTAATGACATTGACAGCAAATCAGAGTTCATCATATACAAGCTTAAGGAGATGGGAAGAGTTGCAGAGAGTGACTACATCCTGCAAATCTGCAAGAAATTTGATTCTTTGGAACATAGTAATAATGAAAAAATTACTCTTGCTGACCTAATGGAAGGTAACAGGTGACTTAATTCCAGTATGATTTGTTTCAATGGAAGGACTGAGACATGATCCGGATCTTGGTACAGCAATTAATGGAAGCAAACTGTGAGAGTGCTGAATTTTTCAATATGCAGGTACATAGAACTAGGCACATGAACTTAGTGGTTTCACTCCAAAGCAGAAATCCCAAAATTCAATTCTTTTGTAAATACTTTGAAGTTTCAAATAAAAATGAGTACCGCAAAGATCTCATTTCATCGTTACTTGCTCGTTTCGTTTACTGAAGTCATCTCGCAAATCCGTATAAGTTTAGTGAATTGCAGTCTCTGTTCTAGAAAACCTATTGAGTATATCAAAAGAAGATGTGCAGAATTCAGGCATGGAACATATACAGCCTGCTCTCATTTACAGGATATGGAAAGTTGTGAGAATGCAACTATGTTTCAGGTTTTTCTTTTTCTGATGCAAACCAAACATTTTAAGACTGAAAGACAAAGTTGAAATTGGATAGATCTCATCAATCAGATACTGTGGGAAAATGTCTGCTAAAATTCACTCAATCTCCAAATCTTCTGACAGGATGCTTGCTTGTTGAATTAATCCTATGACAATCCTATGGCAAAATGTACTGCCACTATGCACACATAAAGCTGTGTAAACTTCTGTTTTACATTGCATTTATGCTTCAGAATAGCAAAAGGGTTCTTGGTGACATGTATTATTTCATGGGTGAGCTACAGCCAGATTGATGAGATGAAACCCTTTATTATTATTATTATCTGCATTTCTGTGATAGCATTTATGACTTCATGGGATCACCAGATTGCACCAAATTGAATGTGGTGGCGGGTACAAGAAAATATTCAGTACTGTAATAATTATAATTCCAATTTGGGGGGAAGTTCTCTCTGGCCATGCCTAAAGTCCTTGTTTGTACAGTAACTAGAGTTATTGCCCACAAAAGAGTATGTTTGTCCCTTACTGTTTGTAAGATATTGCTTTGGACTTGCAGCATATGGTGTTCTATAATATAATTTTTAAAAAACTTATTTACAGCAACGCCCTTTGAAACTACGGTCAAAATTCAATATGTCCACCAAGCTTCAAATGGCCCATTTTTCCCATTGATCAAGATTTGGTGACCTATTTTGTCCCCTGCCATTAACTCCATTCAAAACTATGTTTAACTTTGATGACGTGGCATGAGCTTTATGGTAATTTCATCCAAATAAGCCTCAAATAAACATCTACATGAACCAAATAAACGAGTGAAAAAAAACAAATAAAAGACCAGCCTCTATTAATAAATAATAAGCAAATTAAACTCAAGAGAAATATAATAAAGAGAAAACTGGATAACAAATAAAAACAGAAATCAGTGGCTGGATGAGCTTGACACTCCCCAACTCCAACTCCATCATGTTCAGGTGTGTCTTTCAGAGGATAATTAAAATAGAACAAGTATAAACATAATATAAAATAAAATAAAATAAAATAAAAATAATAATTTAAGTTGTACAAAAGATATAAAACTTTGTTTTAAATTTAAGTTGGTCAGACACAAGAGTTAGGTTAGTCAAGTCCTCATCATCATATACTTACTTGCACGAATAGAAGTGAGCCAAAATTGAAGTTTGACTCTTATTTTTTCTTCCCATTATATTGGCAAGATCATGATGTTCATATTTTTGTAATTAGCACACATCACTCTTTATGTACTTTTTCTAGAAATAGCATGCATGCATTGCTACGCTCCTTGATATAATTATATTAAGTTAATAACACCAACTAACAAGTTTAAATTAAGTTTTTCATCATTATAATAATAATATTCACAAGTGTGCTGCTGAGAGATGAATCATGGATTGGCTCTGTGTAGGTATTTCAATTTCAACTTTAAAAGAATAGGGAGGGTTGAGGTCAGTCAATTTTGAATCCCTTCCTACCTTCATTAAACCTGTTTAAAACTTACCAAAATGCAAAATTTAAGAATAAAATCTACCACCATAGCCTCATTGACCATGGTGCTGCACCTGAGCAGAAGTTTGACAATGCATACTGGGGATGAGGAGAGAAGGAAGAAGAAAAAGTCTATGCATGTTGGGTGATGAGGGGTAAAGCTGAAATTAAAAACTTAGGTGTAATTAGCTAAGTAATATTATGGGTTAATGGGGTCTAGCTCAGAAATAGAAAAAGATTTTGACTTGTAGACCGGTGGTTTTATGTTCGAACCCTCATAGCACCTTAGTGTGTGTGGAAAAAAGCTCTTCCCCTCCTAACTTTGGAAAAGAAAAAAAAAGCTAATTTTATGGGTTAAGAAACAACTGCGTCTTAAGGAAGTTTGTAATTTAAGTGATAAAAAACATTCCTCAATGGACTCGATATTCTGTATTCGATTTGCTCCTTTTCCCAGTAGTGCTTGTATTAAGAACATTACAAAAAAAAAATATTTATTAAAAAAATAAAAAAGGAAAGGTGGAGAAATTAGCCCAGTGTGCAAGTAGTCTCCCAAGTTAGATTAACAACCACTCAACCTTCTTCTTCCCTGAATTTGACTTGTGGTTGGAGTTCCTTTTTTTTTCTTCTTTTGTATCCAATCTTTCTTAAAGGAGACGACATATATCAATAATACCAAGACTTTGAATCTCTAGTTTCGTGCAAAATATACAGAGCCAATCACCATGGATGAACCTTTTCTTCCCAAGATTGAAACAAGACTTGGCGTTGGCGGCGATGATCAGCAAGAGCCTAGCAGAGGCAGAACACCAAGAAGCTCCTTCCCCTCCTCAGCTTACCTTGATGTTGGTCCATCCAGGCGTCTCTCAACTGCTCAGCTCCTCACAGGCGGTGATCTTATTGTTCCCATTCCCATTATCACAACACCAAACTCATCTTCTTATGTCAATCTCATTGCCAACTTGAACAAGAACAAGAAGAGGAAGCTCAAACACCGGTCACACTCCGCGCCATCGGTGTTTAGTGACGCCCGGGAGCCTATTCAAGACTCTGTGGATCCTAGGCCGTCCCCTAAATCAACCCCTTTAATTGTCCGACAAGCCTTCATCGGTGTCATTGTGTATGTCATAATTGGCATTGTCATATTCTGCACAACAGGTGCAAATTTCAAGCGCAAAGAAACCTACAAGCCTGTGGACGCTCTGTACTTCATTGTGGTCACGCTCTGCACCATTGGATATGGTGACATTGTTCCGGCCACCGCGCTTACCAAGCTCTTTACCTGTTTCTTCATCTTGGTCGGTTTTGGGTTCATCGATATCCTGCTCAACGGGTTGGTGGCATACATCTGTGACAGGCAAGAATCAGTCTTGTTGAGCACCATGGATGAGACTAAGTTCAACAACATGATTCAGACGTATATGATCGATAGAGAGAAAGGAAGAATGAGAATAAGAATCAAGGTGGGATTGGCATTGGCAGTTGTTATTGGTTGTATAGCTATAGGGACAATTGCAGCGCATTTTCTGGAGGACATGGACTTCATTGATAGCTTCTACCTCTCTGTTACATCAGTCACAACTGTAGGTTATGGGGACTTTGCTTTCAAGACAGTTGGAGGAAGGTGTTTTGCAGTTGTGTGGTTGTTAGTAAGCACATTGGCTGTTGCCAGGGCTTTTCTGTACTTGACTGAGCTTAGAATTGACAAGAGGAATCGAAGAATTGCGAAATGGGTTCTTCAGAAGGAAGTTACTATGAGGGATTTATTAGCAGCAGACCTTAATAATGATGGATGCATCAGGTGAACCCTGATTTTCTCTATATGGATTTAAGCCTATTTTGACATGTAGTTTTCCCTTTAGTAGCTTTCTATTTATGTTTTGCTTAATATGTATTTATGTTAACTTTCATGTTTTTTCCCTTTTAATCACAGCAAATCAGAGTTCGTCATATACAAGCTTAAGGAGATGGGAAGGGTTGCGGAGAGTGACATCCTGCAAATCTGCAAGCAATTTGATTCTTTGGAACATAGTAATTATGACAAAATTACTCTTGTTGACCTAATGGAAGGTAACAGGTGACTTAATTCCAGTATGATTTCCTCAAATGGAAAGACTGGCATGATGCAGAACTTGCTCCAGCAATTAATGGAAGCAAATTGTGAGAGTGCTGAATTTTTCAATATACAGGTACATAGAAGTATAACTAGGCACATGCATTTGGTGGTTTCACTCCAAAGAAGAAAAACCAATTCAATTCTTTTGTAAATACTTAAAAATTTCAAATAAAAATGAGTACTCAAAGATCTCATTTCATTGTTACTTGCTCGTTTCATTTACTGAAGTCATCTCGCAAGTTATATTAATCCCTACAATTTCAGTGAAAGTTCACTTACATTCTAGAAAATCGGTGAGTTTATCAAAAGAACATGCATTGCTGTGCAGAATTCAGGTATGGAACATATACTGCCTGCTCAACTACATTTTCTAATGCAAACAAAACATTTTACAACAGAAGCAAGGGCATGAAAGGCAGCTGAAATGAATGACATATTTGAAAACGGATAGGCATCAATCAGATACTATGGGCAAAGCAACTAATATTACTTGTGTTTGGGGATGTCTGCTAAAATTCATTCAATCTCCAAATCTTGCTGAAGCAATGAAGTAGGTCTTTGCAATCCTTACTGCACTATGCACACATAAGTTCACAACATGAGGTGGAGCTTTCCTTAGAGATTTATTAATGCTTGGCCTACCTGACAGTAGGGATTACACACTGTAAAGTTTTGTTTTACAGTTTCATTATCACTCAATAGAACTGTCTGATTTAGGAATGGATATGTAATTGACCCGGGGCATAATCCCTATATACTCATGTAAAAGAAAAGGCAGAAAAAAGGAGGGGTGATGTGACATTTATTGGTTACAATATGATAGTCGTATTATAAAGAACACATAATCAACTAGGTACAATGAATAAGGGGATATCTGTCTGCACCAAAGCAAAGATGCATTTATAGATTGAAGAGGTGCATATGTCTCTGCCTCTATTTATACTTGACCGGCAGCCAAAACTCTAAATCTAGCCTCTCCCCCTTTATCTTCTTGGGATCTTTGCTATCAAGTGTCCAGGGAAGCAAATAAAGGACAATATGTTATCACCAAAAAGCAAAACCATTTACATAAAATTGTTTCCTGATTATTCCATTAATTATCAAGGCCTAGAACACCAACCCCAGTCCCTCAGCCTAATATTGATGCATACCAAGAGGCAGATGATATATAGACACAGTCCTTGCTAGTTTTCATGCTATAAACTTCCAGCCGAGTCCTGAGAGAAGTATGATTTGACAACATCAGGAACTGAAGAGACATCTTATCCCGTTAATTTTTCATGTGTAATTTACATGATCTATATCTAATTTAAAAAACTTCTGTGCTAAAAACAGAGTTGGAGCTAATTTCTCATGCATAAATGCAATCCTTACCAGATTCCAGAGACAATAAAACAATTGAAGCTTTATCTGATCTCCACATTTGCCATCTTGATACTTGAAATTCTGTGACCGCAAATATTATGAAAGAGAAATGGGTTAGAAATGAACATGCAGGTTCAGCAAAAAATAAAAACTAAAAGGCATACAGGAAATGTTACAGGAGTAACAGTTATGATTGTTAAGTCCTGTAAAGGGGACCATTGACAAAAAAAATACCAACTTTTGTGTTCACTAATATGCATACCTCTGTCTAACGCCAGCGATACTCTCAAGAAGTTCCATTATTTGTTGCACCTTAAAATTTTTTGGTTTCTCCTGGCTGTCCACTACCAAGGTTGAGATTCTTAAAATAGTGACAAGTTCTGCTTCAATTTTGTTAAGTTGATGATCCAGATGTTCCAAGAATTTCTCAAAAGAGGTTATTCCCTTCAAGCTACTAATTATCTCATCTCCATTCCAAGCTTCCCTATTTAAAGGTTCTCGAAGATCCTCGCCTTCTGGCTCAACAGGTAACCTTGCTTGGCTCTCTGCAAGAAGCGGCTTTTCTTCATCATTACTGAGCTTCAGATCATTAGAGGCAAATTCTTTGCCCTCCTCCAAATCTTCGGCAACATCTGGTGTTGGGGATACAATTCGAACTGGACTGAAAGCATCATCTCTTACAACTTCTAGATCCAAAGCAACATTTCCAATTAGCTGCCTTTCTTTTAGAGAAATCGCCTGAAACGAAATTAGTCTTCTTCTGATCATATGATAGGCTGAAAGGTAAAGTTCTTGAATAAGATACATTAAAAGACCATATATTGGAATAAAAATATTAAGAAAAAAATTTGAAAGAAAAAGTTTATCTTACTAGTGGTTAGGATTTTTGTTATCAGTTATGGCATTTTGGGGAAGTATGATTTGAATTTGGGACCTCCTGTCTAAGAAAGAGGGGTGGCTACCAACTGGGCTATACCCTGACCTCCTTCCTAAAGGCTCAACTAAGTTAAGACCTTACATTATTTTCTTTGAGGCAGTAATGAACAAGAATCATCCACCCTAAGAACAGAGATGTTCCCCTATATACCTTTTTTTTAATCCCATATGGGTATATGAGTGCCTTCCAAAGTCCCATGGCAGTGATGATTAAGTTTCGATTGATGTTTGCAGAAAAATCCATAATCATATCTGGGAATGCTAAAAAAGGGGAAGCTTGAAACATTATATGCCAATCCACCCAATGGTCCATTTTTGTCAACAAACCATATTGGATTAATGGACTTTCATCTTAAACTTCTTTATTAAAACCAACGATTTTATCCAGTAAATTCCTCAGCTAAAATCAAGCAAATTTCTTTCATAATTAGTACAATTTTATTTTACCTCATTAAGCTTTGTGGAAAGCTCATCAAGCAATTCGATGCGCTTTTTGGACTTCTCCAATGCTTCCATGACCTTTTTCTTTTGAAAGAGCAGCTCCCTTGCGTCATCTTCCTTCCCAGTTTGGACATTAATTGCTGCTTGCCTTTTGAGATTCTCAGCTGTCTCTGACAGTCGCAGCAGCCTCAATCTTGCATTGTTTGCTAAGCCAACAACCATGAAATATTCTCAAAATTGTGTCAACTAGTAGTCTGTTAAAATCGCCCAACTATCATAAGGTGCAGCAATTAACCAACAGGGAATTCAACCTTACACTAAAAGCACATTGGAACAGAAAATGATTAAGTAAATAGAGGACCAAGAAGAAAGACACTCTAAGGCCAATGAACAACCAACCCATCAAAATATTGGATAGAAAGCACCTTCATAACCTAATCAAAAGCATGTAGCTATAAACATAACCAAATTTCTGCACTAAGCAGATAATCTAATCATATGATTGTGGACAAGAGGATTCCTACAAATTCTCTACAAAAATAACTTCCAAAACCAAAAGGAAAAACAACCAAGACGAGAACTTGCGATGGATTCACGATAAAAGTGTGGTCTTTCATTCATAAAGGCAAAAGGGTATGCCGAATTCATATAGAATATTTGGAAAGAGACCAAAACAGGTGTATTGTGTAGTTACATATGTACCTTTGCCTCTGGCGTTTTCAGCCTCAGAATGGAGCTGAACGAGTTGAACACGTAGCTGCTCTGTGTCGACGTTGGAAGCCAAGCACTTGGGCCTCCTCCATAAAGTTCTACGAGGGACAGCCATGGCTGTGCCACCACCAATCTTCAACAACATCATCTCTCTCTCTCTCTCTCTCTCTCTCTCTCTCTCTCTCTCTCTCTCTGGAAGTCAGGATGAGGTCGCCCATAATGAGGCCCACAACTTATGGTCTTGAAGAGTGAAGCCCATTTTTACATAAAATTATATGTTCTAAACGGGCCAGGCATGGCTTAGATTTTCTTTTTCTTTTGTAGTGAATTGTGATGGCCTTTATTTCTTTTGAAATGGGCTTGAAATGTATTTGTTTGTGTCCAATGCTTCGCTCGTGTCATAATTTTCTTTTTGTTTTAGCATGAGTTTGTAACTTACGTGATTAAAGTTATTATTTCATATAATTGAGATCATGTGTTTGATTCCCGTCCCTTAATATTACTTGTATCAATAACATAAAAAAGAGTTATTTGAATGAATAGCAGATGGCATGAATTGAAGTAAATTAGATTTTGTGTACATGGATTATAGTTTTTTCAATCTCTCCCGGGCATGGTCCATTAAAAACAAGTTTTATTCGTCTGCCTTTCGATCAAGCACCAATCAGGCAGGCCTATACCAATCAGGCGGAAACTCTTCTTTTGTTCCTTTTTTTCCTAATTATGTCACATCTCTTTCGTTTCAGAGTTTGAGTGTTTCTTATGCCCATGGATTTGGTAGGCTGAGTCCATCTTAATTTGGGCCCACTTAATAAGGTCGTCCAAGGCCACTTGAGAGAGAGAGAGAGAGAGAGAGAGAGAGAGAGAGAGAGAGAGAGCGCCCATGTTTGATTTGACCTAAGACTAGTAATAATATGAATGTCATCTCAGTTTTGCTTGCTTTGCTCCCATCCCTCCCATATACACCAACCAAGGCAATTATAAATCATCAATGTCACCAGTCATTCAGTCAGTCAGTCAGTCATGAAAACCTCCCGTCAACAACGCCCACGCACGCTCAAATTCAACACAACAAAGTGATTTTGACAGCCTCCTAATTCTTTCATTCATACTTCACGGTGCAAAAAATGAAAAGAAAGATGAGAATATGAATTTCAATTTGTGGTGTTTTTCTAATGTTAAAAATAATATATATAAAATTATCAAGAAATTCATGTCAGCTGTGGTGAGGCATGCATGTACTAGGGTTACTATACAGCACGCATGATCTAATAACCTAAGACTGTGCAGTCTATATCACATGCCACATTTTCCATATTCTTTGTGTTCTTTAATTGAACAAAATGGTTTGTGCCTCAGTTTTCCTCTTTTATCAATTTATTATAAGTTCAAGTTTAACTTATTATGAAGAGGAAAAAGCTGTCACGGGTGCAATTATTTTCTGAAATTAACATGGAAATTTAAGTCCCCTTCAAAGTATATCAAGCAATTTGTGTACTGCGCATTCATGATGATATTACTCTTACATATAAGGAACGTGATTTCTTGCTGGACTGATGCTTATGCTGATAGATTCCCTAGATTCGGCTATGGTTAACCTGCTTAGTAAATTAACTGTCTAGCAACATAAGCATCGAGATGATAACTTTGACCGGTGTTAGTTGGATTGACTCAGCTTTTTTGTGTGCTTTCCAAGTGGTCCTAAGTTCAAACCACTGTCCCCCCTCTCCTCCTTCCTAACTTTAGCAACAACAATTTTGACCAAAAAAAAAATAAAGATAAAAATAACATAACTTTGGCTAGAGAATGTTACTCATTACATATAGACCGCATATTTCATAGAAAGCTTGTTGTGTCATGTAACAAGGATATATGGCTTTGAAGGAAGAGTGTCTAGCAAGCCCACTTCCAAAATGTAAATTGGGAAACTTTTGGTAGTGCTAGAAGTAATCAAGCTACAAGTTTCCTCCTTCATTGATGTGCATTAGATAATGATCATTGTTGATGTCCAAAAATGGATTCAACTTAAACAGGTGAAATGAGAGATATTTGGTAGAGGATTGGAAGGAGTGGTCCTTTGGTAAGGATGAACTTTCAGCAGGGAGATAGGCTTGCAGAAGAAAAGACAAAGAACAATCGTTAAGCTTCGGGTACCAGCCGAAGACTCTCCGATGCTTAAGTTAGCAGATGTGGTAAATAGTAATTTTGGCAAAATAACAGTACGGTTAAATAGGAGTTACCTTTTAACTTGGGCACAATTCCCCTTTTATAGAGGAGTGAAAGTGAGGGTTTTGCACAAAGTTTCTATGTGGGTCTTTGTGCAAATCACTGTGGGAGTGACAAGTGCCCAAGGCTTAGGTTTTGTCATATGGAACTTTGGTATCGCCTTCAACAGGCATTTGCCGCATCGGAAAAAGATGTCTTCGGTAGCCGAGATCATGATGACGTCATCAGTAGTTTTAGGGATTTTTCACCGAATATGCTCGGTTGATTATGGTACAAAGAATCATGATGTTAATCAAACTGTCAATAGAGAAGAGCTAGGATGCCTGTACATGTACAAAATGTCTTAGTCTGTGAATTATGCGGGATTTTTGGGGTTAATGTTTGACTTGTACTATTAATATGATTATATGACATTTGATATGTAAAATTATAACAACAGATGACAAAGCAAGGTATCCATTCACATATGTTTACTTTATTAGGTATAATTTTGCTTACGGAACAAACTATAAATTCTTTTATCCTGGTGGTGCTTTATAGAAACTCCATTCGCACTTCTCAAGAGTTAACTTTTTCTTTGCTTTGTAAATTTTCTTCTAGAGAGTTCACCTTTTAGTATGACTAAATCATCCAATCTGCATTCTTGTACATGTAGATATGCATGTCTTTAAGTATAATTTAATTAATTTTCATGTATAACTAGTGCTCCTACAAAAAGCTAACCAAAATTGTGGATATTAATTAACAAAATAATTATAATTACCCTTCGGAGGTCTTGCAGTGTAACATTAAGTGGATGTCACCAATCAAACGGAGACATCATATATATATATATAGAGGAGTAATAGAAAAAACATAACGTCCACATGATAATAACGTCTGACGTTCGCATAGGAGAATATATATATATATATATATGTATAGTTAGGCAATCTTGTCATTTTGTACGAAAATATGGCGTTGAGGAGTTTTATACAAGCAAGTAAACCCAAGAGTGGGCAGCAAAACGATCCTATTCCTATATAAGATATTATATCGTTTTGAAAAAATTTTAGGATTATTAAGTGCATACGAAATAATACGAGCCATGTCGACGTGGTGGATCAAATTCATCAATATTAGAAAACACACGTATATACAATTGTTAAATCAAAACTTGAAATGTTGAACCAATATATTGGATTACTGATTGCACATTCATTATGATATGAATGTGAACTAGATAGTGGTATGCTGGCATGAGACGCATGCAATGTATATCGATTACACTTCTTTTTTTTCTTTTTTTTGGTGGAGGTAACTTTATGTTTTCCAATATTGATATATATTTTATTAATATGTGACATTCAAATTTAAGATCTTTTTCAACATTGAAAAGAGAAATGTCACTAATTGATTCAGAGTTAATTTTTATTTTAGTACAAGCGATAGTCTAAACTTTTAGAGATGACATTTCTCATACACACACAACTAAGATGTCATGAATGTTCGAACTTGAAACCTTTTGGCTGCAAGTCAATATGCACATTTCACTAGATTAGACTATGTTGGTAATTCAGAGCTAGTTGATATACAGTAGAAAACAATTTGTATCAAATAATATCACAAATCAACCCTAATACCCTTTTTTTAGGCAACCCTAATGCTAATAGTATTGCTTGTGTTTTCTATGACACACATGTACAATTTAGAATCGTATCTAGAGTGCGAACAGAACATGCAGATTCAGAAGATACTAAAGCCAAGATTGCCCTCTTTCTATGTGGAGGAAAAACGAATCTAGAATGTTGTTACTAAATAATTTACCTCTTAAATAATATAAATATATATATATATACATAAATTCTCCTATGCGGACATTCGGACGTTATTATCGTGCGGACGCCGTGTATTTTGTATTACCCCTCTCTGCTTTCCTGTCTATTTACAATGACATCGCACTTTAATAACGTGCGAACATCCAGATAAGAGATATATATATCAGTAACGCTAAGTCAAATCTACTCATTTCTATCTCCAAACTGAACTTAATTAATGTGATTGTGGAATCAAACCGCTACTCTTTGTTTGTTTAAATACTACAAAAGCAGTGTTTTTTAGTAAATTTTGACCTCTTGAGCATATATATAAGGATGGACTAGTCAACTTGTCCCATAAATTATCTTTGATGATTCGTGTCAATACATACTTAATATAAAAATGTCATTGTCTTTCCCTTTCATCTCCTCTGTAAAAAAATAATATTTAATTATTTGGTGGAGCAGATGCTACCTTGACTGCTTGAACAATTCAGAAAAGAAAAAAAAAGATCTTAATGAAAAAAATATTGTAGAAAATATTAGGGTTGAATAGATTCCCTTTCAATCTAAACGCTTTAGTGGTTGGATGCAGTCAAGTGTGCTTCTGACTTAATTGAGGAAGAACCTCCTTTCACATTTGAACCTTGAAAAACACATGGTTTTGAATGTCAATCTTAAATTAAATCAAAAAAAGTTGTATTTTTTAATCCCTAAAGAATAAAAAATAATTTCTAATTGTTTTTATGGAAATGATTCGTTTTCCTCTTCGCTCTTTGTTTTTTTTGGTCGACTCTTTGCTCTTTGTTAGCAAAGGGTTTCATGTGTATTTATTACCTTTTTTTTATACAAGCGATAATTTACTTTAAACTAATCTAAATTACAGGGAGGGAGATTCAAACTCAGATTCAGAGTGAGGATCACATCTGATCTAGCCAACTTAACTAAGTCTATGTCTGCGTGTATTTATTATAGTTTAACAAGAAAGACATGTATTAGAAAATTTGTTTGCCTAACATGAACTAAAAACGGTGAGCTTACCACTTATATGAGCTACAGTCAAACACGCTAGCTATTTAACACTCGATCAAATCTTGTTCTTTGTATCTTGCACTGTTTGCTTCCTGCATTTCATTATCAAGTACAGAATGGATGATAACGACTTATATATTTTGCACTTTCAACATTTGTTATTGATAAATTGAGCAATATTGCTTGTAAAAGTGACCCTAAATTGCATGTCTCATGAACAAATCTAGAGCTACTAATTCATTTACTCCAAGACAAAGGTCTAAACAAGTTTGAGAATGTTTGGTATGTTCAAGTAATTAATCCCACAAGAAATCTAATGCGAAAGACCATTATTCTCAAATTAATTCGTAGCAGCATTAATTTCTCAAATTATATATATATATATAAAATATAAATAATAGTCTAAATTACAATAAGAACGATGATTTCTCACACACGCATTTTCCACCGAACTATTAGTATGCAAGTTAAGACATTTTCCACCGAACTAGACATCGTGACTAATTGCTCCTATGCTTAGACCCATATGTCAAGCATGATTAGTTTTTTTATTCTAGGAAAATACATATATTTCAATATCCTATATACTTTATGTCTATTTGTGTTGGATGGTTCGTACTGCCTAGACCTAACAAATAACCTGCTCTTCATTGACCGATACTCCATGCCAACGGCAGTGTCACTTGTCAGATACCGATAGCAATGGCATTCTCCTTTTACCATTTACAAAGGACACCAAAATGTCAACAATCTCAAGCCACCTCTTCAATTTAGTTGGTTTTATAATTATTTCTTTTTAGATATTGATCGATCTACGATTGATGTTCTCCCTATCAAAAGCCGCACCACTAAAAATATTCCCAACCACACATATCACTCACCAAATGCATGATATGATGATGATGATATATATATATATATATATATAATTTATTTTAAAACTTAATTATTACCCCACTCTTTCCTATTTATATACCTTTGGGTTCACATCTTGGTATAATCGTCTTTCTAAAATCAAATTAGTCATCCTTAAATCTGATCAACTATAGAATGATTGCTTCTTAATTTTATTTTTTCAGTCAAATATTGTAAATTTCAATAATAGAGCATAATATATATACATACATATATATATATATATGTATATATATGATTGGTGGCGATTGCATAAAAAAGTCTTGGATCCATCTCATCATGATCTCTTTGACACCAAAGATTGATTATACTTCATGACAATTTCTTCATCGATCATATCAATATTGGTCCCGACATTCTGTTGTACAGATCACTTGACACATTATGTACCAAACTATTATTGGTGTTTGATGATTTCATAATATATGATAACAGTGGCGAAATCACATGTAGGTCTGGGATGACCTTGGCCCCCTACCTTACATGTAGCTCTGTATACTCTTCGAAGATATCTGTAGCATTCCGAACAATTTTGAAACACAAATTTATCTAATGACCACCTCAATTTAAGATATTTGGACTTCTTGACTTTCTTAGAAAGTTTTTTTAGCTCCGCACTTTATGATAAGAAACAACTTATCGTAATGTGAACTTAAGCTCACTGTTTTGTTACTTTATAGTACTTTAGTTACTTAGTTTCATCATACAAAATTTTAATATCATTATTCTCATAAAAGAATTAAATCACATACATGAAACCATGAACTTTTTTTCTCTAATTCAAATGAGATTTAAGGCCTGCAAAACTGGATTATGTGTACACTTTTTTTTTTGGAGGACCTTTTCTATTGAGAGGGCGATAGCATACTAAACTCACACACACTACACGGATGTTAGAACTCAAACCCAGGACCTTATTTGAAGGAGTAATTACTCCAAACCATTATATACTAATGGGTTATTTGCGATTAGTGTACACATTTAGGGGGAGAGAGAGAGATTCATGCAATCACATAATATGAAATGGAAGGGGTTGCAAATATAGAATTAATTATTTATAAAATGAGGAAAATAACAAATAAATTAGTTCGTGAATATAACAAATCATCTGAGTTTGGTGTTTGACCAACTTGTTGCGTTTGACCAACTTTCAGGAAACAAGAAAAAGCGAGCCACAAAAATCCGGGGGTTTCAGTAACGGAGATGACGTGAAGGCCCCAATCAGCAAGACATAGGCGTGAGAAAGGAACAGAATGTCGTTTTGCACGTGCCAACTACGGTCAAATGACGGTGCCCAATCCTTTACACGTGTATACCCTCGAAGAAAACCGTAATGTATTGTTGGACATGTTGGATATCTTGACCACCACGCCCCTGTGGTCCCTACCTCCAAAGCTAAAATAATCTCATACGACTCCGGCAGGCCACCTTTGCGTACAACCACAAACCAGTGGAACTGTGGAAGTGATGGGCTCTCTGATCTGATTTCAATGTCTTACACGGCCAATTCTGTGTGATTCGTTTCCAACCTTAAAACGTTTTCTGCAAATTTGGCAGCTCCCACCATTTATCTATTAAATTTTGTTCCTATATGTCTCTGCAATTTTGTTGATTTTTTGATTGAGTAGTTGAGTTGCCTATGTGATTTGATATATTTTGTCAATTTTTTTTTATACAAGCGATAATTTAAATTAATCTAATTTAATGGATAGAGAATTTGAATTTGAATGCAAAATAGCAGATTCACTGTGCAGACCAACTGACCTAACTCATTATACTGGAAGGGGATTCAAACTTGGTAACCTACAATTGCATCCTAATGTGTTGTTTGCAATAATAGAAACTGCCATGTGTATGTTTACCCACATAAATGTCTTATTAGGACAGAAGTAGAATAGGGCACAAGACTAGTGTGCAAAGTTGCCAAAAGCTTCCACATCCCATCCGATCAACTCTCTCTCTCTCTCTCTCTCTCTCTCTCTCTCTCTCTCTCTCTCTCTCTCCTATTAAAAAAAAGGCAAGGATTAAAATCAAACCTAAAGCTCATTTTCTCTCAAAGAACAGAGCAAGAATCTCAGCCCCATTTCTCTCACCTCTCAACTTTCTTCTTCTTCCTCTTCTTTCTTGCCATGTCAAATGAAAAGAAAAACCCTTACCAGTATGACCCTTTCGACTACAACCCCCATGAAATCAACAGGTCAAGCTTTCCATTCTTCAATTATGGCACTCCTTCCATACAAGATCCACAAAACCTACATGGGTTCGAATCTGATCACCCCAATTCTTCATTTATGAGCTTCACTGACTTCCTACATGGCTCAATGGACTACAACACCCTCTCCAGAGCCTTTGACATGTCATGCTCTTCATCTGAAGTCATTTCTCGGCCGTTGGATCATGAGAATTCCAAGAACCAGCAGGCCGCTGAAGCTGCAGGTGTAGGAGATCACTCGGTGGGGACTAGCACCACTGAAAACCCATCTACACCAAACTCCACAGTTTCTTCTTCATCGAATGAAGCTTCTGGTTCTCATGAACATGAAGATTCAGATAAGAAGAAGAAAGATAAGCACCCAAAAGTGGCAGTGTGTGATGAAGCGCCTGGAGATGAGGAAGACAAGTCAAAGAAAGGGTAGGTTTTTTTGGTTCTTAGTAGTCAGATTCATGGTAAAGGTTAATTAGCAGCTTTTGAGGGATATCATTTCATTATTTTCCACTCTTGGTATATTTCGTCAGGAGGGTAGACTTTCACAGTCATAAAAAGTGAATAAAAAACTTTTTAGTGAAATTCTCCCCTTGTGTTTTCAACTTACATGTCATTAATACGTCTTTAAGTGAAGAGATATTTCTTTAATTATTTTTCTTTCTCATTAGATTTGTGATGATTAACCATACATGCAACATCTAGAAACTTATGGGGAGCAAAAGGGAAAATAATGGGATCTATGTTTAGAACCCTAAAATCGAGTACACATATCTAATTTGCTTTGATATATTGTTGGAAACTGGGTTGTGTTTCCTCCTTTTTTTTCTTCTTCTTTTCTTTGGGGTTGAGTTACTTACGTGATTCAGGAGCAAAGCAAAAAAGAAAGAGAAACGGCAAAGGGAACCACGGTTTGCCTTCCTGACTAAGAGCGAAGTGGATCACCTTGAAGATGGATACAGATGGAGAAAGTACGGACAGAAGGCAGTCAAGAATAGCCCTTATCCTAGGTAAACTTAATTATACTTAATTACAATTTCCACACTAGCTCAACGTAAATTCCATAGAAAAAGATAATAAAAAAAGATAAAAAAGTCGAACTTATAATGATTTCTGGATGTGATGTGAACAAATCTCCACTTTTCCGAACCAGCCGTTATTTCTTGGCCGGTCAATAGGCGTTATTTGATGATCAAATATTTGTTATATGTCATTCATATCTGTTATGGTTACTAGTTAATAAAAACTCTTTTCTATTATGCAGAATAGATGTTAATTTTCACATTAACAGCTAACTATATAGAACAGTTATGGCCGGTTTCATAGCCATTTCAATTTTGATTTTTAGTTTTCATTTTTTTGTGCTAGAGTATAGAGGAAAATGAGAGTTACAATGGGAGTGAGGATGACATTGATAGAGAGAGAGGATTAGAGAGGATGGGAGGGATGAGTAACAAAAGTGAAAGCAATTTCAAATAGATTTCAGTTTTTAGTTTTTGTTTTAACTTTTGGTACTTCTCCCTCCCATCTCCCCTCTCATCTTCCCTCTCATTCTCACTTCTATTCTCCCTCTTTTTATTCTATACTCTAGCACAAACAATGAAATGGTTATCAAACGGGCCCTTAGTTTGTTTGATTGGCTCCAATTTGTAGTTTGTTCTTTAATTGTAGACATCATTCATTTCTATTTTTGTGATAGAGAAACTTGTATAGCATCAACATTAAAAGAGTAATTTGGTGATCTTACACAGCTTTGTAACTATCTTCTTCTATTTTCAGAAGTTATTATAGATGCACTACTCAGAAGTGTATCGTAAAGAAGCGCGTCGAGAGATCATTTCAAGATCCATCCATTGTGATCACAACATATGAGGGTCAGCACAACCATCAGTGTCCAGCAACACTCCGTGGCAATCTCAATCTCAATGCCGTTGGAATGTTGTCCCCTAATTCCCTTTTGGCATCGGCTTCTCTCAACGGATCAGCGAGATTTCAACACGATTTCTTGACTCAGTTTCTCCCAACGAACAGCCAATTGCAATTGCAATTGCAAAGCCAGCATCATCAGGATGATCACCAAGCAAGTAATTCCATGATATATTCAAACCTCGTGGCCCCTCATCCTCATCATCATCAGCAGCATCAGCGGCAGCAGCTACATGTTCCTGACTATGGTTTATTGCAAGATTTAGTTCCCTCATTTGGTCACAAGCAAGAGCCATGAATTTCTGATCACTACTACTGTATGATATTTTCAGTACTCTGTCATGAGTACATCGTTTCCTATATCTCATTATTGCAATACTGTCTAATATGCACGCTTTCTCTGGCCATCTCTCTCTTTTTGCACTTAGATTTTCTTTGATATATTCTTTTATATATATGGACTAGGAGACAGTATGGCTCTAGCATTCAATGCCTACTAGTGTACTTCTGATCTATTGCATGCAGTGCACATATATAATATTATGCATATATCTGTTGTTCTTGTTCTTAAAAAGCAAGGCCTTTTTTTTGGTTACAATTATTAAGTTTTAAGGGGTTGTTTTCATTTTCAGAGCACAAAAATTAGGCAAAAATCTGTTTGGTGGGCCAAAAGCAGAAAACACTGATAATGTTTTTATAAAATGAAAACAAGTTCATGTCTTGTAGAAAACAAACAAAAAAGATGTTTTCATTCTCACAAGGAAACGCTCAAAACAGGAGAGGTTGAAAAAGAACACGTTGCTGCTGCTCACTGTCGTCAATCTCTCGCTCAATCTTCTCTCTCCATCATACTAAAAAACAAAAATCTTCTCTCCCCCTTGCTCAGCCTTCTCTTCTCTCCCTCTTTCTCAACCTAACAGCCACTACAGGCCAATCAAACCACAATCACCACAACAAACCAGCCACCCGCTAATCACACCACCACCCAATCTAACCCAATCAACCCTACCATCAATACCACATGGACCAAATCAAAGTACCACCACCCACCCAGCAAACTGCCAAGGGAGAGAGAGAGAGAGAGAGAGAGAGAGAGAGAGAGAGAGAGAGAGAGAGAGAGAGAGAGAGAGAGAGAGTATCAGGCCTTGGATGGGAAGCAAGAAGAAAAGAGGAAGAAAGAAAAAAACAAGGAACGGGGCTTGGGAAGGAAGAAAAGACAAAGGAGAGAAGATAAAGAAAGAAAAAAACAAGGAACGGGGCCTAGGAAGGAAGGAAAGAGAAAGGAGAGAAGAGGAAGAAAGAAAGGAGGAGGAGAAAAAGAAAAAGGGAGGGTGTCGGCTAAAAAAAAAGAAAAAAAGAAAAAGAGGAGATAAAGATAGTTTTAACTTTTAAAAAACAATATAATTTTTTATTTGTTAAATTATACATTTTAAAAAATATCTTTTAAAATGCAAATTAGCAAAAATACACTAGAAAAATAACTCAAATATTATTATTATCAAATTGCACTACCAAACACATTTTCATTATTTTTATTTTATGAATCTGTTTTCTAATTAATCTACTATACGCATTTTCAAATCATGAAAATGCAAATTCGTTTTCTTGTTTTCATTCTCTGAAAAAATTCTAAGAAAAAATTCTTCGAAAACGTTACCAAACAAGCCTAAGCTTCTAAAATATGTAGTGAGTGAAGGTGCTTCTTTTGAAGGAATGGCAGCCTATATATCTAGCCACTTGACATTTGGATAATTATAATCTATATATAGCTAGCCAACATTGGAAATGAGGGCTTAACTTATAATGTGAGGATTTTTATTCAAACCCCTTGCTTTCTACACAAGACAACACCTCTAAATTTTTCTCCTTAGATTTTCCATTGAAAGAAAAAGAGAGCAGAGGATTAAGAAACAAAACCCCTAGCACCGAGGGGTCCACCATGAGTGTCATCTAATTGGTTGTCGAGCACTGACAGAAACTCCCATGCCTCCCATCCCAAGTTGCAGCATATAATAATAACTTGCCGTCAATTGTATTGTTCCCATATATCCAGAAACTTGAGCCTTCTAGCCTCCCCTCAAAGAGGGTCCATGACTCACCGATCATTACGAAACGATATCCAGAGCAAAGACTAGCCACACAAGACATGAGGGCAGGCTACTGCTGCAACAGAGAAGAAGAAGAAGCTGACACTAGTAAAAGTTGTCTGATTGTGTATGTAAAACGACGTAGGAGGGTTTTACTTAAACCCTAGCAAGGATGCCGAAAGTCACTATATCAACCTTGATCAACCTGCCACCCCAAATCTTGCCTTTTCATGTAATTAGTGGGATTTGATTTCTAAATTTTCTGCTCCGAGTCCAAACTTAGACTTAAAATGTAGGCAACTTTGTGGGCTGGATTAACGCACTGGATTGGCTTAAAATGGCCCAATCTTGTTTTCGACTGGGACATTTATAAACCAGCCCACCAATTTTTATCAGTCTCTTGTTGATAGTGTTTTAAATAAAGTCATGTCCAGCCCACATATTTGTTTGCCTACCTGAGAAGCAAATATTAATTAATTCTCTTTTGTCTGTGAGTTGGGTGCGCCCAAATCCCTTTAATAATCTGGCAAATAATGAGGAAGAGGATGGTCTTGTCGTTGTTGGTTGGTGGTACTTTTCAGAAGGAGCTAGAAACTTTTCAATCAGAGCCAAATATGCACTTGATTCATATGTTAATTTGACTATATTTACATATCAAATACTCTAATCATATTTTTTATACAAGCAAAGCAATAGTCTACACTATAAATTAATGTAATCTTCAAGAAGAGGAATTCGAACTTGAGTGCAAAGAGACGGGCTCATTGCACTGATCTACTCGCCTAACTCACATAACAAATACTCTAATCTAACTGAATACATATTTATATGGATTCTAGTGCACATGATAATATCTGATGTGAAATAGCCCGGAACCTAACACCTTAAGGCTTGTGATTTAGTTGATGTGTCATGATCTCTTGTCACCAATGATCATCCGTCATTACCACATCGATTTAAATCCAACTACGCCCACCTACTTTTGCACTCCTTTTAAGAAACTCTATTGGGCCGTTGGATTTAAATCCAGTAATGACACGATTCCTTGGTCACTAGGTGACCAAGAGATCATGACTCTTTAGTTGATTATGAGCTCATCACATTTAAGGTTGTTTACCTTCTAGTTTTCAGGGGTTTTGTAATTAGTAAACAATTTGTGGATTCTTGTGCAATTTTGTGAGGGCTGTTGTACAATTTGCAGAACTTCTAAGGACCAAATAGCAACACCAAAGTTTAAATCCAACACCTCGACACCTCCTGTTTGAATCAGATTAGCACATGTTTTCTTATAGGTGCCACTTCATGCTTAAGTGAGCTTCTTGCTTATGCTCTTAGTTCACACATCATGCTTCCTTGAGCAGCTTTTCTCAGCCATCAGAGTTCAATTTGCATTTGACTTCTGCCAATTGAGTACCACCTTCTGTTTTATGTGTATGAATCAAAACCACTTGTTTTAGCTATACAACAACTGCTTACTTGTCTCTACATATATTATAGTTAGAATGAAAACACAGCTCTAGGTTATTATAGAAGAAAGAACTAAAGCTAAGAATCTCTAGGATTGCTTTCACCATTAAGAAGACATTGAAGTGCTTTGCGGTTTATAGTTTCGGCCTATTGAATCATGTAAGTTTCTATTGTGGTTCTAGCTTATTCCTTCCATCAATCTAAGCTTCTGAACTGCGCTTTTTTTGTTTTTGTTTTTTTTTTTTTTTTGTGTTGAAATCTGATGTCATTGAAACAACCCAAACTGGAAGGAGCAAAACAGAGACAAAAGCAAAGGAATACAGAGTTGGATCAAGAAACAGCTAGGACTCAACGCAAGCCTAGAGCATAGCACTGTCACGCCCCATTCGAGAATACGGAATATTCCCAAATCAGGGTGTGAGTCATACCATAGTCATAAGAATAAAATCCTACAACGATGATATGATGAGAGATAGAGCCACAAATAAAACAAAATTTTCTTAATAGCACAAAATCAGAGTCACAACAGCTCGTAGTTAAGTACAGACTAAGATCCTTATCCAACGGTTGCCTACTTACAAATACTAAATTACACAAATCAACGGTAAAAGCCTAGTAGCTTGGTTGAAGCTCGCTTCCTCAAATTTCGCCTTGAATCCTGCACAATCTATTAGGGTACGAGCATTCTAATGCCCAGTAGAGTACCGTCAAACCCCTCAAGGTCAGCTATCACAGTTAATCAAAGTGTCATGCATCAAACAACACAAGATACATATATTAAGCAACCAGATCAGATAAATAAATTTGCATATGCAGTGATGCTATGAACTCACTCCTAATCCCACTAATTCATACCTTAGGGCAACAAGCCTGCATGTCTCATACCATGCATTTTACCACTGTGGCTCCGAATACCCTAAAATATGAGCTAGTGCCCATCCGTCTCTTAACCCAATTTTTATTTTATTTACGAATTTCTCAACTTTCACTTTTCATTAGAGGCCTTGCTCCCACCTACCTCAATATATATTCAAGCCCTGCTCCCACCTACTTGAATATATTCCACATTTTTACTCATATATATCTAAGGCCTTTTCCCACCCCTTAGATATACCTCAAACGACACACACACCCCCAAACACTGCTGTATTTATGATGTATGTGTAATGCAACTCAAACATAATTTATCCCAACGAAATAGTAATACAGATAATAACAATAATATTTCAAATTTAATCACATGCATAGTAATATTCATCCAACATCAAATAATATCCACGAAGCAATATCAATAATAATATTCACCCAACATCACATAATATTCATTAAACATTCGTTAAACAATAACAATTAGTATTCACCTAACATCAAATAATATTCACATCAATTAATATCCATGGAGAAACATCAATAATAATATTTATATAACATCAAATAGTATTTCATCAAACATCAAATAATATACATCGAGCAAAGCAACAATAATATTTATATTTATAGTATTATATATAATCACCAAGATTAAAAGTGATATAGTCCAATCATCGGGAAATCATGAAACTCTACCTCGTGTCCAAAACGCTAAAATGACGAAATTACCCTTCGGAGGTTGCCGGGTTCACTTCCGTTCCTAGATTTGAATAATATAACATCAATAAGGTTAGAAATTCTTATTTTATAAAAATACTTCTTTTCTTAACATGGAAAGTGTGGTACACTCTCTAAGCTACAACTCTCGAAATGTCCCGAAACCTATACCATCGGACTCGGATCGAGAAATTGAGTCAGATGGACTAAATATGGCGTCGGAGGCCGTCGGAACAACCACCATGCCCGGCCACTCGCCGGAGCCGCGAGTGGGCTTGCTTCTGGTTACTGTTCATCATCTTCTCCAAAAAAATCAGAAAATTCCCCTTTTTTTTCTGATTAAAACCCAAACTTTGTGAGACATTTTCACCAACCTAAAGTTAACTAAATTGTGCAAACTTGCAGTGGTTTTGAAGCTTGTTTCCTCTAGTTTTTAACCCAACAAATGACACTCAAAACAGAGCTATAACGAAGGAGAAAACTAGCTCCAAAGTTGGACTCGTAACCGGTTTTTCTGCAGAAAACAGATATTTTCCAAATTTTGCACATGTGTTTCACATATCAAAACTCAACCAAATTCAACGAAAATAATTTTTTTGTTTCTTGCCAACTGTAGTTTAAAACCCAAGAAATTTATTCCTCAAAAACTCAACGGATTGGGAGAAAAAGAGAGCCAAAGTAAGGCTCGCGGACTGCAAAATTCCAGAAATTGAAAATTTCCAGATTTGGTTATAAGTTGATTTCATCCATTCTAACTAACAGGACCAGGACCCGAATTCCCCCTCGGAACTCGTGTCCAACCGCTGCTCCCGTCGAGACACTACTGACGCAGTTACTTTACTAAACGCCCCTTGACCTAGTTTAAAGAAATAGGTGAGTGACTCACGAAAATCAGAAGTCTCCTCTGAAAAATGGACTTTCCCAAAATGTCCACTGTCAAAAACAACAGAATTTCCCAGCAGGCGGATGCATAAAGCGAGAAGCACAGTTAATAGGAGGCCTTCGGCCTCTACCTCAATCCTAGGTGAGCGCTACGAGAAACAATCTAAAGAGATTTAAACTTTACAACCTGAGTAAAGGATAGCAAAGTATAAATACAAAGAAAACTCCTCACAGGAGCCATTAGCCGTGATGCCTCGACGTGGTGGTCTTGACCTCGGGATCTAGTACACAGGGCGCAAACAAAAAATGTGGTGGGACGAAAAATCAAACTTTAAATTTCCTTTTCAAAGAACATCATAACCCCTCTGTTTTATAATAATGACAAGTGTTATGCAATAAAAATCCTTGTATAAACACATACATATTTATAGGAGCAGTGCTTGAAAACAATTCTAATAAATTTGTACCTTGAAATACCATAAAGAAAGCGTAGCTTGCTACTTCCGTAAAATTCTTGGAAACCACAACTTGAACATTAAATTCTCAAAATAAAACCATGGAATTGAATCCATCCAAAAATTCCTCATTTAAGTAAAATATATGATAATACTCCTTTGAATAACTTCCCATTTTCCTGGAACCCAGCACATCCGGTTTCAGAACCTTAATTTAAAATATGTACACATGCATCCGTCCAGTGCACATATTCAAATGTAATAATTCCTGGAAATAAAATCCATAGACACACCCACACTAATTTTCGTGCACTTTACATATATAAAACATAAATATAAAACCATAGAAATCCCAAAGAAATGTACTTAAATAACCAAAACGAATTGAAACCAAGAAAACCCAAATTTACAACCAGTATTTCCGACGCAATGCCCAGTAGGCTGACCAAAGCAAGGAAGGATCCTCACTTAAAAGAAAATAAGAATGGAGTACGATGTCGTATATATATATATTATATATAAATAGTAAGACTCTTAGACCAATACTTGTGCAGGAAACAATCCAACAAGGGGATTGTTAGGTGACTCGTGAGAAAAATTCCTTACAACCACATAGCCAGGGGGCAAGTCCCAGCGGGGACTAACTCCCAGAACGCACAAAAGAAAATACCTCAATAATGTGCGGTGAATAAGAAGTCCCTACGGCAATTGCCGCATGGGCCTACGATGTACCACCAAGGGTGAACCGGGGTTCCTTTATATCCTGTATCCATTTGATAACTTGATGTCAGGGAGGTACATAAAGTGGTGCTAATAGCACTCCATCTAGTATACATAATCACGACATACCCTAAATGCAGGTATTGACCAATATACAATTGACACAATAATATCCGACGTGCTACCGTCCATAATTGTACACCAAAAATATATATAAAAGAATATAAACACCAATGTCTCAATATACATATACGGAACCCAAAATACTCATAAGCTTCAATATAAAATATAATCCAAATAATCCATATAAAACCAATTCCAAACTTGAAACAAATATATATAACTCTATAATTGCAAAGTAAATAGAATTTCTTAAAAGCAGAAATTCAAGACCCAAAACATTAAATCAACGTATAAATATTAAATATAAAATATAAACTATAAATTAATGAAAACATAAAATTCACACTTTCTTAACAAATTTCGGATATTAAAGTAAATAGAAAATTCCTTGATTTAAAACAATATAAAAATTTCAAGATTAACTTAACAAAAGTAAATAATTTAGAAAACCAACATAATAATAAATCCTCAATTTTGTCAAATATAAAACTTAAGAAATTCCGGGTATTTCACCATACCCAAACCGTGTACAAAAATTACCGGACGTTTGTCCGTCCCAAATTCAATATAAATACCTTTAATTAATTGTATAACCTTCAATGTCCTCGAATAAACCAGGACTCAAAACATGCATAAAACTTTGAATATAATTTAAATTCCAAATAACCTCACAAAATATTCTATCCAAGATTCAAAATATCATTAAAACCCCTTAGTGCAGTTTGACATTCTTGTTTGGGATGATAAGTGATTTTTAAAAATTTTAGGAAGCCCAACCCGTTTGGTAAACTATGAGAAAATCACTTATTATTAAAAATTGATGTGAGGAAAGGTATAAGGGAAAGCGTAATGAGGTGCTTTCATTTTCTGATTATGCGAGGAATCGGTTTGAAGAAGTAGCTAGTTTAATGATTATGCGGAATTATTTTCTGATTGTGTGGGAATTAGTACCAACAACACTTTTAACAAAAAGTTCTACGCATAAACTTTCTCTCACAGTGATTTCTCTAAGCCAAATCGACGATTATTATTTTAGCGGACAATGCCAAAGCGTGGCCCTTAGTCAAAGTGACTAGTTTTATATGCATAAACTTTCCGATAATTCCATCAAAAATCAAGTCTAAGACTTAAACAATATTTAAAATACCAATGATCAAGATAAATCATTTATGCATCAAATTTCAATCTTTGAAATAATGCTTATTCAAAACAAAAGTCCACTCACAACAAGTCCATTGCTCAATCCTTAGAGAGCTTTTCTTAGATCTTGCGAAGCAAGGTACTAATTGAGAAAATAAAGCGGTTTAGTGTCATGCCCAACAACAAAATTTAACTCAAGAAACTAGTTCTCGGGTCTCAAAGTAAGCGTACGACTATCGGGAGTTTCTAGAGTCAAACTACGCTCTTCAATATGTGGGACTACCTCGGAAGACTCACGGTCAATCGGCGGTCAAACACCCCGTTTTGGTCAACCTCGGGCCCCGTTGGGCCCACTACTTCAAAGGTTCAGGACATTCCTAGAAGTCCAACAAAGTCAACTACACACGGCAAGCGACCTCGGGAGACCCTCAGTCAACCTGGTCAAACTTGGTCAAGCCCAAACAGCGAGCTAGTCAAGCCGGACCCGTGGGTCCCATGACCTCAAACTTAGATTGAAAGTTCCTACAGGTTCACTACGACTTAGAATACGTCCTGAAAGTTTGGTCTCGATCGTATGATCGGAGCTGCGACACGACTTACGGCCAGATAGCAGAGTTACCTGGACCCTAGGGTTAATGATTTGGAGTATCAGGACTCAGATTCTTGATCCGTTTGTTCCTACACGATCCTAGAGGTACAGGGAACAACATACTTGGAAATGGGACGATCCAGCAGCTCGAACATATCGAACCGGTTAAGCATAATAGGCGTAAATCAGTTAAAGTCGACGATAACAAATTGGAATCCGAGCATACCTACATGCTCGGCGACATAGGGAACATTTTGGGACACAATGCACCACCACTCTGATTGCCCGAAACTCGCCGAATTGGGTGTGCATAGTAATTCCGGTGACGGAAAAACTTCAAACCAAGGGTCAAGACTTACAGTAAAGGTTCAACTCAACATTGGAGCATTTTATTAACTACGGCAGCACCTAGTTTGGCCGGCAAGTGGCCGGAAATTCAACTCAAAAATCGGCCAAATATGGGTTTCTAAATCCGAACAACCTAGGCTTGAAACCGATCTACAAAACATACATAAATGGATAAGTATGAAGAGTAGATGAAGTTTCATACCTCACTCACAAAGCAGTTCTTAGTCGGTATGGAAAACTCGTCGGAAAGTTTGATAACCATCGAACTTTCAGTCGCTCCAGTTTAAAATCCGTGGGTTTCTGAGCTGGGGAATGGGCAGGCTTTGTAGAGGAGGAAGAGACGAAGATTTAGCAATTGGAATCACCTGAAACGGACGTCGGTGGGAAGAGTTATGGCCGAGTCAAAGTAGCGCCATGGGAGGAGAAGAAAAATGGGGAGAAGAAGAGAGTCGGGAAGAAGAAGAAAACGCAGATCACTGTAGCATTTTACTGTAGTCTGACAATAATCGACAATTCCGTTTTTTTTTTTTCTTTCTAATCGCTTCTCGTCGTTACAACCCGAATTTGGTGTACCGCATATCCACGAACTCGTTTCGTGAGCCGAGCCTGTGGCGCAACTCAATTCCCAAATTCTTTTTGGAAATTTAAAGTGCCTAAAATACCCTTAATCCCGATGGCTTAAAGCGTAATTTCACCAAAATTATTTAATTGAATAAACAATTGTGATTGAATAGTGAAATCGAATTAGGATGTTACACTAACCCACCCAATCGTTCCTATAGCTTCAAAAATCATTTCAAACTTCACACTTACAATTAAAACTCATTAGTCCTTGAAGAAACTCAGAACTTTGAAGGAACCCAAAACTTTAAAATTACTCCAACACACCCAAAAACGAAATTGGTACTCTAATCCACTTCCAAGTGATCTTCCCACCTCTCAAAAGACTCGAAACAACTATAAAATTGAATTAAAACCACGAATTAACAAATTGCTTGAAAATAAATAAATATCCTCACCTTTCAATACCAACTCAACTCAAGAACATTTCCAACTCTCCATAGCTCTAATAAAATCAGATTCATCATTGAGGAATCTTAGCCTAGGTGACTCACCTCCTATTAGCCTTCCAATTCACACCTTAGGCTAATGACTCACGTATACCAACTCATCTCCGAAATGATTGTGGATTTGAAAACTTGAGGCAAGGGGGAAAGAATGAAGGGAGAGGGGCTGCTGCCCTTCCACGTTTCAGATTCAGGTTTTGTTTTGTTTTTTGTTTTGGTCTACAAGGGTATTTTGGTAATTTTCATACATAGAGGTATTTTGGTCATTTTGGCTCCAAATTTAGAAACGATTTCCTACATGTTTGTTGAGTCGACTATTGTCGGTATTACCTTAGAATCATAATGGTCTCAATCCAAAATCACTTGATAAAATACTCATAATAATTTTTCAATATAATATTATTTTTCACCGAAATAAGAAAGTCTGTCTTTAAATTTTTCGGGGTATTACAAGCTCTTATCCCATACAAAATAGAACTAATTAAAAGGGGGACATGGAAGCCCATCAGAAACAAGGACACGCATAAGAGACGGAGGTGGTCGGTTCCAGTTCCATCGCTCTTGCACCTATCGGTGCTGCGACGTGGGCAACTCGATTCCTTTTGCGGGGGATCTAGTTCCATTCGATATGGAGGAAGACATACGAGACCTTCCTAATCTCCTGAATGAGGGGATAGATTGTCCAGATTCTATTGCCAACAGCCCTTTTGATCCCACCACACAAAACCTTAAAGTCAGTTTCAAAAGACACACGATCAAATTTCATTAGTTTTGCTAAAGCCAAAGCATGAAGAGCAGCCAACGCCTTAGCCATCAGCACTGAACTACTTCTTGTCGGAATAGCCATACCACCTCGCAATAAGCCATTTGAGCCTCTTGCCACCACTCCCAAGCCAACCTTGTGGGAAGAACATTCCCATACCGCATCAAAATTAACTTTAATCTAGCCACTTCTTGGGGGAGGGGGAGCCAAACACAATCATTAATTTCACCCACGACAAAGGCAGATGGTATGGTTGGTTGAATAGATGCCGATAAGAAATCTCATGCCGCCTCCATAGCACTTGAAATGACTCTGTGTGGGTCAGGTTGGGTTCCTTTGAAATAGAATTTGCACCTCATTTTCCAAATTTCCCATATGAAGAAACAAATGTGAGTAAGAAGCCAATCCCTTTCAACCATCGAAGAGAACTCCCATTGCAGAAGGTATTTCAGCCAATTATCAATTGTAGTAATGGATCGGGGATCGACACAGAAAGAAAAAGAGGCTCCGAACCAAACTGGCAAGGTCCAATAACACATAAAAAGCATATGTTCAATAGATTCCTCATGCAGGCAGCAGATGGGGCAAGTTTGAGCTTTTTCGTCTAAATAGGTTGAGCTTAGTGGAGAGGATGTTTGCCACTAGAGGTGTCAAATGGGCCGGGCCGGGCCAGGCCAGCCCATTTAACTTAGTGCCTTCAAGTAATTCGTGCCGTGCCGGGCTGGCCCATTAAATTTATCGGGTCGTGCCGTGCTGGCCCATTTAGTAAAATCATTGATCCCAGCCTGGCCCAAAGCCCAAGCCCATATTGAAACGGGCTCGGGCCCAAGCATTGTGTCATGCCCCGGACCCGGGGGTAGGCGGAAACCCCACGCCCGGTGCGTGAGAAAATAAAATAAAATAAAAATAAATAAATAAAAAGAACATCTTCCAAATAGAATTTCCAGCGGAAGTTTTCAGAAATATTATACCACAACAATATATTACAAGTTAGAACCACTCAAGAATTCACTAAAAGAGTAGCTCATTATTCAACCACAAGCTATGTACATAACATATTCTACAAGCATGCCAAGTTCATCATCACAAGCTCTAGACTTCGTGTTCGGTGCACGCAAAATCTATTAGGGGTGAGCGAAACCACATTTCAAGAGGGACATAAACCTTTCCACAGTAAATTGAAGTAACTAAATCAAGTGATATACAATCACACATTCAAATATCATATTAATAATAGCAATGCATGAATGCTCTTCATCTAATCCCGTTAATTCATATAATCGACAAGCGCACTGCACGTCCCATACCATGCTTATACCACTTGGTCCCGAATGCCCATTTATATGAACTAACACCCATTTCAATCATCCTGTAATTTCCCCCTTTTGTTAGTCATCTTGTCTAACTCCCTTTCGCCAGTCCCGAATCACCCAATAAAAACCATGTGCACTGTGGGATCCCTGAGACCTGGTACCTGCCAAGAGTTAGACTCAACTACACAAAAGACTATTTCCATTACCCTCTTTTCCCATCATTATTTTCTCAACCCAATAACTCCAACCGATTTCCATGACATGATATAATTATGCATTTCCCATATCCCATATATCACATAGCAATGTAACCATTTAAAATGTCACCAATGTATATGTAATTATGCCTGCATTATTCAAACAGTCAACATTCCAGGGAAACCACACAATTACAACAAGAACATTAATCAAATAATCATATCACACATAATACAGTGCTCACGAAATTTAATTAAATCAATCTCTGTAAAGGTCCCCAAGAAAACCCCTACCTTGACACCAAAGCTTTTTATTAGGATTGTGAGATAATTCCCTAATTTCCACTGCATCCACACTCAAATTCTTTCTCTAGTTCCCCCCTTTTTATCTCTTATGGTTTTCCCATGCAAACCATGCATGCCGTGTCTCTCCAAATGAAACCATTGTACTCCTATTTATACTAAAGGAATGTCGGCTAGGCTCAACTCCTATTGGTTAGTTTGGTCTCTAAGTAACATATAAAAGAATGAATATCTTGGAGATAAGTTTGCATGTAAAGGATACGTGTCATGGGCAAAGGTAAGAAACATAGTTACAAAGCCACGTCCTGTTACTACGTCCACCAAACCAAATATATCCTTTTTAAGCCTTAACTCCCAAGTTTTCAATATAATATCATATAACTTATAATAAAATAAGTTTGTCCAATTCTATTTACTCAACTTAAATATCTACCAAGATATTTACTTATATATATATTATAAAATATTTAATCTCTAATATATATATATATAGGAATGGTTATGTTAAAGGTGAACCACGAAAACAATTAACTATTATATATAATTACTATAATTCAATACTTATCAAAGTATTTACTTAAAAATAAAATGTTTAACTTTTAAATAACCTTTAAAAATACGGGTTCTCACACATTGGCCCATTTATTTTGAAATTTTTTTTTCCAAACTTCACTAGATAATTCAAATTATAAACAAAAAAAATGTAATTAGAGGCAATAAATGATGAACTTTTGAAAACTTTAATCAATTAAACATCCCAATAGTATGAAAGGGTGGTGGAGGGCAAAAATGTGGCCTCATTAAAACCTTGCCTTAAAAAACCCCCCAAAGGAGGAAAATCCGGTCAAGGAAAAAGAGTACCACTGCCCTCCCAAATTACACTAATGAATTATCAAAACCATATGCATTGTCTACAACTTAAACAAAATGTAATTCTCTCACTAAACTAGGTTCCCAAATGACTTTCCAGATATGACTTTCACTGTCCAGATATGACTTTTACTGTATCTCCAACTTTAACATGCATTTTGTGTAAAACAGGAAGGTTGTTTGGCTTGCATTCCTTCTACTCCCATCGCTTGAACTGTGCGAAGACAAAAAGAGAGTTAATATGAAGGAAAAAGAGAGTCCAAAACCAGTAAACCAGTTTGTAGAAACCTTAAGCTACCTGCTTCCAGTTTCAATTCAAAACAATTTCCATTTCTCTTTGTTTTGTTCCTAGTAACTGGAATACAATTCTAAACTTATATGACCTATTCTTTAGACCCACTTATCTACAATTTCAGAGATTGCATAATAGAAGATTGCTTCCAAAAAAAAACTATTAACAAGCAAGGAGAGATAGGACTTATATGACCTATTCTTTATACAGTTATCATATTCTGGTTATATACAACAAAATAACTTATTGACAAAGACAATGATAGGTAGAGATAGGACTTGTGATACTAACCTTCACTACAACGAGGCAAGGCTTTGCTGTTAAATTAGCCTGCACCACAACACAAGTAGACAAATTGTTATGAAATGGTTCCTTTTTATCCTCCCAGTGATCAGAGTGATTCAAGAAAGAACCAAATATAAAACAAAACCAAAACAGAAATATAGACTCAGAAAAAACAACAACAAATCATATCAATTTCATGAACATGGACTTTTTCAATTTCAAACTCTCCATCAGCAAAACTATCGACCCTTGGACAACCTATTGTATAAAAACCAATCTGGAACAGTGAGGAAAAGTACCACTAAAATAGAGAAAATGAAACTGAAAATGTAACAAGAAATACCTTAAGACAATTATAAGCCAAATCATATTCAACCTTTTGGAGATAGAAAAAGGATATAAACAATTTTCAAAGAATATCCAGCAAAAATAAAGTACCAACCTCAACTAACTTTCTTCATTAAGGGAACTTGTGCTGTCATCTTCAAAATATGCGAGATCTTCATCTACAAAACTTTGAGCTCGAAATCTGCATCTTCCCAATCCTTAAAACACATAAGTACCTCCAATATTTGAGGAGTAAGCCTTGTCCTCCTTTCGTCTAGCACACGACCACCTGCACTAAAAGCAAACTCCGATGCTACTGTGGACACCGGAGTTGCTAGTATATCACGTGCCATAATGGAAAGCACAGGAAAGTTCTTTTCATGTGCTTTCCACCAATCCAAAATATTGAAATTGTTTGTTTCTTCCTCAGTCATAAATTGAACAAATTCAGTATCCAAATACTTAAAAACTTCAGTACGATAACTTATTACACTCTTTTATTTTCCTTTGCTAGCAAGCATACCAAAAACAACTGCACTACTAGATGAAGATGAACCAAATAAATGAACACTCGGAACAGTTTGTGTAGCTATAGTACCAACACCATATTTCTTCTCATACAACAAAAAAGTATCATTGAATGCCTTCTGAATATTGGATATTGTAAGTGGTAAAGTAATTGATAAATTTCTTGAAATTTCAGTCAATATTACTTCCAAACCACTTATTTTAATTCTAAGATCCATTATTGCACCAAAACAAAAAGTATAAGGCATCTCTTTCCAATACTTTTTATATTTGGTTTCCATTTGCTCACAAATCTCGGTAAAATTACATGTAGTATCATATCTATATTTAGCAAAGGTAGCACTAATTGAAAATAAATCATAAAGTGCAATAGGAGATGTCGGATAATAAATACCATAACAGTTACATGTAGTATCATAAAAAACTTTGAAAAAGTCCACCAAAGTAAAGCATACAGTCCACTCTTCATCCCTCAACAGATTGTCATCCATTTTATTATTGTAATAAAAATTGATGACATTAGTGTAACCTTTACAACTCTTAAGCATGTGATAAGTTCAGTTCCAATGAATATGCATGTTTTTTTTCAATTTTATAGGTTTCAAGCCATGAGATATACAAAGGTGAGCAAAGTCTTGCTGCCTAGAGCTACTAGAAGAAATATAACCAATAGCATCCCTAATCAATTGAAGCTGGTTTTTAATCACTTTTAATCCATCTTGCACCATTAGATTAATTATGTGACACACACACCTCATATGAAAAAAATTTCCTCCATAAGAAGGATGCAAAACATGTTTAAACTGCTCAATAGCAGAAGTATTATTGGAAGCATTGTCAAAAGTAATAGAAAATATTTTATGACTGATGTTATACTCCTTAAACACATTCATCATAGCATGAAAAATAGCACTACCAGTATGTGGAAATTCAAGAAGACGAAATCCAATAATTCTTTTATGCAACAACCAATTTTCATCAATATAATGGGCAGTAACACAAATAAAAGGTAAATTATTACCACCATCCCACATGTTAGAAGTCACAGCAATAGAACCCTTCAAATTAGAGAAAACGTTTATCAATTTTTTCTTTTCCTCATCATAAAGTTTCACAAGATCGCCCCTATTAGTATTGCGAGAAACTTTCTTAAATTCTGGTTGCAAAGCCACTTGAACAAATCTTTCAAAATAACGAGTTTCAGCAAAACGAAAAGGCAATTCAGCACATGCAATAAATCTAGCTAACTCAACTCTCATTTTAGCTTGAGAGTACTTAAATGAAGAGATTCCAGCATTTAGAGATAGTTGAGATTGACTAGCATGATTATGACCTTTTTTTTTAGACATGCATTAAAATGCCTACGAAGATGCCCAGTACCATTTGTAGTTTTATAAGTCAAAGCATGCTTGCAATAAATACACACAGCCTTTGGAAGAATAGTCCCATCATCAAGTTTTTGGTAACAAACTTTAAAATGTTTCCAAACTTCAGAAGTTTTTTTTCTTTTTTTAACCTCAATTTGATCAATGTTTTCTTCTTGAGTGTTTGGTTCGAGAGGCATATCAGCATGCATAGGTTGCTCCACATCATTAGGGGTTGAGTTATTTTCATGATTAGGCATATCATCATGATTAAGATGTTCAAAATTATTATCATAATACTCACCAAAATCAATATAATCTCGGGGATCCATTAACAGGAAAAAAAATACCTCCCTTTGTGATAGCAGAATCACCAACAGAATTTCACGCCCTCAAATGCTTGTTAAAAATGCACACATCAGAATGTTGGCTGCATTAAAAATACGCACATCAGCAAAACAGAAATCAATTTTACAGATTCATGCTGTAACAGAAATCAAATTTGCAGAGCAAGAAAGGTAAGTTAAAGGGAAATTAAATTAAGAGCTAGCAAACAGAAACCTAAAAAGTAGCAAAAAAGAAGATAACCAAAAACTAACAGTAAAACACACTAGAAAAGAAAAGAAAAGAAAACACAGAGAGGCAAAAAAAATGAAATCACACAAACAGCAGAAAATAAAAGAAAACACACTAGAACAGAAAAGGAAACTAAACTAACACCTCAAAAACAGCAGGCCAAAAGGAAACCTCGATGATGAAAAACAAAGAGACTGACAAGAGAAATAAAGAGAACAAAGCTTGAACTAAAGCACAATAAAAAACAAAACTTAAAAGAAAAATAATAAAAAAACTGACTGAGAGCATAGGAAAGACAAACTTGAACTATTTAGTTCAGGTTTGTCTTTCCCTGCTTCTGTTGTATTTTTTCAATAAGCAATTGTTATCACTATTGTTATTGTTGCCGTCACTCCTATAACATATACATATATATTATGAATGCAGGGAATTAGAAAGCTATGTTGTGAGCTGTTAGATTTAAAGGATGCAGTGGAGAATTTATGTGGAAATATGCGAACAAAGTACATATATAAAGGATGCAGCTGTTAGATTTGAATTCCCATTTTACAACATATGGGTAAATTTTAGACTTCAAGTCAATACAATATTCAATTCATACATAAGTAAAAAACTTCATATCAATATGCTAGTTTCTTTGACCAAAAAAAAAAATCTCCCAGTTTCGTCTGACAGGATAAACACGAGTAGCATCATGCAGTTTTACTTTTAATTGCACATAATAGTGTTCACAATCTAAGCCACCACAAGTAAAACCTGTAAGTGAATCCTCTATCTCACACCGTTACGATACATACCAAACACACACTCCAAAAGAATATCAAATTTGTGACTGTCGTGGATGATGGAGCATAACATCAGTCATTCTTCTAATGTTTAGGAGTAGAGGAGATTACTGAAAACTCATTAAATCCAAACTATAAGGAGGATAAAAAAACAAAAAAACTCAGAAATCATCTTCAATTTTAAAAAACATCATATTTGTGAGTGCTCTGGATTATGGGGCACAACATCAGTCATTCTTCAAAGGTTTGAGGAGAAGAGGAAACTATTATAAGTCAAAGCCAAAAGAAAAAAAGAAATAAACATCAGTCATTCTTTAAAGATTAATGAAAACTCATATATTGCGATGGCAGATATATGTACAATTACTGCATTACTGCATTCCCATGATATCTAAAAGAAAAAAGACATTGAAAGTATTCCGATGGCAGATATATGTATAATGAAATAAACGATTATAAGCCAAAGCTTAATACCTGTTAATAGTATTCCGATGGAGATAATTAATATGATTCCCGAAAGTCTAACGCTTGGTGCCTCCAATCTTCCAAGCATGCATGGAAGAACAAAAGGGCACAATCAGAGAGAAATTAAAATGACGTTAACCAAAGGTTCCACTCGTACCACATCAGCAATTTTAACAAATAGAGGAAGAAATTCACCTGTAGAAAGATAGGAAGCTCGTGAGAAGCCAAATACCAGTCTTGCAACAGTACCGGAGCAAAAGGATTGGTCTTTGCTGATTGTTTGCAAGCGGAAGAGGAGATGCAACATGGATCTTACAACACAGAACAGATCTAGGGTTTTTATAATTGGGGATTTATGATATGTTGTTGGAAGAGGAAGAGGAGATGCATAAATCGAGAGGAAGATAAGGAGACGATGCTTTGTTCTCATCGCTTCTTCACACGGCTCCTCTCCTCCTCACGCTTCGAGTTTTGAGTTTTGACGCTTCAAGTTCAATTCTATTTTCTCTTCACCCACCCGTGTGCAGCGCTCCAGTCAATGGCATGACAATGAATTTTGAGGAAAAAAAAAAGTTTAGCAGGCTTGGGCTCGGGCTAGGGCTCGTGCCGTGCTTGAAGCTGGCTCGTGCCAAGCCCTGCCCATGTCGAGCCACGGGCTGATCCGGTCCACTGGACCTCATTTTTATATCCCGGCCCAGCCCAAGCTTTCGTGTCGTGCCGGCCCGGCCCATTTAATAATCGTGCTCGTGCCGTGCCGTGCCTCATTTAAACGAGTTGGGCTCGTGCCGTGCTGGGCCGGCCCTTCCCGTTTGACACCTCTATTTGCCACCATTCTCCAGATAAACAGTCTGATCTTTGGGAGAGTTTTAAGTTTCCACAGCGTCTTCCAAACCACATCAGCCACTCTATAAGATGAATGGTCACTCCCAATAATGTTTATTTCCATACCAGTATGAGCTCTGTGATACCCAGATCTTACACTATAGGATCCATCAGGCGTCCATGGCCAAATTCTTCTGTCAGGACAGTCCATGATGCCAACAGGGATATCAATAATCAAACGAATCAAATCCGGACCTATGCTTCCTGCTTTAGTATTCAGCAGATACTCATATGGAGGCAAACATATATGAATTGGTAACTAAACAAGGTTTTCATATCACAAGGTCCAAATAGAAATATGAGTTAGGATCTCTGGCCAGCTAGTAATAAGGCCTACGAGACCACCATGGGAATGAGGCCTCATTGGAAACCATAATGAGGATTATAGAAGCTATTTCATTATTGCTTCTCTTATTTTGACTATGAATTGTATCTCAGCCCAATTGCTTAGCTTCATTTTATGCATTCTACTCAGTTCCATTTTTAGATATTGTATAGTTGTGATCCTCACACTCACTTGTGGCCATATATAGTTGCTTACTGAGCTTTGTAGCTCACCCTTAACCCTTCCCTTTCAAATTAGCTCGGAGCAGAAGATTGGCTCATTTGTTATGTATTGGTTGCTGTTTAGAAGATCTGTTTGTTTTGGGAGCTTCTTAGAGATTGTAATGTTGTACTTTTGGAAACACCATGCTTAATGGAAATGTGTATTTGAGAGTTTGATTTGGTAACCATGCAGATCCTAATAGTTCTAAGTGAGCAAGTTAATGAGTTAAACTTAATTGTTCAACAAAACAGAATTTAGTGGCAACATCTTCCAATCACTCAGAAATACTTGCCCTCAATGAAGCCAATTGTGAATGTGTTTGGTTAAGATCAATGATCCGTCACATAAACAACACTTGCATCTTACCTTCAATAACAAACACTCCAACTACCATATATGAAGATAATGTTACTTGTATTGCTCAAATTGAAGCCTACACAAATCAGGGGGAGTATTACATGTGGTCTCCAAGAGGAAGTGTTGTAAAGAAAAAAAATGGAGTCCGCTAATGAAGACTTTGAAAAGGCTTGTCTGCCAACTCTCATTCCCTGCACACTCACGGATCTCTAATGAATAGTAAAAATATTTGCCTATAAATAGGCAATCTTCAATCTCATAAATGTACATCCATCTAGAGAGAGATAAGACATAGAGAAAAGTGAGAGTGATTAGTAATGCTAAAATATAAATATGGTTTGAATACTTTAAGTTAATTGTATTCTTCTCCATAAGGAGGAATATATAGGAGTTTACAAATGTGCTTTGCCAGGAAATAGATACAATAATTAATTATGAGAATTTCTCCTAATTATACAAGGATTGTCAACTATATGAAATGAGGAAGTAAATCACCTAATTAACTTAGGAAATAAATCTCGTTGATTTGTTAGGTTAACTCACGTCAACACTCCTCCTCAAGTTTGTGCATACACGTCACCAATGCCCAACTTGGTAAGTGAGCCATAAAACACTCGTCCAAAGATAACCTTTTTCAAGACATCCGCTAACTGATATTGTGATTTTACAAAGGGTAGGCAGATGATCTTGTTCTCAATTTTTTCTTTGATGAAATATTTATCCACCTCAACTTGTTTTGTTCGATCATGTTTAACTAGATTGTGAGCAATATCGATCGATGACTTGTTATCACAATGTAACTGCATGGACTTCTCCGGTTTAAAACCCAATTATATCAAGAGTCATCTGATCCACAATAATTCACAAACTCCTTGAGCCATACCTCGATACTCTGCTTCTGTACTAGATCGAGCAATCACATTTTGTTTTTTACTCCGCCAAGTGACTAAGTTACCTCCAACGAATGTAAAGTAACATAATGTAGAGCATCTATCTATAATAGATCTAGCCTAATCAGCATCTGTGTATCCAACAACTTCGAGATTTTCATTCTTTGAGAACATTAATCCCTTCACAATGACTAACTTTAAGTACCTTAAGATCCGATCAATGGCATTCATATGAGAAACATTGGGTGAATGCATAAACAGACTAACCACACTTATAGCATATGCAATATCCAGTCTTGTGTGTGCGAAATATATCAACCTTCCAACACGGCGCTGGTATTGTTTCTTATTGGTTGGTAAGCGATCCATGTCTTCGCACAACTTGTGATTCATTTCAATATATGTGTCGGTGTGCTTACATCCTAGCATTCCTGTTTCAGCGAGTAGATTTATCACATACTTCCTTTCAGACAGAAAAATATCAGTCTTTGACCTTGCCACTTCAATTCCGAGGAAGTATTTCAGAGCACCTAATTCCTTCATCTCAAATTCCTAAGACAAATACTTTTGTAACTTTTGTAGCTTTTGTTGCTCTCCTGCGTCGTTTCCAGTTACAACCATCTTATCCACATAGACAATTAATGCAGTGATTTTTCCTCCATCACTCTTTAAGAACATAATGTGGTCTGAATTACTTTGAGTGTATCCAAAATTCTTCATGGACTTAGTAAATCTTCCAAACCACGCCCTGGGAGACTGTTTTAACCCATAAAATGACTTTCTGAGCTTGCAAACTTGATTTTTCTTGTCCTCAGCTAAATTACATCATGGTGGTAAATCCATGTATACCTCTTCTTCCAAGTCTCCATGTAAGAAGGCATTTTTAACATCGAACTGATGTAGTGACCAATCTAGATTTATTGTTAGAGACAGTATCACTCTGATAGTGTTGATTTTGGCTCCTAGGGCAAAGGTTTCCTGGTAGTCCACCCCATACTTTTGTGTATACCCATTCGCCTCCAATCTGGCTTTATATCTTTCAATGGATCAATCTGCTTTGAGTTTCACAGTATAGATCCACCTACATTCCACCGTTTTAGAAATTTAAGATACTTGAGGGAATTCTATTGATAAGGTAAGTTGCAGAGAGGATGACCTCTCCCCAAAAGGACTGAGGCATGTTGGCACCAAAGAGAGAAGCACGAACTACTTACAGTAAATGTCGGTTCTTTTGCTTAGCCACCCCATTTTGTTGGGGAGTATATGGACACAAGCGTTGATATATGATGTCATGATCCTGTAAGAACTTGTTAAGATCATGATTAAGAAATTCTTCGTCATTGTCAGAACAGAGAACTTGGATTTGGGCATGAAATTGAGTCTCCACCATTTTATGGAACTGTTGAAACTTTAAACTAACTTCCATTTTGGTTTTGAGAAGGGTAACCCAGGTCATTCGGGTGCAGTCATCAATGAAAGTGACAAACCATCGAGCTCCAGTGAGAGTAGCGATTTTAACAGGCCCCTAAACATCAGAATGAATAAGTGTGAAGGGATCCAAATTTTTATGTGTACTTAATGGGAACGGAACACAATGGATCCTAGCCAATTCACACTGGAAATTGGAAACATAAAAAGTGGAAAATAATGATGGAAACAACTTCTTCAAATAACCGAAATAGGCATGCCCCAAGGCGTTTATGCCATTACCAAACTTTGTCTCTCTGCCTCTCAGAACTAACTCCACTTGTGAAAGCTTGACCAACCTTGGTCTCACTATCTGGCGCCAAGTCCAAGTAGTAAAGTTTGCCCCGCCTAGTACCACAACCAATCGTCTTCGTAGTGAGGATGTCCTGAAAATACAATGATTCTGCCAAAATGTTACAGTACACCCCAAAGTAGTAGTAAGTTACGTAACATTCAACCCCATTTGTATGAAGTTAGAGAAAGATAGAGAGCCATCCCTAACCACAAAGAAGGGGGTACATTAGCATTAGACACCACAGACTGTGTGGATGGTTTACGAGTAAGAAGTTGGCCAGGATCAAATGTCATGTGATCCGTAGCACCCGAGTCAATAATCCATGTGTGCTTTTGAGATGAGGTATTGAAAGCATAACATTTGGTGGTGGCTATAGAAGCACGAGCTAGTGTAGCCTGTTTAGCATGACTGACCGCATGCTTCTTTGAGTTTTCAAGGAGAGAGAGAATCACAGTGGGGCCTGACATCGCAGCGAAAGTATGATTTCATATGAGTTTGTGTGTAGGAATTGTGGGAAAGGGTTTGGAGTTTGGGATTTGATAAATGGTATTTATTTGAGAATTTAGGAATTTGATTTGAGGAATTTGATTAGAGTTTGCGCTTGAATTTGAGGATATGATTTGAGGGCCTAGAGACGACCTAGGATCGGCCGCTCTAATACCATGCTAAAATATAAATATGGTTTGAATACTTCATATTAATTGTATTCTTCTCCGTAAGGAAAAATATATAGGAGTTTACAAGTGTGCTTTACAAGGAAATAGATATAGGAATTAACTAGGAGAATATCTCCTAATTATACAAGGATGGTCAACTATATGAAATAATCAAGTAAATCACCTAATTAACTTTGAAAATAAATCTCCTTGATTTGTTAGGTTAACTCACGTGAACAAAAAAGAACTGAGATTATAGCCCTATCATTTTACATAATGAAAGATTAAATACTGCCACTCCAGGGAAATAGGCACATTTGCCGAATCTCATTAAATATTGTGTTTTCTTTACTTTATGTGCAGCTTCATATTCCCTCATTAGCTTATTTACAAAAATATACAAATTGAGAGGAGCTAGAACTTAGGGTGCATAATTGAGAAGCTCAGCTCCGTTGGTCATGTACGGCTGTGCTGTCCAATACCGACCAAAACAAAAACAAAAATTGTTGCCGTCCAAAGCTTCCAACCAGAAAAAACAAAATTGGGTTCAGCAGAAAAATATCTAAAAGATGACCGTTGGACCCAAAAGTCAAAAAAGCTAGACAACTCAGAATTCAAATATAGCAAGCAAGGCAAGCCATTCCATGTAGGATCATGAATATATTCACAAGCCTCTCTTTGTCTGAGAGTTCTTGGAAACACAAAGAAAAACTGATTGTAGGAGGGAAGAGGAAAATGGTCTACAGCAAAAGGACTTCTTGTTGTTGACTCTTGTCAGACTGAAGCTGACACAATAATGCATTGCATTTTTCATACCACCCATCAATATATATTAATGACTCATTTGACTGAAATATCATCAATATATAAAGATGAAACTGATACATCTGTTGCTGCCTTCTGTTCTTAACTCATTTTGCCATTAAATTGAAGTAGCTTTTCTGATGTGTTAATAATAGTGCAATGCAAGTAGGACTTCATTGTTAGTTTATTAGGACCATTCTTGAGTGAGGGAAACTATTTTCAAAAAGATACTGTTTGCCTCATTCCCGGTAAGGAGATACTCCTTCATACGAATCATAGTTTAAAATATATGCAAAAATAATTTATCAAAAACATAAAAATAAAAATTGATGCACACATGTCACACTGCTATTGACATGAATGTAGCAGGAACTTATATGGTTCAAAATGCAAATATCAATTCCCATATTGGGTATCTGTATTTTGTAAGATTTCTGTTAAAATGCAGGTCCAACAATTTATAAATCAATCCTACCACAAGACATCCTAACTTCATTATAGTTCATCAAAACCTGAACCTGGTCGCAAAGCACACTTTAGGAGACAAGGCATTATAGGTTAAACTGAAGCTGTCACCTAGTGCATGTAAAGAGAATTGAAAAAAGCAACAAAATGGGGCTGCCATCATTCTACTGTAACAAAGAGCAAGACATATAACTGCATAAAGAGAAAAAGAGAACCATCATCATTCATCATCATTAATTCAATGCTTTGTTTTCTGACAGAAAATGAGATGACTTAAAATAAATTAATGAAAAAAATAAATAAAGTAATTGAAGTTGTTCACCAGCTGAAGAACAGTAATCAACTGATAATAGAAAGAGAAGAAATTACAATAAGTAAGAAATAGACAGCCCCACTGATCCCCAAGAAACATATGTACAAGAGCCTAGCTCTCTCTCTCTCTCTCTCCCTGAAAATTCCCTGCTTATGGAGTTGGGAGCACCTCTATCAATTCTTCCAAGGATCAGGATCCAATGCTTCATGATGAAAATGGGCTATCTCCAATCGAAATCCTCTCTTAAATTTAGAATTTTTTTAAAAATAAACCTTGGATCTATACTGATGGGCTACTGAAACCTACTCTGGCAGGTGAGGAAGGAATCATTCATCAAGATCATGCGTTTGTCAGTCCTATCCATGACTTGTCTCAGATATTTGACTCCAGATCACCTGGCTTGTTTCCTATGTCAGCTGAGATAGAGTTTTCCTTCACAGATTCAATATCCATGCTGGTCGTACGACTCTTTCTGTTCCTTCGATCCTGAAGTGTACAAGTTCAAAATAAAATTCATAAGATCGCCCAAATTTTGATGAGCATGGTAACAAATAATAGGACAATTTGGTCATTACAACCAGCAAAATGGGAAAGAAAACAGAGGGATATGAGGCAATAACGAAGTAAGCTAGGAAAGGAGTTTTGTCATTTTAAAAGACTAAAACTGACAATTATTTCGAATAAGTAAAGCCAAGCCATTCGTGGTACTAAACTAGGAACTCACAAATCCAGAACAATTCAAAGGAAGAATACCAAAGCTATGCAACTCAACCAAAGTGAATATTAGTCCCAACTAATTGGGGTCTAATGTTCACCACTCCACTATATAAGGCCATTTCTCCGCTACATCTTCTAATGATCAAACACAAATTTCTAAAGGAAATTGCACCTACTCCACATTTAGATAAGTAGTCTTATTGTCTCGTGAAAATGGATGGAATAAAATAAAGCAACAAAACTTATTTCCAGGGTAAGATGAAGATTAGAACCTCGCGAAATGGGTATTCATCAGCTTCAAGCATACGTACAACCTGGCTCATTTTGGGTCTGTTCTCTGCATCATGATCAACACACCTAAGTGCAACCAAAAGGGCACGTTTTAAGGCACGTGTACTGGGTTTAACTTCAAGGTTTGGATCCACAACATCCTCTGATCTTCTTGCACCTACCATCAATTTTAGCCACTCAACTAGATTGACCTGCCATGAGTATTAAGAAATGCTTCTCAAAAATCTGTACATAATAATAAAGCTTTTGATAACCAGGAAGAACCCTGCATCATGAGGATGAGAATGAGAAAGAGAGGGAGGACTGTTGAAGGAAGATACTCTCAAAAATAATAAACAATGGTTTTGAAATTCCGAACCTCATTAGCAGGCCGGCCATAGTCCACAGGGTCCCTTCCAGTAACTGCTTCGAGCAGGAGGACACCAAAGCTGTAGATGTCGCTCTTCTCATTTAACAAGCCAGTATTAGCATATTCTGGTGCCACATAACTGCACGATGAACAGAAATTTTTGGTCCTATCAGAAGATACTTTGTAGATAAATTATAATATGTTAAAAATATAAGAATTTTCATACCCAAAAGTCCCCATCACTCTAGTTGTGATGTGACTTTCACCTGAACCCAAGAGTTTGGCCAATCCAAAATCAGAAACCTTGGCATTGAACACATCATCAATCAAAATGTTGCTTGATTTTATATCTCTGTGGACAACTTTTGGTTCTATAGCTTCATGTAGATAAGAAAGCCTGCAATTCATATGTAAGTCATTTGTCCATTGATTAAGATCCAAAAATTAAATAATAAAACTATCATATAAAACACATTTCAGTGAAAGATAAAAACTTACGCTTTAGCAGTACCAAGAATCACCTTCATGCGGGCCTCCCAAGTAAGGGTGCCATGTTGGAGCATGGCCCCATGTAGCCATTGTTCTAGGTTGCCATTGTTCACATATTCATATACCAGCATCCTGTGCAAATTGCAACAGATAGCAGCTTAGCAAAGAACAACAAAAACTGAACCAAAACACAAATGTGAAGCTATACACTAGGCAGAAAGAGAGGGGAACATTAGACAGAAGCCCTCCTAATGTGAAAAATATTATTTTAGTAGACAAGCCTAAGTCATTAGGAAAAATATAAGTAATTTAATATTAAAATAAAAGGTTAATAATACCTGTGAACCCCTTCTATGCAGTAGCCCAGGAGCCGCACCAGATTTTTATGCCGAACATGACCTATGGCCTCCACTTCAACCCTAAATTCTTTCTCCGCCTGCCCCCTGTATACCAGATCAAAAACGCAACAATTAGAAAAGAAAAAGAAATTTACATTATAGGTTTCCCAAAAGCATGGTGATAACAAAGATGGTGCATTTGAGTTTATATCCTTACAAATTATTTAAGAGCTTTTTCACTGCCACATCAGTTCCATTGATCAGCCTGCCCTTGTAAACAACCCCATATCCACCCTCTCCAAGCACATTTTCTGCAGAGAAACGATTTGTAGCAAACTGCAGATCCCTAAGAGTAAACCAGTGGCCCCACCCAAGATGAGAAACTTCTGGCAAGCCAATTAAAGGAGAGGCTGTTACAAGTCCTCCATATGACAATGACGACTGCTTTCGCACATTCCCAGAGCTTCCTTCTTCCCCTGACTGTGAACTACATGCCCTCTCATGATGATAAATTGAGCTGCACTGACTCATGTTATCAGGATCACTTGATTTGCTCATGCCTAAATGAACTAACATCTTCTCTGAATTCTTGTCACTTGCTTTCTCATGTACTGAAAGAAATAAATTATCAGGATGATCGTGGGTACTCTGTGCCCCAACCTTATCAACATTGATATCTTTAGAGACATTTGGTATTTGGGTGACTGGGAACTTGTCCAGTGATCTTTGAGATTTCCTCCGAAATGTAACCCATATGGATAAGAAACATAGGATTGAAACAATAAATGCGCCAACACATATACCAATTACAACCCATAGTTTTAAACCCAAAAATCCTATCTTCTTGGATAATTCCGCATTCAAAGAACTTCCGGATGACATTCTTATCCTCTGGATGCTATATATCGAACTTGGCTTGGTGTTCTAACTTTCAGTGCCAGAAAAAAAAAAATTAAGACATTCCAACCTGGACATGAGAAACAAATCATGTAACTCAAAGCACGTGGAAAGGGTCACAGATATCTGAAATTTCTAATTTCTAAGATGTGATTTTGCTGAAAAATTCTGCAGGTAATAAGCAAGATATTGGCAAAACTAGTTAATTTGTCTTTAGCTAACCCATCGCATCTTATTCCTATGTAACACTCAAATTCCATAATAGATAAATAGATAATCCTGCTAAATTCAATTTGAAAATATCAGATTCTTAACTGTCTTCAAATATTAATCATATTAATGAAGAACCAAAGGTGGCCAAAAGAAAGTAGAATCTGATACAATAACTGAGAAGCTTGATGCTTGATTATTTTTAAAAGGTTTAAGAAGCTTGATTACACTGGCATTAATAGTTTCATAAGAAAACAGTGAGTGAATACAAGATAAAACGCCGGCAACACTATAAATTCCAGATTCCATGTATAAAGCAAGCACATGGCCATGAACCGCCAACAGACAAATTAAATTCCAAGTCTTCATAAAAGAGAAAGGGAAAATCTCAAACAGCATCACTTATGATCCAAGCAAGAGACCAATAAAGAGAAATGTGAGTGAGTCTGTGTAAAAAGTGTTTGAAAGAAGAAAGCATTTACCTTTGTAGCGATCTAAGCTAGCCTCCTTGATCTTCTTCCTTGAGAACCCAGAGAAGAAAAGAAGGGGCTTCTTTTCTTACCAAGACAGACTCAATAAGCATAGATAGGCCAATGCAGACCTGAAATAACTAGAACCCACCAAAACCCAGATGTCCAAAAAGGCAAGGTTTCCAGAGGAGTAGTTTACAAGTAGAGGGGGATGTGTCCTCAAGTGGGCCAAAAAGAATTCAGAAAAGCATAAAAATAAAAATAAGTAAATAAATAAGAAAAGAAAAAAAGAAGGAGAGGTAAGCCAGACAAAAATCTAATCTTTCAAGAGAAAATGAAAATGTGGGGGAAGGGGAGAGAGAAAGAAAGGGAAGGAGTGAATTTATATATGTAAAATATGGGGTGGATTTGAGAGGAGCACAAAAGAAAAGGTGGGTAAAATGGTTGGTGGGTGTTTTGTCTGTGTGAAGGAGAGGGGCCTCCAAAGCAAAGCTGGAAAGGAAGCTTGGCTTGGTTTGCAATGGAGGAAACCAGAGAGAGAGAGAGAAAGAGAGAAACAGTAAAGGGAAAGCAAAACTAAGGTGAACAGAGATGGGGCATTTATAGCTGGGTAAGAAAACAAATTGATTAAGCCAACAAAAGTAAAGTGGAAAACATGTAGAGAGGGAGAGAGAGAGACAGTCAACCCAACCCAACACTAAAACAGGAGGGAACTGCAAATCTAGCTTGCCCTAAGGTTTAGTTACCAAACTGTCCTCATGTCTGAAACCAAATCCTGTTTAAAATGAAATCTTAAAATATTTCATTTTCAGGGAAAGTAATAGCCTGTCATTGCATAATTAGCAACTGACAGACAAATTGGAGGTGTGGAGGTCCATAAAACTTATCAATTAGGCATTAACAACCTTGATTACTTTGTCAATTCTTCCTTTCCCTTTATTTTTTTATTTTTGTGCTTTTGGTAGCAAAGCAATGAACAACACACCATATGCTTTACTAGATGAAAAGATTTGTTGTTTTTTTTAATCCAACTTTGAGGGCCAAACCAATGATCTACTTATCTGTACTCTGTAGCTGTAACACCTCCACATTTTTTGGAGTTCTTATCATTTCAATTAATTACTTTTATAATAAGAAAAATGTTCAACAATTTGTTCTTCTTTTTGGTAAACAATTTTCAACCATTTGTCTAGGTTAGGTGATTGGATCAAACTTCTAATTATATGGATAAGGTAATATTTTGTTGCTAAAAAAATAATGTCTTAACTCTTGCTTTACAAACCATTTAGAATGTATACTTGGAAAACAATAACAATGATTATTTTTTAATGATATATTTGAGAAAAAAGAAAGAAAAAGAAATAATGAATTTAAATGTCAATAATCAAAGTCAGCATTTAGGCTTCTCAAATTCAAAGAAAATTTAACATGCCATGGGTGGAAATTTATTTCATGAAACAAGCATGTGAATTGTACCCCATGAAAAACATATTGTCTAATACGGTGAGCATCATTTGTGCTTCTCATATCGCTAGGTGAACACCCCAATGAATGCATTAGTGTTAATACATTATCCTTTAACCAAAAACATACGTAAATAAGACTCCCTTGTACGTAAATAAGAAGTTAATATTTGTATGTACGTGTATCTTTATTCTTTTTGTGAAAATTAATATTAATTTGTTGTAGCGATACAAATTTGTTAGTTCTGTTTGAGCCAAACCTCACACCACATGTGGTTTTAAGCCATCAAATTAAGATTTTGAAGAATCCTTGTGATAAATCTTGGTCACTCTATAATCCAAAAGATGGATTGTCGAATCTGAGTAAAATTATATTCGTATCTCAAGAATTCTTGTTATTATAAATTTGGGTCAATCAATAATTTAAAACATGGATGTCTAAATTTTAATGAATTTATATATGTATCTCAATAATTCTCCTTGTGAGAAATTTTTTTCACTCTATAATCCAAAAGATGGATTACAGAATTTGAGTATATTTATCTCCGTATCTCAAGAATTTAATGTAGAACTATCAAGATAATGATTTCAATAATTGATGTAATTCAAGAAGAAGAGGAACCACTATAGATATAGATGCATTACCAAATCTGAGTAAATTTATGTATGTATCTCAAGAATTTCATAAAGAGTTATCAAGATAAAGATATTTCAATAATTGATGTAATCCAAAGCGAGAAATCGCTATAGATTTCTTTGAAGCGGATGTCGTTGAAGTGCTGACATACAATAATTTTTCCATGAACAACATGTAAGATTTGCATTCTAATACAAACTCTAAAGATGGTCTTCTAATCACTTAAGGATAACTAGTCCAATGTCAATTAGGATTACAAGGATCGATTTAATTTAAGACTTGATATATGACAGTTTTATATAAATACAAGTGCTTAAGGTTTCCTATTTCTACATGGATTGAGATACCTAATCCTTTTGGTTAAAGGAGTTTAAGTAATCTATGATGAGGAGGATTCTTAAACTAAACCTATAAAAGGGAGGTCCTGTGCTATCGGAAAACTACTCATATTAATCTCACCCCATCAAGAGAGAGTTAAAGATCCGGATAGCATAGAGAAATTCCTGCTTCACAAAACCTGCCGACACCGCCGCACCTGCCGACACCTGCTGCATCCTCGCCGACCAGCTGCCGAAATGCCAATGAACAGCCCCTGCACATAAACTGGTCAATCACAAAACTTCCAAAGCAAGTCATGTCTCGATCAAGGTGTGTATGTGTTAAGTTCATATGTATACTTATTCAAGACTTACACAACAATCCAGACACCATGACACCCTCTCTTGGTTGATTCCATTGTTGTCATCTTATTTCATAGTAGCATGCTATTAGGCTTGTTGTTTCAATTTCAATACAAATAGATGCATAGTCTCCCAAATAACAAACTAGGGTTTCTCTTTTGTTTCTCCCGTCTAACTACTTCTGTAAGTCTACTTATTGCTTACTCACTAATATTTTCTCAGAGCTAGCTGTAATTCTTATCCAACTTTATATTTTTTAAAATTCATGGAAAGATATTATATTATATGAGTTTGGACGAAGCCAACAAAATTATTTAACAACATGTTACAACGGTTCTGAAGGGTAAAATTGTCAATTACAACTTGATTATTTGACTAAACCTAACCCTGTAAACTTTTAACAGAGCAATTATAGTTTATAATAAACGAACGTGCCTTTCTTAATTACCATCATGGCTTGGGACTTGGGGTCTTATAAAGCCCCCAATTGGGAGAAGGAACAGAGTCTTTGATTTGAAGTCTAAACTTTTGGTTAAAGTGTGCCCCCAGCCAAATTCTTTTCAATTCCTTTTTAGATTTCAATCAAATAAAATATTTGGGGTACATTTTATTATGCTAAGCTAACCCAAAACTAAAAAGTAAACCAATTGAGCCTTTCCAAAAGATTTATAAAAAATATATAAAAAAAGCAACCAATTAGATTCATGTCAAAGGGCCCAAACAGAGATATGTGAGCCCAAATATCGATTTGAATGGCCAATCCCATTCTTCCAATTTAAAAATAGGAAAAATTACCGTAAACTCCTCAATTTATAGGGTCGATTGCAAGTTCATACCCGATTTTAGAGACATTTATGAGTACATACTCAACATCACGAAAACTTACTAGTACATACCCTCCATTAGCCATACCGTCAGAAAATTCGTTAAATGCTTACGTGTCAAAAGTGTGATCCATTTTTTGATGACGTGGACTTCCACGTGGACAAAAAACTAATAAAAAATTATTTTAATGTTTAAATTATTTTTAAAAATTAACATATTAAATGAAAAATAAAAAAAAATAAAAAAACTACTCTTTCTCTGTTTATCATATTCTTTTAACGGAGGGCTCTATCTATCAGATTACTTTTAAATTTCACATTTCTTCATCACTTTGTTGCCCTACTCTGCACTTCCATTTGCATGGATCCACAGTTGGATCTGTTCAAGAGCTTACAGTTGCTCAGATCTGGTGGTGGAGATGGCCGGTGAGGGTGGGCCACTGGGTTGCTCAGATCTGGTGGTGGAGATGGTCAGTGAGGGTGGGCCACGGGGTTGCTCAGATCTAGTGATGGCTGGGGTTATGGGTTCCTGGGTGTGGGTTTTTTTTTCAATGATGTCAATTCTTTGTTTGATTGAAGTAATTGTCCAGAATTTTCTTCAATTGATATGGCATTTGTTGATTCAAAGGTTAATTTTTCTTCGATTTTTGGTAATTACATATGAGAGAGGGAGATCTAGAATGAGGGCTAGGGGCAGCTGGGTGGTACATACTCAACTCAAAGCCTCAAACCTGCTTGCTTCTGCAACCGAGGCCTTGTTCCTCGCTGCCTCCAACTCAACCCTCACGTCTCTCTCCGCCAATGCCATCTCCTTGACCAAGCCCACTAATCTCACACAACCCCCATAACTCAAATGAGCCTTAACACCCTCCACGTATTCCACCATCGGATCACACATCTGCGCGCCCAAATCCTGCAAAAGCTCCTCCACATCGCTCTCCACCGAGCCCAGCACCGCACCCATTTTGTGAAACGCCGCTCGGAGGAGCTTTAGTACTGAAATCCAAAAGGTCTGGTGGCCAACAGTGGATAGATAATCAATCGATTTGTGGAAGAACTTGTGGAGGTAAAGTCGGCGATGAGTGAGGGTTTGGACCATGTGGCTTTGGCGAGCGTTGACTTGAGGCTTGATTCGTTTGAGAATCAGAATCAGCTGATCTTTTGCTTCTCCATTACAAGCTTGCCTGCCATGGCGACCTTGGCAGCGCAGATCTCTTCTTTCACAGAGCGACGGTTCCCATCCGACCAAGTCGTGAGTGGCGAAGGGACTAGTTTATGGCTGGAGAATTGTGGTTTTGGTGAGGAGAATTGGGTTTTTTTTTTCTGGGTTCGTGTTTTGGGTTCAGAGAGAGAGAGAGAGAGAGAGAGAGATTTATTAAAACAATTTTAAAATAATTTAAACAGGAAAATAATTTTTTATTAATTGTTGGTCCACGTGGAAGTCCACGTCATCAAAAAATGGGTCTCATTTTTTATACATCAGCATTTAACAGATTCACAAACGGTTTGGCTAACGGAGGGTATGTACAAGTAAGTTTTCGTGATGTTGAGTATGTACTCATAAATGTCTCTAAAATCGGGTATGAACTTGTAACCGACCCTATAGGTTGGGGGTTTACTGTAGTTTTTCCTTAAAAATATTGATTTAAATATTTTAAATGTTTTGATGGTGAGATTGACCTCCTCAAATAACCTCCTCACTTTAAACTCCTCATTGTAGCCTCTCCTGTGCTTTTACTTTCATTAGGCCATCTCCAACTCATGGGGCCAAACCAAAAATATCTCAAATTTTAGCCCAAAAATTCTTCTAACCCATAAAAATGAAGGGGCCAAAATTTGGGAAAACCCAAACTTAGGGCCAAATAGTAGTCCAGGTATTGGCTGGAGTGAAAAAAAAATTTGGTGGCCCCCACTGCAGCTGGCGCAGCCCATGTGCAAAGGAAGGACTAGTGGGCCCCGTGCGTTGCTCTGCTGCTGTGGACTTTGACATCATATGGACAGGTGGCGTGCTTGGGTGATGTTGCCGTTAGAATCCAATGGCAACAATTCAAAGTTCTTTTTTTTTTTAATAAAAAAAATTCTCCGCGAACTAATGGCTGATGTGCTTCATGTATTGGCTAGACACGTGGCTTCTGTGCTTTTTTTTTTTTTTTTGCAAATTCCAAATAAGTCAAATGCTGTTTTTTTAAAATTAAAAAATCTAATATTAACTTAAATCAAGGATCTAGATTAAATCTAAGTTCTTTTATTGGTAAAAAAAAATCCAACGACTGAAATATAAATCCAACGGTCAAAATAATATTTTAAATTAATCTAGATCAGATCCAATCTCAAAACTCACTCCAAACTCTATTAATCTTTTATGTTGTGTGTTTTCTTTTGGAATAAAATTATATTTGTGGAATTTCAATTTTTTAAGGTCAAATTGTTCAAAAAATTAAATTATGAAGTTATTTAAAAAGATTAAATGAAGAAAAGTTATCCATAAAAAAAAATTAGACTTAAACCATTCTTAAACAATTTAATAAAACTCAAATAATTACTTTTTGGAGGGGGAAAATTTGGGTTTAGCCCCAAATGGGTTGGAGAAGGCCTTAGCATCTAAGGTCCGTGGTTCAAGATTTAGGAGTTTGAAAATGTGTTTCAAATTGCAGTCTCATGTTTGGTAAGTGTATTCTTGGGTTGGGAATGTAATTATGAACTCATGGGTATGGATTTCCCATGTAGGGAGAATTTCATACTCTTGGCTCACATTGGGAAACTTTTCTCTCCATTTGGGAAAGCATTTAATGCAGTCTTTTTGGACTAACTTACTCATGTTATTATTTTTAAATACCTTTTAATAATAAAAAATCAAAGATATTGTTGGAAAATTGAACAACTTTTTATTCCTAATACTATACCAACCAAACATGAAAATGAGAGAAAATGACATTTCACAATCCTCATTCCTCAACGTTGACAAATATAGAAATGAACATCCTTCATTCCCATATCGTAAGATTAGATATGAAAAGTTCATACTTAAAAAGTTCAGTCAGTGAATCAAACCAGCCTAATGGATTAGACCAAAATGGATATGATTTTTCACTGCACATGCTTGTCACATGAGGTGACTTTATTATTTTTTATAATTATAATTTTATTTTGTCTTTCTTTTATAAAAAAAAACATGTGACATTTATATAACATAAATGACCCCCGTCACTTTCTAGTCAGTAGGCTCGAATCTACTTTATCTGTCACCTTACGCCTCCATTCCCTGTTATTATCAGCCATTGCTGTTATGGTATTTTATTTTTAATTAATTATTCTATTAAAAAGAATTCGTTAATTGAGTGTGTGGAGTGGAGAAGGAATATTTTTCATGCTTCGGGGCTTGGGGAAGTAGGATTGCAATTTGCACCATAGAAGACAAATTTCTGCATATTCTATCTCTGACTTATAAATTTGGACAAGTATATTCAGAGATTGAACATTATATCTTGAACTGCTGAAACCTGGAAGTTGTCCATGCACTACAGTACTTCACAGATGAAATCATGAAAATATTGCCCATGAAATATAAAGAAACCTAGAATATGAGAAAAATGCATAATAACATTTTGAGGAAACGTAATAACATGAGAGACTCTCATATAACGAGGAGATAGAGATCACTTTTTGATATCTCCAATCAATAATATAATGACACGTCGAATAACTTTTTCACGTATCTATTTGTGCTTAAAAACACGCGCCATCCCATTTTTGCTGTGAGCTTCTCTTTGCCAAATCATGTTGGGCCATTTTTATCAAAAGTGGTGAGAAACTCATACTGTTGATTAGAAAAAGGGTTTAACTTAATTCATAAATCCGATAAATTGGAAGTTGAATTACTACTAAATGGTGATTTAAATCCAAAGGGACCAAATGGTGATTTAAATCAATATTAGAAAAAGTTTCAAGTTCAAATCATTCGGACTAATAATGATACGACTTGAGATTAGGTTGTTACAAATATGACTAGGATAAAAGACACCCTTAATTGAGAGTGTGAAAACACTTATGTTGAAGATAATTATTTATACCATATTTGACAAGCCAGTTATTCTGCAACACATGAAACATGGGACCCACAAAGGGAGCTCACAGAGCCCAGTAAAAGTACTGAGGCCCATAAGCAACCATTGGCAGTAGGTGAGCCCTTCGGCAACCTACCTTGTTGATCCGGCTAAAGAAGGCGCCTCGAAAGCTACTTCTTACACGAACACGTGGCATCAACGATAATAATTCTAAGTGAGAAGATAAGATCATTTGACTTTCTAATATTTGTCTTGGGTCTTTGTTGTGCCAACTCATCAGATACTCCTGCATCAGTTGCCTAATTTGAAGCTTTAGGCCAAGGTTGTAGGCACCACGTATGATTGTCAGTTTATGGGCATAAGACAACTGGAATTCACCATATATGTAGTTTCTCCTATTTATGTTACAAATATTGTGGGTAATGGGTTTTAGCCTCTCCATAAAAGGGAAGGATTGCCCACAACAAGCTTGTTGTCACTGGTCCTATATAATCATGAATTTCTCTATGGATAAATATTGAAGTCACGTGATGAAAAATATAGACTTATAAATGTATAGATTTGGTGATATAGTAGATTTATCTTTCTCATTACGTGTTGAAGTCATGTGATAAGAGAGATTCATGAATACGATTGAATTTATCTATCTCGTTAAACGTTCAAGTCATGTGATAAGAGAGATAGACTCATAAATATATACAACTAATGATAACACAAATTTATCTCTCTTATTACGTGTTGAAGTCACATAATGAGATATTCATATACAATTGGTGATAGAACAGATTTTCTCCACCTTTAAGAATACTCTCACTCATGGTGTCATGACAAAGGGCAAGGAAGGGCAAACACTATTCATGTGAATAGTGACTGCCCTACCATTTTTATTTTGGCTTTGCACCTATTGATATGGCCAATAAAGGCAAGCACTATTCACATAAGATTTGAGGAAAGAAATTTGTATGGAATTTTGGTGTGGGAAGTAAAGAACATAATTAGATATTTATAAATAAATAAAAATCTGAATTTTTTGGTTTTTTTTTTTGTATTTAAATTAGTTACTAACGTCAACATGAGATCATCAAAGTCAGGCAATTCTTGCCTTTAGAATGGCATCAATAAATGGTACCTATTTTTGCTCGAACTGCCTTTCAATGTTAGGGAACTTATTCCAAGCCTGGACTCCCTTTTACCATGGCAAATGAGCACCGATGGAAGTGCTCTAAGACTTTAACCAATCCTCGGCTGGAAAAGAAAATACTCTTCTGTAAACTTCTTGGATGAAGAAAATACTCCTCTCATTTCTGATTCTCTAGCCCTCCTTCTAGGCCTCAAACTCCTTAACTTTTATAGGCCCAGCCCAGCTCAATTCTAAATCCTAACTTTGGAACTTGCTACGGGAAAAGGGAAGAAGATAAGCATTTGCTTGCACTTGCACGACGACTAGTTTTATATTTTTCATTTTACTTATATAATATATCTGTCACATTCCATTTTCTTTATATGAACCTCTAAATTTTACTAACATCACCACTTTTAGAGATAAACCCAAAGGAAACATGAAGATCTTGTAGCCATGAAAGTCTCAGTTTTTTAAAACCAATTTGCTGCTTTCTTCCATATATGTCCCTCCCTCCCTGTTACATTCCAATAAGATGCTCATTTCTTGGATGCTTGCACGAGGCCTTCTAAAAATATTCCAAGTTTTTTTTTTAAAATCTGTCTCCCACATCCCTCCCATTATCCATGCCAGCCTTGGTCTTCTTTATTTTAACATGGAACATAGTGAAGCTGTGTTATTTTATAATATACGTATATACGTACGAGAAGGTGTACATGAGCATAACATTAATATTATTTTACTTAAATGATTAACAGAACCATCACTTGGTTTACTGAGAAATGTTTTATTTTGTGTGTCAGAAGAAGCCTGAACACTCATTTGGATGCAAAATAAAGGATTAAGTACTGTATCATATGTTTGCATGTGCATTTTTTATATTTTAGCTCTATTTGCATCTGGAATGCTACCTAGCATAAGGGAAGGTTATATCTTCTACTCACCATTTTCTACTAATCATTCATCCTGTGATAGCTTGCACTTGAAACAAAAATGTTTGCTTCGCAATTAATCATTCATCCATTGGGTTTCTACAGCAAGGAATATATCTCATCCTGCCATTATGAATCCAATCATTTGAAGCTGAGATTAAGCCACTTCATTTAAAAATAATAATAAGAATCTAGCAGCTTTGCACATGGATTGATGTATAGCAATTTTAGTTTTTCTCACATTTTATGCACAATGTAGCATTTGCCTATTAGGATTCGGAAAATCGAAATCAAGTTACATCTTAGTATGAATGTGATGATTGTATTGTATGAGATATGACACTCTTAATTAAATGGAAGTTCTATAACCTTCATTATTAGAAGTTACAGAAATAAAACAAAGCAGATAATTGGACATATGAAGTTCTGAAGTTTTGCAGACTGCTGCAGAATTTGGTCTGTTGCTTCATCTGCTGCCTTCTCCCTGTTACTTTCTCTTATGCAACTCTCCTTCCAAAAGGTCATGAAGAGAGAAACAGTTATATGGTGGTGTTGTAGATGCTCATATGAATGTCACTGTTTGCAAAGTTTGCTCTGTTGGGTCAGTTGGGTTGATTTTTGAAATGTCCTCTCTTCTCCAATGTGATTAGCACCTTTGCTTTGCCTCTAAATTCCAGTCCTTGCTTTTGTTTTTTCCATGACAAGATGAGTTTTATCAGCATTTTTTGGATGAATCTAAGCTGGTGAAAACAAATGCCAATGACGTTTTTCCCATTTCTTACAGTAGATTCAGTTCAGTTGTAAGCAAATTATAAGTAATGTGAATCTATTCACGTGCAAATTTTTACTCCAAGAAATTGTTGATGCATTTGCACGGCTGACAGCCAAGTAAGTTTCATAAAAATAACCACATTAACAGAAATCCTGTTTCACAACAAGTGTTACAAATGCGCTTCTCTCTCAAGTTTTCAGTCTCACTTCCCGGGAACAAAGTTTGTGGCATATGACCAAGCATTGTTGTTAACAGGGTCAGACAAGTGGTCAGCTAAGTTCTCAATTGGTCCCTTCCCTGTAACAATGGCCTGCACAAAGAAACCAAACATGGAAAACATGGCCAGTCTTCCATTCTTGAGCTCCTTCACCTTCAGCTCAGCAAAAGCCTCTGGATCCTCTGCAAGACCTAATGGATCAAAGCTCCCTCCTGGGTATAATGGGTCAGTGATCTCCCCGAGAGGCCCACCTGCAACTCTGTAGCCTTCCACTGCACCCATTAAGATAACTTGTGTGGCCCAGATGGCCAAAATGCTTTGGGCATGGACTAAGTTTGGGTTTCCCAAGTAGTCTAGCCCACCCTCACTGAATATCTGGGCTCCAGCCTTGAACCATACAGCCTCACCGAACTTGACCCCGTTACGGGACAAGAGTTCGGGGAAAACGCAGCCCAGAGCACCGAGCATGGCCCATCTTGAGTGGATGACCTCAAGCTCACGGTTCTTGGCAAAGGTTTCTGGGTCAGCTGATAGCCCAGCAGTGTCCCAACCGTAATCACCCGGGAATTCTCCAGTGAGGTAAGAAGGAGCCTCACCAGAGAACGGGCCCAAGTATTTGACACGGTCAGGGCCGTACCACAGGCTTCCGGATGATACATTTTTTTTGGGCTTGGCTGCAGTTTTGCGCATGGTGACTCGGCCCTCGCCAAGAAGGTTAGATGCAGAGGGACTAAGCTTCACAGCTTGGCCAGCAAGAGAAGGGGAGGAGAGACCCATTGTTGAAGAAGCCATTTGAGAAAGTTGATAGTGTATTGACTCTTTAGTCTCCCAGACAGACAGTGTGAGAGAGGGCTGAGTGCTTCTTCTTGTTGTTGTTTTGGTAGAGACGTTGGTGGGTGTATGTATAGGTTTGAGGGTCCATGGTGTCCTTATCTTTGTGATATCTCCATCTCTTTTCTGATTGGTGAAAATGATGTTCAAGGATTTTCAAGACGGATCTCTTCGTTTGAGCTTTGATGCTTTCCAGTTGGCTTCATATGCTCCACTACTTTACATTGCTCTGAATAAGCTCTAGCCAATTGAATTTAGTCAGTACTGTTTGTGGTGAGAAACGTCTTCATTTCTAGGTGGCTTGATGTGTTCCACTAGTTAGGTCTCTAGACATGATAAAATATATCCGTTGATCTCTGCAGCCAATAGAAAATGACCACATACTCTTTTGATGACAGTAGTGACTCTTGGATAATGTGAGATACCTGAGGATGATAATTTGTAACACAACAGAAAATTGGTGATGTGTTATCATCCACAATAGTTCTTCATATGAATCCAGAAATGACAAAGACACTCAGCCTCTCGTTCCTATACTTTTCAACTGTTCGTTGTTACTACTCTGTATGTCATTCTCACCATCATCACTCACTTTTTTTTTAGTACAAGCTATTGGGGATGAGGCTTACACAAATATTCATTTGGATTCTTAAGGGTTTCGAACATCTGCTCACAGATATATAAATTGAAAAGCTCAACTGTAAGACCCGTGTCTTGGGAAGCAAGAACGGTGAAGCGATCATCGCTCGAGGAGGGAAGGGTGATGTGCCTTATATGTGTGGGCACGTCTCTGTCTAGCAGGCCTTTTGGGAGCTCACTGACTTTGGATTCACAGGAATTAGAAGTTAAGCGAATTTGGGTTAGAAGCGATTTAGGAGTGGTGACCCACTAGGAAGTTCTTTCGTGAGTTAAAACAAAACCGTGAGAGGCGGGGGCCCAAAGCGGACAATATCTTCTTTAGGGAGTTGGGTCGTGACATAATGGTATCGAGCGCGACCAGGAAATGTGCCGGCGAGGACGCTAGGCCCTAAGGGGGTGGATTGTAAGACCCGTGTCTTGGGAAGCAAGAACGGTGAGCAATCCCACATCCCTCGAGGAGGGAAGGGTGATGTGCCTTATATGTGTGGACACGTCTCTATCTAGCAAGATGCCTTTTGGGAGCTCACCTGCTTTGGATTCCTTTAACTCCGAAGTTAAGCGAGTTTGGCTGAAAGCAATTCCTGATGGGTGACCCACTGGGAAGTTGTTCGTGAGTTCCTAGAAACAAAACCGTGAGGGCGGGGGTCCAAAGCAGACAATATCTTACTAGGGGAGTCGGGTCATAACATTAACCAACTGAGTTATACCTACTGACACTCACATATTTAATCCAACCTAAAATGTCTACTAACATAACAATTCATTTAGACAAAGTAGTTAATAATATTGTTATTTATGTCCCCACATGTCATTTCCATCTCTACTTTCGATTTCTTTATATAAAAATATCTTTATACTCCCTTTTTATTCAACAATTGTCGTCAATGAGATTATGAGTTAAGATTTATTTTTAAAAAAACACTAGATGTGATTATAAATGGTCGTTAGTAACATTATATGCACTCTTCTTGAGCATAATATGTCACATATCATTTTAATCCTTATTAATATATACTCTACTCTACAGTATACTATTAAATCTCACAGATTGGGATTGGTAAAGAGATAATCTCGTACTAGAGTTAGAAGTAAAGATGAATATCAGTGAATTGAGAGACAGGTGAAACAGTCTACAAGTTGACACAGATAAGGCCTTAATTAAATGAGAGGTAAAGAGAGATTTAATGGGTTTCTCTCATGCCATGCAGATCTTGATGACCACTAGAATTATACAGTCTAATCCAATTTTTCTGCAGCTTTGTACTTAAATGGCCCTTGCAATTCAAGAACCTCTTAAGCCTCTTTTGCAATCTCTTCGCTAATATATTTTTCGTGTCGGTGAAAGCATATGCGAATGAGGCTTTTCAATTTCTTGCAATCTCTTCGCTTCAATATATTGCTGATTCATTGAGTTGTGTGAACAAGAACATTAAGCTTTTTATAAGTAAATTGTTACTATGAACACTTAAATCATGTGACGATATATTCCTTTGCATCAACCATCAAGTTTCATCAACATAATTAAGCACACTAGAAGCAAAAAAAAAAAAATCCCAATATTAATTCACACAATTGCCAAAACCATTAGAAAAAGCACACTTGTCTCTCAAGCTCCAAACCTCACTTCCCGGGAACAAAGTTTGTGGCATATGCCCAGGCATTGTTGTTAACAGGGTCAGCCAGGTGGTCAGCTAAGTTCTCAATTGGTCCCTTCTCTGTACCAATGGAATAAAATATCGATGATATTTCCGATATCATCGATATTTTTCCACCAACTTTCATACACCCAGAGATATATCAAAGAGAGAGCCAAGAGTTGCTGCCGCGGGGCTTTTAGAGCTTATGAAGGTGTTGCTGTGGAGATTCCGAAGATCAAGTCCATCAGCCAAATCGGTTTTATGACAACAATTCTCTTGCTTATCTTCTCTTTTGTCATGAACTAATTTCTTTTACTAGGGCTACGATGTAGCCTAACCATGAATACTTAATTTTTATAGTTATATTAATTTCTGATTATTATCCCATGTTGAGTATTTGTTACTGTTCTTAATGATTTAAATATCTAGCTAATATTTAATTGATGATCCAAACGGAGACCGAGAGGAGATGTTTGGTGTTTGCTTCTTGTAACAAATACCATGACTTGAATGAGTGCCCGAGAAGGACTAACATGACTCATGCAGTTTTCTTGTAGGTTCTCATAGAACTTAATGGGTTCTTAATTTTCTAAATTCATTGCTCGAGAGAGAGTGGGTTGTTAATTAAGAATACTTTTGGTTGAGCCCGAGATGGGATATCGAAATAAATTAGGAGAAACCAACTGTCAACATGGATAGTAATTAGGGTTAATTGGCTATAAGAATTAAGTGGAATTGGTTATGGTGAAATCGGATGCCCTAGTGTCTCATCAACTTGATTTTCCACCGTTAATTAAATTGTTAGTCTCTTATAAATTGTTTTAGTTTAGTTAAATCAATCAATCTTCTTAAACAATTGTTCAGATAAACTTAAGAATTAATCATAATTGGTAATTAATAGGAAATTACAGTCTTCGTGGGAACGACACTTTACTTACTTCTATATTACTTGTGCGGATTGCGCGCTTGCAATAAAATTCACAACACCCATCATTATAGCATTTCCATGGAATTTGCCCATGTACTCTTTTGGATGAGGGTGATGCTGATGAGAGGGGAATCTGAGACAGGCAGATTATTTGTTATACGATATGCATATCCAACATGAAATTTGTAGCTTGGGGTGGACTGTTACTTCAGCTGCAGGGTCATCATTTGAAATTTGATTTGAGCGTTTTTACAATCCCTGCTACTCTTAGGCCATCTCCAACCCATGATGCTAAATCCAAAATATTCCAAATTTTAGCCCAAATTCTCTCCCAACCCAAGAAAATTAAGGAGCCAAAATTTGAGAAAACTCAAACCATCAGTACTCTAAACAATTTCTTGCATCACATTGTCCATGATTCAAGAGGCGCAGAATAATGACAACAACATTTGAATCAGACGTCAATGGCAATGTCAAGCAACTTTTGGCATGCGAAAAAGCAAGAAAACAATGAATCAAGGCAGGCCATTTTAGATCCTCTTTTTCCTGTGCTTTTCATCTAGAAGCAGCACCCTAATGAGAGGGGGCAAAGCTAAACAACTTTGAGACTTCTGAGAGATCACAATGTCTTATATCTTGCAGAAGCACTCTAAAATGTCTAACAAAATCAACTGGGAAAAAAAAAGCAATTTGTCCTGTCTACATCACTGAAAAATGTGCTGGGTAGATTACTATGGTATTCCTTGGCAATGTGTGTGCTAAGTACCATTAGAATTCGAAGCTTCCATCTTCATAGATCAAGGTTGTTGGTGCTCAAAACTAAAAGGGAAAGTAATGAGACCAACTTACAAGTGATATGGATGATCGAGGGATCGGATCTGCCTTCAGTAATGGCTTCCCTTCGGCAGGTTGGGCAGGATCCGCGCTGAGAAAGAGAAGGAAGCAATCCGTAAAGCCATTAGGCACTAGTGTGGTTCCAGCCAAAGCCCCTCCGATACTCAAGTTAGCTAAAGGAGAGTAGAGTAGGTTATTGACAATGCAATGGCATAAATGTCAAGTAGAAACTCTTACCTTGTATCTGGGGTGAGAGGCTCTTCCTATGTTGCACGGACAGGGGTACAGGGACACGAAAACGCGACACGGCGACATGTCGACACGGGAAATCTTAAAAAACTAGGACATATACTTATATATATATTTTTAAAAAAATGCATATTCAATAACATAAAAACATTACTTTTCTTGGGCAATGCACCTGACAAAACATAAAAAACACACCACATTGACAACTCTCTCTCTCTCTCTCTCTCATGTTTCCTTCTTCTTCTCTCCCTCTCTTTCTTTCAAGAATCTGATTCAAAGTAGGCGTTGTCTTCTTCCTCAAGTGCACAACGCCTTCTTTGTAATACATAAATTTTTCCCTTTTTTTTTTCAAGTCGTGTCTTAACTATGAGTTGACCGTGTCTTGACTGTGGACACGGCGTTGACCGTTGGACACGAGTGTTCGAGATGTGTCCGAGTGTCTAAGTGTCCGACACGCCGACACGGCGGCTTGGCGAAGTTTCCGTGCAACATAGGGCCCTACTTATAGGGAGTTCTGGGTGTTGAGTTTCGATGTGGGACTCATGGGAATAGCCTAGGAAGCTACCACGTGTCCTAGCAAATATACATGGGAGGAACCCGAGAAATCCCTGAAAGATGCCGATTGCTCACTGCAGAAAGAACTTGCCGATCTTAGAATGAGAGCTTTCGTGGCTGGGCCGACCAGTCAGCAATCGGCCTTGGATGCCGAGGGGCCTGCCGATTGCCAGACTGGGTTTTGTCGGTGCGGGCAACTGGGATGTGCTGACCTTACAATCGGTCGTGGGTGTCGATGATACCAACCGTTTGTAAGGCTAGGCTAACCAGTGTGGGCCCTTCTTGGTGTGAGGTCTTTTCCACGTGTCATGGCATGAGAGGCCAATAAGATATGGTACAAACAAAGATAACTCCGAACTGAGAGTGACTGAGTCAGTGGAGTCTTTGCTTCGACATGGAGCAGAAAACTGCCCCCAAAAAAATTAGCATTTGAGAAAACCCAAACTTGAATTTTTTTCGATGCTGCCCACTCAAGCCTGATGAAGCCCATGTGCAAGTAGGTCTGTGACTAGGGCACGCACTGTTGTTGCAGACCTTGTCTCGCCATGTGTCGTGTGCTGGTGAGGTTGCCGTTGGAATCCAACGACACAATTCAAACAACCTTTTTTTTTTCTTTTTTTTAGGGAGCAGATTTTCCACTCTCATTTTCTCCACTTACACTTCCTTTTGCTTTTTAATACTTTTTAATCATTTTTTTTGTTCTTTCTCTTTCCTTTTTACCTTAATCCTACATTAATTTCTTTTTACTTCACTTTTATATTATTTCCTTGTCTTTATACTTAATTTTCCAATTTGCACTCCATTTTCTGGATTTTTTTTCCTTTAATCGAGTAATAAATAATTAACACTGTATATTTGTTTAGGCAAAATTATATGGTCCAAAAACTCATGCCCCAGGAATAAAATTCAACCCATATAGGGTAAGGGTAGAATAGGAAAGAGAAAGAACAAAATTGATTAAAAAAATATTAAAAAGCAAAAGAGAGTGTAAGTGGAGAAAATGGGAGTGGAAAAATCAATTTTTTTTTTATATATAAAATTTCAACAGTAACCCAAATCAATGATTTAGATTAAATCCAAGCTATTTTAACGGTAAAAAAGATCAAATGGTTGAAATTTAAATCCAACGGTCAAAATAATATTTTAAATTAATCTAAATCAGATCCAACCCCAAAACTCACTCCAAACTTTATAAATACCCACCAATTTCTCAAATAATCTACCAAAAACATTTTTTCTATTTCTCAATTTATTTTTCCTTTGTCAATTTCATCAATCTCCTTTCATTCTTGTTGAAGATGTCCACAAAATCTCAATTCTTTTGGAATAAAATTATATTTGTGGAATTTCAATTTTTTAGGTCAAATTGTTCAAAAGATTAAATTATGAAGTTTTTTAAAAAGATTAAATGAAGAAAAGTTATCCATAAAAAATTAGACTTAAACCATTCTTAACCAATTTAATAAAGTTGCGGAGCGGACTTAAAATTTGAGTCTGGAGAGTTGGGGGAAAAACGGTTTGAGTTCGGGTAAAACCCAAATAGTTAATTTTTGGTGAGGGAAAATTTGGGTTTATCCCCTAATAGATTGGAGAAGGCCTTACCATGGATGCTACAAAATGTTGAGAGCATTTCATATTCAAGGATGGAAGTCTAGCTGAAGAGTTTAAAAGATCTTGGCCTCTTCATTCATTGCCAATTGATTTTTGATTGAAAGTTCAAATTCTAATATAATATCAGGATAGGCTATCCATGTGCCAGGCCAAACAACCCCACATATTCCCCAATAAGAATTGTTCACGGATTAAGAGCAAAAGAAGCTACACGTGACGGGGCATGTTGAGAGTATCTCACATCGAAAGATGGAAGTCTATTTTAAGAGTTTAAAAGATATCTTAAGTAATTTCATAAGAACCTTGTTTTTTTATTTATTTAATTGACTTTCACTTGTAGTAAACTCTATCACACTGATGTTGCATTTTCATGACAGGATGAATTGGCTGTGAAGGTGATGCAAATTTTTTTGTCACCATTTTTTTGTCATGAATCTGAGTTGGTGAAAACAAATGCCAATTACGAGGCTTTCCTCATTTATTGCAATTCACAGTGTTGATTCATTAAGTTGGCAGACCTAATGTATACTCAAAGACAATTCCCATACAAATGTATACTCAAAGACATTTATTACATTTGTTCTTATAATATTCTGCATTGACCACCAAATTTCATCAGAAAAAAACACACTTTAAAAGAAAAGAAAAAAACCCCATTTCACAATCTGTAAAAACGCTTCTCTCTCAAGTTCTCCATGTACCTCACTTTCCAGGAACAAAGTTCGTGGCGTATGACCAAGCATTGTTGTTAACAGGATCTGCCAAGTGGTCAGCTAAGTTCTCTATTGGTCCCTTTCCAGTAACAATGGCCTGCACAAAGAACCCAAACATGGAAAACATGGCCAGTCTTCCATTCTTAAGCTCCTTCACCTTCAGCTCAGCAAAAGCTTCTGGATCGTCTGCAAGGCCTAATGGGTTGAAGCTCCCTCCTGGGTACAATGGGTCAGTAATCTCACCAAGAGGCCCACCTGAAACTCTGTAACCTTCAACTGCACCCATCAAGATAACTTGTGTTGCTCATATTGCCAAAATGCTCTGGGCATGGACTAAGCTTGGGTTCCCCAAGTAGTCTAGCCCACCCTCACTGAAGATTTGAGCCCCAGCCTTGAACCAAACAGCCTCTCCGAACTTCACACCGTTACGGGACAAGAGTTTAGGAAAAATGCAGCCCAGAGCACTGAGCATGGCCCATCTTGAATGAATGACCTCGAGCTCACGGTTTTTGGTAAAGGTCTCTGGGTCGGCTGAGAGCCCAGCAGTGTCCCAACTGTATTCTCTAGGGAACTCTCCAGTGAAGTAAGATGGGGCCTCACCAAAGAATGAGCCCAAGTACTTGACACGGTCCGGGCCATACCACGGGTTGCCTGATGATACATTTTTGGACTTGGCTGCGGTTTTGCGCATAGTGATCCGGCCCTCACCAACAAGGTTAGATGTAGAGGAACTAAGCTTGGCCAGCTAGAGAAGGGGAGGAGAGAGCCATTGTTGAAGAGGCCATTTGAGAAAAATGAAAGTGTATTGAGTATTGAGGCTTGCCTTTTAGACAATGTGGGATTGCCAAGTGCCAAGAGCGTTAATGCTTCTTGTTGTTTGAGTAAGACGCAAAGGTGGAATCAGAAATTTTTCAATGGTGGAAATTTATTAAAGTTATTAATTTAAAATCAAATTATAATTTTTTTTTTTGTATTTACAATTTCTATAGTCTTTTTAGAAATGAAAGTAAACATTAAATCATATCAACCTCGTTAGTTCATAGATCCATTAACAAATTTCCAATAAACATTATCATAAAACAAGTACATATTAAATGTAACTAAAAAATACATATTATCGAAATGAAAATATTTTCAACAGAATTGAAAGTGTACCTATTTTGATGTGTATTTTTATTACTTGCATGCAACTAAATTCATGAAGAATTGAACTTTTTTGAGCTTTAATAAGTTAATATATATTGGGCTAATATTTAAAACAAGTTAAATATATGGGTTTGAATTTTTTTCACTCAAAAACCACACTGGCCTACAGCCCACTGTAGCCCTTAGAGTGATTCTGCCAGTGGTAAGACGGTATATAATAATCTGTATATTTATGGTGTTGGTGCATGGGGTCCTTGTCTTATCTAAGTTATATCTTTATCTGTTTTCTTATTGGCGAAAATGAAGTTCACTGATTTTCTCTCAATGAATCTCTTCCTTTGCTTCATTCTAGTTGGCTTGCCATGCCATGATGCTCCACTAATAAATTGTATTCTTCAATCTCTAGCCAATAGAAATTGTAATTCTTCCTTATTTCCAGTTGGCTTCATGTGCTTCACTAGCTTGCTCGAAAAACAGAAAAAAAAAAAAAAAAAAACCATATATGAGGAAATCTGTTTAGGATATTTGATATGCTTAGATCTCTGTCAATTCTTGGTTGCTGTTCTATTTTGGATGTTTGATATGCCCTGACCTCTGACCAATAGAATTTTCCCACGTACTCTCTTGGATGAGAGTTCTAAGAATGTTGGATAAGGAGAGAAGAATCTAACAGTGAGTAATCTCTGTTGGCTTCATCAACTGGAAGCCCAAAATGAATGACTTATGCCCTATATTTGTAAACCAGAGGGTATAGATACAGATCATTAGCTAAATAATCTGGATTCTGAATAGATGCATGTACTTTAACGAATGGGTCTATGAAACTCATGGTCATCATAAAGAAAAACAAAATAATACCATTCAGACTGAGGCCAAATAAAAAAATTAAAATACCATTCAGATTTAAGAGAATTCAATATAGCTGTCAACTGTGAAGGTACAATCTTGTTGAAAGAAAAAACTGTGTAACCTAACATGGATTATACATAATCTATAATGTCGAGCGCAGTCCAACTCTGATTTAAGAGAATTCATGCATCCAGTGTTTTGGTGTTGAAGATTTGAATATTCGGAGAAGCAACGCCCTCTCCCTTCTACCTAGCTTCTTTGCACCATAACCCCGGAAAACACCAAGCTTGAGTGCTTTTTGCCCTTCTTCCAGACTTCTTTTTCTCACAGCCACCAATAAATCTGTTCCTTGGGAACTAGTGTTCTCTTCTTTCCTACTTTCACGTTTCTCTTTGTCCACTACAGTTGAACTTCCACCATCATCTGCCAATTTTTCCGACTGATGTTTCTTGTCTTCATCAGTCTCAGCTCCTTCTCCACGGACGCTCTCATAACCATCAGGGCTATTGCTTCCCCACCATTTATTGGATGCAGTGGATAAGCCATCAGATGGGAATCCATGTTTAAATTCATCATAGGTTGTATTTCCTTTAGTCAAGCTTAAGGTGAGTATAGTCTGAGGACGTCCAGTCTGAACATTCTTGCTTCCTAGCTGCTGTGCAGGAGGAGAAACTGTGATGCCTTGTGATTTCACCATTTCACTATCTGGGTGTTGAGATCACTGCATTCCAAAAGTAAAAGGGAGTAAGATGAATGAGAAGGACGAAGAAACAAACGCTCTTTATGAGAAATCAAGAAAAGAAATTAAAGCCCTTTTTGAATTTTTTTTTAAATAGGAAAATAACACTTTTGCACAAAACCTTAAGACATTAAGCAACCCGAAAATCCTACTGTCAGGCAATACGTGGTATATTATCACAGCTATGAAGTTAATTCAAGCAAGAAGTAGCATCCATCAAGGATAAGTTACAGATGGGAATAACTCAAAAGAACAATGAAAGAAGAAAGAGTTTTTCCAGGGAACATCAAAGATGAGTCAAAGAATTTGACAGGTAAATGACTAAGAGGAAAGCACCACCGGCGATCTATACACTAGTCAGACTCGGGTTAATACATATTCAACCCCTTATTAACATCCAAAGCTGAAGACTTTCTGATGATTCATTAATGTTCTAAACACGGGATTTTGAAGAATATCCAGAATTTCCTTCTTTTAATCCTTAAATACAATATATCAAGCCCAAATAAAATAAGCTCTTCCTTATAAATGCAAAAGTCTCTGCACTGCACATGCATAGGCGAAATAGGAACAGGATGAGCAACCAAAAATCTAGCTGAAACTCGGCCAAGATCCGAACTTTGTGTCCCAATCTTTGGCATACAAACCTTTCAATCTCTTGTAGAGAAGATTATAAAAATTTGAAGTAATTTGAATAACATTTTTGAAAAATGAATCATTATCGTTAAAGCGGCATTTTCTTCTCTACAGAAACACTTGAATGAACACACACCCATCAAATGAATTACCTAAAAATGCTAATATGCATTTCTTTCTAGATGGCGTGTGACCTTATGGAAGTAAGAAAAGGTAATTCCAAAACGACATAGCTAAACGTTTAACATGACCGGGAAGCAAAACAACATTTCCCGAACCAATTTCCATTCTTTTCCCAGAAATTTTACTGTCCTTGTTTATTTTCTACCCTCGTTTCCCGGAAACCAAACAGAAGGCAAGACATCAAACACAAAATAAATAAATATACATGAGAGATAGAGAGAGAGTACCGAGAGCAGAAGCGGCATGTCAGCGGGGAAGAAGATGTAATTCGATACTTGATGGGGAGAAGAGAGAGAGAGAGATTGTGCTGGTTCTTAACTCTCGAGGCCTGGAAGGCGTTTGGTAATTGCAGTTTGCAACCTGAATTTTGAGTTTTTTTTTTTCGGTTTTACAGTTCCAGCACTCCTTTGGCCCAGGCAAGGCAACGGCCAACACGTGGCAAGATCGAGTCAGTTGAATCCAGTTTTTTTTTCCCCATCCAATTTTATGAAATGCTTAATCGCTTTCACCAAAAAAAAAAGAAATGCTTAATCGCTTTTAAGTTTTTCTTTTGTTCAGAAAAATCACTTAAAAAGAAAAAAACTTAGGCGGAGTTATAAAAAAAGGGTGATTTTATTAGCACACCCCATTATTTGCTTTCTGTTACACCCCATTTTAATTTTAAACAAAAATAACCTATTTTACCCTTGTACATAATTACCGTTAAGAACAAAAAATATTTAAAATAAAAAAATTGCTCACTACACACATATGCTCTCATATGCAACCCTAGTTAGACTTTTATCTCAAACCATCGTGTTCATACAACCCTAACAAGGTTTATACGCTATATTGGTGAAAAAATATCTTTGTTTTATTCATGAAGGGTGAGACTAAAGTTAGAGAGGCTTTGGATGAGGTATGAGTTTATTTTTTGGTGTTTTTAAGTTTAGGGTTTGATGCAAGTCTAGATTCGTTAAGACACCTCTTTGAGCAACGTCAGAAATTTCGGTGGATTGCCACCGAAATATTGAATCTTATTATGGATAACCACCGAATAATGTCATATATTTCGGTGGATATTCACGAAATTTTATCCATAATTCGGTGTTATTCCACCGAAATATTGAAAAAATTTCGGTGGATATCTACCGAAATTTACATTCACATTCGATTGGAAATCCAGAAAAATTTATTTTTCGAGTAAATTATTGTTTCTCACAAATTTAATGCAAACTATTTTGACTTTATTCCTTTTGAAGGAACAAAGACAAGGTGACCAAGGGAATAATGTGGGAACAGAATGTGTAATGGACTATAGTGATCAATTCACAACTTATTCGGTAATTATTTTGTGTTTTTTTTTTTTGTTTTGAATTCTTTTTAGTGTCATTAACGTGGCATTAATATTTCAACTTTCAATTTTAAATAACATGAGTTTAATGTGTAGATATTCAAAGGTAGAGATGCACAATTACATGGGTTCGTGCACAAGGAAAAATGAATAATATTGTCATTGTAATTAGAAGGTCGATTGTGGAGGTGAGGGTAAGAGCCGACCTCGATAGTACTTGCTTGTGAGAGAAGCGGTAACTATAGGTCTTGCAAGTCTAGTGAGACAAGCGAGTATAAGGTCGGATGCAAATGGTGATACAAAAAAGTGTTCTAGGGACACTGGTACCAAGAAATGTGGATGCCCATTCTTGTTAAAAGGTGTCAATATTGGTGATGGGGATGATTAAGTTGGAGGTGATTTGCGGAGTACATAACCATGCTATTTCGAGTATCTTCAAGGTCATTCATTTGTGGGCGACTTTCTAAAGAGGAGAATGCCTTGTTAGTGGACATGTCTAAGAGTTTGTGGTGAAACCCGGAGATATTTTGGTCACCCTAAAGGATAGAGATGCAATGAATGTTTCCACTATGAAGACAATATACAATGCTAGGATCCGAAATAGAACCAAAGAATTTGCTTTGGGAGAACACGGATGCAACAATTGCTTACTAAGTTGTCGTAATACAATTATATTGAGTGGCATAGAACATCCGGTGATCTTTATGGCCCGACTTGTTTTGGACACACCCCGTTAATGTTGAGATTTTGCGTGCATTTCCACATGTACTTATCATGGATTGCACCTATAAGACTAATAGGTATCGTTTCCCACTATTGCAAATTGTTGGGGTGACATCTACTAATATGACATTCTCATGTGCATATGTGTATATTAATGCCGAGAAGGAAGACAATTACACATGGGCTTTGACTGCATCGAGGAGTTTGTTTGATGATAATTGTCTTCACGGGTGTTATTGTCAACGACGAGAGTTAGCTTGATGAATTCTATTACGTCTATATTTCCGAAAAGCAAGACATTTTATTATGTAGATGGCATATTAACAAAGGAGTATTGGCAAAGCGCAAGAAGTTATTTGGGACCCTCAAACAATGGAAACAATTTAATGAGGATTGGAATACTTTGGTTGGTTTGAAACGGAGGAGGAATATTGGCGTTGTTGCGGCCAGTTGAGTCTAAGTTTAGTGAATTTAAAAATCTCTTGAGTACATACATGCGATTGGTTAAATCCATTTAAGGATAGGTTCGTGGCCGCATGGACGGCACATTTGTATGCATCTTGGATCGACGACTTCAAATAGGTAAGTATTTTAATCCACTTTTACTCATCGTTAATTTTTTAATTCATTTTGCTTTAGGATAATTTATTATTGTTATCAACAGAGCGGAAAGTGCACATGCAAAGTTGAAGCGACAACTCCGCTCAAGTCAACTTAACTTTGAAAGATCATGGGTAACTATTCACTCATTGTTAGAGTTGGAGCACCACAGAGATTAAGGCATCTTTCGAAAAGAGCCGATGTTTTATTCAACACGGTTTCGAGGCATCCCGAGTTGCGCGAGTTAGTTGGTTTTGTTTCTATAAAGGCTTTGAGTCTAATTGTGTGCGAGTCAAATGTTGCATTTTACAATGTATTATTACCAAATAACTAATATATTGTTTTATTACTTATGTAACATATTGTTTTATTTTTAGCTTTATAAGCCTCGCGAAAACCAACTTGACCGATACATATATGCATATAGAGAAATTCCACGAGGTATGAGGAAATATATCACTCTCGGTGACGTTCTTAGGATGGTAATTGTGGATATAGAGTACGTAGCGTGGCATTGGGATTTGGTCATAATGAATGGCGTAGAATGCGTACGCAAGGATTTGCTGCAGCAACTACATGATATGCCTTACGTTTTTAAAAAAGTGTTTTGTGGAGCACAAAGCGGTACAACGAGATTGAGCGGCGCTAAATTATTTTGGTGATGGATATGCACCATTTTATTGTTGGATGACCATGCCCGACATGGGGCATATTATTGCCACATGTTATAATGTGGTTTTAATCCTTCTAAGCATGCGTCAATGCCTTACATTTCTTCCATTCTCGGTTCAATCAAAGCGAAACCAAGCTACATTGAGATTGCCATTGGTTTTGTTGATGATGACCACTATGTTCGGTATGAATTCATTTGTTTTGTAGGTTCATTTATATGCTATATGTATATTAATAAATTCTTGTTTTGTAGGTCCATTTGTCTCAAATCATCCTATTCCACCAGCTTTCTAGAATGTGGCATGAACAAAGTGACATATGCAATGTAACGCATTTGTACTCAGGTACCAACCCGTGTGGATGAGTTTCCAACAACTCGGGAGTGGAGAATGTCGCTACTACAGATACGATCATCCTAATATTGACGAAAATGCACCCTCTACGAATTGACATTATAACTATTTGCGTTATGATTATTTTGTTATATTAGTTATGATTATTTTGTTATATGAACCAAATAACTATTTGCGTTATGATTATTTTGTTATATTAGTTATGATTATTTTGTTATATGAGCCAAATAACTATTTGAGTTATGATTATTTTGTTATATTAGTTATGATTATTAGTTATAATTAATTTGTGCGTGCATCAACCAAATCTTTGCCATGTAAACTAATATGCCAAAATTAATAAACAAAAGCAAAGTTCCATTAGTTCCTTTGTTTGATTAATCTACCAAATTGTATCATATACAATATAGCAAGCGAGTTAATCACTTTGTGTGCATATACTAACATTATTGGCTTTTACCATTTTGGTACCTAATATTGACATCTTTTTGTTTGGTTAGTAGAATCTACTAACCACTAAAATTTTATGACTATGAAATGGACAAGTAGTCAGAGAGAGAGAGAGAGAGAGAGAGAGAGTATTAAGCGGCACAAGCAAAGTTCCATTAGTTCCAATAAGTCAAACATGTAAAAATTAAGCGACACAAGCAAAGTTAACCATTAGTTCCATAGGTTCTAATACAAATATGCTACCAAATCGAGTTAACCATGGCGACGTTGACGTTGATATGTCATGGTAGACCGTATGTTTGTACCCTCTAAAATCTGCTGCAAGATCTCAAGCTGCTTGATAAACTTGGGAAGGTCGTGTACACCAATGATAGAGTTGCTTCTCCTAATTCCACTATCGGCCTAGTAAAGGATAACATACGGTCGTCACGCTCCTGTAAAAAATTTGAATTCAATGCCTTAGTAAAAATTACAAAATTGAAATAGATATAAGTCATAACAATTTATAATTTTTACACGATAATATCTGCTTTGCATTGAGGCAAATGGGTCAAATGCGGCTCCGTAATTAGGATTACGAACAAGCGGATGTTGTCCCATTTGTCTCGTCGTGGAGTCCAACGAAGTGCACGAGGCTGGACCTCTAAATAATCAAGGTCATAATCAGGGACAACAATACCATGCATGTGCTCATACACCCATGCCTCCACGGCCAAAGTCATGTACCCGGCAATGCAGCTTCACCTTAGCCCTCGAAGCTTGGCCTAATTGCCTATACAACCATGCTAAGCACCCGGACCCCCATGAATAGCACGCCAACATTATCAAGGTCTCTAAGTAGTCTAAGGAACACAATTTGGACTCTCGTGCCCGTTTTGTCAACAAACAAGGTGCAACCCAAGAGATATAACAAATATGCTCTAGCCAAGAATACATGTTGCGCTCATACGAATACGTAATGCAAAACATTAGAGAATTGAGCTCGCAACCATGACAAACTCACATACTCATTCTGTATTGCTGCAATTGTTCATTAGCCTCTTCATCAGTCACTCCTAAGTAATTGACTAACAACTCATAATTTGTCTCGTTATCATCTTAGGTGGGCGATGGCTGCACAGTTTCTGAGGGAATGCCTAAAATAGATGACACATCATCCAATGTGATGGTCATCTCACCAAAGAGCATGTGAAAGGTGTTCGTTTCGGGATGCCACCTCTCCAACGAAGGTAGACACAACAATCTTATACGCATTAGATAAGAACACCTAATAAGTTGCTCTAATCCAGGACCTCTGAATGTACCCCTTAAATATACCATTATTTGGATTTACCCACCAATTCCACTCACGAAGGGTAGATGTCTTCGACATGCATCTAAGGGCTCACGTTCCTAGTCAAATACAAAAAAAGAAAAAAAGGTTAATTACCATGAACCGGACTTATATTATGCTAATATTATTACGATAAAACGACTTACCTTGTTATTCCAAATTGCAGTTTGCTATGTGGGTTTCAAAACTCGTAAGTAAAGATGGATCAATGGGACCTACTCGAGATGACTCGGTAGGCTAGGCATCTACCTCAACATTACTATGAGCGTATATCTTCAACCTCTGTTGTATCCTCAAAGTGGTCAGGGGGACCATCTTGGGGCTGGTCCTCTAGAGGGGCTAACCTCGTCGCTCTATTTCTCCTTGTTGAGGTGTGGGACGCTCTCGTCCGGTCGAGATGATGAAAGCTTTGAGTAGTACCTCTGTGAGTCCTCTTCATATCTGAAAAATAATATTAAGTACAAATTCGATTATCACTTTGAAAGATTAAACAAATTCGGTGGACACTAAAAACAATTATTGAAAATCATAACCAAATTCGGTGGAAAGCCTTTGAAAACCGGACAAAAATTCGGTGGATAGACAGAAAAGCAAGCAGAATTCGGTGGTAACCCGAAAATTATAAAACAATTCGATGGTAGGCCACGAAGACAATATGAAAATTGGTGGTAACCCACCAGAACCCCATATCAATTTGGTGGAAACCCACCAGAACCCCATATCAATTTCGATGGTAACCCACGAAAGCCAGAATCAATTTCGATAGTGACCCGCGAATCCCATATCCAATTTCGATGGTGACCCACGAAACACAACTTCAATTAAACTTGAGAGTCGAAACTTCAAAAACCACGAATTCAACCCTCGGCCAACATCAACATCCAAATTGAAATCATACCTTCGATTTTCGGATTTTGAGGTCGATGTTTGAGTTACCGATTGAAACTTTGGCTCCTAAACCCTGGTGAGTTCGAGATCTTGAGTCGATGGGTTTCAAGCGATGGGGTGCAAGCGGCCACGGTGAGTTCGGGATCTTCACTGTATGGGGGTGAAATTTGCTCGGTGCCAATCGATGCACGGTGCGATGGATGGGCTTAGTGCGGTAGAGATTCACCGAAAATTTTAGATGCGGTGGGGTGTCTTTGTGCCACCGAATACTTAGGAGAAGATTAGCTGCAGGTTTGGGAGTGCATGCGATGGGTTATTATTGAAAATGAAATGGAGTATCGGTGGGGTGCCTACGAAAATGAATGGGGTTTTCGATGGGGTGTGTTTGAAATGGGATAGGATTAGTTAGGAATGGGGTGTGGTGAGGCAATTTAGGAACCAAATGGGGTGTATTGAGTATTTATAAAATTGACTAAAATTTATAGGGGTGTAAAAAGAATATGGGGTGTAAAGAGCGAAATAATGGGGTGTAAATAGAATCACCCATAAAAAAAACCCTACAGAATCAATTCAATCCAAGTGGTTTAATTTTTAATCGGAGTGAATTGTATCCCGCAATTAATTTGATTCGGTTCAAATCAATTTAATCCAAGAGGTTTTTATTTTAGTTTTTATGTAGATTTATTTTATTTTTAATCTATTTAAGTGCGTTTTTGACTATATTTGAAAGTTTTTATAAAAACTGACATTTATGAATTTGGGGGTTAAATTTTGACTATTATTGATAAAAACTCGTTTTAAAATGGTGGAGATTTTAATCTGCTGTTAGAAAATCTGATTCTCTGCCTAAGCCAAAGGCAAAAGGAAATCAAACCCAAACATCGTCAGAAAGTTAGAGATATCTTACAAATCCAATGAAGATTCAAAAATTTGAATTAAACATCATACGCGGAAACAAGGTAGCAGCAGCAATCCAGTAGGTTTCTATTCTAATAATACACATGAAAGAATGAAACTTAAATAGCCAGCGAGGGGCAAAGAAAAAGAAATATAAGTCACTCTACTTGATCTCCTCCCCCATAAAAACAGTATCTGTGGTTAATAAATTATATTCTAATGTGGATATGAAACTGAGATATGCTAAAAACTTGGAAGCAGATCAGATGGCACATTTCAAGTGTGTTCCCGCGATGCCGTCTTGTCTTTCCTCCCTGCAAGAATCATTGAAATTTGTAGGCCTCTACTGAATGCTTGGTTGAAGAGCAAACGTGTTTGGAACTCCGATACAAATGGGAACCATGACAAAATGGCTATGGGCATGAAGATTACAAGTCCCATTATATAATCGTAGGCTCTTCCCAGCTCCTTTATTGAATCCCAGAATCCTAGACCCTTAAGCATCATCCTGCATGCTTGCCCAATCTTTAAGGCACAAAATAAACAATTGGTTTAGTAAATTCACGCTTTAAATGAATGTTAATGTTGTGAAGAGTTTAGGACAATTTTTTTCTGAGCAAATTTTGAGAAAGGTATTTTGAAACGAAAACTCTCAACGCGCTATTGCATAAACTACCGAAGACATTTCACTTACCAGAAGAAGGGCCCATCCTGTGGGCAAGAAGGCAAGGATAGCAGCAAATAGATCTGATATAGTAAGGCCACAAACAACAAATAGGACAGTCATGACTGACATGAAACCAAGAAAAAGAAGTGCTTTCAGAATCCTGAACATGAGCTGAAAGTCGGTGCCAAATCTTCGTCTACCCATAGAAACCATCTGAAAGAAACATGCGAAATAAGAATCATCAGAGAGAGAGAGAGAGAGAGAGAGAGAGAGAGAGAGAGAGAGAGAGAGGCACCAAAAGAATTATCAGACCAAATAAAGAGATAGACATAGTGATCCCAGAAAAGAAAAAACGGAGAAGGAAAAAGTAAAAAGGATGCTTATGTTTTCATGACTAATCTCTAAAGGCATAATTGCATAAAGAAGTCAAACCCAAGTCTAAACAACCTAGCTTCAAAACATGCTTATTTGTGATTTCTATTTCCATACCTTTAAGACGAGAAGAACAGTTGCCATAACTACCCAAGAAAGTCCGTAAACCTGCAAAGAAATTGAAAAAGTTGGAAAACTTAGGCCGTAAACCTAAACAACTCTTTATACGCCAACAAGAGAACAAATAGTCAAATATAATGGGGCATAAATAATACCAGCACACTCTTGCTGTGATGAGCTATATCAAGGTGGTAAACAATTCCATATTGGTAAACAAAGAAGCGACATGCAAGTATTATCTCAAGAACTCTTCCCCGGATAACTGTGTGTTTGAGGTGTTCCTGTTCTTCATCCCACCATGATTCCCAACTTTTGTCAGGTGAGATCCCAATACCACCACGATTTCCCATCCACCTCTTCCAATCTGTCCAATCATCTACAGTTTTCTGCCAGTCAAAGCTGGATGGATTGAATACAAAAGGAGCAAACAACCAGGAAGCAACCAGAAACCACATGGAGAGAGTGATGAAAAAATAAAGATTTGAGCTCTTATAAGCTTCCCCGTAGACTCCATACACAATCAGAAGAATAAGCAGCTCCAACCCTTTCACAAAGTGACTGCGCGAGTATAGCCTGTAGTTATCGGCAAACTTGGCATGGAAAACAACAAAACCACGGCCAGTTGCTCGGTATTTAGATCCTCCATGTAAGATTGTCCTTCCATAGTAATGTACTTTTGTTCCTAGTTGGAATGTGAAGAAAACAGAGGCCAGCTGCAGCTGCATGATGATAAAATCACCCAAGGCAGTGCGGAACCCTTTCTCCAGGCCAATTTCCATTACCATGGGAAGCACAAGCAACAAGCCCAGTTGAAAGACAGACTGGGTAGCCAAAGCCTCTTCGAAGGCCTTGTTCTCATGTATGGCTGGGTTATCCAGGATCTCGTTCTCCAATCCACTCATAACCAAGTAGACACGTCCATATAAAAACAAATATACTGTCAACACAGTTACCTGAAACAATATAATGCCCATATCAAGATGCAATACATACTTCTTCTTTTTTTGGTGATAGGGGGGTTAAATGCCCCAAACAACAAAGAAAGTTAAACAACAGGAATCAAACAGGATCTAGCGATCCCCGACAGATCATCAATACATACTTCAAATTGTAAAAGATTATACCCTTTCGAGCAACATCTATACATCAAGCCAAAACAAATCCTCAAAACTTTAGGCATACTCTTCCTATTGATACAATTCTTAGAGTCAATCAATTTTTAGCATTTATGAACATTTTATTGGTAACATCTACAACTATTGTACAATTTGAAGAATTGGATCACTTAACATGAATCAAACACAGCCAACCTAGTCCTTTAGAGAAAGGATTCTTTAATCAAGTGCAAAGACTGTTGTCCAAGCCTACTTGCTATAACCTACTAGAGATAGTAAGTAAATCAATAAACAAAGGAGATTGGTTTTAGCTAACATACCATACTACTAAAATAGAATCCAACCGTTGTGAAGTAAAAAGACAGCATTCTAAAGAAATCAAACCGACGCCCAAGCCGGTAAACATCGCGGCTAAGTGTCTGTTCTCCATTTCCATTTGCAACCTTAGCCTCAAAAAGTGATATTTGATTCATTCCCACATCACGCCCCTTGCCTACTTGGATATACTCGTGATGTGTTATAAATCCCCCACGCATAGTTGAATTGTACCCTGTAGACATCCAACAAAAGTACAATTAGTCAACAGATAATACTTATTAGTCAGGGATCTTCTTATGAATGGAAAAATTACCTGCAAATATATCCTCGCTTAAGTTAATTACTTTTGAAGCTTTGCTTATGCCACCCCTGGTTATGTGGAAGATTCTGTCAAATATATCAGGATGACCGTAATGGAACCGTACCCTGTCAAGTGAGAATGGCATTAGATAGATACTAGAATGGTAATAGTATATAAATACATCATAATTTTTACTTTTCTAAAAAACAAAAATAAAAGAAACAATTGGATTGTGAAAAGAGAATGGCAATTGAGGATTGGATTACAATTCTGGTGGCTAGAGTTAATGGAAACCAAAGCCCAACCTGAGATTGAACAAACTATCCATAGCAATAGCTACAGCCTAGGACGTGCTGAATTTCTTCTTTTTAACGCAAAAAGTGATTAAGGCGTCATTAGCCAGTGACATGAAACCAATTTAAACTAGGCTTCTCCCTTAAGTTATATACTTCAGAAAATTCTAAGTTCACATTTTAACAGTGGATTGTACTTCCATATAAGTCATCTGGCATAACTTTGGACTAAGACTGTTAAATCATTCTCTAAAATAGAAAAACAAATTAAATAAGACACTTTTAACAATCTTACGTAATCTTTACCATTCTCGTCAATTTTTATTCACCCTGTCCACTGCCTAAACCTTTAAATATTAGAAACCACACATACTCCACAATTTTTTTGAGACAAGAAAACTGAGGATATAGCAAAACTTAAGCTGACTGGGCTGGCCAAAGCACAACCTGAAAGTTAAACATTCTGCCCGTGTCTGGCCTGTGAATTGTACTTCTCTGATATTGTTCCCATTATCGGTAGAAATAAAATTATAAATATGAAACATACATAATATTCTATTATAAATTAAATAGGACTCTTCTTTTAAGGTCCCCCGCCCCTTTAAAAAGAAAAGAAAAAGCACCCAAACAAAGAATGTACAAATTTAAACTGAAATGTGGTCAGTCAAATGTAATTTAAGGCTTACCTCAGCGGATTTGCCAAAATTCTTTGACCAATAGTTACAAAACTAGTCTCTTGATTCGACATAAACCAAGCAAGTGATGAAACACTGAACATTAAGAAGGAAAAACAAAATAAGCACAAAACAATACAATTGCCACTAATCAGTAACATATCTACACAGAATCCCTGTCACAGCAGTCAATTAAGGTCCAATTGTGAAGAGATATATTAAAAGGCTGACCTTCCAGTGAATATATGCTCCCGTAGCCCCAATATTGTGGGTTTCCGTTGCCCAAGACGAGGCTTTAGGAATTCCTCCAACACATTTCTCATTTTGAAAGCTTCTTCAAAGTAATTATCCTGGAAAACAGGAAGAATAAGGCACAATAAACACCTTTTGTTTCCTCTCTTTTGGCAATAAGATGATACAATGAGCTATTTTCTAAATCTAGTTTACATAAAAACATAAGGAAAGCTACCTGATTCATGTCAATTGTCTGCAGGGCTTCTCCACGAGTAAAGACAATGGCATGATTTTGATTTTCAGGTTTTCCTTCACCAATTACTGTTGGAGGACCTGGAAGCTTGATGCGGTATATTTCCTAGCAACGTAAGAAAATTCCACGAACTAGTTATCGACTATCGCCTACATTTGATACGGCTCATATGAGAGCATTAATATCAATACAGGTAGGCAGGAGCAGCTCTTAATTACTCCATTATTTGTTTGGTTGCCTTGACACTTGGTATTTTAGAAGGTTATAGATTAGATGAGAGAGTAAGTGATAGGTAGACATTCCACAAAAAGGTAAAAATTGTCTACAACAAAGTGCACATCTAATCAAAGAGATTAGAGATGAAGCTAAACAACCAATGGTCAAGAAATGAAAAGCACATTCTTAGATAAGCAAATTACTTGTAAGATCATGGCCAAGTGCCTAACAAAGTGGGATTTAGGGAACAAGATCTTAGCTTGTTTCTAATGATAGAATATTTCATAACACATAACAAGATCTTAGAATGAAAATATTTTTCCTATTAGAAAATTGAAATTATTCTAAAATTAAATGGAAAATGGGCAATGGTAGTTTCAGCTCGAACAAATGGCATGAAGAATTAACTATGTTCATACTATGCATAAAATGATAAAACAGTGATTTTTTAAAACATTCACCATAGAAAAGTACTATTACTTAATACAACTATGTTGTACAAGAATAAGTTTCTTCCTTTTCCTTTTTTCTTTTCACACTCTAGCCCTCTACTACATACATACTTCTATTTTATTTATTAAGAAACCCCACGATCTTTCTTATGTTATTATTCTTGGTCTTGTCCTCATCTCCAAAATTAAAACCAAAAGTTTAAAATACCAATTATTTTCAGTGCTTCTTAAAAAAATCCGATGTATTGATGCACATGGCAGAATATGTTACAAAAAATTTATAAATATTTTCTATTGCAGAAATAACAGAAATTTATTATTCAGCAAAATTACACCAAGATTGAAAGAACAATTCACTTTTGTAATAAAACCTGAATATTTAAATTTGAGAAATAATATTAATTTGAAGGATTGTTCCTTCCAGTTTTATGCAAACAAGTTTTTCAATAGCTTTATTTTCCCGTGTAACAGTGTAAGGCACATGATATCCACAGTTCATGGTCTACAAAACTAGTAGTATTTTTTTTGCATACCTCATCCCATTTGTCACCACCCTTGACTAGAACAGAAAAATATGTTTTTTGCGATTTTCCACTCACATTCTCCTCCCTTGTATCTATGTAAGCAACACGTAGAGATGGATACCTACAAAAAAAAATTACATAATTAAAGATGCCATAAAAAATTTAAATAAAAAATGAATCTACAGATTGTTCATCCTATGGCAATATTGACTTACGTTAGCATCAGCTTCAGGATATTAGAGTAACATCTTTTGTCTCGAGGTTCACTAGAATTTTTCTGAGCACCATAGATCTGACAAGAAACTACATAAGTAAACTTCAAATCTGCCAGAGCTTGTGCACGATCATGAAAAGCCTTCCAATCATTTTCGCTTAATTCCATGGTTTGGTAGCCTCCAAGAATATCTGCAAAATAACCATTTGCCACTTTACTAGCTTTTACAAAATTTTGGAAGCAAAATCAGGAACGTTGATCTGGAGATGAAAAACGGTATCCGTCACAGAAATCACTAACCACTATCTCCTGCTGTTTCCAGGACACACTGAAGATCTAGAGCCCTCCTATAGTACATCATCCCCCTCACTAGCAGAAAAATATAGATAAAAAGTTTAGGTTCAAAGCTTTAAATGATAATTGTACAAGAGACCAAATTACTCATTATCCAGACCTGTTCTAGAAAGTGTCTGTCCCCTATAAGATACCCACTCGCGAATTAACTCCGACTTGTCCTTATCAGAATACTCATTCTTAGGTTCCTTTATACGATCCTGGAAATTTGTCCATTCATCTATTTGGCAGTCATAGTTAGTTGGCAGGGGTAAGTTCAAGTCAATTCCAAACAATGAAAAGAATAATACAAGAGTGAGACTCCAACGCACCAGGATAAATTTTCTGCAGGTAGAACAAAATTGAGATTCCATCCTCATTTTCCTTCGTAAGTTCATCATCAGAATAGAGGACATCTTCTTTGTAATAAGGAGTCAGAACACTGAACCAAAAATCAGGAAGAAAATTCGATCTTATAGTAGCAACTATTAGAAGTCCACCACAAAATATATAGTCGGTGAAAAAAATATGCAACCACTCATATGATACAGATCCTGAAGCAAATAAGCAAATCTTGAAAGAGGTAAGAGATACATTATCTTCAACACAATTTTAACATGTTAGTACAAAAACCATATTGATCCTTCACCTTTAACCAAATATCAGCAACATGTCAGTTTTCTTAAGAGGTTAATTCCCTATTTCATTTAACAGCCCAAATAATGACTGACCTAAATGAGAGCATGTCACGAACTTTGGGAGCACGTGGCATGTTCATGAATAAGGAGTTCGCAAAGAAGGTGATGCGCCTGCGAGCATCCAAGTTTTGAGGCACATTGATGGCAGATTCCTTGACCGTCAAAAGCAAATGAAGTCTAACAACCTATGTTAATGTAGAAGATAGTAAGACCAAAATATCTAAGATATTCAGTTAATGTCATTACCAAAAGAATGCCTGCCAAAGTTACCTTGTCCCTCCACGCTGCATTCTGTGTAAGGAATATGTTAATCTTTTGAAACCTTTGCTCCTTCTTGACATTTTGACCATCAATGTAGTGAGCTGCTTCCAGTATTCTACAAAGAGAAGAGGAACATTAACATACAGGTGACAGAAAGGCCCATTCGTTGGTGAAATATGACAGTTTTTGTTCCGTCTCCAGCATGTATTTATTTCTTAGTACTCACTGATGGCCGTTGACCATTACATCCTGTGTGATAATCTCCATGATATCTTGAAGGACATTGATTATCTGACGCACGGAATTCTCGACATTCTCATCTTCGGCAAGCTGCCACATACCAACTTAAATACTCAGACAGGACTAGTAGAATGTCCAAACAATGTCTATCAGTTCACTGCTGAAAAACTCAGCATTAAAAATTTTAGTAAGGCATCGAAGGAAGTATGTTACCAAGAGTTTTAGAAATTTCTCCAACCTCTCGCTGAGAAATGGCAGCCCACTCATCCGGAAATTAGTCAAAAAATTTTGCTGCTGTATACTATAGTCTACTTCGTAACATATCTGCGTTACAATCCTGTTATATAAGATGAAACAAACTTTTATATGCTTCTTATAAAAAATATGGTAGGGGAGGATTTTATTTTATTTTATTTCAATAAAAAAAATGTGTACGAGCAGGTTGTGGCTATCTATGACATTCAACCTGGTATGCTTCTGACTTACATCTTATCTGCTGCATCATCCAGAAGGCCAAATATAATATCCCTAAGTGTCTCATAGCATTCAATTACTGCCGAGTACATATAATCATCACTCTTAATCTTTCTAAATAAATCATCATCTGCCTTCCCCGTAAAATCTTTTGCCATGTCTAATGCTATAGGAATCTTCACATGTAAAAACAAAGAATAAGAGTCACATATTTGATTTGTATTGAACATAAAATTAATATATAAAGCCATGCAAAATGTACCTTACTAGCAAGCAAGAAAGGAGGCCACTGGACAACAGATGCAGTATCTGAAGAATATGGAACAAGCAGCAGATCTCTATCTCTGAATGGTTTAAATTGAAAGGATATAATCAGAAACTTACAAAAATGGCACTGAGGCAAATTAGAGAGCAAGAAGTAGTCAACCTATTGCTGATCAGGTCTTCCAATCGCATAGAATTTATGAACTCATTCCACACCTGAGAGAAATTGGCAATGTTCTTTCGTTCCTGTGCCTCATCCTGCCACATCAAAGTGTTTACTTTTAGCACAACACATAGAAGATGAAAGGCTCCAAATCATAATTGTTTCATTGACAAGTGCAAAACAAATTACCCACATCTGCATTTGTCATGCAAATCATTTATCTTGTATAAAATACATTATGTGGAGCAAAATCAACTGAAATTCATGTACTACAGGGAATATGAAAAAACTATTAAAATTAGTACCTCCAATTGTCTTTTCTCTTTGGAATCCTTACTGGAGGATGGCATAAGACGATTACTGAAAGCTGAAGGCACAGACTCAAATCTGGACCGCAACATCCCAAGGGTCCGTATCTGAGAGACAACAAATGGAATAAAGGGATCATTGGGAAGAAAAACAAGAGCCCATCTGAGACAGAAATACTTATAAAAGACAATATTCAAAAAGAAAAATAGACAACAAATGTAAAAGCATGAACAAATTTGACACTGACCTCACCCAAATGGCTGAAGGCTCCATGAATCCCACCAAACAGAGTAGAAAATATTGCATACCATATTTGCGTATCCATAAAATAAACCTATGTACCAATAATCATTAAAAAGTGGTAACTGACATAACAGTGTATAAGAACTGCAAATTATGACAAAGTTTTCAATCGTAGAATTCTTCAGCGGTTCACTTACCAGGACAATTGGAGCCCATATTGCAATAACAACGCCCATATTATGAGTTACTACATCAGTTCCAAACGTGAATTTGTAGTAAGCACAGGCTACAGTTGAAAAAAATTTAAGTGAAAACAGTAAAACAAAGTTTGAAATATTACCATTTGGAAAGAACTCATGCCATTGATAATTAATAATAGACATCTTCATTATCACTTTTGTGGGTCCAACAAGCGGCAGTATCTATGACCAGAGTATACAAATAAAGCTTAGTAAAATTAACTAAATCCAATGGATCCTCAAAGGAAAAACCTAACTTCTTTTCAGTTACAATGAAAGACCTAGCTTTATAGTAACATTAATTCCATTATCAAATTTTTTTACCGGGTAAAGTTTCCTAATTAGGAAAAAGAATACTGTTGCTCAGTTCTAGGTGGAATAACATTAGAGACAATGTTTAGAGACAATGTTAGTAGAAAAAGTGAAGCAAAATTAATATAAAATAACAGAGGTCTAGAAGTGTGAGTTCAGGCTAGTGGAGTTGAGGACTTCTGCTCGCTAGGAGTAGAAATCATGTTATGTTCTTTGCATATGTTGTTTCTGGTTTTCCACAATAATCTTTTTCACTGCCCAATGAGAATGAAGTCAGGTAATTCAAAATTTCATCATGTCACCTTTCGCAATGAATCTATTACTTTCTTTCTTTTTCTCATAACTTCTGAGGTTATGGATATGTGGTAATCTTCAAATATGACTTATAAGCTACTGATGTGGAGAGACATTAATAAAATAATGTGAGTTGTTCATGAAAATGCTGGAGATATGATTTGTGGTTCAAGGATTATCAGCCTAGAGTTGAGCCTGTCTGTGTTTTTTGTACAATCTTCGTGTGCAGGTCAAGGAGTTCATGTCCATGTTACCCAATCTTTACAGAGTGGAGCTTGACAACTTATTTGTGGTAACTTAAGCTGGCATGCATCCTAAAATTCTTAATTCTTCAGTTGCAATTTCATGAACTAAACTGAGTTTATGCACACACAACACACATAGATTGTACATGTGTGGGTTCGGTGGGGGTGCATGTTTGGTTGTGTGCCAATGTCTTACTACGCAAGTATGTGAACATGAAAAAGAAACATAAAATAAAATAAGGATTTTCAGATCAGAAAAAAAGAATATTGAAGAGAAACCACCTCCACAAAATAGCTGAACGATAGCTTGCTGATTAGCAGCATGATCCAAAACAATGTATATCTGAATATAAAGATAATTTTATTAAAATCAACAGCAAAGCACCATAACTCAAATAGAATGACCAATGAGTGGAAAGACAAGCAGCGAAATGGCTAAACCCACAGAGCTTTACCCACACACGTTCAACACCCCACTCTCAAAAGATGAAGAAATATAATACATTGAGACACGTTTTACTTACTTCAGCAGTGAAAAGATGTCCTCATGCAGGCCTCTTCCTATATACAGTTTTGGCTGTAGTATGGACAAACACAGAAAAATCATTCAAATTAGCCATAACTAGAACAGAGAATATCGCGAAAAGAAATATTTACAACAATCACAACGCAACAAGAACTTTGGTTAAAACCAAAGCAAGACATGCTTGCCTGAGCCCACCACATAAAAAGAGTGACAATGCGCCAGTTTGATCGCTCTACGTGTCTCCGTAAAAGTGGAAGAAAAAATAGCACAGCAGCCAATATATTAGGAAGTAGATAGATTGCAACAGCATAGTTATAAAATGACTGATTCCGCCAATCCCTAGCCCAACTGCTGAAGAATTTCACAAGTCCTGTAGGATTCTGCACAGAACTAGAATAACCAATAGGCAGAACCACAGCCCACACACCAGCTACTGCAAATTTCAAGAGGTATCGTAGTATTTGAGTGAATTTCAAGCTCTTCCAGGCATTCCAACTAAGAACAATATCCAGAGTGGCTGAAGAACATAAATAGACCATATAAGAAAGTGAAGTAGAAAAAAAAGTCACTCAATAGTTATACATTATATGGAAACAACTGCTGAGAATTCCCACCATATGGAAACAACCAGAAATATTAAAGATATCGCTAGTACCTTGTAATAAATTGAGGAAAGCATGAGTGATGAAGATGCTTAAAACACTTCTGAAGACATCCGCATCAAAGAGAGCAGTCAGAGATCCAGAAGAACTCCATGCAACAATAACCATAGCCTAAAAATCAGAAATAGTGAGGCACATTCCTTATGGAGAACTGTAAAGAATTAAAAGGAAAGGATTTCTCCCATAAAATTTGTCTAAATACACATCTTTTTTATCTGGGAAATATATCAACCTCACTTTTGTGCAGGAGTTGCAATTTTTATACATACGGAAGAGCTCCCCCAAAGGTTAAGTCTCATGATAATAGAGAATCCCTCAACATAAGCAGACAGAAAATTCAAGAAAATTCCATAAATACCCTTAGTGGTAAAGATGACAATAGTTTTTCATAACCAACAAGAGACAAAGTTACTTGTAAGATCATATTAAATTTTTAAAAGCGAACCAAAAATTTGATTCTTACCATTGTTGATAGAAACTTCAAGCATGGAGTTTAGTGTAAATTCATGATTGTGTATCGAAAGTGAAGGTGTTAGTTTGGACAATTGCCATGGGGAAGATTAACACAAGTGACCTCATCCAAAGAAGGCACCCAACGATGTGCCTATCCCCATTCTGGTGCATTATGTGTAAGAAAAGTACAGAGAGCATCGATCATTTATTCATTCACTGCCAAGTTTCACTGAACCTGTGGTGGAAACTCCTAAATGAACTAGGAGTCACTTGGGTGATTCCTAAAGACTGTGCTGAACTCCTAAGCATAAAATGGACAGTGCCGGGAAAAAGAAAAAGAGCACAAACACTTTGGAGATGTCTTACTCATGCTATATTCTGGAATGTTTGGTTGGAGAGAAACAATAGAATATTTCAGGAACACAGGGGTGCAAACGTGGAAGAATTATGGGATAGAGTCAAATATTGGGGATCCTTGTGGGCTTCGGTTTCTGGACAATTTGAGGATTATCATCACTCTATTATCAAAAGGGACATGAAGGCAGTCTTAAGATAACATTACTCCGTGCCTTATGTTTTTGTACTAGTAACCTGTCTTTCCTCGTTTGAAGCAGTTTTTCGTAATTTTTATATTCTCTTTGTTTAGAGTAGTTTTTAAAGTTCTGTTTCCCCAGCCTCTAGGAGTGCAGTTTTTTCCTATATGTATGTTGTTGATCGAGGATGTCTTATCCTCTTGATTATTAATACAACAGTTTCTATTCCAAAAAAAAAAAAACTCTAAGGGAGGTTGGAGTAATTTACTCAAATTACCAACACATTATCAAACATTTAAGACTACCTGGAAAGCCAATATGAAGAATATCCACATTCGATCGAAACTTCGATACAGGTGCCAAAATGTTCGGACTTCTACGAAGTTTGTTTTAGGTTTCCTCCTCCCACCAGCAGCTTGATTTGTCCTCTGTCAAACATGTATTCAGATTAACACAACTTTATCCAAAAAAACACCTACACATATGTAGACACAAGTTATGTTTACATGTAAAGTATGGACATGCTGCAGGCTCATATACAAATGCAGAAATGTCCAATTCATAAGAAAAGAATGATATTTTAGTAAATTGTATTTAGCAAAAAAGTTCCGTTTCTTATCGAGAAAAAACATAAATAAAATTGTTCCCCAATATGTCTAAGTTTTTAGTTGACCCTCCCCCACCCAAATAAATAAACAAATAAAACCAAGAAAGATAAGTACCTCATTTGCTGGTTGAATCCCATCTGAATGCCTAAAAAAATCTGCTTTAGGGTCCATTGGCCACCCTAGCCTAAAACATTTGTCAGACCTAGAAAGAACGAGCAGACCTTTCAGCCATTTTATATCTGAATGGATCGAAAACAAAAATTACCATCAAAGATACTAACCAAAAATATTCATTTAGATCATCATAATTTCTCCATCTTGAATGACTTGCCTTGCCATTTTTGTTTCTCTTTGCTTCCTTTGCAACAAAAGGAAGATTCAAATTTTGAATTAAAAAGTAGTAATAAAGATGCTTCGTGTCAATAATACAAGCAGTAGACTACCATCTTTACCTGGTATAACACCTGGTAGATGGGAGTTACAACATCCCTCAGAAAAGATTCTTCGTCGCGTGCTGTTGTTTGGTATGTTTCTCCACTAACCGGAGGAGCATTGCTATATAAAATTCCATATACCTCGTTGGCCATCTTAACAATTAGGGAAGAAAATTTCAGGACATAAAAAATTTAGGGCTTAGGACAACTTGGGTATTAAGAACAAGCATGATCCATAAACAATTTTACGATATAATATTTATGTCACAGACAAGAAATCTGTAGAATTAGTTACCAAGTAGCTATTTGATGAGGACATCTTTGTCAAACCCGTTGGGGTTTACAAACGAAAGAGATGGAAAAGGGAATTATTAATTAGTTTCCTAATTTATTTGTTAGTTCCTAGATTCTCAAAATTTTCCAGATTTCATTAGGATTTCTAAGTTTCCTATTTTATTTGGATTAGGATTTCTTTCCTAAAATAAATTTAATTTTCCTTTTCACTCTAGGGTTAGATTATTATAAATACCCCTTCTATGTAATTCATTATGATTTGAGATATTAAGAAAAGCTTATTTTCCAGAGATTGGAGACTACTTGGTGTGAAGCCAAACCCCTGGAGTGATTCCAGACCTATCCCTTTTGTTCTATTTTCTGTTTTCCATTGTTTTCGCTTCTGCTAAACTACCTAAACACTCAATTCACCCATATCCTACATCAGATTTGATATCAGAGCCAGGTTTTCGTTTTTCCTTGGGTTCTACTTTTTCGCGTTTTCTTGTTCTTCATGCCGTTTGATGGCTCCAACTACGGTTATTAAGACAGACATTCCAAAGATGGTTTATGAACGGCTTGTTCGAATGATGGAAACTCTAACAGAGAATATGTCATATCGGATCAGTATCTTTGATGAGTATTTCACAATCATTGAATGTCGTCTTGACAAAATAGAAGCATCCAATCGCCGTTCTGTGGATAAATTTGACATTATCAATGTTTGTTCGAAGAAGAAGGAATCTCAAGAACGTCCATTCATTGAGGATTCGATGAGTGCTAAACAAGGAGGAACTTTTCAAGATAATCACATGGAGCATCAAGTAGAAGCTGCTGGTCAAGGTGAGCTTAAGGAAGAAGTTTGTAAGCCTGAACTTCCAGCTAGCGATGTTGACTCTGAGATTGAATCTAGTGAGATTGTTCAACCTAAGATGACACTAGTAAGTTGCCCAGTGATCGAATCAACATTCAACAAAGGAGGGAAAGGTGTAACTGATTACTCAGCATTCCTACAACTCATTGATTCTATCATATTCGGGAGGGAGGCAGAGGACGAGTCTATATGTTTGCGCGCTAATTCTGACTTCTCTGAATGTTACTACAATTCTAACTCGCCGGAGTCGAGTTCTTCTCAGCCAGGGAGAATTGATGAGGACATCCTTGTCAAACCCGTTAGGGTTTACAAACGAAAGAGATGGAAAAGGGAATTATTAATTAGTTTCCTAATTTATTTGTTAGTTCCTAGATTCTCTAAGTTTTCCAAATTTCATTAGGATTTATAAGTTTCCTATTTTATTTGGATTAGGATTTCTTTCCTAGAATAAATTTAATTTTCCTTTTCACTCTAGGGTTAGATTATTATAAATACCCTTTCTATGTAATTCATTATGGAGTTGAGATTTGAGATATTAAGAAAAGCTTATTTTCCAGAGATTGGAGACTACTTGGTGTGAAGCCAAACCCCCGAAGTGATTCCAGACCTATCCCTTTTGTTCTATTTTCTGTTTTCCATTGTTTTCACTTCCGCTAAACTACCTAAATACTCAATTCACCCATATCCTACATCACTATTTCTTTCACAACAGAACAAAAGAAAAAGTAAATACACAAGGCAAAACTTAGAACATGTAACATAGATTCGTCCAAAGATAAATTAATGAATTGACATAAATGAGGAATTGCATGACTAAAAACAACTATGGATTATATTCACAATAATTAATTTGGGGCTTCTTTTCTGGTATAACCTCATCTAGTGGGGCTTGGATTTTGAAGATTCATCACTGACAATTGGATTTTGTTTTGTTAGATCAGCAGGAGCTGCAGTAATTTATATATTTGTCATGCAAACCCAATAAATTTGTGGACTTGCCTATGCACCTCTGTACTCCCTCTCTCTAAAAATAAAATGTTATTCTATTACACCTAAGAACCAAAAAGCATACAGCAAGTATTCTTTTTATGAGAAACGCAACAAGTTTATTGATATGAAGTTACATAGAACTCTTACTGATAATATAAATCAATGTGGTCATTGAGTTGGCAGTTTTCATGTTGTCATGACTCATGACAAGTAATTGCATGGAAGAACAAGTTTTAATTAGTGACTGCTATAGCAGTTCCTAGAAATTTAATGTTTATGGCGCGTTTACTAATCCGTAATCAAATTGAAAGGAATTGAATTGAGGAGAAATTGGATTGAAGAGGAATTGAAATGAGGTGGAATCAGAATCAAATTCCTGTTGAAGTTGTTTACTAAATCTGTCTGGAATCGGAATAGAATTCCATAAAGCTGTTTACTAATTTAGCATAATCGGAATATAAACCAGTATGATTACTAAAATGCCCTTGTCCCAAATCAAATATTTTATATACTTTTTTTTAATAAAATTTGATATAGTATATAATAGTAAGAAAAAATTTAATTGCTTTTTTTTATTTCATAGACACACTAAAATGATTTTGTTTATTTTTTTTATAAATTTAAGTTTTTCTATTAAGTATTTTTTTTATAAATGTAAGTATTTCTATTAGTTAATCCTTAACACTAAAATGATTTTGTTTTTATTTCTAGGGTTAAAGATAATCTTGGAAATAATGAAAGTAAGTGAGGGCATAAAGGGAAAAAAATTAGCATTCTGATTGCTCCCTAAACCCGGAATCCAAATACCTTCTCTATGTTGGGAATCCAAATCACCCAAATCTTGGAACTGAATTCCATTTTTTGTGTGGGCCCCACACACTTTTGATTCCTCCCAATTTTAGTAAACACAGGTATAATCCGTAATCGGAATCGGATTCCTTATTCTCATTCTGATTACGGGTTAGTAAACGCGCCATTAATAGATGGTTAGGAATTGATTTCAAAATCAGGTTACCTGTCAGTCAGAAGGCTTTCCCCATAAGAAAAGGCTATGATAAGAAGTAACCAAGAAACTCATAGAAACTACTCAAAGACTTGGCCATTCTCAGAAGGATTATCATTGAGATGGGCCATGGTAAGTCGGAAAAACAACAACATTATGATATGAAACTCTCCAGACCATTCATAATGCTTGAGTAATATGAAAAGAGAAAGCACACATACCTGATGGAATATGTAGCATAAGCATTCAGGCATGAATCGAATATTTGAAGCTTCACCCCATATGAGAAGATAGAGTCCAATGTAAATAAGCTCCAACTGTTGTCTGTCAGAACGTTGAGGAAACCTGAAAAGTTGTGGGGTTGGGAGGTTGGAGAGACACCAAATCAAAATTCGTATTGCTGAAATGGTAACAAGTCTATATGTATTTGACTTTTAAGGAATCAAGTTATAACTTTGATATTATCCAGATCACTCACCTAATATTTGATTTGCAATGCAAATAGTTAAACCATGAACGATAATTCTTAAAAATTTTCTCCATCAAATTGTGTACAGTGCCACTATTCAACTGCAATAAGCTTTCTGTTAATCTTTAATGATCACATCAGATACAGTCTTGAAAATTGAGAGCATATAAAATTCAAAGCACCTCAAAGGAACATCAATTTACCTCAGTGTAATTTTCAAGATTTCTATGTCTTACATCCATGTTGGCAAGTAGCAAGATTAAGTGTTCCCTCTGATTTGCCACATTTCCTTTCTTCAAACCCAAGAAAAGATAAGACAACGTAGTAAGAACATGTCTATGCATATATATATATATATATGTGTGTGTGTGTGTGTGTGTGTATCTAGCAGTAGTCTATTGCATCAAAGAATCTTTGTGCATGCGAGTTGCAAGAACAAGATTCGCATCACTTCAAAGAATGATATCTACTTAATGAAGATTGAGAGGACAGCCAAAATGCACAGTTCCCACTGCTCCAAATCCTCCCTTATAAAACTTTTCCTGGTTCCCAATGGATATATGTAAAATAGCAGTACTATTGTGATCAACTTGAGGCAGGGATGCCAAGACCACATGGAGTTAATGCCCGCAGTTATTAGGCAGTGAGGTAGGAATAGGACAAGAGTCTTCATATGAAACAAAACACCAATATCAAATACATCACATAACATTTAAAAGTAGCACCTTCACACTTATTGTGCTGCAATTATTGTCTTTTAAATTCAATAAGTTGTAGATTTAAATGGCAATATGCCTATTCAAGTCATTCATATCTCGACCAAGCAGAAAGGCAACAGAAAAATCGAGGGAAATTGCAAAAGAATACAGAAATAAGGGCTCGCTATTTGTTTTCTTCAATGTCTTGGTTTTTTTTTGCTTTTTGTTTTTTTATTTTTTTGTGTAATGGTACATGGATTTCAAGAGGTGTACATACATTATTAGAATCATATCTCTCAACCTTCAGAAACAAAAAACTCAGTATTGACTCTTGTTATGAGAAAACCATGGTTATTTTCCTTAATTCTTGCATCTGCCCATTATTGTCTTTTTCAATTATCGTGCCATTCTTTCATTAGATGGCATTAGATTATTCATTGTTATTGACCTACATTAATTTCCACATCCGAGTCAAATTAAGCTCCACCCCTAGTTGTGGGCCAGTGGTAAGAGTAGCATGTTTACTAGCTGAGATCCACAATTTAGGAAAATTCCTTTTAGAAACTTAAACATGCATATACAGTTGGACAGGATTAGCATACCAATACAAATTTCAGACATGCGGCATATAAAAACCAAGGTAAAATGAAAGAGAAAGGTATTTAGGCACAAGTTACCTGAAACCCAAAAATAGAGGAAAGCCAATCGAGTATATCATTGACAGGTTTAATCCTCTCAGTTGGCATTGTTGACTTGTCATCAGGGTTGGTGGGTCTTAAATGTATTATTGGCATTGGAAGACCATTCACATTTTGTAGAGCACGAAGTGCTGCTTTGATCTAAATATTTCCAGAAAAAATAAAAGGGTAAAGCAATGAGCAAGAGAGAAAAATAAGATTTCATAAAACTAAATCAGAGAGAATGAAAATCGCATATACTGCGCATGTACAACCTCAGGAAGTTCCATAATTGCTGGTTTAACACCAACAGTATATAACGGAAGAATGTTATAGTTCACATACTGCTCCCTTTTCCTCTTGACATCTTCAGCAATTTTCTGTGTCTGCAATGAAAAAAATAATAGAATAGCCATGTTTTCAGTGCCTTCTCTGTCAATCTGTCACTTAAGAACTTGAGCAATCCTTGAATCATACAAATCAAACCTGAATATCAATTTGATCTTGAGGTACCACTGTCTTGAGCACGCCATATAGTACTGTTGCAATCTGAAAAAGCCTAGCCATCTCTTCCCTTCAATATAAAAGAGACAATGAGTAATTCAATAGTAAAAGAAAGGTAACATACCAACAATTGAAAAACAAGCCTTACGGTTTTTTTGTGTATTCTCCATCTTTGATATTTTTCTCATAAAATTGGTGGTAAAAATACCGGATTTCTTTTGTATCAGATTTGGCAAGCTGATGTTTTGTCTCTTCTTCTTCCTGCAACGAAAAGAATTTTAAGAGATACAGAGAAACTTCAATTCACTTTCAGGTGCTCTTAAATACAATATAAATCAGTCATGATAATGAATTAGTATTACCCTAGAATATTATTTATTGATCTAGAGATTATCTTTTGATTCAGTCAATGACTTGATTTGCAGATTTCATTCTAAAGTTAAATGTTACCACTTTTTTTAAAAAACCAATTGTATAAATTGTTAGCTTGATAAGCATTGTTGGCTTATTTCCTAACAACTTAAATTTTTGGGGTCCAATTCTTGTCTATAATGATATCAGAGCTCTAATTGCAGGAGGTATTGAGTTTGAAACTTGTTATCATGGAAGGAAAAGGATAAAAGAGGGAGATGAGGGGAAGAAATAAAATAACCCATGCCAAAGTTTACAGATAAAATCACAAGTGAACTAATCATACACACACCACAAGAAATATAAATTAAGTTCCAAAATCAGACCACTCTTCTGGAAAAAGGAAATAAAATACAAGAAAGCACAAATAATTTAAAAGTCTACCTTTTCAAGTCTGTGCAAAAGATGCGTCTTAAACTGACGAACACCGCGTCCACTTGATGTTGGATCCATTTTGTGTGCCTTCTCAAATCCATGGAAGCGGCCTGATTGCACAAAATATATCAACCTAAGGGACGATAACAATTACTGAACTAAACAGGAACACGTGATGCAAAGAACTGTCAAAGTTTCTGTCTTATTTGTTCTATGTAAAACATTTATCAACCACACTTTCCACCCGCTTCTCCTTTATATTAAACATACGAAACTAACCCAGGATCACTCACTACCATTCTTTAAATTTGAAAATAATGAACGCTGAATTTTACAACTTGATATTATGCAAAAAAAAAAAAACTGATCTTAAAAATTCATACAAAAGAATTGAACTTTCTTTTTGTAATTAGGTCCAAACAGTATTTTAGTTGAGCTAGCCACCACCTATATTCAACATAATCGCAATCACAAACACCATGTATTACTATTCTAACAAAGTCAAGCAATGTGCTTAAATAATAATGAATTGCAAAATAATAGAACAAAATCACATACAGAGGTAGGCAACCCTAGGGTTTTCCTTCTCAATCTCATTGGCGACACGAAAAATGGGACCAATTGAGGAAAGGCACGAGGGCACATTGTCCAGCGCCTCGTCCTGAGTCGGCAAGTCCAAAACCCTCGTGGTCATTCTCGTCATTCGACTCGATAACGACCTCGGCGGCGGCCCCTCATCGTTCTTGGTCCCGCTGGAGCTCGCCATTTCCGAAAAGCACCACCAATACTCAGCCTCTCAGTTTCAGCTCCCACTGATTTCGATGTAGATTGTTTGCAAATGAAAGAGATCATCTTTTTAGGTATTTGTACAGAGAGAGAGAGTATAGATACTTTGGGAGAGAGGTGGGGCAAGGGCAAGGCAAAGCAAAGGGGTTTGCTCTCAAAGCAAGAAAGGAATTGGTGATGGATTTTTGTTTTGTTTGGTTTCAGACTCTTTTTGAGTGCTTTTGCTTTTCCATTTGAGAAATTTTGATAAACAAATCTACAATCACCAGCGCAGAAGCGCTTTTTCTGTGTGGGTTTCCTTTTGGCTTCTTTATTTTTTTAAATCAGCGGAGCTTGCTTCCTACTGGAACTTATCAACAGTACCGGAACTGTGACTGCTCAAGCAAAGAAGAAAGAAGGTGGGCTCCCATGAGCCGAGGGTGACACGTGGAATATATCTATAATCACCAATTGTATCTTCTTTTTTTAACGCTGTGTCATTTACTGATTCGATTGTTTTGTCATTCAGTATGGTGTGGTATGTACCGTAGTATGGTTACGTGGTATAATTGGTCTGCATATTGATATTATACCATGTCGCCCCACACGGTGGACGAATTCTACCACGTGGCCATACCAAACGAGAATTTCTCAACTTGAACAAGTCCATATAAATTTCACACAAGTTATAAATTAAAGATCAGATCTCTTCTATAATTGATACACCAAATTTAAACACATGGCTTTTTCACTTCACTTTTGTTAATGGAATGTTATTTGATTGGTTGATTGTTGATTTTGGTTGATAAAAGCTTGTCAATGCTTTTTTGTTTCTCTTCTTTTAAGCAATTAGGAATATGGGCTGAACCATGAACAGGTCCATCTGATAGGATGAGCTTTACCACTCGAGTGTCCACAGGAATCGAACTTCTAATTTTTTTTATAGATGGGTTTCCCACCAAAAGGTAATATGACAAACTAAAGCAACGTTAAATCACAAAAGTTATTATCTTCACAGCTATAGCCATCATGGATTCTCATGTTTCTTGTTCTTCAGTTAGAGCATCTCCAACCGATATGTCAATTCCGTGTGGCGAGTTTTTGACAAAAAATAAGGCAGTTTTAAGCGCTCCAACCGAGATCTGCCAAATCCTAATGGATTGACATCCTTCACTTTTCTTTGTCAAAATTTGACCACAGTTGAGATGTCTTTTATTATTTTATTATTATTTTAATACCTACCACTCATTCTCTCCTCATCAATGTATAGTGTTTACCCTATTTAATATTTTACTCTTAAATATTGAGCCCACTTGCCTTTAAAAATAATAAAATAATATGTATATTTGACATATCGGTTGGATAAAAAGTTTCACAGTATGTCAAATTGCCACATAAGCCATCAAATTTAAATTTGATGTTTAGTATTTGACATCTCCCTTGGAGATGCTCTTAATAACCTAATAATATACCGTGTCAAAAACTTGCTAAATATCTAAGGGAGTGACATTTTGTGGGACAATTGTTGGACGCAGCGTCTATGTTAATTAACCAGACAAGAGCTATACACTGCCAAAAGGATTTTGTGAACCATGCGATTCTATAAGGCCAAAGAGGCAAATTCTACCCATAAGAATTCTAAAATATGATTTTGTTGGACCACGTGTATATATATATATATATAGTGTCATGTTGTTGGAGTCTTTTCCCAACCGGGAGGGCGCGGGGGAGACCGTTCCAACACCGGATGCCATGAGTGCTCTCTTAACGTCAGCATTGATGATTCTTGGCGGTGAGTGAACTTCCAACTAGACCCAATTGAAAGTTGGATCAGGCTTGAATGAGAGAGACCGGGCCCGGCCCTGGCTGGGGTTGGTGATCGGGCCGATACTCTGAGTTCGTTGGATTGCGTAGGCGTGCCACTATTGGAATCGAGGATGACCCAATAGAATTGTGATGAGTGTATGATTGTTTGATTGTAAACTGGATCTACGCCAATCTTAACTTCTAATCAAGCCATTGTGCTCCAAGGGGGGTACTGGCTCATATTAGTTCTTTTCTATGCCTCGATTGAGAGGACTTCAACATTCTTTCATTTGCATATGGGTGGTATGATAGGCATATGAAGCACTTGATCAAATAAACAAAGATCGCATTTTGATCAAAAATCCCTTTCACGGGCTTATCAACCTTGATTTAAACACAAAGGAAAACTTTTAAAACAAACTTATTTATACTGAAAATGGGCTTATCAATATCGAACAAGCCTCAATTACCCTTTATCGGGCAGTATTTATCTTTATCAAGCAGGATGAAACCCTGTAGAGGCCAGGCAGTGTTTATCGGGAAGAACAAACCCTTGATAGTAGGGCTATGCAGGATCCAAACCAATCCGCTTAAACCGACCAATCCAATCCAATTTTTATTGGTTTCGACAACATCAGCGGATTGGATTGGATCAGAAAATTGAAAATCCAATTGGATCGGTTTGGATGGCGGATCAAGATTTCAAAATCCAACCAAAACCGAACCAATCCAATATATATGCATTCATATATTTATATATTGGTCTTCCCATACGTTCATATTGTAAAATATATAAATATATTATTTAAAAATTTAAAAATTAATATATTGACCTTACCCATACCCAACATGTTTATATTGATCTTCCTATACGTTCATATTGTACAATATATAAATATATATTATTTAAAAATTAATATATTGACCTTACCCATACCCAGCATACTCAACATGCTCAGATTCTCTCTTATTTGTATTTTCCATACGCAACAACACAACATGCTCAACATGCTCACAAACTCCCACAAGTTTTAGTATATTATGAGCGAAGAATTCCCACACCTTCATCAACATATTTGGTATGTGTTTATTATTTTTGGGTTCAAGAACTCAGTGATTCATCATTCAAGCATAATATTAACAGATTTTTATGAAACAGATGACAACTTCAACTTCAACTTCTATGGAAAACCAAACTGGAAATACAAGTCAACCATCAACTATTGCGCCTTCAACTTCTAATGTTATTGATGCTGTCAAACTTACAAATGTTGAAGTGTTGCCACAAGAAACAAAACTCAACGATTCTACTCCCATTGAAGGTAAGAGAAAACCTTCTAGACCTCATTCAGTTGTTTGGGAACACTTTATTAAATTGCAAGATGATCCAAAAAATCCTCAAGCAAAATGTAAGTATTGCAATAAAATATATGCATGTGGTAGCAAGAAAAATGGGACATCAAACTTGTTGAGTCATTTGGCAAATCAATGTAAGGAGTATCCTGGTCGAGATAATAAGAAGCAAAAAACTTTGTCTTTCCAACCAAAGAAAGGGGAGGAAGAAGGCAAACTCATTGCTACAAGTTATAGTCCAGAGGCATGTAGGGAAGCAATTGTTAAGTTTGTCATACTTGATGAACAACCCTTTAGAGTTGTAGAGGGTGAGGGTTTTAAGGACATGTTACGTGTTTGTGAACCTAGATTTCAAGCCCCATCTCGCTTTACAATTGCAAGAGATGTCTTAAACCTTTATAAATTTAAAAAAAAAAGGTAAGGTTGAAAAATTATTTAGCTGGTAATTGCCAAAGAGTTAGTCTCACCACAGACACATGGTCATCTCGCCAAAATCTTAACTATATGTGTCTCACAGCACATTATATAGATAATGAATGGAGATTACAAAAGAAAATTCTGAATTTTTGTACAATTGTAAATCACAAGGGTGACACAATTGGAAGGGCAATTGAGACATGTCTATTAGAGTGGGAAATTGAGAAGGTGTTGACTATGACAGTTGATAATGCAAGCTCAAATGATCTTGTTGTTGCATATTTGTCAAAAAAAGTGAATGATTGGAATGGTTCAATATTGAACGGTGAAAATATGCACATGAGGTGTAGTGCACACATACTAAATCTCATTGTTAAGGAGGGTCTAGAAGATTATCACGAGTCAATCACTAGAATTCGTAATGTGGTGAGATATGTTAAGTCTTCTCCGGCAAGGTCCCAAAAGTTTAAGGCATGTGCAGAGCGACTAAAAATTTCTTCACATAAGGGGTTATGTCTAGATGTTCCGACAAGGTGGAATTCTACTTATTCAATGTTAGAAGTTGCAGAAAAATATCAAAAAGCTTTTGAGTGCTTAGAGGAGCAAGATACACAATATGTTCGTGAATTTTGTATGGATTAAAATAAAAAGGCTCCCACCTCATTGGATTGGAATTATGCACGTTGCTTTATTAAGTTTTTGAAAGTCTTTTATGATGCAACTTTAGAATTTTCTGGTACTTTGTATGTAACTTCAAATTTGTTTTTGAAACAACTCTGTGTGGTTCATGCTCAATTGCAAAGATGGAGTCAAAGCAAAGATGTCTTTCTTAAGTTGGTGTCTGAGAATATGCAGAAGAAGTATGATAAATATTGGGGAAGCTATCAGAAAATGAATATGTATTTGTTTGTTGCTGCTTTACTTGATCCACATTATAAGGAACGTTAATTGCAATATTGTTTTGCTTTGTTATGTGGTGAAGAAAAAGCTAGTGAGATGACAAGTAAAGTGAAAAGTAAGTTGCATGAATTGTATGGCGAGTATAAATTGATTTACAATGACAGTGCAACACATATGGGTGAGACAATTAATCCAAATGAGATGGAGATTGACAATAATGAAGTAGATTTTGCTACTGTATTCACTACTGGGTTCATGAAACTTGTAGAGGAAACAGATGGTGTAGAGTCCAAAACAGAACTTGACAGGTACTTCATTGAAACATGTGAGAATCCAAAAAATGATAACTTTGATCTCTTGGGTTGGTGGAAGATGAACTCTGAAAAATATAAGATTTTGTCTTGTATTGCAAGAGATGTTTTGGCAATACCTGTCTCTACTGTAGCATCAGAATCAACATTTAGTACTGGTGGTCGTATTCTTGATCCATATAGGAGTTCATTATCCCCAAGAACAGTGGAGGCACTCATTTGCACACAAAATTGGTTACGTTCTTCACTAAAAACTGATATTCTTGAGATCACAGATGATATTGAAGACATTGAGTCAGGTAAACATTATTTCAAGATAACTTTCATATTTTAAATTAATTAGTAATGGTTTTATTATATTTATTTTAATATGATATTTTCTTCTTTGTAGAAATTTTGGGTCCTACATCAAAACTTACATTGAATGAAAATTGATGTGGATGATTGCGTGCTCTCTAACATGGAAGGATTGATGGACTTGGAAGCCTAAAAGAGTTCTCAAAGTTTTTGGTTAACTTTAGTTTTTTTTTTTTAAAGAATGGATGTAGTTCTTAATGTAATGTTGTTTTTAAATTTCATCTTGTATTTTCGGATTGAATTTTGAATTGAATTATATGTAATAAAAAACAAGTTCTTTTGCAATGATTATATTTTCATACAAACCGATCATCCAATTCAATTCAATCCAATGTACATTGGATTGGATTGGATTGGATTGAATTGGATTGGATCCTAACATCTGATCATATTGGATTCGATTGTAAAATCTGTAATCCAATGAAAAATTGGATTGGATTGGATTGTTAAGAAACCATTGGTTTCGACCCGATGCTCAAGCCTACTTGATAGGGCAAGAGCAAAACCCTGTACAGGCTAGATACTATTGATCGGGCTGAGTGAAGGTCCTTGAATAGGTTTCCTCTACAGAGATAAACTATGTATGCCCTTGGTATAAGTTAAGATAAATACTGAAATAAATTACTCTACAAATTAAAGACAAACAGGTACTTGAAAATGAAGAACTTCTCTATCTAATCTTTATTATAATGACAAGTACACAAAGATATGAAATACTACAAGTCTTGAACGTAATACAAGCTTCCTAAAATTGAACATTACAGACATGAGCATTTTTAGTACAATATCTGGAGAAGATTAGCAGTAATGCTAATAAATCATACCAAGTGTTTGGCAGAGCACTAAAAGAAATGATTGCAGGAGTTGTCGACTGAATAATCTGGGTAGTGAGTTGGTTGTTTTGAAAGCTTTTGAGAGTTATTTTTGTTTATAGACGTTGAGTCTTGTTTGGAGAGAGAGTCCTCGATTGCTGTTGCAGAGGCCTCTATTTATAGACTGATGGCTTTGAATGTGCTGGTGACGAATAGATAAAAGGAACGTTGGGATCCCACAGCATCATTACAATTTTTATCTTCTTGCTAATTAATCCTCAGTGGGGAGAGAAAAGTGGAGATAGTTGGGTGAACATATATCGAAAGTCTCCAATTAGACCTTGAAACGGGTATGGTTGTCTCGCTTTTGCTCTCTGAGTGAAAGATAAAATATTTTATCTTACATTCTCCCCTCACATCGCGTACATCCTCTGCAAGAAAGGTTATTGCCTTTTGACTCCCTTACTGGGTCAAAGCTTGATTTCAGTCATGGGTCATGGGCCTTGTTATTTAAATCAAAATCTTGGTCCATTTAGGCCCTATAAGGGGTCTTTTTCTTCCGGCAGCTTGACGAATGGGCTGAGCTGCTGTAAAATGCAACGGATGAAAATTGCCCATATGCCTGAGTTCAAGAACCAGGCCCCAAAGTGCTTCGAAAGGTTTTGTGGAGCCTTAGGAAACACTTCGGTTCCTTCCACCAACAAAGCAATAATTAAGACAGATTAGTGATGTGGCTTGGCTTGAAAAGCTTGTGGCATGAGAGCAAAATTGTCATGAGTTTAGCACTTGAGAGAGAGCTGTGAGTTCCTACGAGAGACAAGGGTTCTAAAGGAAAGAGGAATGGGTTCAAAGAAGGTTTGATGAAGAGGGAGAGAGATGGGGAAGAATGATGGGTGGCTTAAGTAATTTCCAGCGGCTGTGACAGAGACTCGCCAATGCTATAACAATCTGCCAAGAGAGGGAAAATAAGGGAGAAGGGTGAATAGAGCACGAATTTGCTGGGTTTTGCAGGTGAGAGAGGAAGCTTGCTCTCCAGATGTGTGTCCCTTTCGTTGGGTTGAAGATGGCCCCTTTTATAGCCGTTGGAAGCCTCCTTTCTCCAAGAAACCCTAATGGTTTCTATCCAATTTGGCCAAGCTTCTTCCTTCCTTTCTCCTACATGCCCTTGACTCATCTAATCCTGGTAAAATCCTCTCTGCCCAATCTCACGAAATCAGGGATTTTGGGGGCTCAATGCCCTTCCCGCACTGCCACAATTGAGAGCTTCTTATTTTCAGCCATCTCATTCCCTTCTTTCCTTCCTTCTCCCATGGCCCGATCTGATGAAGGAAAGAAATGGGTATGTATGTTGGTTCAAAGGGTAACTCCTAGCAGTTTGCGCGCCAATATCCCTTGGTCATTTGGATGTTTTAGCTTGGAACTTGTTCCTTTACTGTACGGAGCCTCCCAGCCAGCTTCTACGCACGTGATCCTCCAAGCTCCTTCGTGGTTTTGTCTTCCACCGAGTGCCAAGGCTTGTGCTGCTTCTTATTCTAATTACATGGGCTTTTTAAGACAACCACATGATCTATCCAATGGATGGGATAACTTTATCAAGTGTTGGGCCTTTTGGTTGGCTTATTCTAATTGGAGTAATGGGCTATTTTGGTTGGGCTATTCTAGTTGAGGCAATGGGCTACTTTCTCTCTTATGCTTACCCACGTTTGAGCCTAAAAAATGGGCTTGAGTCCCAAGGCCCCCCAAGCGACCCGAGACTTCCATTTCTCGACCCATAAATGGGCCTCATGACAACTTATTACATCCATACCACAACCCACTCAAGCAAGCCCCGTGCATTTGAGTGGCTTGGGCGCACTTAGGCTTATAGCGTGGTTGGGTGTGAAATAATAATTTCCCGCTTGGCATGGCATGTTGCTTGGCATGCTTTAATTTTATCGTCCTTGAAGAGAGACATGATGCTTGACAGGATAATTAGCATGGGCTCGTAGAGCTAGTGTATTTTATAGGCTCATCTCGATTCTTAGCATGACGGATTATTTATTTGGCATGACATGTGGACTGTGGCTTGTGCTAGCGCGTGTGAAGAATTTTTGCGTGCTCCAAGTCGGATATTTTCTTAATAAGGTGTTATACTGGGCCGGGAATTTATTCGGGCACAACCTTGGATTTTTTGGGCCTCAACAGGCCCTTTGGCAAAATTCTGCTAAGTGAGTTGGGCTTGGGCTTCTGAAATAGTGAATGGGGACCAACTTTAGGCTTTTTCCATTTTTGGTTCAAACACCTGTTTTGTGTATGCGACTGCTAATGGTTCTAAAATGCCCACACACCAAGGTTCCTTATCTCCATCTTCTTCTTCTATATATGGCTCCCTTAGAAGAACATTAAAAAAATGTCCACCATTAGCTATTTTAACCACCGTTGATTCTTCTTGATTATTCACTGTGGAGTACTGGTATATGTCTATGAAGTTGACTTCTCTACACCGATGTTAGGTCTCCCGGACCTTGTCTGATGGAGTAAATATTTCAAACCACTACACTAGTGAGTCCTTTGACGTTTAAAGCGATTTATTTATTTATATATTGACACAAAGGTGATAGTATTGTATTGAATAAGAGGGATGAAACAAGTACAAAACCAAGCATTGTCCTAGAGGATTAGGCGAGTACCTCTAAACCAATGGGCGTTTTGGCCTTCGACTAGTAAGTAGCCTACCCTCTCAATTGCAAGCGGGAGAAGGAACCTGGCCCCGTTAGAGCGCCCCTCATCCCCCTAAGAGCAAGCCCAATTTTTTGAGAGAAAAACAATAATTGTATTCATAAATTAGGCTCAAAGACCATATGCCACAAATACAAATACCCACAAATCGGTAATACAAATATGGAAGCAAGCATAGTAACCACATAGGTTAATCTAGATATAAGCCACAAAAGGACAGAGAAGGTTTCTCTCAAAGCGTAGCATTAAAGGAGTGACGATATGAGAGGTGAGCGCTAATGAAGAGGGGGTGATTGAATAATTCAAGAGGAACAATTTTACGTTTATATCCTGCAATAGAAATGAATTAGACGTAGATACAACATTAAATTGGTATAAATCTATATATATATAAAGCAAAATGCAAAGAATGATGAAACATGCAAAATACCATAAAATGTCATTGATTAATGCAAACATTAAGAATTGAAATTATTAATTAAAAGAGGATAATAAGGTAAATTTACACTTTTTCATATTAAAATTAAAAGGAAAATTAGATAATAGGTCCTATTTTTATGGAACACAACTACCAATTATCTTATTTAATTCTAAAATAGAATAAAAAAATTTTAACAAAAAAAATTGGCTAGTTAATAATGATAAGTATTTGGGTGTTGTTAAACACATGGCTTTTTCACTTCACTTTTGTTAATGGAATGTTATTTGATTGGCTGATTATTGATTTTGGTTGATAAAAGCTTGTCAATGCTTTTTTGTTTCTCTTCTTTTAAGCAATTAGGAATATGCGCTGAACCATGAACAGGTCCATCTGATAGGATGAGCTTTACCACTCGAGTGTCCTCCACAGGAATCGAACTTCTAACTTTTTTAGATGGGTTTCCCACCGACAGGTGATATGACAAACTAAAGCAACGTTAAATCACAAAAGCTATTATCTTCACAGCTACCCATCATGGATTCTCATGTTTCTTGTTCTTCAGTTAATAACCTAATAATATACCAGATTTGCTAATAAATAATGGTCATTAACATAAAGGGAATGCTTCTGCTTGGAGACATTACAAATTTACGACATAAATCATGCGTTTCATTCGTTCTGCTTCCTTTACCAATTCCCTGGCTGAATTCAGGATTTTAGAAACTGTGCAACTAAAGAATGACATGCACACCAGCAAATTGTTAAAATACATACATTTAATGAACAAAATCAAGATCCAAAGTAAGGCATTCACCCGGAAGAGAGATAATTATCTGTTTGCAACCTCTGCATTTTTATATTTTTTTCCTGGTTTCTGTACCAATAATCAATAATATTTTCGCCATGACATCGTGAAAAACACCCAGTTGAGAGGCATCTACATGTAAAAGGGTGTATACAGTACCAATCCATTGGCAAAAGTGGATCGGCTAGCAGCATTTCTGTTGGATCGGCTAGCAGCATTTCTGTTGGATTGGCTAGCAGCATTTCTGAAATGTAACTATGTACATGAACCACATGCAAAAAGCAGCAGCATCCACATCCATGCATCTGCAGAGTATGTGCTTGTATAGGTCAGCCTCCATCTTCATTTGAATTTCACTGCGATGCATAAGTCTCAAATCATATGCGTACGCGAGTCTGCATTTCCAACGTCCCTTCTTCAGAGACCAAAAGAAGTTTTAACTTCATAAGTTTTTCTTATATGGGACTTGCTCGTGATGCCTGCAATACAACTAAAAAGCCATCTAATGTCTCCTCTTGAAATGAACTGTGAACATAGTTTATAGCAAAAAGAAAAAGAAAAAAAACACAATTATGGAATTTGTCATTTCAGAAGTATGAGATAGAGTAGCAAAGGACCTGATTATTTGAACTTGTTACTGTAGCCCAACGACGAGGATGCTGTGCGCCCACTGCAGCATAGCTGACAAAAGTAATTGTTCTTGATTGTTCCCTTTGGTGATTAGCGATTGGGGGTGGCAATTCTCTCACAATCCATAATACAGAAGCCGAGGGCACCAAAGATCCTGACAGAAGATAGAAGGGGTGGGAGAAAACTCATGATATTCAGTATGTGATGGACAAAATGCAGTATCCTTCCCATTCATGATGGGGAAAATTGAAAACAATGCTCAGAAGGGAAGATAGAATTACCTATAAAATAGTACAGAATCAGAAAAACTAGTGCTTTTCCGCCATATGTTTTTTTCAGACTCCACTGACAATATAGCTGGCAAAGAGCTTAAAGTGAGATCAGCAAGAAAATACATAATGTAAACTAAGATATGAATTGCACAAAGAGTAGTAAGGTCTCTAGCCAATGACCACTTACAGGAATATCTGTAAGAAAAGCTACCAATGCACTTGACGGAAAACATACAACAGAAGTAACTGCCAAACCAGCAACCTGTTTACAAAATTCCAAGCTTACTAAATACAAACAGAAGTGTGCCAGTTTAGGCAGAAATTATTACATAACATTTTAAGTACACAGGTAGGTATTTTGCTTTAGTAAGTGCACTTTGAAGAATATGAATAATATTTTTATCAAATAGAAGAAATCATTTCTGTCAGTTTAATACCTTCCACATATCGGATGAAGCTTTCTCAGACCGTACTTTCCTTAACTTACAAAATAGAAGGATTCCTGGAATTTTGGAAAGAAAGAGTGAAGTTAAATTTCAGACAGCACATGAAAGAATTCAGTTAACCTTTATAAGGCCAATATCACTTTTCTGACAACAAAACCCAGTTAACCTTGCAACATCCAATATACCAAAACATATGAAGAGTTTTTGGAATAAACAAGTCAATCTTAAAATCCTTAAACATAAAACTTGGATAACAGGTTGAGTCTTACCCCTAACACCATTCCACCATAATGTCAGTAAGTGTTACCCTATAAATATGGTTACAGGGTAATAGTAGCGAAGCTAGAGGAAGAAGCTTAAGCCTATGCACTACCAAACAATGGAAATGATAATTTGATAGTAAAAAATATGCCAAAACCACTTACTGGTCTTGCACAGAACAACATAAGAATAATAAATAAACAAAAAACACAGATCTTTAGTAATAAAAAAATTAAAAAAGAGGAGGAAAGTACAATTAAAATGGATGAAGAGTAATCATATCTAACTTAAGACCCTCAAGCTAAAGCACATATTACAATCAATACAACACTGCCCTAAATCAAGAAGAGCGACTCAAAAAACATTATAAAAAAAATTACAAAAAAGGCAACGAGAATTTAAAATTTTAATCATCCTATCCACAACAAAGAAACTACATTGACAAAACCCAAATGAAACTGGTAATACAAAGATAAATGTGACATGACCTTCCAAAATAAATAATAGCATAATAAAAAGTTGTCAGTGCTCTCACCATAGCAACCTAATGCTCCTCCTAGTAAAAGAACTGTGAAAGCAAGAAAGTCTTCATATACCTGTACGATGGTAGCAGTTATTGGGGGAAGATAAATGCCACATTTAAAAGAATAGATACATAAAGACATATCATTAAGTGAAAAATAAGAAAATATGATATGATGCAACCAAAATGTTCCAAAAATTAAAAAGGAAAACTAATGATTGGAGTTTCAGGAAGTTTAAGTATACAAAAAGTGCTGGTGTCTCACACATGTACTAGATGTCTAGAACAACCAATAACAGATAAGACTAATCTTCTATACACAAATACGGGGATGGAAAAACACTTATCTCAAATAACGTTTATCTACACATGTTAGTAACAAATCAAGTAGATGAGACTTCAGCAATTTCCTCAAAAAACACTGATATTGACCTAGACCTTAAAAACCAATCAATCTTCATAAGGAAACAAAAATATCAGCTGCAGTTTCAAATTCTCTTCTGTATGAATTATCAAAATGCCAGATATGGACTGAGCTGTGTTTTCTTCTAATTCTTTAAAACCTAATTTCCCGGTAGATGTCATGCCCAGCACAAGTTACCATGTTTCAAAATTTTCAGAAAGACTCTTAAGACAAAAGTTCATCTGATGCTAAAAACGATAGAGTAGGAAAGACTGTACTCCATACCCGAGCCACTGCTGAAGAATCAATGGGATTCTTACCCACACCGATCCAGATTACCACAGCAAATGACATCATCAGAACAAGGACAAGCACAACAACCTAATGGGAGAAACGGATGAAATTAGATGACAAGAAGAACAAATGATAACAATGTTTCAGTGAAAGTTTCATGACTTTTATAAGACAAATTAAGGGAACTAACAAAACAAGTCTATTTCTCATACCGCAATCACAAATTTTTGGTGACTTCCAACATGAATGCTTTGGAATGAACAACAAATTCGATGACCATCTTTGTTTGATGAATTAGGTTTATTCTTTGAATTTTCCAACAAGGCCTGCTGGATGCTATCGTCCTCATCATCCTCCTCTTCATCATTTGCCTGATGGCAAAGGTCGACCCTACAAAGTCATTGTCCATAACAGCATTTGTATACCTTATAAATTACACTGCAACTGTACAAATTTCTATCGTGCAGTCTTTAGATATTGTAATTGAACATATAAAAAAGAAATCATGATACTATTTTCCATCTATTTTGCAACATGCTTCAGAGTGAAATTGGTATTTGAGTAATTGACTAACAGAAAAAAATAAAATAAAATTGGTGCGTGTAATGTTAAATACAAACAAGTATAAGTATTAATGTCAAGGAATTGTCACGATCGACAAGTACAAATATACAAAACTGACATTGGGCGTAGATGAAAAATGATTTGTACAAAAAACCTAGAAATTTCTAAAGTAAATCTAGCAAGTGCCAAGTAAACATGAATCATAGAAATAAAGAAAAAAAATCAAAAAATCAAAAGCACTTGAGAAAGATGGAATTTCATTATCAAAATATGGGGAGGGTAAAGTTCTTCAAATATCCTATTGGACACAGCAAACATAACCTTGACAGGATGCTTTCAACAGTTCAAAGGGTGAAAAGACAAAGATCTAGGTAAGAGAAGTTGCTGTCATGTTTTTCAATCAATCAGACCATCTCTAAAATTACAACATGAGAACGCCTAATCTAGAATAAGAAAACTTACCAAAAGGATAGGAGTAGAAGAAAAGCTGCGAGAAACAGAATTTTGGGGTAGGCTGTAGCAATATTTTTCATCATTAAGATCACCAGTGACTACAAAGAAACTCTAGAAACAAGCATTTGAAGCTTCTCGTCAATCAGCATAACTAAGTAAAATATACCCATTAGGATGAACCCACAGACATTAGACCAGCAAAGCCACTTCTTACAAGCTGCAACCAACGTAGATGTAAAATATATGAAGTAACCTGCCAAAAGAAGAAATTTGATGCTATAACTTGATGAAGTACATAATATGACCAGACAATTTTTTTGAGCTTTTATAATTTCTTAAGAGTGTCTAAGAATTGGTGGAGTGGAAAGAGTTGAAGTGTTCAAACAGAAAAACACTGTAAACCTGCAGAAGACTTAGAAAATTTTATCAAAGAATATGATGAGAATGAAAGACGTAACTCTAAGTCAATGCTCATGCACTGTTGTGTACATCACGTTATACCGTAAAGGACGTGTTTCCTTTTTATCAATGTAAATACACGGGAGAACTGATCTGATACAATTGGAACCCTTGTACACCCACTCTCTCAATACCCCAACTTTGCATTCTCGCTGACAAGCAGAAAAATATGAGTGATTTAAATTCACATTACGGTTAGTAATGCTTATTATTGTACCCGTTCAGTCACTTGATTAAACCAATCATTTAAACTAAGCCAACCTGAAATTGTATGTAGCATATGACCACACGAAAAACTGAAGACAATGACTTAATTCAAAAGGCTTCCATAGTACTGGCATAAAAAGTCTTGTAGCCTTTGCAATAGAGAAGTACTTTAAAATTCCACTACCCAGTTTAACTCAAATTTGAGTCAGAACCATTATTTGACTTTTATAAAAGAAAATTGATGACATGAACCACAAATCCTCAGCCTTACCCAAGTTAGAAGAGCCAATCATGAGGAGGATTACCTGCCAATTAGTAATCATTTCAGTCAAATGGTCCCTATAAATAGTGAATGTACATACAACTGAAATGAATTCTTTTAAGAATTACAAACCATTTTTCACATTCAACAAACGTAGACAGAGCCTAAGCATATTGCAAAACAAATTGTAAGACTGATGGAACCAGCATCCAAAGAATTTGCACATAATGTATGACGTGTGGCACAAACCAATTTTCAAAACCACATCCTTGCACATAAGTGCTCATAGCATTCCCACCATGTACAGTAGGAAGTACAAATATCAGACAAGAATACGCTTGCTCTGCCTTCAATTGCTAATAGAACAACTCATGATATTACAAAAATTCTTAAATTCAATTAAAAAGTAAGCTTTAGAAGTAAGAGATGATGCCCCTTACTTTTTGGCGTGTCCATCCACTTTGTCGATTGCGCATGTGAATCCTGACCAGCTGGAAAAACAAAATGCTATGATGATTCCCAACTTAGGGAAAAGAGTAATTAAACAAGATAAGTACTTTATTTAACCAACAAGATAACAATACAAACCAAAGATTCTATTATCTATAGTGTAATTACAGTAACAAAAATTAGGCTCTTATACATGCGAAATTGGCTCTTAGAAACTATAATTGGAGAAGTCGGAATACTTGCAAAGATAAGGTGATAGTGATAGTGGAAGTAATAAGAGAGAAATGGGGAGACATTCTGGATGTTTACTAGAGTTATTTATTTTACCCTTATTTTAACTTATAATTTGATATAAGGGCATCAATGCACAAGCATTTTCTATCTTAATGTGTCTAAATTAGAATTTCAAAGGATCAAACTGAAGGTGCGAAATTTATAACATTAATGCAAGACCAATTGTAGAATTTAAATTTTTCCTCCACTTTCTCACCAACCAAACACAGCATAAAACACAAATACCCCTTCAATCCAAATCAAAATTCATGGAATAAACATGCATTATCCTTCTCACGTTTAACACATCAGTCAAAATTGAAAATCCCTCAAAATAGACCAACCCACATAATGAAATTCTTAACAGAGCTGAAAAACACAAACAATACAGATGAGAGATGGGAGATGACAGAGGAAAGGGTGTTCAAACAAACCTGAGAAAACGCAATTACAGCAAGAACGCCATTGAAGAAGGCCAAAGCTATGTTGAAGATAAGCAAGTCCAAAGGAAAGCAATCACTTTTTTCCACTAGGAGCTCCAAGAACATCATCTTCTTCTTCACTTTCCAGAAAGCAGAGGAAAAGAGAGACCTTTTTAGCTATTAATTCTCTCTCACTTTCTATCTAATCTTAGATACAGAGAGGGATTGGGAAAACCAGCTTCGTAAGTATTTTATATAAGAAATCTAGCAACATTCTCTCTAACATTCTCTTTTAGATATTCTCCATTATATTCATGACATATGTCAATTTTTACATTAAAAATAATGTATTAATGACATTATTTTTAATATAAAAATTGACACGTATCATGAAAATAATAGAGAAGATTCAAAAGAAAAGTTTGAGATAAGATTGCTAGCACTCCCCTTTATATATATATATATATATATAGAGGATCAACAAGTGTACGATCGGACGAGAACAACAACAAAAAATTCAGCTTTGCCCACCAAAAAACATCAGCCTTGCGTTTCTGTTGGGTTGTTGATTTGTGGGACTCTTTTGTACCTGCTGCTGACCCCTCGCTTAGAAATTTTGTTTTCTTTTTTGCTCTGAAGAAAAAACCATAATTATAAGATTCATGAGAAATGTGGAATTGCTAGGGAATATTATTATATCGAAAGTTAATGAGGTGTTAAAATTTAACGAAAATATTAAGTATTTAAAAGCACTTTTAAAAAAATAGTATTTGAAATACTAAAATATCACTAGAATATTGACTAAAACTTGAGAATATTAAGGGATATTTATTTGTATTAGTCTTATGTTGTAAACACAATTTTCCGAACTTTCAATGTCTGCATACTATAAATACAACTCGACCTTGTTTTGTTGTGATCTAAGCTCCTAAGTCCTAATTAATAATTTTTTTATGGAGTCCTAATTAATAATTTAAAGATGTTTATGATGCCTAATTAGGAAATTTTAAGTCTTTTCAACCGCAAAGGACTCACTAGTGTAGTGGTTTGGAGTATTTACTCCCTCAGACAATGTCCTGAGTTCGAGTCCTAACATCCGTATAGTGTGTGTGAGTTTAGTATGCTATCGCCCCTTTCAATAAGAAAAGTCCTCAAAAAGTCTTTTCAATCATATTAGAGTTATGGGTTACATTATTTGTATCATTTTTTGATAGGACCCGACCCAGATTTCACCCCGGAACCCGAGCCGGACCTTGTTGATGGGCCCAACATCAACCCATGTCGAGCCCACATCCTAAAATAGTTACCCTCTTCCCGAGATTTAACCTACAATGGGCCAAGACTTCTGCCGAAAAAAGCAGTAGTCTCCCCTAAAACAAGGACTAGCCCAAAACTTCAACCTGTCAAACAAGCAACAGATAAACAACCCAAGCGCCAACATACATACAACATATACATAACAGGCCTCCGGTCAAACTAAATCAACCCTATAGGTGATACAGAGCAACTAAGAGTACAAATTCAACAGCGGAATAGAAATAACAGATTACAAAGTTTAGGGTTCAAGGATGACAATCCTACCCTTCCAACGAAGCTTGAGAAGAGGAGCGCACAACCGAACGGTAATGAAGTGACGACTACAGTTTGGGGGGCGCAAAACAAAAAAAGTGTGAGTGGACAAAAACAAGGTTTTACATACTTAAAACAAAGTATTAACCCCACCGTTTAAAACCATGTCAAACATGCATATGAAACCGTTTATACATTTGGTTGATTAGAAAACCATACACTAACCTTTTACTTTTCCCGAGGCATAACCTCCCAAAACAAATCCCTCACAAGTTTATAAAACATAAACAAAAGGATTTATTAACGTAAAAGCATAAAGATGGAGTAAAATTCACATAAGGTAAAACAAACCTTAAAATGCTGAACAACTCGCTTAAAACAAGCAAATCAAACTTGACAACACTACAGAACTCAAATGCAGTTCAAATCATATATAAACATATATAAAATCAGGATTTACAATCCTATAAGTAAAACCTATCAAGTACTGAAATCTAATCCAGTACTACAACCAAAACAGGTAAACAGTTTCCCAAACATCCCCACTCTCACAATCACGTGCTCACAAGCACGACAAGCAAGGAACAATCCTCACTAAAAGAAATATGAATATGAATGTACTAACACACGCGTATAGGTATAGTATAACCAACACCAACACAAGTACTAGGGGAAAACAATCCAACAGGGGATCATTTGACTGGACACCGGTACAGCCTCATTGAGACACCGGGCCCAGGGTTAAGCCGTCCAAAGTGGGACTAAACTCACAGGACCATATGGTAAAACTTACCAACCATAACTCTGAAATAAATCTGTCCTACGCGCGCATCCTACCCAATCAAGGGTCTACAGCTACACCCCGTTAAGGTATGCACCGGCTCGAACCATACCAAATCCAGGTAACCATTTCAGATCAATCGCCATGCGATCATCAGTATCAGAACAGGGGGGAGGTACAATACAAGGTGCTAACAGCACTCAAATCAATCGCCACGCGATAACAGTATATAAATATATACAATCACAATGTACCCAAACCCAAAACAACAGACACCAGAACATATACAAGTCCATCAGCCCACTAACCCATATAAATACTCAAAGTCAGGACATCACTGTCCAAAACATATATTTCTATACTCAAAATAAACACAAGGGTCAAACAACCGCATAACAGATTAAATCAAATCAAACATCCTATTCATTTTAAAAAAAAACATATTTAAATCTCATTCAATGCTCAAACCAAGCATACAAAATCATATTAAAATCTCCAGTCTCTAAGACGTCAAATCTAAGGTATAAACATATATATATATATATATATATAACCAAAGTATTGATAACCCTTTTCTTAAAATAGATAAACATAGGTATATATATATATATATATATATATATATATATATATATATATATATAATCCATGTATATATATAACCAAAGTATAGGCGATCCTTTTCTTAAAGTAGATATACATATATATAAACAAAGTAAAGATATATCAATATATATATATATATAACAAAAGTACATATATATATATATATATAGTTATATAACCATTTTCCAATATTCAAGTACTTACTCAAAGTAGCTATATATATATATATATATATATATATATATATATATAATCAAAGTATACGTATTATAACTCATAGGGTTTTAACACTAAAAACCAAGTATGAAACCAACCGGACTATACTAACGTCCATATATTCAATTATATAATTAAATTATAATATAACGGTTCCAAGCTTAATCTAGCTCATTTATATACTAAAAATCCAATACGAAAACCACTGGGCGTTCACCATGTCCCGTACAATACCCCAAAAGTATAAATACTAATAAAATATAACAACAGGGCCCCACATAAAACCTGGCAACCCAAATCAGCATTAAACTCAAATGCAAACCTTTTTAAATATAATTAAACCAAAGCCAAGACTTAACATTCAAGATTTAAAACTATTATTAAATCTCATTTCATGCATTTCATGCAATTCACTCAAATCATGCTCAGTTGAAAACAAAGTCCACTCACCGTTGGTCCTATGCTGCACAACCCTCAAAGGGTCCCGCTCACAAAGTACGCAGAGTCAAGGTACCTAAAGCGTTAAAGACGATGATTGGATTAGTACCGTGAACCGTACGAGAATCGTAAACTTAAACCCTAACAAAACCCGACTTAACGTGCACGTACGTCCTACGAAGGATTCCAAGGTCAAACTACCTCTTATAACCAGTGGGACCGCCCCGGAAGACTCACGGTCAACCGGCGGTCAAACACCCCGTTTCGGTCAACCCGGGCCCGCGGAGCCCAAGACCTCCAAAAAGATCAGGACATTCCTAGAAGTCCAACAAAGTCAACTACATAACAAACAGACCTCGGGAGACACTCGGTCAACCCTGGTCAAACTTGGTCAAACCGACCCGAATGGGTCAAACCGACCCGTGGGTCCCATGACCTCCAAACTTAGATCTGAAAGTTCCTACAGGTTCAACACGACCTAAACAACGTGTCCTGAGAGTTTGGTCTCGATCGAATGGTTGGATTGCTCACGATCGCACGATCGGACGATTACGGTTTAATTCTAACTTCAAGTTATCGATCCGGAGTATCCGGGTCTCCGAATCATGATCCGTCAAATCCTACACGATCCTAGAATTATCTAGATCAACATACGTGAATTCGGATTCGATCCAACGGTCCGAACCCATCGAACCCACACAACGCGCAATAGGCGTACATTGGTTCGATAGTCAAACGACGTCCGAATCAGGATCCACGCACACGCACGCTTTCGTAGCGACACAAGGATCGCAACAGAACCAAAATGCCCAATTGCTACAATGCCACGTGCCGCCACACGCGCCGGCAGCGCGTGGTGGGTGCCTTGAGCAATTCCGGCCACCGAAAAACATCGAATTGAGCCACAACCCACCTACCTCTAGACTCAGCTCCTCGAGAGGAGCTTGGAACGGCCGTGACCCGCCCAAGAACCGGTCGGGATCGGAGGAAATCAGGGCCAAACCGCCTAGGTTTTTGGCCGAATTTGCAGGTTCTCAGATCGGTGGCTACGCCGCCGTGTTTTGTCGCGGACCACAGGGGAAAGAGAGAGGGGGAGGAGGCGTACCTATCCCAAGTGGAGCCGCCGTCTGAAACCGCCGGAGAAGACGCAGAAATGACCGGAATTTCACCTCGACACAGCCGGCGAACGGTGACGTTTCAGGCCACGATTTGGGGTGGGATGTGACCGCACGGTGACAAGCTTTCGATTGGGACCGGTCTCGAGCCAAGCCGTGGCCGGACGAGAGCGATCGGAGAGAGAAAAGCTCCGGTGTCGTGGGTGAAGAGAGAGAAACGCGCGGGAGGAGAGAGAAGCGATCTGATTGGGCCACATGTCCTTTTTATAATATTTTATTCATTTTGCAAATTACAAAAATGCCCCTCAAGCTCCTGACCTCGTATCGAAACGCGCCGCCCGTCAACGGACTCGTTTTCGACGATACGAACGCAATGGCGCAACCCGTTTCACCAAATTCAGTCCCGAAAATATCGTTGACCAAAATGCCCTTTAATTATTTAATTCTTATTTAATTCCTTTTTAATTACTTTAATTCCTTTTAAATTCATTTAAATTATCCAAATTAATTAATTAAATTAATGAACTCATTTTATCTTTTAAATTGGGTCAGGGTCGTCACATTTTTTTCCTATAAAGATTTGCTTTTCTTTAACTAATTATAAAGATGAAGATTTAAATTTGGAGCATTTTTCAATACAAGAAAGAAAATTATCACTAGATTAAGAGCTAGTTAATATTCTTTAAAGATTTATTCTAAAAATCAACGGGATCTAGATCAATGGAAACATGCTTTAACTTGTATACTAGTATTCTCATGTTCTAATTCCCCCTATACGTTAATAGTATGTGTGAGAAACTCTCATTAGTTTTAATTATAGTTTATATTAAAATAAATAAATTATTGAAAAGCAAAAGACAAAAAAGTTCCCCCACTTTTTATTTTTCTCCTCCATCTCTTCCTTTCCTCTCTCGAAAGGGAGAAAAACTCTCTTGCACCGGGGATAGGATTGTAGTCCTATCCCCCTCCAATCAAAACTCGCCACGTGGGCACCTCTACTGAAAAAGAGAGAGAGACAGCACACGTGGCGAGCTTTGATTGAAGGGGTATAGGACTACAGTCCTATCCCCGGTTCAAGAGAGTTTTTCTCCTCGTAAGGGCCTTGACGCTTCCTTTCTTTAGTTCATGACCATTTCCATAATAGGTGGCGTTTGACAACAAATAAATATTTTTTTTAAAGTTAAAATAATAAAAACAAAGGTGGACTAAATGTGTAAATTTGGGTTTGAACACAAGAAGTAGGAATGTCTATCTTACCCTTTCTCCATCTGCCACGTCACACTATCGGGTAAAAAACTTGATAAATATCTAAGGGAGTGTGACATTTTGTGGGACAATTTTTGGACGCGGCATCTATGTTAATTAACCAGACGAGCTATATACATTGCCGAAAGGATTTTGTGACCCATGCGATTCTATAGGGCAAAATAGGCAAATTCTACCCACACGAATTCTAAGATGTGATTTTGTTGGACCACGTATATATAGTGTCCTGTTTTGTGTATGTTACTGCTAATGGTTCTAAAATGCCCACACACAAAGGTTCCTTATCTCCATCTTCTTCTTCTATATATGGCTCCCCTAGAAGAACATTCTAAAAACTGTCCACCATTAGTTGTTTCAACAACCATTGATTCTTCTTGATTATTCACTGTGGAGTACTGGTACACGTCTCTGAAGTTGTCTTCTCTACACGAATACTAGGTCTCAAACCCAGACCTTATCTGATTGAGTAAATACTTCAAACCACTAAACTAGTGAGTCATTTGATGTTGAAAGCGATTTATTTATTTATTTATTGAAGGCGATAGTATTGTATTGAATAAGAGGGATAAAACAAGTACAAACTAAGCATTGTCATAGAGGTTTAGGCGAGTACCTCTAAATCAATGGGCGTTTTGGTCTTGGGTTAGCAAGTAGCCTACCATCTCAACCGCAAGTGGGAGAAGAAACCTAGCCCCATTAGAGCGCCCCTCATCCCCCTAAGAGCAAGCCCAATTTGTTAAGAGAAAAACTATAATTGCATTCATAAATTAGGCACAAAGACCATAAGCCACAAGGGCAAACAAGTACACTAGTGAGTCCTTTGATGTTGAAAGCGATTTATTTATTTATTGACACAAAGGCAATAGTATTGTATTGAATAAGAAGGACGAAACAAGTACAAAACCGAGCATTGTCATAGAGGATTAGGCGAGTACCTCTAAATCAATGGGTGTTTTGGTCTTGGGCTAGCAAGTAGCCTACCATCTCAACCGCAAGCGGGAGAAGAAACCTGGCCCCGTTAGAGCGCCCCTCATCCCCCTAAGAGCAAGCCCAATTTTTTAAGAGAAAAACGATAATTGCATTCATAAATTAGGCACAAAGACCATAAGCCACAAGGGCAAATACAAATGCCCACAAAATGGGTAATACAAATATGGAAGCATAGTAACCATATAAGGTTAATCTAGATATAGACCACAAAAGGCCAGAGAAGGTTTCTCTCAGTGTAGCATTAAAGGAGATATGAGAGGTGAGCACTAATGAAGAGGGGGTGATTGAATAATTCAAGAGGAACAATTTTACGTTCATATCCCGCAATAGAAATGAATTAGATAGATACAACATTAAATTGGTATAAAGAGTACTGTTATTTCCATCCACCTGTCCTATTTTTCCATCCACCTTATCTTCCCACCCACCATATAAATTTTTTAAAAAATACAATCCTATTTTTCCACCCACCAATATTCTTAAAATACCATTTTAATTATTAACACATGTACATTCACTTAACACTTTTGAGTCCAAAATAATTAAATTTAAAAAAAATCAGAAAATTAGAAAATGAAAATTTTCAGCAGCAGCACGCTCCACCAAACCTAACAAGAACCACTTGTACCTTCCACCTCCAGCCGAGCCTCCTCCTCCAGAAGACACAACGTGAAAAACTTCCAACTCATCGGTATTGCTATGCTTACATAGATTTCTGCTCAAATTGCACAAAGTCAAAAGAGTTGGGAATAAGAATCTTTGCTTTTCAACCATAAATCTGAAGAACACTATTGGAGAGCTAGGATCAATCGCCGACAATGATTCTATTAACACGTTGAGAACATCATCTAACGTACTCGAGGTTTTACCCAATTCAGTATGTCCACATAGCCTCTATAAACACACCAAACCCCAGAGTGCTTAAAGGGATAGCCTTAAGAGTCATTTCATCAAATACCTTCTGGGCATACTCAAAATATCCATCACAAGCTAGAGCAGCCAGAAGTGAGTTACAAATCTCATGCCCAATATCTTCAATTAGCGAGGAAACCTAGCTAAAGACAAAATCGCGTTGTGGGTTTCAGCAGGGATCGGGTGGGTAGTCTTGTAGTTGTTTGCTGGGCTCTTTTTTTTCCTTCTAATTTTCCCTTTATTAATTTTTTTACTTAACAGTGTTAACTTTAAGTTTAAGTGAGTGCAGGTGTTAACTTAAGTTTAAGTTTAAATGGGTAAATTTGTCTTTAAATTTTTGAAGATAAGGTGAGTGAGGAAATACGACAAATGGGTAGAAATAGTAGCACTCGGTATAAATTAATAATGATAAGTTTTTGACATTGCAAAAACAATAGGAAACTGAAATTTGGACCACATGCATGATGCATGGTTTTTTGGCCATTGGGTTCCATAGTAAAATGATAATATTTTTTTTGTCAAAATGCTAGGAAGATTCATAGTGAAATGAATTGCGTGAGGTTTTTACATGGACATGATTTGTTCCCTTCTTTGAACAGCAAGCTCTTCTCCTTTGAAATTTCTCCTCCTTTTTTTATATCAAATATCATGACTAGATTGACACAAGTAAAGTACGACCCAATTGAACAAGATAGACGTCTCCTCCGGTCCTTTCCAGTTTTGGCTTCTCAAAATTCCAAGTATGATTCATACTTCATTCAAGATCAATCACTTTATCCCCAATCTTATCCTAAAAACTCTTTCAAGATGTTGCCAAGCACTACATCTTGTCTCCACGATATGATATGATCGAAACAAGACATATTTGATGTCCTCTTACATAAATGGTCAATCCATGAAATAATCATGGTGACGTATCGATAATATGTCGCTATGTCCCGTTATTGACATGTTATCCACAATAATATCCACCCCTAGGGAAACTGCATAAAGCGACTCCGGCTCCTTGGAGATACTTGACACTCGAACTATGTTGCCGTCATTATTAAATTGCAATATTTATAGGTAAACAATGTTGCCATATTAATTATAGGAGTAATTTTTGGGTGTTCCCGGTACACCATGTGGTTGGTGTACCATCCACTAAACGTAGGACATGTGGAATATTTATAATGCAGCCCGCCACATGTCATAAAAAATAATGCATTAAGTTGGAGAGTAATTCTACATGTCCTACGTCTATTGGATGGTATACTAGCCACGTGGTATACCAAGAACATTTAAAAATATCTCTAATTATAGATACTAGCCTAAATTTAAATTTATTTTAGAATTAAAAAAGAAAATGGGTAGTTGTGTTCCATAAAAATAGGATCCATTATCTGATTTTTCTTTTAATTTTAATTTGTTTAAATATGAAAAAGTGTGAATTTACCATATTATCCTCATTTAATTAATCATTTCCATTCTTAATGTTTGCATTAACCAAGGATATTTTCTGGTATTTTGAATGTTTTACCATTCTCTGTCTTTTGCTTTATATATACTAGTCTCCCTGCAAGCGCTTCCGCGCGTGCGAGAGGCTTTTTTCAAGCGCGCTACGCGCGACTTACAAAGTTTCATAACTATTTTTTCGCAATTGTATTTATATAGATGTTCGTTTCAACAGTTTCATATTTTAATCACGCGCGTGTGATAAATCGTCGTCTTAAAAATTTCCCTTTATCGTATGTATTTTTCTAGAAGTCCACCTTAGCAGTTTATTTTTTTTTCTTTTATAACGTGTAAACTGCTGAGGTGGATTTCTAGAAAAATAAGGGCGATAAAAAAAACACTTGAGACGGTCATCTAAAAAAATACAATTGCAAAAATAGAAAAATTGTAAGTCGCGCGTAGCGCGCGTGATCGAAAAAGGCCTCCCGCACACGCTTCCGTGTGCAGGGAGGCTAGTATCTATTAAACCAAGCCTTGTGTGCTTTTTATTTATCAATAAACTCATGTGAAGACTTGATAATCATTAAGTTAAATTTATCCTGAATTCTTCCTATGCGAGTCTGATCCCATGTCATGGCATTCGCAATTGCTCTGACGTCGAAACTTATTTGAAGCCTATGTGTTGTACCTCTAGATTGGAAATATACCAAATTTACCGTGTTAAAAAAATTTCTCCTTTTTTTTTTCTTTTAATAATTTTGTTTCATTTTCTTCCTTTTGTTTCTTAACAAAGAAGAACAAATGATCATTTCAACTGTTGTAGTCAAACAAATTCTTTGATCTCATTGTTGTTAGGAAACAAACAACATTTAATACAACACATAATTGTTTATGAATATAACTAAATTTCAAGGCTAATAAACCTCAAGAAGTTGAAGACCCACACGTGCAGCCGATCTTTACAACGATGTGAGAGAAAAATAACTCCTGCACAACAATTATAGTGGGTTAGATAATTCATGAAGCCAGTAGCAAAAGAAAAATTGAAGTATAATGAAAAAATTGTTCCTCCCTTTTCCTCCCTCCAGCTCTATTTTAATTCCTGTAGCAAATGGATCCACTGAGAAATAAAAGAAAACCAAAAAGAGGGATAAAAGAAGGCATCAAACCAAAGCATCATAAAAAACCAAACAACATAACTGAAAACTGAAGAGAAGGCAGAGAAATAAATGTATAATATAAAGCTTTTTTTATTGAGCCTATTAAATGTCACATGTCACAAAATGCACAAAATCATGAGAAAGAGAAGTACATGAGAGGATTGGTGAATTAGTTAGACATCACGATTTTGTATCCCAAACCCAAACATATGATTCTGTATTCAGAAGGAATAAAACCATGAACAAAAATAATAATTTAAAGCCAGACTAAGCATCCAAACATATATATCACTTAAGTGGTGTAATGAAAACATAGAATAAACAATTATTTTATTGTAATCGGGTTTTGTTGCAATTATTTTATTGTAATCGGGTTTTGTTGAAAGGAGCTCACCAATTCCTCTGCAAGCTTCTTGCACTTTGGGAAGTTGAATCCCCCTTGAAAACCTACAATGTTAACAATTCACATTAAGGAACGAAAGTAAAAGAAAATAGCCATTTGAACGAAATTTGAAACAGATGCAATAACTAATTGCATACGTCCTTATTTAAAACCAATCTCAATACATCAAGGTCTAATTGCATACGTAGGCTTGTACATCAAAGCCTCCAGCTGTTGTCTTCTTTGTCACCAATTTAATTATCAAAGAAACAAATATCAGCATAAAAAGAAACAAACCTCTAAAAAGAGAAGAAACACAGCCACAGCCAGTAAGTCCCTTAGCGGTTTTCCTCCCCTTGAACTCCCTCCATCTCTATCATCCTCATTTTGCTTTTAATTCCTATACCAAAGGAATCCCATGAGAAAAAAAAAAAATATAAGGAAAAAATCATAGCATAATCTGTATATGTGCGGTCCTCCTCGTCTTAGAACCCTTTCACCCCGTTCGCCTTCCTGGCTTGGGTTTCATATCACAGTCATAGCCAAAAGAGATGTTCTCACCTACCAATTGCTCCACATAACCAAGTGAGCAGGGGTTGCAATATCCACAACATATACATATATATCTATATATGTTTATAATAATAGTAGAAATATAGCAATAGTAGTCATTGTCATCAGTTTAAGACAATCTATAAGTTATGGAAAGTTTAAATCTCAATTATATATGAAGAGCCAACAATAAACAAAACGTCTGGGCATTTCCTCAAATGCAGTAATGTATTTGGATGAAACTATTTTTCATTCTTATAAAAATGCAATCATTGCAGCAAACATAAACAGATTGACAAAAAAAGAAAAACAACATAAACAGATTGCTTCTTTCTATAACCTGAGAAGAGAACCAAACAATGCACTCATTAAAGAAATAACATAATATCAAATACACAAAATTCGTGATGAAAGAATAACAAAACCCACCATTTCATAAAATGAACGACCAAAGAAACAAATATGAGACTTGTTGCAACATCTCTCTGTTTTCTCTTCAAAGTATTCTCTGCAAAAGAGTGAAGAAAAAAACGCCACCATGTCATTTGAGAATTCGTAGAACAAAACCAAATACATTTTATCAAACACCTACCCTGCGAGTAAAGTTCTTGGAGTTGCAGCAACTGTTCTTGAATAATCGATAATCCAAATATAAGTTGAATAACCAAACTTTCATTCATATCTTAAATTTCATACCTACCATTTCATATAGCAAATAAAAATCAATCCGATAAATGGTGAGCATGCAGCAAAAGGAGTAAGTTTCTCAAAAATCTCTTACCCACTGTAATTTATCGTTTCATTTGGACATGGGTCTGATATGAAGGCAAAAGCCATGAGAACCGTTCAACATACACTATAGAGAAATATGGACAATCATCAACAAAAACCTTTTCCTCCAAAACCTTCTTTGAACGTGAAAGATCACAAAACCCAATCAAAGAAAGAAAACATTACAAATAAGAAAGAAAGATCTGTTAGGCTTACCACCTTCATAGAAACCAACGAAGTTGGCTGGCTAAAACTTTCAGTTGAAATCATAGGTGTTTAATTCTTGGAGATGCTGTGTTCCTGGAGATGCTGGGAAGGAACCCAATTAAATGAGAAATCGTTAAATTTTTCTAAGGAAACCAAAACAACAGTAAAAGAGGGAGAAAAGAAGGCATCAAATTAAGCGGGAAAACCTGGGAAATTGGTGAAGCTGGCAAGGAGCGTTGTGGTTGTTGCCAGTCGTGGTTCTCTATTTTTCTGCTCCTCTTTCTGTTTTTCACACTGTAAGAAGAAATGCCTCTGATAATTGGGTGTGAAGGAAGTATGGGGCAAACTGAAAGGAACTGCTACTGGAACTGCTCCTAGAACACGATGAGGCCGAAGAAACTGATAAGAAGAGCAACTGCTCTGGAATGAGGGTATGCACGTTTTTTTTTCTTTTTAATTTTTTTAAAGTTCTGCATAATTGTTTTTTTTACTATTTCACCCTCTTTTAATTAAAATTGTGTGCTTTTAATTTTTCTTTGACAAAGGCGTATTCGGGGTTTTGAATGTTTTAAATTCTCTGTCTTTTCGCTTTATATATATAGATATATATAGATATAGATATATAGATACGTATTTTATTGAGAATCTCATGTAATAAATGGTGAATAAAGTGAACAGGGAAATATGATATGAACGGAAATAGTAGCACTCAAAAGAAATATCAGATCTCGTAAAAATCATATTCACCCTTCCAATAATGCCCTGCTGCTCAGATAGATGAGGTAGAGTTTCATCATCTTTATACATGTAAATGGAATAAGAGCTTGCAACTTGTGATTTTGCCAAATTAACTTCAACTTCGTTCTGCCGATGATCATAGTGCATATTGCCGTGACTAAAGAGTTTCAAGGCTTTCATAAGTGGCCAACCCAATGATGAGGCTGTCTCCTCCAAGATAACTATATTCTTTTTAGTCTATCTGGACATTGACCGTCCTACACAAAGTGCTCATTACGCTGGAAATATCTAAAGCTTCCTCAGGGGTTCTCTGTCTCTCTATATTTATATACTATCTATAAAATCAGAGATCTTGGGGGGATGCATCATGCATGTGTCTGTGTCTTTGATTTTCATCATCTTTAAGTTAAGAATCTAAATCAAGTTCAAATAATATATTATATATTTTAAATCCCTAAGTTCTAAAGGGAAAGATGTCAATAATTTCAATTTGTTAAATGTAAAAACCTTCGGAGTACAGTGATTGTATACGCATGCCTTAGATTTCTAGGATTTTCTTGTCACACTTGTTTATTTTACGGAGAAGAATTCGTATTTCCGAGTTTCATACACAATCCAATGAATACTCTAACTTATTTCCCAGTTTACCATTCATCTTACCAAATTATGAATAAATTAAACTGGCATGACTCATGAGCTAGCAAAAAAGTGAAAAATTAAAGCATTACTTAACGTTGAAAAGCCAACATGTATATGATGAACTGGACCATGCGGTAGGATCCAATAATATTGTTTGAACCGTTCTAACAAACTAGCCGTTAAATGTAAGCTTGACCAACTGGACCACATCTGCCTACCATACCAAACCGTTATTAGAAGATGAAACCGACAAATGTCGATTTTGTCCTTTCCAACGCATTCTTTATGTGCCGTTACAGAAAGAGTCAGAAATGATGAGAAGACTCTGTTAAGAAGATGCCAATCAAAAGCAGTGCATGCCAAGCATATATATATATATATATATATATATATATATATATATATATCTTTTAATTAACAAGTTGTTTTGTTGTTAATTAAACTATTAATCAGGAACCTTTAATTAAGTAGATGAAATTAATTCTGTATGATTATGAATGGCAACAAATTCATTATAAGCGCAATATTTTAATTTCTTTCCAACTGGATTTATGTATTTCTTTTCTTCCTCTTTTGTCTTATATATTTTAGCTTTAATCAATTGAGCTTATAGGCTGTCAAGTGTATGTATTGCTAACATTAGGGGAAAAATAGTTAAATGAGAAGGTAGCTATTCTATTGTAAGGATTACGCTTTTTGTAAAGTCGATCTTTGAATGATAGAAAATGAATTGTTCGTTCAAACTATAAGATAACATCGTGTAATAAATTCAAACAATTAATTAGTGTCACATAAACTTATTAACTGATTAGCGTTTAAATGTACGTCAGCCCGCATTATCAAAAAGGGAAATATGAACTTGAAAAGCGAACCCAATCCACTGTAATATATATTTGCATGACGTCTTCGTTGGTGTTATAAGATATTGAACAAAAATTAATTAAAAACTACTCCATAAACAGTGCGTTGGTTAACATTTTCCTACTATAATTATTATAATAATAATGATACTGTGTCTTGCTGTAAAACCAAATTAGTATTTTAAAACTCGAATATTCGGCCACTAAGCTTAGGGTGCTTTACCAATTATTAAGTTCCAGAAATACCCTCCCATGTGACCTCAAATTCCATTGATCACTTTGGCCAGCAGGCCCAGCACCACCAGCTGCACCCACCAACACCTTCTTTTCTTTTTGAAGAAACCAAAGCTCTGCGTCTACCCCCCTCCATTTCTATATATATCCCAGCTCAGACTACTCCCTCTTAGCATATCAATTGCATAAAATACGACAACGTTTTAGAGAGAGAGAGAGAGAGAGAGAGAGAGAGAGTTTGTGCAAATTGTGATGGAAAATAAGTCGGAAAAGAGCTCAAAGAAGGAGAAGGCGGCGTGGTCGTTAAAGAAGGTGATCAGCAAAGAGCTTTGGCCAAGGAAATTCTCAGTGTTCAAATGGAAGCGTCTGGACTTTCAGACGACCATAGTGGACGACGTCGTCTTCAAGGTTCTCTCTGTTGTGGAGGCTGTCGTTCTGGTCTCCACGCTCTGCTTCTTCTACCTTTGCTGCGGTTGCCACATCTGACTGACGTCATCCATTCATTCTAATTAGTAATTAGTTTCTTAATTTCATATTTTAATTTGTATAATTGGGTATTATTAATTTGATGGGTTTTTGCTTTTGTTGCCAAAAGTTGGGGCATAATGAGCATGTAAACTGGATAGGTTTTTGGTCATTGAGAATTTATTTATTTAATCAAATTGAGAATTCATTTGTGTAGCGGTCCATTTTCAATTATTAAAAAAAGAAGTTCAAAGAAAATTAGAGTTGGGTAATATCAATATGAACTTTGATTTTAAAAAAAATTCTGTTTTGCTCAAAGAAATTACATAAAACCTAGATACCAATTAGACTATCAACTCCAATTTGCCAATTTGCAAATGGGAATGAAAAATTGCAAATAATTATGGGCGCATTAGACAATTTTTTGTTTCAAAACCCAAAAAAATTGATTTATATACTTTTTTTTTTGGTGACAATGACTGAAGTACTCTAATGTACTAAAAAAACTTTATTGTAATGGAGATATTACTATTTTGCTATCTTCGACCAATAACACAATGATACATGAAAAAGTTAACCCACATATCGTTGCATTATTGTTGTATGGGATAGCAAAGAGTGCTAATGTACGGGGAGGAAGTAACTCGGGTGCAAGGGGAGGACGCACTGCCTTAACTAACTCGGGTGCAAGGTGCGGATGCACTATCTTAACCAACTGACTTGATCCACAACTTAAATAAAAAAAAAAGAAGTTAAAGGCTTGGGCTAAGCACGTTTAAGCTAAAAAGAAAAAAGACTTGGGCTCAGCTAGATTGGGGGGGCTAAGGATCTTGACCCAACAGCAACAACCAGCTGAAGCAATAAAAAAGAGAAAAAAAGAAAAAGGAAAAAAGGGGAAAGCCACGCCAACAGCCAACGGAGGCAAATACAGTTGCAGCAAAAGCAAAGGGAGCCGCAGTTAGTAACATAGCAACAGTCTACACAAAGGAGAGAGACTCAAAAGAGTCGAAAATGGCTTCTCCGTCTCCAGTCTCCTCAACCGCTTCCCCACTGCAACGCCTCTCCAACTTCAAAACCTCCACCCCAACCTCCACCGCAACCCCAACCACCGCCACCGCATCCCCCTTGATACATTGGCCACCGACCCCATCTTCTCCGTCTTCCTCTCCCCTCCTTCTCCTCCACCGACTTCTCCTCCGCCGCCCTCACCTCCGGCTCCCCCGCCTTCACCGCCGAGAAGCTCCAGAACGCCATCCGCCTCCTCGAGTCCCAGCTCCGCTCTGAGGTCCTCTCCCGCCACGACCACCTCCTCTCCCAGCTCTCCTCCCTCCACCACGCCGACCATGCCCTCTCTACCGTCCGATCCTCCGTCCTCTCCCTCCAGTCCTCCCTCCGCCGCACCCGATCCGAGCTCTCCGACCCCCTTACCTCCATCCGCACCCTCACCGCCCAGCTCCAGAACCTCCACACCTCCTCCGACCTTCTCCACCACTCCATCAGAGCGCTTCGTCTCTCCAGTAAGCTCCGCTCTCTGGCGTCGGACGACCCCGAACGCCTGGATCTCGCCAAGGCCGCTCAGCTACATTGCGAGATCTTGGCACTTTACAACGAGTATGACCTCTCCGGAATTGACGTCGTCGATGCCGAGCTCGAATGGGTCAGAGAGACCGGAGACAAGTTGCGCAATGAGGCGATGCGGGTTTTGGAGAGAGGGATGGAGGGTTTGAACCAGGCCGAGGTGGGGACTGGGTTGCAGGTGTTTTACAATTTGGGGGAGCTGAGGCAGGCTATGGATCAGTTGATTAACAAGTATAAGGGTATGGGGGTAAAGAGTGTGAGTGTGGCATTGGATATGAAGGCCATTTCTGGGTCGGGAGGAGGCGGGTTTGGGCCGGGTGGGATCAGAGGTGGCGGTGGGACGCCCCAGATTGGGGGCGGGGCCAAGGCCAGGGAGGCGATTTGGCAGAAGATGGGGAGTTGTATGGATCAGCTGCATTCAATCATGGTAGCAGTGTGGCACTTGCAGAGAGTGTTGTCTAAGAAGCGTGACCCGTTTACTCATGTGTTGCTGCTCGATGAGGTTATTCAGGTGAGAAGGTTTGTTCAATTGGATTTGCTTTTCAATTGTTCTGATTATTTGATGTGTATGAATAGCATGAATATTACTTATGGTTTTGTATTCTCCTACTTGCTCAGGTCTCTGCTACTAGCCTAATTTCTCTATTAGTTGATGGATATATGAAAACCATTTTACTGTATTTGTTGAAGTATTAGTTGGTAACTGGACTTGGATCAAACGAAACCCTTTTACGGGCTGTTCCTAAGAAGATGATATATCTTATGCTGACCATGCTGAAGTCTGACCAGTCATTAAATGTCTTTTGTTCTAAGTTGGTTTCTTCTTCCTTTTTGGATAATCTCTAACAATTCCTGTCAATGTGCACCATGTACCCGTGATCTGCTGCAGTTTGTGTCTATTTACTTTGAATTTTGGTTTACAAAGAGATCATTAATTTTCTGTGTATGATGAATGATTTGCACTATCTACAAATTAGTCGCCTAGAAAATTTGCATAAACTTTTTAATTTTTGTACTGGTTGACTTGCAGTTCCATTCTGACTTGCATTACTTCATTCCAACAATTTTCCTGCTTGATTGCTAATATTCTTGGCAACGATTATTTCTTCTCATCCTGTCTAAAATCAATAACTTTTGCTCACTTTATATGTTGCTTAGGAAGGTGAGCCCATAATAACAGATAGAGTGTGGGAAGCCCTTGTAAAGGCTTTTGCTAACCAAATGAAGTCTGCTTTCACTGCATCAAGTTTTGTTAAAGAGGTATTCACTATGGGGTATCCAAAGCTTTTCTCAATAATAGATAATCTTCTTGAAAGAATTGCACGTGACACAGACATCAAAGGGGTTTTACCGGCTATTACTTCAGAGGGAAAGGAACAACTGGTGTCAGCTGTTGAAATATTCCAGACATCATTCTTGTCACACTGCTTGGGTCGTCTGTCAGACCTTGTGAATACTGTATTTCCAGTGTCCAGCCGTGGAAGTGTGCCCTCTAAAGAACATATCTCAAGAATCATAACACGGATTCAAGAAGAAATAGAAGCTGTTCAGTTGGATGGGCGATTGACTCTTCTGGTATTGCGTGAAATTGGCAAGGTTCTTCGCCTGCTTGCTGAACGGGCTGAATATCAGGTAATCTTGTAGTTATCTTGCATAATCAAATATTACCAATGCAGGCAAATGATCCTAGTCTTGTTTTGGCTAATGTGTAAGACGTCCAAAGTTCGATGTAATGAGCTCATTGTAGTTGCTGCATAACCATGATAAGTTAAGGTTCACAGTCTGTTTATTTCATGGTCCAAACTGTTTCACTTGCTCTTTTGGTAATTGAATAAGACTGATTGGAATTTGGGTTCACGTACTATCTTATGGAGGATTATTCATGTGCATACAGAGAATAATGTTGCTGCTAACTATTTGGTTAAGTTAGGCCTTAACTCAGTTTTGGGTTTTCATGAGCTCCTAGAGCCTCCTAATGGGTTGTTGACTAATCTAGGTGATGATTGGGCTGGTATTTCCAGACCCAGTTTGATTGTTGTATAGTTTTTCTTTTCTATTTTTGGGCTTTGGCCCGATGTAACCTATAAAAAAAAAAGGAAAAAGTTAAGGATATCAAGTTCTTTTCAGAGGGTATACCCCCTACCTGTAGTTTAATTGAGCTATCGGACTGCATGTGAAAGATGCATGCATATTATAGAAACTTATGCTGAACCTTTTATTTTGACAAGTGATTTTTAGCCCATGTTGAAGTTTTCTCATTTTGTAAATATATCCCAATGGCAGATATCAACTGGTCCTGAAGCACGTCAGGTCAGTGGTCCTGCAACTCCAGCACAACTCAAGAACTTCATGTTATGTCAGCATCTCCAAGAAATTCATACACGCGTATCATCTATAATTACAGGACTGCCCGCTATTGCTGCAGATGTATTGTCTCCCTCATTAGGTGCAATATATGGGGTTGCCTGTGACTCAGTGACGACCTTATTTCAAGCAATGCTTGACCGTCTTGAGTCTTGCATCTTGCAAATTCATGAACAGAAATTTGGTGTGCTAGGCATGGATGCTGCTATGGACAACAATGCGTCACCTTACATGGAGGAGTTGCAGAAGTGCATTCTTCACTTCCGGAGTGAGTTCCTGTCTAGGCTGTTGCCTTCAAAAACTGCCACTGCCGGAGTAGAGACCATATGCACTAGGCTTGTTAGGAGCATGGCTGCACGGGTTTTAATATTCTTTATCAGGCATGCTTCTCTTGTCAGACCCCTTTCAGAATCAGGGAAGCTAAGGATGGCTAGGGACATGGCTGAGCTGGAATTAGTTGTAGGCCAAAATTTGTTCCCAGTAGAGCAACTTGGTGCACCATACAGAGCCCTTCGTGCATTTCGACCTCTTATTTTCTTGGAGACATCCCAACTTGGAGGATCTCCTCTTCTTCAAGATCTACCACCAAGCGTTATACTTCACCATCTTTACTCCCGAGGTCCCGATGAATTGCAGTCTCCTCTGCAAAGGAACAGACTAACACCTTTGCAATACTCGTTGTGGCTAGATTCTCAAGGAGAGGATCAGGTCTGGAAGGGTATTAAAGTAACACTAGATGACTATGCCACACATGTGAGAGCCCGGGGAGACAAAGAGTTCAGCCCTGTCTATCCTCTAATGATTCGACTAGGATCATCTTTGACCGAAAATGCTCCTGCAACCCAAAGGCCTTGATATCCAGTGTACCTCTTGTAAGGTACAAAGATTTTTGCTTTTCCTTTTGATTTTTTTCCCTAGAGTCGAACATTTCAGCGGAACTTTTTGTTATTCTTCAGGATTTAGGTGTATACTCAACATTTTTGATAGGTTAATGTGGGGGGTTAGCAGCTGCTCAACTCTGCATGACAGCAGCAGCACTCCAGTTCATTGAAAGTTCATTATAATTTGGTTTTGTATCCATTCTTTCTCCTTCTCACCCATGTATTTGTGATGATATTGTTCTCTCTTTCATGTATATTAAATAGATACACATAGTAAATTGTACCGCGACATTTTGCTCGCACATCGGATGAACATTTTATTTGATCAATATATTTTTACACAATCTTTGGTTGCGACTTCACATACTGTTAATCTTTTTTCAACTTGTCATAATATCGTAACTCATTTCTTACCGAGCTAACTTGGTCACAAAAACTTATGGAACGTGGTTAGGTATAAAAGCAATTCTGTCCCTTAATAGAGAAGAAAAATAAAAAAGAGGTCCAATAGAGCTCACCCTTTCTTTGCACTTACCCTTGGAACTCTGGTATTTAGAGGATCTCAAGTAAATACATCAGAAACCTAGCCTCCTTATCATTTAAAGGAGGCCTAAAGATTGAAAGATAAAAGGATGAAAGTCGAACTTCCTGTCACGTCACAAGTGTAGAGATAAGTGCTCTATTATTGTGGTTATAACTTATAAGTTCCCATAATGAGGGCTGTCAGGTCACGGGTGCAGAGATAAGTACTCTATCATTATGGTTATAAGTTCGCATAGTGAGGGATGACTTTTGTCGATGGTTACATTCTTGACATCACTCGGTTGGAACCTAATACAAAAATGAGCTGGTTTGGCAAGGTCAGGTGATGACTTCGCATCCACGTTTTGGTGGTGAGACATTTCACTATGCCAAGAAATGTATTTATAATCCAAAAATTATTATTTTTATTGGTTGGATTAATTAGAATAATTTACACAGCTTCAAACAAAAGCATTTATTCAAACTTGGCGAATTGCTTTTGATCAGGGTTAATGGTATAAGAAAATATTAGACGTGGTTAGTTAGAAGAACAAAAAGATGCTCAAGTCCATGAGCAGTCAAGAATCAAGATGAGGAGAAGCTTCAAAACAAATTAATTAAACATTATTAGTTTGTTAACAACTTCACTTATCTGCAGTGCCAATGTGGCACACAGTGATTTGCAACAGGCTGGAGCCAAATATATGGACAGCCAGCGCCAAAATTCAAGATTTTTGATGTGACGTGGGATGTGGACATGGAGGCTAAACCATCCCTACTTTGATGTGATGAGGATGAATGATGTCTTCAATTTCTATTTCAACCTTATAAAATAAACATAAATTCAGGTAAAATCACATCTTTTTTTTGTCCTCGTAGTTTCGCTTGTTTTTCACTTCAATTTTGATGATTTGTGTTCATTAATTTTGTTTAGTTAAGAAAAATAGAAAAAATTCTCATGTTTTGGAGAGTGTCGTAACATGTGGGGGTTACATATCGCCACATCGAATTAATATGATGAAATTTATGATTTGTACTGATTGCAAGCCAAACCAATCTATAAAGTTGAACTTGTCAAAATCAAAATAATAAGAACCAAAATGAATGAAAAATGAATCAAATTAGAGGACTAAAAAAAATATAATTTGGCCTAAAATTTCTACGAAATCCCCTGTTTCTTCTGTAACACAATCACTAATTTTTTAAATTATATTGAATAGTTAGCTGCGTGCCATGAATGCTCTTCTACCCCATTATGGCATACAATGTTATATATTATCTTAAAACTTATCTTAATACCAAAAAATCATCCTCTTGAATTGACCATTGTCTACATCTTCCCATGTAAATACAAACCCTAGCATTTTCTTTGATGCCTACTCTGAAAATGAGAGAGAGAGAGAGAGAGAGAGAGAGAGAGAGAGAGAGTATGTGTGATTTTGGGTTGGTGTATAATGTATATGGATTCAAGGTTTCGTTTTAAAAACAGAAAAAAGAAAAATCATTTTCAGCATCTTTTTGTCTATCTGTGTCCTTTTCTGTTTCCACCACCTTCAAAACTCAGTTCCTTCGATAACCTTAACATTTATAGCTCTTTGAATCCTCCGTATTAGCATCATAACAGCTGGGAGGTGATTCCTAGGGCGGCAAAATTGTATCAAAACTATGGGGAAGAAAGTAAGCCAAACCTCACTGAAAATATCTAAGAAAGAGAAGAAGGAGTTTAACAGTTTGATAAGACTCTTGAGGCCTAAAGTCTACATCATTGACAGCTCAAGCTTCAAGAGGCTTGTGCAAGACCTCACTGGCAATGGAGCCTCAAATCCAAACACTTCTTCCTCCTCACTGCACCCTCAGAAAAAACACAACTTGGTTGATGAGGAGAAGCAAATCCCAGTTGTACATATTATTGATGATCAGGATCAGGAGGATCAAGGAGACGCTGAAGGCAGTTTGGATGCGTCTACCGACATGTCAACGTTTGATGATTCTTCCGAATTGTGCAACCAAGTGTTTATGAGTGATCAAGAATTCAACCAGTTATGTTATCAGATATATTCTGATGATACAACAACAACAAATTATGAAGGTTCAACAGCAGGCCAGTTATTGGTGGATGACATGTTACCTTTTCAAGATCTTGAGTCATGGCTTTTGGACACTGATCAGCCTTATGATCCTTTTTTCAACAATGGTTTTGCTCAAATTGATCAGCAAGTCAGCATATACGACTACGAGCTATCGGGGCTACTATCATCGAATTAATTGTTGGTTGTGTGACCATCTGCTCCTGTAATATTCTTCCTCTTGATGCTTTAAGTACATATGTTCATAGAAAAAGATGTGTTTAATCAATGTGTATTCTTTGTATAGTGAGCCCATTTTCCGCTTTTACAAGTTACTGTTTGTAATTTGTTCCATGCTCTAGACTCTAGATTACACATGTATATATTGCACTTACCTGAACTATCTGTCATGAGATTCATTGTTTCAATTAATCAGCATGCCTGAGATTTTCTGTGCTCGACTCGACATATAGTTGCTTACAAATTTTTTCATAAGGGCAAAGAAAACATCTATTCATGCTTGGTAGTTGCTCACACAGGATCCGGTACTTGCTCACACAGTCCAAATCTGACAGGATTCCAAAACAAGGAGAAAACTCAGTCCAAATCTGACAGGATTTCCGCTACTTCCTTCTTTAGACGAGCCAACATCAACAATATGATATAACTTTATTACACATAAAAAGAAACGTAACAATACATACATATTACATATTTGGCCTGCATTAGCTAATATAATTCCAGCAAATAAAGAATTCCAAGGTTTCTACATCAGATAGAAACAAGAATTCCAAGCAGACAGGAAAGCAATTTTTGCTTTTCACCATTGGAGAAACTACTCCCCAATGATGCACTGATGCGAGCGGTTAAAAGATAGATTTCCATCAAGTTGTCCTTGATGTTTCCTGAGTCTGTGCAGACAGCAACCTAAGTAGCAATAAAAGCATCTATATGTATTTGCATTCCATTTTATACATTATATACAACTCCTATCCTCATCATTCTTACAAGTCTAAAACTAGTGCTGCTCAGTGATCTTACAATCTAATTTGTGTGTATGCGAATGCCATCTTACAATCTAAATTGTGTGTATGCACTCATTTATGAAGATAACTCTTGATTTCATTTTGACCGAAACATGTGTTGATGCCACTCTATCTAAAAGTTGCGATCAGTGCATCTTCATTGAAGAATTCCTCAGGCTGTCGATAGTTTCGTTGCAGTATTCGTTTGAACTATCTAATTTTGGGTCTACTTGGTTGAGCTATCTTATAAGTTTCAATTGTAAGTCAGTTTTGCAGAGAATTGTCCTCTATTTATAGAGGTATGTGTGTCCTTTATGAATTGGCATAACTCTTAATTCAGAAACTATGTTTCTCTTGGATTGCACCTCTTAATCAAGAGGTACCACTTCAAAGAGAACACATCTCTTCATGCAAAAGTGAGTATTTATGTTTGAATTGTGTATATGAAGTGCTTCTAACGTTCATATATCTAATTCAAACACTTAACCACCAAAAGACACATCTAGACACTCAAAAGGTACTTCAAAATCGCACCCCAAACACGAGGTGACCAGTCATTTTTCCTCGGGCAACCAGTCATTTTGTACAGAGCAAAACTAGAACTTCCTGCCTGAAACGATCTATCGTTTCTTCCAAGCGACTGATCGCTTTTCCTTTGTTTGAAAATTTCCAACACTTCAAAAAGGCACTTCTTTATGATTGTTTGTGAAAAAGAAATTTTAACCTGTATTGTAAACACGCACATGCTTTTTCAACTTTGTAAACTTTTGTGAAGAAAATTAAGCGTAAAGGATATGGCTTTTCGATCTTTCTTCATATTTACAAAGTTTACAAATCAAGAGGTTCCTTTTTCTTCATTTGTAAGTTCTTGATTTTGTGAGATATGCATGGCTAGTATTTCAGTGATTGGCATTTGCAATCAGGTTTTTCTTCATTAATTAAAGTTTTCTTGGTTAAAATTGAGTTAGACACCCAACCCCATCTTTCATAGACGATTGACGCCTTGAAGTTATTGGTTCCAAAGATGTCTTTCTTTCTCAGAGTGAACGTTGGATTCGCCTTGATCAGGTCATACATCATCTTGAATATATGCTCTGATTGCACCGTTCTATCGTTTTATTTAGGCTGCTGAGTGTTATTGACACTATCCCAATTGAAACCCCATACTGACCTAGTAGCTAGTTGCAAGTTTTATATCTAGTATTGAAGCCACCAAGGAATAATGTTCATCTGCTTTCTGCATTTATCGAAGACACAATTAAGTACGTTTTTCGCATTATTTTTAGGTTTGGGGAATTCGCTTCGAGTTTGTAGAGGGTGCAGCAGAGGTTCTAAACATGACGATTGATGGAGCACCATGGAAAAATATCTCACTTGATGGGTTTGGTTGAGATTGAAATCTCTTACCACTGCCAAGTCAACATTCTTGCCAGTCCAGATTGCCCAGCAAAAAGTATCCATGACTCATCACAGCCCAGTGCTTCCGGAACTGGTGTTGATAACAGTGCTCAGGATTACTCTGAAGGACATAAGAAGTTTGGTGCAGCAAGCACTTTCAAAACACCAACGACGGTAATAATGCTGAAGATTACTCTCAAGGACATAAGACGGTCTGGTGAAGCAAGCACTTCAGTAATATATATATTTGGACATAGACAGCAACCTAAGTAATGACATTACATTTTAGTTTCCCAAACTGATATATCATATATATTTGGCCAATTTAGAGCCATGGAAGAAATGAAAATGAATAAAAACCCAGGTGACAGAGTTACATTATAAGCTTGTCGGAAAGGCAAAAGCAATTATAAACTGATGCCAAGCAATGTATACAAAGCATAAAAACATGACAGTATGGAAGGGCCAAATCGAAAATGAGTTATTTAACAAAGAGAACAAGAAGCCTTTGTTATCTAGGAAGTGTTTGTTGTGGAGCTGGAAGGCTATACAAGGATTTCAGCTGCCTGCTAATGAGCTTACTGTTATGCATAGCCAGTTGAAGTTCCAAATCATCAGACCACCATTGCTCTAATCCGTGAGCCTCCGAAAACTTCTGGTTTCCCTTTGACATCACAAACAGCTTTGCTGCTACTTGACCATTTGTTGGACGCACATTCTCCTTGTCAGCATTCTTTACTTCTGCTCCATCATGCTCAGTATAAGAACAGCAGATGTAGTCACTGTTATTTACATACAAATGAGGAACCCATTTACCCAAACCCATACCAGGACTCTTCAAACCCGAAAAATTTGGCATCCAATTCTTCAATCCAAAACCAGTAACCGTATCCCCCTCTTCACTGCTGATCTGAGCTCCACTTCTCAAAGGGAGCATTGCCTTAAATCTCTTCCAAGCAAATCCTGCTTTCTCTCCGATATTTCTGAAGCTCATTGCTAGCGAAACAGAAGGCGGATTGAACAAATGAGTTTCCACATACATCCCTTCTTTGGCTAATGCTTTTCCCACTTGGAGAGCAAATCCCGCCCCCAATGAGTGTCCCGCAATACAAACATTACTGCTTCCATACCTTTCAGCAACTGATTTCAAAGCCTCCATAGCTGCTTTGAACCTAACAGAGCCCTTCAAGCTCTCCCAAGCAAGAAAACGAAGGTCGTCTTCGATATCCCTTCGCATAGTTGGGCCTTTGAGCAATGTTCCTCTAAGTGCTAGGACCGCCTTTGGTGCACCACTTGGTCTGATGAGTACAAAGTCAGCAAGTGCTGCAGATCGATCCCATTCCAAAATTGCCCCAAATATGGATCCATCTCTTTCATCGATTAAGGTTTGGGATAGTTTATATTTAAAGGGTATCCACCACTTAGGAGCTAGAGCATTTGCTTCATCTCTATTCTCTTGTCTGTCGAGTTCAAGCAAATATATTGCTTGTATGAAGCATGCGATTACAGTTCGTTTATAATTCCCGTCCTTCCTGTATGAAAAGAAAGCTAGTCATTTACCAAAATTAGTGACATAGGTTTTTTCATCCCCTATACTACATGAGAGTTGTGCCATGGTAATATGAGTGAGACAAGCACAAGTATAACCCAGAACCAATTCCGCCTATATTTGAAGCAAAGCTAACATCTGATTCAATGATTCTAAATCCAGATCACTAAATTAACAATGTCAAAAGCATTCTTTGTACATTTGAGTCTTTGTAATTTATGCTGAATTAATTCTTGGTAGCATGTTATGCCAAAACAACCAAGCAAACACAATCAAAATGAAGCCTCCAACCTTGTAGTGCGTGCGTGTGAGTTTAGTATGCTATCGCCCCTCTCAATAGGAAAGGTCTTCAAAAAGTAAAAAATAAATAAATGAAGCCTCCAACCAATAAGGTACAAATTAGAGACTTACTACAATTGGAATTTGAACTGACTAACTTTCCATAAGTCATCCATATCATCATAGAATAATAACCTTCCATATCAAAGGCTAGTAGAATGGAATGAGATCAACCCCCCAAAATTCATAAATCTAGGAGCCCATAATTTAAGCAAAATCCGATCAAAATGCAGCAAATTTTGATACAAGTTTCTCGGCTGATCCTAGCTGAAATGATCTGAGATCTAAAGTGCATTTCCCTAATTTATTAACTCTTTAATAAAAGCTCAAAACATAGAGTGACAAAAACTCTGCTATCTTCTCTGTTTCAAAGGTAGTTTGCTTTTATATTCTGCACCAACCAATAAAACCCAAAATAAGTCCTTTATATCCAAAAACAAATCCACGCATGGGTTTCCAAATTTCCAAATTTGTAATAAAACCCATTCTGGTAATGTTTTTTAAGCAACATCAACATATTTCACAGAATTTCTTAAAGACAGAGAAACCTCCTCTGCCACTAGCCCCTGCAAAAATGTGAAACTCTCTAAAGAGCAGAGCTTTGTAATATATCGGCCATTCACTGCAATCCAAGAACGAAGACAATGAAACCTTTACAAAAATCATAACAAGAAATGAAATGGGTACTGACCAACTAGAGTTTATAAGGTCCCTCCAATTCGGAGCAGTCAAATTTCGAGGTCCAGATACATGAAAAGCGTACGGGTGAGGAGCCTCCTCTGCTGCCACAATTTCCTTGGCTATCTCCTCTGCCATTAATGCACCGACACCACCAGCACCGCCACCGCCTCTTTCTTCAGTTTCTTCCTCCCTTTGTTTTGGGCTTCTTTCCATGAGAGAGAGAGAGAGAGAGAGAGAGAGAGAGAGAGAGAGAGAGGGTTGAGTGGGGTTATGGAAAAGGAAAGGTTTTGGGTTTTCAACTTGTTAAGTCTTGTGCTTGGTATCTGATTCGCTGAAGTTCTTGGAATATATCTCTTTTCCCTTTTAATTTAATTTAATGCTTCGAAACGCCTGGTTTTTGTATGGCTCCAACGGTCATATTACTGGCCATGTCGACGGGTTCAATCTGAAATTACCATAACGCCCCTGCTCCAACTATTCTTTGCTAACATTTGTTTTCAATTTCAAGAAAAATGTTCACATTATTGCTGATGACATTTCTCAAATGGAGAACAAAACAAACATGCACCCCTGACCATAATTTTAATAAATGTATTTATTTATTTATTGATGACATTTTTTATATAATTTAGATATACGTAGAACACAAAATTAATTAATTATTGGCGTGATTCTTAAAAAGCATTTCTTAGAAGGCAATGAATCGTGAGGTTATTTTGGTAATTTAGGGGGTCATCTGGGTCCCCTCCTAGGAATTTAGCATCAGATTGCAAGTTGGATTATATTATGTTGGTGGGGACCGTGGGAGTAACGAAAGTCAGAGGTTATACAGTAGTAGGATATCCTTAGGATCCTTCCTTAACGGTGATCCTTTGTCAGATTATGGGGCCCATGCACTGTTTGTGGGGTCACGGAGAGATTAGTGGTTCGCTTAATCTGGAAGTTCAAACTTCAAATCAAGAGTAAGGAATAAAATATCCATAATATCCCCGATATTTTCATGAAATTTTCGTATTTTTAGACTACCGATATTTTCGATACCATCGATATTTTAGATATCCATGAACCAAAATATCGATAATATTGACGACATGGACCGAAATATCGATAATATCCCCATATTTCCATCGAAATTTTTGTATTTTTGGATTACCGATATTTCCGATATCATCGATATTTTATTCCTTGATCAAGAGTTTGCCGAATGTTTCGATTTACCCCCCCATATACTTTTTTTTAAAGGAAAATGTTATTCTTACCACATTTATACAACATCTCTAATAGAAGTGGGCCCTATTGTATTGATGAGCTCCACGTCTATTAGAGATGTGGTATGAAAATGTGATAAGTATAACATTACTTTTTTTTTAATATAGAAAATTAAGGATAATACTCTCTCTCTCTCCCCACAAACATTTGACATGAGTATGGTTTAGTTGGAAATTCAAATAATTAGTATAATCTACATTTATGTGATTCAATTAAAGTTATAGAACTCTTTTAATTTAGGGGGTGTATTCAATTAGGATTCTAGAGTCAAAGTTAGTATTCGTCTTTAACGAAATATGTTAAAGAAATTATGGAAGTATGGAATAAAAACAATACAAATCTTATAATAAAATTATATAGAACTCTTCTCAAGTTTATGCAAAATCTAAAAGTTCCATAAAGTTCCATGACATTTGGCACTTAAATTTTGTTTTTTTATAAATGCTCTAAAAACCTAATTGAATACACCTTAGAGAGCTGATTTTCCCACTACCATTTTCTCCACTTACACTCCCTTTTGCTTTTTAATACTTTTTAATCAATTTTGTTCTTTCTCTTTTCTATTCTACCCTTATCTTACAATTCTCTTTTAATAAGAAGACATACTAATATTATGAAAAAATAAAAATATGAGACTATTATGTGTACCTTGCTCTCTGCATTTCTAAGCTGCTAATGACAGTTTGGTTAATAGCATTCTTTGCTTCTTCTACTTGTAAACATGTTAGTCCAAAAAATTTATTATCTATTAACTACAACAAAGATAAATAGTACTCACATACTTGGTAAAAAAACAAAGAATTTGGCGTACAAATACTTACATTTCTATTCATTGCCAAAATTTATTTTTGTTTTTTGTTTTATTTTCTATTAAATTTTCTTAATTTCAGTTATCAAAACCTTAATGTAGGGTAATGGTAAAATAGGAAAGAGAAAGAACAAAAATTAACAATATTGATTAAAAAGTATTAAAAAGAAAAAGGGAGTGGGAGTGGGAAAATCAGCTCCCTTAATTTAATCTCCTTTTCAATAAGCTAGGGGTGGGAAAAAATTAAAAAGGCTATTCAAACCGATTACTTAATTCGGTAGTGGCAATCTCTAGCCGAGTTGCTATACCCCGCTCCTTACCCATTTTGGCGACAAGAAGGGAAAACCGCAACTCCAACAAGTTTGCCACTTGGCTCTTCATTTTGGAAAACACATTTTTGGAAAATAAAAGAACATTGCAGGAGGAAACACTTTTTAAGTAGTTTTGTATAATAGCTTTTTAGGACCAGTTTGGCATTGCTGTGCTATGAAAATAATCATTATGAGATAAATCAGTTGTGAGAGAAAGCAGTTTGGCGTTTGGTAAACTTTTTGTTAAAAGTATTGTTGGTACTAATTCCCGCATAATCAGAAAATAATTGCCGCATAATCATTAAACCTAGTGCCTCTTCGAAACTGATTCCTGCATAATCAGAAAATGAAAACACCTCATTAGCTATTTTCCCTTATAGCTTTCTCTAACAACAATTTTTAACAATAAATGATTTTCTTATAGTTTACCAAACGGGTTGGGCTTCCCAATTTTTTTTTTTAAAATCACTTATCACCCCAAATAAGCAATGTCAAACGAGCACTTAGCCATTTTAACTAAAATTTGGAGACTCTTGAAAATGCTCTTAACCAATTTATTTATTTATTTTTCGTACATGACTATTTTCTTAGTGGTCACCGTTTGTTTGGCCTTTTGTTATTATCTCACACCTATAACAGCCCACTAAAATTCATTACTCATTCTAATTCAAGGATGTAGTCTTGCTCAACTCTTCTCCATATTTTCTAGAATGAAGTTCTCCAAACTATTTTGTGATTTGCATCACAAAAATCCCTTCGATAGGCATGTTTTTTTTCCCCTTAGGAGAAAAAAGACAGAGGCATGTTTAAGTGGAATATATGTGGTGGAGCTTTTTCCCGCATTTCTTTTAGCCCATTTAAGTTGAGGTCGGCGTAATGCAACAGAAATTTGGAGGGCCAACTGAATTATAGCCTCAAAGAAAGGCCATGGAAAAGGAACCTTCTAAACTCACAAATTTCATAAAAATATGGCACTGAATGTAACTGCTGCTTCTCTCTACCCCAACCCTTCTCCATTTCCTTCTTCTTCTTCTAGTCCTCCTCCTCCTCCATTTCTAAACCCAAAACGCAAACCCCACTTCAGGTCCAATATTACTTTTAAAACACCTGCTCAGTCAGACAGAATTGAGAGTTGGGTTAAAGACGAAGACCCTCGTGCTTCTCTCTCTGGTCAGTATACTATGAATGTTCTTTTACCCTTTTGTTATAATTAGCTATATTATGAATTTAGTTGTGTTTTTGGATTATTATTTCTCCAGTTTTTAACATTGTTGCAATCAAATAGACCTGATTGGGTGATCTTAAACCCTTCAGTCCAATCCAATGAACTTACATATGTAAGGCCATTGTTATGTCTAAATCAGATGCAAGGGTGTCTTAGATTGTGTGTCACAGCTGAATACAAGGCCCTTATTGTCAAATATTTGCAATTTGTAAACATCCACATGTTAGCATCCCAAACGGGGCCTTAATTTGTAAAGTTTGGATGTTGTCAATGCAGTTCTTTAGTTTTCTCCGGTATGCAGTAAAATTCAGCAACATAAAAGCACTTGTGGTGTTTATATTATACAGCAGCCAGTCTTTGTTATCTTCAAACACTTGCTATCAGTGCATGAGGCAATTTGGTTTGAAGTTATCATAGAATTGTCCTACTTAATCAGTGTAGTTAGCTTGAGGCCCTTCTAAACAATCTAATCCAAGCTTTTTCACTGTCTGATAAACAACGATGCGATTCGACGTTAGCAATTAGAGGAAAGGCAAGGACTTTAGAGTGGCACTAACACTCTTTTGCAGTGCTTCTTAGATCACAGTCTTAACCATCTTTCTCAGTTTGGATAACTAACTAGAAGCTTCTTGCTCTTGAGCTTCTGGTTTCCATATGACTTTTTGTTCTGCTTCTTTTGAGAAGCAGTAGATTCTATTTTGGAGTTGGTTACCTGAAATTTAGTGATGCAAGAAGCTCAGCTTAAATATAAGAGTACATTGGCTTCACTTTAAACACTTCTCATATGCATTTTCTTTACAGGATCTTCGTCATCTGTGCGCACACAGTTGGATCTTTTGGAGCAACTTACCTCTACTAGCTCATCAGTTGATGGTGGTATGTGATTTATGACCACATACTGAAACAGACATATCGTATGTTGCTAACAGAAAATGAAGAAAGAGAATGCTAAGAATAAGATTTACATGTTTGATTACCAGGTTATGAGAGTGATGGTAGCTCCCGGAAACTTACAATTCGTGACCAGTTAGCGCAGTTGGTTGGGGACAGAGACGGAGATTTCAGCATTCCACTTGGTAAAAATTTTAAAAAGGTGATTGCCAAGGAATTAACCATCTCGCAGAAGAGAAATATCAAAAGACAGGCTTACTTAAACGAAGTATCTAAGAGGAATGATTCAGTTTTCTTTGCCACCATTGGAGCATTTGTACTTGTTCCACCTCTTGTAATATTAGGAATTGCTATATTAACAGGTTATGTACAGCTTTTCCCTTGACATGTATACTACTGAAATAGAATACAGAAATTAAGTTTCCTTATATGAATTTGGAGATGTAGTGCTTCAAATACTTCATTTTCCATAAATTTTGTAAAGATCAATATTTTCTGCTCCCGTCTGCCAATTGCATGCTTTTTACTTGATCTTAAGAGCATTTCCACTCATTTGTCATGGCAAAAGGCAAGGGGAGGCAATGACTATTACTATTCACATGAATAGTGCATGCACTAGCAATTTTTTGCTATTGATTTTCCACCCATTGCCATGGCAACCTAAGGGCTGTTAGAATGTGAAGGGAAAAAGTCACACATTGGAAAGTTGAGAAACCTTGCAAGGGCTTATAAGGAGTTGGGCTACTCCTCCATTGCCAATTGGTTTTGGGGTGGAACCTCAACTTCCTTCATGGTATTAGAGCGGGTTATCCCACGTGTGAAAGCCCAACGGCCACACGTGCTCCACGTCACTCAATATGTGTTGTCCACGTGTTAGGCTTGAAAATTCGTCACACGTGCAGGGGCGTGTTAGAATGTGAAGGGAAAAAGTCCCAATTGGGCTACTCCCTCCATTGCCAATTGGTTTTGGGGTGGAACCTCAACTTCCGTCAAGGGCAACCACTATTCACATGAGATATGAGGATAGGAATTTATATAGAGTTTTGGTGTGGGAAGTAAAGAATATGACTATATTTTTATTTAAAAAAATTATGAAATTTATTGTATTTTTTTTTCAATTTTTTTTCTTATTTAAATTGGCTGCTGACATCACAATGATGTCAGCATTAAGTCATCTTGCTAGGCAGTAGCACAGGCAATTCTTGCCTTTTGACCCCTTGTTTGGGCTAGCCCTCCCGCTGGAAATTCTCTAAGGTGTCTTGACCCCTTGATAATTGTAAATATCAGTGATGCATCCTTTATTTATTTATTTATTTATTTATTTTATATAAGTGATATTGGGGGAGGGGGAATCAAAACTAAGATCTCGGGTGCAGGAGTAAATGTTCTTAATCACTTGAGCTACTAGCCCCTTGTAGTAATGCATCCTTTTTAAGAGCTAAGAATGTTATCTCCTATTGTCATTGCATCTACAGATTGTACTTCAGCAACTGCCCATGAAAACAAAACCCATTTTGACATTCAAACAGGCTTGAGGCAGACTTTATACTTGGGTGTGAAAGCCAATAAGAGATTTCTTAATTAAGGCTTAAGTTTCTTAATGAATAGGTCAACAATTGTCCAGCAGTTCAAGAAATGACACTAACTTCTTCAAATTGCATTCTTTCACTCACTTTGTAAACATTTATAATCTGCTTAATTGGTACTCATAGAAGCCTCAAAATCTCAGATAGAGTCCAACTTACAAACTACAAGTAACAATTTGTGTCAAAAACAAAAAAGCAAGAAAAACAAAAAAGCAAAAAACATAACTATTTTATTAGAAGAAATCCTCATCCCAACATCCAATGCTTCACCAGCTATAAACACCAACTGTTCCTAGTGAAAAAGTTTAGGGTTAATTACTCAAATGGTCCTCAAATTTGTACTAAATTTACATTTTGGTTCCTCAATTAAATTTTTCATGCAAATGGTCCATCAACTTTATATTAATCGTTCAAATGGTCCTACCGTTACATTTTGTCAAAGTTTCCATCAACTTTGTGGATGGTTATTGACGATTTTACCCTTACATTTGACGGAAACTTTGAAGGAATGTAACGGTAGGACCATTTGAACGATTAATATAAAGTTGAAGGACCATTTGAACGAAAAATTTAATTGAGGGACCAAAATGTAAATCCAGTACAAATTTGAGGACCATTTGAGTAATTAACCCTTAAGTTTAAGATATATAGTAAGAAAAACAAAACAAAAAAGAAACAAAGAAGATGAATAATTCCATGCTAGTTAAAACTTAAAACCAGCCATTTGGTGATTTGCCTTCTCAACAAGACTCTGTCACTAATTCCTTCTGCTTTTCTGGTGGCAAAACCACTTGATCTATAGTGGGCCTTACTGGCTCACTGCCCAAAATCACTCCTTGCTTTTGTATATACACCCATTTGTCCTGGAACAGGTAGAAGAAGGCAATGAAACAGAACTGAGCAGTGAAAATTATGGTCCAAAGTTTTATGCCTTTTGATGTCTTCTCATGGTATGCTTGTAAACCTGTATATACGTTGAGGACCCCAAGCAGGGAAACTGCAGTTCCAAGTATCCAATGCACAGAAAACCATACGCTTCTTCCCTTGGATCCCCTGCAGAGCATAAAAAAAGATGTAGTTTACTCATAATTGAAATCATTTTCACCTTTTCTTCTCCACCTAAACCCTCTACCCTACAAAAGTTCAATAAAAAGAAACATGTTGAAGAGAAAACAAGACTAGTATTGAACCATTTTATATAATATTTTTAACGTAGGCTTCATTTACAGTAAAATATTCTGTACTTTGGCTCTTTTAAACAGCCACAAGTTCATACCCCAAAGAGAGAGAGAGAGAGAGAGAGAGAGAGAGAGAGAAAACAAAGTTTACAGTACAATATTCTGTACTTTGGCTCTTTTAAACAGCCACAAGTTCATACCCCAAAGAGGGAGAGAGAGAGAGAGAGAGAGAGAGAGAGAGAGAAAACAAAGTTTTTTGTTTTGTTCTGGTGAAGACTTTTGGTAGGTTTACCTCTGTGGCCTCACAAACCCAATCAGGGCTTGCAACCATATTAGACCATACAGGCCTACCCCAACCCTTTGGTGTTTATTGTTGAAGGAGTTGTTGAAGTTTCTGAAGGACATTACTGCTCCTGCTGTTGCAAGAAGTACAGAGAGCATCTGTTGAACATAATAAACTAATCAGACATGAAACACATGTGGTAATTAATTGAATCCAAAGCCAGTATATATATTTAGTTGTGTTGTGTGTATGATGTGATTTGAGATTAGGTAAATACAGCACCTAACACTATTATTATGTTCCACACACACATGTGCCAAGTCTCAAATAAAATAATCAGAAAGCTATGAATCTCTCATGGACCAGAAATCTATTATCATAGTCTTCTCTTGCCCTCTAAGCATTCATGATAATCTTCTTTAAAAGAAAAATAAATTTTTGATTGGTTATCAGGAAACTGTGTGTTACGTGAACAATTTGCCAATCAGAAATCATTTGCTTTAATTTCCCTTCACCATCTTTGGAAGTAAGAGTGGGGCATCTGATCCTGATAAACAAAGTGTGTAGCATAAACAATGTTTTTTTAAATAAACACTGTAGTTAGTCTTTTTTCAAGTGAGAGAAATTCAAAACCATGAAGAAGAAAAAAAAAGGCATCTCTCTTTGTTAATCTAGATTATGGAAGAGCATGATAATATAACAGAACATAGAAGAACTTGCCTCTGATAAACCATGAACATAGAAGAGAATTCTGAGCCTTCTTCCACATTCCTCTCTGTGTGACGTTCTAATGGCAAGTATTCCTAGAGGCATCAAGAACCCCATTGAAGCCCAAAGAAGAAACCCATGGAGTGTGATTTCAAACAATAGTTTGTGGCTCATTTGCTGTAAAATCATGTACCAAAATCTGAGTTAGCACTTAGCATCATCAATATAATACGTAAAGTTTTGAATGAAATACCTTATGAATATTGTTGTCTTTGTGACTACTTGCACCTTCCGTGGGTTCTTGAGATGAGCTAACGAGTGGTGAAACAAGAAGAAGAAGAACACTTGCATGAATGCAGAAGAAACCCAATTTCTGCAGAAACTGCATCTTGCTTTCTCTATGAAAATGAAGCACAAACCAACTTAATGTGATGTTGAAAAGCTTTGTATGCTGGTGAAGCCTCAGTTGGAGACCGTAAGGTTTAGTGCATCACAGCACTTTGATTGCCTTGCCACTCTCTCCCCCACACACACTATAGAATTGGCAACTTATGCTCTCTCTGCCACACCACTTCAAAAAAAAAAAAAAAAAAAAAACACTGATATCTCAAAATGGAAGTGAGCAAGTTGAAGAAAGAAGCTTAAAAAGCTGTAAGATTAATTCCTCCCTTCTGTTTCTTTCAGTTTAAAGAAGGCAAAGTGGGATTCTTTAATGGATGGGAATTGCATGGATGTTGATGGTCTCAGTGAGAAAACATGAGTAAGAAACGAAAGTGGAGAATAATTGGCAAGGGGTGATGTTTCAACCTTGTGGGGTTCACTTTGACAGACTTTTTGGTTGATGGAAAAGAAGAATGTGGAATTTCAGAGCAAAAAGAATGTCAGGTTTTCAATGTTCAAAGAAAATTGCATTGTGGGTTCACTAGTAAAACATTATTCTGCTTCCCACTAACCATTATGCAGTATTGTATGCTTGAACAGAAAATATTGCACCAACCCATTGAAGAAAAACCCACAATCTTACACATAAACACATTAAAGTTTGAATTTCTGTTGTTTTAGGATTAATATAACCTTGATTTACAATAGAAATCTCAAAGAAGAGAGAGAAAGTCTTGAACAAGAGACAATTTTATTTTGACCATCTTCTTTGTGGGGTTGTTTTTTCTTTATATAATATCACCACTTAGGGATGGCAATTTTCCCCACGGGTAAGGATCTTCGCGGGATTCGACCCTAATGGGTCGGGTATGAAGGATAAAAAACGGGTATGGGGATGGGTACGGGGAATTTTTTGGGTATGGTGTTCGGGGAGGGGCGGGGATGGTATTTTAATCCCTGACCCGAACCCTCCCCGTTTGGAATATATATATGATATTAAAGTGATTGTGCCCACTAAATTTTATATTTCCTACTATTATATTATATATTTATATAATTTATACGAATCTTAAGTCACACTACTTATATATTTAGTTAAGTTATAGTCAATATGTAAACATTCTTATATTGTCTTATACGTATATATTATATATTCATTATTTTGCCCTAATTCTATTTGTTTTTTCAACAAAGTAGTTTTATATTGGTTTTTTCTTCGGTAATGGGACGGGTCGGGGAACCCACTCCCCAACGAAGGTGGGGATGGGGAATCCCCGATATGATTAAATATGGTGAGTATGAAGGTGGGGATGGGGGAAAAAAGCTTAACAAGGATGGGGAAGGGAATGACATACCCACCCCCAATTCGACCCATTGCCACCACTGCAGACCAATCCAAGCTATCAAAATTATACATGACACAATGGGTTGAAGCATATAATGAATCATATCTCATCTCAGTATAACTGGTGGACCAAGACAGAGTAGCTCATGCAACCTTTTCTTTGTTGTGGGAAATCTGATCTTGATTGCATAAAAAAAGCTGAAGGTGGTCCTCTCCTTTTCAAATAATGCACTTGAATGATTTCTTGAATTTCATCATGACCATTTGTAACTGATACTTGTTGTTACATGTTTGACAAAGAGAGCTTATCTTTTCTTCTGTTATAGTTTTTTTTTACTATTAATTTTTGGTGCAATAAAAAGAGAAAGATCCTTAATCTGTTCTGCTTGTGATCCACACACCTAATTAGAATCAATCCAAACCAGAAAAGCGTTTTTGCTTTATGTTACTGTGGGCTGGCTGGAAACTACAGTAATGCCTATACAGTTCTGGATGAAGCTAATGATAGCATGACAATAGTAGAAACTTGTCTTATAATATTAGCCTCTCCTAGTTGTCAAATATGCTAGTAATAGTCAATAAAACTTGCTGTAATTATTAGAAACTTTGGGGTTAATCAAGCCAAGAACTTTGTTTATGAATGAACTTTGGATAAAAGAATTTCTAGTTGGATGATTCATCATATGATTATTATGTACACCTCAATGAGTACATCAATGAAGAGACTATAAGTGGTTAAGTTCTGTATAGCCACCGTCCTTTAAGAAATTTGTGGATTTAAGATATCGAGACTAACTATGATAGTACCAGTTATCAAATTTAGTGTGATAATAAAGTTAACAATAGCTCTACAGGCACCAACTATAATCCATAAGCTCTGGATTAAGGTTGTCTATCAAAAGTGTGGATGTTCAAGTTATTATGCGATAAACTTCTTAATGAGTTGGACTCTGTCAGATTACCATCTATAAATGACAGGTCCCATTGAAAGACCTTGAGTAAAGTTGTTAGTAATTTTGTTTACATTATGAATAGCATCTTGAGTGTGTGTATGTTTCTTCGCGGTTCAGTTTACACGTCACACTCTAGAATTTGTTGCATATCCGGATCTTTTATTGCTAGGATGTCAAAATCCTTAAACAGGCTATCGGTAAGAAGCACCATGATGAGAAATATGCTGTTCTGTTATTACCACATACAGAAAGAAGTCCAAGTCTTCTGGATTCATCACAATATACCAAATCATGAAAGTTCCTCATGTTGTTGACATGTCACAATTGATTTTAACAGCCTTGTCCTCTTAGAATCATGTCAGCGACTTAGAAAGGAAATTGCTAATCAATGTTTTAGGCAATGATTAATAGCTTATTTAGTAAAAAAGTAGCATCAAAGATGAGGACCTCCTTTTAATTATATATTAGCAATGTGCCAAAGATCATTAATTAAATGGATAAATAAATCCATTCTCAGCTAAGCATTGTGTTTGAAGCATAATCAAGTAGTCTCTTAAGAAGCTACCCCAAAAAAAGTAGTCTCGTGGGAAGATTCCTTGATTGGAGCTCTTAACAACCTCCAACTTCTAGTCAATTTTGAACGTGATTGTAGCGCTATTACATGGTATTACTAATTTATATGATATAATATGGGCGAATGACAATTATTGTATTATTAAATTGATAAAAGACATGTTATAATATAATATTTTCATCAATTTTACCCCTTGAATTATGACCATAATCGAACTTAACCCCATGAACTAACTTTTTAGTCAATTTAGTATCTGAACTTATATAAATAGCCAATTTAGCCCTTATCGTCAATTTTTGAATTTCATTCACTATTTCGTTTAAAAAGTCACATGCTTGACTCATGACTTACTATTTTATTTTTGAAAATAAAATATTAAAAAGTAAATATTTGATTTTAGAAAAAAATACAAAATAAGAATTGAAAAACACTTACCCAGCTAAAATATTCTATTTTAAAAGTATAGCCGCGCGGCTATACTCCATAAATAGAATATTTTAAAAGTATAGCCGCCCGGATATTCTACATAAATAGAATATTTTAAACCATACCTCCCAGCCACCGCCCGCTATCCAGATTCATCATCGCCATCATCATCTTCTTCGTCGTCATTATCATCGTCTGATCCCAAAACTGGATGAAATTCCGAAGATTAACCAAAACCAAGAATCCAGCTATCATTATTTTATTTTTTGTTCGAAACCTTTTGAAAAAACCAGGTCTGCAGAAAATACAGCAGGGGTGGAAAATTTGGGTTCATTTTAATTTTCATTTGGAGGGTGTGGGGAGGTAGCTAAGGTATATGTTACAGGCAAAGCTTCAATCTATCTCCGTCTCTCTCAGAGACACACCTCCATTGCCGCTGATTGTTTGTTTTTTCTTTTTTATTATTATATATATTTAAATGTTATTCTAGTTTTCTTATTAATTATTAATTATTTCCTTTTTTTGTTTGATTTATTTATTATTTATTTTACTTGAAATTACAAGTTTACATTTATAGGTAATGAAAAATTGGATGAAATTCACACACCTTAAGAGCAACTCCACCCATAAAGGCAAGGGCAAGGGCAAGGGGGGCAAGGTAGGGCAAATACTATTCACTTTAATATTTTAATTTTTTTACTTAAACAATCAAGTTGATACAATTTTCGATAAGCTTTTGGGTTGCCACATGTCACTATTCATTAAAAAATTATCATATAAAATTTGATATAAGATTTCGGATAAAAATTTTGGATTAAATTTTCGGATAGATTTTCGGTTGCCACGGTCGACATTTTGATGAAACTTTCATATCTCAATTTTTCGTGATAAGATTTTCGGATAAGATTCTCTGTTGACACGTGTCAAGATATATTAAAAATTATAAGCTCGCATTTCAGATATGATTTTCACTCTCTTAAATTCGCGCCACGTGTCATCTCTATCTTGTAAATTTCTCTATAAAACTACACCCTCAACTCGAACATCTCACACATTTCTCTATCCTTTCATTACTCGATTCAGAAAAACACATTATACTCTCAATGTCAAACTTGAGGAGAGGAGTTGGAGAGGCAACAACAAGAAGAGGAAGAAATCATGCGCAGACGGGTCAAGAAGATCTTGAGATGGATGAAGAGGACGAAGAAGTTGTTTTAGCGGTCCATATGTCAATCAATCAAGCCAACCCCACCGGCCGTCGTACCCCAAACGTGGACAAGACATAGGAATTCTCGGGGTAAAAATCTCTTGGAAGATTACTTTATCCCACATTCTTTATATCCTGTTTCTTTTTTTCAAGGAAGATATAGAATGCAGCCCCATTTGTTCCAAAAATCATGCATGATGTTTGCAATCACGCACACATACTTCGCTCGTAGAAGCATGATGCTTGTGGGTTATTGGGTATTCTTCCGGAGTAAAAACTTACAAACCGGTTTACGATGCTTGCACGAGGCATTTGCAGACCTGTGGATGAGATTGCTAGGATGGGGAAATCAACTGTCCCCAGAAAGTGCTTGGTTAGATTTTGTGCTGCAATATAAGCACTCTACACTATGAATACCTCCATAAATCCACTCGCAGGGACCTCAAAAGGCTTTTACAAAAAGTCGAGGCTCGAGGTTTCCCATACATGATCGGGAGCATCGATCGCATGCACTCGGCAATGGAAGAATTGCCCAACTCGCTTGGCAAGGAGATTATGGGAATCGAAAGGGCAAAAAAAGTATCATTTTGGAGGTCAGTAGTTTCATTCGACACTTGGGTTTGGCATGCCTTCTTTGGAGTTGTCGATCTCGTAATGATCTCAATGTGCTTGGTCAATCCCCCGCATTCAATGGTGTCTTGAGATGTCATTCCCCCAAGATCACGATCAAATAAACAATACACAATATCAGTGGTGCGATTTACTACTGGCGGATGACATTTATCCGAGGTGGACGACATTCGTCAAAAACAATTCCAAATCCCCAATTGGAAAAGGATAAAGCTTTGTCGCTTTCAAGAGGGCTATAGAAAAGATGTCGAAGGTGTTTTGGCATCCTACAAGCTCGTTGGGCAATTATCGTGTGGGTGCCACGTATGTTTGATCAAGAGGTGCTTGGAGCATCATGATGACATGCATCATCCTCCATAACATGATTGTGGAGGATGAGCATGATTATGATGCCCTGAGGTTTTCGAACTCGATCCCATGAACACACCATTAACAAGAATTTATGAACGGCCAGTGGGACCAAATGGAGAACCAAGTGGAGCACGAACCGTTGATTAGAGACGGTCGATACAACAACCCTATGATTGGACTGCTATCATGAAATGCAATCTTCTTATATTCACGAGAGACGTCAAGTTGACTTGGTCGAGCACTTATGGGAGATTAAAGGCAATCACGGTGGATGAAGTCAAGTTTAATGCTTTGTTTGAATTTATGCTTTTTTGTGTGAGATTTGTAATGAATTAAGCTTTGTTTGAATTTATGCTTTGTTTGTGTGAGATTTGTAATGAATTAAGCTTTGTTTGAATTTATGCTTGTTTGTGTGATATTTGTAATGAATTAAGCTTTGTTTTTATTTATGCTTTGTTTGTGTGAGATTTGTAATGAATTAAGCTTTGTTTTTATTTATGCTTTGTTTTGTGTGAGGTTTCTCAATGTGTAAGGTTCTTTTTTATTTATGCTTTATTATTAATAAATTGCTATATTATTTAATGGTTCATTAATTTAATAAAGAGAAACAATACAACAATTAATACATATGGTAACTCATTCACTACAACCTATTGGTTTTGATCATTCAACCAATCCATGTTGCTAGGTCCATCTTCATGGAAAAGCTTTCTTCTAATAACATCTCTTCATTTTAGCTTCCAATAGGCCTTTGTTTCAGAGAGAAATGGTTCGTATCCATGGACATGATTTTCATCTCTCTCGTCTCTCCTGGTCTTTTTCTTCCGCCTTTTGTGCTAGAATTGCATTTGTTTCATGTCGGGCCTTGTCAGCTTTCTTCTCTTTGCATTTCTCTCTCAAGTCTAAGTGCGCTATTCTTAGTAATTTGCTCTAGATATTTTGCACAATCATTGTTCCAAGTGTTCCCTTTCTTTGCCTTTGTCGCCTTTTTGCCGCTTTTCTCCCAATAGGCCTCGGCTCACGTTCGATTGGTGAGTCTTGATCCATTGGGGAGTCCAATGGTGAATCGGTTGCCGTTGATCGTGTAGCGGGGTCTCATTCAACACAACCGTTGGATCGGTGGAAAGAATTTTGAATCTCGCACAATTCTTCAAAACGCCCCAACAATGGTGATTCATGAAACTTTTTTTGCCCCTGCCTAGGGCAATCGAACCACATTTGTGCTTGCATAATCTATCACAATAATTTAATTGGAAATGCAACAAAATATTAAAAAATTGGAAATGGAAGAAAAAAAAAAATATAACAATGAAAAGAATAAAATACAATGCAATAGAAAATAAAAAAATTTGACATGGAAGAAAATATAGAAAAAAAGGACATGGAAGAAAATAGAAAAAATACGAAATGCAAGAAAATATAGAAAAAAGGAAATGCAAAAATATTTAAAAATTTTGACATGCAAGAAAATATAGAAAAATGACATGCAAGAAGATATATAAAAATTTACCCTCACGAAAATATAGAAAAAAATGCAAGAAAATGGAAAATTGTGACATTAAATTTAATAAAAATTTTACCTCGTCCGAAAGATTTTGACCGCTTCTAATGTTGTCCCTTGCTTTTGCCAATGCATCTCTAACTCTTTATTCAGCATTTTCCACCTACTAGCCAATGCCATTTCCATACGAAGGGAACCGGATCTTTCACAAAATTCTGCATGAATTTTTCTCCACATATTTTGGGACTTCATCTCATTGCCCGTGATCGGGCAATGACCAACTTTGACCCAACACTCACACAACAAAAGATCTTCCACGGTGCTCCAAGAACCTCCGGTTTCGATGGAAGTGGCCATTTCTATTTGTACACAAAATAGAATTTTTGAGTAGAAAATGTTGGGTGGAAAGTACAAAATATTGAAAGGAGATGAATTTGTATGCAAATTTGGTGTAGAAAGTGAATGGGTATGGTAGGTATTTATACAAATAATTTCCAGAATTTTATTATATTTTTAAAATTTTTTTGCAATTTTTTTGAATTTTTTAAAGGGAAAAAATGGCCCGTCGGATTATCTGTACAAAAAAATCGATCGGAGGCTCAAGAGGCAGCCACGTGGCACATAGCTGTTGGGCCATTCACGGACGCGTGCTCGTTCAAATTTTTTTAACGTTGGCGCGTGCATTGCACGCGCCAATGTTAAAAAAATTTGATCGAGGCGCACGACGCTGCCTTGGGCTTGGGCTCGGGCAAATTTTGACCGTGGGCTCGCCCGGGCTGGTGGGTCCCGCAGGTAGCCTGGGCTCGGGCTTGCGCGCTAGAGCTGCTGGCCTTCGTTCGGGCTGCCTCCTACCCGCCTCCCCCTTCAACGCTGGGCTTGCTCTAAGGGCAAGGGGGGCACTATTCACGTGAATAGTGACAGCCCTTGCCTTTGTTGCTCCACCCATGGAAAGGCAAGGTAAGACAATTACTATTCATTTTAATTTTTTTTACTTAAACAATCAAGTTGGGATACGATTTTCGGATAAGCTTTTACTTAAACAATCAAGTTGGATGCAATAAAAAAATTTTGACATGGAAGAAAATATAGAAAAAAAGGACATGGAAGAAAATAGAAAAAATAGGAAATGCAAGAAAATATAGAAAAAAGGAAATGCAAAAATATATAAAAATTTGACATGCAAGAAAATATAGAAAAAATGAAATGCAAGAAAAGATATTAAAAAATTGACCCTCAAGAAAATATAGAAAAAAGGAAATGCAAGAAAAGATATATAAAAAAAAAATAGAATTTTTAGTAGAAAATGTTGGGTGGAAAGTAAAAATATTGAAGGAGATGAATTTGTATGCAAATTTGGTGTGGAAAGTGAATGGGTATGGTAGGTATTTATAGAAATAATTTCCATAATTTTATTATATTTTTTAAAATTTTTTTGCAATTTTTTAAACCCAAAAAAAGCCCAGCCGTCGGATTGTGCAAAAAAAAAGTCCATCGGAAGCTCCAGAGCTCGACACGTGTCAAGGAGAGTAAAAAAATTTGAAAAGGCGTCGACGTTAACTTGCCTTCGGGCTTGGTGAGGCAAAAGCGCCCGTGGGCTTGCCCTAGCCGGTGGGACCCCGCCTTGCCTGGCTCGGGCTGCACCGTTGGAGCGTAATTTTGGCCTACGGGCTGCCTGTTGCCCGCCCCCACCCCCCAAGCGTTGGACCTGCTCTAATGACAAGAGCTAAATTTGCCATTTAATTAATTCTTTTGTTAAATTAGTTGACTTTTAGTTTGGAGGATTAAGTTCAATTAGGATACTAATTCGGGTGTGTGTATGACAATTTACTTAATTCGGGGGTGTGTGACAATTTACTCTATAATATAAGTAAATTTCAAACATCACGTGATAGTGTTACGATCATTTGGAAAAGACTACTAATTTTGGGTTTTCGAATCATGGATTCAGCTAACGCTTTTTGGGCTGTAGAGATCCGGCCCATTAGAGTAACTAACTTGTTCCCTCCAAAATTCATTGGGCTTTTCAGTGTTATTTTGGGTCGAATTTTTTTAATTTATCAATTTTCGCTCAATTTTCGTTCTGCTTTCAATTTCACAGATTGAGCTCTGAAACTCATCTCAGACGAGAATGTAGTGATAGTATGCTCTAAGAACTTTGCAAAGATTGTAATTTTTGATTGATCAGAAATGGCCAACGTCTCGGTTGCCGCGGAGTGGATGCTCCTCTACAACCGGTACTATCGTAAGCCCGAAATCTACCGAATGAGCTGGAAGCACGTGGAGCTCAACCGCAACAAGGTCGCCTGCGCACCCTTCGGCGGCCCCATCGCCGTCATCCGAGACGATTCAAAGATCGTCCAACTCGGCGGCGAATCGGCGCAACGCAAGCTCCGAATCTTCAGTTCCTCGGGCCATCTCCTCGGCGAGACCATCTGGAAACACCCGGGCGGCCGATTAATCGGCATGGCCTGGACCGACGACCAAACCTTAGTCTGCCTCGTCCAGGACGGCACTGTTTTCCGCTACACCATCCACGCCAAGCTCCTCGAGCCGAGCATCTCCATGGGCCAAGAGTGCTTCGAGCGAAACGTCGTGGACTGCGTCTTCTGGGGAAACGGCCTCGTTTGCATCACCGAAACGAATCAGCTGTTTTGCATTTCCGATTTCAAGAACCCGAACCCGGTTAAATTGGCCGACCCGGAGATCGAGGACCCGCCGCTTTGTATGGCGGTGATCGAGCCTCAGTACACGATGTCCGGGAATGTGGAGGTTCTGCTTGGGATTGGAGACGCTTGCGTCTTGGCAGTGGAGGAAGATGTCGTTCAGCAGCTAGGGCTTGAGGTGTTGCGTGGACCAATTCAGAAGATGGCGGTTTCGAGAGATGGACAGTTGCTTGCGTCGTTCACGCATGATGGTCGATTGTTGGTCATGACTTCGAATTTGAACGAAATCATAATTGAGCAGGAATGTGAGGTCAGATTCTTCACTTTTCAATTTGCTTCTATGTGAGATTTTAATTGGTTGTATGTCTATTATTCAATTTGAATTTCATTTGATGTCTGTTTATTTATGTTTCTCAGTAAAAACTGGTCAGTGGTTTTCATGTCCATTATGGCACCATAACGGATTGTAATGTGCATAATTGTATTGTGTGTGTCACAGTCAGCTCTTCCTCCGGAACAGCTAGCGTGGTGTGGATTGGACACAGTGTTGCTCTATTGGGATGATATGCTTTTGATGATGGGTCCTAGAGGAGATCCGGTGCGCTACTTTTATGATGAACCGATAATTCTTATTCCTGAGTGCGACGGAGTAAGGATATTATCTAACTCAAGCATGGAGTTTCTACAACGGGTGCCTGATTCCACTGAATCCATCTTCAAGATTGGAAGTACGTTACCAGCGGCATTGTTGTATGATGCTTTGGATCATTTTGACAGACGAAGTGCCAAGGTAGGTAACTCTTTTTTTGTTTCTTAATCAAACAGAAATAGATAACCTCCACTAGATTATCAAAACGAAGTGCAAACTTGAATTACCTATGGGCATCGGTAGGTAATCCCTGCAACATAACAAAAGAAAGTCAAGAAGAAATTATTGAAACACCCCAGCTTTTTATACCTGCAAAACTCATGAGTTAAACGACAAAGTTAAATTGTTCTTAGTATTCTTATTTCGTGTTTCACCAGGCAGATGAGAATTTGCGACTAATACGCCCATCCTTGCCGGAGGCTGTTGAAGCATGTATTGATGCTGCTGGCCATGAATTTGATGTTCTACGTCAACAGACGCTCCTAAGAGCTGCAAGCTATGGCCAAGCCTTTTGCAGGTTTGTCTGACTTGATATTGCTGTAGAATTTGAACTTACCAGTGTTAAGTTGTTAGCATCTTGTGTTATCAGTTCTTTATGCTCTTTACCCTTCCTTTACTGCTCCTGCCACGAGTGGTTTGGGGAAAGTAGGGTTTCCAAGTTTGAGTCAGGCGACGGTGCTGATATTTTAGTTAGCTTTCCATTCCTGAATAATGTTGAGCTCTTGCTGATAATTGCTTTGTTGTGGATATTGTGCTTCCTTGTTATCTGGTTGTGTTAAAACCCGAAACCTAGTTACAATAACTAGTTTTCTTGGTGTTGGTGTTGCTACCATTTTGTATCTTGGTGTTTGGTGCATACGAAAATGCATACAATTTGGGAGATTCAACTTTTCTGTGAATATGAGTGGAGAAACATTTATAAGTTATTCCTACATTTTCCCTTTTGTATTCCAGAGTATTCCAAGTATTTTGGATTTATGGCTTTGTTGAGTTTGTGTTTATTAAATATGAAGTCCATATGGCACAAGAAGATTTCTATAATCTCATTTGATGTCCCCAGAGGATAGAGTTGTTAACCATTTTGAACATTTCATCGACTGGAGTTTGATATATATTTTTGTTTCAGTATCTTTAATTCCTATTAATTGTCCATATTCTCGTTCAGTGCATACTAACTTTATAGTTCTTGGTTTCCATGGTCTTGAAAGAACATTCTTTCTGATTTCTGCTCTCGGTAATGATATCCAGTTGGCTTTGGCAGCAATTTTCAACGGGATCATATTCAAGAGATGTGTAAAACTTTGCGAGTTTTAAATGCTGTGCGGCATCCTGACGTTGGAATGCCTCTTAGTATTCAACAATACAAGGTTTTTGAAGCTGACTTTTCTCATTTTCCAACTTGCTGATTATGCATGCTATTTTCATTACATAATAATGAATAAGGTTATTGCTTTCAGTTGCTTACGCCATCTGTTCTGATCGGTCGTTTGATCAATTCCTACAAGCACTTTCTTGCACTACGGGTATCAGAGTACCTTGGAATGAACCAAGTAAGTCTATTTATTGCTAGTGTTTACATCATTGGTGATTGTTTTGCTCCTTTTTTACGGGTTCTTGCAACTGTGCCTTTGATCCACAAATCAGACTACCTTAAACTGAATTTCATAGGAGGATGCCATTGAGGTGGGAAAAATGATTTTTTTTTTAAAGTGATACTATATGCACTATGCATGCTTGTTCTTAGACTAAATACTAGCTTACTTCAGAAGATCTACATAGTTTCTGCTTTCCATTTTGAATGTAGAATTAATCCACTTATATCTGAACTTATCTCTTCTCTTATTGGCTTTGTGTAGGAGATGGTGATTATGCACTGGGCATGTTCGAAGATTACAGCTTCCTTAGCAATTTCTGATGCCACTCTTCTTGAGATCTTACTTGATAAGGTTGATTGGTTATCTTCATTTGTTACTGTGTTGTGTTTTCTCATTCAATTTCGTGCAACCAACTCATCTTTTAGGATTTTTTAAATTTTTATATATTTGCAGTTGAAACTATGCAAAGGAATATCCTATGCAGCAGTTGCTGCACATGCAGATAAGAATGGCCGCCGGAAGTTAGCTGCTATGCTTGTTGAACATGAACCACGCTCCTCCAAACAGGTTCTTTTTTATAAAATTGTAAAATAAAGATGAATGCAAAGATGTTATTACCTTTTTCCCTTATCTTTTAGCCGCACCAAAAAAAAAAAAAATTGTTGTCACATTATTAAAAAGCGAAAGAAGTCCATTATATTTCATTCCGATTCTTTGACTTCAGGTTCCTCTCTTGTTGAGCATAGGAGAAGAAGATACAGCTTTAATGAAGGCAAGTGAAAGTGGTGATACAGACCTTGTTTACCTTGTTCTCTTTCATATCTGGCAAAAGGTATACATCTAGAAAACTCAACATGTATTCCAGTGTGTCTGTTACAAGTTTCCACATAGCTATAATATTCATCTTTAACAATAAAAAATTATGCAGAGACAACCATTGGAGTTCTTTGGAATGATACAAGCTAGAGCACTGGCACGTGATTTGTTTATAATTTATGCACGGTAGGCAGAGACACACTAGTCTGAAATATTTTCATCTTTCCATTTCATGAGGCCATCCTAAGGAAAGTAAGCCACAGTAAAGTGATCTATATATTGCATGCATAATAAGCTGTTTGGTGTCTGTTTCAGGTGGTATAAGCATGAATTCTTGAAGGACTTTTTCCTATCAACTGGACAACTTCAAGTAGGTTTCAGTTGGCTTTTGGTTGTACATGTATACATACTTATGCATACAAATAGACAATAGACGTGCATTTTTCTAGAGGAAGACAAAAGACATACATAATGCACATTAGATACATACTTACATTGAAACTTACATAGTGTGCTTTATAAAGAAGGAAACCATAAGTTGGTCACATATGTTCCATTATCTAGACGTTGAAAATTTTAGTCTTCATAAGTAAAGCTTTAATTATCAGATTTGCTCCAGTCATCCCATGATAAAATTTTAAAGTATGGAGAGGGGTGTAATGTAAAGTCGAGTCTTTTGGTCCTTGCAGCAACCATTCCCTTTTGCTTCCTCTCTTCTGTCATGACTTTTGTTTCGCACTAGTGTTGAGCTAATAGAATGCTTGTTCTTTTGAATCTTCAAGAAATTTGGAGGGATAAGTAATTTGGTATTCATATTCTTTTACTATCAAGCTGTAATCCCATGTTCGAGTTGCTAGCCTTTGAACAAAATGTGTTGTAACCAATTGTCCAATGTCTGATGTAACACTTCATGAATATTAATATCTCTTATGGAGCATTCACTATAAATATAAAATTTGTATTTTGTAGGAGGTGGCTTTCCTGTTGTGGAAAGAATCTTGGGAGCTTGGAAAAAATCCAATGGCAAGCAGAGGATCTCCCCTTCATGGTCCACGCATAAAAATAATTGAGAAGGCCCAAAATCTTTTCTTAGAAACGAAGGAATATACCTTTGAGGCGAAGGCTGCTGAAGAGCATGCAAAGTTGTTGAGGTTAGATTTGAGTTTATCTGGGCTATTAGTTGGTTGAACTATTGAATTTCTAGTGCATGCCATTCATTGCATTAACTAGGCTGCAAGGGATTAGCATGTTATTGTAGTTTACACAAGATTGTAATAATTAACTCCAATTTACAACTACCTATTAATGGTAGATTAGTGTTTGACGCTATTGTATATGCAAGACTAGATGTTTTCTTTTTTCTTTAGTCATTGATTTGTGTGTATAAGATGTAAAATCTCATAACTTGATTTTTATTTTGTTTTGTTTTTCTGATTACATTGTATTTCTACAGAATGCAGCATGACTTAGAAGTGTCAACAAAGCAGGCCATTTTTGTTGATTCCAGTATCAGTGATACAATTCGAACATGTATTGTTCTGGGAAATCATCAAGCTGCAATGAAAGTGAAAACAGAATTCAAGGTTTGTGAGACTGAAGCTTGTGCCTCCTTCCAAGTCTTTTTCCTTGCCCCTCATTCCTTTTCTGTTTTTTAACGAAGTAAAATTTTTGAGTGTATTCTCACGTTTGATGCAAAATAAAACAGTTGGCATGTTCTTTGATTGTTTACAAGCTCTTATTTGGTTTTTCGCTTTGACTGCAATATAGACCTTGACTTCTTTATTGTGAAATCGTCTCAGGTTTCTGAGAAGAGATGGTATTGGCTAAAAGTTTTTGCTTTGGCTACAATCAGAGATTGGGATGCCTTGGAGAAGTTCTCAAAGGAAAAGAGACCACCAATTGGTAAGGCGTTCATTTAATTAAGGAAGTCACATTTTTGTTGCTGAGAGAAGGGAGGAGGAGGAATGAGCAACATTTGAAATCTACTTTTGCCTTCTTTTCCTCCCTTTTTGTGGGCATTCCATAGAAGGCTGCCAGCCATGCTAAGTTGATGCCCTTTTATCTTTCATATGATAGGTTACAGACCATTTGTGGAGGCATGCATCGAAGCAGATGAAAAAGGAGAAGCTTTGAAATATATCCCAAAACTCACAGATCCTCAAGAAAGGGCAGAGGTAATGTAAACCTTAGCCTTGCAATTTAGCAATCGCTCGAATCTTTATACTGTGCTACATCTCTTTGATTAAGCCCATCTTTCATATTTGTACAGTCCTATGCTCGGATTGGCATGGCCAAGGAAGCTGCTGATGCTGCCTCCCAGGCAAAGGATGGTGAATTGCTTGGTCGACTAAAATTGACTTTTTCACAAAATGCTGCGGCTTCATCAATTTTTGATACTCTTAGGGACCGGTTGTCTTTTCAAGGCGTTTCATAGTTTTCCTGCCTCCATCGTATCTCTTTTTTTTTTTTTTTTTCAACTCTGTGTATTGTGTGCATTTTTCTTTACATTGTACATGGCAGGATGAAAGTAAAGGCAGATGAGTTTTGTTTTCATACATGATGTATTGTGAGCATTGTTGAAGTTCATGTATGTTATGTGAGCATAGTTTAGTTTGCCGATGTGTAAATCATTCTGCAAAACAAAGGTATCCTGGTGGTTTGCTGCGTAAATTATTCGGAAAAATAAAAATAATGCTTGTGATTTTGTACTTGTCTGGGCAATAGCACCATGCCACTGCTCATCTGAATTTTATCTTTTGTGTGGGTCTTTTTGGTCGTTTCCACTGATATTTCCCCCTCTATTTCCAGTGGTCTCTCAAGACACGGATAATTTGTGACCAAATCGAAAGAAATTCAACCAGTTAGCTAGCCATTGTCAGTAATTTCAATTAGCAAATCGTTAAGCTTTTGTACGTTTAGGCTCCATTTAGATGGAAGAACATGAAAGAAAGGATTTAGATGTGACAATTAGGCGAAATTTAGTACAAAACTAGAAAACATTAGGTCATGAAGTTTATTACATCATTAAGTTTTCAGATTGACACATGATCATAACAAGTAATTGCATACATTGAGAACAGAAACTCTGAATTTAAGTTACAACCTTATTCATCAAATCGGCTTGGAGAGGTGCAACAAAGGAGAACAATACTCTACTTCAAGGAAAAAGCTCACAGCTGACCAGAAATGCATCTTGTTTAGTTAGTCACCTTCGAAGATGCATAAGGTGAATTCTCATATTTGCCATCCCACCTGCAATTTTGATTGAATAAAAAGCATGTTCATTACTCTATCCTGAGACATAACATTGCCCGGATTATAAATTATGAAGCCACCCTTACCTGTGTTCTTCCTTTTCAGGAATCTGGAGCTCCAAATCTTCTTCAAACAGCTGAAACACTTGGTCTATCTTCTCATCACCCACATTGTCAAGAGATGGTGGGTTCCACTACAATCAACAACAACAGACGTTCCTTATATTTGCTTATCTTGAGAGATGACTATGTAATCTTTACAGATATGTACTCAAACTAATTTGATCGTAAGTCGTAAGACGTAGAATTGGAAACATTTTAATAGAAAGAGGAGATTAGTACCTTAGGGGCATTATCCTTGTCAATAGTGAGAGCTCTAATACCCTTTATATCAAAATAGAAGATTAGTACACTTCAGAAGCAGGGAGCAAGAGGGTGTTTCCAACATGGGATTCTTTATTCTTATATGTTCTTGTTAGTAATATTGTTATACAACATTTACCTCATATACATCCTCAGATATTATGGCTCTTAGTATATTGACTGTGAGTCTAAATTCCTTCTTCAGACTTTCAGGCAATGTTTGGTTCCTGCCTTCACGAATCTGGAGAAGAAAAGGTCAGAGGCAGTGAAAAGGGCAGAAGGAATTTTCTACGGGTTGCGTTTCCATATATGTTCAAATCAGAGAGACACAGACCAAAACAGATGATGGCATCTTTACTAACAAGCAATACCATGGCCACAGCCTTTTGAAAAGGTATTCACTAGGACTTAAAACCTAATGTGCAACTGATCAAACAGCGAGAAACCATACCGATCTTAGTGTTATTCTCAATCCTGTTGGGGATGATCTTTTTAAGCCCTTAAGAACTGGACCTATCCATCCATTTCCTTCTTTGGTTGCCTCTGCTTCCTGAAAAACAATCACACATTTGTAGAATTTACGCCTAAGCAAATACCTGAATCTGCATTTTTACGAAGAAATTGTTCATTATTCTGTCACATCAGAAATGAGCAAAAGGTAACTTACAAATGATTTTATAATCTCAGCCACTGTATCTTTGGAGAAGCACTCATCAATTATTGACTGCCTGAAAGATAAGGAAAGGTTATTAAGATCGAGATATGGAGGTTTGCATGTTGATGCTAAGGATTGAAGTGGAATTAACAATTAAACATTAGCAACTAAGATTTATTACTTGTTTAAAACACTTTCTTCATCAGGCTGGACTTCCACCGCAAATTCTTCAATCGCAGCTTTGACTGCATTCTCATCTCCAGAGTTTAAGCTTATCAAACGCTTCTCTAGATCAGATAATTTCTGATGAACAAAAACAGTTCAATAGCAAATTTTAGTTTGACATAGTAACTATGAAGAAGAATTATATCAAAGAATCTAATAATAGTGAAGGAATGAGAAAATCACCTCAAGAGGGACAAAATGGGTTGCCAATCCAGCTGCAACCAATTCCTTACCATTCAGTCTTGCCCCTGTTAAGGCAAAGAACTCCCCTGCGTTCCCCACACGATATCAATCAATTTCAGTAAAATCCAGGAAAAACTATTTTCCTCTATATTTGCATGCTTACCGAGATGCCCAGGAAGATGGGATAGTATATATGAGAAACCACAATCAGTATGAAAGCCAATACTAGCTTCCGGAGTGGCAAAAACCTATCATGAAATACACCACAGAAAATTTTGATGTCACTATGCAGAGATAGATATCAAGCCAGTAAACACTAAAGATAGAGATGTTTCTAGAAACATCTCACTAGGATCGTATTCATACTCACAGTTTTTTCTGTGACTACCGAGAACTTCATTGGGACCATAAAAGATGCGCCTCCACCCATTGAAATTCCATGGACCAGAGCCACCTATTGATTACATGAATTCTTCAGTGATACCCTTAAATAGTGGCATAAACTTGGAACAATACAGTCTACAGGGAAGCCATTTTCAAATGGAAAACGCCGGCAATAGGATTACTTTATTTCAAGCATTACCTGGGTTTTCTTGTAAGTATGAATGTGATAGCCAAGCCAATACATTCTGTAAGCCACTTCAAGGCAGGAATCCTCTGCCAAAGAAAGTTCATGAGCAACTTCACTTTCTGTTATATTAGGAACTTAAATATTTTCACAAGAGAAAGCATTTACTTGAGTTCCTGCCATCATAGAACATCTTCAAGTCCCCACCGGCCGAAAAAGCTCGACCCGATCCCTGTACAAGAACACCAAAGCGTATCAAGTCGCTAATATCTAAATGGCTATATATGGAATTGAAAACTTCACTGTGCACTGAGACCACTAATGCTAATTCAAGATTTCAGGAAAAATTGGAACTAACCTTGATAATTACAAGGTCAGCTTTATCATCTTTTTCCCACTTTTCCAAGTATTCTGCTAGCAAAGAAACCTGATTCCAGTGAAAAAAGAGAATTAAGAACAAAAAGAAAAAGATGCCAAGAACTTAAACAAAAGTACAAAACGTGTCCAAGTCGACTTTGTGAGCATACCACTTTTGATGAGATGACATTCAAATGACGAGGCCTGTTCAAGGTGATCAACCTCACATGGTCTATTTCTTCTCCAAGAACAACCTAAAAGATTACATAAACACCCATATGATAATTAGCTGACAGTTATCATGTTCACTCTTTGCAAGAAGAAAATTAAAAACAGAAACATCAAAAGAAAGGTTGGTGCAATTAGAAATGCACAAGGAGATCACCTCATCTGAATTTACAACTTCTTGTGCCATTTAAATGATCAATTAACTGTGGATTAGAGGCCAACAAGCTGCAAAAGCAAATTAACAACAAGGGCTATGAGGAAAACATGAATTGTTTGAGCCGTGAACTAATCCCAGATAATTAGTTCCAGAATTGGGGGCCAACTGCCAAGCAACTTGCTCCTTTCATTCCAGTCTCTCGAAGTATAATTAGAAGCATTGCATACAAACAATGGTCAACAGCAAATCGATCAAAGAAGCAATGAGAACTTACATGAACCGTGGAGCTCTGGTACAAAAAATGCAGCGAGCAAAGGGGGTTTGTGAAGAGGGTGATGGTGCAGTATTTAACGTTGGCTATTGAATGCTTGATACCTACTTGAGTAGCTCGTTTGTTAGAGAGAGCATCCATGTCCAAGTCTTTATTTGTATGGCGAAGTCTTGCAGTGTATATTTTCATCTACCAACCACCTCCAACAACACACCATGGTTTTGTCCATTGAGGTTATAGCTACTACGGGTTGCAACCAACCCCACCTACCCATCATCTTTACAAGTACCATGATTAGGGCCGTCCCTGAGATTTTGAGGGCTCTGTGCGAAAATTTAAATTGGAGCCTCACATAATTTAATATGAAAATACTATAAATAAAAATTTGCCATAACTTAATGTCATAAACAATTTTTTATAACTAAAAGTCACCATCAATAAATATGTAATGACAATCAGAAATCAAATTCATAAAAATTTTAATATTTCCATTTGATAAAATTAAATGTTTGGTACAAAAATAAGCTCCTTGTGCCTCTATAAGAGCATCTCCAGCGGGACCCAAACCAGGCAAAAGGCCCCAGCAAGCCCAAGTCACCTCGGTACAGCCAGCCCCTCAGCCGGTTTTGCGTGGGACCAGCGGCCAGGGCAAGCCCAAGAATTTGGTTTGACTGAGCTTGGCCGAGTCTTGTGGCGTCGACAAGCGGCATTTCAAATTTTTCACGGGTGGTTAGCGCGTAATTGCGCCAGCGATGCATTAGTCCGGCGTCTTGGCCAACCTGAGCAAATGCCACGTGTTGCAACCGACGCTCCGATTGGTTTTCCGAGAAATCCGGACGGTTGTCTTTTTTGGCTAAAAAAATTGCAAAAAAAAATCGAAAAATTCTGAATTTTTTTAAAAAATACCAAAAAACTCTGTATTTTTCCTATAAATACCTAACCATTTTATTTACTTTACACACCAAATCTTCATACAATTTCTTCTCCATACAATATTTTTACTCTCCACTCACATTATTCACTTTCCACACCAATTCTATATACAAACTCTTCTCCTTCCAATTTTTTTACTCTCCACCCACATTTTCACTTTCCACACCAATTCTCCATACAACTTCTTCTTCCAATATTTTTACTCTCCACTCACATTTTTCTACTACTTTCCATTTGTATAAAAAAAAAACAAATGGCATCTTCACAGCCGAGGCTCGTGGGCAACTCGGGAAGATATTGCGTTGTGTCGATCTTGGGTGAGCGTTAGTCATGACCCTATCACGGGCAATGAGATGAAGTTCCATCATATGTGGAGCAAAATTCATGGAGAATTTTGTCAAAGATCGAGGTTCCATTAGAGCAGAAATGGCTTTGTCTAGTAGATGGAAAATTCTGAATAAAGAGTTAGGGAAATGGAGAAATGCCTTGACAAAAGCAAAGGGAGAACATTGACGGTCAAAATCTATCCGATGAGTAAAATATTTATAATTCCCATTTTAATCAATTTAATGTAACTTTTTTTTATTGCATATTCTATTTATTTTTCTTGCATAATCTTTTTCTTTTGCATTTCCAATTTGTCTATATTTTCTTGTATAATCAATTTTATTCTTGCATTTCAAAATAGTTTATATTTTCTTGCATAATTAATTTTTTTCTTACACTTCCAATTATTATTTTTAATAGATCATACAAGCACAAATGTGGTTCGGTGCCATGGGGCAAGGCAAAAAATGTTTCATGCATTTCCAATGTTGGGAAGTTGTGAAGGATTGTTCGAGATTCAAAATTATTCCCACCGGTCCCGCCGGTTGTGTTGAATAAGGCCGCTCCACGATTCTCCATCAACCGATTCACCATTGGACTCCCCAGTAGAGCAGATCCACCACTCCCGATCCACCGAGACCTATTGGGAGAAGCGGCAAAGTCAAGAGAGGTGGCACCTCGAACAATGAATGTGTACAATTATTGGAGCAAATAGCGAAGAACACCTCACTAAATTGAGAGAGACTTGAAAAGAGATGAATTGGACATGGCACGAGAGGAAGCATTTGCAATTCAACAGAAGCATGCACAAGAAAAGACATGGAGGATAGAGAGATGAAAATCATGGCCATGGATACGAGCCATATGTCTCCTGAAACAAAGGCCTATTGGAAGCTAAGACAGAAGGGATGTGATGAAGAAAACTTTTCCAAGGCAGCGGACCTAGCAATACCAGTTGGTTAAATGATGAAAACCATTAGGTTTTATTAAAACACCTTTGCCATATGTTGTATTGTTGTATTATCCTTTAATTTGTTGTATTGTTTCCTTTTTATTCAATAAAAAAAGCATTAAATAATACCCAAATTTATTAAAAACATTTGAGCATCAAAACAAAGATTAATTAAAACAAACCTTAATTTATTGCAAACAACACAAAACAAACCATACATAAAAGCATAATAATAAAAACAAGCATAATTCCAAAAACACCACACACAAAATAAAGCATAATTAAAAACACAAGCAAAATTCCAAACAAAGCACTAATCTTGACTTCATCCATTGTGATTGCCTTTCATCTCCCACAAGTGCTCGATCAAGTCAACTTGACGTCTCGTGAACATATGAAGATTGCATTTCTTGATAACGATCAATCATGGGGTTGTTGAATTGACCATCCAATGTGATTCGGGCTCCATTGGTAGTCCATTTGGTCCCATAGGCCTTTCATATATTCTTGTCAACGCCGTGTTCATGGGATCGGGTTCAAACACCTCTGGAGGGCATCGTAGTCATACTCATCCTCCACAATCATGTTGTGGAGGATGATGCAATCATCATAATACTCGCAGCACCTCCTCATCTAGCATCCGAGCGGCACCCTAATAATTGCCCAACGAGCTTGCAAGATACCGAAACACCTCTCCACGTCTTTCCTGTAGCAACTAGCTGAAAGGAAGCAAAGCTTCTTTCCTTCTCGGATTAGGGGATTTGAAATTGTTTTCACGAATGTCGTCCACCTAGGATAAATTACGTGGTAGTACGCACCGAGTATACGGTATTGTTGATTTGATGCGTGACCAGGGGAATGACCTCGCAATACCTCGTCGAACAGAGGATTGACCAAGGACATTGAGGTCATTACGAGATCAGGCTACCCCAAAGAAGGCATGCCAAAACCCAAGTGTCGAATGAAGCTCTGACCTCCAAAATAATACTTTTTGGCCCTTAGATTCCGTACTCTCCTTGCCAAGCGGTAGGACAATTCTTCCACTTGCCGGTGCATGCAATCGATGCTTCCAATCATTCTGGGAAACCTCGATCCTTACCTTTTTAGAAGCCTTTGCAGGTCCCTCGTCGTGGGTTTGCGAAGGTACTCCCTCGTGTACAAATTTTCCCTGCATCACGAGTCGACCAAGCACTCTAGGATAGTAGACTTTCCCATCCTTGCAATCTCATCCACCTTTCTGCAGAATGCCCCATAAGCAAGCATCCAAAGCGGTAGTAAGTTTTGCTCAGGGATAAGACCCAAAGTCCATGACATCATGCTTTTGAATGAAGTATGTATGTAATTACAAATATCATGCATAATTTTTGGAACAAATGTGGCTGCATTCTATATCTCTCTCGAAACTTAGATTCGAGGATATAACGAATTTGGGATAAAGTAATCCTCCAAGAGATTCTTGCAGACTCCTAAATCTGTCGCACATTCGACCACAGCGACGGTGTTGCCTTGATTGATTAAGCATAAGCCCATTGTTGCAAACATTTGTTCCTTTTCTTCATCAGCGTCCGATCTTCTTGACACGTCTACGCCAGATTTCTTCCCTTTGTTTCTGTTGCCTCTCCAACACCCTCCTCAAGTTTGACATTGAGAGTAGAAAGTGTTTTGTAAATATGAGAAATGAAGGAATAGATAAGAGATGGTGTGAGAGGTATGAGTTCATGGTGTAGTTTTATAGAGGGATTTAGAAGATAGAGATGACACGTGACATTTTTAGAGGGTGAAAATCTTATCGAAATCGAGATTATAATTTTTAAACATATCGAAAATCTTATCGACATGGGACACGTGGCACAATTTTAGAGGGTGAAAATCTTATCCGAAATTTGAGATTATAATTTTTTAATGAATGTCAGAAAATTTTATACGGAATAAGACACATGTCAATCGAGATTCTCATATCCGAAAATTTTATCTGGAATAATGGACACGTAACAACCAAAAATCTTATCCGAAAATTTAATTACAAAATATTATCAAAATTAATGGTTTAAAGTATAAAAAATAGGAAATAAAGTACAATGAATAGTATTTGCCTTAGACTTGCCCTAGACTTAGCCTTCATGGGTGGAACCACAAATTACAGGGTGACACTATTCACGTGAATAGTGGCAGCCCACTTGCTTGCCCTTGCCCTAGACTTAGCCCTTATGGGTGGAGATGCTCTAAGGTCCCTTGCGCCTCAATAAGCAATCTGTGTTTAATAGGAAAAAAATTGGCAATCACAAATTAAAGAGTAGTTGCACACAAATGTCATTAACAAATTAGATTATATTGCATTAAACACAAAAGCAACAACAAAAACATACATGACTATCCAAAAATCATTCACATTGTATTTGCTGTCTTTATTTGAAGAATTAAAACTATTACGAGAGCTTTTTCCCAAAAAAAAAAAACACAAACAAGATAATACTAATGTCTGAAAATTGATTTTCTTGAATTTTTAGAAGAGAAATCATCAATCAAATGTTCATAATCAAGTTTTTTCTAGAAGTTCACTTTCAAGTGAAATCAAAGCTAGTCCATTTAATCTTTCTTGCGACATAGTTGATCGCAAGTATGATTTTAACAATTTTAATTTTGAAAAACTTCTTTCTGTAGATGCAAACAGTAATAGGAATAGTCAATAGGATTCTATATGCAATGAATGCATTTGGAAAACAATTTAATCTTTTCAAGAAATTTAATATTGCAGTAGCTGTGATATTTTCTTTTGGCAAAAGCTCCCGTAAAACTTTCAACTCAACAAATAAATCCTCCCCATCGACATCAGAAAACTTGTCATTTTTCAAAATGCTTTCCAGATGACTGCAACAATTCTTCAAATCGCAATCATCCAATGAATTTAACTTCTCTGAAGTAAACAAAAACTCAAAAATATTCTCATACTCTTGATATTGTTGAAACCTTCTCCGTAAAGAACCAATAGCTTGATCCACTAAATACAAGAAATAATCAATTCTAAACTTTTCTTCAGCTAATTCAGGAACTGATTGGGATGGCTCACAAGTATTCTCATCAAAATATTTTTTTCTATGAACTTTTCGCTTCTCAAGAAACACCGGGTCAATTCCCATGTCAGTAGCAATTTCTTTAGCAGTACACATAGCTTCTGTAAACCCATTTTCTCTATACTTTTCAAAAAAAGTAATCAACCCTTTCACTTTATCAATAGCAACATCAACCCTTTCAACCCTTTCAACCCTTTCTCTTTTTGGTGTTGCAATTCCTGAAATTGAAATAATAACAAAAATTGTCAAAGGATTGAAAAAAGAACCAAAGAGAGATTGATGAATGATGATGATTACTTACCAGAAAATCAGAGTTTAAGAGAAAGAAGAAGTCATGAAGTTTTTTTTTAAAGAACGATAGGTAAGGAGTATAAAGTGTTTGGGGATATATATATATATACTCCTCTTGTGGTTAGCTTCGATGTTTTCTTTTTTTCAAAGGCTTTCTGTTTTTTATTTATTTATTATAATTATTCGATGTTTCCTTTTTTTTAAACGATTTCTGTTTTTTTAAATTAATAATTATGTAAAGTTTTTAGTTATAATGTAAAAATAATATAAAAACAGGCAAATCTGCCTTCAGCGAGAATCGAACTCCGGCACTTCATTAAATGTATATGCACTGGAACCACTCCACCAGACACGCTCTCTTTCAAATATTCAGCACGATATACTATATATACAATTCCCATAATATTTAATATATATAATATAAATTTTTTTTTTCGGGACCTTTAAGAATCAGGGGCTCTGTGTGGTGGCGCCACTTGCACCACCCCAGGGCCGCCCCATGATTTCCTCTTCCCTTTTTGTTTTTGTTTTTTTGCTTATGGGAAAGGTAGATGAAGAAGCTTTATCAAATATTTTGCCTTTTACTACTTCTCTCTTTACTGTAGTTTCTTTGATTATTGAGAGTAACCGAAGTTATGGAAGCTTCCACATTCATAAAACCCGTAAGGAAGCTTTGGTTATAAATATGTTAGTATGAAAATTGTATTGCAATTTTCTATACTCTAGCATAGGTTGGGATTTAGTGTGTGAATATAGTTTGTTAGAAATTTTGGCGCAACACATTCAATCCCGGATTTTCGAAACATGACTTGATCGTTATGAGTAACTTGATTTCAGGTAAATCATGGCATAATCATGCATTCATTATAGGATTCCTAGTTGGAGTCATTTTCACTCAAATGCTTTTATATTAGTCATATTTTTAATAGGATTAGATTTTATCTCTTGAGATTATTTTCCTAGTTGGACTCTATTTTGATTTAAGTTATTATTATCTTTCCTATTATAACTTGCACGTTGCTCATCTCCTACTTGATTGGTCTAATTAATTTATTTTAGGAGATATTGTTTCTCCATGAAAGATTGGCTGTTTAGTGTCATCACTTAGAATCCTAAGTGAATCAAATCTTATATTGATGATGGGAAGTTTGCATGGGCTGACAAAATCATATAGGATTCTAAGAGTATAAAATTGAATGAATGGCAAGAGATTAATTGGTGGTCTGCTGTTTTGGCGTCTTTTACTTAGAGTCCATATTGGACCAAATTTGATAAGTGATGATTAAATAGGATTCGTGGTCTTGGGCTTCTCTCTTACTAGAGAGAACAAGTTTGGAATAAAAGTTGCGTGCCTCTCTTTTCATACAGACAGCTTTTGATATATTTTGTGTTGAGCATATAGAATTCTAAAGTAAAAGCCGTTGTGCATATCCTTGAGATAAGTCATCAAGTATTCCATGTTTACTTGGTGATTTATCAAATACTTTCATCATTCATATTGCATTCATATGCATGTTCGGTGACTCATACGGTGAAGTGCACCAAGACCGTGGTGGTGGTTTTTCTCCGGCGAGCTTGAAACAATCTTGACCAGTATTGCGTTCAACATAAGGAGTGTTGAAGATCATCCCGTGACAGAAGTTGAGTTACGAAGAAGTCGGTAAACATAAGCCATATCAATTTAGCTACCAAAGTTTATTATTTGTTTATTGATTATAATTTTAAATTGGCATATTCACCCCCTTTAGGCATTTTTAGTTATCCTACAGGTAATTTCAAAATAATACATGCCATTTGATCAAAAGCCTTTGTTTATCATTTTAACATACTTCAAAGAAAAGTGGTCACTTATTTCACTAGATCCAAATAAAAAGTTCGACCACTGTACTATATATTACTTTTATTCAATATATATTAAAAAATATGTGTATGATACTTGAATTTTGTACGTATTATTACAAATTTGGTCAAAAACATATGCATTAAACGTGAAGAATACATGTATTGTACATTTGATTTAAAAAACCGTGTATTTTCCCGAATATTTTAGATGATGTGTACGGAAAACGGAAGTATTTAAAAAAAAAATACATACATATAAGTATAATACGAGTAGAGTTATGCTAAACGAACTCTAAAATTAACTTAGCACACCCTAATTCAAACTATTGATTGAATTACTAATTTACCCTAATATAAAATGACAAAAAATGATATATTGAATTATGAAACCAATGTCATTTTAACAAGTACACTATACTCACCATATTTAACCTTAATCAAACAGTCGCCCTAGTTTTATCGTCTTTAACCTAATCCTTAGTCTTTCACTGTACAACAATATTGTTCACCACATCGTCGTAGTATGGAGGAAATGCAATTTCACTAAGGTGTACTCAGTTAATTTTGGAATTTGTTTAACAATACGATAAATGCTAACTAGAATGGGATTTTCACCACTTGTAGAAAATCACTTCACTAATTCTTCCACTTAGTTGCCTGGAAGACCTGCAGTAGTTCGCTGTTATAACTTTGACTCCCAAAGATCGAAAGGCGGATTTTCTCCAATCCATTGTTATGCAAATGTAGACGACATATAGCATGGCATGCACGATTGAAATGGGAAACTAACCCCGACACAATCTTCATAATAGAAAGGTTTAGGAAAAGCATAAAACAAAGTACCAAGCTCATTAAATTCATTATAGACTTGTAAAGCCACAATCTTCAAAACTGAAACACTCTGGATAATGGAAAAAGGATGTTCATACTCGAAAGAAACCAAAATTCAGTAAAACTTTCATCACCATTCCTAGGTTCAACTAGTTTAGCTAATTAAAGTGCAAAGCTTTCAGATGAAAGGAAACCACGAGGCAACAAAATTACACAAAGATGTTGGGCCTGGTTGCCTTGTATGTCGTCTTGAGCTTCCTGGTTGGGGGCCTAACCTTCTTGAACACCAATGGGAATTTGATCTTGGAGTTATGGAACTGCTTGGTGCTCTCCCTCTTGCAAAGTTTTGCTGGGATAGTAGCTGTCTTAATGATTTGGATGCATGGAGACCTCACCCTGTGACGAGATGCCATCTCAGTGTACATGTCTTCTACAGCACCATTGAGAGTAGTGTCTCGGTATTCCTTGTACATGTTGTGATAACCAGTTCGGCTCTGATATCGCAGCCAAATTCCGTAGTTCTTGATCGTTGTTGGATTTTTCTCAAAAATCTGCAGTAAGAAAATATCATATTCTTCTTCTCAACCCAAATACTGTGAATACTATACAGTAAGTAAAAACCACTAGCAAACAACTCTTGCCAGTAAGACTGGAAAAATAAAAATATAAAAGTTCTTGGCAGTGACGATGTGTTCACCTGATATACACTACAATAGAAAATTCACATAATCTAATCTATACATAAAAATCTCAAATCATACATGAAAGAGAACCTTGAATCTAAGTGCCAATTTTTCGGGTACAGAAAACCTCAAGCATTTATCATAAGAATATAAGTAAACATTATTGCAAAGTGGGTAAACATTCAATTTAGCTCTTGGTTAAGCATGAACGAACAATCAAGCTAGACCAAATTTTAATTTGAATCAGGGGCAGCTTAAGAAGCCAATCCACAATTGGTAAAAGAACACATTAGCAGCTCAAGTTGGCTCATAGAGAAACAGAGATGTTAACAGAAGAGTAAGACGCCTACCTCATTAATAGCCAAAACTTGTCCATTGCTTTTCTTAACTTTCTTCAACTTCCTCAAAAAGTACCTATTTCAAATAATAATTAAAAAAAGTTCAAATGAATGGAGAAAAACATCTGAACGAGAACCCAAAAACATAACAACAGACATTGAAGTACTAGTGGCCAATGAAAACCATGAAACGTCCTTAAAAATCATTCAAAAGTTAATTTATCTGTTTCATGGAACTAAACTCTATACTTGTTTAACTTTTATTGACACCATCCGGAAATCAAAGAAGATTCTAACCATACGAATTTGTTACATTGGTACGCAAAGTCAAGTGTGGGCTTATTTTATCTGAGGTCCTAACTCCTAAATGACCAAGAATCTAAGATTAAAAATTCATTCTTTTCAAATCCCCTACATTTTTCAGGAACCAAATAAAAGAGATACATCAAATAGTACATGAAAAAGTGCTCTCACCAGAACTTCGATTTGGCACGGACCTCATTGGTGGCCCAGAGCTTCATACGGTAGATCTTGGGATGCTCATCTTTTTCCGATGGGAGGGCTCTTCCCACCACCTGGTACTGATGAAACTGTTTACACAAAGCAAAACCCATCATTCTAAGCTCCCTAAATCCACGTTTCTATAAAACATAAAGCTAAACACTAATTGAAAACAAAGTAAAATGCATAGAAAAAGGAAATGAAAGCATACAACAGTTTTCCACGGAATCAAAAACTAACAACCGATAATGGGTTGTGGTAGCTAGATCAAGAGAATATCATGGAGTCTCACCCTGAAAGTAACCATTTGGGATGTGGGAGAGAGGCCGCTGCTGAGACTGCTAGCTGCTGTCTCCAAAAACTGGTTCTCTTCCACACCTCTAACAAGTAAAGGTTAAAAACCCTACTTCTCCTACTTGGTGTATGGGCCTCAAGAGTCCACCTAAAGACCAACATTTTATGGGCCAAAATAATACAACTCAAAAACAAATTTGGATCTTTTAATGTTTAGATTTCTTAATTATTTTTTTTTTAGTTTTAAAGAAGTCCAAAATAAAAATGAAATAAGGGGTGATAGATTCAAATTTTGAAAGCTGCTGATATAAGAATTCTATAGTGAGAGGCCCATATATGATCCTTATATGAGGTTCTATATATTAATCATTTGATCACCTAAAAGCCATATATAAAGTCCTCGCTATAAAATGATGCGCTGCTGATATTATACAATGGATTTGATTTCGTTTTCAATTTTCAGATGGTGGTCTGGGCTAGATTTTGTTGAACGTATATGACATTCAAGCAGCCCAATAAAGGTTAAACAGAGTATCCACGGGAGTTAGTATTTGGCCCATGAAAAACTTTTTAAGGCTTCAAGCTGGTGGGCACCGTCCAATTTGATTCGGTTTAGAGCTCAACTGCACGGTCCAATATAAACATCCTAATTTGAGAATAAGCGATACTTATTATTGATGAATTTGTTTAGTTTAGGCTTCAAATGTGCCTTGTAGCATAAGCCAACCAAACCAATTCATGTAGGAGATATTTGGTTGCGGGGATTTTTTTTTTTTTTGATCGAGGTTTGGTTGTGGGGATGGCCCTAAGGAAACCTGTATCTACATTAGCTATGAGGCTCTTTTTGAGATATGTTTTTGCTGCAGTCAGGAAAAAGAAGTAGGACATGTGTGCCCTAATCTCCAATAAGAACTATCTTCAAGTTGAAAGGCTGGATAACGAGCCAAATTTTTTCCAAGAGACCTAGTTCTGGATGAGAGTGACCAGCAAAAACTTCAAGATGGTGTCATTCTTGTCTTCCCTCAGCCTACCACTATAGAGGATATTCATAAGACTAATATTGGTGATGAGGCGGAAAAAGGAAGTATGCAGAATAATGAGGAGAAAGATTCTGGTTGGACAGTAGTGACAAACCGCAGAGGAAAAGCTAAGGGGGCTGTGAGGGATGGTAGGACCTTTAATGAAGTTGCTAGAGGGATAAGAATTGTTGAAGGTGGTTCAAGCCCTATCCCTAAAGTTTACTTTAAGGATGCTGGGTCAAGTGGTGTTGAAAAAGGGAAGAATTTGATGACTGACTCGTGCCATTCTCAGGAGGAGAATAGTACCTCTGCTGCTCTTGCTTTCAAGAACCCCAAGAAAAGAGCTAGAGAATCTTTTGAAGAAGTGCAGGAACATTCAGAATCAAGTGTGGAGATTCTGGGAGAGTTTTACCCCTCTGCCCATTGTGATATTGTACCCAATCCATGAAGTTTCTAGTCTGGAATAGCCGTGGCAGTGCCTGGCATAGTTTTGTTCTTCAATCTCTATTTTATATATTAGTACGTTTTGCTTAGATCTTTTTTGTATTATGGATTCTACAGCCTCTAGGGATCAAGCTGATCGCTTAGTTAAGAGGTTAGGTTTTAACAGTAGCTTTTGTGTCCCCTCCATTGGTCAATGTGGGGGGATTATCTTGATGTGGAATCCAACTATCTTAAATATTAGTATTTTGAATTATCATGAGTGTTACATTCACTGTGAGATGCATGATTTATCCACTAACAAAAAGTGGTTAGCAACCTTTATCTACGCCTATCCACAAAAAGCTAAACAAAAGGCACTTTGACAGACATTATCTCTTTAAAGCCTAGGAATAATGACCCTTGGTTATTACTAGGTGATTTTAACAATATTTGTTCTCTAAATGAAACGGTGGGTGGTGCCCTTATTTTTTCCCCTGCCATGATGGATTTTAATAAGTTTATAAATGATTGTGAGGTGTTATCTTTGGATGCTACTAGTGTGCCTTTTACTTGGTGTAATGGGCATCATGATAATTCTATTATCTATGAAAGATTATATTGTGCTCTTGCAAACCCTGTTTGGATGAGGCTGCACCCTCAATTTGAACTCAAGAACTTACCTATTGTAAGGTCAAACCATGGTCACATTCTTCTTACCTGCAATCAAACCCCTAGAAGAGTTCATAGAGCTTTTAAATTTGAAGCAATGTGGTTAGCTCACAAAGATTTTGATAGAGTGGTAACTCAAACCTAGAGTGGGGTTTATAGTGGGAATGCTGCTCAACAACTTCAAACCTGCTCTAACAAGTTTAAACATAAGCTGAAGCATTGGAATAGAAACGTGTTTGGGGACCTTTTCCAAAAACTGAGAATTACCCAAGAACAGTTACTTTTAATACAGGAACAACTGGCTCAAAACCCTTACAATTCTTATCTTTTAGACAGAGACCTTAAATTAAATACTGAGCTCAAACTTTTACTTGAGCAAGAGGAGGTTTTCTATGCCCAAAAAGCAAGAGCTAACTAGCTCCAACTTGGTGACAAAAACACCAAGTATTTTCATACTCAAGCTCTCATTAGAAGGAAACGTAATCAAATTCTAAGGATTAGGGATTCTGATGGTTTATGGGTTGAGGGTGATGACCTCCCTTGTACTTTCATTAATGCCTTCAAACTTAGATTTACTGCTGAGTGGGTGCCTAACCATAATTTGATGACTGAGTTCCTCCAAATTATTGAGCCTTGTGTTACCACTACTGATAACGTAAATCTTTTGGCTCCTGCTTCAATTTTGAATTAGAATGTGTCATCAAGAGTATTGGGGCTCTCAAGGCCCTAGGCCTGATGGTTTTCAGGCGATCTTTTACCAAAAGTGTTGGGAAAATACTAAGCAAATGCTAAATTTAGTCAATGCTTTTATGTCCAATAATCTTCCTCTGCAGGATGTCAATCATACCAACATAGCTCTCATACCTAAAGTTGCTTCACCTGAGTCGGTTAACCAGTTTAGGCCAATTAGCTTATGTAATGTTTCTTATAAAGTTATCACTAAAATCTTTGTTAGTCGACTCAGGCCTATATTATCTAAATGCATTTCAAAAAACCAGGGAGCTTTTGCCCTGGGAAGATCAATTTTTGACAATATTCTTATTGCTCATGAATTTTTTCATGATTTTAAGAGAAAAAAAAGGTTCCATAGGAGCCATTGCCGTTAAACTTGACCTTGAAAAAGGCCTATGACCTTCTTGACTGGGGGGTACATCAGAGGTTGTCTTTCTCAGTTTGGTTTTAGTATTGAATGTTGTGATCGAAACATGAACTGTGTCATTACTATTTCTTTCTCTATTTTGATCAATGGCTCTCCTCATGGTCACTTTAAAGCTTCAAGGGGTATAAGACAAGGAGATCCTTTATCTCCTTATATTTTTATTTTATGCATGGAACCTTTTATAAGACATTTTAATACTCTTGCTAATAATCCTAAATCCAATGTTGATTTACTCTCTTCCCCTGGAGGATATCGAATTTCTAATTTGGTTTTTGCTGATGATTGTCTTATCTTTGCTAGGGCAACCTCTGTGGCTGCCAGAAATATCAATTCCTTATTAGAAAATTTTTCTAAAGTCTCAGGACAGAAAATTAACTTGCACAAGTCTACTGTTTATTTCTCTGGTAATGTTCACTCCCAAACTAGATCTGCTCTTAGTAACCTTTTGCAAATTCAACATAAGGCTACTTTAGGTCATTACCTCGGTATTCACAATATAATTTTCTGGAAGGATCCTGCTAATGCCAAACTGATGATAGAGAGAATTCGTTCCAAGTTTGCTGGTTGGAAGGCCCAAACTTTATCTAAAACTGGTCGGCTTACCCTAATTAAGGCTAGTGTCTCTGGTATTCCTAATCACACTCTACCTGTTTCAAGTGCCCAAAAGAAGTTTGCAAGGAAATAAATACTTGCAGTAGACGTTTTTTCCAGGGTAGCAGAAATAAGGTCCCCCTATTTCCTGGAAAGATATTTGTCTGCCAAAAAATTTAGGGGGTCTTGGAGTGTGGTCTGCTGCTCATTTCAATAAGGCAGCTTTGGCAAAATGAGGTTGGATATGCTTAGCTGATTCCTCTAATTGGTGGGCACAGATTGTGTCTAAGAAATATTTAAAAAAGAATTGTTTCCTTACTGTTATGAAGAAGACTTCTCATTCTATGGCTTGGAAGGCTATCCTTGATGCTAGAATTGTCCTTCATACAAGTCTAAGATGGTTAGTGGGCAATGGGCAGTCTGTTCCTTTTTGGACTCCAAATTGGGTCTTTCCCTTTCCTTTGTTAGATTTAATTCCTGTTTTTCAAAGAAGTAATATTAATTTGAATGCTAAAGTTGCAGATTTCATTCAGAACCAGATGTGGCAGAGGGATAAACTCCTCAAAGTTATTGATGAAGATATTTTAGAGAAAATTATCACTGTTCCTCTCCCTTTGTTTCCTTTGCAGGATGAGTTAATCTGGGGGCCCAACCCCAATGGGGAGTTTTCTATTAAATCTGCTTATAATTTACAATTGCAGGATGAGCTTATCCACCCTCAAGCTTCTCTTCTAAAGAAAATGTGGAGGCTAACTTTGCGTCATAAAGTTAAAATTTTCTCTTGGTTATTCATTCGTAAAAGGCTCCAAGTTAGAAGTCACTTACACAAAATTTTACCTCATATTAATCCAGAATGTCCTCTCTGTAATAACCATGTGGAAACTATTAACCACTTGTTTTTTAAATGCCAGTTCGCATCTTGTATATGGAGGTGTACTTCAATCCTTCCTACAAATATACAGCAAAATTTTGATGGTATTAAGTGGTTGTCTACGCTCCCTCACTCTCAAGTTGATGATAGCCTGAACATTTTTTCCAAAGCTCTTCTTCTCTGCTGGCAAATTTGGGAAGCTTGAAACAATTGTGTGTTCAAATATATTACTCCACGTCCAGTAAGAGTCCTTAATGTTGCTGGTCAAATTGGTTTAGACTTTTGGAGACTCAACACCATTACCCCTCCAAAGATAAAGTGTGTGCAAGCTATCAAATGAAAACCGCCACCTTTAGATTGGATAAAGCTCAATTTTGACGACTCAGTGCGTGATAATCAGACTGCTTTTGGTTTTGTTATTCGTGACTGGAATGACAATGTTCTGTTAGCTGGAGCCAAGAAGGTTGGTCCGTTGTCGATTATGACTGCGGAATGCCTGGCGCTTCGTGATGGCCTAGCCCATGTTGTTCACCGTGGTTGGCGAAAAGTTTTGGTTGAAGGTGACTCTAAACTCATTGTTGACTGTATCAACCGTACAGTTTCGGTCCCTTGGAGTATTCGGCTCCTTGTTGAAGATATTCGACTTCTAAGTTCTTATTGTGAAGAGATCTTATTTCAACATGTGTTTGGGGAAGCTAACTTCACTGCTGATGCAATTGCTAGTTTAAGGCATAGTCTTAATCCCTCCCATATGTGGGAGCACAGACTACCTTTGAATTGCTCTATTACGTTTTTCTTTTATTTAGTTGGGCCTGCGTGCCCCCGTGGTTTCCGGTTGTAAGATTTTTCTTTTCCTATAATAAATAAATAAATAAAAGTTTACTTTTGGTCTCGATAGTTTCAATTTTTTCAATTTTGTCAATTTTATACCTATAGTTTCAATTTGGAATTTGGAGCAATTTAAGGACACGTTTCAATTTCTATCAAATTCCTCCAAATTTCATTAAATTTTGACCACGTGCCCCTCACGTGGATGGGTAAAACACAAGTTGAAGCTCTTCCAATTCACTTTACAGCTGATTTTGTGGTTTTGGGTTTTAGAAAAATTTACATCTCCGAGCTAAAATTTGGGTAAACTTGGAAAAATTTGGCTCATGTGGACCAAATACCCCTTTAGGTGGTTAAAACTTAATGGAATTGGGAGAAATTTTGACAAAAATTGAAACGTGTCCTTGAATTGTTTTGAATTGAAAACTACAAGGATAAAATTGACAAAATTAAAACTAAAGAGACGCCACAGTGATAAAACCAACAAACTATATGTACTAAAAATGACTTTTTGCCAAAAACATTTTACCCTTAAACATAGAAAGATAACATCAAATCCGAAGTGAAGTGTTCATATTAATTTTATTCTGGCTTCCTAGTTTCCTTTATTGACTTCTCATCGGACATGCGATTCATGGGAAAAAACGTTCCTACAAGAAACCCAACATGGCCACGTGGGTCGTGCCAATAAGCACACAAGCAAGTCTAACTTGTGATTTTGTACACAAAAACCCTTGACTGCAGGTCAACACAGTGAAATAGTTAGAAGAAATTAGAATGGACTGGTTCTCTCGGACCAGAGAGGTAATTGTCATGCTTGGCAAACTGCAATTAATGGTGAGAAAATTCAAGTCCTACCTATTATGAGAGAGCGATATGGACACCGCCTAACATGTAGCGACTTTTAGTAAGATTCATTGGAAACACTTGAAAGACATCTAATCAGCTCATTTACATTGAAGTTTGTTCATGATCCATATATATAACAGCAGAAACATTTTCCATTGTGTATAAGTTGAATGACATAATCTTTTGTTATAGTTTCAACTTGATAAATCTCATATTTGGATGATTCCCAATAGGATTTGTCGTTGTCTAATGTTAGATTCGTTGAACTCTGCAGATGACTAAGTTGGAAATAATATCGGTGCAACGTAGGGGCATGAAAAACGTACACTTGACTTCTTGGAAGCACCTGAACCCACGACTTGCATTAAATGAGGTGGATGAATGAATGAGAATGAATTGAAATAGGAAGATATGAGTTTTGGTTTCAGATATCCTGCAATTGGCCACCTTGCAAGGCAATATTTTGGAACTTTCTTTCTACAAAGCTGGCTCTTATGGTAAGAGCTAGCTATGGCCCCTCTAGATGTGGAATCGGGTCATTTCTTCCATCATATAGAAGAAATTTCAAAGTATTAAAACTGTGGTTGTCTAAAGATTTTATGCACTTCATTTCTGTCAGAAATATAATTCAGGACCACAACAAAACACATCCACTTTAAATACTTGTCCCAAACTCCAAATTAACCATAAACATATACACATGCATTGTGTATAAATGATTACATTACACAGAAAAAAAATTACTCAAACCTATCCAAATTAACCATGAACTTATATATGCAGCTTGTGAAGCAGAGTTGAGATATGAGATAACTTGCAAAGCATAAGAATGACTATAATATTACTAGAACAAAAGTAAAGGCTAGTGGCCAACGGGGTCTAACTGAGTGGAAAAAAGCCCTGACTTGCAGTTCAAACGTCTCAGGTTCGAACTCCCATGTCTTAATTTTTGTGTGTGTGAGAAATCCCCCTCGCCTGTACTAAAAAAAAAAGTAAAGGCTAATGATTTTAACAAATTTGTTTTTTTACACTCAGAGCAGAGCCTTAGGTCTAGGCCGACCTTTGAATTGAGTAACCTTATCATCAACTGTATATATAGAGACTGAAATAAACAGCAGCTGTGGCAGCCCAAAAGGTTGACTTGTTCTTTGTTTATATACACACACACACACACACTATATGTTTAAGTTTCTTGCACGACCAGTCGTTTTGTTTTATAATCTTATATTCAATATCAGGAACCAACGACCTGCATACAAAATAATAATTATAGTCCAAAGAGTGATAAGGCATTAGGATAAACAAAAACAATGGAGAAAGAAGGGCAACAAAGATTTAGAAATTCATGTTCAAACTCACACACAGTTGGGGCTTCCAAAATGAAAGAATCTGTGAGCAATAAACAAAGGTCTGAAGACTCTCAAACCAGCCGTTTGAGTAAACTTAACAATGGAATTAGATTAGGTCATAGAATAGAAGCCTCCCTCCAAATCCCCTATTTGCATACATAAAGTGATCATGAATGAATGATTTACTCAATTAAACTAACAGATCAGAAGGCAACAAGAACACCAGGAAATATAAAATGTGAAAAAATGCATTGATAATATTGCTTGTTTGATCAGTACAGATTATGACCCTGTCTAGTTATCAATATGTAATCACTTGAACTTCAGAAAAATATAAAATGAAAAAAACAATCAATCTAATTTCTGTGCGTTACCTAGGATCCTTGTCGAGGGGAAAAACTAAAAAAAGAGAGAAAAAAAAATTGTTTACAGTTTTTCACCTCTTTCTGATCTTCCAACAAAATATTGTTAAACATCAGCACATTTCATTTGTACATATCCTAGCCTAGACTTCTTTGTGTCATAGAGGATATGAAAATTCTGCTGCTGATAGTTACCAATGATTGAAAGACCAGATTTAGGAGTTCCCAGCACTGCCAAGCAAACAACCTCTCGCGGATCGATCTGGATGAAGTAATTCTCAACTGGGAAATCCCAAACAGCTCCATCAGCAAAGAGAATTGCAAATTCTGGAAGCTCTATCTTCTCAACACCAGACACATTGTAACAAGGATCTAAAATTGGGAAGTCTTTTACAACTGGATAGCCTTTAACCTTCTTCTCAAATGCCTCCTTGATAATCTGGTATGCTGGATCTGCAAAATAACTCAGTGTGGTGCCAGAATCAATGATTGTGCCTCCAGCACCTTCTGGTGACAAATTCCATGTCTCCTCTGGTATGTCAACCACTTCCCCTCCAACCATGATGGATTTTATCTGGACATAGTAAAATGTATCAGCAGGGTTTTCTTTGCCTCCAACCAATGAGGTGTAGCTCAACTTTGGGTGGCTCAAGAGCTCCTTGTCCTCCCCAAAAATCAACTTGCTGCTAACATTGGTGTCACTATTTCTATCTACCAGACAGTATGAGAATGAATGGCCATAAAGTGATTGAAGCTGAGACGCAAAGGAGAGAGGCCCTCTCCCAAGTCCCAACAATCCTGCAGCCCCATGAAACAGGCCTCTATTCCAATGGCCACATCCAAACATCACATTCTCCACTCTCTTAAACTCCGTCTTCCCAGTATGTGATGTGAGATTAACAGTAAAGGTTTCAAGGGAAAAATCCCCAGTTGTATTGGAACTGTCCCCATACCAATAGAAATAAGGACATGTTTGTTTCTCAGCCTTGCAAGGATGAGGAGGATCCGGGGACGAAACCAATCGACACCGCTGATCCTGGCAGCTTATGTCTCGAAAAGAGGTGGAATCTTTAGGATCATAATGTGGTCCATCTTGCTCAAAACAAGCATAGCAAGGTGCACATTGAACCCAATTAAGATCACTACCAGTATCAAGTATCAAAGAGAAGTGTTTAGGAGGTGTACCAATAAAAACATCCATGAAGTACTCTCCAGAACCCAGACTGACCCCGGACTTCAAAGTTGCCTGAAGCTGGCCGGAAAGCTCGCTTGTATAAGACTCCGGTGAGGCTGCCGGAGCAACAACTGGCTTGAATTCGTGGACCTTCTTGTCTTTCTGTAGCCTTGAAATGGTATTTTGATTCTTTTTCTCAACAATCCTTGTGTGGAGGGTCTGAATTCTGACCAAGTCTCTGACTGTGGACTGAATCACAGAACTCTTACGCTCGGATTCTGTGTTCTGTGACCTGTGCCTTAGGTGGAGCTTCACGGATTGTTTATGGGTTTTCATTTTTGACATAGAATCATCAGCTACTTCGTCATCGTCAGATTCTTCATTATCGGGCACTGCTTTTTCCGTGGTTGAATCTGATTGCTTGGTTTTCTTTGAGCTGCTGAGCCTACATCCAGTGTGGGATGAGGAGGAGACAGCATTGAAGCTCATATGCTCTGGCAATTCTATGCCAGCGAGAGTGGAGCCATTAGGAGTTTGATTGTTGTGGTTGTGAATTCCAGCAATCGCAACTAGAGTGCAGGAGAAGATTACAAGGAGAACCAGTATGAGAGAAGCCTTAACAACCATTCTGATCGTCTCTTCTTGTTTGAAAATCCTACATGAAGAAAACTTTAGAAGAAAAAAAATGGAAACAAACCCAGAAAGCTTGAAACTTCACTGAAATTTCAAGGCTTTATGTGAAAATCAGAACTCGGAATTCTCAAGTGGTTGTGACAAGAAAAACCCAGAAACAGAAGAGTTAGAAAGGACTTGAATTACAACGAAACAATGAAAACAAAGCAGGGGGGGGGTTTATAAGCACAGGAGAGAAAAACCCAGAAACAGAAAATTCAATTAAAGCTTAAAAACACAGAGACAGTTTCTAGGAAACGAAAAGACATTGACAGAAGACAGAGTTATGGAGGTGAAAACGTGTTTATTGGGGAGATTGGGAACATATTTATTGAAGAGAGTAGAGTCAGAGAGAGTTTTAAAGCAAAAGAAAGGAAGAGGGAAGTGTTGGGTTGTGAGGAGAATCTGTGTCTTCTTCAGCTTAGAATCAATGTCAAAGAGTTTGAATCTGTTTTGGCTTTCAAAAGGGTCGGAGTTGAAAACGCGGTTTCGAAATAAAAGAAAGAATAGAGGCTGTGAATTGCGTTTTAGTATTAAATTATATTAATGTTGTGTGTGTGTTTTTCTGTAAGTGCTTACCTGGTCTTCATCTTGTTCTGCTTCTTCCTCTCACTTTCCTGCTTCATAGGCTTACGGCACTGTGACTGCCATATATACCGTTATGCTTTTACACTTAGCAGCTACATGAACATCAGCCTCTCTCTCTCTCTCTCTCTCTCTCTCTCTCTCTTTCTCAAATTGTTTATAGTTTACTTGGTAAAACTACTCTTTCGTCTTGGTTTGGACTTTGGTTTACTTTTATTATAGTTTAGGAAATAACTTAATTGTTTTATATTACCAAAACATTATTTTAGTAAAAGCCATACAAATTGGGAAGCCCAGCCCGTTTGGTAAATTATAAGAAAATCACTTATTGTTAAAAATTGCTGTGAAAGAAAGCTATAAGGGAAAGCAGTTAATGAGGTGCTTTCATTTCTTATTATGCAGGAATCAGTTTTAAAGAGGCGATGGGTTTAATGATTATGTGGGAATTATTTTCTGATTATGCGGGAATTAGTACCAATAACACTTTTAACAAAAAGTTTACCAAACGCCAAATTGCTTTATTTCACAATTGATTTCTCTAACAGCGAATCTAACATCGATTATTTTCACAACACAGTAATGCCAAATTGGCCCTAAGTGCCCGTTTGGCATTGTTTATTTGGGGTGATAAGAGATTTTTAAAAAATTTGGGAAGCCCAGCTCGTTTGGTAAACTATGAGAAAATCACTTATTGTTAAAAATTGTTGTGAGAAAAAGTTATAAGGGAAAGCAGCTAATGAGGTGCTTTCATTTTTTGATTATGCAGAATCGAGTTTGAAGAAGGCGAGTTTAATGATTATGTGGCAATCATTTTTGATTATCACGAGGAATCGATCAACAACACTTTTAACAAAAATTTTACTAAACGTCAAACTGCTTTCTCTCACAGCAAATCTAACAGAGATTATTTTCACAGCACAGCAATGCCAAACTGGCTTTAAGTATTTTTATTTTATTTGTTAACTTTTCTAATACATGTTTACTTGCAAGGAATAAGGAAATTTTATTTTAGCACAAGCGATTGGGAAAGTGGGGGGGTGTGTTTAAACAAATATTCATGAATCAAGAAACTTAAGAAGAAGGGAAAGTAAACGCATGAGAAGTAAGGAATTAGAATCATTCCAATACCTATGTGTTAGTAGGCACAGAGAAAGAAGAAATTGAAATGATTTCGATACTTATCACTAATACATAAACATATCATAAATAGTATCACATTAATGTAGTTTTTTTTTGTTAAACATTAACTTAGGCAAATCTTTTACACAAACAATATTTAAGAGCGAGGAAATGCAACACAATACATCGAGTAAACGTTTACGCAATGATTTTTGTGTTCTCCCAAACTTCTAGCGCACTTAAAATTTTTAAATATATATATATATTTAAAATTTAATGGATAGTGCGAGAGAGAGAAGTAGAGAAAAGTACCAATTCTCACTGATTTCAAGATAGATTGTAACAATTTTGGTTAGGTGACCATTATCTTCTTTTTTTGTGTTAAAGTTTCATATTTCATTAGGAACAAAAGAAAATATAAGTTGCAATCCCTCTTAGTGGGTGATCTGTAAAATTCAAAAAAATGGCAAAGACTATATCTGTAAGTCTTCAAAGAGACATTGATATACCCTGGTTGTGGGATGGGGTAAGCCTCCTGTAACGACCTTGACCCAAAATTTAAGGAAATAAAAATAAAAATAATTGAGTTAAACAAATGAAGAATTAAAAGGAATTAAAAAGGGATTAACATAATGAAATTGGAATTAATTAAGAATTTAATAATTAAAAGGGTATTTTGGTCAACTAAATTTTCGAACGACGATTTGGGGAAATGGAGTGCGCCGTTGCGTCCGGCACTTCGAAACGAGTTCGGGGACGTGCGGCACGTCCGATTTGGAAATTAAGCGATAAAATGGATTATTTTAATAATTTAAAATTTGATAAAATGGGAGAAAAATCTGATTGGCCAGCAGCCTCTCTCTCTCTCTCTCTCTCTCTCTCTCTCTCTCTCTCTCTCTCTCTCTCTCTCTCTCTCTCTCTCTTTCGGACATGAGCCCCTCCCTCTCTTGTAGAAACCGGTTCGTTTTCACCAGCCACCACCACCTCCGATGACCCAGGCCACGGGCGAGAACCAAAAGAACCGGGATGACGTCCGCTCCAACCCCCGGCCAGCTACGACGCCACCACCCCCACGATTCGCCAGAAATTGTAGAAAACCCGCCGGATTTCCTTCAAACTTTCACGGCATCGATCCGGTGTCTCCGGCGACGAACGACGGCGCGCCAGGTATGCAAACTCACCTCCTCCTCTTGCTCTAGCCGTCTGTACCCTTGGTTTAGATCGATTCCTCCTCTAGGTAACCCGATCTGAAAACCCCAAATCTGGCCGTATTTCAATAGGAGATTCCGGCCAGTTGCCAACCGGTTTTGGGCTGGGTGTGACCGGTTTTGGACTCCTGGGGTTGCTCTGATCCTTTTGGTATATGTGGTGTTGTCCAACTCAACGAAAACCCGAACGCCGGAATCGCTCAAGACACCCACCGCACGCTGCGCGTGTGGCGGCCCGTGGCGGCTGTGTGGTGGCGGTTCTTCATCCCAATGCAATCATTGAGTCGTTATGAAAGCGTACGTATGTTCGGATTCCGATTCGGACGTCGTTTGACTGTCGAACCAACGTACGCCTATTGCACGTTTCGTGGGTTCGAAGGGTTCGGACCGTTGGATCGAATCCAAATTCACGTATGTGGTTCTTTGTATTTCTAGGATCGTATAGGATTTGACGGATCTTGATTCGGGGTCCCGGATACTCCGGATCAATGACTTGAAGTTGGAATTAAATTGTAATCGTCGATCGTGAGAAATCCGACCGTTCGATCGAGACCAAACTTTCGGGATGTGTTCTTTAAGCCGTAGTGAACCTATAGGAACTGTCGGATGTAAGTTTGGAGGTCATGGGACCCGTGGGTCCGGTTTGACCTATTCGGGTCGGTTTGACCAAGTTTGACCAGGGTTGACCGAGCGTCTCCCGAGGTCATCTTGCCACGTAGTTGACGTTGTTGGACTTCTAGGAATGTCCGAAACCTTTTGGAGGTAGTGGGCCCAACAGGCCGAGTTGACCAAAAAGGGGTGTTTGACCGCCGGTTGACCGTGAGTCTTCCGGAGCGGTCCCACTGGTTAAAAGAAATGGTTTGACCTTAGAATCCTTCGTAGGACGTTTGGGCACGTTAAGTCGGGTTTTGGTAGGATTTGAGTTTAAGGTTCTCGTTTCGATTCGATTACTAATCCATTCCTCGTATCTACCGATTTAGGTACGTTGACTCTACTACGCGGCAGGCGGGACCCTTTTTGGGTCATGCAGCGTGGGACCAACGGTGAGTGGACATTGATTTTCAACGCTATTTTAAAGAATGAATTGAAGTGCATATGAAATGGTTTTCCCTCGGTTATTTGGTTTTAAATATTGTTTTAAATTTTGGATTGGGATTTTAATGGAATTTCTTAAATATAATTTATATTTGGTTTTATGCATGTTTTGGGTCCCGGGCTTTATGTGGGACATGATGATTATATTTTCATATTGGTGTAGTATGGGATCTTTGACATATTATGAATTTATTGGAATATGTGTAATAACCAAGTTTGTGGTGAATTGAGTATTGGGTAACGTGTTCGGGATTATAATATTATTTTGGTATTTGATTATGGATTTCTTGGGCTATGAGACATTGGGGTTTTATACGGTTTTCAAATTATGAATTTGATGGATATGAGTAATACGTAAGCTTTACGAAGGCTTTGGGGACGGATAATGTATTTTAAGGATGGTTATCTATACTTTAAATCTATTTGATAAATTGAGGTTTACGACTTTGTCGGGCCTTGGAATTTTATATAAATCGGTTTTATGAATCTTGAGATTTTTATATGATTCTAATGATGGGATCTTCTATTTACTTTAATATTTGAAACTTATGAATTTCTTGGATTATATTCTATACCTTTGGGAATATATATATATATATATATATATATATATATATATATATATATAGGTATTCTATACTTGTGAAATCATATTGTAAGTCTTTAAAAATCTATATTCTATACCTTTAGTGAATTTATATTATATATCTTTTGGGAAATTATATTATATACTTTTGAGAACTTATATTATATTACCTTAGGAAATTATATTCTATATCTTTGGGAACCTATATGATATACTTTTGGGAAATTCTGTTTATACTATCGGAATTTATATTTATAATTTGAATTAAACATTTGGGCGGTTAATTTGATAAATGTTGGATTTCGGTTATATATTTGGGTTATATGACTTTGGAGTTTTCATATTATTTTAATTATGGATTTGTCGGGTAATTTCTAATATTTGGAATTTATAAACATAAGAGGTTTTCAATATATACTTCCATAACTTATAATGATATGCTAGCTAAATATTTGTCGGGTCTTACGTTTTGAGAATTATTATCTACCTTTTGATTATGGAACTTTATTATTATTGAACTTTTGGGACTTGTATTTTACGGATTTAATTGGGGTACATATGATACTTGAGTTTATGTCTGTTTGAGGCTTGTATTATTGTCTTATGTTGCAAGTATGTTGTTTTATCAAATTATCGGGATATGTGTTGGCATTTGGATTTTGGTGACTACTATGGGTATTTACTTTGGATATTGAGTTTTGGTGTAAATATATATATATATCTTCGGGTCTTTGGCATATTGCAAGTATTATGAGTTAAATAATATTTTCAAGAATGAGTTTATGTATGTTGGTTATGTGTGGGGTACGTGGGTGTGGATATTGTGAAAAGTGAGAAGTGTTTGATTATGTCAGTTTGAAGTGCTATATGCACTACCCAATGTACCTCCCTCGGTTACGGAACTATGGAAGGTGAATACTTGATGAAATGGATACTGGATATGTCGGATACCCGAGGCACCCTTGACGGGTGTTGCTGTAGACCCTTGATTGGGTAGTCTGCGCGCGTAGGGGTGGTCACGGGCGTACTAGTATTGAGGATTCTGCATGCGTGCTGATAAGCTTAGTCCCGCTTGGACGGCTCGTTCCTGGCCACATGGTTGTTGAGGACTCCTCTATGTGGTTCACCAAATGATCCCTATTTGAGATTGTTTCCCTGGTACAAGTTTTGGTGCGAGAGTCTTACTATATGTATTTATTATTATTATTATTATTATTATTATTATTATTATTATTATTTATTATTTATTATTAGTACAGTTTCTTCTTCTTTTCTTTCGGTGAGGATACTTCCTCGCCTGCAGTGCCTACGAGCATGCGGTTGGTTGAGTGTGGGAAAGCAAAGGGGTAAAGTCTACTTAAGGTGTGCGTACTTTGTCACTTTGTTGTCGTTTTGGGTTGCTTGGTTTTACCTTGGTTGTGTGAAGTTTAATGCCGTTTTGATATACTTTCTTGACTTTCATACTTACGATTTTCAAGTGATTTCTGTTTATGATTATATATTTATATGCGGATCAGTTTTGGGAGGTTGTGCCTCGGGAAAGGAAACGAAAAAGGTTTGAAAGTTAATTATTCTTTATTTTAATGAAACATTGGTTTGGAAATTAACTACGTATACAAAAGTTTTGAACTGCATTGTTTTGCACCGTCTTTTAAAATTAAAAGGTGGAGTTAGTATGTTTGTTTTAAGTATTGAAACTTGTTTTTCGTCCACTCACACTTTTTCTGTTTTGCGCCCCCAGGCTGTAGTGCCGCGAACCGAACTTTCAAGCCGAGCTTTCTCTCTTGCGAGCTTCGACCGAAGGGTAGGACTTCTGTGTCCATTTCTCTTGAGGTTGAATTGTTGTTTAAATTCCTTTGCCCTTAGTTATGCTCTGTTATCGCCCATTAGGGTCAAATTTGGTTTGGCCGGAGGCCTGTTGTGTAATCGTGGTTGTTTGCTGGCACTTGAGTTGTAAACTGTTGTTTGTTTGGCAGGGTTGGAGTTTTGGGTAAGATAGTTTTTCAGGGGAGACTCTGCCGAAATTTCGGCAGAAGTCTCGACCCTTTTCCTTTTGACCCGGTAGTAGGAAGTAAAATTCTTTAGTAAGTGGGCCCGACATCGGACGGATGTCGGAAAACCACAGAATTCGACACGGATTCCGAGAGGAATTTGGGACGAGTCCTGTCACCTCCCGCCGCCTAAACTTTTCTTCATAAAAAAATATATATTGTATTTCAAATTTTTTGATATCATTTACTTTTCTAACAAACAAAATTAATGGCAGCCACCCTTACGATGTGGAATAGAAAAACTATCCACCACCAATGTTCAAAAGATGAACTTGGGTCGATGTATTTGGTATAAGTCTTAATGCTAAACTTTCTGAAGATTAATTCTTTCATTTTCATGGCTAAATACTAAGCATAAAATTTTCTTATCAAATGTTTATATTTGATACTAAATGATACTTCAATTTAAAACAAAAAACAAAGATAATCATTTTATTATGTGTCAAGTTCTTGAAAGTCAAGGCACACTTTAGGTGGCGGAGAACTTTTCCTTGTCATTTTAAATTCACTAGTAATTGTCACATATATTGTGAAGTCAAAACTTGTTTTCTTTTTCTTCTCCCTGGCTTACCCTTAAATATTGTTTAGACGGGCATCACCATTTGAACAGATATGGTCATTCAATCATTCAATGTCCCCTTTTTCAAGGGGCAGCAACATAAGCGCTTTTATTATAAAGACGTTGAAATTTTCATAAGAAATTGAAGTGTTTTTTGAAAAAGTACTTGGGAGTGCTTCCTAAAGACAAAGCGCTAGCGCTTCTAAACTTTTCTGCCAAACGCTGTCAGAAGCACTTTATTCCATAAGCACTCCCAAACGGGCCCTAAAGGTATATGAATATTTACTTTCTTTTTTTTCCACCCTAGCAAAACACATAGTAAAAGTTGTTGAAGAATGTAATATCCCATATCGGATACTTAACTAAATAAATTACAACATATAAGTGGTTCAATTGAGGACAATCTCGATGTTGCTAGTAGTAGAATGAACTTTTTCTTTGTTTGACCGTTTAATTAGTTTATTTTGTCAAATTTGAACATTTTCTTTATTGAACTTGTACATTTTTCTTTTTAAGTTGGTCATATATGCTGACGACTTGCTTTGGGTCTTTTAGAAATGAGTTACCAAGCGTAAGGGAGGGGGCATAAACAGGGGAATGAATCAATTAGATGATGATGATGATGTAGGCATCTAAACAAATATTAGACAGGAAATGAAAGCCTTGACTTATTACCTAGCCAGCTCTGAGCCAAATAGTTCATGTCAAAGAGTAAAAGCAGGAATCTAGGTCATAATAATACCATTTATGTGGTTGGAGGCTTGTGGTCTATGTTATGGTCTTCCAATTTGCACAAGGCAAATTAAATTAACGATAACTTAATCTGATGAAAGTGATTAGTGATGAATTAGTGGGAGTATGTGACGGTGTTTTGATACCGTTGAAAATTCTTTTCTCATGAAAGTTGCTTCAAATTATTCGTACTACTATTGCTGGGATAGAAAATACATATGTAGAGAGGGTGACATTTATATGGAGAGTTTTTTTTTTTTTTTGGTTTTTAATGCAAATGAGGAAAAAAGAGAGGGCCTGTATTCAGACAATATTTGTCAAAAATTGATGTAAATGAATGTTTCTTTTTATCTAGCATGAATATTCAAACTATCAGTGCTCATTATCACTCAAGTCACAAATCCCCACTTTGATGTTACGTTTACTTACCAAGAATGGAGGAAGCCATGAATAAGAGAATTTAGACAAGGGAATCAAGGTATTGGAATCGGATCAATCCCATTCCCGATTTTGAGTATATTCGATTAAGGATTCTAACATAAATTTTTACTCTTTATGTGTTAGTAAACGCAGAGAAGTCTTTTAAATATGATTCCAATACTCATGTGTTAGTAAACACAAGAGAGGCAGGAATTGGAATAATTCAAAATACTCATTCTTAATAAGTAACATGCCTATAATATATTACTCTAATTCTTTTCCAGATATTGTTCCCATTTTTTTAATAGTACTTCTTTTGTTTACAAAAAAAGAAATAAAAATATTGACACAACTTTGAAGCTTGGTTACTAATTAGCTATGTGATAATGATAAAAGAGAATTAAGCAAGTAGCTAACCTAGCTTAATTTCCTCACCATGTCTGCCATAAAATAAGAGAGAATGTCTGCCATTAATTTCTACATGGAATGTTCAACAAGACACCCCCCCCGCCATAATCACCTTGAAATATGAACACAGAAACACAAAACAGAGAGAAACGAGGGTAGCTGGTAGAATTTGGAGCAGACATACATGCCGTTGCCGCCATATATATATATATATATATATTTATATATATTTATATGTTGATATTATTAACACTGGAAGAAAAAAAAGTTGCATGTGTATGCAGGTTTGGTGCTGCATTTGGACCATTTGGATTTTTTTGATGTATTTTTGTTTCCAATAAATAACAATATTAAATTAATGCTTTCAAAGTGGAAAATTGGTGTGCTATATCGTGTTGCTTTATAATTTGTCTGTGCTCCCATGTGGTGCTGACTTTGAAATTTACGTAATTTATATGCAAAATATATTTCCTTTTCTTTACAATATTTTTATTCTCTCTTTATTGTTGGTTTTGACTCTTCTTGATTGATAATTCGGTCCGCTTGGTAGGCAAGAAAAGCACGTCCAAGTCATGTGTGTGAGCTCATGTTTAGCACCCTAAATTCTTCTTTTTCATTTTTTGGTGCTAATCGATTTCATCTCATTTTGATCAAACGTGTAAATAAGAGAGACCAAGAAGGAAGATGTAAGGTTAAAAAAGAATAAATTACGTCTAGAGTATAAGTACGGCTATTTCGTAATGTTTAAAACACTGATTTTGTGTGATATAATAACACGCATTTTCAAAACACCTAAGATGTAGATCACAAACAAAAATGAAATTTAAGCAAGTATTGAATTCACATATTTATTTTCAAGTAAGTATTCATGAACCATGCACTAATTGCTTTCCACAAAGTGGGAGGGAGTCTTTATCATGAAATTATGGCATATTATTCTTCTTGTGGAAACAAGATTTTCTAAGGCCCCTATATATATGGAATTAGTTAGGTGAAGTGAAGGCAGGTCAAACTCAAGCTTGCAATTATAATAGGAGAATGTCAGCAATAGTTTCAACAATCAACAATCACTGCCATAGTCGAATCAAAGTGGTGCATATTTCAAGGTTTAGTCCTCTAAAATGTATTCAACACATGAACAACGTTTACTAATTTGAGAATATAGTTGTGCATAGAGCCACGCTCATGATGCCATGTTATAGACGTTGCCCATCTTCATGACAATACCATAATTCAAAAGTACAAGCCACAAGATTATTGAAAATTGGCAGCATCATATCTAAATGTGAAAAAGAACTTGTATGTTACCGGGATAATACTGTTTTGCTATCCCTAATTAATCACATTTCGTCACGTGAAATAATTATTATGCATGACGAAACGTAATTGGTTCGGATCCTAAATGTGAAATCTTAATTAAATCCAAATAACGTAACATATCAGATGCTCTAAATTTCTCCCCTAGAAATAGTGGTTATGTATCTTAAACTAAGGAAAAGGTGGAATGTGGAAAAGAGTTTTGGTTTGACACACAAAAGTAGGTGGTGTTGTGGCAGTCCCAACACGCAATCACGTTTTAGATTTTCCTCAAGATCAAGAGAGTTTATCAACAAACAATAACCAAAGTTGAGAAGCCGAGCCAGTAATAAGTGCTTGTTTCTTGGAGGAAGCAAAAGATCATGAAGGTTGGGAAATTTAATGAGAATTTCCACTAGAAAATCTGTCCTCTAGCATTTGGATGTGATGTGAATCAAAAAAATGCCACCACCACATCCTTTCTATAATTCTATTCTTCAATTCTCCGCATGTGAAACTCTATTCAATGCATGGACTTTGGAATTTGGTTTACTTGGACTTTTAATTGTTTTTTTCCTCCTTTTTTCCTTTGAACTATTTCATCTCTATCTGAAAATGTAAGTTACGTAATTGAGCAAGTCTTTTAATCGCTCAAGAATCCGTCCTCATTAAGGTCCAAGTCGAAAACTTTGAAGAGACTTGCATGTCACTAATTAAACCCTATCTTCAACTTTAGTCTTCTAACTTAATTCACATTAGAATGCTACGTTTACCTGTAAGCATCCCGCAGTTTATATGGTGAGCTAATATTCTCTTTATATATATATATTGAAAGACACTCTTTAGGGTCCCCTACTATAACATCCGGAACCAAATAACATTAATAAATAAAGAAATAATGGAATTTCAATATTACTATTGAGGTAAGGGTAAAATGGTCACTTTTAGTTGGGAAAAGAATTTGGGGGAATTGAGCAGCACCGTTACATAGAGCTCGTCGATATGAGTCCGTAGACTGGCGACACACTCGATTCCGAGTTATAACGAAGGAGAAAAGGTCCAAAAACTAAAAGGGTAAAATTGGAATGTCAAAAGTCAAAAAATTTAAAAATTGGGTCAGACCTCTCTCTCTCCTCACTTCCTCTCTCTGTCCCCGATTTCCCCTCTCTCTCTCTCTCCTGTGTCCCCCGAAACAGTAAAGCCGGCCTTTTGGCTGACAATTTCTTCCACCTCCAGCAACGGTTGGCGGCGATCCACCCCTCGAAATGACCACCTCGATCTCCTCTATCCATCCCACCCCTTTTCCCAGCGAGTCCAGTCCTCCTACGACGGTGAGAATGCGAGGAAGCTCCGATTTCCCTATGAACTTTCCAACGCCGTTTCTGGCGGCTCTGGTGACGGAATCAGTTGATTGAGGTATGCTTCTTCATCCATTTTCCGAGCTCTAGCTAGCTGTATAAGTGGTTGTTGTTAGTAAGTGGGCCCGTCATTGGTTAAATGTCGGGAAAACCACAGGATTCATCACAGATTCCGAGGAATTATGGGCAGGTCCTATCAATTTTGTATCAAAGTATTATGTTCAATTTCCTGTGGACTCCGCACCTTGTGTGCATCCTTAGGATTGGGCAGTGTGGTGTGTTTCGGTGTGAAATTGTACCTCTTTGACTCGTTTGACATCACAAATTGTATTAGAGATGTTTCGTAAGTTCGTACCCGTTGAAACAAGGTGAACTTTATGTTATGATTTATTAAAGTTTGAGTTAATGGTGAATTGTGGAAAGCTAAATTGAGAAAGTTTGGTATGTTGAAGACTAGTATGGCTACTACCTCGGAGTTGACCATTTCTTCAGGTGGAACGGGTTGTGCATTAAGGTGACAAGGAGAAGTTTGAGACTTAGGTTTCGAGCAAATCGTTGACCCTTGTTCTGGAAATTCGGTGTATAATTGGATGTGATGGCAGTGTTCCCTACCCAAGGGTTAGAATTTTGACAAATTGGTTGAAGGTGGGAAAATCTTTAGGGGAGTCGAAGGTGCTGAGGATTGGGTTTGTGGTGAGTGTTGAGGAAACGAGTGGGAAACCCGAGGAGTATATGCGGGCCCTGTACTCATACCTCATGCAGCGACATGTACGGAATTTCGGGGACATACTTTTTTAAGAGGGGTAGGTTGTAACATCCCGAACAAAATAATATTAATGAATAAATAAATAACGGAATTTTAATATTACTGTTGAGGTAAGGGTAAAATGGTCACTTTTAGTTGGGAAAAGAATTTGGGGGAATTGAGCAGCACCGTTACATAGAGCTCGTCGATATGAGTCCGTAGACTGGCGACACACTCGATTCCGAGTTATAACGAAGGAGAAAAGGTCCAAAAACTAAAAGGGTAAAATTGGAATGTCAAAAGTCAAAAAATTTAAAAATTGGGTCAGACCTCTCTCTCTCCTCACTTCCTCTCTCTGTCCCCGATTTCCCCTCTCTCTCTCTCTCCTGTGTCCCCCGAAACAGTAAAGCCGGCCTTTTGGCTGACAATTTCTTCCACCTCCAGCAACGGTTGGCGGCGATCCACCCCTCGAAATGACCACCTCGATCTCCTCTATCCATCCCACCCTTTTTCCTTGCGAGCCCAGCACTCCTGCGACGACGATAATGCTAGGAAGCTCCGATTTCCCTCTGAACTTTTCGACGCCGTTTCTGGCGGCTCCGGCAACGGAATCAGTTGATTGAGGTATGCTTCTACATCCATTTTCCGAGCTGTAGCTATCTGTAAAATTGATTGTTGTTAGTAAATGGGCCCGGCATTGGTTAAATGTCGGGAAAACCATAGGATCCTTCACGGATTTCGAGGAATTCGGGGCAAGTTCTGTCACCTACGAATTTTTTGTCAACGATCCAAACAATCTATTTTTTTAAAATCTACATTCATATATCATCCTTGCAAAAAATTAGACAAATCGGAAACCGTTTCGACATCCAATTGTGTCATACAAAATCAATTAACACGGTACTTCAAGAAAGTACTAAAATTTCAATTACTCAATTGGGTGGTCAAATGATATCGGATTCAAGTGATTTTTTGTAAGGATAATCTTTGAATGATTATCCAAAAAATAGACGCTTTGGATTAGTGAAATACAATGCGGAGTGGGCCCTAGAAGGGTGTCCCTCAAATAAGCTTATTTGAGGAATTCCTCAATGGAAGCTCTCCGTGTGTATATATATATACTAGCCCCTGGCACATGTGCCAATTGGTTTCTTTTTTCTTTTAGAATTAAAAAATATAATTTTAAATATGAAAAAGTGTGAATTTATCATACTATTCTCATTTAATTAATAATTTAAATTCATATTGTTTGCATTAACTAAGAGTATTTTATGGTATTTTGAATGTTTCACCATTCTCTATACTAGCCTCTCAGTCGAGAGGCTTGTTTTAAAAAATTTTAAATTTATTTTAGAATTAAAAAAGATAATGAGTAGTTGTGTTCCATAAAAATAAGATCCATGATTTGATTTTTCTTTTAATTTTAATTTTTTAAATATGAAAATGTGTGAATTTACCATATTATCCTCATTTAATTAATAATTTCAATTCTTAATGTTTGCATTAACCAATGATATTTTATGGTATTTTGAATGTTTTACCATTCTCTGCCTTTTGCTTTATTTATAACTAGCCTCTCTGCACGCGCTTCCGCGTCTGCGAGAGTCTTTTTTTTAAAATTTTAAATTTATTTTAGAATTAAAAAAAAGGGTAGTTGTGTTCCATAAAAATAGGATTCATTATCTGATTTTTTTAATTTTAATTTTTTAATATGAAAAAGTGAATTTAACATATTATTCTCATTTAATTAATAATTTCAATTCTTAATGTTTGCATTAACTTCTGGTATTTTGAATGTTTTACCATTCTCTGCCTTTTACTTTATATATATAAATAGATTAGGTCAAAGTGATTATTTTGATAATAAAAGTGTAATTAGTTCATTAGCTTTACAAATGAAGGGTTAGTTGCATTGGCTAAGGCATTTGATGTGATCCTAAGTGATCATAGGTTCAAGCTCCCATGGTACCTACCTGCGTGTCTGAGTTTTCCACTCTCATTTTCTAACTTTGACAACAAAAAAAAGGAAGTGATCATTTTGATAAAATATTTGGAGGGATGGAAATGGGCTGTGCGATCAAAGGCCCAAATGAGAGAAAATGGACGGATGTTTGGTTTCTCGAATTCTCAGAGATCAAATGTCTGTTTTTGTTGACCAAAAAAATGTTCTGTTTCTAAGAAAGAACATGGCAAGGAAATCTAGAAAGCCAGAACTTCTACAAGAATTTTACACCAGTGTGGTCAATGCAGAAGATGGGGCACGATGCCTTCAATCTGGAAAAGAGTAAATCTGACCAAAAAAAAATATGGAAAAGTCATTCTAAAACAACAGCCACTGCCAGCTCGCTCTTTCAGTCATCCAGAGATTTTATTTGTTATTTACTGTACAACAAAAGAGCTAATACAAGTCATCTCTTGAAATGAAGGGGGGGGAGAGATGTCATAGGATATAGAGCTGCTTTCTTGGCATTATCAGTATACTTTCAAGGTCTTAGTACAGTCAATGGTGGGAGTAGAATGTATCATGTATAGTGGAAGACCAATTGATTCATGTGGTTAAGCCGGCTCCCATTTGATGTTCTCGTCTGAAATGCAAATCATAGCAGCAACTCTATCTAGTTTGACACAGGCTCAACAGGGCTTTCAGACAAATCTTGCAATCCACAAACCATATTCGCAGGTACAGCTATGTCAATCATTTTCGGATAAGAGAGTTTTAGATCTGTCAAGAAACATAACTTTTCTTAACTCAAACCTAAAATGGTTGGATATATCATACAATAAATGAAACGACAGTTAAAACTGGACATGGTTACTTCTAAAAAATTGGATGCTAGATAGTTTTACTTACTTTCCATGATATTTTGAAATGCTTCCTGTAAAAAAGAGTTCAAAATCAAACTAGTTAGATACATATAGGGAAGAAGTGTGAAAATACCCAATGATAAATGAAAAATAAAAGTGCACTATGCAGCGCATATGGTCAAGACTCTTTACAGTGACTGCCAATTTATTCAGCTAGTATCTCACATAAAAGAAAATCTATTTCTCACTACTTTCCCTTAAAATTCAGCATTCTTTTACAACATTTGTGCAACACCAGTATTAACTATTCTTCGTAAATTAGGTGATTGCTTTTAGGCAGAGGCTCCTTCACATTAATATTGCCCCAGTCAAAATCATGCTAAGACATCTTAGTCAAACATTTGTTGACCCAAGATATGTAGATATACAAAATCTTGACAAGAAAAGGAAAATCATCATCCACTTGTCAACTAGATAGTATCAGTGCCATATTTCTGAAGAAAATTAAATTTAGCATCTACATGGGTTAACACTTTTGGAACAACGAAATATATACCTCATCTTTTGTGAGTCGAGGATTATAAAGCATCTCCTCCCCAACGGTGCTAACCTGCATCTCAAGCAAATATGTGGCATAAGAAGCTGCCTAGGTATACAGGATACAGAAGAAATAGACAATAGAGAGTTCCATACACTGAATCCCTTGTAATCATGAGCAGGATAGATCAACGTATTCTTTGGCAATGTAAAAATCTGGATTTGTAAGCACAAAAGAATAAGTGGCCTTTTAACATAAAGTAATGTTTGAACTCATTTCTTTCCTATGGTATCAAAGGTATGCTAGCTCAGCACGTTCTTACCTGTGAATGAACTGACTTGTACAGTTGATGTGAACTGCCACCCTGCAAACAGATTAGAGAAATCAAACACAGGAATTTGATAAATCCCCTTAACAGTCATGTTTTAAGAACAAGCCAACTCTTCTAATGGCAAACTGTTGCTAGTTTTTCAATTTTTGCTTTCCTTGTCTTTTGATTGAAAGCAGCAGAGAGTTTCAAAAGTTGAAGGTACTATACCTGAAAATCAGTTCTCCCGCAACCCCGTATGAGTAAAGCATCTCCAGTGAAAGCCATCCTTGGTTGGGGCTGATTAGGCCCATCTCCTGTAACATAGGTAACACAACCTAATGTATGCCCAGGAGTAGCTCGAACCTGCAACACAAATGCACACATGAGATACATATATACCAAGGCACATACATACACACACACCCGACCCAGAGAACCACAGCACTAACTAGTCCAAAACCAGTAAGATACATACATAACTTCTTTCAGTAGGTTGTTTCTTTAGGCCAATTTGTCACAACATATGCACATAAGATACATGTATAAAACGTACATGAACACATACAAACACACACAAGCACCCCTTTGTGTACACACATAAAACTACCTAGTTCAAAATCAGTAAGGACCAGACAAATTTTGTTACAGTAAATTATTTCTTTTGGTCACTTCTATATATTTCACAGGAAGAGGAACTCGGTAGACCACAGCCTATACCAGTTCAGTTTTGTATTCATTCTACTTTATCGGCCCCAAAGCAATTAAGTCAACAAAAGCCGACTCTTTAGTATTCAAAACCTCACTCTGAGCTTCAACACTACGGGCAGATTTGTGCTAAACATTCCAGTTTAGTCAACTCAGTAAGTTTTATACCTTGACCTAGGAGAAAAAACTACCACAGAGTCTGGTATATGAAATATCTGTGATGATCACTGGGAAGCACATAACACATTTCCAAGGCTGGCCTAACAAGCATTACAATGATTCTCCCACTTACACCTCAAATCATACTCGATTTCTTCAATAATTTTAAAAGAGGGAATATAAAGGTAAGCTTGTATACACATTTACTCCTCGAGAAGCCATTAAAACCTTCCAATATCCATGTAACACAGTGCAACAAGCTTAAACACATAAAACAAAAACCCAAGTGCTAACCAAACCTCCAAAAACAGATGGCCGAAATGTATTTTATCACCGGCTTCAATCAGAAGGTCCGCTTTTGAGTTGCTCGTCTTCGAAATGATGGATTTGACACCAGGAAGCTTAGTCTGCCACCAAAGAAAAAATATATACTCATCAATCCAGTAACTCAGTTGTTGTTACAAAGAACACAACTTTTTTCCCAAATAGCAAGAATGCAGAGACATGGATTACTCATGAATAATACAAATGCACCAACATTAACAAAAGAAGTCAAAAAAAGACGCGAGGAAGAAGGTGGAAAGCCCAAACCTTGATGAGGCCAGTGCCAGTGACATGATCAGCATGAACATGAGTGTTCATGGCATAAATTAGCTTCAAACCCAGCTCTTTGACAAGGGAGATATCCCTATCCACCATCTTGTCCACCGGGTCAATCAACTGCAAATTAAAATTCATCAAAATAAAAATCCTAAGTATAATTATAAAGTTTTAATTTTTAATTTCGAAATGTTTAAAGGCTAGCTAACCAGAGCGGGTTTGTCGGGGTGAGAGACGTCGGCGAGCAAGTACGTGTAGGTGGAAGACTCCTTCTCGAAGAGCTGGCGGAAGAGGAGATTCGCAGAAGAGGCGGAGTCAGATGACGTCGTGTAAGCAGAGGTGGCCATGATTTGGGAATGGGAATGGGAGAGAAATGGGATTGAAGAAAAAGCAAGAAGAAGAAGAAGAAGAAGAGGATCGAGAAGGAAGGGAGAGAAATCTGAGGAGACTGATTCGCAGCATTTGCCTTGTAATGTTGTTTGTCGAGACAGCGATGAAATCGATCAGCCGATTTGGTTTTGGTGGGAGGAGATGCTTTGCTTACTATGATATGTTCATTGTTCTGTATTATTTTTATTATTTTTCATTTTTTTAAGGTGGTGGTGGTGGTGGCGTTGTCCATTATTATTGTTGTTATGCTTTTCGAGTTGTGTTGGGCTGAGATCAGCAACAGCAAGGACTGCGATTGGTTTGCGCGCGCTAAATCCGATGAGGGAATGAAGAAAGCGACAACCAACGAGTCTTGGCCGAGTTATATTGTGTCCTAACCGGATTAAAGAATAAAGGGTCACATTATTTGAGTATCACACTCATTCAATTCAATGACAAAATATGATGATAACATTCACCACTAATCAAGGATGGTGAGTATCCTTGTTCTCATTTAGATTCTGCTCGTATTCAATTTAGCTATTGAGTTTATAGCAGTAATCAACTTTAATCCTGTGGAAGGGAGTGCTAGTTGAGTTATGTTGTTATTTAGTTCGTGTCATTTCGAATCTACACTTGGAGGTAATCTCGACTTCGATTTTTATTACAATGAATGTTAAATGAGTTACTTGTTGAAAACCGTTCATGTTATTTCAAATATAATATCTTATTATTTAATAAGACGGAATGCTAATGACAATCATACACATTGTAAGTAACTACTAAACTAATGACGCAAACCGTTAATTGTACCCGGCTTAGAATGAACTGTTTGTGTAATGAAATATCTTCAATTAATTGTGTCTAAAGATTGCAACTTCCTCACCAAAACAAAAGAAACAAAAAATTTGTAGCTTTGTGCGCTTTGCCACTACAAATTGTGTCTTTGCTCTACATGTTGTGTCATCCTCATAAACCTTCCTTTTGGGCGACAAACAGCCCCCCCAAACAACTCGAAGCCCAAAACTTGCGCTTAGGAAAAGGTTTAGACCCGGCCCAGTTTGCCACCAAAAATCCCAAGCCCGATTGCCCGACTCTCTGGAGCTGCTGCAAGCAAGCAAGCAAAATGGTGTTTGCTGCTTCCCTTCCGCCTCTTTGAATGAAGAAGAGAGCCTGGGGCTTATTCAGAACCATCAGCAGCTTCTTCACCAAGCAGCACAAACTCATGGAAGATTTCCCAGAGCGTTACTCTTACAACCCAACTCTGCGTTGGGACGCTGAGCTCGAAAGCTACTTCTCCAATGCCTATGGACCCCAAAATTTCACTCGCATCTCCAAAGCCCTGACGTACTTCTCTCTCTCTCTCTATTAACCCATCCAGTGGTGCATTTCATTTTTCTCATTAGCTTTGTTTTTGAATTTTGTTTTAAATTTTTTTTTTCTGTTTTGTTTTTTGTTTGCTTAGGCGCCCGTCTTGCTACTCCTGTATACGCGTGAACACACTCAAGACCACGCCCGATGCCGTCATTGAAAAGTTGACGGCGGTTCTGAAAGAAAACGGAGCTGACATTTCCAAGTGTGAAGTCGCAGGGCTGGACAACGTTGTGTTTGTGAAGGGTTCAGGCCCTCACGCCATTGATTATGGTTATGCTGCAGATGGGAAGCCTCCAAAGGAGGTTCTTGTGAGCCGGAAATGTGCCGAGGCAGTTCTTCGAGGTGCCCAGGTTAGTCTTTTTTGTTTTCTTTTGCTTTGCCTCTGCTTTGCTTTGCTCACTCAGTGGTAGCTGGGATGAATTTGCTTTTGTCTTTTGACATGTAGGTGTACGTTCCTGGTGTATTGGCTTGCAGTGCTCATGTTGAGAAAGGGGAATTGGTTGCCGTTTCAGTCTCGGTTGAGCAGCCTGGGGTTGATGGTGGATGGGGCGTTGGGATCACTCGAGGGACTGTGCTGCAAGGTTCACAGACAGGTAACACTAGTGTATTTATTCATGTACCACTATCGGTGAGTTAACTTATCACTAATGAAGGAGGGTGGTAGGATTTAAGAATGGGAAAAGGGTGGTACGGTGGGATAAAAGAATATGGTAAGGAGCACATCATGTAAATTTTATGGATTTTATGGATGCTTGAAATTTTATTCTTTGGTTTTGTACTTTTGTCATGTGATGATTATATTGATCTTAAGCACATTTATTTTATTTTTCTCATATTTTTTTGAGTTGTAAATACAAAGATTGTGACTTTGATTAAGTGACCATGGGTTTTATACATGTTACTTTAAATGATGTTTTAGATCCATATCATCTTGAACGAAGTGGGCTGTATATCGGCCAAGGAAGAGCAATGATGTCAAGGTCTGGGATGTTCCGTGTTACAGAAGGGCTTGCTGTGGATATGAGTGACAGAGTATTTCATCTGCCTTCCCTTCGTGGTATGATTCATTACTTGTCCACAAATTATAGTTAAAACTTTATTGGAAATAGATACTACAAAAGCACATAATCCTTTTTCTCTTTTAATGACTTTCATGTCGTCTGAAGATGTTGCATGGCTCCTCCTCTAGCTTATCAAGTGTTTTACATGGTTTTAGTTCATTCTTTGTTGCGTATAAATATTACATGGATTGTTTAATGCAGATTTTTATTCTATACTGTAAGATAATCTCTTTAGTAACTGACATGGGTCTTAAATTAGGGAACTTTGATTTTCTTTATTTATGGTATGGTATATCTTTTGTTTGTTGCTAATTGATGAGTAGGTGCTTGCACTTTCATGGTTTGCTTTCTGTTTTGATCGTTACGTTTCTTTTTCTGGGATGGTGTGTGTTTATGGTTTTACATTATGTAAAAAGTTACTATAACTCCATTCTTTTGTCTTGGCTTCCAGACGTGCTTGAGGGGGAAATATTTCTTCAAAATCTGCCAAGCATTGTCGCTGCTCGTGCACTAGGTAACTATTACAGTGTTGTGGTTAACTAAAGGAATTTACACATGTTGTTGTTTCCTAATAATCATTGACTCTGAATGCTTGTGTTTCACAACAACTACATCATTTTGTAGGTGTTCTGCAAAGTAGTGATCTGTATCATGGTTTTTCTTTAATGGTGTCGTTAATATTTCTATGATCGATCAGAGTTGTGAAGGATGGTTCCTTCCATAGGAATTAGCTAGCCGTTGCTTACTTCGCTCATCTTAGAATATTTGATGATTTTTTTGGGTCAATTTTTTTATTATTTAGTTATTGTTATTGTTTTTCTTTTTATGTCTTAGATCCTCAAAAAGGTGAGCGCATACTAGACATGTGTGCTGCACCGGGAGGGAAAACAACTGCAATTGCAATTCTTATGAAGGATGTAGGAGAAATCGTTGCTGTTGATAGATCTCACAATAAGGTAAACTTCCTAACTAGAGATGTGATTAAAAAAAGTCTCCTTTATGATTCCGGAATCCTATTTAAGTCATATTGTGCATTACAGTTCCTTATGTAAGGTGTCTCCATCTGGTCTCCTGCGGTTCTTATAGGTGGTTAGAGTCTATGTTCCTTATTTACATCATATCGTGGCAAGATAAAATTAAGTCCATTGATCTGGGATTTTCAATCTCCCATGATGAAGATTCCCCCTTCTTGGTTTATTTGCTTTAAGGCTTCGGGTTTCATGTGTTATTTATGCCCCACTATATTTTGCAGGTGCAGGGTATTCACAAATTGGCTGCTGAAATGGGCCTGAGTTGTATAACCCCATATAAACTTGACGCTCTAAAAGCTGTTTGTGTAAGGAACGAATCTGAAGATTTGTCTGATCCATCTTGCTCTAAGGATAATCATGGTGGACATATTCAAGATTCCAACTTCATGAAGTCAGAAGTAGTGAAAATTGAATCAATTACTTTTGAAAGGTTGAATGCTGAGAAGGATTTTAAGAAAGCTGGTAGGTAATTCTCCTCGTAAGGGTATATGAGACCAATTTTCATAGTTGTGCACTGCATTCTGGTTCTGATAGTTGGGAACTGGAACTTGTTGGAATCAGTATAGCTGTTTATAATGATATTAATTTGTGAACAAGGTCATTAAATAAACTTTCAGCATTTTGTGACTTTATGAATTCTAAAAACTTAATGTGGTGTTTTCGATGATCAAATATATTAAAAGTTTAAATATATTCCATATCCCTGAACCCTTACTTGAGGTTGAGTTATAGTTTTCATTTTATCGGAATACAGGAGGCTAATTGGCCTCTCACTTTATGGATTGAAATGATTCAATCTTACATAGCCTCCTCCCCCACCTTTCATTGGGCTTAAGGTTAAGGGTATGCTTAGTTTTTAATTATTCAGGAGTTTCACTCTAGCTGATAACCTCCTTAAACTAGTGGAATGGTATAAAAATCTTTATTAGAATATGTCTTCCATGTGTAATTTTCTTTTCCCTATCAATGCTACAGTAGTCACCCTTTCGGTTTTGTTATATGCATGACAAGTGCTTCTTTCTGAAATTAGAAATTCAGTTCTAATAAACTCAATGTTTTAGTTAGCAATGAAAAAGCGAATGAGAGTTCTTACATTAGCAAAGCTGACATCAGGAAGGAAATGCGAAGAAAACGGAATGGTCCAGGAAGAAATCAGTGCTTGGGTGGTAAGGTTGAGAAATCAAAAGGCTTTGCTCCCAACAGCTTTGATCGAGTTCTTCTTGATGCACCTTGTTCTGCCCTTGGTTTAAGACCTCGATTATTTACAGGAGAGGTGCCTATATTCCAATCAATACACATTTACAGTAGTTTTGTTTGTTTGTTCTCTTTTTTTGGTTCTTTTTTACTTTTAATGCCTCGTTGACTAGTTAATGTCTTATGTTTGTATGCATATACAAGGTATTTTAGTTACAAGTAAGAGTACTTAAAATTCTGGAAGTGTTTGATAAAGTTAGTTGCTTATTCCAGGAAACAATCGAATCCTTGAGAAAGCATGCAATATATCAAAGGAGAATGTTTGATCAGGCTGTTCAGTTAGTTCGCCCGGGTGGAGTTATTGTGTACTCAACGTTAGTAGATATGTCTTACATGGAAGTTATTGAACTTTATTCTTGTATGTGTATTTTCTTACTATTGAACTGAACTTTCTGTATCTTTTTTGTCTCTAGATGTACAATAAATCCTGGAGAGAATGAAGCTTTGGTTCGATATGCTTTGGATACATATAAATTCCTCTCCTTGGCACCACAGGTTCGATTAGTTTAGGGAAGGTCTATATAATTTAGTTTCTTGAATTTGTCATTTTTTTTTCCTAACAATGAGGAAGTATCAGTATCTCGTTTCTGATTTTGCATTTGCTATTGACTTTGATTTTCAGCTCCCAAGAATTGGAGGACCTGGTCTTGTTGGGGGCTTTGAATTTCCTGATGGATATACTGAGTAAGTTCATTCATTTCCAAGTCATATGCAGTTGTTTACATTCATTCTTAGTACCCTTCTCTTTATTGTAGATTGAAGTTGGGAAACGCGCAATTAGAGAAAATTTCTTATATTTGAAAGAAAAAGTCATTGAATTAATAATGGTTGTCGCTTTAAATCATCATCTGCTCTTCAGTATGATTGATGACTTTACAGTCCAATTGCAAGTCTTTATTGTTGACCAAAGAATAGAAAAATCGAATCAAATAACCAGTTTACATGCTTGACGTCACAGGGAGTGGCTAAGACCTGGTGAGGAAGAACTTGTTCAGAGGTTTGATCCGTCATCCCCGCTTGACACAATCGGGTTTTTCATAGCCAAGTTTGTGGTTGGATCAAATGAGGCTGACTTACACAACTCTTCATCTTGACAAGACCAGAACTTCTCTCCATGAATACAACATGTAGTCTAACTCAAATTCAGAGTTCACCTGATGTATTTGTTTCCATCTGGATTATCATTCAAGGCGGCCTTTCCTTTTAGGTTCAATATTTCACACACTAGAGAATACCGATGAATTTAGAATACATCTTCTATAAGTTTCTGTATTAAAGAAAAGTTCTTGACAAGTATAAATGGCAGTTTCCTACAATTATTGAATTCTTGATTCGGTGACCTCTACAAAACTTTTATGAATGAATGAGTTGTATGGAATACTGCAAGGAAGCTGCGTGCGTTAGTTATCTTTTAAATTGAAGTTGGTGTTCGTTATCTACTTTGCTGATATGATGAATAGTATGCTTTATTTTTTAAGTGGGGTTTCTATTGCCGTATGGTACAAGGCACCACCCTTGTAAATTGGCTTAATGCGCACCTTAGCTATCATGAGAGTAATGTTACCCACAGTATTGGAGAAATTCTAAGGTCTAATCATGACATCGTGATGTGGTGATACCAATTCATATGTTATAACAAAGGTGGACGATGTGATGTGGTGATATCAATTCATATCTTATAATAAAGGTGGACGATATGATTGATATGTTATGGTGCATGGCACTGTCCTTGTACAGCTTAATGCGCACCTTAGCTATCATCAGAGTAATGTTACCCACAAGATTGGAGAAATTCTAAGGTCTAATCGTGACATCGTTATGTAGTGATACTAATTTATATGTTATAACTGTGGTGCACGTCATGATTGATATGTCATGAACTTAGGGTATAATTTTAATATATAGATACATGTGTTGTAATATGATTGTAGGGGTGGGCATCTCATTCGAATTATCCCCGTACCGACGGGTTGGTTTGGTTTGGTTAAATAATTAATTTTAAATTTTAATTATTCCAATCCGATTTGTACCGAAATGTTAGGTTTGGTTAATGGTAACAATATCCCTAACCCGACGGAAACCCGTACCAATCCGATATTTATAATTATTTTATTTTCTAATACTAATATAAACATGTCAACTTATTAGTGGCCTATTGACTTGTAAACTGATGAAATGTGTTAATGTAGCATGAATTTGTGACATGTTATTTGAATTTTGAAAACAATAAATAAATACAAAGTTGTGATTGGCATGAAGTCAATTGCTCATTTTGCTTTGCCCTCATTGCCAGGTTCTAAAGCACATGAATCTTCTATAATATTAGACAATGTATATTCGTTGATCATGCCTTCAAATTTTTTGAGGTAAACAAGGAAGAAAACAATAGCAAGACAAAATAAAATATTTCTGGAATTTTGAAAGAGATCTGAAAACCATAAGTTCGCTCACTTACGTGAAAGAAACTTTGTGCCATTGCATCCCATCATGTCAGTCAAGTTATTAGAAAATGAATTAGACTATTGGATCTTTAAAACTAAGTTATTTGATTTCGTACTTGGATGAATTAGACTATTTGATTTTTATATTTTACAAGAATAATTTGGTGTATTTGTTCAAGAACTTATGTTATGTGAAATTATTATAAATTGTATTTTTATTAGTATGTTTTTATTACGGTACTACTAGCCTACTGAACCAATCCGAATCGAATATTAGGTTAATCGATCCGAAGTCTACTGAAGTCTTTGGTTTGGTTAACGGAAGAGAAAATGGTCTACTGAAGTCTTTAGTTTAGTTAACGAAAGAACCCTCTACCATTCCGAACCAATCCGTGCACAAACCTATATGATTATATTAGCAATATCAAGTGACGTGACTATCACATTGAAGAATTAACTGAAATTGTGTCAGTACTTATTTAATTAAGATGGCAGTAAATTAAATATTCTAATAACTGGTGACATGCATATATTATATTACATTCCCAGGTAATAAAGTTGGTCCATAGATCATGCTTCTTTTACATTTCTAATTATTCTTTCCTACATATCCATAAGCACACACTTTTCCTTACAATCAACTATCTCCCCACAAGCAATTGTAAGTTATTTCATTGCAGGAGGCTCCAATGTGAACGCCATTGTGCAACTGTGGAAAATCTCCAACACCACAACCAAAATCCACCATTCCCACCATGTCCTCTGCAAACCAAGCTTCCATTTCATATGATGGGTTTGTCTCCACCATGTCTACATCTACCCACTTTAAGTCCGGGGTGCAAATCTCATCTTGCTGCTCCAATGAAACCTGCCCATCTGTCATGCTATTAGCATCATCAACATCCCCTATTTTCGCGTCCTTCTTCTCCTCCTCCTCATTCTCCAACTCTTCAAGCAAGTCCCAGAGTAGGGCTCCATCAACTTCTGTGACCTCAAAGTCTTCAAACTCATCTTTACCAAGAACAAACTGCATGCTTTCTGATACATCAGCAGAGGCCATGTATGAAAGAAAATAAAGCTGTAAAAAAGTGCACAAAATGAAGAAACAATATTGAAAGAAAAAGAAGGGGAGTTTTTTAAGAGAACTTGGGTAAAAACCTTAGAATACAATATTGATTTATATAGTGATAACGTAGGGCCCAAGTAGTCACATCGATTACCATGTCAAGGGCACAGAATACTGGCATCATGGGTCATCTTGAAAATAACATGTACCTAATATTGCTAGAATTGGTTCGTACACATTGGGGGGGGGACCAAGAAAGATTGAAAAAAGCCAAGTAATGAACAAGATTTGGAACACTCTATCATGTAGGACATCACATATGGCTCCTAAACAGACACATATATTGCACAAAAACCATATCTTTGATGAAAACCCAATCTTCTAAGCCTAAAAGGAAAAAGGCTACAATTTTATTGGTACCTCATGCACTTTTACCAAATTCAGACGAACCATAGAGTGTGCTTTTTTGGTCTCATTCAATTCCTTTGCTCATTGGTAGATGAAAAAAAGGGCATTAGGAGAAGGGGATAAGCAGCATGTGCAATGGTTGCTGGTCATTGTCATTTGTGTTTAGTGCATGTGAATTATGCACATGTTTTCATCTTGTTTGGTGTCATTTTAGGCTTTTAGCTATCACCAGAGTACATGTACTTGTTCATCCTGCACCATACAAAGTTTCATTTCAATTCTTTTTCTTTTTCTTGGGTTTGGTTTTATCTTGTTAGCACAATAAATTGTGAGTGGAATGCAATACTATTACCCTTTAGTCTAAAATGTTATTTCGATTTGCTTATGAAATGAATTTGTGAGTCAATATCGGAAAGATTGATCAATATTCAACAATTAGTCATGTTACCTTGGTAGCGTATGTAAGAAAACTCAATTTCTCTTGTAGTTTAAATTATCGTTTGTATTATATATATTTATATAGACACACACAAAGAGTTTCAGTTGAGGAATCCCTCAAATAAGATAAGCTTATTTGAGAGACATCCTTGTAGGACCCACAACACCACTGGTAGAACTAGGTAGAGGACCATGGGCTCTAGCCCAGGTAGCCTTTTTTAACATTAAAATATATTACATGTATTTTAATGTTATTCATCCTATAAAAGTTTAGTTAACCACCCAAATGTAGCCTTATCACTCATTGTCCACTCAATTTTGTAGAGCTATAATCATCTTATAGTTAATTTGTTTGCTCAATTAAGAAATATAATCTCTTATAATGAACACTCATTTTTAACTCTCTACATTTTACTATTTTATCTCAATGAACACATTTTACTATCTTATAGTTAACCGTAAGTACCAAAAAAAAAAATGGTCATTAGATTTTAATGACCACTGAAAAATCATCTCTGCAAAAATACTTAAACTTGAAATCATTTGACCACTCAATTAAATTGTTGTTATTATAGTCTTTTCTTGAAGTACCGTGTTCGTTTATTTTATTGGTCTCAACTAGTTGTCTTTTCTTGAATGAAGACTTGAAAAGTAGACAGTTTGGACAGTTGAAAAAAAAAAATTGTAGGGGATCCAAAAGGGTGTCCTCTCTCAATAGAAATAGACTATATATACACATTCAAGAACTAGTGGTTGGCAAATAAAAAACCGCTTGATTTTGTTCGGATTGACCACCCAAAAAAATCAACAGTTCAAAACCAAAGTATGTATTATTTCAACAGAACATATTAGAAATGTGTTTTTGGATGCGAATTTTAATTATGAAGATAACATAAGAACAAGGCCAAGAGGAAGCAATAACATAAGAAATATGATCTAATAAACATTTACCTTTTCCCAACAAATGTTAAAAGAAAAATTATTTTCTACAACGATGTAGTTTTTTTAGTCATAGTATTCTGTCTAATGAATGTTTTTTAGCCAAACTAATGAGATCTGGAGCTAACCTGTAGAATGTGAAACACATTTTATTTCCTTTTGTAGAATGATCTCATTTATGAAACACTGTGGCAGAGGATACCAGAATTTCCTTTTATCGAAAGATCACATTTTATAAAAGATTGGGGCAGAGGGCATTATCAGATAGGGATATTGTTGTGACACTGATTTCTATATATAGATATTTGTCACTGTCCATCATCCCTGCCAAAACATTTTATAAATCCGGAAATAAGGACGGATTTTGAATCGATAACATGCCGATACGTTTTGCTATTGACATGATATGGACACTCTTATTAATATCATATCGACAATCCGTACTTAAATAAGAAAACAGAAGTTCAGTTTTAGGTCAAGTACTACTAGTCCTGTGCTGGACCATTTCATGATTTGAAATTTGAATATCAATAAACCAACGCTCCTTATTGTATTGTAACAAACAATTTGTATGGGATGTTTCTGGCCAAATCTGAAGTGATTGACTAGTGGGATAAAGCCAACCTCCAATTATTTTAGTTTTGATGTTATCTCAATTGGCATTTATGTTCTTTTAGGCCATATGCCGATTTTTGTACTCTATTTTTTTTTGGATCGACCTAATAATTTGATAGTCTGGTTGAAACGCAGTTATGGAGGCCTGGCTGAGGTTAAAAGCAACTCCACTCATTTTCCCTTTGCCATGGCAAGGGGGGAGGGGGAGGGAGCTAGGATAGCTATTATTCACGCGAATAGTGGCTGCCATTGCAAAAATAATGTGTTTTTCCACCCATTGCCATGAAAGGGCAACTACTATTCACTTTTATTTTAATTTTATTTTTTTACATGGAATTAATTTTAGTTGTATGTATGAAATTAATAATAATAAAATTGATAGGTATGTATTAAAAAATATTTCTGATTTTTTTTGGATTTTTTCAGAGTTTTTAAATATTTTTTTACGTCGCTGACGTCAGCAAAAATATCGCTGACGTCAGCTCCATAGCCACCAAGAGGGAGTCTTTGGTAATGTAGTGAACTAAAAATACGAATGGAAGATGGGGGTGAACAAGCCACCCGCACAAAATGCGCTCCCATAATCTAGCTAAATCGCGCATATTGCACTTTAAAGGCATCCTCATACCCGAACGCGCCGCCAAGTCCAAAGAAGGAGCTGCTATTAGTACTCCTTTTTTATTTTATTTTTAAGGACATTTCCTATTGAGAGGGGCGATAGTATACTAAACTCACATACACTACATAGATACTAGGACTCAAACCCAAAACCTTGCATGAGGGAGTTAATACTCCAAACCACTACATTAGTGAATCATTTGCATTGCTATTAGCACTCTAAAAAAGTAATTGCAATTTCTTCTGCTTCTTTTAACAATTAATTATGTATATAGAAATGTTAATTAAATTTTACACTCGTCAAGGAAGTGCACATTGTCATCATACCTTCATTCCTTCGACGTGTAATTCTCAACAATAAAAGGAGTCAGGAGAGTAAAATTCTACAAGATGGGGGTTAGAATAGTGACCATTAATTACATAGTAATGTTCATTTTGCTTACATATATGTAGACTACTTGTGTTTTGATTTCGATAACATGCTCTTTATCATACCTTTAAAAAGATGAACATCATGTTTAATCTTAAGCAAGCCTCTTTGTTGAAACCCAAATTCATGGGCTGACCTTGTGAGCAGTGCAACAATTCTTGGATGGCTGAGGAGCTTGATGGGTATCCATAGCTTCTCCATGTCTCCCACTTCTTTCCCCACCAGAATTGGGACATAACCTTTTCTAACCCTGTCTCTCTCCACTGTCTCACTGCAGCTTAAGCTCACATAGGCTGATGAGCAGCAGCAGCTTCCCATTTTAATTATTTCCAACCCTTCTTTGAGTCCTGAGTTTTTTGTGTTGCACATGGTTTTTATATAGCATGAAAAATATTAAAATAAAAGTAGAATAATAATCCGAAATTTGACAAATTTTGATGAATTGGTCAAACTCCTCCTACATCTGTTGTTGATGAGGGAGAGAGGAGGGAGGAGATTCAAATTTTTATAATGCAGGATTGTTTGAAAAAATTAGTTTAAATTATGTATTAGCTATTTGGTCAATCCAACTAAACCATTTTATAAAAATTTCATACTGCGAAGGCATGGATAGTCCATTCTTTGATGGGGATGTGGTTGGATTATAATTAATCTGGCGGTTTTCTGTTGATGTTTCATGCTTGCCTGGAAATTCAACCAACATTACTAATTGATTGAAGTATTTAGAGCACTGCTCAAGCAGGAAATAGTCTTTGTGTATATTTTTCTAGAAACCCAGTTGTTTATTGCTAAACAAAGAGGAAGTTATGCAAAAGGATTACTTGCGTATCAAAATGTCTATGTTAGAACGGTTCTTCTCATCCCTTGGTCATTTTAAAACACTCTTGGGCCCATGATTTATACAATATGGTAAGATCTAGGAGCTGGTGTTTGATAGAAGAGCATGGAGCTTGAAGCTTCTCTATCATTTATCGAGTTTCTGCAATTTCATGACACTCATAAATAAGTTGATGAGCAAAGATATATGGTTCCTTAATCTTTTCCTCTTTTTTTTTTTTTTTTTTTTTTTTTTGGAATTAGCTACAGACAAAGATCATCTTGTCAACTTGAGCATCATCTCTGATGAAAGAAAGGGCGAAAGTGCTGCAACAATGTTGAATCTAACCACCACATGTGACTCATATAAGTCATAGTTTTGAGGCCCCAGCAATTAAACCAAATTGTTCAGGGCATCAGAGCAACCGTGTCCTTCAAGGGGCAAGATCAGCATTCCTCATAAATAGGCACCAACCAGAGCAGTTTCTCTGTTAGAAAGCTTTTAATGTGTCTTTAATTCCTCTTAATCATGGGTCACATCCAGCAGCTCAATCTTCATTCTCCCAATAATATGCAAGATAAACTTCTCAAAGAAACAATATGCAAGATAAAAGTTTTGTTGATAGACCTCTTTGCTTTGCATACGTAGGTTAGGCCAGTTGGCCTGAGCAGTGAGCTCGCCCTCCTTGCACCCAACTTCGAATTTCCCTCCTTGTAAATTAGATTAATATAGAGTAATTTAGACTATCACTTGTATTCAAAAGATAGAGTACTGTTTCTTCTCAAACTCATAACTATGTTTCCCACATCCACTGCGGATCCACGTTTGGGCAAGGGGGTAAAGTGACCCCTGCAAACCAGAAACCTCGGCATGGGGAGAAGAATTGTGAGCCCTAGAAAGAGACAGGAGAGCCTGAGACAAAGGGAGAGGAAGAAGAATGAAAAAAAAAAATAGAAAAAGAGAGAGATAGAGGGAGTGATGAAGACGGGGATGTTTTGTCTGACTTTGACATATGCTTTTGGCATGTCAGATGATTTTTTTTTTCTACCTTGGAAGTACATAAACTTTATATAAATTAGTTATATGGAATTAAAACAACCAACGTTTGTAATTCAATGGTTCAAGGGTTTGCTTACAACAAAGAGGTAAGGGGTTCGAACCCCTTTGGAGTAAAAGTCCTATTCTACTTTTCATTAATTAATAATGATTGTTGTATGTGCAAAGTTTTCTTGATTGGTTATATTCTTGAGTTTTTATTTTGGTTAGTTTGAATACATTTTGTATGCTTTAATTAAGTAATAAAGATTGTTGTTTTTTGGTTAATTGGTTGAGTTTTTGTGCTAGTTTTTGGTTTTGTGTTAATTTTCTTAAATGTTTTCGTTAAGTAATTATTGGGGTTTTTACATAAGTTTCTTCCTCAATACACTACATTAATTGTTGATTGTAGGGTGATAAGTTTAATGTTGCTTACTCTAGGTGTTTAATCTTTGTAGATTGGTTAATAATAATACGGTGCATTGTAGATTTGTCTAAAAAAATTTGTGAGCTTTTGTACTTTGACCCCCGAAGAGAAAATTCCTAGATCTGCCACTGCCCACATCTGAAGTTGTAATCCACAACTATGTCTTCTCCCACATCATTTGTGTCCCTAAATTTTTGAAGTTTTGAGTTTTACATTGTGTTTGACAGAAAAGGTACCTTACTTGGTGCACAGCTAGATCAGGCTTGCAGGAAATTTTTTTGTTTTACCTTTTTATTTTTTGGTAACAAGGACTGCAGGAAGATTTTTCTGAGGAAATGGAATGGAGAATTGAATGCAGATTGCAGTATTGCAATAATCTGACAAACTCCATCTGCTACATTTATGGCATTACTAACAATCACACAAGAAACTGAACTGATTGACAAATTTCCCATGTGTTTTTCTTTTATGGTGCCAATAAAAGCTTGCCTCTTGTTGATTTTTTAATGATTTCATTCACTATTTACTCCTTCCTTTTCATCAAAATGATATGATTGCAGAAATCCAGGCATTCACTGAATTTACTGCAGCACTGTGTTTAACCCCATTTTGGTTAAGCTTCTACCCCATAATATGCTGTTACATGCTGAGCTTCCTACTGCCATTAAAAGCAGAACCCCCACCAAAATTTCTCAATTATATATCCACATTTTCCATTATTGCATTAAATGAATCTTAAACTAATATTTAGATTCCTTCTCCCACCAATCTATCATTTCCATCTCCAGTTGTGAGCTTGCTAAAAGCCTATACCAGACACAAAACAATATGGCAAACTTGTACATTCATTGGCTTCTCTTTGTTCAAACACTAATCCTAGTTGCCAAATGCAGAGCTAAAGTTCCAGCAGTCATAGTGTTTGGAGATTCTTCTGTTGACTCAGGTAACAACAACTTCATTCCAACAATTGCTAGGAGCAACTTTCAGCCTTATGGTCAAGATTTTCCGGGAGGCCAACCCACGGGGCGGTTCTGCAACGGCCGAATTCCTCCTGACCTCATCTCTGATGGTCTAGGCCTTAAGCCAACCATACCTGCCTACTTGGATCCAATGTATAACATAGCAGATTTTGCTACTGGTGTTTGCTTTGCTTCGGCAGGAACCGGCTTTGATAATACAACTTCTGATGTTGCTGTAAGTAACCAATCTACTTGTATTTTCTAAAGTCTACACAAACAATTAAACATGTTGAAGCTATATATATATATCTCATCAAATTCTTTATACTAACCATATGCTACAAAAATGTTTACAATTATATCCTTATATCAGCGTGTGATTCCACTGTGGAATGAAGTAGAATACTACAAGGAATACCAGAAGAAATTAAAAGCCTATCTTGGAAATAAGAAGGCAAAAAAATTACTAAGTGAGGCTTTATATTTGATTAGCATAGGAACAAATGACTTCCTTGAAAACTACTACACATTCCCGGACCGACAATCCCAGTTCACCGTGAAGCAGTACGAGAACTTCCTGATCAATCTTGCAGCAGATTTTGTGAAGAAACTATATGCTCTTGGGGCTCGGAGGATGTCCCTAGCAGGGCTTCCTCCAATGGGGTGTTTGCCATTGGAAAGGACCACAAATATCATGGGACTGCATGCATGTGTGGAGGAACGCAACAATGTGGCTTTGGAGTTTAATGGGAAGTTGAAAAGGATGGTGGCAAAGCTGAACAAGCAGCTTCCAGGGCTTGATGCGGTATATGGAGATGTATATTACATTTTCTTGCAAATCATAACAAGGCCTTCTGTTTTTGGTAATTTTCTTGCAAATCATAACAAGGTCTTCTGTATATACCATACCATATAGTATTCTTAAAACGTCGTAATTTTTTCGTTCTAGGTTGTTTTCACTGATTTGAATTTGTTTTCTCTATGTTTTTCCTTGTTCTTTAAGCTTGTCCAGTGAACATTTTCGGTTTTTTATGACAGGATTGGAGGAAGCAAGAGTGGGATGCTGTGGCACGGGGAGATTTGAGATGAGTTTCCTATGTAATCCATATAATCCCTTTACATGCCAAGACGCAAATAAGTATGTATTTTGGGATGCCTTCCATCCTTCAGAGAAAACCAATCAAATCATCTCAGATAATGCACTAAAAACTTATTTAGCAAAGTTTATTTGATGTTGTTGTAAAGTGTAATGTAAAACATTGAAGAAAAAACAGCGGGATCTCCCATGTTAGTGAAATGAAATTTCCAAGACCAGAAAACATCACAGGTTGAAGGAGGTTCCCTTCATCTCTCTATTTCTTAGTCATCCACACTTGGGAACTCAGAGGATGTTACATAGGTTGGGAAGATCTTGCCACTTTCCGAATTATCTGGAGTGAACGATGAAAAGAATTGAATATACGACGAACAGAAATAAAGCTATTGCAGACTCAAACCAAAACATTTACTAAAAAGAAGCAAAAATAATCAGCCCCGGCTCCACATCCCAGCCTTGGGTTTCAATCCTTCCATGCGATTTGTTACCCATCTCTGTACCAATCTGATTTCCACGAGTTAAGACTAATTGGTTAACGTTGCCCTGTTGCAGCTTCGTTACAGCAGCGAAGGCTGTACCTGGAAAATTGAGGCTCATATTTACATCTGTGATGTAGAAGGTACAGAATCTTCCTTACCCCTGACTTCTTGTCTTCTCCTCTGTGAATTCTGCTGATGCTCCGACCCCATCCCGCGACCCCCTCCTGATACTTCACATATGATCCAAACCACTCATACATCCAAAGCTCCTTCCTGCCGGTCTCACCATAACTTAAAACTTCCACAATGCATTTCTTCACTAAAGGCAAACTGCAATCTTCCATTAGTTAACAAGAAGGATCAACAGTAGTTACCATCATCTATCTGGATTTAGCTAATTCCTTTTTGCAATTATTTGAAACCAAACTTACCCAGCTTTTACAAGATCCAACAAACAAAGAATATCAAGAACAAAAGACGTTACCATTTCGAACTCTATTCATCCTTGAAGTTGCTTATTACAAACATGTCCAGAGTGCAACAAGTTGGTGATGGATTACACATGACAAATATAATTAGAACTAACATTGAAGTCATTGTGCATAGATCAATAGGCACCAACAGTGACAACCATACAGCTTGTTATACACAATATGACACTCGCTTACCAGCCCTAAAACGAGTACAAGGAACGAACCCGGCTTCAGCAACTACCTTATTTCACAGTATCATGAACCAAGGCGAATCAAGCAGCTGCAGGCTACGCAATTTGCCTGGCTTCAAGCGTCTTTTCGTATTCCTCGATGGATTTGAAGAGCTCGGAGAAGTTACCCTTCCCAAACCCACCACATCCACCCTTCTGGTGAACCTTCCCTTCCTCATCCTTAAGCATGCACCCTAGTCTCTGAATGATCTCTATGAATATGGTTGGCCTGCCCATTTTAATACAAGAACCAATCAACCCAATGTCATAAGATGAAGCAGGAAATTCTTTGAAATTCATTTTTCAAAAGACCCAATTGCCTAATAATCAAAAGACACAAAATTCGCAACTTGAACAAAGAAAGAGCAGAGCAACCGTGATCAATTACCTATCTCCAACAGGCTTAGTGAAAATCTGAAGCAGAGTGCCCTGGTCGTCCCTGTCCACCAAAATCCCCAACTCCTCACACTCCTTGATCTGATCATCCGTCAACACGTCCCCAGCCCTCTTCTTCAAGTTCCTGTAATATGTCGGCGGCGGCGACGGCATGAACTGGAACCCTCCGATGCCGCTCCGGCTCCTCATCTCCCTCAGCGTCTTGAATATGTCTTCGCTGACCAGAGCCAGGTGCTGACTTCCAGCGCCTTCGTTGTGCTCTAAGTACGTCTGAATTTGACTCTTCCTCTTAGTTCCGTACACCGGCTCGTTCATCGGAAACAGAACCATTTCGTCGTTGTTTGCCAAAACGACGGAGTTTAGTCCGCTCTCGCTCGTCCCGACGTCCTCCGCCGTGAACTCGGCGAACTCGTGAAACCCGGTGAAGCCTTTCACGTATGACACCGCCGCTTTGAGATCCTCCACGTTGCCGACGGCGTGGTCCAGACGGCGGAGCCCGAAGTCGAGAGGAAACGACGACGTCACGGCTTCGAACCCGGGGAGGAACCAGAGGTCCGGGTTTGAGTCGGACACGTGGCTAGAGTTCGAGTAGCTTACGTAGCGTAAAACGACGTCGCCGTAGAGCTCGACCTCGGCGATGGTAACGCGGTTGTCGAGGAGGATAGGCGGGGCGGAGGGTCTGGCGCCATGGGCGACGCTGGTGGTGAAGGCTGAAACGGCGTCGTCGACTTGGATGGCGACTGCGCGGACTCCGAAGCCGTGGCGGGAGGAGAAGGCCCGGGAGGCGGAGTGGTCGAAGGTGGGGATGGAGGCGCTGGAGTTGTTGGGCTGGGTCGGGTCATCGGTCCGGGTCAGGGTGGAGGAGTACGGGGCGGTGAAGAGGAAGTTGAGGTCGCCGGATCGGAGGAGGTAGGAGGCGTGGGTTTGATTACCTGTGGAGAGGTCCGATTTGGCTACCATGGGCATGCCGAGGCCCCAAGAGAATCGGAGGGCGGAGTTGGTGGCGTCGGTGCACCAGAACTCGACGTGGTGGAACCGGTGGACCTTGAACCGGTCGGACCGGGGATTGGACCTGACGAAGTTGGAGAAGCCCACGAGGTTCAATTGGTTGTCGTTTTCCTGGCCCATGGTGCTGCTTGCTGTCGTAGTGGCCGTAGGGGTGGTGCTGGGGAGGGGTGAAGATAAGGTCATATAGCAGTGACTGACAGTGGACTTGGAGGGGAAGTGATGTGGCACGTGGTTTGGGTGGAGTTATCTGATTGTCGTGACACGTGGGTAGATAAGGGTGGTTGTATGGGGTGATGGTGGAATAGACGTGCGAGACTGGCCTTCATCCAGACAGTGATCACTGATCCGTTCTGAGTTCTTATCACTGAGAGGGAGGTTGCTGAGTGACGCAACTTGGGACTTTGGAAGTTCGTAGACGCGAGTTGTGGCGGAGTAAAACCTGTAATAACTGTAAACTCTGGCGGGCAGACTTGATACCTAATTTTTTTTTTGAAAATAAACGATAATATTTTTTTTTTTTTTTTTTTTTTTGATAATTAGCGATACAAGGCATTGGGGAGGGGGCACATTCCCTGGGATTCGAACTGGTGACCAAGGGGGAGGGGGAGGAACCTCACCACTGAGGTAAACCCTCGGTCAACGATAATATATTATTAATGAACAAATAAAAGTATAAGCTTAAACACGTGTACGGATTATACCATGTAGTCATATTTCAGTATTACACAATAATTTCACGCAAGCTAAAAAAACCTGCTTTCCTCGGAGTCTCAGATTTGTTTTCTTCCTTGAGAAAGTTACACGTTCAGTAGGAGGATAAAAGCCATATTGGGTAAATAAATCTATACACAGCTGTGGCCTATACGAAGCATAAATCATTTGATTGTTTTACTCATGATAAATATACAACAACTATTCATTTCCTTCAAAACATGTTGGTGAGAGGATCTTCCTCGTCTTGCGGATTCTCAAGAGCCAGAATGTGTTTCTTAAATGAAGCTGCAGCGTCTTCTCTGTCCTCTAGTCTTCCCAGTTTGTCAAAGACCATCGCCGTTAAATATAACGCTTCGGCCGCCAATTCATGATACTGCGCACCAGAAGGATTTTCAACCGTTAACGAAAACAATGAGATATCAAAGCATTTCTAGGACGCACAAAGCAGACACAAGTACAGGTTTTGTTTATCTTTAGTATTTTATACAGTCCTTGTATCAACGTTGAAGCTCAGAAGTAGATTTACCTCCAGCAATTGAAGCTCATCTGAAGCTTGTCTCAGAGGATCCAGTACAACATCAGAATCTTCAACAACTGGCGAGTAAGATTCACAACAGCAATGCAAAAATAATTAGGACTTCAAATGAAATATGAAACATGTTAAGAGGGAATGGATATATGCATGATAGCTAAAGAAGATGGGGCAAAAATTTGGAGTACGTTGACAAAATTGCTTATGGTTGACTTACCGGAAAAGCTTGGATCAGATAGATAGCATTTTGCTTCTACAATGAAGGCCCGAGCACGGAGCTCCAAACCTCCTTGACCAAGAATCATAGGAAAGGCCCCATGCACAAGGCTCAAGGCCCTTTTTGCATGATTTGATCCGAGTGATAGCCACAACTCGGCTAGTGTGAGTGTGGCTGATGCTTTAAGAAGATCCAAGTTAAATGACTGGCAAAATGAGAGGCTTGCCAATGCATACGGAAGACCTAAAACAGCATTGCCTGATTTCTGACAAAAAGAAATAAAACAACTTTTACCTTTGCAGAATTTATTGAACGTTAAATATACAAATAGAGAAACAGACATATGTAGCAAAGAAGACAGGTTGAGAAAGTGGAAAATATCTCATTTCTTCATCATTGGAGATCCCCTTATACAAATATACAATCTAGAAGATACTAAAATATAAGAAACAACTTATACCAGCACATCAAATTTCCTGGACATATTAATATGGACCATGGTTGCCTCCCCCCAACCCCTTCTCTCTTCTTTTTTCTTTTTCTTTTTCTTTTGGTATGTGCATGGGGCTGGCGTGTTCAGCCATAAGTAAGAACTTTCTTCCACAATTTATAAAAGGCTGAACTTTGGAAAATGATTTTCTAGTATGTCTGAACCTACAACCACATTGTACATAAAATGTAAATTGTACCTTGTGGATTTCAGCTAGCAATAGAAGAACACTGGCATTTTCAACTTGCATATTGAATTTGTAACACATGCAAAAGAGTGAGTGTGCTACAGCTGCTGCCTGCAATGAAATATGTCAAAATAGCTAAGGAAAAAGCATGCCACACAATTGGAAGATGGAGTCTAGTCACAGGGTAGGAAGTTCAATGTATTGAAAATATCAAACCTCACTGAACTGATTTGCCGCAAGCAAAGTACGAGCATTTCGAAGGCTTGCTTCCGTCTTCAATTCCATATCAACACCAGTGACAGATGATGCCAGGACTCCAAGCTCATCACATACTTGTTGGGCAAGCTTCAAATGTCCTCTAAATAATATTTGGCAAGGTCATGACAGAAAAGGTACTGTATATGAATCAAGATATTCAAGAAATATTGTACCTGATAAACTTACCTATGTAGAGCACGGTCATGGAGGAGCTGAAGTTTTAGTAACAAGATTCGTGATTTTGAGACAGATAAAAACTTCTCTGCAGCTATTTTAAGAGCAGCAAAAGCCTCTAAACAAAGAGAAAAAAATATACAAGTCATCAAGGATGAACAGCATTCGTGCATGTGTTTATGTGCGTGAGAGAGAGAGAGAGAGAGAGAGAGAGAGAGTACTCCTACCATAAAAGAAAATGGCAACATCTAGAAAAAATATCATTCTTTTTATTTACAACAGTTCTTTAAATACTAAACTCAATATAGTGCTTATACCAAAGAAAAAGTAAAGGGAATACAGGTCTTACACATAAATGAGACATTTATTTACAATATGACATACAGAAAAAGACTTTTAAGTCCAATAGCAAGGACCACAAATTATAAAATGGTTCCTTTTCTCCACACAAACAAAACACCCCTACCTAAACTGATTGATTCAAAATGTTAACAAGAATACCAAAGAGTTTTATCTGCAGGAGCAAAATGGCTGCTTGGAGAATCAAGAGCAACACCAAACATTTTCCAGGGTGTTAATCTTTTGCCTGATTTTGTCTAAAAGTATAAACCCGACTATGTAAAATACATTTTTTCCAGGAACCAAAAGATTTTATTAAAAAGAAAGGGGAAATAAGATGGATAAGAGGTCCATCAGTGGATGCCTTTTTTTTTTTTTTGGCATTATATTTTATATAGTTCCCCAAATGCTATTGTGTGCAAGCGTGAAACTCTATGTGATGTTATAGGTGCATCACTCTTTTTATGATAGTTGAAGATATGGGGCACTATTTGACATATAATTTAAATAACACATAAAGCAGGTCAGTCAAGTGGACCATGACTATGAATTATATGTAACATACAATTTTAAGTAAAGAACATGTGATTAACTGAACACTATCAAAATCACTAAATTTTAAATAAAGACTACTGGAAAGGTACTCAAGTATTTCATCTAACCTTTGTATCCTTTAAAAACTGCTACATGTTGGATAAGCTTCAAATATGCTAATGCTGTGTCAGATGAACTGAAGACATCCAAGAAGTAGTCAGGTTCAAGTTATATAACGTTTAAATGGAAAGAAGGTTATAGGAAAGGAATAGAAACACATTGTGTTTCAAGTTATAGGAAAGGAATAGAAACACGATGTGCAAATCTTGTGATACTTTCAGCTAGAAATTACCTTGAAACATCAGGAAAACAAGTTGCATGAACAAGTGCATTAAATCTAGCAAGAGAGGAACTGATGACATGCCAAAAAAAAGGTATTAAAACAAGCAAGACATCATAGTCCTAGAAAGTAGTATGAAATTAAAGTAAATAAAACTAGTCTTTAGAATGAAATCAAGAATTCTAGAATACTGAAAAGATAAATCTATTCATGTCATAGCTACTTTTTTCTCAGCAAGGAATCTATACAACACTTATTATTTATGTTAAACATTGGTGGTTACCACTATTCTTTGAAAGCTTAAGCTACTAGGATGTTGAATAAAAATTATCTTATTCTCTAAGACTCTCCCTCACTTGTGGACCCCCACCCCAAAAGCACAAGAGAGCCCAACATATGAAATTCCATATAATAATTCCAAGGATTTGAATTCAGGGTCTCTTTTGGTATCATGTTAAATTTTGTTTGTTTACGACTATTCCTAAAACCTTAAGTTGTTAGGAAGTGTCATAACTGTTATTTAATACTCTCAAAAAATTTGCAATTTGCATTTTGATTAGAAAAGAAATAAAAATAAAAGAATGAAAGGAGCATCACACTCAATCAACTTCACAATCTCAGATGACAAGGTAACTCGAAATGTAGTCACTATAAGACTTGAAATACACTATCCCAATAGGATATAGCGATACAGTCAACTGTAGAAGTTAACTCAGCATTAGAACAGAAAAGAAACAAAAGTAAACTAACACAGGTCTTTACTAAAGATCACCTGCCATATATTTCCCACGCAGTGGCACGAAGTAAGTATGAAGAGCCTACTAATTGCAACACAGATGCAGGGACAGAACTTGGTTGTGCAAAGAACTGGAAAGCATTATTGCTTCCTGATCCACTTTCCTGTGACAAGACTTGTGAATCCATTGGCTTCTGTAAATTCTTAAGCCATGCAGTACTAAAAGCACCATCAGTTGCCATTGAAGAAGTTTCAGACCCAAACTCACTAATCAATTGAGAACTCAATCTAAGTTCCTGCAAGAATTATATGTAATAGAGGGGGAGAGGGGAGCAATGTTAGGAAATTGAACAATTTGACATGTTCGATAATCGAAGACCATTGGAATATCTTCAAAGAGTCCACATTACCTTGCAAACATTAATTGGACTTGTTCTAAGCTTCACTGAAGCCTTGGGACCAAATGAAACTAGAGGCCTTTGCACATGCTGCAAATGATGATACAAAATTACAATTTGCTTACTTTATTTAATGAAAAGATGAAATTTTATTTCACAAGAAACTGTACTGCAACAAGGATAAGCAATCCACCATAAATATATAAGAGAAAACAATAATTCATGCTACATCTAGTTTAGCAAACCAAAATATATTCATGACACTACAGACTTTCATAAAAATACATTGCAATGCCGTGCTCACCGTTAAATCAAATTTAGCCATCGCAAGATGATTGGACGCCACTAACCGCTTTAACTTCAAATTTTCTGCTCTCTTCAGAGACCCCCTTAAGAGAACAAATAGTTGTTGCTGGACAGACAGTGAAATGCCTATTCTGGTCAAAGGTGAATATGACGAGCCCAGTATTCCAGTTGTACTAGATATACCAGTTTCGGACAACAAATTGCAGATAGCCGCTAAGGTGTAAGCAAGACATGTGTCATTACTTTGCTGCACAAGTTGAAAATCATGAGGCCCTAGTAGACAGCATATCCGTGAAGGAAGAATAATATCAGGATGCTTTTTTAACTGAGATGCACGTAGATCATCCAAAAGGCTATAGAAAACCAAAGTCAGACACGCATGATGACAAACATTTGATTTAAGATAAGAATGAATACATAAGCTAAGAAAATTACCAGTTGAGAAAAATGTACTGCTTCAGTCAAAACCTGAAGATTGTAACAAGCAGAAAAATGATTAAACACAGGGAAATATAATGACAGAATGCTTCATACTAAAGGAAAGTGGGAAAATGTGTTCTTTAGAGGAAGTGGTAAGCTCCCACCTCGTGCTCACCTCCAAAGCTTGTTTCGGGTGCCCAAAATGGAAATGCATCATTCCCAAACAAAGCAAGGCAATTTCATATCTTCCAAAGGTATTGCAACCAGATGCAGGAGGAACAAAATCAAATCCTTCAATCCCTGCACTTTTGTGCCAATGTTTACTGGATTAGTTCATTTGTTTTTAATACATTTAAAAGAGACCAAATGGTGGACATAAATGGTGACCAACTAACATAAAGTTGCAGCTTGAAAGCCATCATTTAAAGGCTTAACCTAAGCCCACGAATAATATCAAACTTAACTTTCATTGAGACAAGCAAGACTAGGAGCATGCCATTGGACATGCATGAAAAGCCATGAAGAAAAGTGATAGATCCAGTCATAACAACTATCTCCTTTAATAGGAACATCACCAAGAACAGCAATGGCTCACCATTTCCAATTTACGTTCAATGTATTAGGTTACCAAATGAAAGAAACATCCGCAACAGCACTTGATCAAGTAATTATTAAACTAGATACAGAGCTAAGTTCTGACATACCTGTAATCAAAATAGCGGTGAACATTCTCCAAAGCAGCAATACAATCATCATGATACAAACCATTCAAGTAACGCAAGAAGTGAACCTGCATCAAAATTCAGCAAAAATGACAAAAGAAACATACTCTAAGTGCAAGTACAACACAAATTACCAAACAGGAAAAAAATTCATGTGAGTTACTAACACGATGTAGCTCAGGTGCCAGTTTTTGAAGCTGCCTTAGCATAAGTTCAAAATCATTTAAAGAGAAAGAGCTCCCCTGCCTTCCAAACGAATATTAGTTAAGATTCACTACAACCTAATGAACATATAACAAATAGGAAAACCAAAAGTTTCACAGATATATGCATCACTTACTTTTCCAGTGCATCAGCTTGCTCCTGTAGAAATCCTTGTATCTGCCAGTTAGTTCGCAGGAATATGCCACCACTAGGATCAAGATCTCTTAATGTATTGCTTGTAGATTGTGCATAATGACAAGCTTCTCTAAGTTTGCCACCATGTTTGAATTCTGGGTCACCAGGGACCTCAATATCTGCATGTTTAGTTTATATTATGCATGATTATGATTGACATCGCATTGAAATTTAAAAACACAATATCTTAGAGCAAACCCATCAATTAAGGAATACAAAAACAGTGAGCATAACAAATGAAATTCTTTGTCTTTATCCCTGCACGCCACGTTTTGTTTCAAAACCACGGATTTTTGGACGTTTGAATCAGATAGAGTAAAAGAAATAATTGATATAAATATAATGATCATAATGTTGCCTGAATTTAAAGTGCTCCAGATGGCTTTCGAACTTATTTGTCTACTCCAGAATGCCAGTTACAATGAAATCAAGATTGCGTTAGATTTTAGTAAGGAATGTTGACTGATCTGGAGTTTAAGTAATACTATTGACAAACTTCACAAGTTTCAATGAGATATCAAGTGGCTTCAACTATTCATAACTCTAGCCCATATCAGGAGAGTCCTACTAGATTTAGAAATAACTTTAGGCAGTAGGTTTTGAAGACCATTGTTGTCAAGCACAAAGACCTCTATGATGTCATAGCATCTCTACATGCTTCACGAGAATGATGCTTTGTATACCTTCAACCAATCCAACAAGTGCTTGGGGAGCATGAAGATGAAAAGAAACTCGTCCACCAGCTCTTTCCCTTGCTTCGATTTCTTCAGTGACTTTCTCGAAAACAAGATTCTCCAGTTCCATGTTTTCATATTCCGGAGGTGTTTCTAAATCATTACTAGAATCATCTAAGTGAGGTGCCTCATACGGAGGGCAACTTGAGATAGCATCTTTACAGTACATCCTTATACTTGTCAAAAGATGGCACGCACCCTGCATTAATATTAAAATTATATGAAACAGTAGTTCCCTGTAAAAGCTTTAATTACTATAAAAACTAACAAGAACAAACACAACACAACACTCATTTCCCCATGGAATATAGATAGAATTGAAAAACAAATAGAATGGAGTTTTAGAAATTTTTTTAAAAACTAACAATACCTCAAAGGATAAAAGATTAAACGCAAGTATGCAACGACGGAGAAACATCCCCAGGTGGCTATTTGGATCCAAAATAACTTGGTCATCTTCCAGAACACCTGCTTCGGGGCCGCCAAGGATTCCTAAAGCAAAATATCGAAACGAAATGAGTACCAGCAGCAAGCAAGTACAACACAAAATTAGCAGCAACAAAAAAAGGGTAATTAAGATGAACTCACCTCGCATATCACTAAAGAAGTTAAACAAATCATCCGGCGAAGACAGAGCCAATAGCTTACTGGTTAAATGGTCAGTTAACCAATAGTTCAATAAGCCCCCAATTCCCCTCAATTGATGTATAAGTTCATCCAATTTGGGCTCAAAAATATCATCATAAGACTGCCAAAATCAAATAGCAACTAAATTACATGGGTGTCCAAAGATTGAAGCTTTAATTAGGGAGAAGAGGGCAAACTTGAAAGTACCTTAGTGAGAGACAACAAGAAGAGGCCGAGGCGGTTGTGCTGATTGACGGTGGAGAAAGGAAAGGGGACTGAGATTTGAGCAGGCGGAGCGTAGACCTGAAGCAGTATGCAGATGGAGACTTTGTGCGGCGTCACTGCGAAATCCCCGGCGGTTTCACAATCCCGGCCATTCGAAATGACGCGCCTCTTGCAGTCGCACTCTCACTCTGTCTTCTACTTTTCTGGTTGTAGATTAAAGATCGTAGCCAGAGCTCTTAGCTCAGAGTGGAAGTGACAGTGTTTCTAGGGATTGAGGTTTTGCAGAGGCAGAGGGTTTTGGAGACGAAAATGGGTTTTAAAAAAGAACCGGGAAGTTTTGGTTTTCTTATTCTGCTCTCCTAGGCTCTGTCTAGTAGAGGAAGAGAACCATTTTTATCTGTTTATTGATTTCATTTTACGGCGTTGAAATAAAACGAATTTAACAAAAGGCAAAAAATCACTTTTAAATCACTCTTGTGGTTTACCATTTTTATCCCTAAGGTAATATGGTTTTTTTGTTATTGTCAAGGTAACTCTATTCATTCATCTATTCATCTATTCATCTATTCATCTATTCATCTATTCATCTATTCATCTATTCATTAAGAGTGGGAATCATTACAATGTGTGGAAAGCCCAAACCAAAAGAATCACAACAGCAACAAATAAAGCAGACCCAACAAAAAGATACAAATCCAAATAAACAACAAAAGCCCATGAAACATGAAACAAAAAAATCCTAGATCTAGAACACAGGAGTAGACGCACCACCTAGCAAGCCAACAACAACACCAGAGCAGATCCATCCACCACCACCAATGTAATATCTCGTTCCTAAATTATTATTAAATTATTAAATTATTCAAGTAAAAGACAATTTCACCCTGAGAGTATTTTAATGGGCTTTAAAAATTGACTTTTTGTTTGGGAAAGAATTTGGGGAATTCAAACGCACTATTGCGTCAGACTCGTCGATACGAGTTCATGGATATGTTCTTGCTCGATTAGAGTTGTAACGAGAGAAAAAAATTTTTAAAATGGAAGTAGGAAAAAAATTCCAACGCTACAGTGCCAGTGCTACAGTACTGGGCAGCTCTTTATTTCCTCTCCCTTCACACAAAACAGCCCCCTTTTGTTACTATTCATCCGCTTGGTTTTTGGGCCACCACCGCCATGTCCGGCCACCAAATTCGTGCGGGACTGGTATCAAAACGTCAAGCTCGACTTCCTCTCTCCATCCCACTCTTCCACCACTGCAGCTGCCGTCATGATCGCTGGCAAAACGCAAAAAACAGGCCGGTTGTTACCCAAACTTTTCGGCATCGTTTCAGACGATTGCCGCCACCATTTTGATCCATCCAGGTATGCTTTCTTTCTTATCCTTTCAATGTAATTTAACTGATGGTTGATTTGGTTAGGATCGATTCTGAAGTTTTGAAACCTAAAATTTGGCGAATTTCTGGTTGAAATTCCGGCCACTTGCCGGCAAAATTGAGGGTTGTTGTAGTTGAAGAAAGTGATCCCCTCATCGAGTTGAACTTGTAGGTGAAGCCATGACCGGTGATTTGGAGTTTTTCGGTCACCGAAATTACTCTAGACACCCACGACGCTGCCAGTGCGTGTGGCGGCACGTGGGCCCATTTATGGCAGCCCAATTCCATTCCTAAAATATCTCCAAGTTGTCTCGAGCGTGACGGTATGCTCATATTTGGAATTGGATATCGTATGATAGTTGAACGGATTTTTGCCTAATATGCGATATCCGGGTGCGATATGTTCGGACCGTTGGATCGGTTCCAATTTCAAATATGTTGTTACATGAACCTCTAGTATCGTGTAGGAATTCTTGGATTGAAGATCGAAGCCCCGGATGCTCTGGATCATTGACTTAAAGTTTAGTTTAACGAAATCGCGATCGTACGATCGAGAGAAATCCGACCGTTTGATCGAGATCAAACCTTTGAGACGCGATTAGTTGACTTTGTTGGATCTTTAGTAACATTCGGATTGGAGTTTAAGGTCGTGGGCCCCGGGGGCCCGGTTGACCAAAATGGGAAGTTTGACCTCTCAGTTGACCGTGAGTCTTCCGAGGTCGTTTCATCTTTCGGAAAATACGAGAATGGCCCTAAGACTTGTGAATGTTTTTGTATTGTGTTTAATACTAAGACTTTATTATTGTTTATTTGTGATTATTAAATTTTAGTGGGTGTCGGTTATACGTTTCTACTCAAAAATATGTTTAATGGGTTGGAATTAAGGAAATGTTGATTATATGTTGATTTGTATATATGTTAAATGATTTGTAATTGAATGGATTGCCTCAGATTATAATGTTGCCTTCGGAACAGTTTATCACTAATGATAACGCACCACGAGTCTCGGGGATGCCCGAACCGTGTGGTGAGAGGATTACGTTTCGGGCTGACTTCGCGTCCCCCGATTCTGCTAGGAGGAATTGATGGATTTGTGTTTCGGGCTGACTTTGTGTCCCCCGATTTTGCTAGGATTGCATTTTGGGTTGATCATCTGATTCTGTTAGGATTTGCATTTCGGGCTGACTTTATGTCCCCCAATTTTGCTAGGGGAATTGACGGATTATTTGTGTTCTCAGGTTGAGTATATCTCCTTGAGTCCTGCTAGGTGGAATGGATATATTCGTACAATCAACAGGATATTGTTCGCCACCCTGCTCAATTTTTCTGCACAGGGTTGGCCAGGATCCCTAGCCACCTGCCCGATTTATCTACATAGGTGGTTAGCCAATTTTCCCCCTCCCTTGTTGCCTTCGATTTTAATATATATACCCCTCGGTGGGTGACAGCAGAATATGCACTATGCAGATTCGTTGCAGGTATGGTTTCAGGAAAATGTTTGGTTTTTGTTTAAATATAACTTTGCAAATTCAAAGAACATAATTGTCAATTACAACTCAAGTTCGATTCAGTACTATAATATTTTTATTGTGATTCTTTTAATTTGAAAAGAACTACGTGTGGCTTGATCCCTCACGGAGGGTATGTAGGCAGCCTAGGAAAACCTAGGTGCAGCCACGGAAAAGAAATTATTTTGAGAATTTGGTATAGTTATGGGTTTTGTTATACTTTTACTGTTTTTGGTGAATTCAATTTAAATATGTGGATGGGCCGAAGCCCGACTTAAAACTGAGTATGTTGTTTGTTGAGGCCTCGTACAATTCAGATTATTTTGTCTTATTCATGCTGAAGTTGGGATAGTAAAAATTGTGTTATTACAAGTGAAATAAAATGGGAAATGTTCATTTTTTAGGGGAGACTCTGCCGGTTTTTCGACAGAAGTCAAACCCTAAAAGAAGTTTTGAGTTTTATTTTAGATGGTATTTTAGTCATTTGTGCCCAACACTTACTAGGTGTTGGACACGCACGGGATCCGACACGAATGTCAAAGTGAAATTTGCGTAGGGTCCTATCAACCAAGGTGGAGTGACCGATACCTAGGGGTATCAAAGATTCGAACAGAAGATGGTGGTGAGCAAGCCACCCATGCGGAAGCACTCCCACAATCCAAGAGTCAAGTGCAGTATGCACTGTAATTGCCTCATCATACCACTACACATTACCAAGGAAGAACAACTGGAGTGGCGGACGTGGAACCGAGGAGCAAAGGGTAGTGGTTGAGAACTAGAAACCATACGGAATCATTGACTGTTACACCCTGAAAAAAATTCTAGAATATTTTTTCGCACACAGTATTGTCATTATGTTTAAGATTAACATATTTCCAAAATTGTGAAGTTAGAATTTTGGTGTTTTGACTTCATAGAAAAATATTAGACGTCATTACGAGCTAGTGGTATTTTTCGGATAATTTTTCGGAACTCGGAAGTATTTTTAGTGAATTTTTGAAATTGAAAAATAGGAAATTAAAATTGGAATTTCCACATGGAATTTTGTGATTAGTTGGAACTTGTCACCTTGCCACATGTCAACATATGATTGGTTGGAAGACTTAGAAGACTTGAAAAACTAGGGTGTATAGCGTTATACCGTATGCACGTTTAATCTAAGTCATTGATCTTATAATAGATCAGATCTGGGCCATAGATCAAATCAAAGACTTTTGACTTGATCTTAGCCTTTAGTTTGGTTGTTGGGAATACATTTGGACCATTCATCTTGGAGCTATCATGTACCTTCCTACACATGATCCAAAACTCATCTTTTAATCTAGAACTTTGAATTAAATATTCGAATCGATCCGAGCCATCGAGGAATTATATAAATACCCCCTCCCAATTCTCTCATTTCCGTCACACCAAAAATCAAAATTCTCGCTTCCTCCCACCCTTGCTCTCTTTCTCAACCATTAGAGTTACTATTCCGATATTCTTCGAAGTAACTATTTACTCCAGATACTATCCACCCAAAATACTATTTACCCATATACTATCCACCCAAAACACTATTCACCATAAATATATTATTCACTTCCCATACGTAGTATAAGTCGTTACTATTCATCCCGGGGAAGTCACTATTCATCAGTACTATTCATCCACATTTACTATTCACTTCCCGAAGGTAGCAAACATCGTTATCTATCATTTTCGAAAAGTTACTATTCATTGACGTATTTTACTATTCATTGCCGTATTCAACTATTGCTCGCCGAGGTAATCTCCACTTCATATTATGCTGTTGTACTGCCCAATTTAAAATTGTCAAATACTCAATTCGTATTATTTTATAATTGGGTAATTTTCAAGTTATTCCTAAAATACACTTCATATGCCGTTACTTTATCCATTTGAAATCTAATCCTTTCTTAAAATTCTTGAACTAAATTATACGTATTCCTCTTGTCCATGTGTACGAACAACAAAGTACTATTTAGACTTTAATTTTATCATACCGTGATTTTACCGTTCTCGGACCAGAGATGGAAATGATTAAGTTGTAATTTGGATTAAGTTTAAGGACCAAAGTGCAATCAAGGATTTTTCGTAATATTTTTTGAATGTTGGATTATGATTCAGTTGCTCAACAATGGCCAGTTTGAGTTCGCAGGTGCATAAGGCAAGTCAGGCTTAAGCTTTGGATTCTAGGTAGGGGACCCACTCTTGGACTTGTATTTTGTGTATGTATAAGATAGTAAATATCGATGTGTATGAAAGATACACTGTTTTTGGATGCCATATTGTTTAGTTTTATGAATGCTTAGCTTTGGTTCTCCAAAGTTTTTGGGGTATACGCTGCAGGTATTATCCTCGACGACCTGAGGGTGAAAGGGGCATAGCGACTTCCTTAGGTTTCGATTCTCTAAACCTCCGAAGGGGTTACGCGGACAAACTTTACCAATACCCTACGGGTGAGGTATAGTCGATGAGGTGTAATCGTAGAAATAGACACTCTCGCTACCGTACCAGCTAAGTTAGTTATATTTTTATTTATGGTATGGGTAGTTGGCCTATAAGGATCGGTTGTTAGACAAGCATATTATGGGTACCCGGGAAACGTTTGCAAAAGTTGTGTGAGCATGCCAATTTTTTTGATCCTGTATTTATATGGAAATGGATTGTGTTGCGCATATTATTTTCATTGTTATTCATGAACACTACTATGTTATTTTGTTATCTATTTTCAAATCTGGTCGGAAGCCTCCTACGGGGCAAATGAACATATGTGATGCTCACCCCTACTTTTTCATGTAGATCACAACCCTTGAGATTTACTTGGTGTTGTTTCTGTACCTGTCAACACATTTGGTCCCTGTACCTCTTCATTTCTGACAGGTCGTGATTTCCTTTCCTAAGAGTTTGAGGATGCTTCTTATTCATTTCCTTCCTCTGTATAAATTCTGAATGGTTGGTGTGTATTTAATCTTTGTGATTTGTAAAATAACTTATGAGGTTGTAGGTACCCTTCATTGACCTCTGGGGTTGGTATTTTGACAATAAAATTTGTAAAATGTTTTATTCAGTTTTTCGCTGTTATTTACAACTATGATCCAACTAGTTTTATTAATTAAAAAAGGCTTATTGTATTTTGGGAATCTTGAGAGTATAACCCTCATATCTAAGTGTTATATTTTCGGGATCCTCAAGGTACATGCCGCTATCACGTGTCTTGATGTGTCTCGATTTTGGGACATGACACTGACCATGGGTGGGCGACATCATAATAGAGGGGAGATGAGGAGAGTGTAGATGTAAGAAGTGGAGGGTGAAAAGTGAAGGTGGTTGGGGAAGAAAGGAGAGGGAGAGATGGAAGATCTAGGGTCACAGATTGGGCATAGATTAGGGAAAAACATAAAATAAAATAAAAACTAAAGTAAACCAAATTGGAGGCATGGAGCCCCAGATTTGAGACATAGCTCAGGGGAAAAACACTCATTTAGGGTGGGGAGAAGCCAATGACTCTCAAAATGGAGGAGGAGCTAAGGACTCTCAAGAGAGCTATCGGTATTTCTCTGGGTTGAAATTGAAAGCTGCAATTTCCTCCTTTTTCACAATAAAGACTATAAAAAAAAAATGGAACGATACAGAAAATATTAGCATGGCCTCTGCGCAAGGTAATATGGTTTCAATTTGATCATTTTTGCCGCTATGATTTTCAATTTAAGCAATTCAAAGACTATCCCCCAATTTTTATCAAATTAGATTAACTGTTGTTAGTTGTTGAAGGGCATTTCAGTACAAAAACAAAAGCTGGAAAAAAAAGGGAGGGAGAGAAGACGACATATCAAAAACAAAAGCTAAAACCCAACCACCCATTGAAAACCAGCCACAACCCAATCCAACTCTCCTATTCACATCAAAATTAAAACCAAGCAATCTTGAGTATGAGCCTTTAAATCTTGCCACTATAGGGAATTTGGTTATGGGTGTTAGTAATTCATATACTCGGTATAAGGTACTGCATACCTTGAGGAAGATCTCAAGTATGAAAACTGCTTGCAATTACTAGCCCGTCGAAATACTTCCACGTCATAAGCAAGCCACCAAGTTCCTACACGTTCTTCGTCTCCAAGGTCGTCGGATTGGCTATAAAAGTTACTCCACGAATTCCACGTACCCAAGACCAAAGGCTCTTGGTGAATTTCCTAGAAGATAGTGTTTACGGAGATATGAGGTATCTCTCTACATGGGTGTATATCTCACTACAACTCTTGATATGCACTCACTTGCACTCTACCAACACTTCTTGTCTCACACACCAACGTAGAGAGTATGCACTAATGCTTCTCTGCCTCACACAACTCTACCTGCACACACTCCATCTATTTATAAGAGTTGTTTGGCTCATCTCAAGAGAGCACAAAACATATATTAGTGCTAAGGTTGGTATAGTGGCAAACAAGGACTAGTGCCAAAATTGGTGGTGCATTATGTAGTGGCACACTCAATGCCTTTAATCATATTGCGCCATGTAGTGCTAATATAATAATGATTTTATTACATCTCCCACTCACCCACATAAGGTGTGATAACCTCATAATCATCTTTAACCTCTTATGTACACTCGTCTTCTCATACAAGAAATGGGACGTGTAACCTTGCGAAAAAATAATGTATAGCTACTAGAGCACATTTTATTAAGTCATCACCAAACTAATGAAAGTGCATCATTCAGAATCATCTCGTATATACCCCAGACTATTCAGACTACACCGATAACAGCACTCTTAATCCTTCATAAAAGCAGTGCTTCACCCCAAATATGTAATGTACTCATGACATGTCAACAACAAATATGACATAGATGCTAGCCAGCTATGAGTCACAAAAACATGGTGTATTGTCGAACTATCTTCCTTAAGCGCTCATATCAATCCAATTAGACTTAATCGCTTTTCTAGACATGCCCCTTGAGACCTTATTCTTGATCCTAGGAAAAACATGCTAAAGTAGAGACATCAAGCATCCTCTTTGTGACATAGGCTAAAGTCAACTAAGGGTACATTTTTAGGATCTAAATTAATGATCGAAATGGCTCACATAGTGATGAAGTAGAGATTCATTCATCACTTCCATTGTCGGTCACATCTAGCACATACAATATAAAATGTATGCTATGACGCATTCTCATGAAAATGAGCATGTCACTTGTCCAAGAACTGGATATATGTCATACGAATCTTAGTCTAGACATTACACAAATGTCTAACCTGAGTTCTAGTCTCAGTCACCCTCTCGGTGCCTGTCTGGAATCTCACATTCAACTCAATACAGGCTTCATAGATTTTATGGCAATTTTCTATGATCGACCTATTTTCCTTTTACAAGGTCTCATCTTAGCTCCAACTAAGGCGACATATAGAGAAGTGTTTTATTTTTCATAATATGTTGTCTAAGCATTTTAGGACAAAACACAAATGTCTCATCTTGCTCGCTATCTCAGCCCCAAGGTGAATCTACGATCCAGGAGGATCTTATAATAAATAAAATATAACATAATTGATATAAATCAATTATATTATTTAATCACGAATAATTTGTGGCTTAAAGAGAATTGATTTTAAGCCACCACCTTTTCATGGCTTAAGTCGTAGGGAGCCTTCAAACCACATAGCTTTTAATGGTTTAATTTCATTTGCTATTTTAGTTCGAGTTATTTTTAGAAAGAAAAACTTGTATAAATACGTAAGTTTATTGAATGTAATACACAAACGATTTTGTTAAGCAATTCAATAGCTTCTACTGTTTCTCATTCTCTAGTTCTCTCTCATATTAAGGAAATGCTGCTTCCAAAGAGAAGTAGCGAGTCCTCAATTCCAAAAGATTAGGAATTCATAGTTCTATCGACTAGAAATTTTGGATCAAGTGGTATCGAGCACCGAGGATCCGAGAGGGTGACGGTGGTTTATGGTCTCAACTACTTAACCAAAGCAAAGCTTTTGGAGAAGAACTTTTAGGTCCTTTGCTCGTACACCAAAAGCCAAGGTCCAAGAGAGACATTATGGTAGGAGAAAACAAGCAGGATACATCTAGTGATGGTGATCGAATCACTAAGCTTGAGCAACAAGTTGAAAACTTGTCAGCGTCAATCCTTAAACTCGTGGAGAGTTTGAAGGCTGGAAAACCTTCACGTCCATCAACTTCATATGAGCCACGATCAAAAGCTCAAGAAAAAGGTTGTTGAGGATAAGCGAAGATGAAGACGACACACAAGCTAATCCAGAGAAAAGGAAGTTGAATCAAGTGACAACAAAATTCTATTGATACTTTAAAAATTGATTTTAAAGGTTGATATCCCTATATATAAAGGAGATGTTGATCTGAAAAGCTTGATAGCTGGATAGATACATTAGAAACTTATTTCACAGTTTATAAGTATTCTAATGTGCAAAGATTAAATTTGGGAGTTTGAAACTTTCAAGCCATGCCCTTACATGGTGGAAGTCCTATCGGAGACGGTATGATGTCTCGAGAATTGACTTGGAAGAACTTCAAGATACTTTTGAGAAAACAATTCTATCCAATTGGCTATGAAGATGAAAGATGGTATAAGTGGCAACATTTCAGACAAAGATTTGGGCAACTTTGTACAGAGTATACAACAGAGTTCCACAACCAAGCTATGGTTTTGGACATCGGCGTCGGCGACTACGATGTTTTCATGAAGTATATCGGAGTCTTGCCGACTACATACGGAAAGAACTAAAATTGTTCACCGTAAATACTATTGAAGAAGCTACTGTGAAGGCCATCGCCATTGAGGCCAAAAAATAAAAAAAGCCCGACAAGAAGGATGACGGATCAAAACACATCCAACAAAAGCGGTAGGAGAAAAGGGGAAGCAGTAAGGAAGGTCGGTCACGGAAGGTCTCTTGTGATCAGCTTTGTCAAACCAGCGGACATATGCCAAAGACAAGTGCTGGATACTCCATCTGAGTTGCGGCCAAGCGAGAAAAACAACCAGGAGAAATGAGCCGGAAAAGCCACCTTAAGCGCACAGTAGAAGAGCTTCGAGTTGAAGCAACTTTGATGTTACACTTACCCTTATGACAAGACGGCTGAATCTGAAGACACGCATGCTGGCAAGTGAAGAGTTATTTCATGTGAATATTCAGGTGAAGCAAAGTGTTGTACAAGCTATCATTGACCAGGAAGTCGAGAAAACCTGATTCGGAGGCTTTAGTAAGAAAAGTGGGATTAGACATCACACAACATCCTAAATAAGCCGTACACAGGATGGATTGAGAAGGATGTTGACTTACAGATCATGAAGCAATGTAACTTCAAATTTGCTATCACCAATCGATATATCGATGAGGTGACATGTGAGGTGGTTCCTTTGGACGTTTGCCAAGTCATATTAAGGCGTCCATATTTATGGGACCGAGATGCTATTCACTATCGGAGGCTTATAGTATCGACTTGTGAAAGATGGGGAAGGAGTTCACATCAACGCTTGCAAGCTTCAATCTACGAGATAGTTTGCTTACAGATAATTTCTTGGACTTGACTAACCAAGCCAAGAGGTTAGTCAATTCATGTGGGAGATTCGTTTTGTTAATGATTCGACCTCAAGATCGAGTTACGGAGTTTGTGACATTGTCTACTTTGTCTTTATCTCCTACGCAATGCTCGGACATAGGAAATTGCGGGAGAAGTTCATGGACTTATTTCAAGATGTGCATGGTTTGCCTCGAGAGTGTGGAGCATGAGATCCGAGTTGGTAGGAGATTCACCTATACCAAACTTGGGTTTGTATCGCACTTCTTTGTGGAATCGGCGAGATTAAGAAGCAAATTCGGAGAACTTCTTGAACAAGGAGTCATCAAACCTATTTGCTCACCATGTGGTTCGCAGTGTTACTTGTGCCTAAGAAAAGACGGAGGCGGCGTATGTGTGTTGATTATAGAGCACTCAACAAAATAACCATCAGAATCGGTATCCATTGCCAAGGATTGATGACCTACTAGATCAACTACATGGTGCACGCTACTTCACTAAGCTTAATCTCAAATCGCTATCACCAAGTCCGCATCCATGAAGAAGATACTTGGAAGACTGCATTCAAAACAAAGCGAGGGGTATCTGAGTGGTTAGTCATGCCATTCGGATTATGCAATGCTCCGGCTACCTTCATGCGATTGATGAATGAGGTACTCCGCCCTTTCATTGACGACTTCGTCATTGTATATTTAGATGACATTCTCATATTTAGTGTCACATGGGAGGACCATCTTCATCATATTGCTCAAGTTTTGGAGGTTCTAAGACCAAATCGATTCTGATTAAACGGTAGAAGTGTGAATTTGGGAAACAACACCTTGTATACCTAGGGTTCATTGTTGGTGCAGGAGAACTGAAAATGGAACTAGAGAAAGTACATGTGATTTCTCAATGGCCTACGCCCCGTTCAATGGCTGAAGTTCGGAGCTTTATAGGTGCATGTCAATATTTGCGAAAGTTTATTAGCACTTTTCACAAATTACAGCACCCTTACATTCTGTTACAAAAGGCCAATCAAAAGTTTGAATGGTCAGAAACCATGAAGAATCTTTCGAGTTGTTGAAAGCGAAAGATTACAGAGGCCCAGTACTAGCATTCAGAATTTGAAACCATTTGAAGTGGAAGCGGATGCATCAAACTATGCCATGGGAGCCATATTGTTTCGAGATGGGAAACCCCGATTGCATACCATTACGAGATGTTTAGTGGACCGGTAATGAACTATCCGACTTATGATAAGGAGCTATATGCAATGCATCAAAGCGGTGAAGCATTGGAGAGCTTACTTGTTGGGAAAAGAAGTTGTAGTTCACTCGAGATCATAAACCTCTTGATTTTTAACTACACGATCCTAAGTTAAGCAAGCTACGCCATATGAAATGGATGTCTTACCTACAACAATTCAATATTGTGATAAAGTACAAGAAAGGAGCAACTAATAAGTTGGCGGATATGTTATCTAGACCACCTACACCAGTTAGTTCGCATTGTTTGGTGACTTTTTTCCTTGAATATGCCAAAGGGTATGACAGAGATCTTGATTTCAACTCAGCCTATGCCAAGCTACAACAAGGAAAGACTAGTCGGTTCCAATTGAAGGATGGACTAATGTACAAGGGAACACAATTGTGCATTCCGGAAGATGGCTGACAGTTGCGGTGGATTCGTGAGGCTCATACATCTAAAGTAGCGGGGACATTTTGGAGTTGAGAAGACTTTATTGAATCTTCGTCGCTATGTTTATTGGCCAAGATGCATCTCGATGTTTCACGATACATTCGAGGTTGTGTTCTATGCAACACATCAAAGCCTTCCAACGAGTTAGAATTTGTATCTTCCATTGCCGATTACCTAGCCAACCTTGGGAGAGTATCTCAATGGATTTCTTAGGTGGATTGCCTAAAACCAGAAGTCCTGGATATGACTACTTATTTGTGGTGGTAGGTCGTTTTAGTAAGATGATGATTCTCATTCCATGCAAGAAGACCGAATTCTTGGAGAAGGAGCTACTAAGTTATTTTTCCAACATGTTTGGAAGCATTTTGGCTTACCTACATCGATTATTTCGATAGGGACGGTCGATTCTTAGGCCATTTACGGAAGTGCGTTATGGGAAATGATGGATACCGATTGAAAAGAAACACTGCATTTCATCCACAAGCAGGATGGGCAAGCGGAGGTTGTAAAGCGGATTATGGTACACTTGTTGAGGGTTACAATTCCAAGCATCCAAAGACTTGGGATGAAAGTCTCCTTACTTACGAGTTTGCTTTTAACAGAGCAATTCATGGCTCCACACTCAAATCTCCATTTTGAGGTTTGTTTGGGTTATTTACCCCGAGTCCTTTTGATTTAGCATTCACTATGAGTGACCAGCCATTAAGTGGGAAAGAAGAAGAAGAACATATTCGAGCACAAAAATTTCTCGAGCGAGTCGAGAAAGATTCATATTGAAGTGGGGCACAATTAAACGTTCTCGACAGCGATATAAAGCTCACCATGATAAGCATCGTATGCCATGTAACTTCAAAGAAGGTGACCTAGTATGGTTACACCTTGGAAAGGAAGCGGCTAACCGGAGAAGGCAAGAAAGCGAAGCCTATTCGTTATGAGCAGATTCAAGATCATCAAACAAATTGGTGATAATGCCTTTCAACTTGAATTACCACCATACATGCATATGTACTTTCGTCATCAATGCCGAGAATCTTAAACTTTTGAGCCATCTCTACTTGATGATGATCCTGGCAGACACTCGTCTTCCATCGAGTTGATGACTTGCGGGTGAGCGAGAAGATCCTTTGCGGGAGGATTGTATCTTGGAGACAGAAGGTTCGTGAAAACCGACATGGAAAGTATGAATATTTCCGTATTGGCGAGAAAGGTCAACTTCCTAGCAAGTCGAAGTGGTTTATTCGAGAAAAGGCAATAACGAGTTTCCTCATCTCACAATTTAGCTTGACCGGGAGCTCAAGCATCTTAAATGGGGAGCCATGATCCAGGAGGATCTTATAATAAATAAAATATAAACATAATTGATATAAATCAATTATATTATTTAATCCACGAATAATTTGTGGCTTAAAAGAGAATTGATTTTAAGCCACCACCTTTTCATGGCTTAAGTACGTAGGAGCCTTCAAACCACATAGCTTTTAATGGTTTAATTTCATTTGCTATTTTAGTTCAGTTATTTTTAGAAAGAAAAACTTGTATAAATACGTAAGTTTATTGAATGTAATACACAAGCGAGTTTTGTTAAAGCAATTCAATAAGCTTCTCTTTTCTCATTCTCTAGTTCTCTCTCATAGTAAGAAATCTGCTTCCAAAGAGAAGTAGCGAGTCCTCAATTCCAAAAGATTAGGAATTCATAGTTCTATCGACTAGAAGTTTTGGATCAATCTCCCATGTGAGTGGGCTTATTCAAACCTAGTGACAAATCTTTGTGCAAAAACATATTAATCATTCTAGGACAAGTACCATGAAAAAAACTATTAACATTGCATTAATAATAAAGTCAATTACAAAATAGGTATATTAAATCCTTCATAGTCCCATACTCTTATTATGAGAAAGGAACACATCTCTAGCAATGGGCTTGGTCAGAGGATCAGCAACCATATTGCCACTTGAGATATGCTTTAATATAACCTCTCATTGTGCACCATATTTCTGATATAGTGAAATCTGACATCTATGTGTTTGGATTTTCCATTATATTTCAAATCCTTTACATCCGCCAAAGAAAATGTACTATATGAATAAACAAGTATTGCCTCATAGGATTTGGTTGTACAGTTTAGTCGTCGCATGAATCTTCTTAACCAAATAGCTTCTTAAACTACTAATGAGCAAGCAACATATTCCGACTCCATTATGGATAGGGCTATGCAAGACTGTTTCTTGCTACACCAAGAGATACCTCCACCTCCAAGTATAAATGCATAACCAAAGGTGGATTTGCGTTCATCTATGTCATTAGCCCAATCTGCATCGTTGTAACCTTTAAGTCTCAAATTGCCACCATGGTAGCATAGGACAAGATCAGCGGTACCTTGCAGATATCGAAAAATTCTCTTTATCGCTTTTCAATAAGCAGGTCCAGGATTACTTTAATAATGGCTCACCATACCAACTGCATGACAAATGTCTAGCCGTGTACACAACATAGCATACATCAGACTTCCTATCGCAGATGCATAAAGAACTTTGGTCATTTGGTTTCTTTCCTCACCATTTTTAGGACATTGATCAAGGGTTAGGACACATCCTTTTTCCATTGGTGTGTCTATGGGTTTGGAGTGATGCATATGAAAACGTTCAAGAACGTTCTTAATGTAAGTCTCTTGAGACAAACCGAGAAGTCCTTTTGAACTCTCTTATGATTTTCACTCCTAGGAGGTCTTAAATATCGAAGGTTTCGGAAATATCGGTGGTTCAAAAACACGGAAATATTGGGAAAATATCGATATCGAAAAAAATTGGATAAAAACCACGGAAATTGTAAGAAAAACTTGGAAATTTTTATTGAAACTTTAGATAATGTTTATTTAGTCAATTATCTATTAGTTTATCACAAAAAAAAAAATTGGAAGGAAATGCATTGCATGATGGATTTAACTTATTTAAGTTTATTATATAGCGAGCTGACAAACACTGTGACTGTAGAAAATATGTTGTAATTAATGAAAGAATATTAAATACACCATAATCATTTATATATAATCATTTTGGTGAGTGGTTGAATGGTAGGGTAAGTGGTGTAGTTTGAAACGTGAGAAGTAGTTCAATTTTTATTTTCAAAAACAGCTTGTGTGAACATATATAAATATGAGTTTTGATAGATAATAATCACAAACTAACCAACAGCGTGGTGGTAAAGTGGGAAGGAATCAAAGTAGCAATAGGCGGGGAATCAAAGCGACAGTAAGGTGGAATCAAAGCGAATAGGTGGTTCAAACCCCAGGGGCGCTTGCTACAGTTTTGAGTTTTTTTTGGTTTTTTTCAGTGTTTCTATAATATCGCGATATTATCACCATTTTCAGAGAGAAACTAAACGGAAATATCGCTGGCGATATTTCGACTATATTTTTGAAAAAATTACGAAACAAAACTGGACCCTCATGATAATATTGCCCCTTCAAAATCACCAAAATATCACCTATATTTCGGCGATATTTTCGATATTTCCGTCCTTGCTCTTAGCACATAATTTGCCTCACTCATGTCCTTCATTTCAAAATTTGTGGACAACCACTTCTTAGTGGCGATAATGGAATCCATGTCATTTCCTGCTATGAGAATGTCATCCACATACAATGAAAGAATTTGAATATTTTTCTTGGATCCTTTTAGATACACACGGTGGTCTTCTTCAGCCATCTCAAAATCAAAGGAGATGATTGAAGTATGAAATCTAATGTTCCACTATCTAGACACTTGTTTGAGGCCATAAATAGAACATTTGAGATGGCAAACTTTGCAATCTTGTCCTTTGACCTCAAAACCCATTGGTTGATCCATGTAGATCTCTTTGTCTAGATCTCCATTGAGAAATGCAGTCTTAACATCTATTTGGAAAAGGTTCAAATCCTTTTGTGGGACAATAGCTAGGATTAGTCAAATGGATGCAAATCTCACCATAGGGGAGAAAATATCATCATAGTCTATACCCTCTTTTTGGGTATAGCTTTTCGCCGCAAGATGTGCCTTGTACTTGTCAATTGAGCCATTCGCCTTGCGTTTGATTTTCAAGACCCATTTTTTTCCAATGGTCTTGCGCCTAGGCGGAAGGTCAACTAACTCCCAGACCTTATTTTTGTCCATTGAGCTCATCTCTTCTTGCATAGCAATCATCCACTCTTTACTAGCTAAAGATGATAGCACTTCCTTATAAGAAGCAAGCTCTTCTTCATCTATTGGAGTACACGAGAAAGTTTCACCTTCAATTTCAAAAAATCGATGGGGAATATTTCTTCGTTTGCTCTTACCCACCATCAAATCTTGAGTTTCCAGCGGTGTACCATCCTTTGGTATACTCCCACTAGGTTGAAGATCATTGTCACTTTCTTTTGCAATTGCTGGATCAGGAGTTAATTCCCCATCCTCGCTTAAAGATTGTGAAATATATTCACTTCCTTCCAACTCATGGAGATCAAGATTATTTTGGATGTCACCAATGCTAGGAAAATCGTTCTCCACGAAATTCACATTTCGGGAATCTATTTCAGTCATTCCTCCATCAGCATGTTCACCATACATCACATAGCCTTTCAAGTGCTCGCAATACCTTATGAAGATATGTTTTTTACCTCGAGGGCCAAGCTTTCCATGCTTGTGAAAAGTATTATGAACAAAACCAGTTGACCCCCAAGGGCGCAAATGCCCCAAATTGGGATTTTCGCCTTTCCATAATTCGTAAGGGGTTGAAGCGACTGACTGGGAAGGCACTCGGTTAAGAATGTAGGCAACAGTCAATATTACATCTCCTCAAGATGAAATTGGGAGATTACCTAACCATGTCTAATAAAGTTCTATTCATTCTCTCTGCAACCTCATTTTGTTGGGTGTATAAGGAACAGTAAGTTATCTACGTATCCCCTTATTTTCACATAGTTTTTTAAACTGTTAAGATAAGTTCTCACATCCACGGTCTCTTTGAAAAAGCCTTTAAACTCTTCTCTGTCTGATTCTCAACCTCAACTATAAAACGCTTGAAACAATCCAAGACTTTATAGCGGTGATCGATCAGATAAACATAACCATATCACGTGTAATCATCAATAAATGTGATAAAATAAAAGACGCCATGACGTGCCTTCACACTCATAGGTCCACAAATGTCCGAGTGAACTAACTCTAGTGGTTGAGTAGTTCTCTTAGCCTTACCAAAAGGCTTTCTTATAGCTTTACCAACCAAACAACATTTGCATATAGGTAGGTCAACTTTAGCGAGTGAGCCTAAAAGACCTTCTCTAGCTAATCTTGTCATCCTATCACGTTGTATATGTCCTAGTCTAGCATGCCAAGTTACATAATCAACATGTACATCAGCACAAGCTATATAAGAAGATGAGGAATCGGAATCATTCAAATCCAAATAAAAGAAATTATTCCTTAAAAAACCATGACCAACAATTGTACCATCCAATAACACATCCAAACCAAAAGAAGAAAACTTAAAACAATATCCATCACTCAAACACTCTAAAACTAAAAATAGATTATACTGAATTCCAGGAACAAGGAGCAATGTGCCCCCATTGCGCATTTGAAGTTTATATGAACCAACTACCAAAGCTTGTGTCACTCCCTGGAAAACGGGCACGTAACAGTGCCACGCCCTATCAACAACGCAGTGCTACAATGTTAAAAATCAAACGTCATAACACCACGTTCTCAATAGAACGTAAGGCTTTTGAGTTTGGAATAAAAATTTAAAAACGGTGCGGAAACTTAAATCTTAAGGAAGGCCGAAATAATTGAAAACTCGAATTTTATTTCATAAAAGTCATTTTACAATGAAATCAGAGTTACATAAAATGAAATAGATTTTTACTATTGTCACTGCCACAAGATCACATGCATAAAGAAAATGCAGTTGTAGGGGTGAGCAACACGTACGATATTGCTCCCCATCAGGGGTCGCCCCGATTGAGTAAAAACAGTTATAATTTTATAATAACATATTTGAATCAGTTTCTCGAAACATGAGTTTAAATCAATTTGGAATATCACAAGCATGATCAATTTATCGAGTAAAAATAGTGGAGGAGAGTTACCCAAACGTCACGATATACTCACACTATAGATGACCAAACAACACATAACGGATATCGCATACCACGTGAAATATCCAGGATACTGCACTCCGACTAGATATCCAAGCATCAAACGGTCATCATCACATGCTATACGTGTGACCCATTTGGCAAAACTCAAAACTACATTCAAATCCAAGGCCAAACATATAACATTTCAAACTCAAGGCCAAATCCAGTATTCAACAATACAGTTAAGAAGATATTCAATCATATAAAGCGATTGATCAAATACGTAAATACATTTAGTAAGGAAAAGACTAGTGAGGCAAGTGAAGACCCCCTACCTTGATTCCACGCTTGCTTGGATTCACCATAGTCCACATCACGTTAAAATCACCAAAACCACCAACTCAAATAGGCCAACCTTCAAGAATTACCTCGAAGACAACATGAGCCTAGTTAGAACTTAGGTTCCTCAAAGGCAACAATATCCAACCTTTAAGAGATTTAATTCACAACCTTAATGTCCTCCTAATATCCAATAATTAAATTTTGTCCAGTGTGTACCACTTTCGAGATGGCTAAAGTTTATGGATGACCATGAAATTTGGATACGTTTTAGAGAACAGAATTCTAAACAACTTTCATCAAGGAACCTTTCTTATCTAAGCAAGGGAAGAGACATGCAAGACAGAATCCGAGTCTACATCAACACATCAGACCATGATGAACATGTTACACTTAGAAATGTCTTGAGATGGCTATACTTTGTGGATGAAGTTCAAATTTTTACCAATCATAGCTAAGACATAAATAAAGAACTTTGATGAAGGGAACAAAGCCATTAGATTAGAGGAAAACTAAATGCAATAGTGAATAAGGCCATCTCCAGTCATAAGGCTAAATGTGGTCCATCCAAAATATTAATTTTTTAAAGAATAGTGCAGGGCTACAATTTTCCATCTCCAGCCATGCATGCTATATTTTAGGGTCTTTCATATTTTATTATTTTGAGAAGCATGGGGCCCACAAAAAGGTGGATAGATTTCAATGTGCAATATGAAAAGACATGCACGTACAAAAAATTTGGCCTAGGCCAAAGCTATGCTAAATGTGGTTGGAGGGCTAAAGGGCTAAATGTGGCCTGGTTGGAAGGATAAAGGGTCAAATGTGGCCCTCCAAATTTGGCCAAAATTTTGTTTAGCCCATGACTGGAGATGAGTTTTGCATTATTTTAGGGCTATATTTGGGATATAGCCCATGGCTGGAGATGGCCTAAGTTCACACCAGTGTGGAACCAGCAGACAAGAAGAAATATAATATTAGTCTCACATTCGGCAGGTTTTCAGATGGCTACGAATTTGTAATAGCTCTCAAATTTGGATATGTTAGAGCTCTCAACATTAGGAACAAATTTCATGAAGACATCGACACCAAAAGAAGAACAAAATGATCATGCAAGGCCAGACCCGAGACTTCAACAAAACCCAGGCAGTGACGAACAATTTGTACTAAAATTGAGTTGTAGGTGTCTAGATTGAATAGCTTGGGCTCAATTTTAGATATGCTCTAGTAGAGAGGCAGATGAACAAGTCTGAAGAAGGAAATATTTCGTTTTGAGCTTAAGAGGGTTGAGTTTCAAAGCAGTCAACAAAACTGACTTGAAGATGCTTAGCTTTGGAGATAAAATAAAGAAAAGCTATCTTGTGTGAGAAATATAAGACTGACCAGTAGGGGAATGATACAGGCCAAGTGTGGTAAGCATTTAGCAGAGAATATCAGGCTCTCTTGGTAATACAAGTGTAGAGAATTGCACCCAAAAACTAGTGCAGCACTTGGGAAGATACAAGTGTAGAGAATTGCCATCAAACCATAATTTCTATCCAGATATCACATGATTACACGTCTTCTCTTCCAATCAATTTCAAGCCTAATTCTTAATCCAAAAATCAAGCTTAAACTTATCTCCCAAAATAATCAATACAACCCCAAAAAAATCACAACTTATTTTCTAAGCACCTAAAAAAATATCAAGGTCTCACACTCCATCACCCATGAACACACCAGAGGTGCCCTTTGGAATTCGGCGATAATCCACAAAACCTACTCGATCTCGAGTCACATGTTTGGTTGCTCCTATATTTACAATCCACCCGGAGGATGTATTAACAACTAAAACATGTGCACATACATATATGTGGGGAGGTTTAGTTGAGATAGATACCTTATTCGGCTCAATACAATCACGAGCGAAGTGACCCTTCATATCACAGTTATAGCATTTGACTTTGGACAAGTCTTTCTTCCCACCACACTTGCCCCTACGCACTTGGTTTTGTTGTCATCCTTTGGTGCAAGCTTGCTTGCCTCATCTTGCTTATATGTCTTCCCTTTTCCTTTAGGATTAGACCTTTTAGTCTTAGACGTGCCACCATGGGCGAAAAGGTTAGTAGCATTGGTCGCCACTTGGCGCTCCGATTCTAGCTCAACATGACGAGAAATATAAGAAAAATTCTTGAAATTCTCATTATGTGTCATGATTTATTTAATGGAGCTCCATGAATCTGGCAGGGATCTAATGACTGCATATACTTGTTGCTCAGCAATGAGGGTATTTCCAGCAGCCTTTGAGTCACGTATCATGCCAGAAAGCACCCTTAAGTGCTCATGAATCGTGTGCTTAGGATTTTTGTGGTATACCTCAAACTTTTAAGTCGAGTGGTGGACGTACCACCAAAATCGAACTTTAGTTGATCCCATAAAGCCTTGGTAGCCGGGTAGCTTTCATACCCTCCAATAAGATCATTGTGCATGTTGCTTAGCATAGTAAAGCGCGCACAACGATCCTTTTTGAACCAAGTCTGATAAGCTTCAAGATCACGGCGATGTTAGGCCGTTTGCCCAACCTCATGTTCGAACATTGAATTGGTTAATATTTTCAATAACTCATGCTCATTCAAGAGATATATTAAATTTTCCTATATATCATAGTTGGTATCTCTAAGTTTGTCTCCCTTATTTAGGTCAGCAACAACATTTTTTGTGGCCATTCTCTATAAAACACAAGGATTGACTTTAGTATTAGTGTTTTGCACATTTCTACTTGTTTCAAAAATAACTTGAAAACAATTATCCTTCCTTACAAATTTGGACTCAAAATTTCGCTATGCTTGTAATCATCATCCAAAATAAGCAAGTCTAAATAAAACATTTTCAATTATTCGAAACAAATTTCTACTTAGAAAACATAAAGTTTCCAACCATACAAATGTTTGTGCAGTTTCATGAAAGCGCATGGGAATTACATGGATCTAAAATTGGGAGTCCATTTAATAGGTTAGCTAATGAAAGACCACCGTAAAAAACGTGACCAGGTAACTTCCGGGAGTAGTGGTTGAGATGAACTCACATATTTGAGATAGTCATGAAACCCTCTAATATGACCCATAAGTTAACTAAACCAATGTTAAGTCCATATTTGGCATGCTAAATATGTACAACTTAATAACATATTGGTTTCTAAATGACATGTCATTTTAATTGTTGTTGCAACTCATAAAATAATTAAACACAATAATTTTATTCCAAATGATAATTAGCCAAATGATTTTTAGAAAATAGACGAGAGGGTTCCTCAATTGGATTGCTTTTGTCTAAGACAAAGCTCTACAAAGGCACACGTGCTCTCACACGCCTTCAAGGAGGATATGTTCACAAAGAACGCTGTTCACGAAGAACACTATTCATCTTGCAGAAATTTCCAGAATTTTTTCCAGATATTTATGATCATTTGGCCATCTTTGGAGACCCTTATCTCATTCGTTATGCATCCAAATGAAGCATATGATATATCATTGGAAAGCTCATGCAACATAGAATATGTTAAGGCAAAGAAACGGCTAGAAAAACAACTTAACAGCATACAAACATGCTCTAAAGTCTTAAAAAAACTGTTTTTCATGCACTTGCGTTTCAATTTTCTTCTAAACTACTCCTTCAATTTGTACGAAAATTAAAGGTAAGTTCACATCACATAGAGGAACATACTTCATGGCAAGAGAACATCAAAAAACAATAAAACAAAAACGAAGTTTCTTGGTTCATCCCTTCATGGTAGTTCTTTGAGAAAAAAACAAAATATATTCTCATGCATCATTCAACATGGCGAAAAGCAAGCATACAAGCTCTGGTACCACTGTTAGTAATTCAAATACTTGGTATAAGGTACTGCATACCTTGTGGAAGATCCCAACTATGAAAACCGCTTGCAAATACTAGCCCGCCGAGATGCTTCCATGTCATGAGCACGCCACCAAGATCCTACAAGTTCTTCATCTCCAAGGTCGTCAGATTGGCTATAAAAGTTACTCCATGAATTCCACGTACCCAAGACCAAAGGCTCTTAGTGAATTGCCTAGAAGAGAGTGTTTACGGAGATATGAGGTTTCTCTCTATGTGGGTGTATATCTCGCTACAACTCTTGATATGCACTCACTTGCACTCTATCAACACTTCTTGTCTCACACACCAACGTAAAGAGTATGCACTAATGCTTCTCTACCTCACACAACTCTACTTGCACACACTCCATCTATTTGTAGGAGTTGTTTGGCTCATCTCAAGAGAGCACAAAACATGTATTAATGCTAAAGTTGGTGTAGTGGCAAACAAGGATTAGTGCCAAAATTGGTGGTGCACTATGTAGTGGCACACTCAAAGCCTTTAATCATATTGCACCATGTAGTGTTAATATAATAATGATTTTATTACAATGGGAATACAACCCAGAATCCGAAAATGAAGAAGAAATTTGTGTTTATGGGTGTCTTTGCCCTGAGTATACAAGCCAACCTCAAACATGGAAGCTGGCAAGGTCGCGACCTCCATTATTGTCTGTTTGATGTTCTTCAGATTTGGGTGTGCTGGCTTAGATGGTGGGTGTGGTGATTTAGATGATGGGCATGGTGGTTTAGATGGTGGAGGGATACAGGAGGTGGCGGCGTGGAGTTGGAGGGGGTGGTGTGCGGTGGTTACTGTTGGGTGGGTCATTGTGGCGAGGATGGTGGTTTAATGGGTGGCGGCTGGGAAGGGGTTAGTTAGACCCAAGTGCTGGGATTTTTATTTTAAAAATTTTTGGGGATTTTTAAGATTTTAATTTTTTTAATTGTTTAATTAGTTTAAATATTTATTTTTAAAGGGAATGAATTTTTTGATAATTTGTGGACTGAATTGCCCCTACATAAGTAACAGAAGTTTAAAAAATTGACAAAAATTGAGAATTGTCCTTGTATTGCTTCAAATTGAAACCACATAGACAAAATTGATCAAATTGAAAACAAAGGAACCTTAGTGGTAAAAATGATAAACTACAAGGACCAAAAGTAATGTTTTGCCTTAACAAAATGGAAAAAAGTTGAAGAACATAAACGAAAATACTTCCTCCTTCCCATATGTACGAATTTCTACATTCCTACCAATAACACTATGATATGTGTAGAAGCTTTTCTTTTTGTGTTTTTAATGAATTATTTTTGCACATGTGTTAAATCGTGATTTGCAAGAAAGAGGAATGCCTTCTTCTAAGTAGTATCCGAACATAAATAGTCAAAATATTATGATTATTTATTTATTTTATCGACATAAGAAATATCAACTTGAATCTCTTCCAATATTGAGAAGAAATGCGTCACTAATTAAATGCTAGTTGGTTTTTTTTGGTGCAATAATGTCATCACATTTTGTATTTTAAAACTCGTTTATTTTAATTTTATTATTTTAGTACAAGCGATTGGATAAGGGGATATACACAAATATTCAATCAATTGACAACACCATTTATTTTTTTTATTACAACCATTGTCACATTACACAAACTGTACGTTAAAAATATTACCAATTCAAGTAGGTACTAATGTTAGATTTTAATTTGACAATAATAGTGTAATGTATAAAATTAGATATAAAAGTACTTTATGTTGACTAAAGAAATAATTCATTCACGCCGGGCGATTTCTTTGGCACCACGCTTTCTCATGTCGACTGACTGGAAGCTGCCCACGATGGTGATCTCCAGGCCTGTGTTTCTTTTCAGTTGTGCTTTTGGTGTTGTTCCTACGACCGTGGAGGAAAGGTCGCCAGGAATATCCCTTAAGAACCACCATTTGACAAAGAGGGTGCTAGCTTCTCAAGAACATGATACCGATTGTGTTGGAAATATGCCTTAAAGCCAAATATGTGATGTAACTTTAAGGATATTTCATTACCTTTTATGGTAAACTATAAGGGCAATTACGTCAATTTAGGTTATAGTCACATTAATAGTTTGGCAATCACGTTGATTTAGATTGTTGGCTAAACTTGAAGGTATTCAAATAGCTATCTATAGGGGATCTCATCTTTTTCTCAGTAAGCTTAAGTTGTCTCAGAATTCAATACTCTTCTTTATCAAGAGGCATTATTTTTTAGACAAAATTCTAGGTTGGAGTGGCTCCAAGAAGGTGATAGAAATACAAAAAAAAAATTCACCTCACTATTGTGATATGAAGAAGATAGAATTGAAAGACTTAAAATGATGATGGTGCGTGGGTTGAGGAGTCTGAAGGTATAAAAAGTCTGGCGATAGAGTATTTCATGAACCTTTTTTCCAATGCCTCTGCAGGTCCTGTTCGTAACTCTTTGCCTCAGCTCTTTCCTAGAATCTCTGCTATAGATATGGTCTCTCTCAGTAATTCTATGAAGCTAGAGGAAGTGAAGAAAAGTCTCTTTTAGATTGGTTGATTGAAGGCTTCTGGAATTGATGGTTTTCCTGTATGTTTCTACCAAACTCAGTGGACGCAATGTGGTAATGATATTTTTAGTTTGGCGTTGTCTGTTTTCCATAATTGCAGGGTACCAGACAAGCTCAATAATACTTTAATTACTCATGTTCCTAAAGTGGAGAATCCTTAGAGTATGTTGCAATTTAAGCCCATTAGCCTATGTTCCACACTCTATAAAGTTATCTTTAAAGTCATTGTTGCTAGACTGAGACCTGTTGTATCTAGCCTCATTAGTCCCAACCAAGTTATTTTTGTCCTAGGTACACATATCACCGATAATATTCTAATTGCTCAAGAGCTTATGCATAAATTCAAAATGTCCAAAGACAAAAAAGGTTTCATTGCTTGGAAAGTTGATCTGTCAAAGGCTTATGATAGGCTCAATTGGGATTTCATTGAGCAAGTACTTGTTGAAGTGGGGTTACCTCACATGCTTCTTCAATTGGTAATTAACTATGTCTAGTCTGTCCACTATCAGATCTGTGTTAATGGGGAGCTCACTCATACTTTTGTGCCCAAGAATGGTATAAGGCAAGAGGACCCTCTTGCTCCCCACTTATTTGTACTGTATATTGAGAAATTATCTCACATTATATTTGATGTTGTTAACAAGGGTGTATGGAAGCCTGTGAAATCTTCTTAGTCTGGGCCAGTTATTTCCCATCTCTTTTTCGTTGATGACTTTGTTCTTTTTGCTGAAGTTAGTCCACAACAAACCAAGGTCATGAAGGATTGTTTGGCGGGTTTTTTGCCAAGTGTCGAGACAAGCTGTTAACTTTGATAAATCTGCTATTTGCTGCGCTCCAAATACCTACAATGAGATTGCTCAGGAAATCAGTAATATTTGTGGTTCCCTTTTAACTAATAATCTGGACAAATATATGGGTATGCCTCTGTTACGCTCTAGGCCTAAGAAATACTTTTAATCTTCATCAATCTTAATTTAAATTTAATTATAAAATTATAATCTTTATATTATATAAATCTTTAGAATTTAAAATTGTCACATCCTCGGCCCGGCCCGACCACTTCCCGGCTCAACTCCGCCATAGCACGATATTGTCCGCTTTGGGCCCCCTCTCTGCCCTCACGGTTTTGTTTCTGAACTCACGAGCAACTTAGGTCACCCATCCTGGGATTGCTCTAAGCCATGACTCGCTTAACTGGAGTTCCCACAACTCCGGGTGAGCTCCCAAAAGCGCCTCTATTTGGAGGCGGGCGTACATATAAGGCTTACAGGATCCCCACCCCTGGGCGATGTGGGATCTTACAAAAATATTATATAATCATTATTATTATATAATCTTTATATTATCTTTATAATATATTTTATATTATGACTTGATATTATAATATTATGACTTTAATAAGTCATTTAAAAAATTATTAAAAATTATTAATTTATCTATAAATTCTATAGCTACTTTTAATGGGCTTCTTGACAAAGTATATACAAGACTTGCTAGATGGAAAAAGGGAAACTTCTTTCTCTAGCTGGGCAAGCAACTCTTATTAAGGCGGTTACTGCTTCTATCCTAATTTATATTACGCAAACAACTAAGTTACCTGCAAGTGTTTGTGAGGAGCTTGATAAGCTTAACCGTAACTTCTTCTAGGGAGGCAATGAAAAGAAAAACAAAATCCATTTATGCTAATGGGATTTGGCCTATAGACCCAAGAGCAAAGGTAGTTTGGGTTTTAAGCGAACAACTCATATGAATCATAGCTTGTTGGCCAAGATTGGGTGGAGGCTTCATAATAAAGGCAGCGGATTGTGGGCTAAAATTTATGAGGCTAAATATCTGCAAGGTAAGGACATACTCGATCCCTCGCTGATTTCAAGGCCTAACTGTTCTTCTACATGGAGAGGTATCCTCCATGGTGCTGATCTGTTAGTGAAGGGTATGGGGTGGAGAATTGGCAAGGGAGATCAAGTGAAGTTTTGGCAAGATAAATGGTTGAATGATGAGCCTCTGCTTTAGCACCATGTTAATGCTTTTGTCTCTTATTTGAATGGTTCTGTATCTCACTTTTTAAAGGAAGGTTGGTGAGATATTGACAAGCTCATAATGGTGCTTGCTAAAGAGGTTGTGCTACAAATTATTAGTATTTCTGTTGATTCTTTTTGCACTACTCCAGACGCTCAGATATGGAAACCTACTGCTAATGGGGTCTTCTCAGTGAAGTCTGCTTATAGTCTATTTTTTAAACCATCTGAGTGGCCTGATAATCCATGGAAGTTCTTATAGGATATTAATATTCCTCCCAAGTTGCATATTATTTTCTAGCTTGTATCTCAAGGTAAAATTCTTTCTAATGAGCAACGCGCCAAAAGGCGACTAACTATTGATCCTTCTTGCAATGTGTATGGTTAGCCTATTGAATCTATCTTGCATATCCTACGTGACTGTGAAAATGCCAAAAGTGTTTGGAGCTTAATTCTTCCATACAATTTGAGTTCACAATTTTTTCAATTGAATTTTCAGCCTTGGCTGATGGTTAATTTGTTAACTAAGTCTCATTGGCAGGAATTTTGTGGAACATCGCTTTTGCTTTTACATGTTGGTATATTTGGAAATGGCGCAATAAGAGAGTGTTTGGTGAAGAAGAAGATTTGGCTTTTGATATCAAAAAGTGATGTAGAGTAGATGTTGGAAGTAATCGAAGATGAGATAGAGAGACGGACCCATGACCCGTCGATTCGAAGAGAATGAGCCTATGGCCCATTGAAGAAGAGCTAGAAAGAAGCGCACCCAAGGGTAAATCGGGCAAATTGCAGATTTGGGCTCCTAGTTCATAATCGGGCCCATGACCAGTTGAATCGAAGAAACGGCGTCACGAGTAAAACTCATTGCTTAGCCATGATGTATGGACCTTTTCGGGCATCCAAGATCGTTTAGCAGCCCGAAATCCAGTTTTTATGTGTTTTTTACAATTTTTGGAAATGTTGTTATTTTTCTATTTTAATTTCTTGTTTATTCTTAGGGTTTCTAGGAGTATTTAAACAGATTTTACCCATGCTTAGGGTTATGTTTTGTTATTCCAATTTATCAATAAATCTTGAGGTTTCCTCATATCTTACTGGTGGATTCCAGAGTTACATGTTTTAAGCTAAAGCTTTAGCTATTCTATTGTCACGCTGCGTTAGAAAGGTCATTTTTATTGTTGCTCATGAATGGGTGAAGGCTAGTTGTTTTATTCGTACGCCAATAAGCAAAACTCAAATTTTGCTTTCTTGGGATCCTCATGATACTGGTCAGTTCAAGCTCAATGTTGATGGGTCATGCAAGTGTGCGTCTTGAGTCATTGGTGTTGGGGGAGTAATCTGTGATGATATAGAGAATTGGATTGGTGGTTTTGTGGCCAATTTGAGGAGCGGTGACATCTTAGAAGTTGAAATATGAGGGTTGTTCTTTGGTTTGAAATTTGCTATCAAAAGGGGCATCTCGAACTTGCGTGTTGAAATGGACTCTGAGACTACATTCCTACTTTGTCAAAAATATTCTCTTTTTGTTCTACATTCAATGGCCTCTTTACTGTCTGGTTACTGCACTCTTATGAGACAAGTGGGTAATTGTGTGATTGACCACATTAGAGACCTATAATTTTAATTTGGAGTTATTCGTGCTTGATGAGATTCTTAACTAGGTTGAGGCTACTTTAATGATGATTTGTTAAGAGTTCCTAAAACTCATACTTTCTTTGTCATTTAGTTTTTATGTGTTTAGGGATTAATCCCCCATTTCAAAGACAAAAGAAAAAAATTCATTCCATCACCTTTATAAGGTTTTTATTTATTTATTTTTGGTAATGAAAAGACAAATCCAAAAACGCATCAAGCTGTCGACAGCAGTACTGTACCACAATGATGGCCTACCCCTTCCCCCTTGTTTGACATCCAGGTTCGAAATCCTATGAGTTTTTTCCTCCCAATATAACCAAAAATAAAAAATAATAACGCATCAAGCTTAGCGGGGCCTATCGTAGGCCAGAACAGTATTTCTAAGCCAAAACAAACTCAAGAAAAGTAGCTAGCTCACAGGAAAAGAGTCAATAAAAGGAAAAAATTCTCACCTTTTTTCCCTTTTTTATTTTTTGCTTAATGCGTGTTAGAAGCTTGGAAAGCAACATCATCATCATCTTCACCTGCTAGTCCATGAAATGAAACAAACCTAACAGCCTTCTTCAACCTCACCGATAACCAAAAGGCCTCTAATTTACCAAAATTTTCAGGCTTTCGATCCTCACGATCTACCAATACTATGGCCACCAATGGTGCCCCTCCGGTCAGCCCCTTTCTCTATATTTACTTGTTTTTTTGTATGTATGTGAAAAGGTTTTGATATTCATGGTGGGTAATTGTGAATTTTCTGTTGGAGCAGAGAGCTGCGGACGCAGAGAATAGCTTGGAGAAGATCAAGCGTCATCTGGCTTCGGGTTCTGGCCGGAACTTGTTGCAGGGCCCACTTCTCAAGCGATCCGAGACGGTACGATCCCATGGACTCCCATTTGTCTTGCTTTCAGGTTTCAAACAATTTTGGTCCTTGCGAAAGTTCAGTTTTTTTTTTGTTGGGTCAATTCCGAATTTAGATTCTGTTGGCTTTTCATTGGACCGCTTATAATGCGAATTAGAAAATGATAAGTAACATTTTATAAGCTCGAGATCATGTTTGAAAGAGGTCTAAATGTAAATTGGACACTGGGATGGTTTGGCGAGCTTTTCTTTGTAGTGCTCCTTGTTCTGGAAATTATTGAACTGTTGTTTTCTTTTAACAGCTGAGAAAATGGAACGAGCGGTGGGTGATATTAGACCCGACAACAGGGAGAATGGAATACAAGTTAGTTGTGCAAAGACATTATTACTTCAATTTATGTCTTATAGATGCATTGACCAACCATACTTTTTTATGATTTAGGATTAGGAGAAATGAGCCGACTGTCAAGGGAACCATTCTCTTTGATGCAAATAGCACAATCACCCTTTCTCCAGTGAACTTCCAGTAAGATTCATTTTTGCATAATGTCCATTTTATATAACAGTCATCTGTGCAGGTTGTTAATTCAATGATGGGTTACATGATTTCTTTTTCGGTTTTGTGTTTTCAGTGGGATGCCAAAGTATGATGGTTGCTGTTTCTGTATCCTCATTTATTTTCTCTAGTATTTTGGTAATGTAGAAAACAAAATGAGGCATATCTTTTAACTGCAATAGAAAACATTCTTGTAAAGCTGGATCGGGATTTCTGAACTTGCATGCTTCTTAACTTTATTCTTTAGATATTGGGACCCCACAGAAAAAAGACTACTTCCTTTGTGCAGAGACTCCTGGTGCAGCTAGAGCATGGGTATCAACACTACAGTAAGTTCTTTCCCTTTACATTATGCTGTAGTGATTATGTAGATGTCAGTATATATCATACAATTTCGTGTATTTGTGCATGTTATAAATAGTTTATAACCTCTAGGACAGAGTTTTATGCTGCTGATTCAAATGACAAATTAGTTAACATATGTAATGGAGATTATCGCTGTGGGGTTGAGGAAAAACCAAGGGTTTTAGAATTTGTTTTCCTATTCTTACTATTTAATTTGAACTTTCCCAATGTAGTTTGAGTCTCTTTTAGACCGTCCACTGCATATATTTGGGCATTGCGAAGTTCACTTGTAGTTTACAGCTCAAATGTAATGGCTTATCCAAAAATTTCCTCATCTTCAAGTAATATATTAGCAAGTTACCTCTTAAAATGTGACTTATCAGGGGAAAAAGGCCTCTTAGTTGTTATGTTACTTCACTCAAAGATATTATTCATGTACCGTATGGTTGATGTAAATTTTGTGTATGATGTCAATAGAAGCCTGTTGTCCAATGGGGATGAATTGGAACAGGGTGCATTTTCAAGACTAAAAGACTTACTTTTTCTGTTGTCGTAGGGAAAGAGGCGATGCTTATCTGGCAATAATTCCACCTTTCCTTTTATTTCCCTTGTGATATTTGACAAATCATTTCCATTAAGACCAGATTAGCAGTTTCCATTACTACATGTTTCATCTAATTTTATCTTCTTTTGCTATGTTTTCATTTTTGTCCTTTGACGATCAGAGCAACACAGTTGGTTTTAAAGGCCCATAAAGAAGCTGTGAATTCCTTGAGTGGCAATGGTTCTGCGACACTGGGAACGGTTGCAGCAGTAGTTGCTGCTGCCAATTCGACTGCTTTGGAGAGTTCTAAGGATATTGAAGCAGCAATGCATATTTCTTTGAGAAATGCTTTGGGAGTGATAACGAATAAGCCAACTGATGGTCCAATGGATGATTTTGCAATTATGAAGGTACTGCTTATGATCTAGTTATTTACACAGTAATAATAAACTGCCTACATTCATTTTGAAATGGCTTTTACAGTATAGTTTGTTAATGAAAGGGCTCTGGTTTCAATTGTACTTTATCAGTTCTGTGTCATGAGAAACAGTTTTAGAAGGTAATTGACACCCTATAGTGTTTAAAACATTCATTTGTGCACAACAGAGATAGAAACATGCTACATCATCGAATTTCTTCCAAACTTGTGAGAAGCAAACATGAGGAATGTTGACTCGTCTGCAGTCCTTCAAATCTAATTGTCTTTCCGGTCATTTAGTTCACTTAGACTTTGTTTTCTGATTGTGTATGTCTGTTCTGTAGGAGACATTACGGGTCAAAGATGACGAACTACAAAATTTGGCTAGGGACCTTCGTGCACGGGATTCAACAATTAAAGAAATAGCAGAAAAATTAACTGATACTGCTGAAGCTGCTGAGGCTGCAGCATCTGCAGCTCATACGATTGATGAACAAAGGAGAATTGTTTGTGCAGAAATTGAGCGCTTAAGAAAAGATTCAGAGAAGCAGCTGGAATCTTCCATGTTAAAGGTATTGATAAGCTCTTCTATGTTAATTTTGTAGTGTCTTTGGATAAGTGATCTCCTTCCCCCCTCCATTACTATAAATTGTTAATTTGGAAAAAGAAAAAAAAGATTTTTTTGTTCTGAGAGCACTTTTGAATGTTCAACTTTTTTTGTGGCTTTTGTTTATATTTGTAGCTAAAAGATTCTGAAGAAAAGGCTATGGCCTTAAGCAAAGAAAGAGACCAATTGATCAGGCAGAGAGATTCTGCTCTTCAGGAGGCACACATGTGGCGTTCTGAGCTTGCAAAAGCTAGAGACCGTGTTGTGATATTAGAAGCAGCTGTTGTGAGAGCAGAGGAGAAGGTCAGGGTTACAGAGGCAGACGCTGAAGCTAGAATAAAGGAGGCTGCGCAGAAAGAATCAGCTGCGCTGAAGGACAAGCAAGAGCTCCTGGTCTATGTGAATAAGTTGCAAGCACAGCTTCAAAGGTTTAGTACCTTCTGCCTTTTACCCAATATATAAGTGGCTTGGGGATTATTGTGCATCGAATCCTTTAGTTCCTTATTAATCAACCATTTCATGTTGACAGACATCACATTGATACGAAGCAAGTGTTCGAGGAGAAGTCCGAGTCTGGCAATACACCCCTAACTAAACATGTAGACCTGTCTGAAGAAAATGTTGATAAAGCATGCCTCAGTGTTTCTAGAACAATCCCAGTACCAGGGGAGAGTGTAGTTCACATGGCTGGGGATCAGGTCAACCACCGGCCAGTTGGAGATGGTGAATGGAGTGACATTCAGGCTCAAGATGCAAGGATAGCTGATGTAAGAGAAATTGCCCCCGAGTCAGAAGCAAGTAGCTTGGATATTTCTGTTGTTAGCCAACCAGTTGGTAACCAACATGAACAAGGAGAGAACTCTGTTCATCAGCCTTGAAAATGAAGTCATACATTTGTAGAGCAGAAAACTTGAAAATGTAGGGCGTGCGGCAGACTATATAGAAGTCAGTTATAGGAGAAATGTGAACTTGGTGTACTTTTTATACCCTTTCATTTAACAAATTGAGCTCTTGGCAGCCTGATTCTGCATGGATCAGATATGGCAGACTAAGCGTTTGTATGCGCCAGGCGCATTGTGTCGAATATCCACAGATAAAGAAAACACGTGCGAGGCTCATCTTTGTATAATGCGTTCCATATGATCCCGCTGGGCACATACAAAAGTTTATCCTGATTGTGTTCATGTTGTGCTATTAACAGAGGGTTTATACTTACGCGGAAGTTGTATCCTTGGAGCTTCTCCCTAAACTATCTATCATGTTTCTGATTAGAACCCAAGTGGAATTTTTTGTGCAACAATCCGAACTTTTTGTTTTTCCTAACCTGTCCGTTTTATTAATCTATTTATTTACATTTCTGTGAGTTTTTTTCTCCTTTCTGCGAGTGAGAAGTTCTATGATATTGAATATTGATGTGTTTATTGCTTTTTGGGCATTGCGTTGTCAACTACAACCATAAAAGCAAACCCCAAAAGAACTGTTTCTCAAAAGAAAGAATATCCAAAATTTTGGAATCTAACTTATATGGTTAAACCTCATTAAGCGGAGAGAATCTGCATTGTAATTGGGTGTATGCACCCATATCTCTATAGCACTCATTACGTGACATGTATGTATACACCGAGTAATTATAGTGTCACTGAGTAATTATAACGTAGTATGGTATTACGGTCATGTGGTATAACTTGTCCACATGTTATAATATAAGTTGATATGTGTTGATTCTATTCCGTAAATGGGGAAATATCAACTATGTCGTTCACTCATATTATAATACGTGTATATGCTATATTGCATGATCATACTATCGTATTATTCTATAATTTTTCGTATGCATCCGTGTCTTTATAGCACCCCTCACGTGACATATACCCGTTCGGTAACGTTTTTGGAGAATGTTTTCTTAGAATATTTTCAAAAAATGAAAACATGAAAATGAATTTGCATTTTCAGGAAATAAAATGCATCTGGTAGATTAATTAGAAAACATCTTTAGAAAACAAAAATAATGAAAAGCGTGTCTGGTAGACAATTTGAAATAATAATATGTTAGTTATTTTTATGAAAATGTTTCCCATGAGAATGAAAACAAATTTTTTCTGTTTTCTACAAGATATCGTGAACTTGTTTTCGTTTTATGAAAACATTTTCAATGTTTTTGTTTTTGGTCGAACGTGTTTTTGGCTCATTTTGTTATCTGAAAATGAAAACAACCGCTTAACCGAACGGGACCTTATATTTCTACAACACTTATCACACATTCAAATCCTCTGCCCAAGTTTTTCTCTGTCCCTCTCTATCTCCTTTCTAATTTGTTGACATGTGTCCTACTAACATCAATTTAACACTGTTAATTCTAACCAAAAACAAAAACAGCTACAGCATTTTAAAGAAGAAACTCATCAGCGAGCCGAAGTCCCCAGCAGCCACCCACCCCGCCTCGCCGTCAGCAAAGACTCTGTCCTCTCCTCGCCGCCACCGAAGCCTCCCTCCTCTCCTTGCCGCCATTGAAGCCTCCCCCATCTCTCTCTCTCTCTCTCTCTCTTCAAACTCCCCATATCCAAATGGATGCCACTTTTTTTTTTTTTTTTTTTTTGGTGTGAATGATACTTCATAGAAAGGCAAAGCCCAAAATACGGGAAACTACAAGACAAAGCCATAAGGCCAAAACATAACTCACAGGGAATCGATGCCACTTGACTACCAAAAAGAAAAAAAGAACATTTTCCCTTGGTTTTGCAGACTTGATTATCCAAAAGAAAAAAAAAAAACAGAGGATACGAAGTCTGATTATCCAGATCAGTGCCCTTGGTTCTGAATTGATTATCAAAAAGAAAAAAAAAGGTAAAGGTTTTAAATTGTATATTCAGAACTAAATCATCATCATTAAATGATTGGGTTCAAGTTGATTTCATTTGATTTTCTCCTACTCCATTGGGTTGTTGTCGAGGATTTTTGGAGGAGGTCGTCGGGGTTTTTATGGTGGGTATGGGGTTGGGTCGGGTGGGTGGGTGGGTAGTGTGGTGGTGGTTGCTTTAAATTAGGGTTAAGTTAGTGTCCAGATATCAACAAAAATTAGTTTGACTTAGCAGTTTTAAATTAGGGTGATTGTTTGTTTCTTTTTCTAATTTTCTGGTTTTTATTTTTTTATTTTTTTGACTTAGCAGTTTTAAATTAGGGTTAAGTTAGTGTCCAGATATCAACAAATTAGATAAGGATCAGAGAGGGACAGAGAAAACATCAAGAGGATTCCGGAATGACTTATCACATGATAATGATATACCCATGTCTTTATCGCGTTGATCAAATGTATCCATACAGCTACTTAATCCAACTCCTTAATTCACTTCATCCTCATCTAATTACAGATTAAAAAACATTTTTACAACAATCTAGCATTTGACTTTGGCTATATATTATAGTATATATTGATATTTTAAAATTATAGTTAAATTAGTAGGTAAATCAAGGTTTGTCACTACATTCTTATTTATATATATGATGTCGCTATAATTTTATTACAGTATTTACCTACCATGAGACAGAAAAAAAAAAGGCTCACAGAAAAGGGGAAAAAAACAAAAACAAAGCTTCGAGGTGCACAACAACCTCCAAATATGCCTAAACCTATCTATACAGTCATAAGCTTGGGAAAGATGGATCAACAGCGAGCTGCACCACTGGTCTCAGCTCATCCCAGTTTCCATTTATAAAGAAATCGCTGTCGCTTGGAATATCCCTCAAGCTTGAATAAGATGTTGCAAATGGAGTCTCCCCTACAAATTTGAAACCACTGATTTGTTTCATCAACTTGCTCGTCCACACGAACTGGTTTTGATGATGACCTTTCAATGCGTTGCATGACGACCGAGTCTCGAGGGCTCAAGTGGTGCTCGCCGCAGTAGTTCTCAGATTCTAAGCTGCATGTTTTAGAACTTGAATCGGTAGGGTTTTGTCTGGTGTTGCCTTCTTTGCAATTATCTGGTGTGTACTTTTTGTAAGATGGGATTCGTTTGAAAATTCTGCAGAGTGTCCAAACTTCCTGCAAACCCAATATTACGCGGATTCAAATAAATGTTAGGACTTCTCCAATGACCTAGAAACCCAAACTCCAAATTTGACTTTTACTCATGTGCATTAATTAGAGCAAAAAAAATAAGAATTATAATAAAGCCTGTAGGCACCACCATTGTTAGACTCATGAGAATTTTGGTATTACATTAGAGATGCCCTAAGTGTTAGGGAAGAGGCTTACAGCTTCTTGTGTAATGTCCTTAGCATTGAGGAAGTCGGTAGTTTTGCCATGGCCATGAGGTGGAAGGCGAAACTCATTCATCATCCAATCAGTTTTGGTGCCTTTGCCAGCACTCCCACGGTAGTAGACTAATGATTTCTTGAGGCCAATGCATTCGAGGGGTTCTTTCACTGAATATATGGGCTTGTCGATGCCAGTGGCTTTCCAAAATCCAGAACCCGTCACTCTGTTAGGCCTTATGCTGTTCCTGTATTTTCTCCCTCTTCTGCAAAAGAAGTAGCACTCTTTCTCCCCCACAGTGCTTACTTCTTCATTGTTACCCAAAAACAAGCAACGCATAACAGCAAATTATAAATTATAATCTATATATACAATTATTCTCTTATCTAGATGTCCCGCAAGTTATTATCGTGTGGATGCCATTATAAACAAAGAGAAAAGAATGAAGGGTATAATAAAATACATATCGTTCGCATGATAATAACGTCCAGATGTTCGCATAAAAGAATTTATATATATATATATGTTGGAATGACAAATGCATGCAATGAGGTTGGTCAGTTATACCTACGACGAACTCTTTGTGTTTTGTATGTCTCAATGTGTTTTGCTTAACTTAATAGGAGATGTAGACTCTTATTCAAAATGTTTTTGTTACGACAACTTTTAGGACCCCTAATTAGCGGGAAAAGTTACATAATTCAGAGTGATGAGACAATTGTGTCTACAACACTCATCGCAATTGTCCCATCACTCCACCGCATGTAAGTTTTTTTCTCTTAACCATTCCATATTGTCCTAGCTATCTAGCTAAATTAGGTAGCTAGCTCATTTTGCTTAACTTTTTCTTTGGAAGAAATTATTTAGTGGCGGACTTATAATTCAAATTAAAGTGATTACACAACTAACTAGAGAGAGCAGTAGAACCCACTAATTTTCCTTGGGATGGAAATTTTAGTTTTGATAAGCAAACAGTTGCTGAGTAGTTTCATTTCCCAGCATACAGTAAAAATACCTATATATGTATAAATAACTACATATGCTTCCGCCATACCAGCTGTGCTGTATACATATATTAACTTTATATCTGAGATATTAATCCAACATATATTTTCAAGATTTTTGCATAGATATTTATTCACAGATACACATAAAGGAAAAAAAAAACTAAAATTATTAAGGGTCTTACTTGGAAGATCCCAAGGATCATATTTGTAGATATCAATCTGTTTGATGAGTTCCATCCTGATGGGTTTCTTCTCCACCTTCTTTTTTAAATAAAACCCAACAAGCTCCTCATCAGTTGGATGAAATCTAAACCCTGGAAGCATCACTTCCTCATCATCATCATCATCCTTAACCTTCTGATCTGATGAATTTCTCATCACCTTTGCCACCTCCATCTCTCTCTCTCTCTCTAGACTCTACTATTCTTCTCAGCGCTAGCTAGACACCACATATGTCTATAGAATCTTCTTATATATATATAGAGTAAATATAGTTAAGTTTCTCCCCCCACAAGAATTTAAATAAATTAATAAATTAAAAATACTATATATATATCGATGTTTCAAGCGGTGGTGGTTGCCTTAGTCAAGTCATGGCCTGATCGAAAAGGTCTTGGAAGAAGTCTATATCTCATTTGCTGGTCCCTATGACTCTGTCCACATGCAGGACAGTTCGACTTCCAGCCTTTGACCCATTTTGTCAATTTTTGCAATCTCCCATTTTTTCTGAAGGATTGGTTCAAACCTAACGCGGACATTATATATTAAGTGACGTGGAACACGTATGTTTTATTGGGTTTTCACATATCGGCAAATTCGCTCTGATATCATAAAGGAGTTAAGGTTTCACCCCAAACTCAATTGACAGTAGAGGAGTAATCCGACTCTTATAAACTCTTGCAAGCTTTTTTACCTTTACAATATCACATTCACATGCTCACATTTTCTCTTTCTTTTCTTTGTTTTTATCTTCTTTTTAATTAGTCTTTCATGTACTGATTATGTGTGACTAATTGTGATTTGTGGAACAATCCTGAGTAGGCTTAGAAAAGGTTAATTATTAATCATGGAAGGTAAAGAGCATGTGACTGCGACTTTTTGAAATTTGGTGATATGGATCATTTAAAATAGTATAAAAGTCTACCTGAGTGGGCATCACCTTTGACTAATATATTGGCCACGTACCTTACTCTTTTATTGGGACAAGTAATTTCAACGAGAAGTTGTGTAAAAGCCATTAATTATTGCTGGGGGGGATAAATTTGATCCATTTTAATGCATCAAATAGAATTATGTTTGCCCTCCTATATAGACCAGGCCATTGTCCACTTTGGATGATATATTCGTGTTCTCTTTATGATAAAATATAGGTTTTTTTTTTTTCCTACAAATCTAGCTCAGTGAAAAATGAATTATATATATAATTTTTTTTGTTGAGGTGAAACTTTGTGTTAATATTTTGATATAGTACATGAGGCCCATACGGCAAACATTAAGAGCAGTTCCAGCGGTCAAAGTAGCCTGGGCAGGAAGGGGCTCAAGCCCCAGGCGCCCAATTCCAGCGGGCCAAAGAAGCCCTGGCAATTGGTGGGCTCCACAAGCCTTAAGGCAAAAACAACTTGGGCTGTTGTCTGGGTTTGCTGACGTCATTACGAAAAAAAAATCTAAAAAAATACCAAAATTTTCAGAAATTTTTATAACAAATACCTAGTCCTATTCTTCACTTTCCACACCAAAACTCTATACAAATTCCTCTCCTCATATCTCATGTGAATTGTGGTTGTCATGGCAATAGGTGGAAACACACAAGTTTTTGCAAGGGCTGCCACTATTCACGTGAATAGTAACAACCCTTGCCTTTGCCCTGGCAAATGGGTGGAAGTGCTCTAATTATGTTCTTTTTAAAGTATTGTACCCTTTTTTCCCCCTATCATTATGTTCTCTTATATTTATTGATGTGGTGCATATGAGAAGAGGTATTTACATTAACACCTCCTAAGGTTTTTGGTGTTTTTACAAAGGAAAATACTTCCCTCCTTATCAAGTAAGTAGGAGCTCCTACATTCCTGCCAAGCAGTGTGACATGTGTGTAGAAGTTTTTCTTTTTGTGTTTTTGATGAATTATTTTTGCATGTGTCAAACTGTGATTCGCATGAAGGAGGAGTATCTCCTTACAAGGAAGGAGGCAAGCAATATCCTTTTACAAAATCCCATGAGGTTTCAAAAATTACACAAATATCCTCTAAGGTTTCAAATTGTTTTCACAAAATCAATTTTCATTGATTGTTCGTCAAAAAAATGATGATTTTATAAAAGAAAACTTATGAAAATGAAAAAAAATTAACCTCAATGAATGTATTTTCAATATAATCTCAAATACTAATTTTGTCATTTATAGAATATACACACATATATATATATATATAACATATCAGGAGGTGTTTGTGTAATTTTTGAAACCCCGGAGGATTTTGTGTAAACAATGAAAACCTCATAGGGTGTTAGTGTAAATAACTCTATCAAGAACAAATAAGGATTTTGTGTTTTTTTTTTTTATCAATACAATAATACATTTTAAAAATATACATAACTGTATAATTTCATTCATTGATTGCATTGTTGATATTTCTTCGGTCATACCTTTCTTCCTTACATATACGACTTTCAACAAGCATAAGAATTGTCATCTCACTACCAACAAAATTTGACAGGTGAGTTTCGTACAAAAATTAAGGCGGGTCCGCACACTGCAGAAAGGAAGAAGCATATATATATAAACGCAATGAATTTGATAGAGACACAGACAGAGAGACCGTTGAAGTGGAAGGAAGCCAATCGATAGGTTTTTAATGGCCAAACTGATTTTACATTTTCAAGTCAAGCATGCATGCAACGTCAACAATTTTATTGATACTTAAAACAAAATTATTGAAAAACAAAAAGTCCAAGTCTCCTCTATATATATTTGAGATTTTATGCCTGAAATATTGATAAAAAGTCAGGTCTTGAAGAAGCTTCATCTTCGAGACAAGCCCAAATCGCAACTTACACTCCTTAGAATAGTCTTACCTCCGACGTAATCTTACTTCTCATCAATACTACGCAGTTTTTGCTTTAATCTGTATCTGTACATGTAAAAACAATGTTATGCTAAGAATAATAATGTATGAAAAAGGGGCTCCAAACATATTTCTATATGCGTTCGTTACCAGCCAACTAAAATTGTTCCTAATACAACTCACATCACCACATTAAGCATAATCCCAAACAAAAAGCACGAAACCAACATAACTGAATAAGAACTTGGTCATGCAGAGAACCGAATGACTTAATTCAAAATTTTTTTTTCATTAATTTTAAAAAGGTTTTTAAAAACAAAACAAAAAGGTTTATAATGTTATTTAACGGTAAATCTAACGGTTTGATCACATTTGCTAACTGTTTGATCACATTGGCTAATCGTGTTTAGGCGCAGCGATATTATGCTAACACGATTAACGTCAATTCGCACAAAATTATCGGTATTTGGGTTGAGCTTAATGGGTCGGGTTGAAAACAGGTGAACCCATTAGCCACTCGTTAAGCTAACGGGTTGTGTTGGGTCAAAAACGGGTGAACCCGTTACCACCCGTTAAGGAGGGTAATTTTATAAAATACATTTTTTTTCCTTTTCTTATTCACATTTTCCTCTTTCCTTTTCTCCTTTTTGTCTTTTTCTTCTTTTCTTTTTTGTCTTTTTCTTCTTTCATTCTTTTACTTTTCTTCTTCCCTTCTTTTCCCTTTCTTCTTTCTCTTCCCGTCAGTCTTCTTCCTCACCTTTTTTTTTTCTTCTCTTCTTCTCTTCTTCTCTCCACTCAACGAACTCAACCAGCCACCAAAGTCCACCGACCAGCCAACCCAGCCATGGGTCGGGTTCCACACAGAGGGTGATTAGTTGGTTATGGTTCTCTTCTGTCAATCAATTTTGAATTTTCTTTCTTCCTTAGTTTATGTTGTTGTTGTTGTTGTTGGGTTTTAAGATATTTGAGAGAGATATATACTATTTTGGAGGGAGAAGACTGAAATGAAGAGGGAAGAAAAGTTAGGGTTGGGTTTGGGAGAAAAAGAACTGAGAAGGCATGTTGGGTAGAGAAGCCGTGCGGTGATAGGTTTTTTTTATTATTATTTTTAATTTTTTTTATATTCTTAACGGGTCATGTCGGATATTCGTAAATTGTAACGGGTTGTGTTCGGGTCTAGCATTTGTCACCCGTTAACTTAACGGGTCGTGTCGTGTTAACCCATTAACATAACGGGTTGACACGAACACGATCCGAAACCCGTTAATTCAACCCGTTTGCCAGGTTTTATTAAATTGGCCAAATTGAAAACATAAGGACTAAATTGACTAACATGATAAAACGCATGGACTATTTTGACATTTAAGCCATGAGGTGGCCAAGGCTACTTATGACCTAGGCTTGCCTCCGCGTGAGTGGATAAATCATAATTTAACAAGCGTCCACATAAAATACAAAAATGAAAAGTTGGCATGTGTCCACATAGAATACACTTCTAGTATTTGTGTTGAATAGTTGTTACAATTTTCTTTGCAAGGAGAAATGGCCGGGAACAAAACAATTTTCTTTGAGAAATGTATAATTCTAGAACATTTAGTAATTACTCATGAAGATACGTAGGTAGTTTACAAACTACTAGAAACTCTATTTATTCTCGATCAAGTTGGTGTACACCATTTGGCTATTGTACCATCCAATATACATGGGACATGTGGAAATATTTTATTTTTATGTCGTATGTGTATTGGAGAATATTTCCACATGTTTCATGTGTATTGGATGACACCCAACTGGTGTACCAGAATATACAAAAATTACTCCATGGGCAGACAATTTTTTAGGTATTTAAACATGAATAAGTAAGCAAAGATGCGTAATATGTGGTGAAAAACCTGACCAAAAGAAAGAAAAAATTGAACAAGTAAGACCAAGTACAAAATCGATTCTCAAATTTCAAAGGTTTTTGTGGCCTAAACTAAATTTTCTTTGGAGTATGCTTTGACTGGAAATTAAATGTACTATTGGGGTTATATTTATGACTTCCCATAGGAAATTATGGTGTTTTTTTTTCTTTTTACAAGAACAAAAGAATTCATTGAAATATAAGTTTCATTAATGGCGAATACCCAAACTATGGAAGTCTTCTCTTCACCAAGTCAAGCCAAACGAAGAAATGACAAAGCAATTGGCAAGTCAAGCCTCTAGTGGTCTCTCTCTCTCTCTCTCTCTCTCTCTCTCTCTCTCTCTCATGCTGAAAGTTTTAAAACGTTCAACTATGTGGAGCTAAATTAAAATGCATTAATTTCTTGCCCCAAAAAAACATGTACGTTATACATTGACTTTTAGCAATAGCATGTTTATTGGTTTCAAACTCTACCCATCATCACTTTGTTGCTTTCTTCAATCCAATGGCCCAACTTGTCTCCTTTTGGTGATAACATGCATGCAAATTCAACGGGTCATGTTTTGTGATAAACAGGCCAAATGAACATTCCCCAATAATTAATACAGTTGGATTTTCTCATCTCTATCAGGATTGAGTGTAGGGTTTGGAGAAATAATCTTCTCTATTATAATTATATCTGCAATATTTTATCAAATATATCCAGAACTTTCCCAGGGTTCCATTATTTGTGCCAAAACGACAGAAGAATTGTCTGATCCCGAACCCACATCATAATGATCTCATCATCTGCAAATCCAATACATTTTTCAAACATGCACATGTAAACGTGGCAGTGCAATAATTGTCTGATTACAACTCACAAAGTCGTAACCAAAGTCATGTATATAGTTCTTTAAGTGTTTAATCAAAGCTCAATCGATAAGATGCTGCTTCATTTCATCCATATGAAAGTATTGCAAAGCCTAGTTTCATCACAAAAAGTCTCGGTACTATTAATAGTGGGGAACCACTCATTATATATGTTTTATATTATTTTGTCAAGTTCCCGGACTTTACATTTCATCAACGTCATAAACAACATTTTGTTTGTAGTAGAGAAGGGCAAGTTCAAATATATTACATCATAATCATTTAGGCCATTCAAACACCCCGAGCTCGAGGACTTTCTTCCAAGATGGCCTGTTGCTGATATCATCCCGCCAAGCAGAGACATGTTTTCTGTCCCTGATCATATGCTCCTTCCCCAAATCAGCCACCAAGTGCCAGCTAAACGGAAGGTGGCTAAGATCAGCAACGCTGAATAAATCACCAGCCAAGTACTTGCTCTTTGACAACCTCTCTTCGTAAATGTCCAACACCTTCCCTAGCTTTGCTTCACTCTCTTGAATGATCTTGGGATACCCAATGCTGAGGCAAGCAGAATGTTGATGTAGAACAGATGGCAGAATGAATTGAAGAAGAGTTGGAGCGAAGAATGGAAAAAAAAAAGAGGACGTAGTGGGAATTTACAGATTTGGCGTCCGAACTCCGATCGAGGTGCATGATACCTTTCTGAAAAGGGAACAGCGCAGCGGGTGCAACTCACAGCTTTGCTTTGACATATGGTGGATTTTGGCCTTCTGAGGCCGTTTGGCCTTCCAAATAAGCATTTAAAGAGTTGTAGTTAATTATCAACTTTTGTTTAATTTTCAATTTTAATTCAATAACTCCTCTTAGCAGTTCAAAGGGTGAGAAGATGTATTTAGACAGCTCCTGAGGACGGTTTCAGGACTCAGTTTTTATAATTTCAAGTGAATTTCTCTCTAATTTTCTGGTGGATTCCAGATCTTCGTTCTTTAGGGTTTTCGCTTGAAAACCTATTTGCTTGTGCTGCGTCAAATGTGAGCGACTAACTTGTACACTGTAGGGTGGAATCTTCGTGCTTCAACCTCTAGCCATTGTTCCACAAGCCCTCTTTCCTCAATTGTCTTTCCCAGCAACTCAGTCCCATGGGACTTGAATTTTTCTGCGTAGTATCTCATGATTGCACGCGATTATGCACATCAGATTAGAAACCAGTCAACAAGTTTGTTAATGTGAAACAAAACTCTGTATTTCTTGCTTCCCAAGCATTTCAATCGAATAATGTTCGGAGATAAATAATGTAACAAAATGCACGTAATGTTAATTACTTTGGTCCCAAATTAAAGACTAATTATCATGTGTTTGCCAGAAAGCAGAAAAGGCAGAGCATACCATACAGAGTATGGTCCCCATCTTGAATGACAGGAACTTGTCCAAAGGGCTACATTTCAAGACAAAGCAATGGAAAGATCAATGTATTTATAGTTTTGAAAGAGGTTATTATGAGTAGACCAATCACAATTAACAATTGAGTAATACTAGCTAAAACTAACCAGTAATTTGAGGAACTCAGGGTCCTTGTGCTCTCCCTTCAAGAGATCAACGGGGATGATCTCAAAGTCGATCTCTTTCTCTACAAGGCAAACCAGCACACGCTGTGGGGAAGCGTCGACGGAGCCGTACACCTTTACCACCATTCTGCAGTCTGCACATTCTAGCTTTTGGTTCTAAGTGGTGTTTGGTTGGGGCAATGAAATTGAATGGTAATGTTAATAGGAAAGATAATGAAAATGGAATTTTGGGATAGAAATCCTAATTTTATTTCTCCATAGTTGATGCATATAATTTGTAATAGATGTGAGTATGAATGCAAAGCCAAGTAAGAATTTTATTTAGATTTGTTAATAATGCTCTGATCATCTAACATTCAAGAAAGGCATACAAAAGCAATCAAAGCTAGGAAAGCTACAAAAACAAAACCATCCCAAAAGGTCTAAAACCCACAAAGAACATGGCAAAACTGAGCTCCTTTGTTTTCAACTAAAGTTCATCTTTGGAAACTTCAAAAACCACCCGTCCAAGCCATTCATGATGGGTTTGCCCACCAAACCATCCCCTTTCATTTGCTCTGCTCTACTTTTCCCTTCGCTACCACGATTGCAGATCACACAAATTTGGTTTTCTAATTCACATTACACCCCAAATGAAATGTAATTACTCATTACTGTTTTCCTTCACACATCAACTATCCAGAAACTGTTTCTTCATCATGATTGTATGAATGATATAAACAGATAATAAAGAAAAGTAAATGAAGGATTGAAGATGATATAGCTTATAAATGTCAGGTCACTCTGTTGAACCGAAAAAATTCACAATTTTTTTTTGTGTTTGCCTAAGCCCACGTTCAACAAGCCTTATCTAATATACATGATAAGTGTTTGGAAAAAAGAAAAACAAATAAAGCCAATTATCCAATAAGCTTTTCAAGTTTCAAAGGTGGGTTGATCCAACGTGCAAATCTCCTAAAGGAGTTTTACCAAAAAAGGAGTTTTGTCCAACCAATGAAAACTCTGAAGAGGGTTTGAAGGTTCCTATTTTGGTGGAGTTGATTATTGCATGAAGAGTCCTTCACAAAAGGGATCTCTCACGGCTAGCCTACAAAAAGGAGGGCTATGGAAAAAGGAAAGGGGGGAGAAGAGGAGGAGCAGCCGGCAGGCTGCAGAGACAAAAAAAAGAGGCTCATCACCTCATCTGCAACAAGGCTGCTCTCTTGAAATCCTCCATGCTTGGGTATAAAACCCATGAACCAAATTCTATGGATGATGAATCCATTTTGGGATCAAACCCTCAAATTAAACTCTATGGATGATGAATCCACTTTGGGGTCAAACCCACAAATCCAATTCAATGGGTGGCAACCTTTAAATCAGATATATGGATAGCAAGTCCACGGGTATCATGCCCATTCATACTCTACCGAGCGCAGACAAAAAAAAGTGGTGTACTGGAAGTAAACAAACCTCAGAAAATTAGTGGTTTCCTTCTGGTTTCACTGCACCAAGAAATTATGGGCAAAAAGCCTATTTCTCTCTTGTTGAAAATCTGAGTTCTTTTACAGGGAGACTGGAGCAAACGAAGATGGTGGGTTTGCTTTCTTGCTATGGACAACAGCAGAAATTGGAAGGTGATTTGATTTGTGCTGCAAAAAGTCACACAGACCCATTTGCAAAGATGCTGCAAGCAAAACGAAGCACGACAACAACAAAAAAGAAGAAGAAGAAGAAAGCGTTGCAGAGATGGCGCAAGTGCTGGGCATATTTGATGTAATAAACAAACAAAAAATGGTTGAAAAGAATTTCAACTAAATGAAAAGGAAAGAGTCAGCCACATACATGGCCGTGAAGACTAAAATCCGTTGGCAACAAGGCCAAGGCACACAGACCCATTTGCAACGTTGTCTCTACAACTTTTTCATTGCAAGGAAAAAGACAAATTGTAAATACTCGTGCACTGCTAAGCTGCTGCTGCTGTTTCAATTGTGTTGTGTGGTTGAATCTTATTCACATATTGAGGGCAAGTGCTAGTGTGCCACCAGATATAGATGCCATCATTTTGACCATAGACGCATTACAACAAACGGAATGGGCTTCACGCTGGCTTTGTTTCACGAAGACTACAACTGTCGGCTAGTTTATGCTTATGGGCGTGGGCCAACTGATAAAGAAAAGGGTCAAGGCCCGGAAACAGATTAATGGTTTATTAAAAAAATTACCCATTAATTCTTTGAGGCCCAAAATATTTAGGGTGCTGTTAAAAGAATCCTAAAATTAACTGAATACACCCTATGATATAAGTACACCCTAATAATTAAATCAAAAGTAAAATTAACTAAGAACACCCTATTTAACTACCAAAAATACCCATGATACACCCAAATACACTCTATCACACAACACTTTAATACTAAGTACACCCTATTTTACATGAATTAGTCGTCTTCATCATTGGAGCGACAATTTACTTTCGTAAAATTAAGCATAGAGCCAAAAACAGAGGAGATAAACAAAAAAGGAAAGAAAAGTACATCCATTTGTTTCCAGAAAAAGAAAACCAGGTCTTACATTGAGTAATTTGGACAATACACAACGTCAAAAGCTTAAACTGTTTCACTTTGTTCCTTTTCAATAGCAAGGGCCATAAAGATAGGCGCAGGAGTGTGCTGACTGCGTCCACTAGTAGAATGGAACCTCTGATATGCTGCCTTGGAAGATTCCTCATCTCCATATTGACGGCAGGACGACCTGAATACATCCAAAGACATTACATGTCAGAAAATATCCTTCAAAATCCTTTGCTATTGCCTCTTAATCCGAGTCCCGAAAACTTACGTTGGCGAAAGTTGGGACGTTGGCTGCCAAGCAAAGGGCTTGAACAACTCCCAGTGAGGTGAGTTGCATGCTCTGATACTTTTGTCTTTGGCTGCACATAAATAAGCATAACATTGCATATCAAGAGGCAAGAACCCAATTGCTGAATTTTCGAGGACTCGTCCTGAGTTGGGTTTGGAATCAGACTCTGAAATTCTAATTTGAGTAGGGTTCAATATGTTAAGTAAGATATACTTATTAAAATTACTTTTGTTTCAATATTCAATGTATTCTTTTTTGTCATTTTATATTATGGTAAATTAGTAATTCAATAAATAGTTTGGTAATAGGGTGTACTCAGTTAATTTTAGAGTTCGTTTAACAGCATGAGGTGATTTGAATAAATGCCCATTAAATTTACAGATGCCCAAATACCTATTATATGGTTAATGGATCAATTTAAAATCCTCATAGCCACATTTGGGTTCAAATACAAATGTCAATTGTAGAAAATTAGTGGGTTCATCAAAATTTGCCCATTAGTTTTCTTTGACATTGACAGTAAAAAAAAAAGGTACAAAACCATCAAATTTTTCCATGGGTCATCTACCCTTGCAAATTTCAATGAGATTAAATCCAAATCTCTCAAACACAAATTCTAAATTAGTGGGCTACACTTACCCATTAATTTCCAAATTTCTCATACACAAATTCTAATTTAGTAGGCCACACTTACCCATTAATTTTCCAAATTTTGGAACTACGTCAGTTTGATCCCATTAGGGTACGTAGGCAGTCTAGCATCCCAATATACGCAACCACAACCAAGTTCAAATCTCTCCAACCCAAATTCTCAATTAGTGGGCCACACTTACCTATTAATTTCCAAATTTTGGAACTACGCCGATTTGATCCCATAAAGGGTACGTAGGCAGTCTAACATACCAATAGACACAACCACAACCAAATTCTTAATTATTGGGCAACACTTACTCATTAATTTCCAAATCTTCAAACTACGTTGGTTTGATCCCATCAAGGGTACATAGGCAGTCTAACATACCAATCGACGCAACCATAACCAAATTTGAATATCCTGGTTTATTCTTAACCAAATTCCCCCAAAACACATTCAAAATCGAATCCCTAGCTTATTCAGCTAAATTCACCCAAACACTTTTTCAATCAAATTCATTGAAATTTCCCCTTTGCAATGAGTCATTTATTCATTGCAATTCTTTGAACTACGAGTGGCTTCATTCCCGCGAGGGATATGTAGGCACCCCAAGGTTCGACTTGGGAGCAGCTGCAAAAATCAAACACACACGTTCTGTTTCTTTATGATGGAATCAAAGGGTGTTCCCTTGAAGTAAGAGATTGTAATTAAGAGACATCGCGTCTTGAATGGGTCGAACCTAAAATAATAAAACCCCATTATTTAATTAGTGATGGTGAAATTATGTTGGAAGGTTCACATTTTTCTTCAACACACTCTTCGAAATGATGGATTGTTCCCTAGCTTGACAAAATATGGATTTTATAGAGGTTGTGAAATTTAGATTTCCTTTTGGGTGGTGTCGAAATTCTGATGGGGAAAAGTACAGAGAGAGAGAGAGAGAGAGAGAGAGAGAGAGAGAGAGAGAGAGAGAGAGAGAGAGAGAGAGAGAGAGAGAGAGAGAGAGAGAGAGAGAGAGAGAGAGAGAGCAACCACAATTGTAATTCTTGGTAGAAAATGGTTCACGTTTTAGAAGTAAGATGAAGTAAGATGGGTAAGAAGCACAAAAGTGTTCGGATCGGAATGCATGTGCCCTGATGCCATGCATGCACTAAAGTGAGGTTATGAAATAGCATGAAAACAATGCGTTTTGCGTTTCCCAAACCTATTAGCATGAAAACAATGTGTTTTGCATTCATCAAACCAAATAGCATGAAAACAATGTGTTTTGTATTTACCAAACCAAATATTTTTCGATGCTGATTTAGTATCTTGTATGGGTAACTTGGGCACAACCACTAATATGAGATGCCAAAGTTGAAATCAGTGATATACATGTGCCTCTCAACTGTCCCCCAATTTCTTTTTATTTACACAAGCAATAGTTTAAATTAGGAGAGAGAGATTGAACTCGGGTGTAAGGGGGAGCACATTACCAATTCCATGATCAACTAGCCTAATCCACATGTACAATCTACAATTTCTTTATTTAAACAATTATTGGGGAATAACTCATAGGAATCCATTGTAAATTTGCTCAATTTGTTGGAGAAAAAAAAGGGGTCATAAATCGGTCGCAAAGTAGTATGATCTTTGGAGTTCAATTCTCCTGTGTCCAACTTATCTGTGCCCTCCTTGTCTCCTCCTTTGTTTTCTACCACCTGTCCTCACACATAATTGATAGAAAAGAGAGTTGACGGGCTTATGTGATGAGGGACCATCCGAAGAGCTACCTAGAGAATTAAATGATGGAGCACCAGTTGATGTTCCTAACACCCGCCCAAAAAGGAAGATTAAAACTCCCATCAGGTTTCAAGACTAAAAGCAGTTGAAGAGTCAGGAATTTACGTTTGCTTAGTTGTGTTTCTTTATTGCTTTTAATTGTCATTTAATATTGTAAGTCCCTTTCAATTATAAGTATGGTGCAATAGGGATTTGGTCGGGTATCCAAGTTTGAATAGAAAACCTATGCTTATTGAGTTTGCTGTCAAAGCTACTCTTTGTGCTTGTTCTTGTTATCCAGTCCCAATTCTCTGCAGATCCTAGTTGAACTGCATCAATTGGTATCAGAGCATCCTTCTTGGGATCTCGTTTTCTTCAGTCACGCTACGGCCTGATGGCGCGAGGTCGACGTGGTGGTGGACGTGGTCAGCAAGGTCGTGATCTTCGTGATATCGAGAATGAGGAGTTGAGGAGGCAAGTGGAGCGATTAACGTAGCGGCTGCGTCGCTCTGAAACTCGAGAATCATCGGGATGATGATCTCGGTCTTGGTGACGATGAGAACCCATTTCACTTTCGTGCTCCTCGTGAAGAGCCGGGTGAAGAGGCAAGGAATGAACGTCTTTGACCAACCTTTTGGTCGATTTAACGACATCAACATGAAGGTAGACATACCAGAATTTGAAGGAAAGATCAAGCCTGATGAGTTTATCGGTGGCTGAATACGATTGAAAGAGTCTTTGACTACAAAGAGGTTCCAGATCACCGCAAAGTGAAGATTGTGGCGATAAAACTAACTAAGTATGCATACGCTTGGTGGGAGCAATTGAAAGCTGAAGAGAAAGAATGGGAAATCAAAAATTACAACTTGGGATAAGATGAAGAAAGAATTAAGGCAAAAATTCTTGCCTGATAATTACCTGCAAGAATGGTATTCGAGGCTGTATAATTTGCACCAAGGCAGCAAATTAGTTGATGAGTACACTGAGGAGTTCGATTTGCTAATGGTTCATTGTGGGATGGACGAGCCAGAGGAGCAGACAATTGCCCGTTACCTTGGGGGGTTGCGCAAAGAAATTCATGATATCATTGTACTGCATCAATATTGGTCGTATGATGATGTTTACAAATTGGCAGTCAAGGTAGAAAAGCAGCTAAAGCACAATTGGGACTACACTTTGTCACATGCTGAATTTGCCTACAACAAATCAAAGAATAGATCAACTGGAAGATGTCCGTTTGAGATAGTTTATGGACTGATTCCAAGTGGACCACTTGATCTAGTTCCTCTTCCAATCAATAACAAGTTCAGTGGTGATGCTGATGAGATGGCTTCACATATCAAAAAGTTGCATTCTGAAGTGAAGAAGAAGCTGGAAGAAAGTAACAAGAAATATAAAGCTGTAGCTGATAAACATCGCAGACACTTGGAGTTTCGAGAAGGCGATCTAGTGTGGATTAACCTTCGCAAAGAAAGGTTTCCAAGGGGGAAATTTGGTAAACTTCAAGATAGAGCTGATGGTCCATTTCGCGTACTGAAGCGCCTTGGTGATAATGCTTACCAAATAGAACTGCCCGAAGACATGGAGGTGTCAGCAACTTTCAATGTGGCAGACTTGCAGCCATATTATGCAGCTGATCCAGAACAAGACTTAGACTCGATGACGAGTCACTTTCAACCCAGAGGGACTGATGAGGGACCATCCGAAGAGCTACCTAGAGAATTAAATGATGGAGCACCAGTTGATGTTCCTAACACCCGCCCAAAAAGGAAGATTAAAACTCCCATCAGGTTTCAAGACTAAAAGCAGTTGAAGAGTCAGGAATTTACGTTTGCTTAGTTGTGTTTCTTTATTGCTTTTAATTGTCATTTAATATTGTAAGTCCCTTTCAATTATAAGTATGGTGCAATAGGGATTTGGTCGGGTATCCAAGTTTGAATAGAAAACCTATGCTTATTGAGTTTGCTGTCAAAGCTAATCTTTGTGCTTGTTCTTGTTATCCAGTCCCAATTCTCTGCAGATCCTAGTTGAACTGCATCATTATGTATTAGTTATGTTGAGTACAGTAGCGGAAATCGAAAAATGGAGACTGGGAAGGCCATATAAATTGGACACGAGAACTGAACTCTATTGGTGCAACGACAGAAACCAATTTAGGCAAACTGGCACAGGTTGTTTCTAAGCCACCAATCTTTCTGAAGTGGTGTTTGGTTGGTGGAATGAAATTGAATGGTAATGTTAATGGGAAAGGTAATGAGAACGGAATGTTGGAATGGAAATCCTTATTTCTATTTCTCCGTAGTTCATAATAGATGTGAGTGTGTAAGCAAAGCCATACACGAAAGTCATACAAAATCAATTAAAGCTAGGAGGAAAGCTACAAAAGCAATTAAAGCTAGGAAAGCTACAAAACAAAACCAGCTCAAAAAGTCCAAAACCCCACAAAGAACAGAGCAAAACTGAGCTCCTTTGTTTTCAACTAAAGTTTCTTTAGAAACTCCAAAAGGCACCCCTCCAAATCGAGAAAGACTTTCATGAAACGAGATATTACTATTTTGTTATTTCCGTCCAATAACGCTATTCCATGTGTCATAGCATTATTGGCCAGGGATCAGCAAAACAGCGCTATCTCATTGCAACTAAGTTTTTTGCCTTCAAACCATTCTTGATGCGAACAAATTTCACATCCCAAAATGGGTTTGCCCACTTCCCTTTTCATTTGCTCTGCTCTACTTTTCTTTTTTGCTTCTTTTCCCTTTGCTACAACCATTGAAGATTACACAAATTTGGTTTTTCTAATTCACATCACGCACCAAATGAAATGCAATTACTCATTATTGTTATGAGCAACACAAAGGATTGTGTTCAAGACTCAAATTTCTATTACCAACGAAACTCCAAGCCCTATAGAAAAATGCGACCTTTAGAAAATAGACTTCTATAGTGGAATGGAATTGATCTTTCCCAACAAATCAATCGTATTTAGAATAAGAAGCCATTCTTGTTGGAAAAATGGCTCACCTAAGGTTACAAGGATCGAAGAAAGCGGCCAGGTCGCGAGTTTTGGGCGGCCGTCGCATGCGGCAATTCAAAGAGGTAGCTTCAGTATAAGCGACGGTCGCAGGTTCTGGCGACGGTCGCATGCAGGCAGGACCGTTAAGCTATGCTACGGTATAAGCGACCGGTCGCAGGTTTTGAGCGACCGGTCGCACGCCTCGTCTTTGTCTGTTTTTTCAAGACGTTTTACGCCCTATCTTTGGATGCTAATTGGTCCCTACCAATTCACATGCAACCCCAACGTTGGTATAAGTCCAAGACAGTTGGCAAACCACCAGAAAAGTCCTAAACATTGATTAGGGAGACTAGTGGGTTGCTTTGAGCCTACATCATTATGGTTTCCTGAAATTAGGGATCCATGTTTTGAGGTAAGCTGGTTTGGTGCATGTGAGTGGCTTCTTTTCTCTATCTTTAAGTAGATGCAAAGGAGCTGGAGCTTGTGATAAGTGTTGCATTCAGATTTGGGAAGCCAAGAGAGAGAGAGAGAGCATCTTGTATCAAGTGAGTGAGCTAAGGGGTGAGAGAGAAAAACAGATAGTGAGTTTGGGTTCTAAGGGGGTTTCCATTGAAACCAAATCTGTAACTCCTTCTTCATTATTGATATTTCTCAAGGGGATCACCAAAGAGGACGTAGGCAAATTGCTGAACCTCTATAAATACTTGTGTTCATTGTTCTTGGTTATTTTCTCTGTGTGTGTGTGTGTGCAACAAGTTCATCCTTGAGCTTGTCCAAAGTCCATCAACAACAAGGTCTTGAAGTGAGTGAGTTGGTCCTAATTCTCAACAAGTGGTATCGTAGTCGTGTTGGCAGCTGTGCTAGTTCTTTCTTTGGAGTGCTAGTGTGTTGAAGATGGCAAGTGACAAGGAAGTTGAGAGTGGTAGCAGTTCACGCAGCCTGAAGCAACCACAAGCAACAAGCATGAAGGTGGAGCTAAAGCCTTTCACAGGAAGGAGAACTTCACTCTTTGGCAACGAAGGATGAAATCAGCCCTCACACAACAACACCTCCACGTTGTGTTGGTTGGAAAGGAAAGGAAGCCAACAAGCATGACAGATGAGGAGTGGAGTGTACTTGATGAGTTAGCTAGAGGAGCTATCGAAAACTACCTCTCCGATGAGGTGCTCATCAACGTGATGAAGGATACGGCAAAGCAAACATGGGAGAAGCTCGAAGAGATGTTTGCGGGGAAGTCACTATCCAACAAGCTCTTCCTCAAGGAAGAACTCCTAAATCTCAAGATGGAGGAGGGAGGTAATCTAATGGAACATTTAAGTAGTTTCAATAGATGTGTTGCTGACTTGCAGAGAATGGAAGTAAACTATAGTTCGGAGGATAAGGCTCTTATGTTGCTCACATCCTTACCTCCGTCCTATAAACACTTTCGAACCACTCTTATGTTCGGAAGGTCACTCTGGATTTTGAGCCTGTGGTGCAAGACATCATGACACACCATAGGATGGCTCAACGTTCGGGAGAGAACTCTCAAGGTGAAGGTCTAGTTGCAAAGACCGGAGAGAGAGGCCGTTCAAAGAAGCAAGAGGGCAAGAAAGGCAACAGAGGAAGGTCCAAATCCAAGGCAAAAGAAGGTTGTTTCGAATGTGGGTCAAAGGAGCATTGGAAAAGAAATTGCCCCATATGGAAGGAGAAGAAGAACAAAGGGAAGAATGCAGCCAACACAGTGGAAGAAGTCACGAGAAAGTGATGGTGAGCTTTTATGTGTTAATAGCAATGTTAAAACTAATGCATTTGCTAATTCTTCAAGGTGTTCCTCTTCCGATTGGATTTTGGATTCCGGATGCTCATACCATATGTGCTCAAACAAGGAGTGGTTTGACACATATGAAAAGGAAGAAGGTGGTGAAGTTATAATGGGGATGGCTCGGTTTGTAGAGTCAAAGGCACAGGTACAATCAAGGTGAAGATGCATGATGGGGCTGTTAGGACGCTTGGAATGGTAAGGCACATTCCAAAGTTGCGTAAGAATCTCATTTCCCTTGGAACTCTTGATAAGAATGGTTATTCATTTAAAGCAAATGGAGGGAAACTCATAATCTCAAAAGGTTCACTTGTGATTATGAAAGGAGAGATTCAACCTAATTGTCTATATAGATTGTGTGGTACTACAATAACAGGTGGAGCAGCTGTATCCACAAGCAAGGACTCGGAGGATGAAACTCGGCTTTGGCATTTGAGGCTAGGGCACATGAGTGAGAGGGGCATGCAGGAACTACACAACCGAAAGTTGTTGAAAGGTGTTCAAAGTTGCAAGCTTGAGTTCTGCAAATATTGTACCATGGGAAAGCAATTTAAGGTGGCTTTCAAGCAGCGAAACAAAGAGGAAGGAAGCACAGGAGTGCTAGATTATATTCACACGGATGTATGGGGGCCATCACCGGTTAAGTCAAAGGGTGGAGCTCGCTACTTCGTGACTTTCTTGGATGATTTTTCCAGGAAGGTTTGGGTCTACTTCATGAAGGAGAAATCTGAGGTCTTCACCAAATTCAAGGAGTGGAAGGCGGAAGTAGAGAACCTAACCGGAAGGAAGATCAAGATCATAAGGAGTGACAATGGTGGTGAATATAAAGACAACAAGTTTCTTGAGTTTTGCAGGAATGAAGGCATCAAGAGGCACTTTACCGTGAAGAAGACGCCCAACAAAATGGAGCTGCGGAGAGGATGAATAGAACTCTCATGGAGCGTGAGAGATGCATGAGGATTCATGCAGATTGCTCGAGTCATTTTGGGCGGAGTCCGTTAACCATGCAGCCTATTTGGTTAACCGATCTCCTTCCAAAAATCTTGAGTTCAAATGTGTAGATGAGGTATGGTCTAATAAGTCAATTGATTATACTAATCTTAAGGTGTTTGGATGCAGTGCATATGCACTTATTCCAAGTGATGAAAGGTCCAAATTGAAGCCAAAGTCTCTTGAATGCATTTTCATCGGATTTGAGAGCGGTGTGAAGGGCTACAAGCTATGGGATCATGTGAACCTAAAGAAGATACTCAGCAGGGATGTTGTGTTTGATGAGAAGACCATGCCTATGAACAAAGTCAAGAATTCAGAGGCAAAGGAGGATGTTGTTGGGAAAGAAACAACCATTGAAGTTCCACTCAAGAAGATGTTCAAGAAAGCTTCACAAAAACAGCCAACTGAAGACGTTCAGGAGGAGGTGGAGTCTGACATTGAGGAGGAAGATGCAGGGCAACAACAACAACAAACTCAAGAAGAAGAAGAAGAGGCTCAAGAGCAGGTGGAGCCATCATCTATAGCTCGGTCCAGGCCCAAGAGAACCATCAAACCACCACAAAGGTTTGGATGGGACAAGGATGCAGTTCACTATGCTTTGAATGCTAGTGAAGAAGAACCAACCACGTTCCAGGAGGCTGTTGAGAATGAGGAACGGGAAAGTTGGATGGAAGCTATGATGCAAGAGATGGAATCTCTACACCAAAACTCAGTTTGGGAGTTAGTTCATAAACCCAAGAATCGCAAGCTTATTGGCAGCAAATGGGTGTTTAGGAAGAAAGAAGAAATGCATGAGAAGGGAGCCACCATATTCAAAGCTCGATTGGTGGCCAAAGGGTACTTGCAAAAGGAGGGAGTTGATTATGATGAAATCTTCTCTCCGGTAGTGAAACACACTTCTATAAGGCTACTACTATCCATAGTAGCACAAGAGAACATGGAGGTGGAGCAAATGGATGTGAAGACTGCTTTCCTCCATGGTGATTTGGAGGAAGACATCTACATGAGCCAACCTCAAGGGTTCATTGAAGCCGTAGGGACCTTTTCTTCCAGCCTAAGGTGGGTGGGCCTGCAAGGAGTAAACCGATGCAAATGTCCCTTGTGCCTCGAGTTCGAAAATCAAGCCCCAAGGATGTCTCGAAGGGTAATGAAACCTCGGAAACTCCTTGGTTACCTTCACCAACGAAAATAACAATGAATTACAGGTAAATCTCCTAGCTTGGCATGAGAGGCTTGTGGCATGGGAGCAAAATTGTCATGAGTTTAGTGCTTAAGGAGAGAGCTGTGAATTCCTATAAAAGACAGAGGTTCTAGGGAAGGAGAAAGAGATTATGAGAGGGTTTGATAAAGGGGGAGAAGGATGGAGAAGAACTATGGGTGGCCTTAGTGATTTCCAGCCTTGACAAATTTCCAAAGAACTTGACAAAACTCGCGGGCTGCATCCGTTTGCCGACGAGGGGAAACAAAGGGGAATTGAGAAGTAAGGCACGAAAATTACTCATTTGTAAAATGAGAGAAGGAGCTTGCTCTCTCAAGGGTCCGTTGAAATCGATGGGTTGGAGAGGACTTACTTACAAAGGTGAGTCGTCTTCTCCAAGAAACCCTAGTGGTTTCTTCCCAAGCTTAGCTAAACTTTTCTCTACCTTTCTTCATCTCCTTCTTGACTTAACCCATGGTGGCAAAGTCAGCTCTGCCAATCCCACAAAATCGTGGATTTTGGGCGCTCGATGCTTCTCCTCAGCAATCGCATCGGAGGAGCTTCCATTCTCACCCCTCTTCTTTCTCCTCTTTCTTCCTCTTTCCATGGCCAAATCAGATGAAGGAAAGGAAATGGGTTCACCTGCTGGTTTAGGGGATGGCATCCCTCTCCGCGTGCCAAAATCCTCCTGGTTCCTTGGATGCTTTTGCTTGGAACTGTTTTCTCGCGTGGAGCTTCCCAGAGCCCCTCTCACGTGACTTCCCTTCTCACCAAATCGAGGGCTTGGATCCCTCTTATTCAAATGATATGGGCCATTTAACATAGAAGGTAAAATTATCCAGAGGTAGGCTAAGCTCACCAATTATTTGGGCTTTGTGGGCTATCTAAAGTAATGGGTTATTGTTACTAAGGTGATGGGCTATTTTCTCCTTTGCACTTACCCATATATCCTGGACCTAAGAAATGGGCTTGAGTCTCGAGGCTCCCAAGCAACCCGAGCTTCTCATTCTTTGGCCCATCAATGGGCCCCATGACAATTTATTTCCATCCATACCACAACCCACTCAAGCAAGCCCCGGGTTTTGGAGTGGCTTGGGCCCACTTAAGCTTGTAGTGTGTTTGGGTGTGAAATAATAATTTCGCATTTGGCATGGCATGTCGCTCGGCATGCTTTTTAATTATGACGCTTGATAATTGGCATGAATTTATAGAGCTCAATGCATTTCGTAATTTTTAACTTCAATTCCCGGCATGGTGGATTATTTGGCATGGCATGCGGAGTGTGACTCGTGCACTGCATACCTTTGTGTGCTTCAAATCTGGTCTTTTCTCAATAATATATTATTTTTGGGCCGGGCATTTACTTGGGCCCAACCATGGATTTTTTGGGTCTCAACAGAAGCAAACAAGGAAAATCTGGTTTGCAAGCTGAAAAAGTCTCTCTATGGGTTGAAGCAATCTCCAAGGCAATGGAACAAGCGCTTCGACTCTTTCATGATGAAGATTGGATATAGAAGATGTGAATCTGATTGCTGTGTATACACTCATGTATTCAAGGATGGTAATCTCATCCTTTTGCTTCTTTATGTTGATGACATGCTAATTGCATGTAAAGACATGTCAAAAATTCAGGAATTGAAGACATTGCTTGGAAAGGAGTTTGACATGAAGGATCTTGGTTCTGCACAAAAGATCCTAGGGATGGAAATAAGGAGAGACAGGGTTGGAGGTAAGCTATGGCTGTCACAAAGTAAGTACATTACCAAAGTACTTGAAAAATTCAATATGTTGGATTGCAAACTGTGTCTACTCCTTTGGCGGAGCATTTTAAGTTAAGTGCACAGAAATGTCCTTCCACGGATGAGGAGAAGGAAGAAATGAGCAAAGTTCCATATGCAAGCTTGGTAGGGTGTCTCATGTATGCAATGGTTTGCACACGCCCCGACCTAGCTCAAGCCGTGAGTGTGGTGTCAAGATACATGGCGAATCCGGCAAACTTCATTGGACAGCAGTGAAGTGGATTCTCGTGTACTTGAAGGGCACTAAGAGGCTTGGGATATTGTTTGCAAGACAACAAGGAAAAGCAAGTGTGTCAGGGTATGTAAACTCTGATTATGCAGGGGATTTAGACAAGAGGAGATCCACCACAGGATATGTTTTCACTTGTGGTGGAGGACCGATTAGTTGGAGAGCAGTGTTGCAATCGGTTAGTGCCTTGTCTACTACTGAAGCGGAGTATATGGAGCTCATGGAAGCTTCGAAGGAAGCGGTATGGCTGAAGAGATTGGCAAAGGAATTCGGAATAGCCCAAGACATGGTGGTGATTCAAAGTGACAGTCAAAGTGCAATTTGCTTGGTCAAGAATCAAGTGTATCATGGAAGGTCCAAACACATTGATGTCCGATACCACCGGATAAGGGATTTGGTGAATAATGGAGACATCACGGTAATGAAGGTTCATACATCAGAGAATGCTTCAGATTGTCTCACAAAGCCAGTCACAACTGCAAAGTTCAAGCATTGCTTGAGCTTGCTCAATCTTGTTCCATGTTAAAGATTGAGGTGGAGTTCTTGGGAGTTATCCGGACGATTCTCAAGAAGTTAAAGATGTCCCGGAAGGCAATAATCTTCTCAAGGAGCTTAGGCTCGCCATGGTGGAGATTGTTGGAAAAATGGCTCACCTAAGGTTACAAGGATCGAAGGAAGCGACCGGTCGCAGGTTTTGGGCGACCGGTCGCATGCAGACAGATTCAAAGAGGTAGCTTCGATATAAAAGCGACCGGTCGCAGGTTCTGGGCGACCGGTCGCATGCAGGCAGGACCGTTAAGCTATGCTACGGTATAAAAGCGACGGTCGCAGGTTTTGAGCGACCGGTCGCACGCCTCGTCTTTGTGCTGTTTTTTCAACACGTTTTACGCCCTCTCTTTGGATGCTAATTGGTCCCTACCAATTCACATGCAACCCCAACGTTGGTATAAGTCCAAGACAGTTGGCAAACCACCAGAAAAGTCCTAAACATTGATTAGGGAGACTAGTGGGTTGCTTTGAGCCTACATCATTATGGTTTCCTGAAATTAGGGATCCATGTTTTGAGGTAAGCTGGTTTGGTGCATGTGAGTGGCTTCTTTTCTCTATCTTTAAGTAGATGCAAAGGAGCTGGAGCTTGTGATAAGTGTTGCATTCAGATTTGGGAAGCCAAGAGAGAGAGAGAGAGCATCTTGTATTAAGTGAGTGAGCTAAGGGGTGAGAGAGAAAAACAGATAGTGAGTTTGGGTTCTAAGGGGGTTTCCATTGAAACCAAATCTGTAACTCCTTCTTCATTATTGATATTTCTCAAGGGGATCACCAAAGAGGACGTAGGCAAATTGCTGAACCTCTATAAATACTTGTGTTCATTGTTCTTGGTTATTTTCTGTGTGTGTGTGTGTGTGCAACAAGTTCATCCTTGAGCTTGTCCAAAGTCCATCAACAACAAGGTCTTGAAGTGAGTGAGTTGGTCCTAATTCTCAACAATTCTTACACATTAATAAAACATAATCCAGGCAAAACCTCAAAGTCCAGAACCATTCATTCAAGCATCGGTTTAATATCAAAACTTGCATCAAAGAATCAAATGTAGGGGAAAAATTGAAGAAGCAGACCAAGAAATAGCTCAAGTACCTCGTTTTTTCCTTCAATGGTGAAGGCTTAACCCAAGCCTTGGCAGCGTCAGGCGTCAGCGAGAGTGAGCAGACAGAGTTAAGAGGGAGTGAGAAGAGAGATAAGACAGAGAGACAGAAAGACAAAGCTTTTAACATCAAACTTCGGTTTTTGGGTGAAGTTAAACCAGAACAAAAGCTAGGACAAACAAGCCCAGGTCTAAGGCACCGACTTTACCAAAATCCAGCCCAAACCCAAAAATTGACTGGCTTTAAAACCCCTCCTAACTCCAGCTTGAGCATTCATAATTCAAAAATGAGGAACTTATACAACCAAGCAATGAACCAAAAAAAGTTGTCAAGAGTCAAGACAAAGCAAAAAAGAGAAGGTAAAGAAGTCTATTGATGTTCCTTATGCAGCAATAATACTTTACCATGTGCCATGAGAGAAAGCAAATGATGAAGTACATAGTGTTGGAGAAAGATGGATATGAGAGAATATGGAAGAGAGTTTTAAACAGAAAACTGAAGCTTTATTAATTTCCAAATTGATTACAACACTAGGCCATCTTATTGGCTATTTATAATAACATTCAAACCTTTCCATAACAGACATAACTCTTGGATTAGTTCAAAGAGTTGCAGACACAACTCTAGACTTCTAATGAGATACAACTCTTGCAAAACATAGCTCTTCTCAAGAGACACAACTCTACTTAACAACTGATACATCTTACAAGGAGAAAATGCATTACGTTTAACACTCCCTCTTAATGCATTTGTCCTGCGACATTTAGCTTTTCTCTGAAATAGTAGAACTTCTCTCTTGGAAGTGCTTTTGTAAAAACGTCTGCAATCTGCTCATCAGTACCACAGAATTTCAATTCAATCTCTCTGTCTTCAACCAATTTTTTGATAAAATGATGACAAAGTTCTATGTGCTTTGACCTGCTATGAATGACTGGGTTCTTTGTCATGGCAATTGTGGACATGTTATCACAGTACAAATTTATTGGAGTGTTTTGTTCTTGACAAAGATTTGCTAATATTCTTCTAATCCAGACTGCTTCACATGTTGTACTCGTGGCTGAAATATATTTTGCTTCGGCTGTTGATAATGCCACTGTACTTTGCTTCTTCGACGACCATGATATAACTTTACTTCCCAAGAAAAACACATGCCCAAATGTGCTTCTTTTATCATCAATTGCACCAGCCCAATCACTGTCTGTGAACCCAACTAAAATGCTTTCTTTCTCTTGTGTATATTTGATGCCCCATATCCTTTGGTTCCTTGCACATATCTTAGTATTCTTTTAACAGCAGCAAAATGATTATTACTTGGACCATTCATGAATCGAGATACAACACTAACTGCATGAACTATGTCTGGCCTTGTATTAGATAAATAAATAAGTGAGCCAACAATACTTCTATACATAGAAGCATCAGCTCTTGGTGCTCCATCATTACTTGAAAGCTTTAAATTAATTGCCATTGGAGTATCCATTGGCTTGCAATTCAACATATTGAACCTTTTCAAGAGATTTTCTGCATACTTTTCTTGATACATGAAAATCCCTTTTTCCGATTGTTGGACTTGAATTCCTAGAAAATACTTCATAGAACCCAAATCAGTCATCTCATATTCTTTCATTATGTCCTTCTTGAATGCTTCTACCATCCTTGGTTTGGTACTCGTATAAATCAAGTCATCAACATAAGGACACACAATAAGAAAATCATGTGTAGCTTCTTTCTTGAGATAAAGTGATGGCTCACTTGGACTTCTTACAAATCCACTTTGACGGAAATATTGATCAATTTTGCTATTCCAGGCTCTTGGTGCTTGTTTTAAGCCGTATAGTGCTTTCCGAAGTCGACAAACTTTGTCTTCATTTCCCTTTTCAATATATCCTTGCGGCTGCTCCACGTAAACTTCTTCTTCAAGTTCTTCATTTAAAAATGCGGACTTGACATCCAATTGAAAAAATTGAGTTTTCAAGTACAACCGGAGCAAACGTTTCATTGAAATCTACTCCAGGTTGTTGAGAGTAGCCTTTGGCAACCAGCCGAGCCTTATGCTTTTGGATTGAGCAATCTTCATTGTATTTTGTCTTGTAGATCCATTTAAGTCCAATGATGTCCTTTGATTTAGGCCGATCAACAAGTTCCCACGTAGAATTTTTCTTGATAACTCTAATTTCTTCTTCCATTGCGTCTTGCCAAATTTTTTCTTTCACTGCTTCCTCAAATTTTTGAGGCTCCAAAGCACTCAAAGCAAGATCACACAACTCATATATGTATGCCAATGAACGCGTTCTTGCATTTAGTCTAGGAGTTGAATCTCGTGAACTAGGATCAGATGTTATTGCACTTGGAATTGGACTTCTTGCCCTTGAAATTGGACTTTGGGGAAGCAGAGTTTCTTCTAAATTTGACGTTTCTGGTTCCTCGAAAAATCTCGGTATTTCACCTTGTTCGTTTTCCCATCTCCATACCTTGAATTCATCAAAAATAACATCTCTAGAAATTACCAACTTATTAGTTCTTGGATCAATCAATCTGTATGCCTTTGACTTGTCACTATAGCCCACAAAAATATATTTTTCACCCATTTCATCAAATTTTTCTCTCTTTTGAGAAGAAACATGTGCATAGGCTATGCAACCAAATATCTTAAAGAAATCAACCTTTGGCTTAAACCCATGCCATGCTTTGAAAGGAGTCATATCCTTGACAGACTTGGTAGGTGACCTGTTGAGAATAAACACTGAGGTATGAATTGCTTCAGCCCAAAACACATTTGGCAGACCTTTCGCTTTTAACATGCTTCTTGCCATTTCCACAATGGTTCGATTTCTTCGTTTGCAACAAACGTTTTGTTGTGGAGTGTAGCTTGCCGTCAATTCTCTTTTTATTCCATTGCTTTTGCAAAATTCTGAAAATTCATTTGATGTGAACTCTCCACCACGATCAGTTCTCAACGTCTTCAAATTGTATCCACTTTGTTTCTCTCCATAGGCCTTAAATTGCTTGAAAAAAGAGAAGCTTCTGACTTTTGTTCTAGAAAATAAACCCACATCATCCTGCTATAGTCATCAACAAAGAGAAGAAAGTATTTCTTGCCATTAAAAGATGGTGTTTGAGTCGGTCCGCATATATATGCATGTACCAACTCAAGAGGGGCTCTTGCTTTCCATGTTGATTGTGAAAATGGTAAGTGGTGGAATTTTCCAAAAATACAACATTCACATATTTCTTTCTCAGACTAAACGGAAGGAAGGCCAACCACCATATCTTTCTAGTGTAAGAGCTGTAGACTTCTTTGATTTAGATGTCCGTACCTCATATGCCACAATAGTGATTCTTCTACGTTTTCAGCTTCCAAAACATAGTTTTCTTTTGATGTCATGATCAACGGAAAGACTTTGTTTGCCTTCATTTTTATCTTAGCCACTACAGTGCTATTCTTTTTATTAGAAATGACACAGTGATCATCTACGCTGCACCCGATACGGCATATTTTGGGGGTATGCGAGTATCGGATCACGGCGCTGATACGATACGGCTCGATCACGGCACCGAGTCATTATCCGAGCACGCCACGTGGCGTATCGTAGACTTTTCTGCGATGTTGACTTCCCGATACGGCTCCGATACTCCATCGATACGGCACCGATACGGGAAGAAGAAGGAAGAAGGAAGAAGGAAGAAGAAGGAAGGAGAAGGAGAAGGAAGAAGGAAGAAGAAGGAAGGAGAAGGAAGAAGGAAGAAGAAGGAGAAGGAAGGAGAAGGAAGAAGGGCATTTGTTACGCATAAGCGGCTGCGAGAGGAAGAAGATGAGCTCGCGTGTTTTTTTAGGGTTCGTTGGGAATGAAACGACTTCGTTTCATATAGTTTAATGAAACGCATACGTTTAGCGCTGAGGTTATTTAAAGAAAGCGGCGTTCAGCATGCCTTTTATTATTTTTAAATCATGATTTTTGTTTTTAACAAACAACATGCTTAACGCCTCCTTTGAAACACCACTACTTACCCTTTTTTTCCTTCCTAAATTAATATATTAACATGGATATATATATATATATATATATATAGTATAGTATAAACCTAATATATGAATTGGATTGTGTTTTTGTTTTGATGTTGAATAAATATTTTAGATTTAGGGATTGATTATTATGCACTTATATTTGATTATACTTAATACATTATTAGGGTTCAATAATAAGTAGTAGTAGTAGTACAATTTAATTGTGTATTGTATTTTTTTTAATCAATTTTTCTATTTATATTATATATATATTATTTTAATCGCCGTATCGGTGCCGTACCGTATCCTAGTTTTTAGAAATTTGCCGTATCGGCGTATCGTGTCGTAAATGTCGTATCGCCGTACCGTATCCGTGTCGGTGCAACATAGGTGATCATCATCAAATTTAACAAAGAAGCCTTTTGTAGGAGTTGAGCTTGACTTGTGAATTCACATTTTCTTCAAATTTGACAAAACGTTGTATGTTTCCCGTCATGTGGTTACTGCATCCGCTATCCACGTACCATATATCTTGTGGTTCTTGACGAGCGCTTAGACATGTATAAAATAGTTGCTCTGGATAATCATTATTTTCTGTGCAATTGGCTTCATTATTTTTCTGATATCTGCAATCTCTTTGAGAATGATTGGGTACTCTGCATCGGATACACCTATACTGACAATCTGCACTTTTGTGCCCAGACTTTTTACAAACATGACATTCAGGGATAAGGTTACCATTTTGGTTGTTTTGATGGCTGCGTCCTTGCTGATTGTTGTTGTTATAGTTGCCTTTGTTGTAATTCTTCCGCCAATGAAATTTACTTTTTCTGTTTTGAGACTTTTGATTCTCCTTTTTGTTTGTCTTCTTTCTCCGTCGAATCCAATTTGGATTGAAAGGCTTGCTCCAAGGATTGGTCTGTAGACCTATTAATCCTTTTTTCATGTGCTTCCAAAGAACCAATTAGTTCATGGAGCGAAAGTGCAGCGAGATCTTTTGACTCCTCTATTGCTGCAACAACATGATCGAACTTCAGCGGTAGACTGCGTAGAGTTTTCTCTACAATTTTCTTGTTTGGAATTGTATCCCCATAACTTCCAATTTGGTTAATAATTCCAGAAACTTTTGTGAAGAAAACCTGAATGGATTCATTCTCCTTCATTAATAAATTATCAAACTCTCGCCACAAGGATTGGAGTTTGATGGAGATCACTTTTTGTGAATCTTGGAACTCAATTTTGAGTATTTCCCAAGCATTTTTTGATGTAGTTGCAAAAAGTAATCTTGGAAAGAGATTTTTGCTTACTCCCTGTTGAATTAGGAATAAAGCCTTGGCATCTCTTTTCCTATTTTCTTTAAGTGCTTGCTGCGATTCCGGTGTCGCTTTTCCCGTTGAAGTTTTTTCCAGTACCTCGTAACCATCTTCTACAAGATCCCAAAGATCTTGAGAGATGAACAAGGCCTTCATTTGTAGGCTCCAATATTCAGAATTCTCTCCATCAAAAATAGGTATTGAATTTTGAATATTTCCAATGGTTGAGGAATTTGAACTTGATGCCATGATTAATACAGATGAGGGATCGATTGGCTCTGATATACCAAATTTGTTGGAGAAAGATGGATATGAGAGAATATGGAAGAGAGTTTTAAACAGAAAATTAAAGCTTTATTGATTTCCAAATTGATTACAACACTAGGCCATCTTATTGGCTATTTATAATAACATTCAGACCTTTTCATAACAGACATAACTCTTGGATTAAACTGCTTTCAAGGCAACTGGGGTATACCTATGGTAAGTTTGAAAACCATTTTCCGCAACTTATCATAAAATTCCTTTTTCCACAAATCCACTTTCTCGAAACCATTTTCCAAATCCTTTCTCAATTTTCTAGCAAAATCAGTTTTTAAATAAATAAACAAAATCCCTTTTTAAAATAAGATCAATCCCAATATTCCTTAATTTGAATTAAACCATGCATAATTTTTCAAAACTATTCTCAAACTAAATCCAAATATATATATATATATATACATATATATTATACTATTCAGAAAACTAGTATTCGTAATTTATCAATTTCAAGTCATCGAGCATATATTTAAATATAAACATATAGTCATACATTATTAATTCCTTACTGAAGCCAACCCAACTCACGTACTTTTCCAAGTCCTTTCTACCATACATAAACACTTAAATTCATTCCAAGCCTTAACTGAATAATAATAAAATATCAATACGTTCTACTTGAAAATAAAGCTGAAGATTAAACCTTCCATGAATAATTAATAAATTAATATAGTAAGAAAATTATTTCTAGAATAAAGACCCCTTCATCAATACAACTTACTCTTCGACCTCAACGAAGCCGACACTGCCACCTTCCAGGCCAACTGGGCTCGTAGAGCCCATGACCTCAATTTGTTATCTGACAATTCCTATTGGTCCATAACCATAAGTTAAACCCATCCTAGAAGTTTCTTCATGATCTGACAGTTTGTTTAACCACGATCGCGGATTTGACCAATTGGGCTAGCAAGGCCCACAACCTCTGATTTTCCAGTCCAAACATTCATATATGTCCAACAAGGTCTACATAACAAGTCCCAAGAGTTTGGTCTCGATCGAGTAGTCAGATTAACGTCGATCGCACGATAAGACGGCGACTAATTTGCCTAACCTTAACATCATTGATTCGGAGTATCCGGGACTCCAATTCTCTATCCATAAGTTCCTATACGATCCTAGAGGTACGGGAATGACATACTCGAAAATGGGACCGATCGAACCTCCCGAACCTATCGAACCAGGATATCGCCTTATAGGCTTAATATCCATTCGATAGTCAAACGTTATCCAATTTCTAATCCGAGCATACCATCATGCTCGGGACGACATGAGGAGTATTTTGGAACTCAAAGAACTGCCACATAGTGGCGTACGCGCAGCAACCCACCGCCGGCAGTGGTGGGTGTCTTGAGAAAATTCCGATGACGGAAAATTCTCAAAGCTCCCTGCAATACATATACCAAATTTCTTAGGCTAACAAGGGGAGTAACTTTCCTAACTGCGCCGACCTCCAATTTAGCCGAGAAGTGGCCGGAAAACCAGTCGAAACGTCCGAAAAATTCTAGGTTTTTGATCGAACCCTTAAACTCCAAAATCAACCCAAATTGATTGCATAGACAGATAGAACACGTTGAGTAGGTGAAGATTCATACATAGATCGATGTCAACGGAAGCCAGAGTCACCGAAAAAGGCTACTGAAACCTCTAACCCTCTCAGAGCTTTCGAAGCTCGCCGCGACTCAGGGAGGGGCAGAGGAGACTAGGCTATGTGCTCGCCGGAGGGAGCCTGTCATTTTCTGACCGGTCCCATTGGAGGAGGTGACTAGCTAGTGCCGTTCCGTCGCCTAGAACGAGCGGTCGTCGCACTCGAGAGAGAGAGAGAGAGAGAGAGAGAGAGAGAGAGAGAGAGAGAGAGAGAGAGAGAGAGAGAGAGAGAGAGAGAGAGAGAGAGAGAGAGAGAGAGAGAGAGGGGAGCTTGGGGAGAGAGAAAGGGAAAGCTGAGGGGAGGGGTCCACGAGCCAGCTGGGGGGTCAAAACTGGGTTTTCTAGTTTTTCAACAAATTTTGAAATTCCCACTATGCCCTTTTAGTTTTCAGAGGTTTTCTCCTTCGTTACTATTCGGAATTGAGCATGCCACCTGTCTACAAACTCGTATCGACGAGCTCAACGCAATGGTGCAGCTAAATTCCCCAAATTCCTTCATGAAAAAAGGTCAACACTAACCCACCAAAAAAACCCTAAGGGTAAAATTGTCATTTCACTTTAAAATTTTGAAAATTAAATTAAATGTCGGAGTGGGATGTTACACAAGTTGCTACTATAGAGCAGCAAAGAGAGAGAGAAACAAGAAGTCTCATAGCGAAAAGAGAAGGAGCAAGAAGATATGGGACCACTGGATGAGAAGTATGTGTATAGGGTTTGTTTTTATTTATTTTTTAAATTTTGGGCTGGGCTCATTACACAAGTAGTTTTTTTTTTTTTGAAAAAATTTGGACTGGGTAGCCTGCCCTATGCACAGCACCACCATTGGGTGGTGATGTTGCCAGTGTAGATAAAGTTTGTCTGGGCAGTGCTGACAATGGGGCAGTGCTAGTGGTGGTGGTCTGACTATCATGGTGGTGTGTTTGATGGTGAAGGTTGTGGGGAGTTAGATTGTGGTGGTGGGGGTTTGATTAAAACAAGGATATATTTTTGCAATATCGAATCCAGAATCTTGAAAACACTGAAAACGCTCAGACTTGAAGGAAAAACTTTGAAATTGTTTTCAAAATCCATTCTCTCTTTTTGGAAACAGTTCTTCGAACACGATTTCAGTATGTTTTTTTATAGATATATTTGCTTCACCCCATAGATTTTGATAGATGTATTATTTCTATTATCAAGATATAATTTCATCACCTCTGATCGGTGCATAATTACATATCATTTTGTACCCTTCTAACTTATGATTTGGTTATGTTTTTGAGTTAAACTTGTGCTTTTAATCTATTTTGTGTTTGTTTCAGTATAATAAGCTTAAAACTCATTAAATGCATTTTGGAGACAAGTTAGCTCAAAACGGTGTCTGCAGATCAGTCAACTTCACGGATTGGACTCTACTTGCTCAAGAAGAACCAGATAATGAGCCATACGTCATTGGAAAGATACGGAAGTCTATTTTCTGGATCATTTTACGGTTCATGATTCCGAGTCCTCTAGAGGAAGTTATACAAGTTTTGGCAGCTTAAGGTCAAAATCAGCAGGATCTGCGTTACTGGGCCAAAAATGACATTTGAAGGTCTTTCCGATTTTTCCTTGAGCTGGGCTGCATATTCTTGGAAAGATAATTCAAAGAGCTTCAAGATCCATATTTTTTCAGATTTTTCAGAATTGAGAAACAAGCCCAAAACGAGCCCAAAAGAAGACTGCAATGCATTGTCAAGCATGACATATGCATGATGAAATGTTATTGATTGTGGAAAATTTTGGTGAAGCATATTCAATACATATAATTGGAGTGGAGTTTTGTAGCAGCCAAATAAAGTAAAAAAAGATGAAGTGGGAGTTGCAACACTAAGCTTAAAGACAAGAAGAATTGTTTTCAAATGCAATTGTGTGAATTAAGTGTTGTAAGTTGGTGAAGTGAGTTTGTAGGTAGAAGCAATACTTAATTCAGATTTTCACTTCCCCTAGGCCTATATATAGTGAGGTTCTCCAAACTTGTAAACACACCCCAAGGGGGGGAGCTCTCAAACATCTCTCTAGAGCTCCTCTCCCTTCTCTCCCTCAAATTCTCTTAGTTTTCTTTTTAGTTCTCAATTTTTGTAACAAAACCATTTTGCTTTTTAGTTGTAATTTATTTTTCATTGTAATGTAATTTCTTTTCTTTAGTTTTCAAGTTTAATTAGTTTCCAAGTTTCAATTATAGTTCTTGTTCTTATTCATTATGCTTATAAGTTAATATGCTTGTTTGAATGAATAATCACCATTAAAACTTGTATTTTAGCTATCTTGGTTTGAATTAAGAGTAGACACCATGCATTAATTCAAATTGAACTATGAATAGGAAGAGTATGTATGGACATTCGATAACATGGATTAGATACATGCTTGGTTGTTTAAAACATTCTTCTATGCTTAATGGATTTCTAATGCTTAATTTAGGTTCGACAAGAAGGATCTAATTAGGGAATTAGGAATACAAGGTTAGGACCAAACACCATGCCTTAATCATATTTTAGCTAGAATCAATCCGTGAATCTAAATTGAACTTGGTAACTAATTTGCTTGAGTTAATTTCTTTTCTTTCTTTCTTGTTTTATTTATTTTCTTTTGGATTTCTGTTTTGTGCAGGGAATCAAATTGAATCAATCTATCATCAATCCTCGTGGGATCGACCTCGTACTTACACAAGCTATACTATCCAACGCCTCGTGCACTTGCGAGTTAACAACCTCTACTACCATTATCCTGTCATGGCTATCACCGTTGTCGCCCAACTGCCACCACCGCCACCCCCACGACCATCACCATCACCACCACCACCACCAACACCAACACCATTAGCAACCTCCACTGCCACCACCATCACCAGCACATACCCCACCGCCACCACCATCGCCACAGCTACCACCTCCATCGCCGCCACCGCCTCCTCCACCACTTGACATAGCTAATCATTACCACCACTCTCCTCACTACCATTAATTCCTGTACCATCCCCACCACTATCGTTTCTACTACCATTGCCAACATCAAACATGATGGCCCACCACTATGTCGAATTTTTAGAAGTTTATAAAAATCTATCAAACTCTATGATAAGATTCCAACAAATTTCATCAAAATCCTTATGAACTTCAATTAAAGTATATATGTGGAGTTGTTGAGACCCAAAAAATCCATGGTTGGGCCCAAGTAAATGCCCGGCCCAAAAACAATATATTATTGAGAAAAGACCCGATTTGAAGCACACAAAGGTATGCAGTGCACGAGTCACACTCCGCATGCCATGCCAAATAATCCACCATGCCGGGAATTGAAGTTAAAAATTACGAAATAAATTGAGCTCTATAAATTCATGCCAATTATCAAGCGTCATAATTAAAAAGCATGCCGAGCGACATGCCATGCCAAATGCGAAATTATTATTTCACACCCAAACACACTACAAGCTTAAGTGGGCCCAAGCCACTCCAAAACACGGGGCTTGCTTGAGTGGGTTGTGGTATGGATGGAAATAAATTGTCATGGGGCCCATTGATGGGCCAAAGAATGAGAAGCTCGGGTTGCTTGGGAGCCTCGAGACTCAAGCCCATTTCTTAGGTCCGTATATATGGGTAAGTGCAAAGGAGAAAATAGCCCATCACCTTAGTAACAATAACCCATTACTTTAGATAGCCCACAAAGCCCAAATAATTGGTGAGCTTAGCCTACCTACTGGATAATTTTACCTTCTATGTTAAATGGCCCATATCATTTGAATAAGAGGAATCCAAGCCCTCGCATTTGGCCGAGAAGGGAAGTCATGTGAGAGGGCTCTTTGGGAAGCTCCACGCGAGAAAACAGTTCCAAGCAAAAGCATCCAAGGAACCAGAGGATTTTGGCACGCAGAGAGAGGATGCCATCCCCTAAACCAGCAGGTGAACCCATTTCCTTTCCTTCATCTGATTTGGCCATGGAAAGAGGAAGAAAGAGGAGAAAGAAGAGGGGTGAGAATGGAAGCTCCTCCGATGCGATTGCGAGGAGAAGCATCGAGCGCCCAAAATCCCTGATTTTGTGGGATTGGGCAGAGCTGACTTTGCCACCATGGGTTAAGTCAAGAAGGAGATGAAGAAAGGTAGAGAAAAGTTTAGCTAAGCTTGGGAAGAAACCACTAGGGTTTCTTGGAGAAGAGCAGCTCCCAGCTGCTATAAGTAAGACCTCTCCAACCCATCAGATTGGAACACACCCTTCAGAGAGCAAGCTCCTTCTCTCATTTACAAACTGAGTAATTTTCGTGCCTTACTTCTCAATTCCCCTTTGTTTCCCCTCGTCTGGCAAACGGCTGCAGCCCGACAGAGTTTTGTCAAGCTGCTGGAAATTTGTCAAGCTGCTGGAAATCACTAAGGCCACCCATAGTTCTTCTCCATCCTTCTCCCCCTTTATCAAACCCTCTCATAATCTCTTTCTCCTTCCCTAGAACCTCTGTCTTTTATAGGAATTCACAGCTCTCTCCTTAAGCACTAAACTCATGACAATTTTGCTCCCATGCCACAAGCCTCTCATGCCAAGCTAGGAGATTTACCTGTAATTCATTGTTATTTTCGTTGGTGAAGGTAACCAAGGAGTTTCCTGAGGTTTCATTACCCTTTCGAGACATCCTTGGGGCTTGATTTTCGAACTCAGACACAAGGGACATTTGCATCGGTTTACTCCTTACAGCGGCCCAGCCCACCTTAGCTGCTGGAAGAAAAGGTCCCCTACATAAATTGGCGACTCTGCTGGGGAATCAGGCCACTACTGTCACCAATGCCTCCAAGGAAGAAGACCAGAAGCAACACTGTGGCTTCCCAAGACGAGATGAACCATGGTGATTCCGAGTCAAGGCAAAATGCTCCTCATGGAGAAGGGGAGCCTGGAAGTGAAGGAACTTACACTCTCACTGATCTCATTGCAGCTATTCAAGCTATAGGGCAAACCCAGAAAGAAATGGCTGCAACAATCAAAGAACTAAAGGGTTCTGCCTCTAAGCCAAGCGACGGAGACCATGAGAAACCGGCCCAGGCGGAATCTGCTGCTGCTGGAAAAGGTTCTGAGCAAAAGGGACCTTCTTTTGTCACCCAAGAAGATGTCATTGCCATGCTGGAAAAGGAGCTGAATCGAAGTCAGGAAGATTGGAAGTATATCCCTCAGCCACCATATCCATCTAGTCTACTACAGCAGCCTTACCCTAAAGGTTACGAGACACCCAGCTTTGTCCTGTTTGACGGAAGGAAAGGAAGCCCAAAGGAGCATGTCAGTCGCTTCATCGACGCTTTGGGGCCACATGCTGGTGATTACAATCTCCGTCTTCGGGAGTTTTCAAAGAGTCTCACTGATCGTGCTTACACATGGTACACAACATTGGCACCAGGATCCATTTGCTCTTGGGATGACTTAGCAAGGTGTTTTGTAAGAAGTATTTCCAGCATGAGGAAAGGGTCACCACGACTCAACTCAATAATACGCGCCAAAGGCATGGGGAGGACCCTGTGGATTTCGTGCGTCGGTTTAGAGACTTGGCATTGGACTGCTATGACGAAAAAGATGAGGAAGCGTTGGTTGAAATCTGCATAAGTAACATTGTGTCGGATTATAGAGTTTATCTCGAGAACATTGGCATTAGCCAATTTTCGCGACTGATGGAGGCGGTAAGGAAGACAAGCATGTCCGTCAAACCGACAGGCAAAGAAATTGGAGGAACGAAAAGAAGGAGGCCCACCAAACATTGGTCATGGATGACAAATTGTCCAATGACTACAACTCACGCAAGAGAAAAGACAGGAGACGTATCCGCCAATCCCGTGCAAGGATGAGGAATTTCATGCTATCCTCGATACAATGTTCGCAGATGGTGCAATTAAACCTCCCAGGCCTTACAAAGTCCCTACTAGAGAAGAAAAGGGTGATCCTAGGTACTGTCGCTATCATCAATTTGTGGGGCATCCGACCACTGCTTGTCAAACCTTGAGAAAGATCTTACATGCCAAGATACATGAGGGAAGTCTTGAGCTCCCCTCTAGGAAGCAGACCATCGACGAAGACCCATTGCCAAAGAGAAGAGGAAAAGAGGTAGCCGCCGTCATCACGTGCTCTGATGACCTGCTTGACGATGATGAGTTATGCCACCCATGGAGGAATGACCCAAAGCCGCCGGAAGCTATTTGGGAGCCTTGCGGAAACATGGAGAAAGCCTATTGGTGCAAATACTCAAAGCCTTCAAGCTACAATACTCCATGGCCAGCTGCTGAAGGATGGGACGATGGCTCTAGCAGTGAGATGTTCACATTAGACATGCCAGAGGAACACCACTTGGGGGCCTTGTCTGGTTTGCAAGAATCTCAAGAGATGGCCGCTGTAACATTTCACAATCTCACAGAAGCTGAAATAGGTGTGATGGGGCGTTACTTAGGCCTAAAGCAGGGACCTACTGCTTCACAGGTTCTCCAGAGAAATCCAAAGTTCAAGTCACTCTTTGATCAGCTTGGCTTTGGACCACAAGCAAGGGAAGCAGCCGTCGTAGCCCTCATGAACATCTCTATAGAGTATAGTCCGCATTGCTTCACTGCTCAAGCGCCAAGATCATTTTTGGAGAATGACAATGCTATTGTTTTCACAGACGAAGACATGGAGGTCCCATATCCAGATCACAGGAGGCCACTTTATTTGGAGGGACAGATTAATGATGTATTCATAAGGAGGGCTTTGGTGGACACGGGCTCATCTGTCAATATATTGCCGTTGTCAGTGCTTACAGCAGCTAACATTCCGTTGTCAAAGATAGTACAGTCACAAACGAGCATTAGCGGTTTTGGGAACAAGAGTGAGGTTACAGTCGGTTACTTACAGATTAATTTGAAGGTGGGACCTATTCGCTCGCTTACTAAGTTTTATGTAGTAGATGTGGATGTAGCCTACCATGCTTTACTTGGAAGGCCATGGATCAACAAACATAAGCTAGTGGTCTCTACTTACCATCAATGTGTGAAGGGAAGAATCGGGTTGAGGCCAATTCGCATACCAGGAAACCAGGCACCTTTCAATCAAAACGAAGCCCATTATTCGTAAGGTAGTTCTACACCGAATGTACAGTCTTTGGAAGCAACCCTTCCAAAGCTTGTGGAATGTACCTACCCTCATGGACAGAAATTCGGGATCTTAGCAATGAGGAGCTTATAACTATTGTCGAGCGAGAAAGGAAGAGGCACCCGTAAGCCAATAATCATGCTTATGCTCAGCCCCAAAGTGCTCAAAGGTTACACTCACGGACGGACGCAAGATACCGCTTATGACGGGTTTGGGGCCCAACCATGTCTTATGGGAGAGCCCCGAGTATGGAGAAGAAGTAATGCAAGCTGATAACCAAGCCGGACCAGATGGCAAAGCACCCACGCTTTGCGCTTTCCAGAAACAATGACGGCACCTAAGCACATGCAGGATGGGTCGATGGCGATGGTGAACAAATGGAAACAATCGACTTAAGTAACGACACTTCATCCAAAGGCCCATTTCTGTTAGTGTCCACTTGACATGTAAAGAGAAGGAAGATTTAACTCATCTGTTAAAGGAGTTCAGGGATGTGTTCGCACTCGGAGCTACGAGGAAATGCCTGGTTTGGATCCAAACTTAGTAAGTCACACTTTGAATATTGAGCTTGGTACCAAACCTGTTGTGCAGCCAAGAAGGAACTTTCATCCGTAAGTCGAGATGTAGATTAAGGTGGAAATTGAGAAGCTTCTAGCAATGGATTCATCAAGCCAATCAAGCATCCGACTTGGCTAGCAAATATAGTCCCCGTAAAAAGAAGACTGGCTTGATAAGAATATGCACGGACTACCGAGACCTTAACAAAGCTTGCCCAAAGGATGAATTCCCGCTGCCTAACATGGATATTTTGATCGACTCAACCTCAGGGCAAGGTTTACTATCATTCATGGATGGATTTAGTGGCTATAATCAAATAAAAATGTCTCCCAGGGATGCCGAGAAGACAAGATTTCGCACGCCATACGGGAATTTCTACTACACCGTCATGCCCTTCGGTCTCAAAACGCCGGTGCCACTTACCAACGGGCCATGACGGCTGTGTTTCATGATATGATGGGGAAAGAAGTGGAGGACTACGTAGACGATCTTGTAGTAAAGTCAAAGACAAGAGAAGGCCATCGTGAGTTCTCGAGGAAGGTCTTTGGAAAGGTGTCGGTTGTATGGATTAAAAATGAACCCAAAGAAGAGTGCATTCGGTGTTTCATCCGGCAAGTTCTTAGGGTTCCAGGTACACCAACGCGGCATAGACGTGGATCCCGAGAAGACGAGGGCCATTGGCTCCTTCACGCCGCCTAAAAATCCAAAAGAATTGAAGAGCTTTATTGGAAGATTGTCGTATATTCGGCGTTTTATCCCTGGCCTTGCAGCTGTAATAGGGGTTTTTACTCCTCTACTCAAGAAGGGCAGACCATTCGTATGGAGTAAGGAATGCCAGCAGACTTACCAACATGTGCAACGACTAGTTACCAAGCTGCCTACCATGAAGGCACCCATTCCTGAATTCCCACTCAAACTTTATTTGGCTGCAACAAACATAGCTGCGGAGCCTTACTTGCCCAAGATGATCATAATGGAGAGGAGAACCCTATTTATTATGTAAGCAGACGATTAAGGGAGCCGAAACAAGATACCCAAAGACGGAGCTCTTATGTCTCGCCCTTATCTATGCGGCACAACGACTACGCCATTACTTCCTTGCTCACAAGCTGCAGCTCATGGTGAAGTCTCGACCCGAAGGTATTTGCTCACAAGACCGGTCTGTCAGACGCCTCGCACGTTGGGTACTACAACTATCTGAATTTGATATCACATGCATAACTCCTAAAGCTATCAAGGGGAAAGTCGTGGTCGATATGTTGGCCTTGTTTCCTGAAGGTAGGAGTCCACTCTCTCCCAAGAAGTTCGGGAGAGCTGCCGAAACAGCTTGCTATGGCTACGGAAGAGGAACCATGGACCCTCTACTTTGATGGTTCTTCTACATCGAATGGTGGAGGAGCAGGAGTTGTACTCATTAGTCCGCAGGGGCAGGCCACGGCTCTCACATTCAAGTTGAATTTTCCATGTACAAATAATGTAGCTGAGTATGAAGCTTTCATTATAGGATTGGCTACGGCAAAAGAAATGGGCATAGAGAAGATCAAGGTCATTGGTGACTCAAACTTGGTATTAAGCCAATCACAGGAAGTTTTGTCATGAAGGAAGCAACCTTGGCCCCATATCGCATCGCCGCCGAAAAGCTTATTAGTTCTTTCAAGCAAATTGTCTTTGGAGCACATACCAGGGATTACTAACAGGTATGCTGATGCTTTGGCTACATTGGGGTCGAAGCTTTCATTTGTTGAAGAACAGCCCAACATCACCGTAATAAAGAGAGATATGCCAGTGGTTGAAGCAATGGCTCAGGACGAGCCGCTGGAAGAAAATGATTGGAGAAGGACAGTGAAGGAAAAGTTAGGTGAAGGAGGCAACCTTAAAGACTTGAAAGACTATGCAATCATTTTCGGGGAACTTTACGCACGCGTCTTCCAGGAGGTATTTTGACCCGTTGCATAGGGATGATGGAAGCACAAAGAAGGTTGCAAGAAATGCACAATGCCACTTGCGGCTTGGAACCAATAATCAGCTTGTATCGGCGCCTGCAACGCAAAGGCTATTATTGGCAAGAAATGAAGAAACAAGCAGCTGAGATCCAATCCAATTGCCCCAGGTGTTCTACGATACTTTCTACCGAAGAATCTTTCACTATCTCACTTGCAGAGGATTGGAGGGCTCCATACTTAGCGTTCTTTATTGAAGGGACTCTCCCAGCCAATTCCAAACATGCTTACAAGCTTAAAAAGACGGTAAAGAGGTACTTCATAGACGGGTCGACTCTCTATCGTAAAGGGTTCAATGGAGAACCATTGAGATGCTTAGGAGAATCAGAGGCACATCAAGTCATGCAAGAAATACATGCTGGAGAATGTGGTGAGCACCAGGGAATGAAGAGACTCTACCGGCAAATGCTAAGTTTTAGGTACTACTGGCCTACCATGAAGAACGATGCACACAACTTTGTGAAAAGGTGCCATACATACCAAATCCATGCCAATTTAAGCCACAAGCCTCCCACATTATTGCAGGACATGCGTACTCCTTGGCCCTTTCACACTTGGGGGCTTGACTTGATCGGGACTATCCACCCACCTTCTCGACGGCAATATATGGATTCTCACGGCCACAGTACTTCACAAAATGGGTCGAAGCAATTCCTCTTCGGAAAGCCACCGGCTGCTATCTCAAATTTCATTCGTGAATATATTGTGTGCAGGTTTGGAATTCCATACAAAATCATTACGCACAATGGCACGCCTTTTGTTAACAAGCAAGTGAGCTCCACGCTTAGCGGCTATGGTATCAAGCATCGTCGTTCTACTCCTTATTACCCGCAGGAAATGGTCAAGCGTAAGCCACAAATAAGACTTTACCGAGAATTTTGAGTAAAATGGTGTATGAGTACGAAGGAGGGTGGAATGTTCACCGCCGGATGCCTTATGGGCTTACCGTACTTCTCCAAGAAGCGCCACAGCTTTTCGCCCTACTCACCGGTGTACGGGTCTCGATGCCATATCTCCTGTCGAGATTACAATCCCCACTGCTAGAGTATCACCGTCAATGATCTTGAATGGGATGCAAAGTCGTGCTCAAACCGGGCGCTTAGTGGACCTTGAAGCCTTGGACGAAAGAAGAGCAGGAAGCGAAAGAAGGACAGCACTCTACCACAAAGTCGTTGCCCAAGCTTACAATAGGACAGTCAAGCCTCAAGCCTTCAAGCCAGGAGACCTTGTGCTAAAAGTTGTTGAGTATGTGAGAAGGCAAGTATCGGGACCTTCTAAGTTTGCCCCACAATGGGAAGGTCCGTTTGCGATCAAGGAGGTCCACAGCAGTGGCTATTATCGCTTGGTCTCTGTCAAGGAAGGCACACTGACGGATCCTATCAACGGGAAGTGGCTCAAGTCTTACTACTGCTAAGTTAGCTTGATAACTTACCCGTTTTGTTATTGCATTTCTTTTTATTTTAAATATGACCTCCTTCTATATTCCTATGATATGGAAACTTTTGTAAATGCACCATTACGGTAGCATGAATCTTGAAATGAAAATGAAGGAGTATTTTTGAAAAAAAAAAGAGCTGCCCCTGGAATCTTGGCCTTGCTACATTTCAAACTTCCATTGCGCTAAAATACAGCAATAAAGTATTAATGCTACTCAGCAGTAAGCGTGCCAAGCAAAGTCAGTAGGACGAGAGCCCGATTTGATAGCAAGCATCGTGCTTAAGCAAAATAACTGTGGATTGGTAAGGCCAGGCTATTACAAGAAAGCGTGCAATAGAGTGTGTATGTTGTCAAGCTGCCGGAACCAAGGGTACATTTGAAGAAAACTAGGATGTCAGTTGGCTCCAAAAGAACCTTCAAAAAAATAATAATAAAAATAATATCCCGCATTAGCCTGATCTCTATAAAGGCATAACAGGAAAGTGCACTTGGGTTCAGACAACTGAATGAGACATGCAAGAGAGCGGTATACTGAAAATGTTGAATAAAATCTTGCTGGAATTTCGGCAGCATCTACCCTGTTTTTAAGGCTATCCCAACCTGTAAAGAAGCAGAAAGTTCGTGCATCTCATTATCTCAAAGCAGAATGTACAGAACAGGGTGAAACTTGACATCTTAAGCATTACAAACCAAAGTTTTAAAGGGTATGTGATAATGCTGTTTCAAGAATACAACAACACGAGTTCTTTTAAGCTCTCAAAATACAACTCAAGCCAAATTCACCAACTACGCTAAAGGATCGGTACATCCTGCAGTTTCAAAAAAAAATTACTACATGCCAAGCTAGCCAGCTCCATCATCAAGCAGACGCTACCTACCAAAGCAAAATGAGGATAGATGTTAAAACAGGATAGTGCTGGAAGATCTTGCCTAAAACAAAAACAAAAGGAGGAGAAGTAGTAAGAGGGTGAAGAGTTTCAAACCTTAAAGTTACGATGTGTAAAGAACAGAAGAAGCTTCATGAGAAGACCGGGCTGCTGCCTCCACCACGCATTCAGCACTGTCTACGGAAACACCATTGGCAAGAAGTAGGGCATGCAATCTCCGGCGCTGTTCCTCCAGTTCACGCTGCTTGAGATTCAAAGCATCAGCTGCAACTTTCACTTCATCAGGCTCAAGTGATAATCCCATGTTATGGATGGCCCGTGCCCCAAACACAGCACGTGCTAGGTTCCTCACCAAGCTCAGAAGAAAATGCACACGAAACCTCAAAGTCATGGCCTCGCAGATTGCGTCTCGCCAACAAAGGAGCTTGTGATCTGTAATGTCCAGGAGCTGCATGGTATCTATCCCATGAACTACCAAACCAAGAGCCCGGAATGCAGCGCTCCTTGAAAAAGAAGAGGTGATGCCCGTGATCTCCGCAAATTCCCCATACCTATCTGTGAATTTTCTCAAAGCTTCAACCGTCTCCGGATACACAAAGGCACCTTGGAATGGTGTATAGCCATTAAACCTGTGACAAAGGGGAAGGAGCTCATCGGTAGATCGAAGAATCTTGGCACCACCGTCAAAGAAGGCCTTGAATGTAGCAAAAGACTCTTCCCACTCTAGCCAAGACATGCCCTTTCTCGATGAACAACTAGTAGGAACATTCCCAATAAAAGTGTCACCAACGCAACCGTCATTGGAAGTAACTAATCCGCTTGACTGAGCGGTTGGAAGGGGTGGCAGGCTATGAGGTCCCAAGTTCCGGAAGGGTGATTGAATGTTGGGCGAGAGAGGCAATATCCCTTGCAAAGAGGAGGCTACACCTCGGAAAGCTGCCGGAAGAGGTGACGAAGTAGCAAGCTTGATACTTCTTTGAGGAAGACACTGAACGACAAATGCCTCCTGAGATGCAGACATCTCACCCCCGGGCGTTGCTTGAGGAGGCACGGCTTGTGCCACTTCAGTCTGTGTGTCGGTCGTTTCAGAAGGGGAGGTTACGATGGGCATAATCTCCATATCTTCTGTGGCATGCCCAACCTAAAAAAAATACACACACAGGTGCAAAATACTCAATAGGTTGCAGAGTGTATGCTCAAGGACGAGTAGTTAGATGAAGGGAAACTAAAAAAAAAGGGGAGTGAAGCAAAGGGTCAATACCTCTCGGGCATCTTGGAAAGGATTGGGGCAGATGTCTTGAATGGAGTCTGTCGTGTCTTCGAAAGTGTCGGCAACCTGTGAAGAGAAGATGGAAAATGAATTAAGGGCATAAATGGGCACCTCGCAATACAGAACGCAGAAATAGAACGAGTTAAAGAATAATGAATAATGAGTACCGGCTCAGCATTAGCATGACACGCATCGGCATCAGCAAACCCAGGAGGAGCAGCCAGGTCATCCGATTCCTCTGAATAGGTACCAGAACCTACGTGTGCATCTTCGTCACGGTTATAATAAATGTCTTCATCAAGGTCCTCGTCTGTGTCATTAACATCACGGACGCTCTCTCATTCCGGAACACTGGTCTTGGCCTCAATAATATCATAACCATCGCTATCATCATCAATAGTCACCACACCTCCAGAAGCTCCGCTATTATTTTTACTGGCACTAGTAAATCTTGCCTGCAGGATACGCATGCTTCGGCGCTTTGGAATCACAGGAGTTACCTCACTTCTCTTCCTCTTCAAGGCAGTGTCTATTTGTTTTTCCAAAAAAAAAAATAAGCACAAGGATAAACAAAAAGGAGGAGCAGCGGGAAACTAATAATTAGCTATACTCACCAGAAGAAGGAGAAATGTCCGGTGCATTGCCAGCACGCTTGCCACTCCCGGAAGCTGTGGGTGTTTGAGGCTGCGGTCGTTTGGGGGAAGTTTTCTCTTTGGTTTTGGGAGGGCCACTTGCTGCCACTTTAGGAATGAATCTTTTGGGTTTATTTACGGCTCGTCTCTTCTCCGCGCTGTCATCCTCCTCACACCTTCGTGTTTCTAGCACTTGCGCCGTGCTTTTTCGGGAACTGGAAGGACTTTGTTTCCCCAACTTATGTCTTGACTTAGAAAACTCGCCGACAATGTTGCCACTCTTGGAGATGAAAGGGAGGTTGCGCTTCTCACTTAAGGGAATAGCCTTTTCCTCTGACACAAGACCAGCAAGACGAGCTGTTGTGGGAAGTAATCTATCACAGCGGGAGATCTGGAATTCACGAAATGAAGCAAGGCAGTAGTTCCAGTAGATTTGGTAATCCTTGGAGAAGCCACCAACTCTCCCCTTACCAGCTAAAACAAAGGGTCTGCCACCATCCGGCACGTCGTCTCCGCTCCAAAAGGCCCTGTGTAGTACAAAAGGGTCACTTCGGTCAAGATGGAGGGGCACGCCCTGATCAAGCCCAAATTGTCTTCTAACTCGATGAGGAGAGTAAGCCACAGATATTTCCGAACGACTATCGCCTAGCGTGGGCAAAGGAAGACAAGCAATGTTCAACAAAGTACCAGTTCCCAAATGGCAACCTTGTGCCATTAATGTAGAAGCCTCAACTACATCTTCAACATCAGCATGAAAGGGTACGCATGCAAATTCCTCTGTCGAGGCACTGTAAGGACGGAATATAAAGTTCTCAATACTGTCAAGCACTTCTAAAAAATTATGTCCCTTCCTCTGCATGCGCTTGAACCACCTGCAAATCAAGGGAAGCTTGGCAGGTATATAGGAGCCCTTGCCAAAATCAACAAGAAGTTTAGCACGCAGGCTGGTGAGTGGACACACATCTAACCCTTTGAAGCGTTCCCATAAGAATACTTGCAGAAAACCGGAGTTTAGGAGGGTCTCCACACCCATGGTTCCCGCTGCATTTTTCTCAAGAAGTTGAACTTGGTTAAGCAACCGATACAGGTGCCCCAGGAACATGGGGGCTAGGGGAATGGTGTCGCCTCGCGCTATGGCCAATGCTAAGGGAAACACCCGCTCGTGTAAGCAATCTTGAGAGAAGTCACAGAGGATGAATCTTCCAAGCCATAGTGATAGGAATGCGGCAAGGCGGCAAGGCCCTTGTCTGTTTTCATTCCCAAAGTATTGTATCCAGTTACTAAACCGAAGTGAGGTGCTGGGAGAAGTCGGGGCACCCCTCCGCAAAGTCTTGAGCTTATCCATGTCTTCGGGAGTCAGAGCAATATCGAAGGGGTTTTGATTTCCACAAACAGGGAGGTGAGAAAGGTTTACCACATCCTCAAGCGTAGGGGTGAATTCTCCCCATGAACAAACAAAAGTGTGTGTCTCGGAACTCCACCTCCTAACCACATGGCGGAGCATCTTGGCTTCAATGTGGATGTCGCACATTTTGGAAATAAAAATGGCATCTAGCACGTTCGCCCTTCGCAAAATGTCACAAGTAGACGGATTCAGCAGTTCGCGGTCAACCCACTCTGACCAACCTTTGCTGATGCCGCAAGGGTACTGAAAAAATAAAGGCACTGCCGGGAATAAGCCCCTCTCTATGCAGCATCTGGATATGGATGCAGGATCAATCACAGGGATAGTCTCTGGCGCCGGCTCATCACCTGCTATGGGGTTCTTACAGACATCTTTAAGCAACAAAACAGGCCCTCCTTTCTTCAGTTTGTCATCTAGAGAGAAAAGGTGATCAATCATAACCGGCGGAGAATCACTGGATGTCATCATGAAGATCCTCAAGTCACGGGTTCTGCAAAAGAAAGCAAAAAAAAAAAAAAAACAACAACAAGAAGAAATGACGTCAAATAAATAGCGAACAAGCAGTACGCAGCAAGCAGAGTAGATCATCACATGTCAAGGGAGGTATCCAAGCAAACGGCCAGACACCCTACAGTTTATCACTAAAGTCAACAAAAGGAAGAAGGGGTATATTCAGAGCTTTCCAAAGTATAAGTCAGCAAGTTCTCGCACGCTCATGCTTTCTATTTTGAAAAAAAAACTTAAAACCTTACTGCGCAAAAAAAAATAAAAAATAAAGGCACGCGTGCACACGCACATTTTAATCAGCATTGCAAAATCATACGTGCGACGGGGAGGAGGCCATGCTATTACACTACTACGCTCAAAAGACAACAAAAAGACATATCGTACAGGCACAATCCTCCAACAATCTTGTACAAAATCAAGCAAGAGCCTTTGTAAGCATAATCAAATAAGGTTTCACAAGCAAGAGAAGAAGTTACCTTTATGGTCTCAAGGTGTCGAATTTCTGGGCAAGGATGAGCCGATACAAGCCTGCAAGATAATGTCGTTAGTATCTGAAGATTCCCTGCTATAAAACCAATTATTTTGGACTACATATTGCCTACTCTTGGATAGAAGGAAGTGCGTGTGCTTACAAACAACAAACTATGCAGGAGGAAAAGGGGTGCTGCAAGTATATTATCCTCCTACCATACCCCGATATCATTCAGAGCTTTGCTCGTAATCAAGTGGAGCTATCTCTAGGTGAGTGCCTAAGAGTGCCTAATTGGTGACCAATATTCAGCTTCAAGCAAACGAAAGTAGGTACGCAACATCAAACAGATACACAGCATAAAGAGACCAAAAAGATGAGTTGTGGAAATTATGTTCTCCTTCATGGAGAACTCTCAAGGTATATATATATATGTGTAGGCACAGTGATAATAGTAATAAATAAATAAATAAAAAAGAAAAAAAAAAGAAGAAAAAAAAAAAGAAAAAAAGAGAGGAAGAAATAGAAGAAAACAGAAGGAGCGGTGCTTACCACAAGGTCTCTCGCGTCTCTTCCAGCAGCCCGTCGAATCAAGAAAGGAGAGGGAAAAACTAGGAAACACCCACGCAATTCCTCCGTTTTCAAGCAGTCGTGGTGGACAAGGCTACTAGCAAGAACGAAGCAAGGAATGAATGGCAGACGAGGAGGAAGGGCTTCTTTGAACTTAACAAATCAGAAATAGCAAGGAAAGGGGGGCAATACCTCGCCTTACGAAGGGATTCTACAGGCTGCCTTCGGTCGAACCCAAATAGAAATCGGGAATTGGGGATTCCTAATACAACTCCCCACTGTGGTTAAGATTGAGGCCTTCACTCAAAGAAGAAGCAGAGGTTGCATGCTGGGCGTGAGTGGTTGGCCGCCATGATCAAAATTCTCCACGCACGCCAGTAACTAGGTTCAGAATTTGTGAAGGTTTCCAGCAGCTCCGATCGAGTTCTTCACACGAAGAAACAACGAGGGCTGAAACTAGAGCGGGTTTTCAGAGGACGTGGCCGGATTCTTCGCAAGGAGGCGACAAGGTGCGGAATCGGCACGGGCCTCTGGTGGTAGCAGGAGGTTTCTTTTCCTTTTTCCCTTACCTCTATACTTTTCCTTTTCTTCCTTTTGGTTTATGTCAAAACAGAGTAAACGAAAGAAAAAAATAAAATAAAATTTATGAGCAGCCTGGGAACCATAAAAAGCTGCTGGAAGGCAAGTATGGGTATTGGCACGCACGCGGGAAGCGAGAAGGTCACGTCACAAGTGTGGATTTGATTTTTGGGCTGGGTTTTGATTATTCAGCCCACTCTGGCACTATTCATGGTCTCAATAATCAAGGGGGCTAATGTTGAGACCCAAAAAATCCATGGTTGGGCCCAAGTAAATGCCCGGCCCAAAAACAATATATTATTGAGAAAAGACCCGATTTGAAGCACACAAAGGTATGCAAAGGCACGAGTCACACTCCGCATGCCATGCCAAATAATCCACCATGCCGGGAATTGAAGTTAAAAATTACGAAATGCATTGAGCTCTATAAATTCATGCCAATTATCAAGCGTCATAATTAAAAAGCATGCCGAGCGACATGCCATGCCAAATGCGAAATTATTATTTCACACCCAAACACACTACAAGCTTAAGTGGGCCCAAGCCACTCCAAAACCCGGGCTTGCTTGAGTGGGTTGTGGTATGGATGGAAATAAATTGTCATGGGGCCCATTGATGGGCCAAAGAATGAGAAGCTCGGGTTGCTTGGGAGCCTCGAGACTCAAGCCCATTTCTTAGGTCCAGATATATGGGTAAGTGCAAAGGAGAAAATAGCCCATCACCTTAGTAACAATAACCCATTACTTTAGATAGCCCACAAAGCCCAAATAATTGGTGAGCTTAGCCTACCTACTGGATAATTTTACCTTCTATGTTAAATGGCCCATATCATTTGAATAAGAGGAATCCAAGCCCTCAGTATTTGGCTGAGAAGGGAAGTCACGTGAGAGGGGCTGCTGGGAAGCTCCACGCGAGAAAACAGGTTCCAAGCAAAAGCATCTAAGGAACCAGAGGATTTTGGCACGCAGAGAGGGATGCCATCCCCTAAACCAGCAGGTGAACCCATTTCCTTTCCTTCATCTGATTTGGCCATGGAAAGAGGAAGAAAAAGGAGAAAGAAGAGGGGTGAGAATGGAAGCTCCTCTGATGCAGTTGCAGGGAGAAGCATCGAGCGCCCAAAATCCCTGATTTTGTGGGATTGGGCAGAGCTGACTTTGCCACCATGGGTTAAGTCAAGAAGGAGATGAAGAAAGGTAGAGAAAAGTTTAGCTAAGCTTGGGAAGAAACCACTAGGGTTTAACGTGGAAAGGTGATTAAAAATATAAAATGCAGGAAAAAAAATAAAATTAAAGACATTATTAAATAAATATTTAAAATATAATAGCATTTAATTATAGGGAGGCGCTAGAAGTCCTTTCTCTCTCCTCAGATTTAGGAGCTCTTAGAGGTCTCCCTATTTTATGACCTAGATAGGGAGCATGATTGGAGGTGGGTTTTTTCAATTCCTTCCTAAATCTTAGGTAAGGAGGTGGTTTAGGTAGTCCATTATGGATGTTCTAAGATCTCTATACGTCAAAGTCTTTATTTATATTATTGGTTCAACCATGCACAAAAGTCAAGCAAAATTAAGTGCATTGCAGTTGATGTTAATGGGGAGGATTACAAGGAAGAAGTTAAAGGATAGCAATTAAATCATTTGAAAAGAGGATCAAATTGTAGTGCGAAATAGAAATTAGCTAGCTAGACAGGAGATGACGAGAAATTTTGAAGATTCCATTTGACTGAAAAAAAGGAAGCAGCGCTGGATATGAAAAGCTATAGTTAAGATAAAACCTAATAGTGATGTCTGCATCATCATCACCATTTAGAATAATATTGAAGATTATCTTTGTCGCTTTCATAATTTCAAGAGGAATTAAGGTTAATTCAAACCACGTAATTAACATATTGATGATTATGTATGAAGGAAGTAGAGGTTTCACCCCAAAACCAATTGGCAATAGGGGGAGTAGCCCAACTCTTTATAAACTTTTGCTAGGTTTCTCAACTTTCCAATGTGGGACTTTTTACCTTCACATTCTCACACGCCTCCGCACGTATGACGAATTTTCAAGCCTAACACATGGACAACACATATTGGGTGACGTAGAGCATGCGTGGCCGTTGGGCTTTCACATGTGGGCTAACCTGCTCTGTTATCATGAAGGAAGTTGAGATTCCACCCCAAAACCAATTAGCTATGGGGAGGAGTAGCCCAACGCCTTATAAACTCTTGCTAGGTTTCTCAACTTTCCAATTTGGAACTTTTTTACCTTCACATTCTCACAATGACATCATTCTTCATCAAAAAAAATTTTGGTCGAACATTCTTCATCAATTTGCTTTTGGAAAATACAAAAATAATGCCCCACGTTCGATCTTTATAATAATGCACGCGTGTAGTATATCAACAAGAAATTCTGTGTGAAAAAAAAAGCCAAAAACACTACTTTTGTGTTTGCACATTTTTGTCATCTTTTTAGGATCAAAGGGTCCAAAAATTAATTCAAAATCCATAATCAACGGATAGGACCACATTGGGATTCGAATCAATGCCTCATAATTTACTATGTATGTGTGAATGCAGTGGAATGACTATAGATTCAATCAACTACCATGCATGCAACTTTCAACAAATTCTATTATAGGGTTTAATTCATCCATATATTTCTTGCACATTGAATTCTTAGGGTTTGTAGTGTGGAACACGGCAGCACAAAGATGCACATATGGGTCCAAAAGTAGGCACCGCCTTTTATTGACATGAAAGGTATGTATATTATTGATTGGAGAAAGAAGAGATGGGCTTTGATTTCTTTTAAATTCACACCTTGACTTACTTGCCTTTGCTTTGCCATCTTGTGGCTCGTCGTCCAAAAATCCTAAACTTTAACAACTATATGCATGTCCTAGGTTTTTCGCACATGGGTTGGAGAATTTCAATTATATGAAAAAACTGTGTCCTTATCATTGTGCTTAAACAAGACTCATTTTAGCAAGAGAAATATTATGGATTCTTCAATATTTCCCGAGGAAGTTAACAACTCCTAGAAACTTTGGCATGTAAGTTTAGTCTTTAAGGTGCAGAATACATCCCTATAAGTTAAGTTTATTTTGAAAGAAGAGTGATGATTCATAATCATTCACGTGCATGTGAACGACTATCCTTAACATTATCAGCAAAACTGTTTCAATTTCTTATATAATTCTTAGTTCGGTTTTATCACGATGTTGAATTACTTTGTAAACAACGATACTGATGATATTAATTGATGTTTCCAATGCTGAAATTTCACTAGTGAAAATAAGAACTAATTTCGCATTTTGATGATATTGTGTGAAGCTTGAAGTTTTACACCTACCTAAATAATTGCACTATTACATCACTATTTTTGACTTTCTGGCCGTTTCAATCTACAGCGCTCTCCCAAGGCATTTAATTTCCATCTTTGACTTGTTCTGTAAACAATTCCATTTTTGCATGATCACATAATCACATATATAATTAACTTCAATTCCTAATTAATTAGTTTCATTATAGATTAAAATTTCAAGAGAACATATTCAATGAGTCATTGTTTGAGGTTGGTTGATGATATATAAGAGATAGATGATCTATTTCACTCAGACATTCATTTTCATATAGGCTCACAAGGAAAAGGTCCAAGGCACTACTTATTCCCCAACATTTTCTAAAAGTGGAGCCTTGTTTTACATATATATATATATATAAATTTGCAAGTTAGTAGAATATTTTAATCAGATCAGACCAAAACATTCTATCTGAGAAAAATAAAAAAATGTGACCAAGATAATATACATGATGGTAGATGAAAAGTATGTACATATTCTCATCAAAAGTCTATGGTCGTAGACTGATCAACATCGTATGGTTGCGGCTGCATTCATACTCATTCAAGGTAGCTAGATATATACACATATACACTTATATCATTCATCATCTTGCTTGTGAAGAGCTCCTCAATTATCTTTCGGATATGAACGAAGAAATGAAAAGTTTTCAGAGAATTGGAGTGAGGGACTACCAGAAATCTGATCTCCCACGCCTGCGGTGGACACCTCAACTCCATGAACTCTTTGTTGAAGCTGTTGAAAGTCTTGGTGGAAAACGCAGTAAGTCTAATATAATTGGTTGCTGCAGTTAGCATATATATATATATATATATATATATATATATATATATATGTATGAGAATTAGGTCACGGTAACTATTTATATGCAAACCAAAACCAAGCTGTGTCTTGAAATCATAGTAGTAAAGAAATAGATGTCTTGATTTTTGCAGAAGCAACACCCAAGCGCATTTTGCAGACGATGAGTGTGGATGGACTGAAAATTTCTCAAGTCAAAAGCCATCTGCAGGTATTATATTCAATACCTAATTAGTGTTTTTCATATATAAAATTTCGGTTGCCATATAAATTGTATGGCCAGTCGAAGCCGTACAAAACACTAATTAAGCATCATTGTTAACTAAACAGATCCAATAAACCAACAGAGAAATGGTTAGGATGCCGAATTACACGAAATGGAATCAGATACAGTACTTTTGAGTTTTGACCTAATATAGTGTAAGTTAGGGTGTGCTATAAATTATATTCATTGAAGAAGATCACCATCAAGCTTAAGAACTTCATCCCTTAATCTTTTATTTATCATTCTTTAATTATAGCCTTTGATCGATTTCCTTTCTCGTTTTCTTTAGTTTATACTGCAGAACTTTGTCTTGTTCCCACGAATAACCAGATAGACATCAATATGATCTAAGAAAGATGAGATATGAAGGATCAAATTTGAAATTCTGTGCATATATATCTATCTCCTTCGTATATGTTTTGGCTTTATAAGGCCGTTGCCATTATTGAAAAGTAACATATGTGTACATTATTTTAAAAGGGTAGCCTGCATGCATGTATATCTAAGAACATAATTCATTATAATTATGCATCTGGTGCATAATTGAAACAATTAATTATAGAGATAAAAAAGCAGTCCTTTATGAAACAAAGCCGCAAAAACAGCTATAGGGACTAGGCCCCAGCTGGTTCCTTTGTTATTGGTATAGTTCCACTTTTGTTATAGTAAATTTGTTTCCTAAACTGGTGGCTTAGCCCCTAACCTGATCCTCATCGAATTTACCTAATCTTAATTAGTCAATGATTGCGGTAGATGATCTTAATTAAGCACGACGGACAACGCAGCCTAGCTCCATGCTAACCTAATCCTCCACTAAAGCTGGCTGGCCCTTAAGTTTAAGCATATACAACTAAGTATGATCAAACGGCTCATAGAGTCATAGTGTTTTCCTCTTCATTTCATCACTCTAATTTTGGATCTCTTCCATGTAGATGATAATTATAAACTGCAAATTAATAGTCGAAGTTATACTCATGATCAAACTGATTTGACTAGATCATCATATGCATGTATATAATGTAAGATTTGCTAGGGCAACATGATGTATTTAATACGTACTACTAGTCGGTCTTCTGTGGTTTGAGTACTGAAGTAGATTTCTGGATTGAATGTTAGATGTACAGGGGCGTGAATGCACATTCTCAACATCATAGCAGTAATGCCTTCACCATTTCCTCATCTCAAACTCAAAGGTATATTATCTCTCTTTTCCACTCGAATTTATGAATACATCGTAACGTTAAATGATGTCAATTTTATTAGAGAGGGTCATAAAACTCTGTAGAGCTTTCTCCAGTTGAATTTATTCCAGTATTTTCTCTATTTGATGCTTAACTAGTTATTTTTCTCAACGAAAGCTGCACCACACCATGAAGAAGACTTGTTATATATATTTATATGATCTCTCTTCTTTTTATTTATTTATTTGGTCTTTTATATGATCTCTCTTTTCGCAAAGAAATCAAAAGGATTAGAAGCATAACAAAGCACCATGCATTCTCTAGCTTTAATTTTTCAAGTTAATCAATGAAAACCTTTCGGTTTTGTTTTTCCTCTCTCTCTCTCTCTCTCTCTCTCTCTCTCTTGACCTCTGCAGGCTATCAGAAAATTATTTAAGATATGAGCCGAAGGGCTTTGAGCAGCACGTAATGCATTCTGAATCTGACGAGGAAACAAAAGGACCTATATTAACACAAGAGGAAGCTGCAGGCAAGCAACAAAATCAGGTACTTCAAGCACATAACTATGGGCTCGTTTGGGAGTGATTCTGGATAGGCCAAAAACACTTTTATGGAGAATCAATTTAAGTGGTTTTAAGTGATTTTATGGAGAAGCACATGAGAGATGCTTTTGTCCAGAATCACTTAAAATCACTTAAAGTGATTATATGGAGAAGCACATGGGAGGTGGTTCTTCCCATAAGTGATTCTGGCCTATCCAGAATCACTCACCAAACCAGTTTTGAGAAGGTGATCTGTCGTGGTCTTGCAACAGATATGTCCTAAAATTAAACTTTTTCTTTTTGGGGGGCACACGGTTGTGTTACAAAATTCACCTGTTGCATTCACAAGTTTAAGCTCCCCCGTTATACATGTATTGCTTACAGATCAAGTACTTAATAGCTCTCACATTTTCTTTCTACAGAAAGCTCATACCTCAGAACTCAGCAGATTGTCTATGGACGAAGAAACTTGTCAACTATATGGATTTTGTGAGCTCTCATTATCGTTTAATCCAACCGTTACCATGGCGCAGTTCCGAAAAGAAAGCGAGTTGTGGCCTTCTGCTGATGAACACAATACTTCTCAGTCCAGCTCAACTGGAAATTTCAGTAACATTCAGGATTTCCAAGAGGTTGGAAGCAATGATATAAACTTAGACTTAACCATTTGAACATTGTTTCTGCCACCATAGGATTAGAATTAAGTATAAATCCTTGTTTTCATTATTAAGAACTGGTCCGCTGTACAAAAACTTAATTAATATAAATCAAATACGAACATTATAGATGTTCAATTTCGGTCTCAATCTTGCTCATTATGTATATCATGTTTCTTAAACTTCATTGTTCTGTTCAACCCTGCTATTGGTTTTTATTTATTTACAGGGATGCACAATTGTTATACAATATTTAGTGGGAGCAAGTGTTTCCCACTTATAAAACTATACATATTGTCCGAACTGAAACAGGAACTATATATATACATGTATGGTTCCAGAAAGAACACCGCCACTTCTTTACCAGCACATTATATGGAGGCTCCGCTGTACATGACCGGCAAGGTGGTGGGAAGAACACAAGTGCTTGTCGCTTCCCGGCTCAAAACGCTGAGATAAAAATAAATAAAAAATAAAAAATCATTTAAGCTCCATCCCAAGCACAGAAGTAAGATCAACAAAGAAATTGATTTCACTCAGGATCAAGAACCCAGTTAATATCACTATTGCTCAGCTGTGTTCTAAAATCACAAGAAAGGGTTCCTGAACATCTACTATATCTTTCGATTCGCACTGAATCACCATGTCGTGTGCTCAGCATATTGATCTATTCTGTATACCATTTACATGCTAAGAAGGGGCGGGGGTGTACAAGAACAAGAGAGGAAATATCGTACATCCAGATAGCCACAGATAGGCGTAGCTCTTCAGTCACTTCTTAACCCAATGTCACCCATCAATAGAATCTTTCACTGACTCTTTGCTAATGTCTTCTTCAATCCCTTGAAAATCTTGCCAAACCACATAACATTCATGACCGCTAGGATTGGTGGCACTCCAAAAGCTAAAAATTTCCCAATGATGTGCATTTGCTTAACCTGTTAAGCAAGCACATGTAGGCTTAATATAATTGCTTCTTGCTGTGTCTCACAAGCTAATAAAATAATCAATTTGAAAATTAAACTTTAAGACATAGATATTATAGGTCTGGCTGGTCAGCAGACCAGCTCCACAGCTAGCACCTCAGAATTTTAACAAATGAAGTTTTTGCAGGTGTGGAAGGTACCTGTTGATAGTGCAAGTAGAGATGGTAGAACAGATACATGAACAGGAGTATTCTGGCAACCTGCACAGAATAATAAAAGGCATGTATAAGATCAAAGGTAAAAGAAAAGTTGAATCTATAAAGATTTTGTCAAAAGACTCTTCCCTTAGTAAATAACGCAGAAAAGTAAATTAGAGAAAAGGAAAAGATTTAAATCTGTGCAAATATTGGGAATAGATTTGACTCACCAGCCAAGCAATGAATATTACAACCCCATTAATCAAATATGTTCTAGACCTCTTCATTCCAGTCGTGTCAAGATACCTTCAAAAGACCACTATTCATCAACAATAATGAACAGAAACATGGATTTTAGAAAGGTATTTAGTAAGAGATGAATACCATCTCAAGTTGGTACCAGGGGTGGTTGTCTCAGAGATAAGAACCATGTAGGTATAAAGCTGTCCCTCCCCAGTCAACATAGCATATGCTACTGATGCTAAAGAAAGAAGATGATGAACCACCTATGAGATTAACAAGATCAAGGTCACTCCTTTCATATACTACGAACTCCACCTAGGCTTTGTGAAACACGGATAACAAAATTCAGCCCAATTACAAATAATTTAAAACAGAATGCACTTACATACTCCAGTCCACCAAGAGCAGGGTAAAACCAAAAGATCATCCCAAGGTCCGTTAGAAAGTACCCAACTGAGACCTGCCAAAATGACACCAGAAAAAGGTACCGTATCAACCGGTAGCATTATGTATCACTCCTATTATTGGCTTCTCTAATTTGTGCATTACTACCATATGATTGGCTTCAATTTAAACTATGACTTGAAGATGAGAATGCATTTACTTACTGATTTGCTAGTCATATCTATTTCGTTGAATATTACTTGGAAATTTACACATGCAAGAAGATCCCACATAGAAGAGAAGACTAAAAGCATAATCAAGCTTAAACATGAAATATAGAAAACTAGCAGCGTATTCAAGCTTCAACATGCAAATGTCCAGAATTCAATAACACCTTAAAACAGAGCAGATACAAAAATTTCAAATGAGTCTGAAAAAAGGGGAATGGGAAATCATTACCCCCAAGGCACATGTAGACAACGGGGAGCTCTGCAACGTAACAAAAGCATTGAGCTGTTGGTCAGAATAAAGATCTGACCAAAACACCAAGTACAATGACATAGCTGTGATAAAAAGGGCATGCACAGTTGAGATTGCCCTGTATAAACAGTTCAACAGAACACAAAACATATGGGTTTGAGTGAATGAACAAAACGGAAAAAGAAAGAACAAGTAATTAAGAAGAGGCTGAAAAATCACCGATTATTCCACTCAATGCGTTGCATCTTTGAAAGGTTGGAATAGCTCTTAAAGTAAGCAGCACTTAGGAAGTGGTTGAGATCATAAACCTGAAAAAACAACAACAAAAAAAGAAATTGAAGAGAAAGATACTATATTTATACAATTTATGCTTCAATGGTATATATTAGTAAAAGGGTAAGAAGGAGAGAGAGCCACGCCATACCAATTTGCAGGCGAACATACCCACAACCATGGATATGTATGGGACAAAAGGGTGCGAGAGTAGGAATTGCTTGAGCAACATGTCGTAGGATTGGATTGCCATTCAGAAACACCAAAATCACACAGCAACCCAAAAGCTCTGACGCTCTGAAAATTGATATGAAAAGGACGAATTCCGAGCATCAATCAGCAAAAACGTCACCTTTACTATAAAAAGTTGATGAGAAATTGATAATTTCTGAGAGAGAATTGAAAGGAGTCGACAAGTTTTGGAGAGAAAGGTGTGTGTAGGAGAAAGTTGAAGGTGAAAATGGAGAGAGATAGGGAGAGAGGGAGGTGGTTTTAAGCGTTTTGGTTTGTTCGAGGCTTTGGAACAGAGCCAGAAAGAAGGGTGACAGAAAATGCGAGAAACCAGTGGCAAGTAAAAGACGAGACGACCCAATTAGGCTTCGGGCCCAAGCAAGATGATGAATCGTTGCGCAAGGCAACGCAGATTATCATGTGAAACTTCCAGAACCCAAGAAAAGAACAAGGAACAATTAATATTCGACGTTTTTCTTATCGTTTTTTTAATGAAAAGTTTTCTTTTCATCCAACCAAAAACCAAAAAAAAAAATTGAAAAGTTTTATTTTATTTTATATAAAAATAAATTATTTGGGCAAATTGATAGCCCTTCATTGCATTTGATGAGCTTATTCTAAAAGAGTATTGTTAAATGAATTCTAAAATTAATTGAGTACACTCTATTACAAAAGTATTTATTGAATTATTAATTTACCTTGATATAAAATAACCAAAAAGAATATATTTAGTTGGAAAACTAACTTACCCTGCATATATGGAATTGGCTCTAACATCATACCTGTGTATTTCGTAAAAATAGGATAGTGTTCATCCCATACAATAAGATTAATTTCCAGATATTGCTCTAACTATTATGATAATCTTGCGGAGAAATCTATGCATAATATAAAGGATATTGTTAACTTCCTCTTCACCTCTTCAGGCAGTGGGAATACTTGATTGAACACCCAGATTGGAAAAAAACCTTTCCTATGAGGCAGCCACGCATATTTGAGAGAACTGTTGAAGGGGGATGGACAATTTATCCTTTGGCTTTTTGCTTCTTTTATGCATTGCAAGCATCACGTTTTATGCATCGACTCATTGTATGCATTGTAAGGAATCCTCAATACTCTCATAATTAAAAGAGTCATATATTGATGAAAAATAAAAACAAAAATCTTGAATTTGTGACAACCCATACAACAACAAAAACAAATTTATGAAGTAAAAGTTGCAAACACGAAGTAGAAGCATAGGGTGTACTGTTAATTAGGGTGTTGTGTGATAAAGTGTATTAGGGTGTATCATGAGTATTTTTGGTAGTTAAATAGGGTGCACTTAGTTAATTTTATATTTTAATTAAAATATTAAGGTGTACTTAGATCATAGAGTGTACTTAGTTAATTTTAGAGTTCGTTTACCACCGCTCTTCTAAAATGGTCTACCACACTTTGCTCACGTGGATCCATCCTTATTATTTGTCCACGTGGACAATATAATGTTGTAAGTAGGGGTGGGCAAGGTCCGATTAGGTCCGGTTTCCACTTCAAATTGGAATCGGAACCGGTACTATTTAACCAATCCAGTTCGGTCCAGTTTTAGTTAAAAAAATTATGAAACTGGCCGGTCCGGTTTTCGATTTTGGACCGGATTATTATTATTATTATTATTTCAAATGTAGCATTGGATTTAAATAATTTTGTAAATAAAATAAAATAATACACAATCGGTTCGGTTTGGTAAGGTGTGAAACCGGAATCGAAACCAATTGGAACCGGTCCATTCAAGTTCGGTGCCGGTTTGTTGACTTTTTTAGTCAATTGATTTTTTTTCCGGTTTTTTCCATTCGGTCCGGCTCGATGTTCCGGTTTTCCAGTCCCGATGCCCACCCCTAGCTGTAAGTTTGCTTCCATAATTGGTTTACTTACATTAATGAATAATTATCAGCTTTTGATTAATGTGAGATCTATTGTTTGATCCAGCTGATAATCAATAATTGTTAAAGATATATTTATTCTTGTGAACGGTTAAGGTCAATAGTCAACGCGTGAATGTGCAATTTCTAACTAGAGATGTGCATAAGATGGTTCAATAAGAAGTCACTTTTAGATAGGGGTGGGCATCAAGACCGGAAAACTGGAACACCGAGCTGGACATGATGGAAAAAATCAGGAAAAAAAAATCGATTGACTAAAGAAGTCAACAAACCAGCATTGAATTGGACCAGACCAGTTCAAACTGGTTCCTGTTTCACACCTTACCAAACCGAACCGGAACGGTTATGTCTTTTTATATACAAAATTATTTAAATCCAATGATACATTTTTAATCTCATAACTAATATTTCATCAAACCCAACTTCAAAACATCTATCTATTCTAGGCCCAATATCTCTCTTTGCATGAAATTAGATCATTGGTAAATTTTCAAGCCAAAAAATAAAATTTTAGTTGGAATTTGTATAAATAATAATAATAATCCGGTCCAAAACCGAAAAGACCAAAGTTTCATAAATTAAAACAGGACCAAATTGGACCGCGCCCACCCTTACTTTTAGATATGTGCCCGCACAATCATTGATGACTGGGCTTAGCATTCTATTTTTTCTCATGGCCTAGTCATAGCTGCTAAAATATGAATATGGTTTGAATACTTTAGATTAATTGTATTCTTCTTTGTAAGGATGTATATAGAGGAGTTTACAAGTAGTGTTTTACTAGGAAATAGATACATGAATTAAATAGGAGAATATCTTCTAAGTATACAAGGATTGTCAACTATATGAAAAAATGAAATAAATCACCTAATTAACTTAGGGAATAAATCTCCTTGATTTGTTAGGTTAACTCACGTCAACACGCATCCTCAAGTTAGTGCATACACGTCACCAATGCCCAACTTGGTAAGTGAGTCATGAAACACTCGCTCAGAGACAGCCTTTGTCAAGATATCCACTAACTGATCTTCTGATTTTACAAAGGGTTGACAGATGATCTTGTTCTCAATTTTTTCTTTGATGAAATGTTTATCCACCTCAACATGTTTTGTTCGATCATGTTGAAGTGGTTGTGAGCAGTATCGATCGCTGACTTGTTGTCACAATGTAACTGCATGGGCTTCTCCGGTTTAAAACCCAATTCTGTCAAGAGGCCTTTGATCCGAAATAATTCACAAATTCCTTGAGCCATTCCTCGATACTTTGCTTCTGCACTAGACCGAGCAACCACATTTTGTTTTTTACTCCTCCAAGTGACTAGGTTACCTCAAATGAATGTAAAGTAATTCGATGTAGAGCGTCCATCTGTAATGGAACTGGCCCAATCACCATCTGTATATCCAACAACTTCAAGATTTCCATTCTTTAAGAACATTAATCCATTCCCAGGAGTTAACTTTAAGTATTTTAAGATATGATCAACTACATTCCTATGAGAAACACTGGGTGAATGCATAAACTGACTAACCACACTCACATCATATGCAATATCTGGTCTTGTGTGTGCCAAATATATCAACCTTCCAAGAAGGCACTAGTATTGTTCCTTATTGGTTGGCAAACGGTCCATGTCTTCACACAACTTGTGATTCATCTCAATAGGTGTGTCAGCATGCTTACATTCTACCATTCATGTTTTAGTGAGTAGATCCATCACATAGTTCATTTGAGACATAAAAATATCAGTCTTTGACCTTGCTACTTCAATTCCGAGGAAGTATTTCAGAGGACCTAGATCCTTCATCTCAAATTCCTAAGACAAATACTTTTGCAGCTTCTGTTTATCTCCTTCATCGTTTCCAGTTACAACCATTTCATCTACATAGACAATTAATGCAGTGATTTTTCCTTCATTATGCTTTAAGAAGAGGGTGTGGTCTGAGTTACTTTGAGTGTATCCAAAATTCTTCATAGACTTAGTAAATCTTTCAAATCACGCGCTGGAGACTATTTTAACCAATATAATGACTTTTTGAGCTTGCAAACTTGATTTCTTTTGTCCTGAGCTAAATTACATCTTGGTGGTAAATCCATGTATACCTCTTCTTCCAAGTCTCCATGTAAAAAGACATTTTTAACATCGAATTGATGAAGTGGCCAATCTAGATTTGCTGCTAACGACAGTAGGACTCTGATAGTGTTGATCTTGGCTACTGGGAAAAGGTCTCCTGGTAGTCAACCCCATACTTTTGTGTATACCCATTCGCCACCAATCTGATTTTATATCTTTCAATGGATCCATCTGCTTTGAGTTTCACAATATAGATCCACCTGTATCCCACTGTCTTTTTTCCATGAGGTAAAGGCAAGGAGCTCTCATGTGACATTCTTCTGGAGCGCTCGCATTTCTTCATTCATGGCTTTTTTCCATTTTGAGACTTCTAGTGCTTCATTCACACTACTTTGGACTGATATATCAGCCAACTGCTTCACAAAGTATACATGTGACTCTGATAATCTGCTTATAGATATATAATTATTGATGAGATATTTTCCATTGGCTTTAAGATCTGCTTCATACTGTACTTGAGGCTTACCATGGTTCTTCCTTTCTGGAAGTTGGTATATAGGGATATTTATATCCTTTATGCTTTATGAAATCAAATCATCATGATATATTTCATTAGTATTATCAGTTTCAGGGGGAGATGTTACCTGAATGACATCCTCATCAGGCGTTTGGTGTGTTACTAGAGCTGAAGACAGGTCTGAAGCAGGCAAAATCTCATAAAATTGATCAATTGTCTCCTCCTAATTTTGGCAGCTGGGAGGCGACCGGTTGTGTGGTTTGGGTGACCAGTTGTTTTGTGGCAGAGCCGAAGGATGTGAAAAACCCAAGGAAGATGATCAGTCGTTTTGGGAGGACGACAAGTCATTTGGAGGCAGAGACGCCTCATATGCACTGATAAGGGTGGCGATCGGTCGTTTTGGAGGGACGACCAGTCACTTTGATGCTGAGCCTCTTTCGTTGTGAAAAAATCTAGAAAAATTGGGTTGTTTGGCTCTAGATTCTCCTCATGTGCTTCTAAAAAATATATGTCGTGTTGGCAGAACACTACATCCATGGAGGTATTGTTAACTCGCAAGTGCACGAGGCGTTGGATAGTATAGCTTGTGTAAGTACGAGGTCGATCCCACGAGGATTGATGATAGATTGATTCAATTTGATTCCCTGCACAAAATAGAAAACCAAAAGAAAATAAATACAACAAGAAAGAAAGAAAAGAAATTAACTCAAGCAAATTAGTTACCAAGTTCAATTTAGATTCACAGATTGATTCTAGCTAAAGTATGATTAAGCCATGGTGTATGGTCCTAACCTTGTATTCCTAATTCCCTAATTAGATCCTTGTTGTCGAACCTAAATTAAGCATTAGAAATCCATTAAGCAAAGAAGAATGTTTTAAACAACCAAGCATGTATCTAATCCCTGTTGTCGAATGTCCATACATACTCTTCCTATTCATAGTTCAATTTGAATTAATGCATGGTGTCTACTCTTAATTCAAACCAAGATAGCTAACATACAAGTTTTAATGGTGATCAATCATTCAAACAAGCATATTAACTTATAAGCATAATGAATAAGAACAAGAACTATAATTGAAACTTGAAAACTAATTAAACTTGAAAACTTAAGAAAAGAATTTACATTACAATGAAAAATAAATTACAATTAAAAAGCAAAATGGTTTTGTTACAACAATTGAGAACTAAAAAGGAAAACTAAGAGAATTTGAGGGAGAGAAGGGAGAGGAGCTCTAGAGAGATGTTTGAGAGCTCCCCCCCTTGGGGTGTGTTTGAAGGTTGGCCAAGCCTCCTATTTATAGGAGAAGGAAAGCATCAAACTCACATGCCAATATTCTTCTTGGTTTATTTAATTCCTTCTTTTGACAACAAGTTGCATAGCCACCTCAAGTTCACATGGGCATCCATCTCCTTTCATCATTTGGCTAGTTCCCACTTGATGCTTTTGCTTTCTTTATTTCTTTACACAACCCACTTCAATTATGACAAATAAACATGCTTCTTCCCCACTATCAACAATAGCACATGCATAGCTAATCATGACCAAGAACTATCAACAATAGCACATGCATAGCTAATCATGACCAAGCAAGTGCAGTCTGCTTTTGGGCTCGTTTTGGGCTTGTTCCTCCATTCTGAAAAATCTGGAAAAATATGGATCTTGAAGTTTTTTGAATTATCTTTCCAAGCATATGCAGCCCAGCTCAAGGAAAAATCGGAAAGACCTTCAAATGTCATTTTTGGCCCAATAACGCAGATGCTGCGGATTTTGACCTTAAGCTGCCAAAACTTGTATAACTTTCTCTAGAAGACTCGGAATCATGAACCGTAAAATTCTTCAGAAACTAGACTTCCGTATCTTTCCAATGATGTATGGTTCATTATCTGGTTCTTCCTGAGCAAGTACAGTCCAATCCGTGAAGTTGACTGATCTGCAGACACCGTTTTGAGCTAACTTGTCTCCAAAATGCATTTAATGAGTCATAAGCTTATTACATTGAAACAAACACAAAATAGATTAAAAGCACAAGTTTAACTCAAAAACATAACCAAATCATAAGTTAGAAGGGTACAAAATGATATGTAATTATGCACCGATCAGGTATATACCTTCTGACTTGGAGGGTAATAACATCGATAGCCTTTCTGATTAGGGGCATAGCAAATGAAAACACACTTTTCTACTCGGGGTTCCAATTTGTTTCTTTAGTGATCACGTAAGTGTACGAATACAACACAGTCGAAAATCCGTGGTTCAAGGTTTGGGGTAGGAGGTATTTGGATATGGTGGTAAAGTGTTTGAAGAGGAGTTTGGAAATTCAAGATACTTGAGGGATTCCTATTAATAAGGTAAGTTGCAGAGAGGACGGCTTCGCCCCAAAAAGATCGAGGCATGTTGGCACCAAATAGAGAGGCACGAACGACTTCCAATACATGTCGGTTCTTTCGCTCAACCACCCCATTTTGTTGGGGAGTATATGGACCCGAGCGTTGATGTATGATGCCATAATCTTATAAGAATTTGTTGAGATTATGATTAAGAAATTCTTCGCCATTGTCAAAATGAAGAACATGGATTTGGGCTTGAAACTGAGTCTCCATTATTTTATGGAACTGTTGAAACGTTAAACTGACTTCCCCTTTGGTTTTGAGAAAGGAAACCCAGGTCATGCGGGTGCAGTCATCAATGAAAGTGACAAATCATCGAGCTCCAATGGAGTAGCGATTTGAGCAGGCCCCCAAACATTAGAATGAATAAGTGAGAAGGGAGCCAAACTTTTATGTGTACTTAATGGGAACGGAACACAATGGCTCTTAGCCAATTCACGTTGGAAACATCAAAACTGGAAAATAATGAAGGAAACAACTTCTTCAGATAACCGAACAAGGCATGCCAACAACGTTTATGCCATAACGAAACTTTGTCTCTTTGCCTCTCATAACTAGCTCCACTTGTGGTGAAAGCTTGATCAACCTTGGTCTCACTATCCGGTGCCCCTCCAAGTAGTAGAGTTTGCCCTGCCTAGTACCACAACCAATCGTCTTTTCAGTGAGGATGTCGTGAAAAACACAATGATTCAGCCAAAATATGTCAATACACCACAAAGTAGTAGTAAGTTGTGTAACAGACAACAAGTTATGGTCTAAGGATGGAACAACCAATACATATTCAAGATGTATGAAGTTAGAGAGAGATAGAGAGCCCTCCCCAACCACAAGGGAGGAGGTAGCATTATCATTAGTCACCACCGACTGCGTTGATGGTTTGCGAGTAATAAGTTGGCCATGATCAAATGTCATGTGATCCGTAGCACCCGAGTCAATAATCCATGTGTGCTTTGGAGATGACGTATGGAAAGCAGAACCTTTGGTGGTAGCTATAGAAGCACGAGCCCGTGTAGCCTATTCAGCAGGATTAACCGCAGCCTTCTTCGAGTCTGCAAGGAATGAGAGAATCGTAGTGGGGCCTGACATCGCATCGGAAGGAATATTTGATATGAGTTTGTGTTTGTGGGAAATGATTTGATTTGAGAGTTTGAGGAATTTGAGTTGATGAATTTAGATTTGAGGACTTTAATATGAAGAATGTGATTTAGAAATTTAATTTGAGAGGTATGTGTTTAAGGAGTTTGATAAAAGGATTTGATTTGAGATGTAAGGAATTTGATTTAGGGTTTGAGTTTGTTTGAGGATATGATTTGAACGCTTAGAGACGACCTAGAATCGGCCGCTCTGATACAATTCTAAAATATGAATATGATTTGAATACTTTAGGTTAATTGTATTCTTCTCTGTAATGAGGTATATATATGAGTTTACAAGTAGTGCTTTACTAGGAAATAGATATAGGAATTAAATAAGAGAATATCTCCTAATTATACAAGGATTGTCAACTATATGAAAAAAGGAAATAAATCACCTAATTAACTTAGAAAATAAATCTCCTTGATTTGTTAGGTTAACTCACGTCAATAATAGCTACAGAAAGAGTAAAACAATTTTGTTACTGCTCAAGCAAAATTCATAGAATATTGAACAAGGAAAAACCTTTGAGTTTTAATAGACTGATGATGGATCTGATGATGAAGCAGATACTTCTGTTGGCAATTTGGGCAATAAACACAATTTGCTACATCATTGTAGACATTTGAATGGCAATGGCTCCACAGTCCATATTGAACCCAAGGAACTAAATTATGAAAGAAATAAATTTGGAGTTACAATGTCTCTGTTATTTGATGGAAAGGCAAACATAATCACACCAACACAGGGAAATCCAAAGAGTGCAGATTTTATTTTCTCTAAAACTGTAAACTCTTTTATCAAATATACAAGCCAAATACCTTAAGTTATATATTACAGACTCAATTCACTATCTTATTTCAAACATGGAAGGAAAAAATACAACTACAAATTCATTAAAATCTCACTGCTTCCTGCAAAATATAATTAGCCTCACCTTTTCCTAATCTTGTGAGTTACCCCCTCCTTCGGAGACGATGAGGATGATGATGAGGATGACAAAACTGGCCGCTTATTTTCAGCCATGTCCTTGCAGAATGCCTTCTGTACATCGTCTTTAAGTTCCAAGAACCGTGTCTTCTTGTTTTTCTGCTCTTCTGGAGTGCCCTTTTCGAGGATGAAATCAGCCATATCCATCTCATCATCCAAAAACTTATCAAGCACTTCTGAGCAATGGGGGAAGAAGCGCCGGCCCATTTCCACTGCCATCACCAAATGATATAACTTACTGATTGCTCAGAGAATAATGAGGATAAAAGTTATGCTCTTTCCTAAACTAGTTCAAGTTGTATACAGTAGTCTAGCTTTAGACTTAATAGGGTTTTACAAAGACTCTTGAATCTTTGGGACTAACTTCATCCTGGGACTAGGGAAGTTACATGACATCCCATATTGACAGCATTTTGTAACTTTCTCCTGTACAGGTAACCAATGGTAATATGCTGCATGTTTCAACCTGGTTCTATCGCTAAATAATTTTTTCGGGTTGATTAAAAGGTTGTGGTAAGCATGGCAGGCAAGTTACAGGTTCAACAATGAAGGATTTGAGAAGAGTATGGTCAAAGAGGTTAGACATGGAAAACCACGTGTTAACAAGCGTCAAGGAAATATGCAAGTCACAGAGGATTTATACATGTCACAGATCAAATGGCCATACCTGTTTTACGAAGGGCTTGCATTCTTGCTTGGAGTCTTTTGGTCCGTCCAGAGGGTGTTTCATTCAAATCAACCTCTCGTAAGTTCCCACTTGACCCTCTTGATGCTGAAAGGCCAGTGTACACTGATGTTGAATTAGCATCAGCCAATTCCATAGCAAGCTTGGCTTCAGCAGGAAACAACAACCGTGCAAATGCCACTGCAAAATAAAGAAATCTGTACACTCATTTCAAGGATAAGAATACAAAGCTCAAAGTAAATGTCTTGATTAAGAATGAGGTAGGCTAAGGTGCTGGTAATTTTGACTTTATACATTAACTAACAGGTCAAATTTCTATAAGCAGGGGCATCAGGTACTTCAAGACCCGGATTTGTATTTATCCTTCATATCCATGCAATGCTTACTCATCCTAAGCATATCTTCTTAAATTTCTTGGGGTTCTACCAACTCAAACACTAAAAATATCAAAGTGCTGACATAAAATAACAAAAACAAAAAAGCAATTTCATGAACTTAAGACATTGTCATTTGTACTGATCAAACTTCCACATACAAACGTATTATAAATATCTCAGAAAAATACTAAACCTTGAGTAGCAAGAAAAATGACTAATCTGCATTATCCTGAACTCAAATCCTTATCAATAAAATTATAAATGTAATCCAAGTGAATTATTTAATATAATTAAGAATCATCACCTCGATTTTCAAGATAGTCCAGCCTCACATTCAAATCATCAGGTATCACCTCTGATATGATTGACAAGTTCCCAGATATTGAGTTTCTTCGCATCTCTCTCTCTAGAAGATCGATGCACAGCCGGTCTTTGTTGGATTCCTGTCCCTGCTTTGTGTGCTCAAAAAAATCCTTTGGTCTAGTCAGCCTCCGGCAAATTGCAACAGCAGTTTGACCATCTACTGTAGTTTCGGAGGCAGAGGCTCCCCTGCTCAGAAGAGGAACCATAACTGCTGGGTGCTTACGCCTGGCTGCCACATGAAGTACAGTATGTCCTCGGGAATTGCGAAGGTTGATAGTAGCCAAGCCCAGACCAAGAACCTCCTTAACAACTTTGGGATCACAGTATGCAACTGCATAGTGGAGAGCATAAGCATCATCTAACGTAATATCAGATTCTTTTAGGAGAAGCTTAACCAGTTCAACATCATCAGAGTCTAATGCCTTGTGGATTCTCCTGATTCTCTTATCCTCTACTGGTTCCATTTCCATCATACTTGATTCATCCCTTTCCTGTGATCTGGGACGGAGTGATTCGATATCATTTGAAACTTCACGAGGAAGCTCTTTCTCTATAGCCACACTGTCAAGATCTGACCTTGCTACCCTCTGGATGCAGTGTGAGAGCAGCTGACTCAGTTGGCAGTGGAAGGCAACGACAAGAATTGGGATTATGTCTTCAACAAGAGCTTTCTCGACAAAATTTGAAAGACGGCGCTGCATAATTTGGTGGAAATTGTCAGCATACAAGCACCTAAAAGGTTGCTAGTGTTGACAAACATAAAATAAACAAGACAAACTTGCTGTTTAGTGGGATAAATATACCACTTAACAGGTAACAATGAACAGATAGGCTACTGGATTCTCCACAAAATAAGTGATTGAATGTAAATTATGCTAGTATATAGATTATACTAGCATGTGTCGAAATCTAAAACTTGCAGAGGTTTAATAAAGTATACCAAAACAGAAGGATTACGAATGCGTTCAAATCTAAGACTTCAAAAACAACTCAAAGAGAACAAGCAAGAACTAACAAAGATCCAGGATCATTTTTAAATTATTTAGATATCATCATCCTACCAAAACTACACAAGACAAACAAACAAACCTTGCAAGAAAAATTGCAATGGCTCCTGTTGTAAAAGATATAGCACTCAACAAAGCAAGATAAAAAAACCTCTTTCATACTACAAATTTTGAGACCAAAGGAAAATGGTACAATTGTGGAAAACCAGATCAAATAGTAATTCTTACGCTTCATAGCTTCTGAGAACAAAAAATAGAGTTTTGATAAAGAAATTGTAGGCCACAGGCTGTAGTGTAATAAAATAGGGAAGAAAGAAAACAGTTGGTGCACACACTTAGTAATTGCAATGCTTCAGAGCTTCTGCTAACAATTAAAAAAGCTGTGGTTAAGAAATTATAGGCCACACAGGTTATTGCGTACTAAAACACCCTGAGACTGTCAAGCCAGAGCAGGAAATTGGACATTTGTCAGAAAGAAAGTTGCATCAAAGGTTTCAACTTTGATCTGAAACTAATCTGGCATACTCTGGACATAGTATAATTCTGTATTACATGGAGAGGGTAATCTTAAAACATATATGTCAGTATTTCATCATCATTTTAGTGATTTCATGGAACAAAAGTTGAATTCAGAAAATTGAATTTGCATAGTTTTCAGACTGTAAGTATCAGAAGTGTGCAACAAATTGCAAAGGTAAAGTAGATAAAGAGAGAACATATTTTCAAAAGATCACATGCACTCTGTACTTCCAGAGATAAAACCAATGTCATCTCTTTGGTGATTTCAATCAAAACTCTTTATATATACATACATATTCAATCAAAACTCTTTATATGTATATGTTTGATATAAAGCAATACTGATTGCTGCATGAATTATCATCAGACTATTGTAATTACGCTATTCAACATAACAAGCTAAGAACACAAATTATTGAGTGACGCAATCATTTGCAGAAGAGAAACTTTTAAGACAAATGAAAGCATAACAACCTGAACAAGCTGAACAAGCTCCTTCATCTGGAAAGTGGCAGAAGCATACATCAACTCTACAGCATAATTAATAGCAGGGCCACATGCATCATGGGTACAACCAGCGTCAACGCATGTGGATACTTCTTGAGGTGATGGCTGAAGCTTTCCAGTGTACAAGTAGTTCAAGATAACCTTGAAGACTTCATAGCCAACCCGACCATCAGGAACCAATGCAGACATGAGATACCTTGGTTTACCTTCCTTAATCGAATCATCATTTCCCTGCTTAAAAATATCCTGAAAAAACTGACTACGAGCAGCCAATATGCACCGGTTAACACCTACTGTGTTGCCCTCAACAATTATCTCCGCGTCACTATAGTCATATTCAGGTTCAAGTAAAAGTCTCTCAAGACTGCCACTGAGTTTGTTTAGACTCAAATAAATTTCAATACTTGGCACAGGCTGAGAACTGGCTGACGCAGATACATGGTTACTACTGGACCCATTTGATAGATAAGAAGAGGAGGCAAAGCTCAAGGATGAAGACAGTTCATTCACATTATCCATGACTTGAAATCTATAAATGAATCAAGAAGCAGAAATCACCCAACTAAGAAAACCAGGCTAATTCTCCTGCACAAACTGCATCCTTCTATAGATAAAGCGTATCTAAGCTGACCCAATTTCTCCAAATTCACCGTAAATTGCTCAAAACTAGCAAAAGAGTGAAATAATCTGACAACCCAAAAGTCAACACTTAATTCCAGGCAAATCCCACTTGTTGAAACATTGAGCAAAATCCCAAAAACAGAAAGGAAAGACAGAATAATTACTATATAAAGCTAGGCACGCAAAGTGAGGTAGTAAATTCTCCATATCCTGGTATAGGTCTTGAATCTTCATAAGCCACCATCAGCCCCATCAAATCTAAAGCTCAGACCAATAAATAGTGAACAAATATGAACTAAAACCCTCAAAAGATTGAGAAAAGCTCAGAGAGAAAAGGATCAAGATTGCATACAAAGACACACTTTTGAAGTAGCTTGAGTATAAATGAAGCAACAGGCAACAGCTAGAGATGGTGAAGCTTAAACAAGAGGAAAAACTCAAAGACCTCACAGCTGACCAAGAAAAGCTCCAGGCTTTGATATGCTCTTGAAAATCAACAAGATTTTGAACAAGACAGGACTTTTGAAGCTTCGAAGAAGATTAAGGGTCTTGAAAGGAATATGGGAAGGAAAAAGCAGCACTTCTCGAAGGTGAGAGGAAGTGGCTTGTCTTGTGAATCTTACTGGTCAGCACAAATGGTTGACTGTTCAAGTAACAAGACAAAGTGCAAACTCAACATGTTATTGTTAATGATAAAAAATATATTTAAGCACCGAAGATTTATGTGATGATTAAGAATAATTTATGTTATGAAAAACATTTAAGAATATTTTAATAAATTTATGTCGTAGGGAAAGAAAGACAGTTGGACAAGGATTGCCTCCCTCCATTGGCCTTTGGGGTACAGGTGAGTTGACTTGACTTCTCCCTTACATGAAAACCTATTATCAAGCTTTGGTTCCCGCTCGGCAGCTACTCTGCTGTGTTATATTGACAAGGCAAAAAAGTCACTTTTAGTCCATGAGGTTTACCACTTTTACCATTAAAATCCTTGTGATTTCAATTTCGTCACTTTTGTCCATATGATTTCAATTTTTGCAATTTAAGGACAATTCTTAATTTTTAATACTTATTGAGGGGCATTTCAGTCCAAACTTGCAGCCCCTCCCCAACCACCCCCACATCCACTAGCCCACAAACTCCTCCCTGTTATAAACATTGACAATCCATGGAGATGAACAAACCTTCATCAATGAAATTTTAAGAGATTATGCTGAATTACATAATAAGAAACTATCACAGCTTGTGACACTGGCACAAGGTGCAGTAAGAGCTGCAATTGATGACATTGTTATAATCCTAGGCTACTTTTATGAAGCTTACAAAAGACCGAAGTAGACTTGCTATGTCTAGTAGTCTACCTTGTTTGTTTTTTTTTGCTGGAGATAACCTTCATCCCTTATGAAGAAATGAGATGGATTATGATTATAATTGTGAGTTTTTCTTTGGGTTCAGAAAAAAAAAAATTTAAAGAAGTGTATCGCCTTGTGTAATCCTAAGACCCGCTCGGTTATGATTTTGTTAGTTGATGTTTATGTATAGATGGCCATAATTTTTATCAACAAAAATTCAAATGGAGCATTGTTTGCTGCTAGTTTACAACATAGATAAGTTTTTGGAGCGGCTGCTAGGTGGCTGTAGGGTAGTTGGGGAGCGGCTGCAAGTTTGGACCGAAATGCCCCTAATTAAGTATCAGAAATTGAGAATTGTCCTTAAATTTCTTCAAATTGAAATAACAGGGACAAAAATAATGAAATTGAAACCACAAGGACCTTAGTGGTAAAAGTGGTAAACCACAGGAATCTAAAATGATTTTTTGCCTATTAACAACCATGAATATTATTATTTACTATTTGTTTTATTATTATGAAAAACAAAATTATATGATGCTGGTTTGATATCAATTAAGGAAAAGTCTTTACTAATTAATCATACAAAAATTTATTTGTAAATCATTTTATATTATTTGGAATGTAACATCAATTACAGAATTGTTGATTTTGTAATTTCCCAAGAGAAGAAATGTTACTAACTTACTTGGTGGGTTTTTTTGTTTTTGTTTTTTTGTTTATTGGGAACAAGAAGTGAAAATGATGTTAGGAAAAAACACAAAATGATGTTAACACAAGCAAAGGACTCACTAGTGTAATGATTTGGATTGGAGTAATTATTCCTCAGACAAGGTCTTGGGTTCAAGTCCTAGCATTCGTATTGTGTGTGTGAGTTTAGTGTTTTATCGCTCATCACAATAAGAAATTTCCTTAAAAAAGTCAAAATAATGTCTTGAGAAAGGAAATGACTTTTTTTTATAGTTAAAATTCAGTATGTACTATTTTGATTTTTGAATATTAATAACAAACTTATTAAAATTTAGTTCAACAAATTATTTCTTCAATGTTAGAAGAGATTCGAGTTCAATCCCCCATTGACCAAAAAAAATTGAATATGTTGATGGCAAAACTTTGTGAATAATCCATAAGAAATCTAGAAGGCAATAGGTTTTTGGATCTTACACACATCTTTCTAAGCAAGAACATCAATGAAGTACACCTACCCTCTTTTCTTAAAATAAATTTGTGGACCAAATGACTTACTAGTGTAATAATTTTGAGTAATTGCTCCCCCAGACAAGGTCCTAGGTTCGAGTCATAGTATCTGTGTGTATGAGTTTAGTATATTATCACCCTTCTCAATATGAACGGTCCTAACAAAATATATATTTGTAGACATTACACAAACTAAAATGAAGTTGTGGATAATGTAGTTATTAATCATCCAATCATTTATCTAAGAAATCCAAAAATGATTAAGATTTTTTTTTTGGCACCAATTTAAAATTAAAAGAGTTTATAATATGAGTTTTTCTATTTAAACCCCGCACTTCTCTTTGTTCACCCCATATTCTAAGTTCACCTCAACCTCTAATTCAAAATTTTACAATTTCTAAGAAAACCCCACTATCTTCCCAAACTACCCCTAAATACATACCCAGGAGGAAAAAAAAAACCTCATCAACCCCACACCCCAGGTTATAATTCATTCACAACCTTTGACGGTGGCTATACTTGCGGCCTTGTCCTTCGGTGAGAACATTGCATTCCTTGGAGCTACAGGTCTTGTTCTTGGTGTCATTGGACTTTTACTTCTTGAGGTAAATCTTTTCTTTTCTTCAATGGCGTTGTCAGTTTCATTCCATTGGCTTTTGATTACTGATAAGTGTATATTATATATATATATATATTTTATGCCTCCTTTATCTATTTATTTATTGTTATCCTTTATTTAATTTGGTTGTTTTAATATATTTTGTTAGATTTGTGAAGGATATATGGAATAAGAGAAATTGAGCTAAAAAGGGCAAAAAGATGAAGATTGAAGATTAATTGGAATGAAGCCAAGTCATTCTTTCCATCACAAGGAGTGTTATCAAATTTCCTTTTTAAAGATGGTTCAAGTCTTACCAAATCAAACAAGGAGAAATAAAGAAGACCCTAAATTAGTAGGAATCCTATTTTTATAATAATTGTAATTATACCTTAGATAGGTAGGATTTCTAGGAGTATTATAAATAGGGAGTTTCGGACATTGATCAGAGGAACCCCCTCTACACCATCAAGACCCTACGCCATCAAATCCCTACACACTCATACTCATCAGAGCCGAAAGCCCTAAGAAGAACAAGGAGAGAGCTTGGGCAACCTTGGCGTTCAACTTGGAGAATTCGGTGCCGCTCATGTCTTCATCAACCATCATAATTCTCAATAAGTCATTCATGAACTAATTTCTTTTTATTAGGGCTATGATGTAGCCTAGCTATGAATACTCAAATTCTTTGATATTGTTAATTTTATTTATCTATACATGTTGAGTGCTTGTTACCATTCTTAATGCTTTCAATTAATTGGCCACTAATTGCATGATTAGAATAATTGGGTTGAGACCGGAAGGAGATGCTTAATAAATAGCTTCTTGTAACAAGTACCATAAATTACATAGCCGACTCGGAAGATTAGGTTATGGTTTGTGTAATCTTTAATGTTTTCCACAAATCTTAATGGGTTCTTAGCTATCTAAATCCATAACTAGGAATGGAGTGGGTTGATTGTGAGGAACACAACTAATATAACTTGGAAGAGAGTATTGGTGAGGTAAGGGAAAACGATTATCAACATGTTAGATAAGTAGGATTAACAAGCTAGAAGGATTTTAGTGGGATTAGCTAGGTGAAATCGGTGCCCTAGTACTTTATCATCTTTGTTTTCATCTATTTATATTATTTACTTATTTTTAATTTACTTGCTTAATTACATTTTAATCATCATAATTCTCTTATTATTTAATTCAATTATAATTAGGAATAAATCATTCTAGTATTTAATAGGTTAACTTAATCCCTGTTGGAACGACACTCTACTTACCACTATATTAATTTGAGCGATATTGTCCACTTGCAATTAATCACATCAATTACTCAAGCCAATGCTTGGTTATTATGATTTCCAATCTTGAATTCACAACTTTAATTGCAGACCAACAACATGTGAATGCACAACTTTTATTTAGTTGATAAAGACGGTTTTCTTCCTCAACGGAAAATGCTTCCTAAGCGTGTTGAATGTTTTGTCATTATCAACTATTAATTCTTTATGATGCATTGTTAATTTGACATTGCTCGATAGAGAGACTTCCCTGAATTGGTAGTTCTAATAGTTATCTTAAGCTCCTTTGTCAGATACAACTGTAAGGTCATAGACAATGTTTTGTTCATTTCTTCATCGTGGATTTTCATGGGGTTTGAGGGAACTTTGGGGGGAAGTGGGAGAGTAGAGTGAGATTGTTGATGATGCTAGAATAGTTTAACTCGTGTAGTTAGGTTTGTGGGAACTTCTCACATTACATACCTCAATTGACGACCCACAAGCCACTATTTGCATACCGTATTTAGGATTTGTAAAGAGAAGATTAGAGTGTAGTAGGTTTCTTGCAGTGAAAGAGATGAGTAATCAAACAATAGAGTGTAGAAGAGTTTGTGTTTTTATGAAACTTAATATGAAGAGTGGTGGGGTGTGTGTGTATAGATGTACTAGGGTTAAGTATTAAGTTGGATGACCTTTTTCGTCTTTTTACAAAATAATAAAACTTAAGAGATTAATGATTTAAGTATTGGGATGAACAAAGAAAAGTGTGAGGTTTAAATAGAAAACTCTATAATATTATCTCTACTATTATAAAGGGAGGCTGAAAATAGTTGGGGTCACATGCTTCACAAAAAAAAAAGGACACAAACGCCTTTGAAACCAAAAAAACCAACGACTCAGCAAAATTTTATATTCAAACTTTGGATGGGTATTTTAGTCAATACGCAATATAATTAAAAAAATTATTAAGTGAAAAATGCCAGTCGTGTGAAAAGAGAAAATGTAAAAATTAAAAATTAAAAATTAAAAATTAAAAATTAAAAAGCGACCCGGAAAATTCAGCCTCATCGTGTTCCAAGAGCAATTCCTTTCAGTTTGCACCCCACTTCCTTCACACCAAATTATCAGAGGCCTTTCTTCTTCCAATGTGAAAAATAGAAAAATACGGCCTTTCTTCTAGCACATTGGCTGCCAAAAGTTGGCATTGAGGTTGTACATTTTCTTGATGATGTTCATTCTACTTTCTAGCACGCTTCAGTCATACATTATGCTGCTAATATTTCTTTATCTTTTGACTCAAATGGGAGTGTGAATGACAATGTAGGTTGCGGGGAGAGTGAAATTAGAGCCTTCATTATGTTACAAGGTACTGATGTCATTCAATGCTCTGATCAAATTTGTTCTCTTTTTGCAAATTGTGATGTTTCATTATGTTGGTTTTGCAAGTTATTCAATGCTCTGATTAAAGTTTTTCACTTTTGTATTCTTTTATTTCTTAGGGGATCCTTTTGCTACAAGAATTAAAATAGAGTTGGAGGAAGTTCAAGGGGAGGAAAGGGATTTTTTTTTTCTTTTTTCATGATACTTCATGTTTGCTTTTGCTACTGGCTTCATAAAGTATCTACCTTTGTATAATTGCTGTGCAAGAGTTAGGGTTCTCTTACATCGTTGTTATTTCCAGTTCAATGTCTTCTACCATGTTCTAGTTTTTATTCCAGTAACTTTGTTATCTAAGCAACTATAAATCTTTGCATCATAATGTTATTTTATTTTTATCCCCAAGGCATCAAGTATCTAACTATGTACAATTGATGTAGATAGTGTGGAAACCAATTTATTCCCACATTAATTTCCTAGGTCAAATAATTTCCTTCTATTTGGGGATTATTTGATTTAGGGATTTATTTGACTAATTGGGGAATTAATCTATTTAATTTTGGATTACCAAATCAAATCCATAATTGATTAGATCTTGCCAATTTGGGGGAAGAATAATTCCCTTCCATGTGGGGAATTATTCCTCCTGAAACCCTAGCTCCCGAGAGCTCTATATATTCGTGGCTACACTAAGGCTAGAGGTAAGTCTCTCTTACTCTAAAACTCTACATAAATTTCCCCTCAAACCCTAGCCTTGCTGCCATCTCTCTCTCTCTCTCACAAGACTCCGGCCACCACACACGGCTCCGGCCACCCGGTTCTCTCCCCGTGAGAGCTCCATACCCTTTTGTTAGCTATTGTTTTCCTACAAACACTCGAACTAACTTAGGCATCGGAGGGCCTTTGGCCAACACCCCCGGGTGTGGTCCTCTTATTCCATATTGTTTTGCAGGGAGAAAGAGAAGCGGAGAGGAAGACGGTATCTTCAGACGAATATTCTTGCAGGACGAAAATAACTCACACAAATTGGTGTTTTCATTTAGAGCGCGAAATAATACTCAAAGCGTGCTCCAAATTTATTTTCACACTCCATTCAATCAACTGAAGCCGTCCAAACAACCATGGTTGGAAGCAAGCACATTAGAAGCAAAACCGCCTCGACGACGCACTCCGGAAAGGCTGAACGTCGCTTCCACCACAAGGGACAGCGGCTGTACCTATTTTGCAGCCCCTCCCCACGGCTGCCAAAGAGTCACAACCACATCCGGTGGCTGCCCGCACATCGCAACAGCCCCCGGTGATTGCCCATGCCTTGAAATCGCCTCTAGAAGCCCTTGAACGGCCACCAATGGCTGCCGGAGCAGCTACACATGCTGCTGAAATTTTTGCACCCATTGTGGCCTCACTAAACCAAGGCCTCGTGGACTCCTCCACCTTGCCACCGCAAGGACCAAGTGACGGTGCCGTTTTGGAGCAAATCCGAACATTCCCTCCTTTGCTGTCACACTTGGCATACGCCGTCAGTAAAACCCTAGCCAGTATGCATTTGGGCCCAACACAATTCTCTCCTCCCGATCCACGTAGTCGAGCAGACCTCAGCCTTAGAGTCGGTCAACTCATGCAGAGGCTGGACAACCAGAACGACCCGGTTGGTCACCTCCTAGGGCAGATCAACGTGGCACGAGACCTTGGCCTTGGATCTCAGGGTGAAGAGAGAAGAATGAACCAGCAGACCAACACATAGTTTAAGAGGTCCATAGCTGGTCAGGCAGTGACAAGCAGACCAGGAGGAGAATGAGAGCGTGCTATTCAGCGCCCGAACTGGACCCGAGCTATTCAGCACCCAGACCAGACATCTGCAAGCCATACTCGAAGTCGATCAACGATTTGTTCGAGGTTAGGTCCAAGGACCAACGTGCACAAGAGGCTAGGCCTGCAGTCCGATGATCGCGCCAGCTTGGGCCCTCAAAGGAGTATCCACTCTAGATTTGACTCGTAAATAGTTCAAGGTCGTGAACATCCGCGTGACGAACGCGACGATCGACGACCGCCAACCCGCTCGAGGCAGACCAACTCACGTCGACGAACCGTCGAGGAATCCTCACAAGCTCAATCTACTAATCTGCCCCACGGGCAGAACAACCAAGGGGATCAACCCTTGGAAGCTGAGGAGGAAATTAGCCAACGACGCTCGAGACACTGACTCGGGCCATCAGCCCTGCGGGCAGAGGATCTCGAACGGCTAGTGAATGACCGACTCCAAAGTCTCCAACTTAAAGGAAGCACTGAGGAAGCCCTGCTCAGGGAATTTGATCGAGTCAACTCATCGTCCTTTACTGACGAGGTGGAGCAGGCTACACCTCTGAAGCGGTTCACGACGCCATCCATCACACCATTCAAACGAGACTATGATCCTGATGGTCACATGAGGCACTTTAAAGTGAAATGATCCTGTACAAGGCAGACGATGCCCTGATGTGCAAGATGTTAGCAATGCCCCAACATGAAGCTGCCCAAGACTAGTTTCACACCTTCCCGTCCGGGTCAATCGGCAGCTTCAGAGAGTTTGCCCTTATATTCACAAAGGAGTATACCACCTACCTACCAGACGGTCAAAAATCATGCTGACCACCTGTTCAACCTGCATAAACGAAGCGTTCTTCGGGAGACGCAGGTCAAGCGGACCACAAACGAAGCGTCCTTCGGGAGACACATGTCAAGAGGACGACAAATGAAACGTCCTTCGGGAGACGTAGGACAAGTAGTCCACTACAAACGAAGTGTCCTTCGGGAGACGCAGGTCAAGCGGACTATAAACGAAGCGTCTTTCGGGAGACGCAGGTCAAGCGGACCACAAAACGAAGCGTCCTTCAGAGACGCAGGTCAAGCGGACCACAAATGAAACGTCCTTCGGGAGACATAGGACAACCGGTTCACTACAATGGAAGCGTCCTTCGGGAGACGCAGGTCAAGCCGACCACAAAGAAAGCGTTCTTCAGGAGACGCAGGTTAAGCCGACCACAAAGGAAGCATCCTTCAGGAGACACGCAGTTAAGCCGACCACAATGAAAGCGTCCTTCGGGAGACACAGGTCAAGCCGACCACCACAAGGAAGCATCCTTTGGGAGACGCAGGTCAAGTCAACCACAAAGGAAGCGTCCTTCGGAGATGCAGTCAAGCCGACCACCACAAGGAATCATCCTTCGAGACGCAGGTCAAGCCGACCACCACAATAGAAGCGTCTTTCGGGAGACGCAGGTCAAGCCGACCACCACAAGGTAAGCGTCCTTTGGGAAACGCAGGCCAAGCAGGCCACTATTCATAAATACTCAAGGAGTTCGCAAGAAAGAAGATGGTCAACTGAGACCAATTATCCCAGCAGGTAACCCTGGGTCGACGACTTCCTCAGCAACCCCAGCTACCTACTCGGCGCCAGCACCTCCATCTTGTGTAGCTACCAGCTTAACAGCTCCAGTCACCTGCTCGGCAGCCCTAACTGCATGCTCAGCACCAGTACCTTCATCCTGTTCGGCTACCTGCTCAACAACCCTAGCTGCCTGCTCGGTGCCAACGCCTCCATCTTGTACAGCTACCAGCTTAAACAGCTCCAATCACCCGCTCAGCAGCCTTAGCTGCCTACTCGGCACCAGCACCTCCATCTTTTTCAGCTACCTGCTCAGTTACAGCTACTCGCTCAGTAGCCCCAGCTGCCTGCTCTGCAACACCTGTTCCTCTACACTGCTCAGCTGCAACCACCTGCTCAGCTAGCAGATCATCTAGATCCGAGCCATACAATTTCCATCTTCCAACATCTTTGGTAGGGGGTAGACCACCAATCTCCTTCCGATGTTCGCTCAGCAACCAGCGTCATTCACCGAACCTGATAGGGATGTTCAGAACCTGATGAACCTTGGTCATGTCCGAGCTGAGGTTGAGCTTCTTGATTATATCACCATCTGCAAGCAGAAGACTGAAGTCAGTCAGCCACACATCAAAGAATTCAAATTGAAGCAGACCAGCAGACCATGACTTACCTTGGTGTGCACGGCAACTCCTCTCCTTGACAAGCAATACAATCCTCCAAGATCTCTCTCACAAACAGAAAGTAGAGGAAGCAAGTTTGCAATTGGAAAGGAGCGAAGAGAAGCCCTGCACTTAAGGTTCCTTGACCTGCAAGAAGTCGCAAGCCTCCTCCAAACAGGAGCCCAAGTCAAGGAAGGAAGCCCAGACACAGTTGGACAGCCCAACAATTAATTCACACCTCCTCCATGCCGCCAAGCGCCACGCAGAAGCTGGGGGGCATTTGTGGAAACCAATTTATTCCCACATTAATTCCCTAGGTCAAATAATTTCCTTCCATTTGGGGATTATTTGATTTAGGGATTTATTTGACTAATTGGGGAATTAATCTATTTAATTTTGGATTACCAAATCAAATCCCTAATTGATTAGATTTTGCCAATTTGGGGGAAGAATAATTCCCTTCCATGTGGGGAATTATTCCTCCTGAAACCCTAGCTCCCGAGAGCTCTATATATTCGTGGCTACACCAAGGCTAGAGGTAAGTCTCTCTTACTATGAAACTCTGCATCGCCTCAGACCCTAGCCTTGCCGCCATCTCTCTCTCTCTCTCTCACAAGGCTCCGGCCACCACACACTGCTCCAGCCACCCGGTTCTCTCCCCGTGAGAGCTCCATACCCTTTTGTTAGCTATTGTTTTCCTACAAACACTCGAACTAACTTAGGCATCAGAGGGCCTTTGGCCAACACCCCCCGGGTGTGGTCCTCTTATTCCATATTGTTTTGCAGGGAGAAAGAGAAGCGGAGAGGAAGACGGTATCTTCAGACGAATATTCTTGCGGGACGAAAATCACTCCCACAAATAGATTGGCTGCAATTGTGGGTCGTCAACTTCTTGAGGTTGCACATTTTCTTGATGATGTTCATTCTACTCACTAGTAGGCTTCTTGAGGTTTATCAGCCTTGAAATTTAGTTGGGTATAATCTGCTCTCACCCAGGTGCTCAAAAGTCTCCACCTTTTCTCTGTGTCAAGCTCTTTCTGCTTTTGGTTGTTGTATGTATTTATGCTCATTGGTTGTTCTTTCTCAAATATATGGAATTGTGTGCATATGTGGATTATATGTACCTATCTTTTTTGTGTGAACATGTTATAGTTACATCATTTAGACAACTCAAAGAAACTGAGTTCATTGATCCAGGACTGCTCAAGTTGTTGTAGTTGACCACATCAAATAGGCAAGTTTTATGTTTAGGTGTTTTTGCCCATAATAGTTGAGAGTTATTGTGTTGAAGGTGTTCCATGACGTTGTGTCAATTTTTTCGGTTCTGGACTTATTGAAGAGGTTTTCTCACTGTTTTGGGTTTGTGTTAAATTTAATTCGTCAATTTCTGTTACAGAATTCTGAATTATGCTTTTTCTTTTCCATGTAAGAGTACTGGGATGCTTGGGTCTTTTACTTTTTTGTGGCCATGCACATGCTGAAGGTTAGCCTTTATTTACAATTGTTCTTTTCAGTTTATTGATGTTTTATCCGAGCTTTAGCTCTATTTTCCCCTCAATTTTAGACATTTTATTAATGTTCTGAAAGATATAGAACCTTTTTTTTGGTCAAAGATATAGAACTTGGCAGATTTGTTTTGTGAAGGTTTTCCAGTTTTGTTCTTTGAAATAGTCAAATTATTGCTATAATCAATATTTGATTTTATTTTTAGACAGTATCATATGGCAAGAAAGCTCTTACGATTGTTCTTATGATGGCTTCATTTTATGGTCCTCATTTCTTTGTCAGAGTATTATGAAATACTGACATATTACATGAGGGCATGCATAATGAAATCTACTATTTTCTGTATTTCAGAGTGAATGTTGAATGCATATTGTTCAACTTGCTTTATATATACTAGCCTCCATAGGATGCTTTTTTTTTTTCCATCACGTGCGCTACGCGCGACTTACAATTTATCTTCTTTTTTTTTCGGAAATTGTATATTTACAGATAACCGTCTTAAAAGCTTTCTTTTATCAATACAAACAACTTTCTTGATAAGTTAGTGATTATCAAATTGTTCTTTTATTATATTTTAAGAGATAATAAGCCTCACTCATTCATAACTTTTTCCTACAATTTAATGTTCACCCATTTGGCAGAAAACAAACTACCATCACTCATACCTCACACATTCACAGATGATACAATGATTTGAAGGTTTCGACGTTTCCCACAGGTTCTCATTTTCTTCTTCTCTTTTTTTGCCCATCTAATGCTTTGTTTTTCTCACTTTTTAGTTCGGATCTTTCAATCTCATTTGTTTGGTTCCTTTTTTTTTTTTTGTTTTTATGGTGTTATTCCTTCTGAATACAGAATCATATATTTCAGTTTGGTGTACAAAATCGTGATGTCTAACTAATTTACCAATCTTCTTAGGTATTCTCCTTCTCATGCTATTGGTTATCGTTTCCAGTTTTTCTATTATCTTTTAATTATACATTTATTTGTTATTGCTTTTTGTTATACATTTATTTCTCTGCTTCTCTCCAATTTTCAGTTTTTCAGGTTTGGTTTTTTGATGATGTATGAACTCAAGAATTTCCGAGGTTTTGTCCCCATTTGTTTTGATGCCTTCTTTTTATCCCCCTTTTTTTGTTTTCTTTTATTTCTCAAGGAATCCTTGTGCTACAGGAATTAAAATAGAGTTGGAGGAAGTTCAAAGGGAGGAAAAGTTTTTTTGTTTTTATTTTTCTTCATGATACTTCAAGTTTTCTTTTGCTCCTGGCTTCATAAAGTATCTAACTTTGTATAATTGCTGTGCAGGAGTTATTGTTCTCTTACATTTTTGTTGTAGATAGATCAGCTGCAAGTGTGGGTCTTCAATTTCTTGAGGTTTATCATCCTTGAAATTTAGTTATATTCATTAAAAAAATGAAGTGTTGTTTGTTTCCCTAACAACAGTGGGATCAAAGAATTTGTTTGACTACAACAGTTGAATTGATCATTTGTTCTTCTTTTTTGAGAAACAAAAGACAAAAAATGAAACAAAACAAAAGATGAGAAATTGTCTAACACGGTAAATTTTGTATATTTCCAATCCAGAGGTTTAATCACCAATACAACACATAGGCTTCAAATAAGTTTTCATGTAAGAGCAATTGTGAATGCCACAACATGGACTCAGACTCACATAGAAGGAATTCCGGGAGGAATTTAACTTAATGATTATAATCTTCAAATAAGTTTTATTGATAAATAAAAAGCACACTAGGCTTGGTTCAATAGATACTGGCCTCCCCTACGCGCTTCTGCGTATGTGGGAGGTTTTTTTATCACGCGTGCAACTTACAAAGTTTTTTTTTATTTTTATTTTGCAATTGTATTTTGCTAGATGTATGTCTCAACAGTTTTTATTTCAATAGCGCGTGTGATAATGGCACATATTTTTTATAGACGTGCGTTTTAACTTATTTTATTTTTTCCTGACTTTTAAAATGCACCACGTTTTATTGAAATAAGAAACTGTTGAGACGTACATTTAGCAAAATACAATTGCAAAAGAAAAAACAAAACAAAACTTTATAAGTAACCATAGCGCTAGTGATCAAAAAACCTCATGCCTGCATAGAAGCATGTGCATAGAAGCTAGTTTTTTCTAAATATGATAATAGGTGACATTAGACAAAAGAAAAAGGATGGTGATTTTCACTCCCTTTTGTTCACTTACACTCTAAAATATAAGTGAGAATATACAATTTCTAACAAATGAGTGTAAGTAGTCAAAAGAGAAGTAGGAAAATCAACTCTCAAGCATAAATACTGTACATATTTGGAGATGCAAATTGTTTTTTTTATTTTAATCGATAATATTTAGTCCTTCGTGGACGGATGCCATTCACCGACCACTGTGACTCTGAATTTCGATAAACTCGACCACACTGGAGGCAAGGTCCTCGACTTCAAGAGTTGCCGTAGTATCCACCACCATCTTGGGTACATCGCCCACGTCGTTCTCTGTGCACCCACCGTACCCATCCAATAGCCTCTCCATATCCTGCCACGTGGACGGCTTTTGCCAGCTCGGCCCACCACCACCCTCAGCGTGCCAATCGAGGCTTTGGCGCCACTCCGCCTCGTCCTTGGGCCTACACTCTAGAATCAAGAGGTGGGTCCCACAGGAAGACGCCAACTAGGCCATGTACTTGAAATGGGCCCTACGGGAAAGGGGCGAGTCCACGATGAAGCTGAGGCCCAGGCGTGGCTGGGTGGATGCGATCTACCAGATGACGCGGTTCGACGCGTCGTTTAGTACGGAGGAGGAGGCTTGGAGACTGTGGAGCTTGTCGCGCACGTCGTCTTTGTCTAAGAGAGGGAGTTTGAGAGCTGAGGCTAAGGAATTGGCTAAGGTGGTTTTGCCTGTGCCTGGATGGCCCTTCATCGCTATCAACATTGGAACAAAGCTTAGTAATTAATGTGGGTTGGGGGTTGTTTTTATTTTGGTATGGTGGGACAAAGCTTAGTAATTAATGTTATCCTAAGTTTTGGGTCTGGTTTTTTTTTTTTTTGGTGTGGCCTTCCTTATCTTTTTCACATGCTTAGTGATAATGTTAATAATGTAGTTGCATTTTCATTTTGTTGTTTTGTCGCAGTGGATGGACATGAGCGTGCTTTGATGTTTTGATCAATGACAAGTGGCTTAATCTAATAGGAAAGTTGAAAGAGGAAGATAAGAACAACCAAAATTTGACATGTCATTTATCAAAACCCCGCTTTCCACGTTACATGTAAGTTTTTTTGCACTCTACTTTTAGATACCCAAAAGCTCCAGTTTGTGTGCACTGTTCAGTCCTTGTATATTGGTGAAGTCCATGCATGGAGGCCGAAAGATTATGCATAGTTCTATCTTGTATCTTGTAACAATAGTTTCATCAAATATTTAAAAAACAATGTAGGCGATTACTAATGAATCAACTTCTTACGGGGGACAATAACACATCTGATCAGATACAAAAACGTATACCTAGATTTTCACTTTTGGCTTGTTACTGATATGAGCTTACCAGAATTGTTTCTGAAACCAAAGATAGTTTCAGCTTTGCTTGGTCTTGTGACGACAAAATCAAAAGCTTGGATGATTTTCAGATGCAATCCTCTTGTGTCTTCTTCATTCATGCCACTTTTCTGGCATTCATAGGAGGATTACAGTTTGGGAAATTGAAAAGATCATTGTGTTGAAGACATGCATGTTCCTTCATCCTTGAAAAATTGACACGACCAGCTTACCCCATCTAACAGCCTACAACATACAGTTAGATCCCATTCAAGATGATTGTTCTCTACCCCTATTCCTACGCTTCTTCCTCTTCAGTGACGACTCTCCCCTTGGACCATCTGATGCATCAGTGCTTGCACCGTTACCAACTAAATTTGGACCTTGTGATGGAGGCTTCTGGTATGTGGTGATGGGAGCAGAATCAAGCGGTGGTTGAACACTGTGACTTGATGGGTCACTCAACTTTGCTGCTCCATTTCCTATCACACAAAACTTTGCTGCTCCATTAGCAGCAGGTATACTGGTGCCTTGTGATGGAGGCTTCTGGTGTGCAGGGATGGGAGCAGAATCAACCGGTGGTTGAACACTGTGACTTGATGGGTCATTCAACTTTGCTGCTCCATTTCCTGTCACAGAAAACCTTACAGATCCATTAGCAGCACGTATACTGGTGCCTTGGGATGGAGGCTTCTGGTGTGCGTTCAGTATAGCTGAATCAAGGGGTGGGGGGATACTTTGACTTAACGGGTCACTCGACTTTGCTGCTCCATTGACAGCAGGTCTTGTCCATGATCTGAGGAAGTAACGGTGATCTGTGTTGCTCCCATGTGCGTCATCCCTTAACATATCACACATAAGCGATTTGAGTAAGTAGCAATCTCGACGGGACCCAGAATCCTTCACAGTTTGATTTTCCACTGAAGTCGGTGACTCCTTGGATTCCTTTGGAAATGAGATCCCAGATAGACCATCATACGATAGAGCACAGGCTATAGCATAAACTGAGGCTCCAAGACCAGGAGGCAAAACTTTCCTTGGATGCGTAACCTACAAAATGGTAAAACATAAACTCAGATAAAATGGTAATCTACAGGGTTTCAGGATATAAATGAACTATTGCGGTGTGCTGCAAATTTCAATGCAAAAACAGCTGTAAAAGTACAAACAAAGAAAGTACTTTGAATAGGATTGCTGTAGATAAACGTTCTCTCAAGCAGTAGATCTGAGCAACATCCAGAGCTTTTGACCCAAATTGAAGCCACCGATCCACTATAACTGTTACTGAATTATCAGGAGATGACATAATTTTCTCCTCGTGTTGTCCACCTGACTTACCATCTATCTCCATTGCATCTTCATCACTTGCATCCTCATTGTCATCCACATCACTCCCCTCATCATTGTAACCATCATCATCGTCATTGTTAGATGGAGCAACAGAAATTTCTGTCGAAAGCAATAATAACGGAAGTGGGCCGATAACAGTAGAGTTCCGTATGTTCATCACACCCGCATCCCCACGGGTTATCTCATCATACATTATTAATGGACGATCACCATCGTTAACCTTGAAAGATAACTTATAATTCATAGAGTGAGTGTTTAAACTAACTTTAACCCCATTAGGAGTTTCTACAACAGATCGTCTCGCATTCTTGCGAGGAGGAAGCAATCTCCCCACCATTGGATACAAACCGGCCACGAGAACAGCACGGAGTATGCCTGGGTTACGTGCATTCAAGCTACATCTTGATACATCCTCAGGAATAAAACCGTGCCGAATTAGCTCTGTCTGGAGCTGCCTGCGCATACCAGATAGCATAAGCATCGTACTTGATGACAAAAAGTATTGAGAACAGAACTGTCTCTCTTGACCTCGTTCTTTAGCAGTCTTCCATAAGTCAAATGCTGCTATGACTGCTAGCTGATCACTATGCCCACCATACAATGCAGCAAGTTCAGATTTAGCAGCAGCGGCACTCGTCCTATCACCAGGTGACATTGGCAGGGAAAATGGATCCTTGAAGTCAGTAGCACATGCCAGAGTCAAAGCTGGGTCGAGACAGTTCATCAGTATAGAAAAGAAAAGCATCTTGCTCGTCAATGGATGAACAGGTAGAGAACCTAGCTTCTCCCCAAGTACTGTAAGTTTCTCATCAAGTGACAAAGCCCCAATATCTTGAAGAACAGCAACTGCATTGCGTATGGTCTCGGAAAGTGGAGGATCCAATGTCTTAATCAAGAAATCTTCTATCTTGCAATCTGGATCAAGTAACTTCACCTGTCAATCAGAAATAAAATCTTGAAAAGCTTTAATAGATCACAAAAACTCATTATACTCCAAAAACACGCTAGTAGACTATTATACTTTCAGGTCCAAAATACACATTGACTATGAGGAGGAAACAACACCTCTTCTCTTATTGCTTTGAATATTAGTACCGGATATAATGCAGTTCATTTTGGAATAAGAATACACGTCCCTAGAGGCAACTTTTGTGTGTGCATATTTCCAACAAAATGATAAACGCAAGAAGAAAACAAAACAAAATTACAGTAGCCATAACTAAACGATTGCAAGACGTCTCACCAACCTGTGACACATCAACATGCCAATGTTATCTTTTATCATTGCTTATTTATGATCACACAATGCCGCGTCATTTCGCTAATTTCTTTAGTTCCCAGAAAATAGCATGTGCCCAAATAATGTTGCATTTTTTCTGTGGAAGGTGGGAGTTATTTTCGGGGAAGGGAGAGGAGGAAGAGAAAGGGAGTCACAACTATTGGAAACTTTAACAGATTAACAGGGCAACAATGCAATAATTTGTTTCTTGGGGCAAATTCTTGGTCTCAAACAAAGTTTCCACTGAGACAGTAACGGATAGATGAACATATGACCCCAGTAACTGAGAACAGAAAAACAATGCGGTAGATATACAGCTATGCAATCTATGTCATGATTTAAAGAGGTTTAAGAAATGAGGAGAAAGGTATACCTGCAGGCAAAGTCCTTCAATTGGCATTCTCTTAATCTCAGGCACCTGAAAATCTGGCAATGCAGCTGCTCGAACTTTAGAATAAAGATGATAACAGATTCCAGGCTTACAACGACCAGCACGGCCCCGTCGTTGCTTGGCACTCGCTTTTGACACCCATAAAGATTGAAGAGTTGATACATTACTGTAAGGATCATAATTTTTTTCTTTCATCCGGCCACTATCAATAACATAAACGACATCATCAATGGTGATGGCAGTTTCAGCCATATTAGTTGAAAGAACAATTTTACGGCAACCAGAAGGGGGTTTTTTGAAGACCTTCTTTTGGTCAGCAGATGGAACCATCGAATGTAGAGATATTATCCAAACCTTAGAAGTATTTCTGAAATACGGGTTCTTGAGTAATCTCTCCCGGGTTTTTTTTATATCATCCCACCCTGGAAGGAACACAAGGATGGCTCCATCTTTTGAATCACTACAAATTTTCCCTAATAATTGCTCAATAAGAACATAATCAACATTTTCAGGATTAAAATATTGGAGATATCTATCAATTAACAGTTGTTCTTTCATAGAGTTAGAAAGAGCATTTTCAATATGCCCTTTCAATATCTCAGCAGTTTCTCGCTGCTCTTCCCGTTCAGCCAACTCCAATGCAGTTGCTCCATCCTTGGCCCGTAATTGGCAGTCCGCACCAAAAGATAGCAGCATGCAAACATCTCCGGTTCTACCCTTTCCAGAAAACACCATTAACGGCGTAAGTCCGGTTAAAGAATGCTGGTAATTAAAGACTTTGCGAGTTCTTTCAGAAGAAGCCAATTCTAGAAGGAGATCAAACTCATCATTAGACCAAGCCAGATTAATAGCTTCATCTAGAACAAGCTTATATTCCTGTGTTAAGTCAGGATCTTCATTCTGTAAACCTACTGCAGTATTAAGGTGATTATTTTCTACGGATTTCAGGATAGAAAGTACGTCCTCCAAATAGAAAGTTTTGACCTGATAAAAGGATAATACCACGGCATTAAAATGAAAGCAGCATGATATAAACAACTGACAAATCACCATCTTTCTTTAGACAAATTGACAAGTCAGTATCTGAGGAAGAGTTTTTACAGGATAAGTGAACCCAGGGACACAGATAATTGGGCATCCTCCAAAATAATGTGAAAACCGTTCAGCATCAATAGTCGCACTCATCAGTATCTGTTACAATAAGTATCATAAACAGACACAGATCATCAATTAATATAAGCTCCAGAAAAAAGGGTAATGTACTAATATCCTACGAATGACAGAAAAAGGAAGACATGTTTGAACTAACCAGATGTAGATGAGGGTGTGAAGAAAGCATGTCTCTGCACATTAATCACACACACAAAAATTCCGAGAAACAAACCAAAATCAGACTCAAAAATTCATGATTGATAAACATGCATTCTGACATTTCATTTGCATCACCAATAAACTATAATACACAGCAACAATTCTGCTCAAACTATTATCCACATCAATACACAGTAACAGTTCGCTCAAACTAGTATTAATTACTCTTCATACTTGGCGTTCCCCAAATTTAAGTTACTCTAATTTAAGCTCCTAATCAAACCAAAATTATATACACATCTGGGTTTATTAATACAAGCAAACAACTTAATGACGATAAATCAATGTGTAGTATAGCATACCTCATAATTGCCAGCATTAAATCTGAGTACTGATCCCTTTCATGAATTTCATCCTACAGAGGGAAAAGCATTCATTGCAGTTGCAATCCATGATAACAGAAACAAGGAAGCATAAATGAGAGCATATGTTTAAACTGGTCTCAAGAAAATAAACTCCAAAACATATGCCCACAAGATAAGGACTTCCACGAATGAATGCACATACAAAGCCTCCAGCCCTATAATCTAATAACTGGAATAAGTTCCTAATACAGAGTCCAGAAAGAAATTGAAGAATCCCAATGAAGAAAGTACAAGTACCACAATAATGTGAGTTATGTCATTGAAATCTTGCTTGGTTTCTTCGTTTGAGTCACCTGCTTTTGATCTATCAGCGCCTCTGGAAACTAGCAACCTCAACAGAATCCCATTTGTGCAGAACACAATTGATGAGTGCCTGCCACCTCGACTTTCCAACCGTATCTAGCATCGCCAAAAGAATATATAAGTTAGTTTCTCACAAGTTACAATAATATTGACAAGATACATAGGACTTGGAATCCTATAGACACTACGTGCACGCCTTCTGTAAATGTATAATCACAAGCAAATTAACTTTCCTGGTTTGATCTAGCAAACCCTGAGAATATACTAAAGGAATAACTGAAAATGGTGCAACCAACTTAGCTGTGACCAATAACCATATTACATATTGCAAATTAGACCAATTAAAAGCATCCAACAAAAATTTCCACAACAATTCCAGCACATGAGTTGTAAAATGAACAATATTCTGTCTTTTTTCCCGTTACAAAGATTGATTAGTTCAAATTTCCCAGACTACTAATTATTGAATTGCAAAACAGGAGCTTCTTCACCCCTAATGACAGTCATGCCTGGTACATAGACCTAAATTAAATACAAAGCAGTTAACTATAACGCTGCTTCTAACAACAGTGTATGACAGAATGGTCATTGATATGATAAAAGACAAACTATACATCAAGACAACTCATGCGCAACATTACCTTGTATCCAATATCCTCTCCAATATCTTCTCCTCTTTCCTTAGAGATTCTCTCAGCAACTGGACACAAAAATACCAAGAATTTAATAATTTGAAGTTTACAATGAGTAAAGAAAAAATAAAATAAAAAAAGGGAGCCTAAAAGTTTTGTATGTAGAAAGAAGAGTGTCAACCTGATGCAGCTGAGATACGTCGAGGTTGAGAACACACCATTTTACATGCCTCCCCCTTACCCCACATATGGTCCAAAATAAACTGTGGGACCTGAATCATATTTTTAAAAAAGAGAACATTATCAAACATAGTTACAGAAAGTAATAATATTAAGTTTTAAAAGATTAATGCTATACTATATTAAGCAGGAAAAACTAGTACACAGTGCAAAGAAAACATCAAGAAATGTTAAAAGCATGTCATATACATCCTGAAATGACTGATGAACACAAGCTGACTAATGAAGCTTATCATAAAAAACAATTAATCTCATGAGTATCAAAAACTGATCAAGATTCATAACTCCCAATTAACAATGATAATTGCACTCTTGAACATGCATGTCCACAAATATGCAAGATCAGTTCAAGTCTTCATACTCCAAGCTCTCCCTTCTTTTGTCATTTTAAAAATCCAAATAGTGACATGCACAGGGCTCCGTATAAAAGTTTGCAAGTAAACGTACCAAATTTCCTATGCATGCAGGTTTTTTAAAGGTAAAATCAACCAGAATATGTTAACAGTATAGGCAATGATATCCATGCAACTTACGTCACTTTCAAGACCAAGGAAAGGAAAAAAAGACATTGCCATATAAAGAACAAAATAAATTAAATGGACTTCTTTTGAAACAGAACCAGACAACTTATTATAAATATACCACAAAGAAGACAAAGCAAAGAAATCATAACCTGTGTGGTCTTTCCGCACCCAGTCTCACCAGATATAAGAATTACCTGCTTTCAAATAGGAGATTAACAATAAGTCCCCGAAGTTGAGTAGGAATCCATTCAATTCAAACAACGATTCAATGAAGTAGCAAAACAGAGTTTCTAGTAATGAGTAACAGACCCCACCATGTTGAGATAAGGACACATCGCATATCTAACTGATACTAGGAAATTTCAAAAATAATATCACGCATAATGTGATCTGCCACATGAACAACTAGCTAATAATTTCAAGCATCAATGATGTGAATGTTCAAATTAACCTGATGAGATTCAACTGTTGATGTAATGACATCCCTGTAGGATGTAATTGGAAGCTTAGACTTCTCTTCGGTGATCTGCATGCATAAATTCACAGAAACCTATCATGCTGAGACTATTATTATGCAAAAAATATGACTTAAAATAATGTAGATGATAATAGAGGTACATCATCTGTTAAATCAGAAGAACCTGTCTCAATTTATCGGAATTCTTTATTCTAGAAGCAAGTGATTCCACTTTCTTTGCAATTTCTTCCTTGGTCATCGAAGGCTTGCAAAACATACTGTCTTTCCTCCGCCTGGCTTTCTCATTCTCATCACTATTTGTCCCATACATTTCTCTGCCCTCCACTTCATCACCGGGTGGGTAACGCATGAACAAGTCCCTCAATACTTCTTTTGTGCCTTCGGAAAATGTCAGATGAGTGAGCTTTGGAATACCATCATTGGCTGCGCCCTTATTTTTAGGTTTATAAACAGACACAACACGTTTTTGCCCACTCCTACACAGAGTTCAGGTTATCATCAGTTTTTAAAAAAAAACCTGTGCAGATAAGAAAGCTGAAATTTTCCTCTTTTGTTTTGGTTCCCAAAAATATGGAAGCATGTATGCTTCTCTTGAATTAAAATATACAACATTTTGGTCACCACCACGACATAAGTACCAGCACTCACCCTTTGCTCTTGGATTTCATACCCATTCTCCTGCATTGTTGATGCACTTCAGCACGGTCACAGTTCGAGAGACCTGCCTCAAATGTGTAAACTGCAGGCAGATTCCCATATTGTTATAAAAAACCATTCATATAATTTGAAAAATTAAACAAAATTAAATACTTAGTCCTTTTAAATTCGAATCAAATACCAAGCAATTCCCTGAAACTCTCCTCCCGACAAAATAAAAAAGAAGCAAACATGGATCCAGATCGCATTAAAGTATAAAATTTCATTACCACGCAGTTTTAAGCCATGAATTTATTCAAACACTTCACCTTCGTCATTGGAGAACTTGAAGCGGTAGAGTAATTGAATTATTCGGTTCCTCGTGGCATCTGTAACTTTACGGTTTTGTTGTTGGCCACCTCTGTGCTTCTTCCCCATGTCCATTGCTTCTTCCTTTGGCTCTGTTCCTCTTCCCTTTTGTCTGTTCGTTAAATTCCAAATCTGAGGCAGCTGTTGGCGCCCAGAGGAATGTAAAGCTTTGAAGAAGAAGAAGAAGAGAGTCAGTGGAGTTGTCGAAGATTTGGGTCTGGCTCTCCTTGGTCTTGAATAGTTGCCGTCTGCTATGAAAATGGAGTTTTCAGTTCTGCTATACGTTTCGTAAATTACCCTTTGTCCTTTTGCCCTTTGCCCTTTGCCCTTCCTCAGCATATGCCGTTTTATTATGCTTTGCATATGTTGAGCGGTGCCCGCGCCGCTAAGTTAACCCTCCATCGTGTCATGTTTACTTTTCATTTTCTTTAATTTTTTGTTTTTTGTTTTTAAAATATATATATATATATATAAAGCAAAAGCAAGAAAATAGTGAAACATTCAAAATACCAGAAAATGTCATTCGTTAATGCAAACATTAAGAATTGAAAGAGAATTGTGAAACATTCAAAATACTAGAAAATGTCATTGGTTAATGCAAACATTATCTGACCGGCCTCTCATGCCATGACACGTGGAAAGGACCTTACACCAAGAAGAGCCCACACTGGCAAGCTTAGTCTTACAAATGGTAGGTACCTTCGGCACCCACGATCGGTTGTAAGGATAGCAAGGCCCAGTTCCTCATCGACAAAACCCAGTCCAGCAATCGACAGGGCCCTCAGCACCAAAGGCCGATTGCTCACTAGTCAGCCCGGCCACCAAGGCTCTCAATCTAAGATCGACAAGTTCTCTCAGCATCCCCTACCGAGCGAACCTCCTAGAGGGCATCTTTCAGGGATTTCTCGAGTTCCTCCCAAATATATTCGCTGGGACACGTGGCAGCCTCCCAAACTACTCACACGAGTCTGACATCGGAACTTCACACCAAGATAACACCCAGAAATCCCTACAAATAGAGCATCTCATCCCAGATACAAGGTAAGAGTTTCTACTTGACATTTATGCCCTTACATTGTCAATAAGCTTACTCCTTCTCTCATTCAACTAACTTTAGCATTGGAGGGCCTTTGGCTGGTACCACACCAGTGCCTAAGGCCTTACCAACTGCTTTCTTCTCTTTCTCAGCGCAGATCCAGCTCAGCATGCCGAAGGGAAGCCACTATTGAAAGCAGATTCGAGCCCTCGATCATCCACCTCATCTTTAAGTTGGTAGCAGGCAAGCCTTCCGCCTCTCGACGACTGTTCGTACTTTCCTCCGAGGAACGACATCAAGAATTTTGAGTCTATTCTGATTGCAGAAACAGACTCAACAATCGACGCGAACAACGACATCCCTCACCGATCCCGGTCAACGCCAAGCTCAGCAATCAACGCATGGACGTGCTCGGTCCGAAATCCCCACTACGCCGAAGCAACGACCTGATTGGCATGGAGGAAACGGAAGAATCGGACTACGTTCCTACTTCCCCTGGGACCACGATCTCCTACCATTCGGCAAGGCTAAGACCCTCACCGAACAACAGAGGACGACGACTGGAAGAATGGAGGTCGTAGTAAGAACACCTACCGAACTGCAGGCCATGAGAGCCAGAAGCGCAACACTCACCAACCGATCATCCACCGATTGACGGATCACGTCTACAATGACCTGCCATCTACCGATCCTGTCATCCAACTCCTCTTCTAGAAGATCAACCAGATCGAAGAGGAACAAAATCAGTCTAGGTAACCGGATTGGGGAAAGGTCGAACCCGGACTGTTCACCGATCGGATCAGAACCTTCAGGCACAAGAAGGACGTTCAAGCCCCCAGGGTACCGTTCTGCACAGGGGTTAAAGATCTTTTAACCCACATCCACACCTTCCAATCTGCATTGGTTTGCAAATGGCTCACTGATGAAGGCCAATGCCTGCTGTTTCCATCCACATTGGCTGGAACCGCCTGAATTGGTTATACCGATTAGAGCCATGTATGATTAACTCTTTCGATCAATTAAAGCAAATATTCCATAATCATTTTATGATACAGACCGATCGTCTTTATTTTGCAGATGATCTTTTTACCATCCAGCAACGAGACGACAAACCTTTAAGGGAATACGCAGCCCGGTTCAGTCACGAATACTCTCTGTGTCCCGAGACCGACAACCGAGCGGCATCAGGCGCCTTCAAAAATGGCCTTTGATCGTCCCACTTTTGCTACATGGTCCATAGTAGCAACTGGACGACTTATGGCGAATTGATGAGACAAGCAGCCATTCATGCCAAAGCATGACATTTCAACTCGAAAGGCGGACCTTCGGCACCACCAGATCAACCCCGATTGCTAGCCTACGACCACTTCCCATCTACCCAAAAGCCGAATCCCTCGCCCTACCATTCGGCCCCCTTGTGTTCGGCCCTCACACGGCAGGGGCCAAGAGGAAAGATAGCTTTCAGAATTGGCAGGATGGGAACAAGCGTAACAAAGACTCTGCTCAACACTACTTATGAGCGCGTTCTCAAGAGCAAAAATCAGATGATCCTCAAGCCGAACAACTGGAAGATCCCTCACCCGAACTACAATGATACCGGTGTCTTCTGCCAATATCACCAGTATAATGGCCATGATACTGAATCGTGCCATGCCTTTCACAAGATCATCGAACGCCTCATCAGTGAAGGCAAGTTGGATCAGTATCTGCGCTACCTACCGATCCCATAACAACCAGCAAATTGGTAGATCAACATGATCAGTGGAGGAGCCCCCCTTGCCGATGCTAGCAATCGCTCCATCAAGAACTACATACATGTCGTTCGGTACCCTGGAGTCCTTAGTGTGGTAAACGATCGCACCAACAAGGTCCAACAAATCAAAGTGTGGGGACTGGGTCATGCGCAAAGTCTCCTTAGCTACCAAGACCCCTACCGAAGTCATCCTCGACCCATCATGTGAAGTTTCTTACGAAGTCATCGACATCTGCCACTTGGGGACTTATCAATTGCACGCTTCTGATGGGCAAACCATTGGTCACCCTTGGAACGCCAATCACCTGAAGTACTACTACAAGTGGCACGCGCGACCTTCGGTCCCCTCACTCTGTAACCCTATAGGAGGTGCTGCCGTTCGGCACCCTCTCTCTATTGTACTACGTGCCTTTGGCACTCCTAAAGTCAATGAAAGGCTCCATGCCATCATTTCACTACAACTGTCTCTGCATTTGATAATACACCTACAGTATCTACGCTAAATGACACTAATACCTACGACACGTATATTTTCAAGGTACTCTACCTTTGGTAAATACTATGTAGGCTGTATACCTTTGGTAACACACCTTAAAGTATCTACATTCGGTAATACTACATAGGCTATACCCTCGGTAACACACCTAACAGTATCTACCTTTGGTAATACTACATAACATAAATACATGCAATAAACGCCATAAAAATTATACTATTTACAGAAACAACATGCATATAAAAACAGGCCCCACGACCAAGATTGTTTTACAACAAAACAATGCCTTTCGGCAAGTTGTTCATACAAATTGAAAATAAATTTACAAATTTTTAGTAAACATCAAGCAGAAGGGGCCACAGGCTTGGCCACAACATCGACTTCCAAGTCAACAGCAGCAGGCTCAGTCTCGACTTCTGCCTCCAATTCAACAATAGTAGACTTGAGCTTGGCATCCTCACCCTTGTAAGCCTCCACCATCTCCTCAGTGACACCTTCGGGCAACGATGGGAAATCCCGAAGGAAGTCCAAGTTTAGTTTCTGCCCAGCGTTAAAACACTTGAACTGGTAGACAAGGTCGTCAGGCCATCTCCAACCCAATGTCTCAAACCCAAAATATCCCAAATTTTAGCCCCAAAACACTCCCAACCCAACAAAATGAAGGACCTAAAATTTGGGAAAACCCAAACTTGGACCCAAATATGGGTCCAAGTATTGCCTGGACTGATAAATTTTTGGTGGGCCCCACAGCCCATGTGCTATTATATATATATATATATAAAATTCTAATATACAACCGGGCCCGCGAAGGTGATGGCTTTAGGGGCAAGCTCGACATGTGCTCTCTTTAGAATTTGTTGCAGTTGCAACAATTCAATTGCAGCTTCCTTTTTTATTCTTTTTAAAAAATTCTAATATAGTACTGGGCCCCACGAATGTGATGGTCGCAATACTTTTTGTCATTGACTCGACACGTGGCGGCCATAGGTGAAGTTGTCATTGGACCAACGGCAACAATTCAAATGCTGAGTTTTTGTTTTGTTTTTGTTTTTTAAAAAATTCTAATATTAAAATTATGTGTTTTCTTTGAAGTATTATGTTGTGTGTTTTCTTTTAAAATTATGTTGTGTGTTTTCTTTTGGAATAAAATTATATTTGCGGAATTTCAATTTTTTTTAGGTCAAATTGTTCAAAAAATTAAATTATGAAGTTATTTAAAAAGATTAAAAGAAGAAAAGTTTATCCACAAAAAAAAAATAGACTTAAACCATTCTTAAACAATTTAATAAAGTTGGGGACTTAAAATTTGAGTCCAAAGGGTTGGGAGAAAAAACGATTTGAGTCCGGGCAAAACCCAAATAGTTGCTTTTTGGAGGGGGGAAATTTGGGTTTAGCCCCTCATAGGTTGGAGATGGCCTCACATTGATCTTTGACTTCCTTGTCCACTAAGGCAGTGAACTCTTCCGACTCTCGGTATTCGGCAATGGCATTCACCTTTGCCTCCTCCACCATGGTAGCCCTCATGCGCTCGGCCACCTCCAAATCTAGGGCTATAGCAGATTTCGCCTCTCCCACTTCCCGAGCCTCAGTCTCAGCCGCCTCTATCCTTGCCACTAGCCCTCCAACCATGGCATCTGCACCGTTAGTCCGATCTTCGGCAACCTGGATTGCTTTGCCGGCTTCAGCCACCTTGGCACGAACCTTATCGTACCCTTGGCGGTTTCGCACGGCAGCACCGATGGCCAACTTCATGGATAGCCATATCTCCATGTCAGCCTACCGAATCAAAGTAACCCATGTAGTACCGAAAGCAAATAATGAGGGACATTAAAAAATTCGAAAAGAGGGGCAGCCTGGAAATGGAAGGCTTGACCGGCTTGTTCATAGAGTGATCGCTTCGGCATCTGCTCCAGCTCGGCAAGCTCCATCTATGCCCCTTCAATGGCATTGTGAACTAACGATACCACCTTTGGGGGACATCGACTTTCACAGGCTCATCCCCAGCCTCATCCTCGTCATCAAGGATCAAGATGGCCCTCAGCTCATCAGGTCCCTGAGGCCTCTTCGACATCAGCCTCACATCCAAAGCCCCCTCAATCTGCCGTTTACCGATGACCCGTGCGTAAGCCTCGCGAACGGCAACCGCTTCTTTGGCCCTCTTCAGCCAACGACGCTCGTCGACCGTCATTTCTTCGATCGAAGCGACTTCAGGTTGCCGTGGCTCCTTCCCCTTGGAGCCTAAAGCTTCAGCTATCTTCTACTGCTGCTGCTTCGCCTGCCGAGACTCCGGCCTCCTTCAGGTCACCTTTGACATTTGTCTTCCTTCAGCCATTACAAACAAGTTTCAAGTTAGTGAAGGATTTACAACAACATGTCGAACGGCACCCCACAAAGAGAAACAAAACAAGAACGGCATGAGAAACACTTACTCTCCCTTTTTGTCTTTTCGGCTTCATAAATCAAGCTTGCCCTGTACAAGTTGCTATAACTAAGCAACGCCCTGTACTGACGATCGCCTTCATGAAACTTGCTTCGAACTCGATTGACTGCTCTCACGTCCTCCTTTGACGCGCTAGGTCGCTTCAAGGAGACTGCACAAAATAGACAAACATAGGTTAGAATGGGCATGTTAAATAAACGCACATACATTCGTCAATTTAACGCAACTATATGCATGCAACACAACCCAAAGAGACGAATGCACCACTTGGACCTACCAATTGTTTGAAAAGTCGTACGAATGTGCCTCTCAACGGCCCCTCCAAATGCCGATTCCCAACTACCGAACACCAACACCCTTCGGTGCCGCCATGACTTTTGTGAGGTTGGCATCCCACTCACAAAATACCATATCTCTTCGACACGCATACAATTCGACAGCACCCAGCCCCCTGGCCCGAGCTCTTCTCCCTCATCACACTATACAAGTTTGAGAACTGCTCGTAGCTCAACACCCCTTCTTAAGTAACTCCGAATGCAATAATTGTTACGCCCCAAAATCGAGACATGTGACAGCGGCACGTACCTTGAGGATCTGAAAATATAACACATAGATCCGAGGGTTATATCCCAAGATGCCCAAAATACGATAAGCCTTTTTAATTAAATAAAACGGGTTAGATCAGAGTTGTAAATAACAGCGAAAAACTGAATAAAAATATTATACAAACTTTATTGTCAAAATACCAACCCCAGAGGTTAAGGAAAAGTACGAGTAACCTCTTAAGTTATTTTACAAACCTTAAATTTAAATACACACCAACCATCCAGAATTTATACAGAAAAAGGAAATGAACAAGAAACATTCTCAAGCTCTTAGGAAGGAAATCATGAACTGTCAGAGATGAAGAGGTACAAGGAACAAATGTGTTGACAGGTACAGGAACAGCACCAAGTATAGCTCAAGGATTGTGATCTACATGAAAAAGTAGGGGTGAGCATCACATACGTTCATTTGCCCCGTAGGAGGCTCCCAACCAGGTTTGAAAATAGATAGCAAAATAACATGTTAATATTCATGAAAAACAATGAAAAGAATATGCACAACACAAACCATTTCCATATAAACATAGGATCAAAATAGTTGGCATGCTCACACAACTTTCGCAAATGTTTTTCGGGTACCCATAATATGCTTGTCTGACAACCGATCTCAATAGGCCAACTACCCCTACCAGAAATAAAAATATAACCCACTTACCTGGTTACACCTCGTCAACTATACCTCACGCGTATGGTATTGGTAAAGTCTGTCCGCGTAACCCTTCCGGAGGTTTATGGAATCGAAACCCAAGGAAGTCGATATGCCTCTTTCACTCTCAGGTCGTTGAGGATAATGCTTGCAGGCGTATACCCTCAAAACTTTGGAGAGCCAAAACCAAGCATTCATAAAACCAAACAATATGGCATCCAAAAATAGTGCATCTTTCGCACACAACAATATTTACCATGTCATACATACACACAAAATACAAGTCTGAGAGTGAGTCCCCCTACCTGGAATCCAAAGCTTAAGCCTGACTTGCCCTCTGTACCTTCGAACTCAAACTAGCTATTGCTGAGCAACTAAATCATAATCCAACATTCAAAATATTACAACAAATACCTGATTACACTTTAGTCCTTTTTCTTGTCTTTAATTGCACTGTGGCCCTTAAACTTAATCCAAATTTTAACTTAATCCTTATAAGTCCTTAAAATTTCAAGTAATTTCAAAATAGTCCTTGTTCTTTATGAAAAGTCCAAAATGTCACAATAGTCATTGAAGTTCCATTTCTGATCCGAAAATAGTAAAATCACGGTACGGTAAAATTAAAGTCTAAATAGTACTTTGTTGTTCGTACACATGGACCAAAGGAATATGTATAATTTAGTTCAAGAATTTTAAGGAATGATTAGATTTCAAAATCTAAATTGGGCAGCATAACAGCTAGAAATGGAAATATGGAATTAAAAATGAATAAAAGACGAGGTAAGAAGGAGAAATTACCTCGGTAAAATACTATAATGAATAGTACCACGAGTGAAGATTGCACGAAAAGATGAATAGTAGACACCACGAGCGGTTTCAGATGAATAGTGCTCGTGAATTGTGACTATGAATAGTAACTTCACGGGATGAATAGTAATTCTGAAAAATATCGAAATAGTGGCTTTAATGGTGAAGGAGGAGAGAAAAAGAGGGAGGATAATTTTCTTAGGAGAGTTTTGGTGTGAAGATGAATGAATGAGGGGGGGTATTTATAGAAATCTCGGAGCTCGGATCGATTTGGATATTTAATTCGAATGCTCAGATTAAAAGATGATTTTTGGATCATGTGTAGGAAGGTACATGATAGCTCTAAAATGAATGGTCCAGATGTCTTTCCAACAACCAAACTAAAGGCCTTGATCAAGTCAAAAGTCTTTGATTTGATTTACGGTCCAGATTTGATCTATAATCAAATCAACGGCTTAGTGACAGGACCCGACCCAGATTCCACCCCGGAACCCATGCCGAATCCTGCTGACAACCGACATCATCCCATGTCGGGCCCACATACTAAAAGAATCCCTCTTCCCGAGACAAACAGACAAAGGGGTCAAGACTTTTGCCGAAAAACGGGCAGAGTCTCCCCAGAAACACAACCAAACCCAAAGTTCAACTTGTTCAACAACAGTAGAAAATGTACAACCAATTGTCAGCATGCAATGAATACATAACAGGCCTCCGGCCAACAAGTTCGACCCTAATGGGCAATAACAGAGCAACTAAGAGTATGCAAGTTTAACAGCAGAAATTCAAAGTTAAGATAAGGGACACGGGGTCCTACAATCAAGTCGACGCTCAAGAAGAGAAGCGCTCGGCCGGACAGTACTAAAGCACGACTAGGGCCTGGGGGGCGCAAAACAGAAAGAGTGTGAGTGGACAAAAACAAAGTTTAGTATTTCAAAACAACGTACTAACCCCGCCGTTTCAAAACCATGTAAACCATGCATTTAAAATCCGTTGTATACATAATTGATTGAAAAACTGATATCTCAAAGTAATCAAAGAATAAAACCAAACCAAACCTTTTTCTTGGCCCGAGGCATAACCTCTCAAAACTGAACCACTTAGACATAAATATAATTATAAACCAAAACAACTTGGAAATCATAAGCATGAGAAAATAATAAAGTTTCCATAAAACAAAACAACGTAAAATGTCCAAAGACCAAGATAAAACCAAGAAATCCAAAACCACCACATAGAAATGAAATAACACTTTAAAAGACTTTAACCCTTTTCTTTCCCACACTCAAATAACTGTACGCCCGTAGGCACTGCAAGAAAGGAAGTATCCTCACCGAAAGAAAATATGAATACGAAGGTACTAACACACGCGTATAAATATAATATAATCTCGACACCAAATACAAGTACCATGGGGAAACAATCCAACAGGGGATTGTTTAACTGGACACCTGGACAACATTCACGATGGTCTCATGCCCAGGATAACAGGACATCGGACGGCATCGCAATGGCCTCGTGCCCAGGGTCAAGCCGTCCAACTGGGACTAAGCTCCCCGGCCCGCATGGCAGACTTCTCAATATCCATGCGTCCGAAATAAGTCATACGCGCAGACTACCCAATCAAGGGTCTACGGCTATACCCCGTTAAGGTATGCACCGGATCGAACCATACTCCATATCACAGTAACCGTATCAAGAACAGGGGGAGGTACATAACGCAGTGCCAACTGCACTCAAATCAACACCACACGAAAATCCATATATATACATATTTAACCACATGTACCCAAACCCCAAAATATCACACACCAGAACATATATACTTATAACAATTCAACAACACCATATATTCAAGATAAGGACATCACCGTCCCAAACACCCCATACTATAGTTAAAATAGACACAAGCGTCAAACGACGGTGTAATAATCCAAAAACCATTAAAATGTCATAATCACTGAAAATGCATAATCAAACCATATTCAAAACCCAATCAAGAAAACGTCAAGTCAAACCCCAAGTAAACCATATGCTTCAAAACATAGTAGGTACTACCCTTTAAAAAAAATATAAAGTTCAAACCCCGAAATGTATTATTCAAATATACACATATATATATACATATATATATATATACAAAACATAATTATCCTTTAAAATACAATACTCAAACTCAAGCGTTCAAATCCCCACGTATAACTGACATCCCTTAAATTCATACTTTAAAACAACATAACTAGTGATTTAATAAAATATAACCGAAAGTCCAAACCCGTATACATATATGTTCCAAAACTCCATTTCAAAGTAAATATACATATATACTCAAAGTAGATATATATATATATATATATATATATATATATATATTCATATATTTTCAAAGTGGATATACATACTTATTTTCAAAGTAGATATATATATGTAATATATATTCAAAGTAGATATATATATATATACATATATATACATATGATCAATTCCCGTTAATCCGACATATATTCTCTATAGCCTCATTAATCCGACATGATCCTTCCAAGTTGATCTACATGTATATATATATACATATATATATATATAATCAAAGTATAAGTAATTATAATTCATAAGGTTTAAACATTAAAACCGAATATGTAATCCACCGGACTATACTAACGTCCAAATCTTACTGCCCAAATACTCAATTCAAAGTAGATATATTTATATAATCAAAGTAGATATATAAGTTTCCCAAAATATATAAAGTATAAATTCCAAAGGCTTAAGGTATAACTCACGACAGTCGTAACAATAAAAGATTAAAGTCTGAAACCCAACAAAACCATAAATTCAAATATTAAATATAATTCATATGCAAAATCCATCAAATTCCACCGTACCCAAATCTGTACATAAATACTACCGGACGCTTGACTCGTCCCAAAATTAATACTTAAAGATAAGCATAATAATATAATATAGCCAATAGGGCCCCACAAACAAACCGGCAACCCAAAACATATATAAAACTCAAACACCAATTCAACCATAATAAATCCATCAAAGGCCAAATCAAGTTTTAAAACAATATTTAAATATCATTTATGCATCGCATTCAATTCTTTAAAATCATGCTCGTTAGAAAACAAAGTCCACTCACCGTTGGTCCCACGCTGCCTAACCCGGAAAAGGTTCCACTCGAGGATCACGAAGAGCTTGAGAACAAACTCCAAACCAAGAGCCATCCTTCCACCTACACATACTACTCGATGAGTGGAACAACTTATTCAACTACGGGAACTTGCATAGACGTCGGCAAGTGGCCGAAAATGCAACCTCAAAACCGGACAAAACTTAGGTTATAGATCCGATCACTTAGGCTCAAAATTGATCGACAATATCTATAAAAATAGATAGAGCACGAAGAGTAGATGAAGTTTCATACCTCACTCGACGGAAATGGTGGCCGGAGTCGCCGGAAAACTCGTCAGAAACTTCGAAAACCACCGGACTTTCAGTCATTCCAGTTTAAAACCAGTGGGACTTCGAGCTAGGAACTTGGATAGGTTAGGTAGAGGACGAAGAGATGAAACTTGTGGGACTGGAATCACCCAAATCGGACTTTGGATTAAGGAGAAATCGCAATTCAAAGTGGAGAGGGAAGAAAATGAAAGAAATTCGGAGAAAAAGAAGAAACGTCGATACTGTAGCGATTTACTGTAACGGCTACAGTAAAATCTGAATTTTCGTTTTTATTTTTTTTTATTATTTTATTTTATTTTTTATTTATCGCTACGCGTTCGTTACAACTCGGAATTGAACGTTCCGCACATCCACGAACTCATTTCGACGAGCCGGACGCAATGGCGCAACTCGTTTCGCCAAATTTCGTCCCGAAATTTAAGTTGACCAAAATGCCCTTTTAATTATTAAATTCTTAATTAATTCCAATTTCATTATTTTAATCCCTTTTTAATTCCTTTTAATTCTTTATTTGTTTAACTCAATTAATTAAATTATTTTCCTTTAATTTTGGGTCAGGGTCGTTACACCTAGATTAACGTGTCACATCCCGGATCTGCTCCACCGTAGCACGATATTGTCCGCTACATTCATTTTAGTAGTCATTAATTCGACACGCACATCATCAATAACAAAAGCATTTCATAAGAAAATTCAATACTTGAAGTTCATTCTCAACAAGCTTCATATCTCAAATATAAATCAAGCATTGAGTCCACACATCCGTTCAGATTTCATTCAATTAACATGTTCAATAGATTTCCAATTCAAGCCCAAAACCAAATTCCATAGTATCCTCGCTCGTGCCTGCACCTAGATTAGTCTAGGCTGCCTACGTACCCTCTAGGAGGGATCAAGCCACACGTAGCTCTTAAAAGACTAAAGTTCGAACCATAAAATACTTGAATTAATATTCCCACATATTTCCAATTATTAAATTGTCCCGACTATAATCAATCAGTTAAACCCAGAATGAACCCAAGTGATTTCACAATGATCTCATGATTCAAATAATAGTTATAAATAGTATAATATCATTTACTTTGAAAACTCTCATTCTTTGCCACATAAATATGAAAATATATAATAAAGTTCCATCCAATAAGTATCCAAAGTCAAATCATTAAATTCTGTTTAAAAACATCTTAAATCTCAAAATACTCCTCACCCAAGTGTACCTCCAATTATATCCGTCAATGCCCAGTATCATACATGTCACATCCTCGCAGAACTCGGGGAACACAAAGTTACATCCTCACGACACTCAGGGACCACGTAATCAGCCTGAGGTGCGTATCCTTTGATTTTCCGTCAATTCCAACCTTAGCCGTCAATTTCATTTCCTCGCAAGACTCGGTGACACGAAATCTGTCCGAGCCGCGTCCTTGCAAGACTCAGGAGTCACAAAGTCAACCTGAGTCGCATCCTCGCAAGAACGGGTGATCAGCCCGAACACGTATCCTCGCTGAATCGGGGGACACCAAGTCTACCCGAAACGCGTCCTCACTCCACACGGTTCGGGCTTCCCTGAGACTCGTGGGGCGTATCATAAATGACAACTATGTTTCCAAGACAACAGGGGGTACTCCTGAGGTGGGTTTGAAAACCAAATCCAAATTTGAATATCATCACCCTTCGCCATAAATCCATTTTCATACTTAATTATATAATATAAATATAATACTCTCAAAATCAGTTTCCCAAATATTTAAAAGTACTCAAGTATATACTTAATTATAATAGTAATAATAATAATAATAACAATAACAATAATAATAATAAATAAATAAATAAATAAATAATGAAACTAATACTAAATAACCAAAAGAAATCCATGTCTCAATGAACTACTTCCATGATCAAACCCGTAACAATATCCAACATTAAACATAAATGGACCATTAACTAAATAAATAAAACCTCATCTTTCCAAATCATTCAAGTTCCACAAGATCAAAATCCAAATATCATTTCCAGACCAATTCCAAGCTTAGACCAATATTCATAACAATATTTCAAATAAAACAAATGAGTTCGGTTCCAGGCTTGTAACACATAAATCATAATAGTTTATTCACAAGTATTCGATAAGACCATTTATTAAATTAAGTAGCTCGGCACGATTATTTTATTAGAAACTCGACCCCCAGACCTTAAAGTGCTCGTACTAGCTAGAAAGTGTCTCTAGACCCATTTACCTCCGTTTTACCCCATAAATCAATTTAATAATCCTCGGAATGAATTATCCGATTAAAATATTAATTTAATCCAATCCGGTCACCCGTAGAGTTTGTGACCTCCAATAGGCGATCCAAGAGTTCCAAAGACTTCAATAGAATTTATAAAGCTTATCCCGAAAGTTTAGTCTCAGTCGAACGGTCGGATCGCTCACGACCGCAAGATCGGACGGTTACGGTAAGCCTAACCCTAGGGTTGGCATTTTCGGAGTATCCGGGACTCCGATTCACGATCCGTTGAATCATACACGGTCCTGGAATTACCCCTATCAACATACTAAGAATTGGGACCGATCCAACGGTCTGAACACATTGAACCCGGATAACGCGCAATAGGCGTAAATCCGTTCGACTGTCGTACCAAGTCCAAATTGCAATCCGAGCACGCCTACGTGCTCATGACTACGTAAGGATAATTTAGGATTAAAGATTGACAATTATAAGTGGGCCGGCGCGTGGGAACATGCGCTGGCAGATTCGGAGCCTAAAAAGCGATAAAATTGGGCGTCGGTCAAACTTCAAACCAAGGTCCCTCGTTCCACATCCAACTAGTTCTCGACCTTACGAACACTTTCTTCAACTACGGGAAGATCCAATTCGAACCCTAAGGCCATCTCCAATCATAGGGCTAAATGTAGTCCAGGGCTAAAAATTTAGTCCTCCAAAATATTAATTTTTTATAGAATAGTACAAGGCTAAAATTTTCCATCTCCAGTCATGTAGGGCTATATTTTAGGAACCTTCATATTTTATTATTTTGAGAAACATAGGGCCCACAAAAAAGTGGATGGATTTCAATGTGCAATATAAAAAACAAATGCATGGGGCCCATAAAAAATTTGGCCTAGGTCAAAGTTAGGCTAAATGTGGCCTAGTTGGAGGGCTAAAGGGCCAAATGTGGCCCTCCAAATTTGGCCAAAATTTTATTTAGCCCATGACTGGAGATGGTTTTTGCATTATTTTAGGGTTATATTTGGGATATAGCCTATGGCTGGAGATGGCCTAAATGGCTCAAAACCTAACCTCAAAACTGACTAAAACTTTAACTCAAAGATTGATCTATCTATGCTACCAATCGATCAAAACCTACTCAACCACCAGCTAGAGCATGAAAAATAGATGGAAAAGCATACCTCACTTGTCCCAATCGATGGCCGGAGGAGGGAGAACGAAGCTTGAGAAAATCTGCCAAAAATGGGTCAAAACCGATTCTTAGGCCCTGTTTTCGATCGATTTTCTGGTTAAATCCCTTAGAACTATGGCTAGATATGATTATTTATGGAAAGAGGGAAGAGAGACGAAGAGTTTGCAAGTTGTGGCACCCGATTTGGTGGCTGGACAGAGGAGAAATCAAAATTTGAAGATGGCTCCCCCCAACTCGCGAAAATTCTGGATTTTTTAAGAAAACTGAACTTCGAAATATTTACGGTTATGCCACTAGCCTATGTTTGATCGTCATTTCTTCGTTACAACTCCGATTCGAGCCCACAATATATCCACGAACTCGTATCGACGAGCCCGACGTAATGGCTTAGTTTGTTTCACCAAATTCCCTTCCAAAATTAACATTGACCATTTTGCCCCATTAAATATTAAATATTATTTTTATTTCTTAAATTTAATTAATTCAAACTATTTTATTTCTTTATTTCATTTCTAATTTACTTATCTATTCTACTTCTCCGAACCAAAGTTAATTTAAAACCCATTAGAATATTCCCGGGATAAAATCGTCTTTTACTTGAATACTTTAATATTTGAATATTAATTTAGGGCCGGGATGTTACACAATGGGTCACCCATCCTGAGATTGCTCTAACCCAAACTCGCTTAACTTCGGATTTCCCATGGAATTCGAAGCCAGTGAGCTCTCAAAAGGCCTCGTGCTAGATGGAGGTGAGCATGTACATATAAGGCACATCACCCCCTCTCCATTGGTCGACGTGGGATGTTACAAATGTGCGTACGGTATAGCGCTTTACACCTTAATTTTCCAAGTCTTCCAACTAGTCAGATGTTGACATGTGGCATGGTGACATGTTCCAACCAATCACAAAATGCCATGTAGAAATTCTAATTTAATTTTCCTATTTTGAACTTGGAAAATTCACTAAAAATACTTCCGAGTTCCAAAAAAATTATCCGAAAAATACCACAAGCTCGTAATGACGTATATTACTTTTTCATAAAGTCAAAACACCAAAATTCTAACTTCAGAATTTCGGACATATGTTAATTTTAAAAATAATAGTAATATTTACTTGGAAAAAATGTCACTTACCTCAAAATGTACCGTGCAATTTTACTGTTCACGAAAAAAAAATATTTTGGAATTTTTCAGGGGATCACAGTAATTGTGCCAAGAAGGGTGATCCAAAAGTTCGGGTTGAATTGCCCTGGTGCATAGCCGATCTGCGCCAGGATCTTCTGTACCAATTGTCTTAACGGCAACCGAAGACCGTACTTAAACACATCAATGAATAAGACTACTTCACTCTCCGGATTTCTCAGACACTTTAACGACTCTGGGATCCGCATCACCATCGAATCTAGAATGTGATACTACGCTCGGATCCTCGCGAGCTACCTTTCATCCAACATGTTCAGCATCAGGAAGTCAACACCGAACACCGGAACCCTTGGCTTCGCCATCGGCACCTTTTACCTACCGATCACAATGGACAACACACCTTGCCCAGGAACGGCTGTCGATACCTCAGCCATTTCATCACCACGGCCTGAGGTTGAAGTGCCCCCAGCTTCGGCAGTCGCCTCAGCTTCTTCCAACACCTCTAGATCAGTGCTTTCAGAATCGACACTCTCACACTCTGGTACTAATTCTTCGTCCGACGAATCACCATCAAAGGCTCGGGGACTATCCCTACACTCTGACTCGCTCTATGACATCTACAAATAGAAGCGAAAAGAAACTAAATGCCATGCTTAAATCAAACTAGCGATCCTAATGCATTAGAGCTCATGTTCGTGCAAGTTCATCCATGTTCATGCAAAAAATCAAGACAAATCACAAGTTTGATTCAAATTGGGACGAAAAGAGGCAACATACCTTGTTTTGCACGGTGGTCAAAGGCTGCCAGAAATCACTCCGCCCATGAATTGGTCGACGGAAATCGCTCTGCGTGAACTTCTTCGCTGGAAATCGCCTACGTTGCCGTAATAATCTCGCTGGAAATCGCCTACGTTGCCGCAATAATCTCGCCGGAAATCCCTATCTCAAGTTCAGTTTGCTCTAAAAAATACTAAGTAACCCTCTTATCGTTACCCTCGTCCTATTTATAGGACAAACGTAGCATCGGATACAAAACGACGTGACCTCTCCAAGTTCCTTGCGCCACGTGTCAACCATGTACAGAAGCCTAAGCGTCAAGCGTTTCAACCACTCACTCATGCGAACCAACACCACATACATTCGGTAGGCGTGCAGGGTTGAGTTTTCACTCACCCTCCCTTGCCGAACGGCAGGCGTGCAAGGTTAAGGTTTTACTCGCCCTCCCATGCCGAACGGTAGTCCTGTAGGGTTGAGGTTTCACTCACCCTCCCAAATCGTTCCATGCCGAACAACAGGCATGCAGGGTTGAGTTTTCAGTCACTCTCCCATACCGAACAGCAGACGTGCAGGGTCGAGTTTTCACTCACCCCCATGCAGAAAGACAGGCGTGCAGGGTCGAGTTTTCACTCACCCTCCTAAACCGTCCCATGTCGAACGGCAAACGTGCAGGGTCGAGTTTTCACTCACCCTCCCAAATCATTCCATGTCAAACAGGAGACGTGCAGGGTCGAGGTTTCACTCTCCCCCATGCCGAATGGCAGGCGTGCATGTGCGAATTTTCACTCACCCTTCCAAACCGTTCCTCTTGGCTTACCGTCCGCCCCACAACACACCTCTATAAGCCTACCTATCAGTAGCCAAGGTACAAGCTCCCTCTTTCCAAGTGCCCCCTTGCTCAAGAACTTGGGGGATTATGGGACTATCATTAGCAAATACGAGGAACTGACTAAAATCTCTAAATCGAGGCTTTGGTCAAAATGCCGAAGACAAGTGCAAGTCCCCAACCAAGAAGTCTCTTCTCAATCGGGAACTTGAGGGACTCCTGTTTGTACCATATCTGACCGGCCTATCATGCCATGACACGTGGAAAGGACCTTACACCAAGAATGGCCCACGCTGGCAAGCTTAGCCTTACAAACGGTAGGTACCTTCGGTACCCACGACCGGTTGTAAGAACAGCACAGCCAAGTTGCCCTCACTGACAAAACCAAGTCCGGCAATCGGCAAGGCCCTCGGCACCCAAGGCAGATTGCTCACTGATCGGCCCAGCCACCAAGGCTCTCAATCTAAGATCGGCAGGTTCTCTCGGCACCCCTTGCCGGGCAAACCTCCTAGAAGGCATCTTTCAAGGATTTCTCATGTTCTTCCCAGGTATATTCGATGGGACACATGACAGTCTCCCAAGCTACTCCCATGAGTCCCACATTGGAACTTCACACCCAGAAATCCCTATTAATAGATCCCCTCATCCCAGATACAAGGTAAGAGTTTCTAATTGATATTTATGCCCTTGCATTGTCAATAAGCTTACTCTCCTCTCTTTAAGCTAACTTTAGCATCGGAGGGCCTTTGGCTGGTACCACACCGGTGCCTAAGGCCTTACCAACTGCTTTCTTCCCTTTCTCAACGCAGATCTTGCTCAGCCAGACGAAGGGAAGCCGCTACTAAAGGTAAATCCGATCCCTCGATCATCCACCTCATCTTTAAGTTGGGCCAGTACTACCAGTCTAGTTTTGAGCACCAACATTAAGAATTGAAATTATTAATTAAATGAGGATAATAGGGTAAATTCACATTTTTCATATTAAACAAATTAAATAATATGTCCTATTTTTATGAAACACGACTACCCATTATCTTTTAATTCTAAAATAGAATAAAAAAAAGTTTAAAAAAAACAATTTGCACATGCGTGAGACCAGTAATAATTAACGAACATTATTTGAATTTGGCCTCCTTTGTTTGTGTTAAATATGCATAAAATGTTCATATGAAATTACACACAAAGACATTAAATTTGTATACAGGAAACTGACTAATGTTCATACGATAATACTCGTGATACTAAATTATTATCTCAATTTGTAGATAGTAACTGATGTGGCAATTTCTTAATAAATAAAGTCTAATACTCAGAATAAAAACAAATAAAACACTATCCATCAATTGATGTCTATAGTTGTTGACTCGCAAGTGCACGAGGCGTTGGATAGTATAGCTTGTGTAAGTACGAGGTCGATCCCACGAGGATTGATGATAGATTGATTCAATTTGATTCCCTGCACAAAATAGAAAACCAAAAGAGAATAAATAAAACAAGAAAGAAATAAAAGAAATTAACTCAAGCAAATTAGTTACCAAGTTCAATTTATATTCTTAGATTGATTCTAGCTAAAGTATGATTAAGCCATGGTGTTTGGTCCTAACCTTGTATTCCTAATTCCCTAATTAGATCCTTCTTGTCGAACCTAAATTAAGCATTAGAAATCCATTAAGCAAAGAAGAATGTTTTAAACAACCAAGCATGTATCTAATCCATGTTGACGAATGTCCATACATACTCTTCCTATTCATAGTTCAATTTGAATTAATGCATGGTGTCTACTCTTAATTCAAACCAAGATAGCTAACATACAAGTTTTAATGGTGATCACTCATTCAAACAAGCATATTAACTTATAAGCATAATGAATAAGAACAAGAATTATAATTGAAACTTGGAAGCTAATTAAACTTGAAAACTAAAGAAAAGAAATTACATTACAATGGAAAATAAATTACAACTAAAAAGCAAAATGGTTTTGTTACAACAATTGAGAACTAAAAGAAAACTAAGAGAATTTGAGGGAGAGAAGGGAGAGGAGCTCTAGAGAGATGTTTGAGAGCTCCCCCCCTTGGGGTGTGTTTGAAGGTTAGCCAAGCCTCCTATTTATAGGAGAAGGAAAGCATCAAACTCACATGCCAATATTCTACTTTTGACAACAAGTTGCATAGCCACCTCAAGTTCACATGAGCATCCATCTCCTTTCATCATTTGGCTAGTTCCCACTTGATGCTTTTGCTTCTTTATTTCTTACACAACCTACTTCAATTATGACAAATAAACATGCTTATTCCCCACTATCAACAATAGCACATGCATAGCTAATCATAACCAAGAACTATCAACAATAGCACATGCATAGCTAATCATGACCAAGCAATTTGCAGTCAGCTTGTGGGCTCAATTTGGGCTTGTTCCTTCACTCTAACAAATCTGGAAAAATATGGATCTTGAAGCTCTTTGTCTTATCTTTCTAAGCATATGCAGCCCAACTCAAGGAAAAATCGGGAAGGCCTTCAAAAGTCATTTTTGGCCCAGTAACACAGATGCTGCCGAATTTGACCTTAAGTTGCCCAAACTTGCATAACTTCATCTAGAAGACTCGGAATCATAAACCGTAAAATTCTTCAGAAACTAGACTTCCGTATCTTTCCAATGACGTATGGTTCATTATCTGGTTCTTCCTGAGCAAGTACAGTCCAATCCGTGAAGTTGACTGATCTGCATACACCGCTTTGAGCTAACTTGTCTCCAAAATGCATTTAGTGAGTCATAAGCTTATTACACTGAAACAAACACAAAATAAATTAAAAGCACAAGTTTAACTCAAAAACATAACCAAATCATAAGTTAGAAGGGTACAAAATGATATGTAATTATGCACCGATCAAATACCCCAAACCTATATTTTGCTAGTCCTCGAGCAAAACAAAAGGAAAACAAAGATAAAAATAAATAAATAAATAAATTTATTAGACCACTTTCGCAGGTAACTCGATTGCATTGAGCATATGCAACAAGCCTTTAAACCTCTAGGCATCCCTAGTAGGAGGAGTTGTGTCTCCTGAGGGTTTAACAGATATGATACCCACAAACGTTTTTCGACTCTACAAAAACAAAGTAGTTAGAAAACAAAAACAAAACAAAAACAAATACAAAACAATATTTCCGAACATTTTCAAGAGAAATGACTCATGCACATGACTCAAAAGTTTTAACAATAAAAGCTCATTTTTGGACATTATTCACAATGTGGCAAAGTTCAAAACATAACATGTTCAAAGTGTAGTAGTGTGATAGCCAAATGCAACAAATTCTCCAATCTTAGTTTTCACACAATTTCAAAAATCATACAAAGCACAAATTCAACTTCAAATCTCACCAAAGTTGTCCTCTCACAAATGAATCACTCGAGAAGAGGGCTACAATGCATCACTCAGTTATAAACATGAGATTAGAGTTAAACCATAAGGGAATTAACTCACAATAGAAAGATGAAGAACTTGCATTATATGATCTCAAGAAGGATGTCAAACACTTAAAAGTAGGAAAATGGATGCAATTCAATCACATGACATTTAGGATCAATTTAGGTCTTTATCATAGGTTGTAATGGGGCTAAGGGTATAAGGTGAGTGAGAAATGAAAGGTATGGATAACACAAAGTCCAAAGAACTCACAATGTAAGAGCATAAAACAATTTTTTCCAAGACTTCGAATCATCACAATGAGGTTTTTTTTTTTTTTTTTTTTTTTTTTTCAAAACTCCTTTTACCTCCATTTATAAGGATTCACACTCCTTTCTTTTAATTGAACAACCACCAATTTATTTTGAGGCCAATAAAGAAACCCAAAAATGAAATTTCATTCAACCACCACTTAATCACAACTTTTCTCTTTTCTTTCACCAATTGTGTATTTCTTTTTCGAAATGTAACACCTCTTCCAAAACTTAGTATGAAAAACACATCCCAATAAAAGCTCAAGAGTTCCTTAGAAAGGTAAATAATTGTTTTTCAGGCTAAGGTGAGGAAATATAATTGGTTAAAAGAAAGAAAAGGTTTACATGTAGGCTCAAAATGGTTAACAATGGAAAATCATGCTTAAGCATGCATAAGGTTAGCTTGAAAGGCACAAACGATCCAAAGAAGGCCTTAATATCATTTCTTAAATGTCATGTAATTAAATTGAATATGAATGAATGACTTTTAAGTGCTCAACCAATTCAATGAATAATGAGATCAAACAACAACTTAGATGACAAGAAAATAAGAATATGTGTATAACACTCATGAAATGAAGCCCAAGGCTCAAAAACTCACATTATATGGTTATACAAGTTTAATTTATGCTTGATACAATTCTTTGGATCATGCAAATCCTTTAATTAGAAAATTATGAAACAAATGGCAAGTGTAAAGAGGGTTTCGAACATATCATGCTAGAACGATGCCAAAAGTTTTAAAATTTTTATTAAATTTTTTTTTTAAAAATAAAAAGAAATCTAATTTTCATTTAAGTCATGCAAACATTTATCACAATCTCATCATATGTGTTCGGAAAGTGACTCAAAATAAAAAAAAATAAAAAACAAAGCAAGACTAAAATCAAACAGAAAAACAAGATTTTTTTCTTTTTTTAAAAACTTTTTATTTAAAGAAAAACCAAATTTACTTGCTAAACTCTAATACCCCCAAACTTAGAAATGAACATTGTCCTCAATGTTTAAAAATTAGGCACAAGTAATGTCATAACAATAATTGAAAGGTATTAAAGCAAATAAATACCACAAAATACAATAATTAAAATACAAAATAAAAATTGCAAAACAACTAAACGAATAAATAATAAAAATAATAAATAAAAAAAACGAAACAGTAAGCCCTAAACACACAAGCTTACGCAAATTGAAACCCAAAAAAAAAAATTGAAGCCCAAAGCCCACAATTTCAAAACCCAAACCATCGTGAAATCCGACCCACAATGAATTCCGAAGCCCACACGTTTTAAAATTTTTTTTTAAAATTTAAAATTTAAAATTTTTTGTTTTTGTTTTTTTTATTTATTTTTTGAAACGTGAATTGGTGGATTCTGAAACGAGGGTCCGTATGTCGTCTCGGGCAACGAAGCAAGAGCCACGTGTCGACACATAGAAGCGCCGCAGAGCTCAAGCGCGAAAATTACGGGCCATGAAAAGTCGAGACGACTTTGTTGAACGCGTTCGTTCAGAAAGGGCACGTCGCGACAAATTATTTTGGGGACGGGGAAAGCCGTAAGGTCGTGGAGCTCGAGTGGTGCTAGGGTTTGAAGTCTATAAAAGGAAACTAAGGGAGAAAAACAAAAATTACAGCCACGGAAGAGAGAAAAGAAAGAAGAAAAGAGAGAGGGAAAAGAGAAAAAGAAGAGAGAAGAGAGAAAAAGAAAAGAAATCGGAAAGAAAATGTCGTCTCCTTTCCCATTTTCACTCGATCTTAACCTAGCTCAACCAATTCAGACGTCGAGTCAAGGAGCAAGACCAACGTGGATGCCCTATTTTGGCTCGACAAGAGGGCCCGTGATGCTGAATGACACAATACTAATGGACAAACGGTTGCCCTTGGAGTCGCAAGGAGTTTAGTGACTCCCGGAGATGCACGAGTGCTCGGCGCAAAGTGTGACAATCGAATCGTCGGTGATGCCATGGCACCGCCGCACAAAACACGACCACTATCGCAATCGTGGGTTATCGCCAATTGCGAAATCCCGTGAGTTGGAGCTAGTAAAGGCTCGATTGGCGACATCGCGAGAATGTGGTTGAGGATTGTCAAGGCATTATAAGGGACTTGAAAAAGGAGCGGACAAGGATGGTGGAGTTTAATCGACGTCGGCTAGAAGGTTTGCAGCAGAGAATAAACAAATATCATCGATGGTAGATTTGTACGCCAAAGACATGCGCACGAAGCTGAGTCTATTGGGCGACCGGTAAGCGCAAGCAACCAGAGCACGAGACAAGTGGTGCTCAAGCCAAGAGTGCAGCCATAAGTGCGATCTTTGGGAGCTCAAGTGATGGGCCCCAAGAGGTCATGCGTGAAGACCCAAAAGATGACGTCCAGGACGGCTAAGTTTCCAATTTTGGAATCAGAAGTGTGCCATGATGATGCCTGATCTTGACGAAGATGAAGAAGAAGAAGAAGATGAAGAAGAAGAAGAAGATGATGATGATGAAGAAGATGAAGTTTTATTTATTTGTATTTTGTATTTTTGTATTTTTGTATTTTTGTATTTTTGTTTTTTGTTTTTTTTTGTTTTTTTGTTGTAATGCTATGGTTTGAAGTGAATTTTTTTTTAAAATTATTTTATTTTTTAACACTTAGAAAAATACTAACTAACCACACCACAAAACTAAAACTAAAAATAAAATTAATACAAAAAAATAAAACAGAGACTAACTTTTAAGAAAACAACTAAACAGAAAAGAAAACAAAGAAGTTCCAAATTGCAATTTAAATTTTTTTTTTTTTTTTAAGTTTTTAGTGATGCAGCCTTATTTAAAGTATTTTTTTTTAATTTTTAACACTCAGAAACAAACAAACTAACCACACCACATAAAAATTAAAATAATAATAAATAAAAAATCACATACTATAAAACATTATTATTTAAGCAAGAATACAATACCCAAACTTAAATTTTTATTTAAACTAAACTATTATTGTAAAAAATAATAATTAATTTTAAGAACACACAATTATACAAGCAACTCTAGGATGACCGATTAAGGGCCTCGTAAAACACAACCAGGGGTTCCGGAAGGTTGGAGGGGTCACAATGGTCCCGCTTAAAACCCAAACTTCTTAGACACCGAAGGTGTCGCCTTAAAGAACTCCTAGACACCGCATAGACGGAAGTTGCTTACTGGAGTTACCAAAAGTCAGCTCATATGAAAATCTTTTTAATTTTTTTTTTTTTAAATTATAAAAGAAACAGAAAATTAAAATTACTAAAATAACAATACAAGTAAAAGAAAAAGGATTGGAATACTCCCCTTGAAGCGATTAGGTCGAGCATGGATGCATTCGGAGGTAGCTACTCCTCCCACTACTCCATACTTCCTATTCTTATGATTGAAGTTTCCTTCTCTCCCTTTTTATTGAGCTATCCTATATTGCTAAAACAAACACAGAACTTGAAACGGAATTAAAAGGATTAGGAAATAAAAACTGAAATGAAAAGGAAAAAGGAAAGTAAAACAAGTAGGGAAAGAAAATAGAACCAAACTATGCCGTCAATCCCCGGCAACGGCGCCAAAATTTTGTTGACTCGCAAGTGCACGAGGCGTTGGATAGTATAGCTTGTGTAAGTACGAGGTCGATCCCACGAGGATTGATGATAGATTGATTCAATTTGATTCCCTGCACAAAATAGAAAACCAAAAGAGAATAAATAAAACAAGAAAGAAATAAAAGAAATTAACTCAAGCAAATTAGTTACCAAGTTCAATTTATATTCTTAGATTGATTCTAGCTAAAGTATGATTAAGCCATGGTGTTTGGTCCTAACCTTGTATTCCTAATTCCCTAATTAGATCCTTCTTGTCGAACCTAAATTAAGCATTAGAAATCCATTAAGCAAAGAAGAATGTTTTAAACAACCAAGCATGTATCTAATCCATGTTGACGAATGTCCATACATACTCTTCCTATTCATAGTTCAATTTGAATTAATGCATGGTGTCTACTCTTAATTCAAACCAAGATAGCTAACATACAAGTTTTAATGGTGATCACTCATTCAAACAAGCATATTAACTTATAAGCATAATGAATAAGAACAAGAATTATAATTGAAACTTGGAAGCTAATTAAACTTGAAAACTAAAGAAAAGAAATTACATTACAATGGAAAATAAATTACAACTAAAAAGCAAAATGGTTTTGTTACAACAATTGAGAACTAAAAAGAAAACTAAGAGAATTTGAGGGAGAGAAGGGAGAGGAGCTCTAGAGAGATGTTTGAGAGCTCCCCCCCTTGGGGTGTGTTTGAAGGTTAGCCAAGCCTCCTATTTATAGGAGAAGGAAAGCATCAAACTCACATGCCAATATTCTACTTTTGACAACAAGTTGCATAGCCACCTCAAGTTCACATGAGCATCCATCTCCTTTCATCATTTGGCTAGTTCCCACTTGATGCTTTTGCTTCTTTATTTCTTACACAACCTACTTCAATTATGACAAATAAACATGCTTATTCCCCACTATCAACAATAGCACATGCATAGCTAATCATAACCAAGAACTATCAACAATAGCACATGCATAGCTAATCATGACCAAGCAATTTGCAGTCAGCTTGTGGGCTCAATTTGGGCTTGTTCCTTCACTCTAACAAATCTGGAAAAATATGGATCTTGAAGCTCTTTGTCTTATCTTTCTAAGCATATGCAGCCCAACTCAAGGAAAAATCGGGAAGGCCTTCAAAAGTCATTTTTGGCCCAGTAACACAGATGCTGCCGAATTTGACCTTAAGTTGCCCAAACTTGCATAACTTCATCTAGAAGACTCGGAATCATAAACCGTAAAATTCTTCAGAAACTAGACTTCCGTATCTTTCCAATGACGTATGGTTCATTATCTGGTTCTTCCTGAGCAAGTACAGTCCAATCCGTGAAGTTGACTGATCTGCATACACCGCTTTGAGCTAACTTGTCTCCAAAATGCATTTAGTGAGTCATAAGCTTATTACACTGAAACAAACACAAAATAAATTAAAAGCACAAGTTTAACTCAAAAACATAACCAAATCATAAGTTAGAAGGGTACAAAATGATATGTAATTATGCACCGATCAATAGTATTTCAAATGATATTTCATCGGAGATAAAACTCCTTATTAAGTATGTTCCACTCTATTAAAAATGTGTTCCCAATAGAATTCACAAAGAAAACAATAAAGACATATATATATATATATATATATATATATATATATGATGAAAATCCTAGTTTATATGCTATATATCTACATGCTAATGGGTTATAGTTTAGTTAAAAAGGACATTGACTTGCATACCAGTAATCTCATGTTCGAAGCGAAATTCTATAGTGAGTGTGTCATGTCATGTATAGACCTATTGCAAATTAGCAATTCTAGAAAACCCCCTCCCCAATCATACAATAAAAAAAGAAGGTTATATATCTACATTGGTTAGATTGGAGAGGCTATAATGAGGAGCTTAAAGTGAGGGCTTAAAGTTAGGGGTCCAATTTCACCATCAACAAAGTACTTGGGGGGTGCATTGCGGAGTCCACCCTCCTTTTGATAGTGAGATTGGGCCTCTCACTTTAAGCCCTCACCATAAAAGCTCCCAGGGTTAGATATTTGCTTATGCAATAAAGAATAAGTAGGTGTCGATATTAAACTAAGCCCAGCCCAACTTACAGAAAGTGGACCAACATTGGCCCAAATGTGAACAGCGGTCTACAACCAACCAAGCCAGCAAAAATGTTGAGTTAGGCAAAAGCAGCCCCAGCCCCAGCCAGCCCCCAGCCAGTAGTACAACTGTACAAGTAGAGAGAAGAACTTACAAGACTCATCTCTCTCACTCATCTCTCTCTCTCCTCTATATAACCCCATTGAGTTGGTTTCCTCCACGCAAAAGAGAAACTCAGTGTGTTATACGACAAAGGTACCTGATACTTTATTCATTCCTTGAAAATACATAGCCTCTACCCAATATACAATAACCCATTGGGCATTGATTGTAATTTGCAATCTGCTATTTTTTTTTCTCTCTTTTTGGGATTTGACGAAATTTTCTCATATTATCTATCACCGTAATCTGCTGCTTGCTCACCTATATTACTTTTAATGTGCCGACAAATGAGAAAAAATCAAGTCCTTGTTTTGGATGCTTTGTTCTCCTATTCTTCCTCATACCCATCATTGATTGTTGAATTCTCAGCCTGTTCCTGTGTTGGGTTCATTTCCTTTTGATCGGAATCGGTTCCCAAAGCGAAATCGGTTTCTGGGTACCCTGCATTTTGCTTGTTTATTACCTCTAAATCTGGGCTAATCTTGTGACGGCTTCTATCCTCTTGGTTGGTTCTCATTTCTTGCAGAACGTTCTTGTTTGGGTATTTGTTTTGATGTTCAATATGGTTTTTATCTGTTCACTTGTTTTCTCAATGTTATTTTTCGAGGTCAGATTTCATGTTTTGGTTGGTTTTGATTGCTTACTATAGTAGGATTCTTCTACTTTTGATTGTTCCTGATGTGGGTTTTGATCTATTATCACAAAGGATTTGTGTTTAGGTGTTGAAATCATTGTCTTCCCCTCTTGGTAAATGTTAGCTTTCCTTGAGCATCTTATGGAATGAAATAAGACACTAATTTTGTTTCCTTAAATGGTATATCATCAGTTTAGTGTGTTTCTTTTAAGCTCTTCATGATTCATGGTATAAATAAATTGGTGATTGATGTACATTGTGGATCAGTCAATTACTGACTCCTTTGCCTTTTATCTTTGACACTTTTGTTTAATGATGGAGTGTCTCGACCTTGAAGTCATTGAATGGACTTGCAGAAATTGCAATTTTTCGGTCATATGTGGTAAAAAAATTATACTGCTTCTGGTTACAATCAATTTTGTAAAGAGATTTTTAATGCTATATGTAGAAGGTATTTTCATCTAATTAACTTCATCTTGTATGAAGTTTCATTCAGGGCCTTTGCTTGATCAATTTTGAAAGATTGGTTCCTTTTGTGAAAATGTATTGGATAATCATAATCCATTGTGTAAACTGGAATTATTGCTGATCCTCCTTCAATCTTGATTCAGTTGGGAAATGCTGAAACTGTAACCTTAAATTACTTTTTGAATTCAGCTTCAGTTTAATTATAATCTTACTCCCCCACCCCTTCTTTGTTTCACTAGAATATTTTGGTAGGTTTTGTATGATTGGGTTCTTACTTTTGTGTACTCTGTTTAGAGATATTGATGACGTGATTGATGGAGTCCAGCTTTAAGACATTCATTACCCTTTTTACTGTATTATGCAGGTGTTTGTTTCTTGTGACTAACTGGAGGCTCTTAGAACTTTGAAAAAATCTACTTCTTGTTTCTCTACCGTTGTAATAATATATGGGCTGAGGTGCACATTTCATGGGAGGTGTGGGAGATGAAGAACCAGCCACAAAACGCATGAAATTATTCCCTGGACAATTGAGAGGTCTATCCAACGGTTCATCTATTACAGAGCCTGTAGCTGGCTCTTCAAGAGACTTGATGGCTCGCCCCCTACCATCTGAAGGGGACGAAGAGGTTGTTGGTTCAAAAGGAGTTATTAAGAGGGTAGAATTTGTCCGACTAATAGCAAAGGCACTATATTCTCTTGGCTATAAGAAAAGTGGTGCTCGTTTGGAAGAAGAGTCTGGGATACCGTTGCACTCTTCTGTGGTAACTCTTTTTATGCAGCAAATTCTGGACGGAAATTGGGATGGAAGTGTCGACACATTGCAAAAAATTGGTCTGTCAGATGAAAACATTACTAAATCAGCCTCCTTTATGATATTGGAACAGAAGTTCTTTGAACTTCTAGATGACGAAAAAGATATGGATGCACTGAAGACATTGAGGACTGAGATTGTACCCCTCTGCATCAATGGTAGTAGAGTTCGTGAGCTTTCTTCCTGCATAGTTTCGCCTTCATTTGGTGGGACTCCTGGTAAAAACATTGCAAGGGCCAAGTCTCGGCCAAAGTTACTGGAAGACTTGCAGAAACTGCTTCCCCCAACAGTTATGATACTTGAAAGACGGTTGGAACATTTGGTTGAACAGGCCCTAGTCTTACAACGTGATGCTTGCATTTTTCACAACTCCTTGAACGAGGAAATGTCTTTGTACACTGATCATCGATGTGGGAGAGATCAGATTCCTTCTCGAACATTACAGGTTGGAAAAAGATTTTCTGATTAATGGTTGTAAGCTCTAATTAGAGCTTTGTATACTTATTGATTTTACTTATGTGGTCATATTCCATATGATGTATGAAAATCATGTTCATTATTTATTGTGGTATGAGTTATCTCATCTTAAACTCCTGAAGTTGAGTAAGCTAAGATTATAGTACGCAGTCTTGGTTATCAGGGGGTTTATGGACCCTGTGAGAAGAAACTGGCTAAACTGTTAGGTAAGTTAAGATGGTTTTTCCCCAGTCTTGTTCTTTTAGTCCTTCTAATTAGTTTGACCTGAAAAATAAACCAAGGAGTTTATCAGAAATTAATAAAAGTCAGCAAGTGATTCAAGAAGGCTGCTGTTCATATTCAAAACATAATACTGGGGTAAGTAGTTGATCATCTAAGGGTAGTATTTGTATGGGGGAGGCAAAGCAGTACAATTAATTGACCAGATTGGACATGCGGAACTTGATAGCATTCTTTGGAAAAACTAGTGTTAGATAATATGTTCTCATCAGACAAAGAGTAACCAGTAGCTTACAATTCATAAGCCACTAAAACTTGATAGAACATGAAATTCAAGTCGTTGTGGCATTGTATTGTCCATTCGTTACTGATAACACTTTAAATATCAAGGGTCCTGGTTTCTTTGCTACTTCCTGTCTTTAAATATTTGCTGTTATTATCAGCATTGAGAATGGTATATTGCCATTTCCAAGCATCCTTGTTAAGTGTGCTCTTGTCTGAGTTAATGCGTGGAGGGAGATACTGACCAAGGTCTTGCGGAGCTTAAATCTATGTTTGATTCCATCTTTGTTAACTTCACTTTCCTTCTGTCTATGTTAGTGCCATCTCTCGTAATTTGAATCCACTCATTATCTTTTCTGTGTTTTGTTAATTTGTTATTTCAATGACGATTGTCTGATCTCTCTCTGTGGTTACTCTTTTATTATGTGTTTGTTGTACATATGTTTTTTACCTTCTATAGATTACCCATTCTTACATTTATAAAGGGCACTTTGAATCTGGTTTTACATACATATTAGTCAGATCTTGGTTCCAAACCTTTCTTATCACTTTCAATTTTGCAGATATTACAAGCACACAGTGACGAAGTCTGGTTTCTGCAATTTTCACACAATGGGAAGTACTTAGCTTCATCATCAAGTGATCGATCAGCAATCATATGGGAGGTAACATCAATACTATGTGGAGCTATCTTTTAATCTTGCTTCTGCGGCCCTCTTCTTCACTTTATATTTTTCATTGTTGATGCAATGGGTCAAATTTGATTTCTACCTTATATCTGAAGGCATCTATAAATGGCTATCTTCAGTGTAAATCTATCAATTATTGATGCCTCCTCTTCTTCACATCTAATGTTTGTATTGTGGTTCCCATGTTGGCCTTCCATCTCTGTTCACACTTTTGCTTTCTCTGTTGCTACTTTTTCACAACATATCAGATATATATTCTCATTATGTAGTGCCCTAATGCAAATTATTTTGAAAAGGCATGGAATATTTCAGTGCTATAACTGGTTTTCATCCTCCCCATTCTTTTCCTGTCTTCTGGACCTTGTTATTATTTGTGTGTGTATCTGCAGCCTTAGATGACACTTGTGGGACTAAGGGAGGTGAAATAATGATTTGTATACTCAACTCAACTATATCTATTTATGACCTACATAACCTAAATCTTGGATGGGAGAATCTTTGGGAAAAATATGTATAATACACAGCATATGCATTTATAGATATGTTGTGCAAAAGAAGAAGAAAATTCCTAGGAATTCATATCAAATATGATCAGTTTTCATCATACTTTTGGCTTAACTTGGCTGAGCTTGGCACTCAAATCTAGGCTCAATACCATGTCTGAGCACAGCCCAGCCCAGAGTTAGATACAGCTCAAGCCACTGGTTCTGAGCCAGCTTCGAACATACATGGTTGACAGGTGGAGCAATAGTTACCTGTTATATTGTTGCAACTTGCAATACAAAATTTGTAAAAGAAAACAGCAGTTGGGTAGGAGTTAGATTGGAGAGCTGTGCGTGTAATTCTTATTTAATGATATGCAACTCTTTTTGTTTTTTATTTTGATCCTATTATCCTAGATTTTTTATGCCCAGATCATTTTCTTTTTGGGTATAGGTGGATGTGAATGGTTGTGTTTCTTTAAAGCATAGACTATCTGGTCACCAGAAACCTGTTTCCTTAGTTTCATGGAGTCCTGATGACCATCAGCTCCTCACCTGTGGAGTGGAGGAGGCGGTCAGGCGTTGGGATGTTTCTTCTGGTGAATGCCTCCATGTTTATGAAAAACCTGGTCTTGGTCTGGTGTCCTGTGGATGGTTTCCAGATGGAAAATGGATATTCTCTGGTGTCAGTGACAAGAGTATCTGCATGTGGGAGTTAGATGGGAAGGAGCTGGAGTGCTGGAAAGGCCAAAGAACTTTACGAATCTCTGATTTGGAGATAACCAGTGATGGGAAGCAAATTATAAGTACTTGTAGAGATAATGCTATATTACTACTTGACAGGGAAGCCAAAGTTGAGATATTGATTGAAGAGGATCAAACTATAACTTCTTTTTCATTATCAAGAGATAATAGGTTCTTGTTGGTTAATCTTCTGAACCAAGAAATCCATCTCTGGAGCATAGAAGGTGAAATCAAGCTTGTTGCTAAGTACAAAGGTCACAAACGCACCCGATTTGTTATCAGGTCTTGTTTTGGTGGACTTGAACAAGCTTTCATTGCTAGTGGTAGTGAGGATTCACAGGTAAAGAATTTGGTTTCTTCCTTTTGAGGCCTCTTCTTTTTGCTTGTGTTTCTTGTGATTAAGCATAAGGCTTATGTCTGGACAGATCATTTAGGAGGCAGATATTCATTTTCATATTTAAATCTGTTATTGGTTGTATGTTTTATGCTGTGCTCTTTTCTGTGTGAAGGGGATGGGGTTGCGGGATATAGCTCCAATATATTCCCATTTAGATTCAACATTGGATAACTGGAATGTAGTTGATGTAATTTCATTAATGACAAATGAAACTGGCTTCTTGTTTATTTTTTTACTTTATTACACATTGTTTTAATTTTAGGGTTGAACTCCTTTAGTGTCCTGACATTGTTGTGTATCATCGTGGACTGTCGCTGTACATTGAGGTCAATGTGATCAATGGCATTAAGAGGACATCACACAGGAAAAATGGACTCTGTACATTTATGCTATTTTGCTTTTAGTTATATATATAAAATCTGAGAATTCGGTTGTCATTTTCCTTTCATAGTGCTAATTGATGGTTTTCACTGTGCAGGTTTACATATGGCATAGAGGCTCAGGGGAGCTCATAGAGGCATTGCCGGGTCATTCTGGAGCTGTTAATTGTGTCAGCTGGAATCCAACAAACACACACATGTTAGCCTCGGCCAGTGATGACCGTACAATTCGGATATGGGGCCTAAACGAGCTAAAAGTGAAACACAGGGATGCACACAGCAATGGCGTTCATTATTGCAACGGGGGAACTTGAAAAAGACTTGAAAAGCAAATTGCTGGTTATAATTTCTCTGACCATTGCTTTTATGTAAATACCTTATCATCGTCAAAATCAGACATTCATGTTAAACACGCATGTGGATTGGGCAGCAAGTATCTATAATAAATCTACTATTTCATTTATAGTATGTTCATTCTTTTTCTTTGAATCAATTTTTGAACTTTTGTGTATGAGAAAGGTGACTTGTACTTGATAAGCTAGTTAGGACTTGTGCTTTTTTCAGATTACTTAAATACAAGGAAACATGCTATAGATCCAATGGGATAATCCAGTGATGCAAGTTTCCTCACCAACAGAGCTACGTTTGATTTATTTCATTGCGTGCTTTTCATGTTCAAATAAGCCTGTAAACCACGAAGCTTTGGATTATTCTTTCATTGTAAATTTGGGTTTACATCCCTCATTGGAGATGCTCTGGGTACCTTAAACCATTCACAAGTTTTGGATTATTTCATTGTAAATTTGGGTTTACATTCCCCATTGGAGATGCTCCGAGTACCTTTAACCATTCACAAGTGTTTGTCGGCTTCTGAATATTGCAGTAAAACCCATCTGCTGGCTTCCCAACTTGTCAATTCTTCCGACCCTTGTGTTAGGAGTTTTGCTGTTGATTGTATGGATTTTGAAGATGCACAAAGACATTCTTGAAGAGTAATAATACAAGCATAGCTTAAAGTCTGAAATTGTGTAAGCATTATTGTTGGACAAAACATCTATGATGGTTGAACCATTCATTTGTTCTCCTTATTGTCTTAGAATTGGGACACAGTACCAGAAAATTGGACCTCCTCTTCAACTTTGTTGGATAGAATGCGCAAAGTCACTAGAGAGAGAGAGAGAGAGAGAGAGAGAGAGATAGATAGAAACTCATTTAAAGAAGGTCCTGAATACCATGAAATATTTCAATATGCTCAAGAGTCAAGGATACTCCAACCAGTTCCCTCAATTATAATCAACTCTGAAACTACGGAACTCAAGACTCTTCATTCACAATCTCAAGGTGATTTACATATACAAACCCTCAATAAATTCCTAGGCAACACTGAAAGAAGATGCAGTGCTCTCCACAAATTTCCTTGCTCCCTTAAACCACCTCTTGTCTCCAGCTTGAGCCTTTAAGATGTATAGCTTGCCATCTTTCACTGTGGCTGTAATTAGCTGGTGCTTGCCACCTTCATCTCCATCAGCTGTCCTTGTCAACACAGACAAGTAGTAATAGGGTTTCCCATCAACCACTTGACTTGAATCTTCCAATATGTTGGCAGTGGCCACAGCTCCGGAGTCGAAACCACCCTATACCAATTCAAATTCAAATTCAAATTCCATCAGAATTCACACATTTGCCACCATTATGGATGTCATATGCAAAGGTAAGGCAGTCAGCATGTGCTAAAGTAACCATACTATCTTCTCTCTCTGTTGAGTATTATTAGGGTCACCAAATTTTATCCATCAAATGATGATATGTCAGTGTCATTCTTTCATTTATTCAAATTACTTGTTGAAAGAATTTGGTGACTTTAGCATTATTGTTCTTGCTCTGTAATCTGTATTATAATATCGAATTACCTCGGAATCAGTCTTGCCAAAGTAGGCTTGTTTGCCTAGCAAATAGTCCACCTACAAAAAACCACATATATCAAAACTAATTTGTTAGGAATTGGCAGTGTTTAAATGATGAAGCAATTGAAACATATATTGCGTTGTCATTGGAAAAGAAGGAGAAGCTATCACACCTGGTTGAGGAATTCCGCAGGGGAGCCATAGTCAGTGATGGATTTCTTATCGGTTGGGGTGATTGTGACAGCCACGTTGGTGGTGGTGTCAAAGTTGTCCTCATATCTAAGAACTTGACCAGGGTATTCAACCTCTTTGCTTGGGTTCCATTTTGCAGGAATGGACAGCTTGAATCCTGCTCCAACGTATGGCAAAAAGTCTGTGTTTGTCTTCGGCTTTCCAAAAACGTTGGCTGCATAAGCATTTAATCATAACTCCGAAGTCAATTTGATCCAGGAAAAGAATTAACACAACATACTTGGATCATCTCATGTTGTTTATGTTGTCAGACTGTCAGTCTACTATGCTTTCCTAAACCATGTATATCTTGTATGTTATGTTGCGAGACTATTAATACTAAATAATTGAATTATTAGTATTGAAACTGTCCGACAAGAGAACATTTCATACCGGATTCACCATAAGCTGCATCAGCAGGGGAAACCTTGGTGCCAAGGGCTGCAGCTCCAATGAGGACTGTGAGAGCCAATCGCCGAGAGACGTTAACGCCGCCATCTTCTTCCTGGACAGCCTGCTTCTGAGCCCTGCAGATCACAATCTGGTTCTGCTTGATGTTCACCACTTGGCGCTGTGATGAGGAGGACCTGGCAGAAGCCGTGGTGAGTGCATGGTGGTGCAAAAAGCATGCAGTTGAGGCCATTTCCTTCACACTCACTCTCTATGTGATTGTTGTCTGTGTATAGAGTGAAGTGGGATTGGTTTTGTGGAAGTTAGAGTTGTGGTGCTGAGGAAAATTGGGTTTGGATATGCGTTGTTTGTTTGTGTGATATGTGAAGGCAAATGGTTGGTTAATTTTTTGGATATTGGATCAGGGAATTGGATGATGGAAAGATTAGATTTTGATGTGGGATAAGGTTGTAAGGGCTCTCATTGGTGCCACGTGGCATTGTTCACATGTTGCTTTTTGTACATGTCTTTTATTTCAAAGTCATATCATGTATTAGCAGCTGGACCCTTTGTGTTGGTCATCTTTATAGGCCCATTTAAGAACTGGGCCTACAAAGTTATGGGCTTCCTTAACATCACTCATTTCCTGCTGCTTGAATTAAGGCTCATATCATATAGGATTCAATATTCATGTATTTCTAGGGCTACAAATTAAGTGAGTGATAACAATTTACATTAGCAATTCCATTTCAATTGAGTGACTTATACAATGGACATACAATATATATGAAGAATTGGGAAAATATAATCCATTGTCTAAGCCAAGAAATTCTGCAGGTAGGGCTCACATGTGAAAATGCATTGATATTTTATTTTGTTTTAATTTTTTTGTTGCATGCTACCTACCCACAAGATAATTGCATTAATTTTTTTTTTTGGCATGAAAATGTTGAAAATTGCATTATAAATACTTTTCCAGTGGATTCAATAAATTTGTTAGTTGCATGCTACCTACCCACAAGATCATTGCATTTATTTTTAAGCTCCAGCATTGCATCATTGGTAGGGGTGAGCACAGTCCGAATTGGATCAGTTTCACCTCAAAATTACGATCGAATCAATTATAATATAACGGTTTGATCCGGTTTGGTTTGATTTGGATAAAAATTATAAAAAAAAACCAAACCAAATCAAACCAAACTAATTTAACACAGTTTGGGCCTAAGTCCAATTCTCTTTCTTTTTGCATTTTTTCAACATTGTTAACCCAATTATAACTAACAAATTCATAACTTGCTTCATAAATAAATCAATTTTTAGAGTACGAAACCATCATAAAGCTCAAAATGTCATAAAACTTCATATTTAACTAACTAATATAGCTCAATTTATATATAGTTATTAACTAATTAGAGTATTACACATGTAAAAAAAATAAATAAATAAAAATACACATAAGTGGTCCGGTTTAGTATAGACCGGTTTACAAAAACTCAAAACCAAACCAAACCAAATCAAATTATAGAAGTTCGGTTCGATTTTTAAACCGGTTAACTTTTTCTTGATCAAAGCCAAACCAAATCAATAATTATGGTTTAATTTGACCGATGCCCGCCTCTAATCATTGGTCAGTCAAAATACCTCTTTATTTTTCCTTGACTAGCTCATAGAGTCATAGTACTAGGAAGTCATTTTCATTTTGTATGCTTAGCAAGTAAGTATTTATAATTTTATCTACTTTCCCAGTGGAATCCCAGTTTCAGACCCACCAAAAAAAAAGAGCTCAGCTATGGTCTCACTCTCACACCTTTAACCAAAAAAGGCACAAAAAAAAACCAACCAGTAGAAATTAGAATGATTTAGAAAATATAGTTGCCAGAGCAAGTCTACAAAAGTAATGGGCACGTGGCGGGCGTTGGACTGCGCTTGTAATAATTAATTAATTAATTTAAAAAGAAAACAAAAATTCCAGTCCTGCACGCCTTTTCCATTTTTATTAACTTGTCCTGGAACTTCCGTGTTCTCTCTGCCTCCACTGTCATCATAATTCATAAGCTCCTTACAAGGAAAACCCATCATCTTCTGCTTCTTCATTTTGCTCCAATCTCCTCTGCTTAGGTAACCCATCTTTCATTTGGCTCTGGTTTCTGCTCCTCTGCGTCTTATTACTCCTTCTCCATCTTCTTTTTATGATGGGCTTAAATTATGCAACTTGCTGTATTTTTATTTCTTAGTTATGAATTGTACAAATGGGGTTGAAAAGATTTCATTGTTTATTCTCTCTTTTTCATGTAGTGGCTTTGTTAGAGGGCAGTTGATTTTAGTTAATATGTGAAAAAAAAAATTCTGGATCATTGAAAATATAGTTGCCAACTGCAAGTCTACAAAATTCTGGATCAAAATAAGTCAACCATAGAAAGAGTTCAAATTCAAAATAAGTCAACCATGGAATTTGGGTAGAATTCTGGTGTGTTTGAGTAGTGTGAATTGGAACTCTTTCTATGGTTGACTTATTTTGAATTTCCAAAATTTATATCTTGGTATTGTTGGATGGTGGGGTTGAGTCTTTGGTTGAGATACTAAAGTATCTTTATGAGATAGATAGAGCTGCTTTAATCTTCAGATTGGGATACTGTATAATGTTTTGAGTTTCTGTATATTCTTTTCCAAAGCTTTTGATTTTGATTTTGAATTGCAAAACTTTTGATCCGAGAAGTGTTTTTGCAGGATATACAGATGTTTCAAATATACAAAATTTCTGTACATTCTTTTCCTAGTTATTTTAAAACTGGTTAGTTTGGAGTATCTTTTAGGAAATCTTATGCATCTTGCCTTTCTTGGTATAAAAGTGTGGGTCACAGGGCCAATGAGAAATCGATTATTTTAGCACTCTGATGTGTTCTATGTGACAAGGACTGCTTTGTGCCTGAAAAACATTTGTACCCCCATGGTAATCAATATAAGTTGGAGACATGGAGGCTAACAAGCACAAAATTTTATCTTCTATTGAGGCAGCAGTTATGTTTCGTTGTGTCATTGTGATTTCCAATATAATGTGTTTTATTTCATCTTGTATTATCTTTGACTCTTAATTTGAGGGGCTTTTCGTACTCCTCCATTCTCTTTTATCCTGCCGTGACCAGAGTTTTGTTATTGAAGTATAGGAACAATGCCTGAGAAAATGACTGCTGGGGATCTTTTTAACAACATTGTGGGCACACTTGCTGAAAGTAGTTCAAAGCAGACATCTGTGTCATCTTTTGGGGAAGAGACATCAAAGTCGGTCACTTCTCAGTTGAACCGGCTATTTGGACGCCAGAAACCTGTCTACCACATTTTGGGTGGCGGCAAATGTAGGATCATTATGTCCCAATACATGCTTGAACATTTTTTTTATGCAATTAGAAGTTGTTGCTTCCGCTAATTCTCCTTACATTGTTTCTCTTTTTATGCCTGAACTATATAGCTGCTGATGTCTTGTTGTGGAGGAACAAAAAGATATCAGCTAGTGTTTTAACTGGTGCAACTGCTATCTGGGTGCTCTTTGAATGGCTCAATTATCATTTCTTGACTCTTGTGGGCTTTGCTTTGGTTCTTGTTATGCTTGCTCAGTTCCTTTGGTCAAATTTTTCCGGCATAATTAGCAGGTGACTTCCACATGCTCAGTTTTGAGCTTCTATTTTGCTTGGTTGGGTGATGTTGTGTACAGTAGAGCTGAATGTTGTGATCTGAGTATTGTGTTCTCCATGGTGGCAGGTCCCCGTCTGAAGTACCTCGCCTTGTTCTGCCTGATGAATTATTTGTCAATATTGCCATCTCAATTGGTCATGAAATTAATCGGGCCTTGGCATTTATTCAAGATGTTGCCCTTGGAGGAAATTTGAAGAAATTTCTTTTGGTATGTTTGGACGATTATATTCTTTTCATACATATGATTGTATATATCATATACGAAGGTGATCTGATGAAGATCCATGTTGAGGAACTGGAAGACTTGTGTGTCAGCTGTTAGATTAGATATGAATGACCAGAATACAACTAATCCACCCTCACTCATTATGCATCTCAACCATCTAAATTTTACCTAAAGACTGATATGCAAGTCCTCAAATGATGTCCTCAATTAAGTTCTAGAACACCACCATATCTATGTTATGAAAAGCACTTTCTTGGCTTGGCTTTCACTGGTTTCTTGATATTAGCAGTAAATGCATTTTAGGCCTCAAAACCCCATGCTATCATGCTTTTACTTAACGTCTTTGAAGATTGTAATGAACTGTTGAGATATTCTCCCAGGTTGTAGCAAGCTTGTGGGTTGCTGCAGTGATAGGAAGCTGGTGTAATTTTCTGACCGTTTTGTACATTGGTGAGAGATCCAACCACTAATAATATCGAGTCTCTTATAAACTTATGATCTGATGACCATGTGTTCTGTTGATGGTATGGTTAAAGTTTGGGATAACCATGAAGATTATTGGAGAGAATTTGATTGTTGTCAGAGGTTTGAAATATTGTTACTTCAGCATTTGCATAATAAAATATGAGTTGTCTTTCAGTATTTTGCACTTGATGCATCACTTGCTCTACATGGAATTGAAACATAAGTTCCTGTTAGTAGTAAGTAGTATCCTTAGCCATAGTGGTGGAAAATTAAGCTTATGATGGATGTGCTGCATTCTTTTCTTTCTCTAATTGTCAATATGCTCTCTCTCTCTCTCTCTCACTCTCTCTCTCACACACACACACAAACACACACACACACACACACACACACTCATGTGATGTGGCTTCTGAGGTGAACTCATGCTTCTGGTCTCATTTTACTCAAGAAATTGGAGTTTAAAGATAATATTTGATGAAGTATGTAATTCCTTCCTTTTGGATTTTATCACTGGAATTTGTTTATTACTAGTGAAGAGTATACATATACTGTAATATTCATGAATGCTGTATCTCAAAAAAGAAAATAAAAAGAAAATATGATTACCTTGTTGCATTTGGAAGAGGTTTAGAACTGCCATCAACTTAGGATCATGGTGCCTTTCCTTGCTGAGGGTAACTATAGAGTTCTTTTATTTTCATAATTTATCTATCTGATTGAGCTAGACATGCTTATAAGAGTTATCTGGAAGCTTAATGATAATTTGTCTTTGATTTTATGGTACATAATATGGTTTTTATTAATAGTATTGTTAGGGAGCTGATTTTCTCACTCCCCTTTTCTCCACTTACGCGCCCTTTTGATTTTTAATACTTTTTAATCAATTTTGTTCTTTTTTGTTTTTTCTCTTTCCTAGTCTACCCTTCCCTACATTAATTTCTTTTTACTTCACTTTTATATTATTTCTTTTTCTTTATACTTAAATTTTCAACTTGCGCTCCATTTACAGTATTGAAGGAAAAAAAATACTTAATTTCTTACTCGATTAAAGAAAAAAAATTATTGAAAATGGAGTGCAAGTCGGAAAATTAAGTTTAAAAAAATATATAAAAGTGAAAGTAAAAAGAAATTAATGTAGGGTAAGGGTAGAATAGGAAAGAAAAAGAACAAAATTGATTAAAAAGTATATAAAAAAAAAACAAAAAGGAGTGTAAGTGGAGAAAAGGGGAGTGGGAAATCACATCCCTATTGTTGCCCTGGTATATATGGAAGAGAATTGATATAGGTCGTTGTTTATTAGGTTTTGTTGCTGCTCACACATTGCCAGTTCTATACGAGAGATACGAAGATCAGGTTGACAACTTTGCATACCAGGTCCTTGGGCAGCTTCAACATAATTATCAGAAGGTCGATACCAGTTTCCTCAGCAGGATCCCTAAAGGAAAGGTCAACTGGAAGAAGCATGAGTAGATTCATTCAGCAGCATAAATAATGTTTACCCAGCTCTGCAGTTATGTTCCAGCAGAGGGAAAACAAGGGGTGAAAAAACAATGAAGTATTACTGTATATCGGGTCAGAAACTGGACAGTTGTGATTATTCCATGTTAGTAAAACCGTTCTGTTATTGTGAAGGTTCAAATTCATCTTCCATTTGATCAATTCTCGTTTTGAGAAGTAACCATTGCGGAAATAGCATTAGCTTAAACCAAAACCAAGAGGTTAAAATCACATGCAAGGATCAGTTGGGTTGAACCATGTCAACTGGTTTCAAGTTTCATTTTCATGGAAAGAACAGGGCATCTGACTTTCGTTATTGAAAATCAGGACCACATCATAGTTGGAGTATATTTTACCATTACCCTGATGAGGAAATCTAGGTTGGTTTATGTAAGTGATTCACATAATACATCACGGCTGAGAGTCACCCACGCATGTTAGCATATTTCTATATTTGCCTTAAAACTTCATAACATCCATTACTCTAGTGCTAGTGCAGTCTGAGCATCGCCAACACTACCACAGCCACAGGCACTTTTAATCCTTCACCCCTATTGTTACTTTTGTTTTGCCTCGGAACGTCTAACATTTGTGTAAAAACAGGGTTTAAGGTAGAATTTTGAGATTTCAATTACTTGTGGCTAGTAATGTAGCTATAAGTAAAGTTGAAAATTTAAAGAACAAAAGATGATGAAGTAATTGGTTAATGGACAAGCTTATCCTGATCGATGAAACAACTTGACAATTTGTTGGTTGTGGACCTGTTGGTACAATGAAAGAAAACAAGAACAAGCTAGCTAGGCCGCCTCTAGAGAGGTATAGCTCTAAAGAGTACAGCTGTAAAGATATCATTACGGTCCATAAATTTATGGGAGAATTTTCCACGTTGTATGGCCTACCATCATATCAAGATGGCAACGTCTATAGTGCCCCATGGATGCGCCTTTTGTCTTTTATGAAGCATGTGTTGCACATGCTATTTTTTTTTAGTGAAGGAAGGGGGATAAACTCCGACGACAAAGCTAAACAACACAAATCATATGAGGCTTAGCAGCCTCCAGTAAATTATCAGTAAGAGAGGAACTAATCCACTCATGAGCATCATCAAAAAACCATACCCCTAGATCCATATTATGACTCCAATTTGCCAAACAGTCAGCAGCAACGTTCCTCTCCCTGTAAATGTGCGAAATCTCAACAGTTTCAAATTTGCTCATCAAATGAACCCAAGTAGCAATTAATCCAATAAGAGCGTGAAGACAATTGTGAGCATGTTGTTTCACAAGGTGAACAGCAGTCATAGAATCCATTTCAATGGAGAGTTTATGAATTCTTTTCTCAGCAGAAAGGTGCAAGCCAAAAAATAAGCCCCAGAGCTCAACATCCAGAATTTGACCCATCCCCTGGTTGACAGCAAATCCCGCTATCCAATCTCCATGAGAATTTCGAATGATTCCACCAGCACCAATACCACCAGTACTGCCCTTGCGAGAACCATCAACATTTAACTTTAACATACCATTCACAGGGGGGCTCCCAAGCTAACATAATTCCCACTAGATCCCTTGGGGGGAGGGGGGTCTTGTTAGGATAAGCCTTAAGCCATTCCGAGACTGCATTAGAAATAATCTTCTTAGGAAGAAAGGGCAAATCATCTTCAGCATTGAAGACATGACTATTTTATCCACTTCCAAATATACCAGCAAATGAACACAAAAACCACTTTCCAAGGTTGATTATCATAAACAAAATAGGAACATAAATTACTTAATAACCAAGCTTGGAAGTCAGAATGGAAAAATCTCTTAAACTGGTGGCCATACCTCTCTCGCCTTGATACAGTCCCTCAATATGTGCATCACATATTCAATAGGCCAACCACAACTCTAGCAAGTAGGGTCAGAAGTAAGATGTTGTCACGACCCGACTCTCCTAGCACGATATTGTCCGCTTTGGGCCCCGCCCTCACAGTTTTGTTTCTGGGAACTTACGAGCAATTTCTCAGTGGGTCACCCATCCTGGGATTGCTCTAGCCCCAACCCGCTTAACTTCGGAGTTCCAAGGAATCCGAAGCCAGTGAGCTCCCAAAAGGCCTCGTGCTAGGAAGAAAAGTGCCCACACATATAAGGCACTTCATCTTTCCCTCCCCGAGCAATGTGGGATTGCTCACCGTTCTTGCTTTCCCAAGCTCATGGGTCTTACAGATGCCGTCTTACCCGTTCATTAGATAGAATTTTCCTTTCGTGAACTAACCAACAGAAGAATTTCAATTTAGGGGGAGTTAGCATTTTCCAGAGAATTTTCCACCAAGGATCAGACCAGTCAGTTTCCATAAATAATAAATTATAAGCTGATTTAACAGTGAATACCCCATTAGTAGTAGGTTGCCAGGTTTGGGTGTCGTCAATCCTTCCCCCAAAATCAACAACCAAAGAGATTATTTATTGAACTGTGTCCTTAGGAAGAACACTGCGAAGCTTATCCACATCCCACCAACCCTACTTGAAAAATTGAGAGATAGTGCAATCTAAATCTGCGTCATCCACAGTTCCAATCTGCTGCACGAGGGGTATATCAAAGGCCCACTTGTCCTTCCAGAAATTCACCTTACCACCCTTCCCAAGCCTCCATAAAAGACCCTGGGTCGGCAGCTTGGCCCCATAAAGAATACCTTTCCAGGTTAAAGAGCAATTCTGTCTGGGAAATAACTTAGCCTCAAGAATGGAATGACCTTTTAGATACTTCGATTCTAAAATCTTAGCCCACAGACCTTCATCCTTCTTATGCACTATTCCTCCTATCTTGGCTAAAAGGGCTTGGTTCATATTACAAGTTTTCTTGAGACCCAACCTGCCTTTACTCTTCGGCCGACACACTAAGTCTCATTGGCAAAGATGGACCTTTTGTCTTCTCGCACTGCCACCCTAGAAGAAATTCCTGTTTAGCTAGTCTAACTTATCACAAACACTCATAGGAAGCTTCGTGGTCTGCATCGCATAAATAAGGATAATAGAAGTCACAGCTTGGATAAGAGTAGATCTCTCAGCCAAAGACAACATATTACTCTTCCAAGATGCCAGCCTAGCGTGAACTTTGTCCACCAATCCCCCATAGGTAGCCTTGGTGACCCTTGAATGAAGAAGAGGCATCCCCGGGTACTTGCCTAAGTTCGCATTAAGAGGGGAACCACATATGAAGCTGATCTCTTTAGCCACTTCCTTGCAAGTATTAGGGGAGCAAGAAATAACGGATTTATCGAAGTTAACAGACTGGCTAGAGGCATCACAAAATAACTCCAAACAATTCTTCATTACCCTGGCTTTGGTGAGGGCTAGCCTCAGCAAAAAGAATCAAATCATCTGCAAAAAATAAGTGAGAGACAACAGGGCCTGACTGACAAGTTTTAACTGGCTTCCACTTCTTTCGCCTAACAGCATAAAAAATAAGATGGGATAATTTTTCTATACATAGAACAAAGAGATAATGAGAGATAGGGTCTCCTTGTCTAATGCCATTTGAGGAGTAAAAGGTTCAGTCAGCTCACCATTGACACACACCTGATACTTGACAGAGGAAACACAATGCAGTATTAATTGGATAGTCGAGAGAGGCAGGCCAAGCTCATTGACAACAAACTATAACTCCAATTTAATCTGTCATAAGCTTTAGATAAGTCAATCTTCCATGCTATAAATCCTTTTTTCCCTTTGGCACTCCTAAACTTGTGCATTAACTCTTGAGCAATAATAATGTTGTCAGTAATGTGTCTCCCAGGCACAAAGCTTACTTGATTAGGACTGATCAATCCTAGCAAAATAGGTCTTAGTCTAGCCACCAGCACCTTAGAATTGATTTGATATAAAGTACAACATAAGCTAATGGGCCTGAATTGCACCATGGAAGAAGGATTATCAACTTTAGGAACCAGAGTGATCAAGGTAGAGTTCAAACCTTTTGGAATTCTGCTATCACGGAAAGCTTGGCCCAAATTCTAAATGTCAGTCCTATATAGTTGCCACTGGTTTTGGAAGAAACAAGCAGGGAAACCATCAACACCAGGGCTTTGAGACCTCCAATATGAAAAAGACTCTCTTTTACTTAAAGAATATCCACACTTTTAACAAGGTTAGCCAAATCAGTAGCCTCAATAGGGGGAATAAATTAGGGAGGTCCCAAAAAGTACTGCTATGCTGCTCCTGAGTAAACAACCCCACGAAATAGCAAACAGCAAGCTTCTTTAGGCCCACAGCACCTTTAATCCACTCCCCATTATCATCTTTCAATCTCTCAATTTTATTTCTTCTTCTTCTTATTAAGATAGTGAGATGAAAAAAATTAGTATTACTGTCACCTTCTTGCAGCCACTTCACTCTTGATTTTTGTTGCCAAAACAAGGCTTCTTGCTCAATGACCTCATTATACTCCTTAATAAGAGAGTTCTCAATATTTGCAAGGAAGCTGTTAGTGTTTGGACCCATAGCTTTCCGTATACCAGCCAACCGAGCTAGAAGTATAGATTTTCTTTGCCTTAAGTGCCCAAAAATAGTAGAGTTCCAATGCAAAAGAGGCTTCACCAAGGCAGAAGTTTTATCCAGAACAGAGCCATCAGGCGGCACACGTTGTTGCGTGGAGCTCATCGATACGAGTTCATATACAGGCGGCACGCTCAATTCCGAGTTATAACGATCGAGAAAAATTCTGAAAACTACAAGGGCATATTGGTCATTTCAAAATTTGTAAAAACTCGGTTTTGCCCTCTCCCCCTCACGCGCGCTCTCTCTCTCTCTCTCTCTCTCTCTCTCTCTCTCTCTCTCTCTCTCTCTCTTTCTTTTTCTCTCTCTCTCTCCCTCGACCCTTTCTCTCTCATCTCCCTTGCGATTGCACACGTCGGCCACGTTTGGCCAACGATCTCCTCCGTCAGGCCACCTCAGGCCACAACATTGGTCCCAAACAAACCACCTCCACCTCCTCTACCCATCCCACCTAGTTTTCCGGCAAGAAATCCCCCCGAACGTCGACTGTAACGATGAGAAGCTCCGGCGAGGTTTTGATATTTTTTGGGCGACTCTGGCCATGGATTCCGTCGAGTGAGGTATGATTTTTCATCCCCTCAATGAGCTCTAACTGTTTATGTAAGTAGATTAGATCAATTTCGTAGTTTGAAGGGTTGATTTAAACACCCATTTTGGCCGGCGGCTTTGGCCATGTTTCAGGTCACGCCGGTCACTTTTTGGCTGGGGTCCAAGACCAAAACTTGTCCCTCTAGTTGTGTTTAATCTAACAGTATAGGTATTGGCCGGCGATTTGGAATTTTTCCGATCGCCGAAAATTTCTCAAGACACCCACCACTACCGGTGGTGGGTGGCGGCGCGTGGGCCACACTGTGGTGGCCCATTGAGTTCTAAAATGTTCCTTATGGCGTCCCGAGCGCTACGGTATGCTCGGATTAACGATTGGTTGCTGTTTGACTATTGAACGGATATTGCGCCTATTAGGCGATATATGGGTTTGATAGGTTCGGACTGTTCGATCAGTCCAATTTTCAAATATGTCATTCCTCATACTTCTAGGAACGTGTAGGAACTTGTGGATTGAGAATCGGAGTCCTGGAGAATCCGAATTAATGATTCTAGCGTTATGTAAACCGATTACCGATCGCCCGATTGAGACTAAACCCTTGGGACTTGTGATGTGGCTTCTGAGGTAAACTCATGCTTCTGGTCTCATTTTACTCAAGAAATTGAAGTTTAAATATGATATTTGATGAAGTATGTAATTCCTTCCTTTTGGATTTTATAATTGGAATTTGTTTATTACTAGTGAAGAGTATACATATACTGTAATATTCATGAACGCTGTATCTCAAAAAAAAAATGTATATGATTACCTTGTTGCATTTGGAAGAGGTTTAGAACTGCCATCAACTAGGATCATGGTGCCTTTCCTTGCTGAGGGCAACTATAGAGTTCTTTTATTATTCATAATTTATCTATTTGATTGAGCTAGACATACTTATAAGAGTTATCTGGAAGCTTAATGATAATCTATCTTTGATTTTAGGGTACATAATATGGTTTTTATAAATAGTATTGTTAGGGAGCTGATTTTCCCACTCCCTTTTTCTCTACTTACACTCCCTTTTGATTTTTAATACTTTTTAATCAATTTTGTTCTTTTTTGTTATTTCTCTTTCCTATTCTACCATTCCGTACATTAATTTCTTTTTACTTTATTTTTATATTATTTCTTTTTCTTTATACTTAAATTTTCAACTTGCCCTCCATTTTCAGTATTAAAGGAAAAAAAATACTTAATTTCTTATTCGATTAAAGGAAAAAAAATTGTTGAAAATGGAGTGCAAGTTGGAAAATTAAGTTAATATATATATATATATAAGTGAAGTAAAAAGAAATTAATGTAGGGTAAGGGTAGAATAGGAAAGAAAAAGAACAAAATTGATTAAAAAGTATATATAAAAAAATAAAAAAGAGTGTAAGTTGAGAAAAGAAGAGTGGGAAATCACATCCCTATTGTTGTCCTGGTATGTATGGAAGAGAATTGATATAGGTCGTTTATTAGGTTTTGTTGCTGCTCACACATTGCCAGTTCTATACGAGGGATACGAAGATCAGGTGGACAACTTTGCATACCAGGTCCTTGGGCAGCTTCAACATAATTATCGGAAGGTCCATACCAGTTTCCTCAGCAGGATCCCTAAAGGAAAGGTCAACTGGAAGAAGCATGAGTAGATTCATTTAGCAGCATAAATAATGTTTACCCAGCTCTGCAGTTGATTGTAAAATAGCATGTTCCAGCGGAGGGAAAACAAGGGGTGAAAAAACAATGAAGTATTACTGTGTATAGGGTCAGAAACTGGAGAGTTGTGATTATTCCATGTTAGTAAAATCGTTCTGTTATTGTGAAGGTTCAAATTCATCTTCCATTTGATCAATTCTCGTTTTGAGAAGTAACCATTGCGGAAATAGCATTAGCTTAAACCAAAACCAAGAGGTTAAAATCACATGCAAGGATCAGTTGGGTTGAACCATGTCAACTGGTTTCAACTTTCATTTTTCACGGAAAGAAGAACAGGGCATCTGACTTTCGTTATTGAAAATCAGGACCACATCATAGTTGGATTGTATTTTACCATTACCCTGATGAGGAAATCTGGGTTGGTTTATGTAAGTGAGTCACATAATACAACACGGCTGAGAGTTGTCCATGCACGTTAGCATATTTCTATCTTTCCCTGAAAACATCATAACATCCATTACTCTAGTGCTAGTGCAGTCTGAGTAACGCCAATACTACCACAGCCACAGGCACTTTTATTCCTTCACCCCTATTGTTACTTTTGTTTTGCCTTGGAACGTCTAACATTTGTGTAAAAACAGGTTTAAGGTAGAATTTTGAGATTTCAATTACTTGAGGCTAGTAATGTAGCGATAAGTAAAGTTGAAAATTTAAAGAACAAAAGATGATGAAGTAATTGGTTAATTAACAAGCTTATCCTGATCGATGAAACAACTTGACAATTTGTTAGTTGTGGACCTGTTGGTACAATGAAAGAAAACAAGAAAAAGCTAGCTAGGCCGCCTCTAGAGAAGTATAGCTCTAAACAGTAAAGCTGTAAACAGGTCCAGAAAATCAAGGGAGAATTTTCCACGTTGTATGGCCTACCTTCAGATTAATAAGGGCCCCTTTTTTCTGAGAATAAAAATAAGAAAGAATTTGCATTTTCAAGATTCGAAAATGCTTATGGTAGATTAATTGGAAAATATATTCAGAAAATAAAACAATAAAACGTGTCTGATATGACAATTTGAGAATAATAATATATGAGTTTTTTTTCAAGTATATTTTTGCTCATTTCTTGTTCAAAAAAATATTTTAAATGAAGGCTAAAATTATTATAAACAATGAAAAATGTATAATTAAAACTATTATAATGTTAGTAAAACCTAAATAATAAATTCTATTATCTTTAGTTTAAAATAAATATTTAAAGAAAAATATGAAATTGAATAATATATGATGGTTTTATCATAAAATTAATATACACTAGTGTAACAAAATAAAATAATGAAGTGCAATGAAAAAAATGAAAAATGAAAAAAAAAATGAAAAATGAAAAATTAGACCAACAAAAAAATTAAAAAGAAGAAAATAAAAAGCAATCAGACCAACACCGGGTAGAAAATGAAAAGGATAATTTGGTGATTTCAGTTTTTGTACATGAGTTTGAATTTGTTTTCAGATAAACGAATTCCAGTGAAAATGAAAACTACATAATGAATGTGTTTTTGGTAGAAAATGAAAACATAAAATGAAAACGGGGCCTTGAAAACGTTATCCAATGGCCCCTAAGATATCTCAAATATGCATGTAACGTATCTAATAATAATATTTTTGTTAATATTGTTTGGGAGTTCTATTGGATATTTAAATATGTTAGATTTGATCAACCGGTATAGTCCAGTGGAATAAGGGACTTGAGTTGCAGACCAAAGGTCTTAAGTTTGAATCCCACGAAATCATAATTGTGTATGTATGTGTGAGAAATCCCCGCCCTATAATTTAGAATATCTCTTATACTAAAAAAATATATGTGAGATTTGAGAAACTTAATTTCTATGTTGCACGGACACGGACACGGGGACACGGAAACGCAATACGGCGATTCGGAAAATCTCAAAAAATTAGGATAGGGACACAGCAATTAAAATAATAATAAATCTTAATATACTTACAAGTTCTATATATTTAAAAATAATAATTCATCCATTACTCAATACTTTAATGTCATAATACCATAAAACAAAACAAAACAAAGTACTCATCTTCATCATCCATACATAACACACAACAAAATAAAATATAAATTATGTAAACTCTCAATTATCTTCATGTATATCTACGTCTTCATTGTTGTTGTTGCTATTAGAAAAAAGAAAAGAAAAACTTTTTAAATTTACATTTTTAGCCTTTTTAAAAAATATTTCAAATATGTCCACAAATGTTTCAATAATTATGTTTTGACCCCAGTTTTTATTTTAAAATTTTCAAATGGGTCTCTACCGTGTCTTGACTTCCGTTGACCCGTGTCCAAAAGTGTCTTGATCGTGTCCAAAACATGTCTTGACCGTTGACCCGTGTCCGAAGTGTGTCCGCGTGTCCGACACTCCGACACTTCGCCCTGATGGAGTGTCCGTGCTACATAACTTAATTTGGGTGCTAGAGTCAGTCGTTTATTTGTTTCTTTCTCTGGCATGTGGGATTTGGTCAAGATATGTTAGATGGCAAAGACAAAGCAAATCTTATATTATTGTTTTGGAACATCGACAAAATAATTAATAAGCTACAGGTACCTGGCTAGTATATAAGCAGTTACTATATATCATGTGGGATTCTCAGTCAGGCTCGGATCCAAATCTAACACAGTACTATCACATAATGTTCGTATATACATATAATTGTTTGCTGCTGCTGATTAAATAGTCGAGTTGAAGTTTGCAATTAGCAAGTGGTACTGTTGTGTATTTCTCTAATCATTAATATATAGACCAGTACATATTATTATATATTATGTGAAATTGACATATTTATATTATGAATGTGGTTTATTCATACAAACTTTAGAAAATTTACCGGGTTTATTGGTGATGAACCCAGTACATTATTCAACGGTGTACGGAATTATCCTGCAAGTGGCAGAGACCATGAGCAGAGTAACTAAGGCTAGGAGCAAAAGGCTCTTTGGTGTACAAAGTGTGGTATGAGAGTGTTTGTGAGTTTAGACTTCCGCTGTGTGAAATAAGCTCTGAGGAGCAGATTATGTAATATGTTGATTATTCAATTTATTATGTAAGTTTGTAATGTAATATTTGACTAAGAAGAGTTGAGTCAATATTTACATTGTGGTTCAGAACAGTGATGTTGTGTTAAGGAGAAAAAAAAGAAATTTCCAAGTACTTTTGTTGAATGTTCCGAGCTTCGCGTGCCCGATTTGATTTGGTTGTAATAACTTTAATAGTAAATTGAGCTTAAACCTATAAAATTCACTTTAAATCAGCTATAGCTCTCCTTTATTTTTCTATTTAAAATACCCTATTTTTTTCAAATAATACCCGATGACTAGGATCCAACTAAGCAAGTTACATAATATAACTTAAAATCTCATTTATTATATTTTTCGCATTCCAAAACTACCCTTATTTATAAGCTAACGTGTTATGTGAGGGTGTAACTAATGACACACGTTGATTTTGGAAAGATCTCCAAATGGTTGTAATGGATGTAGGAATTAATATAGAAACTTATTTGAAATTAAATATTAAATTCAACATTAACGTATTAGTAATCTATAGGTGATTAACGTTTTGGTTTATTTAATATAAAAAATTATGTTGTTTTCCTTTTATGAATTATATGACTAGTAATCTATTAAATTCAAGATTAAAGTATTAGTAATCAATATCAATATCATTATCATTAGTAATCAATATCAATATCAATATCATTATCATCAATATTGATAATATCAATATCAATATCGATATTGATAATATTGATATTGATATTATCAGTATCAATATTAATATTAATATTGATAATATCAATATTAATATTAATATTGATAATATCAATATTAATATTAATATTGATAATATCAATATTGAAATGGACATTATTATCAATATCAATATCAATATTAATATTGATAATATCAATATTGAAATGGACATTATTATTTTAAAAAAACAGACCATGGTCATCACTTTTTTTGTTTCTTTCTCTGGCATGTGGGATTTGGTCAAGATATGTGTTAGATGGCAAAGACAAACCAGATCTTATATTTTTGTTTTGGAACATCGACAAAATAATTAATAAGCTACAGGTACCTGGCTAGTATATAAGCAGTTACTATATATCATGTGGGATTCTCAGTCAGGCTCGGATCCAAATCTAACACAGTACTATCACATGATGTTCGTATATACATATAATTGTTTGCTGCTGCTGATTAAATAGTCGAGTTGAAGTTTGCAATTAGCAAGTGGTCCTGTTGTGTATTTCTCTAAACATTAATATATAGACCAAAATGAAAAAACAACTATACTTTTTTTTTAAACTCTATATATATTATACATTGAAAGGATTTTGTATTTATCGTAATTGGGGCGGATTCATATCGATCGACATCAATATCAAATTATCAATAGCTTTATAAATAGTTGATAGCGTGTCGATATGAATCCTCCCTAAGCTAAATCATGAGTGCAGAGCATTTGCACTTATAATTAGTTAGAGCTAGACTTCCTAAATCGTGCGTGAACATGTTTAACACTGTTTGGCCTGCAGGTTTTCACAAAACATGTGTGGCTACGTTGCATCTATAAAGTTTGTATGTGTATTTCCAAGGCGATATCGATTGCATGGATGGTTGTGAATAAAAGGACCAAAAATATCAAGATATACATACATACACCTGCGTGTGTGGAGTGGACATGAGGAGAGAGCTCGAGAGAGTGTGCTGATTCCATGCTTGGAATGTGCAATGCAGCTACCTTCCATGAGTTTAGCTCACGTAGTGGGGCCTCATCTTCCTTTTAGGAAAAATGTGTGGAGCTAGCTTATTATATATACCACCTGCCTTTCTCTCCTTTTCACTCATTATACATACAAGATTCTCTCTGAATAATCTCTGCCTTCTCATAATCCTCAAGAGGCATGCAACGTGTATATAATACACACACACATATCTTCTTTGAATGTTTATTTTCCAAAAGGAAAAGAACAAGTTTTGGAATTACAAGTTGAGAACTGTCATTGGATGATATTTATATATATAATGCTACTCATGATCAGAGGTTATTGAGAAGTTTAGAACCTACCTACAGAGGTTATTGAGAAGTTGAGAAGTTTGAAAGATTGATCGATGTATATACAGCCGTATATTCGTGTCTGCAGACGCATGTATATATACCTACATATAAGATAGTACCTCTCCATGTGTATGTACAGCACCATACACATGTATTGGACATCAATTAAAAGCTAATCTCTTTCAGAATCGAACATGGCTTGGACACACACCTTGACATATACATCTGTTTCTGTTTATTTTTCCATACATATGAATTATGATTCAAACACCAAAAAAAAAAATTATATTGTGAAATATTCAAATCCACATTTTTAAAGGGTTCCAAACTAGAAGAAACTTAGACCCTTAAAACTAAAGATTGTTCGGTTCACATCTTTTATGCGATAATGATAGCAAAACTTGAATTTGGTGTATTATAAAGTAGTAATGTTGAACAAATACATTAAACTTATGCATATATACACACGAACATATGTATATCTATCTATATATACGTACACACACGCGTATATGTAGTCATCAATACATTTTCGCAGATATCTACAATATCAAATCCGCATATCGACAATCTGATTTTTAGTTAAAGACATGCATGATATCCTATGCATGTGAAACTGAGAATCTCTCCTACGTCTTATCTTTACAAGTCTATAAATAAGGGAAGGACTTGAGTTTCATGAATTAAAAACCACTAATTGATTTCTCAAATATACAGGTACATCGATCTTTCGCTCATTTCTATTCCCCATGGTGACTGTTACCAGCAAGAAACCTGGCGCTTTTCCAAGTTGGTTATGAATGAGGACCAAGTCCCAACTCTCTCTCTTTATACAGAAAATGATGGGGACGACGATGACGACGACAATGATGATGTGGCGCCAGCAGTATAGTTATCATAGATTCCTAGTGTTATGAATAAGAGTGGCTTAAGCTTTGATACTTTCATCCACTTGAGCTGCATGTTATGAATTTATATTCATAGAGTCTATAATGCAACTATATATTTTGTAGTATATAATATTAGAAAGGTGCATGCATGCAATTTAAATAAGCAAAAGATACCTCCGATGTGCTTATATAGGCATCTGTGAACAACTCTGCTTTCCTTCCTTCTATAGAAAAAAGAAGAAGAAGAAGAAGAATTCAAGTGTCTATGTTTTACGACTTTTGGTTGTATGTGGTGCTCTTCCCCCTATATCATCCTCTTCATGAGTTGGACAGCGTCTTCATTTTGCAAAGGGCTGGAAGAGAAAAATATTACTTGCATATGATTACTGAGATCATGTATGGCTGCTGCAATATTAAATTTTAATAATTAGTGATATATCATATATCTACTTATTCGGAGTACGTAATATCAAATCTCTCTCCCTCTCTCTGTCTCTATTATGTCTATCTCCCCGTAAGTCCATCCTTATTAATATATCATGGCAATTGAAAAACATGGAAATATATCTTTTACATTGTGTTTGGATGAGGGATTTAGAGGGGAACTTGGGATTATGTGGGATTTACAGATCCCAATCTTCAATTACCCCGTTTGACAAGTTTTAAAATGGAACTTATGAAATTCCACGGAATTTTAAGACGGAACTTGGAACGCCCAAAGTCCCATTTCCAAATTCCACCTACCTAGGCATAATACATTTGTGTTTTGTATTATGCTCATGCATGGCTTTATATGTTATAATTCATATGCCATTACTATATTGCCTTGTGTTGATTAGTAACACCAAAAATACATCAAGAACTTGTAGGAGAATATTATAACGGCCATTTTATACATGTACCGTCGTCCTTGAGAATCCACGACGTTTCTTTACCTAAAAGATGCCATTTCATCTTCATAAGACTCCAGTTTCTTATAGAAATCAAAGTGTAAGTTGATATAAGTTGTCGTTTTTGCAATATGGTGAATATTGAACTGCACTGGAACGATGGTCTTTGTTGAGGAAGTGTCGTGTTGTTCATGAATAATGATATAGTGAATTACCGTCGTGGGTTTGAACTCAAAAAATGACAGTCGATTTCACAACGGTTTGAAAACCGTCATCTATTTCATTTTTTTAGTAGTGGGAGTAAGAAGAAAGAAGAAGAATGAGAATTAATACAGTACATTGTTTGTGTTATTATATGCCCTTTTCTTTTACATATAACAACTAGCTAATATCTAATCTTGTGACACTTGCCATCATCCTATCATCATGCTCTAACAGAATCTAAGTTCGTAGAGATATATATTATCTTCATGTCTTGAAATAAAAAGGGCTTATGACTTCCATAAGCCCTTTTATTTGTTTTCACATGAAACTTATACAATAGCTTGAGATCTCTAAACACACCATTCTAGCTCATCCATCTCATACAATTTGAGCAAAAGTATCTGTGGGTTGATTAACTATATATAGTCATATATATTCGAACAAACAAAAAACCATATATAGTCATAAGAATATGCATAAAAAAGAAGTGTCAACAAGAATATCACAAAAAAATTTGGTGATTAGGATTGTATTGGATTGGATAAGTCATAAATCTAAGGTATGTTGTTAAAGAAGGCAATGAAGGTGAATTATTTTCCATTTTTGGGTGGGGGTGGGATTATGAGAGATAATTTATAAAGTGTATGTGTATCTTACCATTTTTGGGATTATATAGGATAAGTTTTCTTCATGATTGTAATCCATTTTTTACCTTCAACATGATAAAAAAAAGTTAATTCCGTCCTTTAACATGCTTGAAATATAGGGAGTTATCCTATCCAACTCATGCTAGACACCAAACGAGCCCAAAGTGAGAATTATAGAAAAATTTGAAGTAGCTGGGTTCAATCTCCAAAATATAATATTAGTGAATATTTATAGATATTATTCCCTAAAATGGGGAAAATAAACTCTAAAATGGGAAAATAAACCCGTCGTCACCCATATTATAACACATGCAGATGTACGCCATACTACTTCTAGTATTCTATAATTTTTCCACGTACCGAATGTGCAGTGCAAACACTTGCCATGAGTTTGGCCTACGTGGACAGACCTACATCCCACTAGGAAAAATGTATGGAGGGCAGCCATGCCATATGATCACTCCCTCCTGCTCGGGCCAAATTTGGTTGCCCTTTTCATGTGAACGTGTCCAATATCAAGATCTCCAACAAATTACAGAGATCGCATAAGAAAGCAACATGTCTGTCAAGGAAAGGATATGGAATAAGAATTTGCATATGCCAATATGATGATATTATTCCTTTCCTTATTATAAATATGCAGACATGTACTGGTGCAGTCTGCAACTAGCTCCAGAGCATATAGAATATACAAGTGTGCTTAAAACAGTGCATGCTTATTTAATTTCTTTGGTCAATTTCTTAGGTAAGCAGGTCCTTTTTTTTTTCTATCTAAACCCTATTTTATATATGTCGGTTGCAATGGTGAGTGTCAATAGCAAACAGTTACTTGCTGCTTCCAAGTTGGTTTTTAAGGAGGAGCAGGAGCTGTCCAAGACACAGCTTCATGTTCACCGGAAGAATGATTGGGATGACGACGATGACGACGACGATGATCCAGGCAGTGTTGCGCCAGCCGCATAGTTATATATATATGGTTATTGGCATTGAGAGAATTTGAGGCACTTCCTAACCAACTAGGAGTGAGCTTGGCTTTTAACTCATCAACGGTTTCAACAATGTCGAGCTTTGGCAATAGTTTTCAGTTAAAGATTGTTTTTTGTTTTTAAGGTTTCAAATAGTTTCTCGACTCTCTCTACTTGTCTTGTTTTTAGTAGTACGTTGACTAAATGTTAATCTAAGCTTAAGTTTATTACAAAATCCGAAGTTATCTGTTTGTCTTGTTTTTAAAATTTCTGGACTCTCTCTCTCTCTCTCTCTGCTTGTCTTGTTTTTGAAGTTTTTAATGTATAGGGCCAACAATATAATAAGCCACTTCATTTTGAAAGGCCGAATAACCATGCATATTCTCAGTCTGATGAGGAACCTCAGCATATTTATCAAAGAACCTCGGCACAATTATATTTTGCATGTACGTACTCTAACCACAACCTATATGTCTAATTCCAATATGACCAATTAGAATATCACAGGCGGAAACAAAAATGACAATGTCTTGCCTGCTCAGCTAATTGTGGTCTAAATTTCAGAAAGATTCTTGGACCGGGCTAGAATTTTCTGATTTGTTTCCATTTTGAAAGAAAAGGGAGCTTTTATAACCAGGTATGTTGAGAGGGTTCAATCCGACAATCTAATAATAAATTTGCACTAGATCAAACGGCTATTAAGGATATCCTCATTATAACCCTCATTCTACCTGCATACGAAAGGCAAGAAATGGGCTTCACATAATACACATGATCCAGTTTTTCTCCATCTTTCTTTAAAGTTGGCCCATTAATTCTAGCGAGAACTGGGCTTCTGTTACATTGCACAAGTTATAGAAGGGCCCAATTGACATTTCCTAAATGAGCAACTGAATCTGACCGTTGACCTCGGGGATCAACAGTCATCCTGTAACTAAACCCTGCAGCTTACCTTATCCAATTTGTCTTTTTTAGGTCGGCTCGGCAGGCAAAAGTGTCGTCAAATGAGACCATGTGATCTCTGTTGCATCACTTGACGCTGATGGTTCATGCAAATCCAGCCGTCCTCGTTCTCTGTACCTACCTGGAAACGGCAGCTGACGTTTACCTTCTGAGGACCATGTTTCTCCTCACTCTTCTCTTAGCCCACCAAATAGCTTGGTCTCTTCTGTTTAAGTTCAATCTTCAATGCTGCTTCAACCAGTACCAACTGTCTCTTTCCTCATTTGAGTCACTTCTCTTTGACAAGTTCATTAATTTCACAAGTCTTTGTCTCTGCAGTTCCAAAATTATCGGGGGGCTTCTGCCAGAATTCTGGCAATTTAGTTCTGGTTTGAGCTGAAACTTCTTCAATATCAGCAACCCATTTCTTGTTTTAGATTGTTTTCTTTTTTCTTGAACTCAGCAGCTCCTGGAAATCATGGCTATGCATGTTAGCAGTGCTTGCTTTTCTGTTTTTGGTCAAAGGAGAGTTCATAAGATTAGAGCTGTTGCTTCTGAAAATGTGACCACAGAGGATGATAAGGTGAAATTGGGGGGTTCTGATTTGAAGGTGACTAGGCTTGGGATTGGAGCTTGGTCATGGGGTGACACCAGTTATTGGAATAACTTCGAATGGGATGGTAAGTTGCAGAAATGATTGAAAACTGAGAATCCCTTTTCAAAATTGATGCTTTATTTTGGTTATAATTGTGGGTATATTTGTTTCAGATGAGTTTTCCAGAGTTTTTTAGCCTTTATGTCTTTCTATATTCACTTTTATCACTTGGGGAAGTGTTCTTAATTTTGCTTAACTTTTTACACCTGCAATTACAATGTAAAGCCATCATCAGCTTCAAATTGTACATGGGAGGAAGTGTTCTGTATTTGTATGATTCAACTTTATACAATGGAAATTCTTGTTGTTTGTTTGATGGGTTTTTTAGGCGGGCCAATAAATCTTAAAATTTAATAACTTTCTGAATTGGTTGTATTGGCAGCTTTGTTGTTAAAATTATTAAATGCTTCAGTATGTTGGAAAGTGGAAATTATTCAATTGTATTCATTATGGCAATTTGTTTTATGTAAATTGCAGATAGGAAGATGAAGGCTGCTAAGTCTGCTTTTGATATCAGTGTTGATGCTGGTATAACCTTCTTTGATACTGCTGAAGTTTATGGCTCCAGGGTAGGAAAAAAGCGCCTTATATTTCCTTTGTTCCTCTCAAACAGATGCCATAAAGGTTTATCAGTCTAAACAAAATCTTTATTGTTCACTCTTGCAGGCTTCTTTTGGTGCTATAAATTCTGAAACTCTTCTAGGAAGGTACATTCTGGGATATTTTTTTTATAGTGGCTCATTCTACTTTCTAGTCAACAAAGAGGAAGGCTAATCATGGTTAATTTCTGTATTTTGAGAACATTAGTTATATAACTTCCACTGAATTTTATACAGATTTGTCAAGGAAAGGAAAGAAAAGGATCCAGGGGTGGAGGTTGCTATTGCAACCAAATTTGCAGCTCTGCCATGGAGGCTGGGTCGTCAGAGTGTCATTACTGCCCTTAAGGATTCCCTCACTCGCCTTGGAGTTTCTTCAGTAGAACTGTATCAACTCCATTGGTATGTCCTTTACGAGCCTTTTTTTTTGTCGAACCCTTACAAGCCTTTTATATGATTTTTGTATAATAATAAAAAATTCTGCTAATGTAACTACAATAACTAATCGAGTGTTTTGTGTTGGTTTTCAGGCCTGGAATATGGGGAAATGAAGGTTGTTCATATGTAACACCATTTTTTCATAAAATAATTCTGTCTAACTAATGTAAATAGATGGCTATATAAAATATTCACCTCTTGTTTCTAAAGAGGCGTCTCTGGAAAATCATTTTTCAGGGTATCTCGATGGTCTTGGAGATGCTGTTGAACAAGGCCTTGTGAAGGCTGTTGGTGTTTCAAACTATAGCGGTACAAATCAATTTTTTTTATCTAATTATGGTTGGTTAAAGTCGGCAGTTCGAAACATGAAATACTTTTATACCATAGAAACATCCTTTATCTTTCTTTTCTTTTTCTTCTTTCATTTAAGTATAGAAAACATTGGCACATCCAGAGAGTGATTAACAAAAATGGATCCCCTCCTCAACTAATCTGAACATGATGCACAAAGATCTTTATTGCAGAAAAGAGATTGCGTGAGGCACACAAGAAACTTCAAAAGAGAGGTATCCCACTAGCATCAAACCAAGTGAATTACAGCCTCATATACAGGGCACCAGAGGAGAAAGGAGTAAAGTCTACCTGTGATGAACTTGGGATCACTTTGATTGCCTATTCGCCTATTGCTCAAGGTGAAGTTGGAACCTTTGTATTTTTCTTAATCTATTTTCATTTTCACTCAATATGTTAGCTTAAGAATTAATAAAAGCATTTCTAGAAGGTATAATATTTTCTCAATTTACAGTATTCAAGACCTCCCTGCGCAATCTTCAGAAATTGGGGCTTAAGTTCATCCTATTTTTATATTTTATTTTAACTTAAGAAGGGTATAAACTATGGAAACGAAAATCATTGCTGAGTTAGGAAAAAGCAGGCTTGCTCACTTTTGTCAATGATCCCCTGATTGTGAATTTTCAGCATTCCCTTTTCAAGCAGTTCTTAACTTCAACATTATGAGCTTACTTCTTCTATATTGTGTGATAGACTAGTTATGGCTCCTAAAAGAAACAGTGAAGAAGTAAAATTCTCTCTTTCTCGTGCATTTTTAACATCTTACGGTGTCTTGCTTATTCTTGAATTCAACTATTGCCTTACAACAAGAGAAAAACAGCTGGGTTATCCCCCCATTGCACGGTTGTTGTTTTTTTTTCGAATGCGCAGTTTTGTATTTGGTAAGAAATTGGACAGTTTTTAGTAATAGAAAGGGCATGCAGTTAGTGTGAAACAAAAAAGATGTGAATTCTTGATAAAAGATGTCTGTTGAGATCTTATATTATCACTTGTAATATCTGCACAACCCTGGTTACAATGATTATAGCCTTTAATCTCAGAGCTTAGTAGGTTGGTTTCAAAAGAAGCCAAGTTTTTCTGTCTGATCCAGGTGTTAAAGAGATTGCGAAGATTGAAATTTCTACCATTTATATATATGCAGGTGCTCTTACAGGAAAGTATACACCTGAAAATCCTCCCACTGGCCCTCGAAGACAGATTTATACTCCTGAATTTCTTACAAGGGTAAAGCATAGTCAATACTTTGAAAGCCAGTTACACAGTAAGTTCCAATTTTATTGCTGAAATATCATTTTGATATGCAGCTCCAGCCTTTGCTGAACCGGATCAAGGAAATAGGAGAAAAATACAGTAAAACAAACACAGAGGTTTGTTAATGCTCTTTAACTTTTGTATCTTTTTTCTATTAGAAGCCCTCAATTTTGTCGTTGCCGTGGAAGCATGGCTGAACAATAACTAGCAATACCTGTATTTTAGTTGTTAAGTCATGTTAGACATGTGGATACAAGTATCAAACGCTTGATAGATACCAAGTTGCAACTTCCAGTTCATGCTGAATGTACAAATTGCATGAAAGACAGAGCTCCTTGTTTCACTGTTTTTAGTATATGTAGACCAGCTCTCTGTAGTTTCATGTTCTCCATCATATAAGATCATATACCCACATATTGATATCTTGGATAAGATTTCTTGAATGCAGAAATTCATATTGGGGCATTCAAATTTCTAACTCGCTGGGATTTAATGTGAGTTGGGTTCCTGTGCACAGGTTGTCCTAAACTGGTTGATAGCCCAGGATAATGTTGTGCCAATCCCCGGAGCCAAAAATGCACAACAGGCTGCAGAATTTGCCGGTGCACTTGGATGGAAGCTCGACAATGAAGAAGTCGCTGAATTGCGTTCTTTGGCTACAGAGATAAGACCCGTTACTGGTTTACCTGTTGAAAACTTATAGATTTTTATACAAGCATCTGAGTTATAAATTCCTCTATACAAGAATGTATACACTTCTTAAGTTCTTCACATCAAATACAAATATCATGTTTTCTATAAGAATGATTGCTGGCTGACGATTAATGTAACTAAATCCAGTTCACATTTCTGGCCACTTTAGCTCTGTTTGGTGACATTGTCATTTTGGTCTTAGCACAAGTTTTTAACTGCTTGATCAGATGGAAATGATCTGATGGAAAAACTAAACTGTTTTCGTATTCAGGTATTACTAGCTTACAAGGAATAAACTGTAATTCAACTTTACAATGTATTAAAAAGATTATATTAACAGAATACTTAGATAAAGACACTTTCTACCTCAAAAGTTGAAATTGTTTTTCCCAGACCAAAATAAGAGCATCAATAATTAAGTGATCATAGTTCGTCCTTTTCTTCTTCTGTTTTTTTATTTTTATTTTTTATAACAATTTCTAACTTCTTTCTTTGCTTGTGCATGGAAAATATGCCCATAATTCCAAAACATATTAATTGGCTTGGAAGATGAAGAATAAAGGCAGTTTGGTACCATGCTGACAATGTAACAGCCTTCTCCAGCTATAGACAGAACCATGGACCCAATTTGATATTAAGACCGCAGTTATTTGGTAGGCCTTGCCGCCCCTGTACTGAAAATGACAAAACATCAAAGCCATAAAAAAGGTTCATACTAGATAGCAGCCGTATCTATCTATTGCTGGCTAAGACCCCCAACCCATGAAGCCTAACCCCTTATATACATTGCACAAGATCCTAGTCTCTCCAGCCAACAAACTACCTCCAAATTAATGCCAAGATTTGCTCAAACAATTCAACAGCTTCTCATTTAGACTAGGGCCTTCCATTTATCTAAGTTTTTAAAAATGGAGATAGGCCCACTTTAGTTTTTCCATTTTTTTGTTGAAACAGTCAGATTTAATAGGATACATACAGGAAGAACACAACCCCAAAGGAGGGTTCTTGCAATACAGAAAATCTAGAAAACATAATCAATCAGGCATAAACATTGCAAGACAGCGAGCAAAAAAATTTCACATGTCACTCAGAGTTAAAGATGAGGAGGACCCATGAAAACTGCAGCAGCCAGCGCTTCAAGAAGACTATGACAGAGAACAATCTCTCAATCAACTTGACACAGAAAACATCTTCAAGTGGAAGACTTTAACCACTTTAGTTCTTATCATGATTAACTGGAAGTATAAAACAGGACCTGCTAGCAAATTCTGTAGGTCACCATCCTGCAGTAAATTCTAGCTTGAATCAGTAAGTCTGCTACCACCAATACATAAGGCAAGTGTTGGCTTGCAGTTGGGAAGATTCCTTCCAAGTGAACAATTGGAGTAAACCTGGTCCATGCTTCTTTTATGTGCTTTTACTTTGTATGTGTCTAAATGCGTACCAAGCCCAATTCCTATCATCCCTTCATCCCAATGGGACAAGCTTTGAAGATACCATCTTTTCTAAATATTCTTCTCAGTTATATATTTTCCAAGCACAAATCATACAAGTTTTGACAATTTTTTTCTTCATATTTACCTAAAACACAATAGGGAGAAGATTAATCCTTCCTCTCAACTCTTAGACATCTGAAATTGAAGAAAGAAAGAAAAAGTGACCGTAACTTTCATAGAGATAAGAATAAGATAAGTGCAAATTTGCATTGCATCATCAAAAAATCTAAGCACGACATAAAAATTCCCAACTTGGCCAATCAGTCAAAAACTTTGCCTGTGACAATGTTGTCCCGCATCATTGTCCAATAAATGTGCAGTGCCGATGCAAACGTGGCACCACCCTCATACATTATCAGGTCACACATTGAATGTGCTGCAAGTTCTAGATTTGATTGCCTTAAAATAACCAATCCCAGTCATTCAATTCTAACCATCTACATTCTACAGCACTCAAAGCTGACCCAGCCACAAGTTCACAGCATAGCACAATTGTGCAACTGCCACGTGGAATGCTATCATGGGTGTCTGTAGAAATTTGACGCTCTGTGTTACTAGCCAATCTCTGCTCTTACCTCTGTGTCCCTGTCCTTCCAACTGTTGTTAAAGAGTCTTGGTCCATTCCCTTCCCAGTTTCTTGTTGCTCTTCTAGCTGAGCTCACAACCTCACACACACAAAGAGAGGAGAGAGAGAGAGACACACACACTTGTGTTGCTTTCCAAAACAGCAATTTATACACTGTAGTAGGCCTTCAGTTTTCACTTGAAGAGAAGTCAGAGCTTGGCTTTTGATCAGGGGTGCTTTTCTATTCCATTTTCTGCTTCTGGGTTCTATTTTAGTACTCATTTTCCTTCTGGGTTTCTTTGTGTAGAAAACCAGAAATTTTTCATGTCATTATCTTCTTCATTCATTCTCTTTCTTTCTTTCTTTTTCATTTCTTAATAGTATTTTCCCTTTAGTAGTGGTCAATGATGTCTCTATTTTCAACTGCAGCTTTTTAGTTGATGGTTCTCCAGTATTTGCCTTTTTTCATGGTGGGATTATTTTATTCTGGGTTCCCTGTGACTCTCAATTTTTTAATACTGAAGAGTCTAATTTTGGTGGGCTCTTAATTTTTTAATCTGTTAAGTTTATGTGGTCTAGTAAACAATAATATTTATGGCAATAAAATAGCAATACTATGTTTTCTGAGAAAATTAGTTCTATATTGGGGCTTCATTTCATTGCTTTCCTTATTCCATTTCTTAGTATAGTTCCATATTGGGTATGCTGCAACATCTTTTGTTGGTTATTGTTTGATTATTAAATTAGTTAGTCAGTTGACCAACTAATCAATTAGTATTTTAAGTTGGTTTCTTCTGTATGAGATATCAGAGCTTCTAAATATGGTTATCAATCATTTACAATTATCTAAAGTTGTCTTCTTTCTTTGTTTTACAGAAACCCTGTCTGCTGAGACATGAATCCTTGCATTCCTGATTGGAACTTTGAAGCTGATCTCCCTTTGACCAACCAAAAGAAACCCATGGGGTCTGTACTCTCTCTTATATATTCTCAAAGTTATTGCCAGATTACTTGCCTGAATAAAATATTATGCATTTTGAACTTGCTGAACTATCCTGATTGGGTGGCAAATTATACAGGCCAGACCATGAACTTGTAGAGCTCTTGTGGAGAAATGGACAGGTGGTTTTGCACAGTCAAACGCATCGAAAACCGAGTCTAAATCCTCCTAATGAGTCCAGACAAGTTCAAAAACAAGATCAGCAACCCATGAGGGTTGGTGGATTATATGGGAACTCAAGTAATCTGATTCAAGATGATGACACAGTTTCCTTGATCCACTACCCCCTTGAAGATTCCTTTGACAAAGAGTTCTGTTCTCATTTTTTTTCTGAATTGACTTCCTGTGATCCAATTGAAATTGACAAGCCAATCAAACAATTTGAAGAGCAAAAGTTTGTTAAGTTTGGTGCTTCTGATACCACCCATTTTGTTCCCACTTCACCCCAACCTAATGCGAAGTCCTCTGCTGGTATGGGATATCCTGCAAATCCAATGCCCCCTCCAAGATATCAGTACAGAAACTCAACTGAGCAAAACCAAAATCTAGAAGGCTTGGGGAAAATAGTTAATTTTTCAACATTTGCTACACCAGGCAAGGATGATAGAGGATCTTCCAGAGGAAAAATAGGAGGGAAAGAGTCTGGAAATTTAACTCAAGGGGAGGTTAGAGAGTGTTCAGTAATGACCGTTGGTTCGAGTTACGTTGGTAGCAACCAAGTTCTAAATGACCTTGATGTGAGCAGGGCTTCAAGCAATTGTGATGGGACGACTGGTTTATCTGTTGGACCCTTCTATGACAATGTTCAAAAGATGATGCCTCAGAGTGAGACAGGGAAAACAGATACACTAGACCCAACTCCTACTTCTTCATCTGGTCGTTCTGGTAGTAGTTTTGGCAGAGGAGGAAAGCAGTCTAATGTTGTCAATAGCAACAAAAGAAAGGGTAGAGATGCTGAGGACTCAGAGTGCCAAAGTGAGGTAAAAACTCTCTCTCCAATACATTGACTGGTTTTAACATCACTGTTTTTTCCCCATGACCAATAACCTGTATATGTTTTAGGCTGCTGAACTTGAATCAGCTGCGGGAAACAAGTCAGCACAACGGTCTGGATCATCCAGGAGGACCCGTGCTGCTGAAGTCCATAATCTCTCAGAAAGGGTAGGAGTTTCCTAGCATTTTGAAAGTTTTGGAATTTGTGATTTTGTTGCTATAACTTGTTTTTTAGTTACACTATAACTTGTTCATTGATGCAGAGACGGAGAGATCGGATCAATGAGAAAATGAGAGCATTGCAAGAGCTCATACCTCATTCTAACAAGGTTTACTTTCTTAAAGGCCATTCAGTTTTTTCTGTCTGTGATAAAATATATACCGCAGGCACTCACCATATCTTTCTTTATTCATACTACCTATTAATTTGTTTTCTTTTCTCTTGTAGTCTTTCAATTTTTATGTAATCATATATTGTTCTGACTGAATTGGTCCTTATTTTTCAGACAGATAAGGCATCAATGTTAGATGAGGCAATTGAATACTTGAAGTCTCTTCAGATGCAACTTCAGGTACAATGGCCCCTCATAAAACTCAAACTGATCCTATATTGTTTGTAGCTCAAGCTACTAACAACTTTCCTTGGTGCTTCAGGTAATGTGGATGGGAAGTGGGATGGCACCAATGATGTTTCCAGGCATGCAGCACTATATGTCCCGAATGGGAATGGGAATGGGAATGGGACCACCAGCCTTGCCTTCAATGCACAATCCGATGCATTTGCCTAGAGTCCCTCTAGTTGATCAGTGCATGAATGTGGCTCCAGCAACAAACCAGGCTGTAATGTGCCAAGCACCGGTGTTGAATCCAGTTGATTATCATAACCAGATGCAAAATCCCGCTTTTCAGGAGCAGTATGCGCGTCTTATGGGCTTCCATCATATGCAGACTATGTCTCAGGTTTGTGTTATTTGCCTTGAATAAAATGTTTAGTAATATAGTGGTTTTGTACACAAGTAAATTATTCGCAGTTCATGTCTTGTTAGACATGAAAATTTCTCATGCTTTTATTTTCCTAACTGAAATAATTTTCATTTCTATCATACCCTTCTTGCAGCCTATGAATATGTTCAGATTTGGCTCCCAGCCTATGCAACAGAATCAGATGACAGCACCAACTGGCACCAACAGTGGACCTTTAGGTGGAGGAGGTGCAACTAATGATACTTCAAGTGGCAAGATGTGTAAGTCACTTCATCAACCACTTATCTTAGGTCACTATATTGGTTTCTAATACTGAGATTTGCAAACAAAGTATGTGGAAAGTTATATTGATAGGGCCAGTAACTGACTGCGCCTCCATCTTTTTGAGATAATCTTTGTTTACTAGAAGCATGCTTAACGTTTCAAACTCAAAAAGGAGTAACTTTTGTTAAAGAAACCGTGTGAACCGTAGTTTGTGGATTCTTAAGTTTGATGGCTGTCAAAATCAAGGTCTATGTGGTAAATTGGATTGAACTAATGAATATTTCCTATCTTATCTTCGTTGCAATCTCCCAAGAAAGTGAATGGTCGCAAATTTCTCCCCTGCTATGAGGGGTTTGGCCACATATAATCTTGTTGCGCACAATTGTTGCTTATATTATCTGCTAAATATAGGCTGTTATGTCGTCTTTTAGTTGCTTACACTGAATTCTCCTTTTTATCTGTCAACAGTCCTGACGCTGATGCTCTTTAGCTATAACTGTCATTTTGATATGTAAAAAACAGTTTTGTTTTGTTAAATCCTTGATGCCATAAGTGTCCCTGTCATACTAAAATTAATGGACACACTGCTTTTTTCTGATGTTAACAGGTTAATCAGTGAGTATGCATGCTTATCTCCTCTCTATGGTCCCCTGGCTTATTTATCAAGATTATTTCAAGCTGGAAAAAGTTGTTGTGTTGAATATATGAACATTTCTAGCTCACACGGTTCGCATGCCTCCCTGACCAATGAGCGTGACATACGATGTTACCGCATAGTTGAGGTAATCGAAGAGTCACTGCTCCTACGTATATGCCAATGAACAACTACTGCAAGAGTTCAAACATCCCAAGGCTAGTTGTGCAGCTTCCTGAATTGAGTTTTGGACTCTTGTAAAAAGTAAGATAGTATTTCATTTCATGTCCAATAACGTGTATAAAAATTACAGGCATATTTCTGCTCATTGATGTTCTCTTATAAAAAGATGCCTCAATTTTTTTAATGGATATTGATGTTTCCTGAAGTGTTTCTTTGTTTGCACCTTTATGCTTATGCTTTTTTGCCTATGATGGTTATGTCTGTCACTGTAAAGTATAAGGAGAAACTGGAAACGAATGAAGGAAAAAGTTGAATCGCTCAAGCTTTTCTCTTTTTCTTTACCTTTTAGCTAAAATGTTATAACTTACAATTGAACATGTTCTGGAATATTAGTCTATTCATGACCTGTTGTTTTCAAGGTTTGAGGATCAAAAGGAATTTGCTGTACCACTCTTTCTCAAGCTTTATCTTGTTCTTTACAAGTCAAGCTGCAATTAATTGAAAGGTCGTAGTGGTCTTGGAATCAAAATAAAAGGAAAGCCAACTACTACCTGCTCTGCTGATATTGGGGAGAAAAACTTGTATATCACGGGGATAACGCTATTTTGTTATCCCCAATCAATCATGTTCTGCCATGCGTTATAAGGATTCCACATGGCGGAGCGTGATTGGATGGGGATAGCAAAACAGTGCTATCCCCGTGCCATGCAAGTCCTCGATATTGGGGTACCCTTGTTTTTATCTCTAACTCCATGTTACATTACACAAGTCATAAAACTCCAGGATCAAGCACATGGCTTGCAGGTTTGATCCTTTATTGTATAATTTCACTTGGAGCTCCCCTTCATTTTCCTTTGATGGTGGGAGCTATGAACATGGAAACTTTCCAAAATCTGATTAAAATGGTGTGCATTGTACTTCTCATAGAGTCAAGTATACAACTTGTACTTCTGTATTTCTAGCATTTTGATCTTCAAGTCAACAACTGCCACAAAGATTATATCTCCTCCTCCTTACCCTTTTTCTGTAGATGCTTTTATTTTCTGGTTTCCAATTGTTCTTCAATAATTGGTGTTGAAGCAAAAATGTTTAATTATGTTTTATTTAGATTAACAATTTTGGAACCAACGTGCCTTTTTAGCTTAAGTACTGAGATTAGTTAGTGATGAGATAGTTAGGAGGTACAATCAAATATAATAATGACTTACAATTGCTCGTGCCTGACTCACATGGGTCTCCCACTATCATTATAAAATAATAATTCATTTGATCAAAATATCATTTCCTTTCCAGCAAGAAGGATTTCTGATTTCCCCGACAAGTATATGATCATCATTATATTCTATCAAGTGGAGTGGGGGGGATTCATCTTTCCCAAATTCCAACTCACTAAAGAGAACTATTTGATCTATCATATAGTAAACTTATATTTGATCAATCACTATATAGTAAACTTACATCTAGCACAAAGATGAGGTAGACGTGAAACTCCGGAAAGTTATAATTAATAATGTGATCAGTAACTATCGTACATGTAACATTACGTTTAATTATACATATATTCATTTGGTATTTTACGAAAATTGATATGTTTTCATTAGAGAAAAATTTATTCTCACCTTCCCCAAGTTGTATATCTTTTTGTTTTTTTTATGGCTTTTGGGATGAGGGTTTGGGGGTGGTCCTTTTTAAAATGGGCAGATTCCCCTCGTTGTACTTCAATTGCAAATTAGCTAGGCATCATCACCATGAATTCAAGACTATTTCTTCCCAATTATCATGGCCCCCACCCCACAAGAAGATCTAACCGTATAAGCAAATAACATAAGGTACAAGATGTCAAGAGCCATTTGAAGCTAGTGGCAAGGGCAGCTCTCCGTTTTTTCAATTTTCAATTTTTAATTAATAAATATTATTACTAATATCTCCTCAGTCCCCCCACTATATATCTTTTTCTTGATGTTGGAAGATGGATGAAGATTGATGTTGCCGCAGCAGATTGGTCCCATTCTTGCAATACTTGCATACAGCCAACGTTGTTCATGAACATCTTCTTTTTCTTGGCTTCTGTCTTGTCCACATTTTGGAAGGACTTGAAATATTAATATCCACCCATGTTCACTGCATTAATCATCACTCTCATTTATGCCCCACTTGCAAGATTTTCACCTCATTCTGAAAATCAATTGATTTTTCCTCTCAATCATTTGCCTTGTTCGTTCGTTTACCACCTAATAAATCATTGATTAATTTTTTGGGGTCAGAAAATCATTTGTATATTCTCCAAATCAGTGCCTACATTCTTTAATTTCTCCAATTCATGAGCATTTGTTAAAATCATACTCTAAAATATCGATAATATCGACGAAATATCAAGGATATTATCGTTTTTTCGAGTCACGGATATTTTAAAACGTATTCATACACATATCGTATAAATATCGATAATATCTTAACCACCATGTTGCTTTTTTTTTTTGGAACGTATCCACACACACAAAAGGGGATTCAAACCCCTGCCATTTCACTCCTCCAATGCCTTAACCACCATGTTGCTTCTTTTCTTTTTCTTTTTTGTGATAATATGCTAAAATATGTATATTTATATTGTTTTGTTTTGAAATGTTTTTGCAAGAATCAGATTTTCATATAAGAATGTGAGTCTTTGACATTTCCTTTTCAAGTTTCAACTTTCCTTTTCTTTGACATTGCCTCATAGAGAAAGAGGCAAGGGGATTTTGTCAAGTCAAGAAGATGACTCGTTATCTATAACTTCGGACTTTGTTGGAGTGGGAAGTAGTAACTATGGTTATACTCATAACCAACCCTTTCTCTACCCTTCATATCCCATTCCTTTTGGGATGGAATCGAGCGGCTCATGGAAAGAATCTGAGACCTAATCTTCAAATGATTTTGCTTGTGGACAACGTCAACTAATCTCGGATCCATATTTCTATGGAAATTTCTATATTTTTGGACTACCGATATTTTAGACCTTGGTTAAAACCATGTTTAAACATTTCACAGGTTTCTAAAAGTCAAGAACTTAAATTGGTGTTGGGTTTTGTAAATAAAAATCAAAGATCAAAAAGGCTGCAAATCAAATGGGCCTTAAGAGGCCCTCTTCAGCTTTCAATAGACAAAAGCAAAAGCAAACCCAAGTATGGGCCTGCAGTAGAATGTGTTCAGCTGGCCCTCTTAAGCCAGGACAAGGTGATGAGACTCTTAAGATTGCTTTTGTAAACTGCTCTCTTGAAATTGATTGCATGGGTTTCTTGTTGCCTTAATGGTTTCAACTAATCGTTTAATTAATTGTGTTGCGGAATGGTTGCTTGCTTCAGAAGAGTTGTTGCATATATGGCATTGCCTTGACGATGGTTAGCTTTGTATTTGCTTATGTTGGTAATGGTTTTTTTTTTCTTCATTTTTTGAGTCATACAAGTGGTAATGTGCATGTTTCCGTCACGCCACAGTTCCCTTTATATCGGATGCAGGATAAATACTCTCTATTAATGAAGTTACAAGTCTCACTATTATATATGCTTTCCGTAAGTATTGGTTTATTTGTCATCAGTTTCTTAGAAAATCTCAATGATAAATCCTAATTAAAAGTTGAAATATGCCCGTTTGTTATTCCATTACAAAAGAATCCTAATAACTTTGTAGCCTACATTGTGAAGTTTTTCCGAAGGCATCTCAAGTTCTCAACCCTTAGCTAACAGGATGCTTATAAAAGATGGCCTAATAATATTTACCCCACAACCCCACCCCATTTCCTCATACGGCATATGCAAGTTTAATATGTGGGGGGATGTTCACCTTTTAATTCCACGTTTTTCATCATTTTGTGAAGATGACAATTACATTTTAGGGTCAGTATGAAGACTAACTATACCTTGAGACTTAGGTTTGGCTAGCCGTCGGTGCTAGTTTAGATAAGAAGGAAAGATCGAGAACATTGTTAGGATTATGATAAATATAAAAAGATGGTTGGTTAGCCATTAATTTTAGTTTACATAACAAGGAAATATCGAGAAAATTGTTAGAATTATGATAAATAATGAGATGTCTTTTTATGTTAACGAACTGAGGCCGCACTGGTGACTATCTTTAGCGAAATTCAAACAAAAAATATGAAGGTTACTTGTTGTCACATTGGTACCGTGTGTATAGATGAACATAAAATGTGACTGGTTTACTAATGCAATTAACAAAATATAACCCATAGATTACATGCCAAAGATCAAAGAATGTTGAAGAAGAATCTGAACTTTCCTTCTTATTAAATTCATTCCCAAGAAAAGGCAAAAGAAAACGAACAAAAGAAAACACCGAATCGCGGCAACTGGTGAAAGAAAAAACAAAAGATGCTCAGAAAAAAGCCTGTATCTGTCTCTGACTTCTGGAAGCGCTGAAGTCGAGGGGGAAAGAGAAGGTATTTGTGTGACCATAAATAAAAGAAGAAAAATATTTACTGCATTTTCAAAACGTGGTCGGTTTAGTGCCCATCAATCTTCATGATAGTCTTTTTTTTTCCCACATGACATTTCATTTTTGCACGGAAAAGGCATTTCTGGTTAGCAGTGGTCCAAGAGAAATTTGTGATCACATATTCTTGGATATAAATTCAAGAGTTTTAAAAAAATTCTTAAAAGAAGTGCAAGAGTGACTGAATCATTGGATATAATCTAATAGTGAATCATCACAAGTCTCTTGGACCACAAGTTATGTTAAATCACTGGTCCTCCAAACCTTGTCGGTGGTGGTGACCCATTGAGTAATGAAAGAGCAATAATATATTACATATGGAATTTGTCATATTAATTTTTGTATTTTCACCAAATCCTTGGGTAAACATTAGTCCTTAAAAATATAAACCTTATTTAATTTTGGTATATTTTTGTCAAACCAAACTTTATATATAACTCATTTTGTTAATTTCGGGATCTAGTCCAGGTTAAAAAGAGTATTGACTAGTAAAATAGTGATCTCTCAAATCCTCATGACATCGTGGTGGTGAGTGTGTGAGAAACTTCCTCCTTTATAATTTAGACTATTGATTATACTAAAAAAAATCATTTTATGGATTTGTCATTTGCCCTCAAATTATCTCTCAAATTCAGAATTAATAATTGGCAACAAGGCCTGACAAGTGGGACTATCTAGTCATAAATGTGAATGGCCTGAGAGTAGGATACTCCAAATTGGGGAGTCCAAGAGTGCCATGGGTTTAAAAGTAATTTTATCGGTTTTTATTAATAATTGTCAACATAAACAAATAATAAATGAATTAGTGTTTGACATAACTAAAAAAATTCATATTACACGGACACAATTAGATTGTAAGTCGCTATTAGTTTTAAATGATGCATTTAATGACTTAAATAAAAAGCAAAGGAACTTTTGGAGTGGTGGAAAATTGGGGCTCCTTGAAAAGCACCATAGCCTATTGAATTTGAACCAGCGTCTGCTGCTGCTGCTGCTGCTGCTGAGGCAGAAAATTTACTAAAAAGGAAAGCCCAACGTCGAACCATTCTTTGTTTTTAACCTAAACCAGCAAAGTTGTATGAAAAACACTGTAACAAACACTTTGTTTTTGTTTTTTGTTTTAAAGTTAGGTTTATATTTCCTCCATTAATTGAGTGGTCCAACTTGGCGGTTATAAGTGGGGCCTGAAAATAATAAAGTGTTGTCGTCATGATAGAAAAAGGTTAGTTGATTACGACATCTACTTACATTTCTCTTTCGATGTCCTTGTAAGTTGTATAACATTTAGACTCAACTGGTAATTTTTTTTAAAAAATGAGGTCTAAATATAATATATTAAGCATTATATCGTTTTCAAGCTACCTCCACTAGGATTGGGATGAGTTTAAGCTTGAGACGAAATCAACCTAGTAGTTACATGAGGTTCCCTTCTCTTGATTCAACAATGAGTTGTAAAGAGATGTAGGTTAATTCGGTTGGCTAGAGTGATGTATTTGTCCCTTGCACGTAAGTGTAATTTCCCTTTCAGTAATTTTGAGTAATTTAAACTATCACTTGATGTTTAAAGTTTACTTAACTTCACAATGACTTTTACGTTACTCATTCTCTTTGTTATGTTTTTAACACTTCCCAAAGTGTATAACAACTATGACCAATAAGTATATATACGTGACATATAAGTATCGATTATTAGTATTTCCACATCATATAATCAATGTGATGTAAAAATATGGTTCCTCCCGTATTATTCATTTTCAAGCTAAGTCTTCCCTTTTTATCATTTTTGTATTGACTTTTAGGCTCCATTTGAATGAAGGTATTTTCAATGAATGGATTTGAATTTGACAACACGGCTAAAATTGTCATTAAAAAAACTAGAAAATATTAGATTTCAATATATTTGAAATAACTAAATGTAATGCATTTAAAATGGCTTTGAAATGACTATATGCAATATGCAGTAATTTAAAATTCATTTATTTTCTTCATTTTCTTCGTATTCAAATCTTGACATACGTAAATTATTTGAAATCCTTCCGTTCAAATCGATCCTTACTTTTTCTTTAATTTCGTATATTTCACTTTAACTTAAATTTGTTAAGTAATGGCAATGGAAGTCCTACGTGTAACACTATAATTATAAAATTATTGGCTATATAATATTTAAGAAAAAGACGGACCACTTTCATTGTAAACGTCATTGTCATGAGATCTAAAGGTCCACTTCCACCAGTTTTAATATTTGTGATTTAGTTGATAGTGCCCGGCGTGACAAGAAATATGTTTGATGCATTACACAATCAATGCATGACAATGAATTTAATTATATATAATAAGGGATAGCTATAGCCTATAATGACAAACGGTGGAGAATGGAGATAGGTGCACTATTATATCTCTGAGTAGCTACACTGATTTTCATATAATTAATTATCATGTCATAAAAATATTAAGATCAAACATAAAATATTTAAAAAATAATATATTTGTAAATTAACACCAAGAAGTCAAGAGGGCGATTGAATGAGATGAATTGACCAGATAACTGAAAGGGACAATTAGAGCCTTTTCACCCGTAGCCTGCAGCCCGGGCAGGACAGGGCCAAGCGCAGGCTAGCGCTTCTAGTGGGCCAAGCTTGCCCTGGCACTTGGGTCATTTGGTGTGTTTGTATATAATTTAGATAAGGGTAAAGTGCGGTTTCTTTCTATAAAGCGGTCTTCCTCGAACTATTTATTTGCCATTTAGTCACTCAACCATAAATGAATTTCTTCAAATAAGTTTATCTAATTTCATCCATTTTTCTGTTAATAACAGGCAAATTTGTAATTAACTTAAAATTCATACAAATATTGTAAATAATTAACTTTTAGAAGCGAAAAAAATCTTAGGGGAGAAGAAATCGGTGGGGTGGGGGTTTTGTGGGGAGAATATTTTTTTCTTCTAAAAGTTAATTATTTACAATATTTTTATGAATTTTAAGTTAAAATTACAAATTTGCCCTTGTTATTAACAGAAAAGTTGATGGAATTGGATAAATTTAACAGAGGAAATTGACTATTTATTACGAGTTGGGACTAAATTTGCAGATGAAATAATTGGTGTGTCAACTCGGTCATAGTTGGTGTGTTTAAAAATCCTTTAGATAATTAGGGTCTACCTATAACTTTAGTGTCCTTTGTAAATGATGTCACTACTTAGAGCACTTTCACTCATTTTTTATGGTAAAAGATAAGGGAATGTACTATTTATGTGATAGTGATTGCCTTAGCAATTTTTTTTTTATATGCATTCCCATCCGTTGCCATGGCAACCCAAGGGGCAAGATGAATTTGTATAGAGTTTTGATGTGGGAAGTGAAGAATATAGCTAGGTATTTAGAGCACTTCCACTGCTCAGGTTTTACCCAGGCAGGAGGGGGCCAGGGGCCAAAATCCAACTCCACCGCGCCAAGTCTAGCTAGGGCAAGGGGTGGGTCCCACAAGCCCAGGCAAGCCCACAGGCAAGAGAAGCCCGCCCTTACGCATGAGGGCTACTGACGTCATGCGTGACGTCACACTAACATCATCAGCGCGGAATGTAAAAAAATTTGATTTCCGCTCACTGACGTCAGCCCTGACATGCTCCAACAGAAAGAAGCCACGTGGTGCTTCTCGGACGCTCGGATCAAATTTTTTTGAGAAATCCGACAGATACCAAAAAATTCTGGATTTTTTTTCCTATAAATACCTAACAATATTATTCACTTTCCACACCAAATCTTTATACAAATTATTCTCCTTCCAATATTTTTTACTTTCTACTCAAATTTTTCTACTACTTTCCATTTGTATAAAAAAACAAATGGCCTCTCCATCTAACCAGGAGGAGCGTGGACAACTCACGAAGATATTGTTTTGTGTGAGTGTTTGGGTGAAAGTTGGTCATTGCCCGATCACGGGCAATGAGATGAAGTTCTCTCATATGTGGAGAAAAATTCATGAAGAATTTTGTGAAAGATCGGGTTCACCTCGGACGGAAATGGCCTTGGCTAGTAGATGGAAAATTTTGAATAAAGAGTTAGGGAAATATAGAGATGCATTGGCAAAAGAAAGGAGAACATTCGAAGCGGTCAAAATCTTAGCGACGAGGTAACAAATTTCTAATTGCGGTTTTATTCAATTTAATGTTAGTGCATTTCCAATTTTATTTTTTTAATAGAATATTTAAGCACAAATGTGGTTCGGTGCCATTGGGAAAGGCAAAAAAAGTTTCAACAATCACCAATGTTGGGATGTTGTGAAGAATTGTTCGGGATTCAAAATTATTTGCACGGGTCTGACGGTTGTGTTGAACGAGATGCCGCTCCACGATTCACGGGCATCGGATTCCTCATTGGACTCCCCGATGGATTAAGACTCACCAATCGAAAGGGAGCCAAAGCCTATTGGAAGAAAGGCTACAAAGGCCAAGAGGGTGAGCACTTCGAACACTGAATGTTCAAAATTTTTGGAGTAAATTGCTAAGAACACCGCACCGAGAATTGAGAGAGACTTGAAAAGAGAATAAGCCGAGAAGGCACGATATGAAGTATATGCAATTGAAAGGCAGGAGGCACAAGAACAAGACATAGAGGACAGAGAGATGCAAATCATGGCCATGGATACGAGCCATATGTCTCATGAACACAAAGTCCTATTGGAAGCTAAAACGAAGGGATGTTATGAGAAGAAAGCTTTTCCATGACGATGGACCTAGCAACACGGATTGGTTAAATTATAAAAAACATTAGGTTGTATTGAAAGAGTTGTCATATGTATTAATTTGTTGTATTGTTTCTCTTTTATTGAATAAAGAAAGCATGAAATAATATAGCTATTTATTAAAAATATTTCATACATCAAAACAAACCTTAATTCATTAGAAACCACAAACAAAACAAAGTATAATTAAAAACAAAGCATAATTCCAAACAAAGCATTAAACTTGACTTCATCCATTGTGATTGCCTTTCATTGCCCATAAGTGCTCGATCAAGTCAACTTCATGTTTCTCGTGAACATAAGAAGATTGCATTTCCTGATAACGGTCAATCAGATGGTTGTTGTATCGACCGTCCCTAATCAACGGTTCGTGCTCCAGTGATTGTCCATTTGGTTCCACAGGCTGTTCATAAATTATTATCAATGCCATGTTCACGGGATTGGGTTCGAACATCTTTGGGGCATCATAATCATACTCATCCTCCATAATCATGTTATGGAGGATGTTACAAGTCATCATAATGCTCCGAAGCACCTCTTCATCAAACATACGAGCAACACCCATAATAATTGCCCAACGAGCTTGCAGGATACCAAAACAGCTTTCCACATCTTTCCAATAACCATCTTGAAAGGTAGCAAAGCTTTTTTCCTTCTCCAATTGGGGATTCAGAATTGTTTTGACGAATGTCGTCCACCTCGGATAAATTCCGTTGGCTATGTAGTACGCATCTGAGTATACGATATTAGGGGTGGAAACGGTTCGGTTCTCACCTTAAATTGGAACCGCAACCGTCCCATTTAACCGGTTCAATTCGCTCCGATTTTAGTGATTTTTAAACCGACCGGTTCGATTCTCACTGGTTCCGATCCGATTTTGAACCGGTTTCTTATTTTATTTATTTATTCTTTTTAAAAATATTTTTAAATACAAATTTCAACTAAAATTTTATTTGTTGGGCTTGAAAATTAATAAATGATCCAATTTCATACAAAGAAAGATGTTTTGAAGTGACTTGGAAAACTATTAGTTTTAAGAAAAAAATATTAGCATTGGATTTAAATAATTTTGTCAAAAAATTAGCATTGGATTTAAATAACTTTGTAAAAAAAATGTATAAAGAACCAATAAAAAATGGACACATGTTAAATATATATATAAAATAAATAATACAAATATATAATATTAAAAAAGTATATAAATAATTTGGATTGGGCTGGTTCGGATTGGACCGGTTCCTTGAGGTGAAAAATTAGAACCGAAATCGATCCAAACCGGTCCGGTTCGATTTTTGATCCGGTTTTGACTTGTTTGGTCAACACGATTTTTTTCTGGTTTTTTCCGATTTGGTTTGGTTCGGTTTTGCGGTTTCGATGCCCACCTCTATACGATATTGTTGATTTGATACGTGATCTGAGGGGAATGACCTCTCAAGACATCATTGAATACCGGGGATTGACCAAGCACGTTGAGGTCGTTTTGAGATCCGAAAACTTTGAAAAAATATAATTCTGGAGGCCGTTGGATACTTTTAATTTTATAACTCTGAAAAAGATTTTTACATATTTTTAAAATCTAATGCTATATTTTTAATTTTATAATTAATATTTTTCCAAGTTCAACTTCAAAACATATTTCATTGTATGAATTGGATCATTTGTTAATTTTCAAACCAAAAAAATAATGAATTTATTATAATTTGTATTTTTAAAAAAAAAAATATATTTTTGAAAAAAAAAAAACCGGTTTAAAACTGGAACAGGTCAAAATCGGACCTGAACCAGTTAGAATTGGACCGGCTGGTTTTTCAAAAAAATTTCACTTAAATTGGACCGGACTGGATGAATAGTATCAATTTCGATTTTGGTGTGAGCTCAAAACCGAACCGGACCGGACCACGCCCACCCCTACTATCACGACTCGACTCTCCTAACACGATATTGTCCGCTTTGGGCCCCGTTCTCACGATTTTGTTTTTGGGAACTCACGAGCAACTTCCCAATGGGTCACCCATATTGGGATTATTCTAGCCTCAACTCGCTTAACTTCGGAGTTCCAAGGAATCTGAAACTAGTGAGCTCCCAAAAAGTCTCATGCTAGGAAGAGAAGTGTCCACACATATAAGGCACTTCACCTTTTCCTTCCTGAGCGATGTGAGATTGCTCACCGTTCTTAATTTCTCAAAACATGGGTCTTACACTTACTATTCATGTGAATAATGACAAACCTTGCCTTGCCTTTGCCCACATAAGTGAAAGTGCTCTTAAAGGCTGAAGACCGTACACAGTACACCAAACGATACAGAAAATCGAAAATGCCCCTACTTTGCAAATCCGAGTGTTTGCGCCAAAATTGGAATGCCCGCTGTTAAATTTCCAAAATATCCCAAACACGTGGCAAATTCTCGCAGCGAGTACAGGATCGAGTGATCTTTGCGAGTACTAAATCGTTTCGTTTCATCTTCTTCGCCGTTTGGCTAGCACAGCATAGCTGTCTATATAAAGGCAGGGAAACCTAGACGGTGGAAATCAAATTTCGACTCGCCTATTTGTATGAAATTCTGTTTCCATTGCCCAACCAAATACTCACCAAATCCCTAAATTCTTGTGCACCCAAAACGCGGCCAAATCCCGCGTTTCGATTCCCCGATCTCTCCAGAGCCGCTGCGAATTCCGGCGATTCTGGTGCGTGCTTTCACCGGAGGGAATTGAAATCCGTTCGCGGCTGTTTGAATAGAAAGAAACGAGAGTGAATTTCGAATCGTCAGGCACAAGAAAGGCGCATGAGCTGGTTGGGAAAGCTGGGTTTCACAAAGAGGAAATTGAATTCCAATTCCAGTCACTTCATTACGTGTCTCTTAATCTTCATTCTCCATTATTCACCTCAATTGCCTCTTACTCTGCTTAAATTCGAGAAGAAAGCCCTCGATCCATTATTATCATTATCCAATCTTAATTTTAATCCCAATTTTAATCGTAATATCAATTCCGCTTTGAATCACTATGGCGTCTGGAGCCAAGAGTAATCCCCAATTGCGCAGAGGTCCATTCACATTTTCCATTATTTTCTCTTCCAATTTCTTTTCTGGGTTTGAAAGTTCCTTTTTTTTTTAACGGTTTTACTGCTTTGGGTAATTTCTAAAATAAATTTTTTAATTTTGGATTGAATATTTTTATTTAATAATTTGTACAAATGAAGCTGTGTGCTATTCAAATGGTGAGAAGAAGCATACATCAGGCGGAACGACGACGTCCCCATCTGTAATAGTGATAGGTGGTGGTATGGCGGGAGTTTCAGCTGCTCGTGCTCTTCACGATGCCTCAATTCAGGTACCCTACCCACATTGAAATTCCAACTCAATGCTTTGTACATTGAAGTGTGCAATTATGGGTTTTTAAATTTTTTGAATTTTGATGGTCAGGTTATGTTGTTGGAGTGTCGAGACAGACTGGGTGGTCGAGTTTACACCGATTACTCATTCGGTTTCCCTATTGACTTGGGTGCATCATGGTAAGCTGAGAACGTGAATTGCTTGCTTGTGTTTGGAATTTGAATTTGCTTGTATTTGGCATTTGAAGCCTAAATCTTTATTCTTTGTTGCTTTATACTTCAGGTTGCACGGAGTATGCAAAGAGAATCCATTGGCACCATTGATTGGGAGATTGGGGTTACCCTTATACCGTACGAGTGGGGATAACTCTGTCTTATATGACCATGACTTGGAGAGGTACATAATATCTTCCTTCAACTAATAGTCTCCCTTGTTGTAGGAAATGCTGTGAATTTTAAATGTCATTTAAGTTTGGGTTGTTGATATGCATTGTTATAATTTTAGTGTGGCTTGGTTTTTGTTCCTTTTTTTTTTAATTGAATGGTTCATACTCGTAAAAGTTGTTTTATTTTTCCAACATTCTAGTATAGTGCCAAGATATGCTTTTAACAGTTTAAAGTACAACATTGTACAATGTAATATATATTATATATGGTCAATACATTCAAGAATGTGCTTTGATACAAATGATTGTAACACATTGCTTCATCTTTCTGTGAAGTTGGCTTTTTTTTCCGAGCCTTTATAATGTAGGGTGATATCTGACATTGGTAGTAAATTCATATTGTTTTTGCAGCTATGCACTTTTTGATATGGATGGGAAGCAAGTTCCTCAAGATTTGGTCACCAAAGTTGGTGAAGTGTTTGAGAACATTTTGAAAGAGGCAAGTCATCTTATGTTTATTTATTTGTTTTAAGACAATAGCATTGTGAGACGAAAGGGTTTCGCTTCTATGTTAACCGTCAGATAGTGGCTTGCCATTGTGGACATTCTTTGACATCATTTTTTTTTTCTTAGTGCAGACAGATAAGGTAAGAGAGGAATTTAGTGAAGACATGTCCATCACTCGTGCCTTTTCAATTGTTTTTGAAAGGAACCCGGAATTAAGGTACTATAATTCCAAGCCACATTTATTTTTATTTTTTCAGCCTTTGACACCCTGTTGGTGTATAAATAGTTTACCTAAATTACTTTCATATGGGTTGTACAGGTTGGAAGGAGTTGCACATAAGGTTCTGCAGTGGTACTTGTGCAGAATGGAAGGCTGGTTTGCAGCAGATGCTGATACGATTTCACTTAAATGCTGGGATCAGGCAAGCTTATCATTCATCAGATTAGTTTTCAATGCACATAACCTGTTTGAATTTTCAGTTCAACTATAGACTTTGATATCTTTGTGCTCAAGTATGGCATGTAACAAGTTGGTAAGCTCGAATGACCATTAATTAGCAATTTTGTTTCTCTCTTATATAGGAAGAACTGCTCCCTGGTGGTCATGGCCTTATGGTCAGGGGCTACCTCCCTGTTATAAACACACTTGCCAAAGGTCTTGACATCCGTTTGGGCCACAGGTATGCATCATTTTTATTTATCACATTCTCCTATGTATTTGTTCTGCAATCTGCTTGTAGGTTAATCAACAAACATATATGTTTTCTCCTGTTCTCAGGGTCACAAAAATAGCAAGGCAATATAATGGGGTACATGTAACAGTAGAAGATGGGAGTACATTTGTTGCAGATGCTGCTGTTGTAGCTGTTCCTCTCGGTGTGCTTAAGGCAAAGAGCATAACGTTTGAGCCAAAGTTACCCGAATGGAAGGAAGCATCCATTGATGACCTCGGAGTGGGAATTGAGAATAAAATAGTGTTGCACTTTGAAAAGGTGTTTTGGCCAAATGTGGAGTTTTTAGGAGTGGTTGCTGACACATCTTATTGCTGCAGCTACTTTCTAAATCTTCACAAGGCAACTGGTCATTCTGTACTTGTTTATATGCCTGCAGGGCAGCTGGCTAAAGATATAGAGAAAATGTCTGATGAAGAGGCTGCTAATTTTGCTTTTATGCAACTCAAGAAGATCCTTCCAGATGCTTCTGCACCGGTACTCCTTGTTTTTAAGCTTCTACGAGATTTTATGTCAAATTTGATGTGTTATTTATATTTGAGGTATAACTTGAGCTTAATTGATTCCTTTCCAATTACGCAGATTCAGTATCTTGTTTCTCATTGGGGCAGTGATGTTAACACGCTTGGGTCCTATAGCTACGACATGGTTGGAAAACCCCATGATTTGTACGAGAAGCTAAGGGTCCCGGTGGATAACCTATTTTTTGCCGGGGAGGCAACAAGCGTTGACTTCCCAGGCTCGGTGCATGGTGCATTCTCTACTGGATTGATGGCTGCTGAAGACTGCAGGATGCGTGTTCTGGAGCGATATGGCGAGTTGGATTTATTCGAGCCGGTCATGGGAGAGGAGGCCATGTCCATACCGCTTTTGATCTCCCGTATATAACTTTCAGGCCACACCATCCTTCAGATATATGAATGCAAGTATTGAAGATATGTTCAGGTTGGATTGGGAGACACACGATATTGCCATTTTGATTCGGCTGTCTGGGAAAGGTCGTGGAAAATCACCGTTTTCCCTTGAATGAAGCAGCCAAGCTCTGGTGTATCTGTTTGTAGTCCTCATCTGTATTTGCGCATTCATTGGACAATCACAAAATGATATGAATCTAGTCTAATAAATAGCTAGTGGAACATTACAATAAGTTGTGATATTAGAGGGCAATATGTCTGGTATTTAATTGGTGAGGAGGACGTTACAATTTGTCATGTTAAAATGAATGTGGGTTTTCTCTCTCTTCTGCTCTTATCTTATGCATGCTTGTCTGTCCGTTACCCAGAATTAGAAAGGAAACTTTCTGCAACTGATTTATTGTCAGCATTGGTTGATTCTCTCATTGGATCCATTAAAAAACTTTATGGCTCTGTTTAAATAGAGGTATTTCAAAAGAAAGATTTGAATTTGACAGTTAAGAAAAGCTAGCTAGTATTAGGCCTCTAAGATCTAGATGACATTATATGGCAAGATTGTTTGTAAAGATAATTACAATTCATGTATACCAATTATTTTTTTAATTTTTAATTTTTCCGAATACAAACTCGGGTGTAGAGTGAGGAGCAAATCCGCTCTACTCAACTTGACTAAGCCAATGTCTGCATGTGTGCCAAGATTTGGACAAGAAAGAAAGGTAGGAAACAAATGAATTTCAAATGATTCACCACACGTATGATGTAGTCATTTCACATAATCTAGTTATTTCAAATACATTCATGTGGTTCTTGTTTTCGTAGCAAATTTGGCCTTGTTGCCAAATTTTCTTTCAAATTCCAAATGAAGCCTTATATTGAATGTATTTAAATAACTAGGTGTAATATATTCGGAATGGATTTGAAATGAGTATATACAGTAAGTCATTTGGAATCCATTTGTTTTCTTCATTTCCCTATTCAAATCTTGACATCCAAATGGACCTATCTTTCTTTGAGACTTGAAATTCTGAGCTAGTTTTCAAAATGTAATGTACCATTAATCAAGTCGTGTTGTTCATATTGAGAAAATTGGACACAGGATAATAATCACAAGATATTACACTAGAGAGAGAAAATGAGAGAATGGAAAGATACACAACTCTAGAAAATGGATCTTTGATTTTCATTTAGATATAGTTGCTCAGTGAAATACATAAATTTACACAGCTGAGCAAAAGTTGACATATTTAAGCAAATGAATTGCTAAAACCCTGCCCTCCTAAAAAAGAATAAAAGAAGATTAATCTCCCAATATTTCAAGTTCTCTGCGTTCCTCTGAAAATTTGAATTAGCTTCTAATTCCGTCGCTTTCTTATTTGCTCAAAACATAATTTCCTTTCAACTGATTCTCGTACCTTCCTTCTGATAGATGAATGAGATGAGACCTACAAATTTGAATATAAATATCCAACACACAAGTTCAGCAGGCTCCAATTTCCAAATCCCCAAGTAGCTCTTTTAAAGGTTCCTGTTATATGAATTAAATGCTTGTTAGATTGGCTGCCTTGCTTAAAATAAAATGATATTTAGAACCAAAAATTACAAAAACGTATACCCTTTAATTGAGAATGGAGCTGAAGCTTTCAATAGGATCAGATTCTTCCAGCATTGAAGCTGCCTGGAAGCAGTCAATGGCGTCTGCTATCCGACCATCATCTCTGTGAATCATCCCCAAGTAATACCAAGCCTTTCGATTGTTAGGATCGATCCTTAATGCATCCGAGAGTAAGCTTCTTGCCACAGGCAATGCCACTGAGCCCCTCTTTGACAGAAGAGCAGCAATCAAAATCTTGCACGGAACATAATAGGGTTCTAGCAGAAGAGCATCAATATAAGCTGCTAGAGCTTCTTGAATTTGTCCACGTCCTTCTAAGATGACACCTAATATAATTGCACAGCAAGTAACTTAACAGTAAACATACTGCACATCAAAATATCAAATTGCACTGCTATATAAGTAAAAGGTTTTTATGCCACGATAGGCTCCCTAGTGTTAGAAGAGCTTGAAAGTGCTGTTTAGTCATATAGGCCCTTGTTTAAAACTAGCCCTTGAAAAGTTGAAAGACATTTTGTCTAAATTGAGCATTTTCCACAGGTCCACCACTTGCATTGTCATGTATATTATTTATCAAGAAGTAGAAAATGCCTCAGAAATTCATTAATACTTGCCTTCCGTGTGCAGGGTTTCTGCAGAATGCCGCTTCAGTTCGCTGGCTTTACTCAAACATATTTCTGCATCCTTCCAATATGATAGGCTAGAGTATAAGTCTGACAAACCATGCCAAACTTCGAATTCATCGACTTTATCATCTTCAATCTATCAAAAAGAAAAGCCCAACATAAACTTAAAGGAAACAATTTGTTAATCAGGAGTTCCTACTAGTATATATTTTCATGTTGAGCAAGAATCTTTAACAAATAATTTTAAAAAGACAAGCAAATTTCATCAGAAATGAATTTCCAAATGAAAGAGGAACAAGGACAAACTAATCAAAGAGCAGCAAGCACTCATTACCAATTACTATACAGAGAAACTCATCCATTATGTATTTTAGAGCTTGCATCCATCCTTTGAAGTTCAAATTTAGGTCCCCATTATAAATCAACTCAAACCACTACATTTAACACTTCCCCAACAACAAAAATAGAAAAATAGAAAAAACTTTTAAAGTCCTTCCAGTACTAGGTTGATTACATCAAAACAATGTTTTAGTTTAACCAATATTTTCAGGGAAAGCAACTTAACCCAGCATTCACTTACAAACCTCAAGATCTAAAACCAACCCCATAAAACCTTCAGATACTTCAAATTTCTAAAATCTAAACTACTATCACATTAAATTAAACCATTGTAGAAAGAAAAGATTGATGGGCTAAACTTCCTCCCCGGACATTGCAGACTCACAATAATACCACTTTCCTACCACTAGCTTAAGGCAGACTTACATTTGGCAGAGATTTGAATAGTGAAGAATGTCAAGCAGAAGTCAGAGTTTTAACCTGATTACTAATTCTGAGAGGCCCAAAAGATTTTCTTTGGGCTTGAACCAAAGCAAGAAGGTAACGATAAGTTTCAATTGCATCCATGGGTAATGATTGAGAGATTTTCAGCTTTGCTTTAAGCCTGAGCAGTGGCCCTTGTTCCCACTTTGCAGTCTCATCCAAAGCAGCATCAATGACAACGTGAGCCTCTGAATATCGCTGTTGAGCAGACAAAACAAGAGCAAGCAATCTCCAACCTTTTATTATGGAGCCCCCTGTTTGATCGATGAACTGTTTTGCATACCGCAAAGCGGCATTTAGATTCCGATGCTCTGCATATTGAACGCCCAACTCAAAAATCAAATCTAAATTATTCTGCTCCAAAGCAATGGCTTCATTTAGTGATTTCAGTGCTTCAGACTGAAGACGGGACCTCTCAAAGTCAGAGGAAGAAACTTTTGCTTGTTTCCCCAAACAAAGACCCAACAAGCGAAGACCCACACCCTTTAAATGTTCATCCATCCCCTGAGCATTGCTAATAGCCCTTTGTGCATATCCCACTCCCTCAGCCGCAACATGGGAATCCTCACTGCAGATTTTGGCGGCTAATAACAATGCCGTGAGTTCATCTGGTCGTTCATGTTTGTGTAAAGACTTCCTTAATAGATTCAAAGCCTCGTTGTTGTGTCCTGCTCCACTATAACAAAGAGCTAATGAATTCCAACGATCAACACGGTGATATACTCCAGGCATGATCTCTTCCAGCTGCTTTGCTAAAACTGAAGTTTGGTTGCATAAAGATAAAGCAAATGTTAGATGTTCCATAAGCGATGGGTCACATTTGGTTTTACCTAGGGATAACTTTCTCAAAAGGATCATCAAAAGCAGAATTGCTTCCTCCAGATTATTTTTAGGCACATATGAACCTTCAACCTGAACACCTAAACTGGGTGGACTAGCCTCTACTCCACTATACAACAAAAACACAGCAAATCCCTTCTGAATTCTTGCACAGCAGTCGTTGTCAAGGTTCCATTGACTAAGTAGGGCGCGCCTGTAAGCAGATATTGCTTCATGATAGTAACCAGCTTGCTTCCAAAGCTCAGGAAGGAGCTCTACAGCTTGGCTGACTGTCTCTTGCAATCTACCATCCACTTGCGCATCATGTATGCCGTGATGGAAAATTTTTTCCACGGCATCAAGCACATTTTTGCATTCATTAGCAGCGTCTGCAAACAAATAAAACAAGGTTCCGTTTGTACTCTAATTCAAACTTGAAAAGTAAAAAAGAAAGGAAAACCATCATATCATTTACTGGAACAGTACCCTACCAGTTAATCTCCCAAGCTTTTGAAGAGACTTGGCTTTTAAGTATATTGCATCAAGAACGAGACTAGCAGCATGCTGTGAGACTGTATGCTGCGAGTCAGAACGAGATCGGCCCTTCCTAGAAGGTGTTTTCTCAGCAAGAGAAGGTTGCAATCGCTCTATGGCAGCTTGAAGATCAATGCCATCAAACACACGAAGTGCACCTTCTAGGTTACCTCTTTGGTACTCCAGCTTTCCAAGAAGGGCTCTTGCTTCCTGTAGATGATCATACATCAATGTTTTTTCTTCTTGGATAAGTGATAACCAATCATCAAGCACTACTAACTTGTGCATATCGCCATACAGACAGATATAATTACGGAAAAGATGGTAAATTCCAGAATAAACCAAGATTTTAAATGACTAATACTTCAAGTGAAGAAATTTTAAATGAATATCCTGGAAATATTTTTATTATAATCTGAATCAGATTCCAAGTTTCCGATGGACTGGGAAACATTAGGTCCGACACCTCAAGTATACTATAACCCCTGTTCTTAAAGGGGAGGAGATACTGTTAGGTCCATAGGTCATACAAAATTTTTACACCAAAATAAACAGATGATAAGTATAGAATAACCTCAAAATTGAGTGATAACCCTTCTCGTAATGAAGATTCTGCCTCCTGAATATTTCCTTCATCAAGCTTGGCCTGAACATCTGTTGCTTTCATGGAATTCCCATTTGCAGAGAATTCAATCACCATGCCTTCTTCATACTCGCCAGATTCCATGGCGTGGCTTCGTACTTTTCCTCACCTTATTCCACAAATTTCACTTTTGTCCCAGTCTTTTATCCATTCAACACTTAGCTGACAAACATACAAATGCTGCAGTTCTTAGAAATTGAACATACTTAAAAGTATAAAAAATAACTATTTGTGTAACAAACTTCAGTAACACATTTCATCTCAACTAATCCCAAATATATGACTAATACCTATTCCCTTCCCGAAAATTTCTCAGCAACCAGACAGATGGTTTAGTATAACATTAATGATATCTAGGTAATCCACACGTTTATGTAACAGAAAATTCCAGGGGCAAATTACCAATCTTTAGATCCAATGTAATCCCATTAAACTGAAAAAGAAAATTTGAAGTTATAGGTAATGCTGGGTTGCTAAGAAAATGTAAGAATTGGGAAGAAAAGTAATAACAATTACAAATTTGAAGAGCTTTCACAATGTGGGGGTCCAAACAGCAACATTTTCAGTCAATATTCATTGAGGTGACACAAAATTTTCGAAAGAGCGGAAGAATACCAGTTACAAACGCAGCATTCCTAATTTCGTTTCAACTCGTATTCACTACATTGTCTTCCATTTTCTTTCGTTTTTCCTTTAAATTTTCCCATCAAGCAAACAGCTTTGAAATGCCTAGTGCGTTGTGATTGTTACCTTGCCGGTTGCATCAGATTCAGATCACGGTTTGCTGAAAATGACGGAAGCTTGAAATTGTGCGGTGGAATGCGACCGATGGAGAATCAGCTACAACGACATGTTTGATGTGTGAGAAAATTCAGGGATTTGTGAGGTTGAGAGACCTGAGAGAGAGAGAGAGAGAGAGAGAGCGATGTGTGATCTGAATGTTAAAGTATTCATTTAATGGTTTTTTGGAGCTACAACCATATAATAACGTTCTTCTTCTTCTCCTCCTTCTCCTCCTCCCTCTTTATTTTATTTCATTTTGGGGGTAAATCTGAAGTTCAAAATGGATTGTCAGCGGAAAAAAGGAAAAAATTATTAAAATGGGTAATTCCCTAAACTTTTAATTTTATTACAATTTACAATTTAAAATATATTATTAATTACATTCATCTAATACTGATAGTCAACTCACGCACGGACTTAATAAAATAAAAATTTCTGTATTTAAAAGAATAATGAAATACTAAATAACCAATATAAATTAATAGGTTGGTACTAAAGTATCATCATGTTGTATAAACTCATCCATTTATATTATAACACTTAGATAAGTTGTATTATGTGATCGTATTTCAGTATTATACAACAAGTCCAAGGGCCGGGCATCATGTTTAAATATTTGTCAACTTTTGAATACAAAAATTTTACTTATTAATTTTAAAGAAATCATAAAATAAAAATAAATAATTAGAGTAAAATTGGCAATGTCTTTGACCTTTTTTAGGCTTACCAAATTATTTTCGATTTCTTCTTTTGCTTTCTTTTTTTTCTTTAACTTACCCGATTTGATAGAGAGAAGAGGCCACAGATGAAAAGCCCAACTTGCCTCCAAAAGAGCCCTCATCCTCACCCCTGAGCCCAAAGCGCGCAGTTGCCCAGCAACGGTTGAGTTTTACCAGTCGGTTCCGCTCTAAGCAGATAAGATTTTTGTTAAAAAATATGCTACAGTCTTCTGCTCCAACAGCTTCTTCAGAAATTCCCTTCAAACTTCATTCAAACTTAGCTTTTCTCTGAGCACTTCTGAGAGACGAAACCCAGAAAAGAAATGCCTCAAACTCTTTTCTTGAAGCCCTTCATTTCAGCTCCTTTGGATAATTGGAGGTTTGTTTTTCCTTCATCCCCTTTTGCTAAACCCTTGTAAAACCCCTAAAAACCCATACTTTCATTTGAGCATCTGTGTTTCATTTCAGCTTCTGAGTTTGCATTCTTGATGCCCTGTTTGGTTACTTATATTATTTGGGGGGATAACATTGAAAATTTGGGGTTGAGGGCTGTAGCTTTTTACTTTGAGAGTGAAGTGAGTATTATTTTACTACATTTTTTAGCTATGTTTTCTCTGGGCAGCCAAGCAGGGGGTTGTGGTTAACTAAATTTTATGTTTTGATTCAAAATTCTGAAAGATATGGATTCATAGTATGATTTTTCTTGCTGGGGTAGAAGGTGAAATTGCTGTTTTTGTATGTCTCTGGAGTATGCCATCAATTTTGAAGACGTGCAACCGTAAATTATAAATGTTGGAGTATAATTAGATTAATTTATATCTACCTAGCTGCAATGTGGCCTTTGAATTTCTCTGCAATGTGGCCTTTGGCTTGCTTGCTCCACTGGATGTATAGTTATTTGTACTTTTACATTGTCATCAACCTGGGAAAGTCTGGCTGAGAACCCTCTGTCTGATGGTTTATGTGTTCATTGTGGTATTGAAAAATAACAGTGTGAATTTTTGTATCCAGTAAATTGAAAGCATGCACAAATTCTATTGATAATGTCAAGATGCGTGGAAGAGTGGGGGTAGTTTGTATGGGTATGCTGGCACCAAGAAAGTTCTTGCAGAAAAGGAAGAAAGTAGAAGTTTTTAAAGATGCTGCGGATGAAGCTGAGCAGAAGAACTGGAGGAGACTGATGAATGAAATTGAAGAGACAGGTTCTGCTGTTTCTGTGCTCAAAAGTAAAAGGCTCAAGGACAAGACTATTCCTAAGGATCTTGTACTTGGAACTTTGGTCAGATTCAAGCAACTGAAAAAATGGAACCTTGTCAGCCAGGTATGTAGAGATGCACTTTTTTTGTGCTGCAACAGAAAAGATTTGGTTACTTCTTAAAAGTCAGTTAATTCTTTCTGAGGATGACAAGTTGTAGCCAAATAGTAAATTCATCTATGCTGACGTCATTCTTAATTTATATGGAGGAAAAGGGTATTTTCTGTGTGCAATATAGTATGAAGATTTCAATTAGTGGGGGCAGCTTCCCTGTAGGAATGGCTTATAGGTTGGATCAGATAAATTTCTTGATTAATCATTTAGGGCATCCTGCATATTATAGACAAACCAATCAGATAATTACACGGATAGGATGTTTTATTTTTCTCTTAAATCATTCATTTTCTGACCTCATTACTTTTAGTGCTTTCAAATCTCTTGTTTGCTTTGATATTCAAATCTCTTGTTTGCTTATGTCCTTTGTCTTCTAGATTCTTGAATGGCTCCAAACTCAGAATTGGTGGGACTTCAGCAAAATGGATTTCCTGATGCTTATAACAGCTTATGGAAAGCAAGGGCACTTTAACGGGGCTGAGAAGGTTTTAAGTTTGATGAATGAGAAGGGCATTCCACCAAGTGTAATATCTCATACTGCTCTTATGGAAGCATATGGAAAAGGAGGCCGATATAACAATGCTGAAGCAATATTTAGAAGGATGCAGTCTTCTGGTCCTGAACCATCTGCTGTGACATATCAAATAATACTAAAAATATTTGTTGAGGTAATATCATCTTTAATTCCTTAGCCAAACTTGTGGCTGTCCCTAAAAGCTTATATTAAATCTTAACTATAAATTTTCAATTTAGTGCTAAACTATTTTGATGATGCTTATATCCTGGTCACATGTAGCAAATTTTCTTTTTATTCTATGCTTTAATGAATGGAAGCTGTATTTCAGTAAGTTCTATTCTTTTGAAATATATAGGTACCAATTGAATGATCTAGGTTATAACCTCAGTGCGGTCTATGTCTGGCCTTAATTTATGTAGTTGTTCAAATTTGCAGCAAGATTACTTTAAAGTTTTTAAGTAGAAATAAAAAAGTGAACACGAAGCAAAGTAGATGATACCTGCTTTAAAATTTGTTTTTGAAAATATGTTTTTTGTTTCTCTTTTGTCTCTTGAATGATTTGCTTTAAACAAATAGGTGCTGCTGTATCTAGAATATGATTTGCTTGCTGTAATCTTTCTAATAGTTTGTTGAGCAATATGCATGCTCTCATTGGAGAGTCATTCTACCTACCTCACTAGAGTACCTTGAAATACTGCAGGGATGTAAGTTCAAGGAAGCAGAAGAAATTTTTGGGACCCTTTTGGATGAGGGAAAATCACCTTTGAAGCCAGACCAAAAGATGTTCCATATGATGATTTATATGTATAAGAAGGCCGGGAGTTATGATAAAGCTCGTAAGATGTTCGCATTGATGGCTGAGAGAGGGGTTCAGCAATCGACGGTTACTTATAATAGCTTAATGTCATTTGAAACTAATTACAAGGAAGTTTCAAAGATGTATAACCAGGTAAATTTTGTGAAAATATCTTAATAATTATTCATATAGCTCGCAAGAGCATGCTGAACAGTTCCTATTAGAGTATGCTTTAGAATTGTAAAATAATCTTGCAGCACTAATTGCCTGGTCTGTTCTCTTAAGCATCATTGGTTGAATTATGATCAGGATAGAAGAATGTAAAACCTTTCTGGTCAAGAATCACACCTTTTATCCATTCCTTGCAGCCTTCTTTCTCAAGTCTGCACATTTATCGTGATTTTTTCCAATGGCTTTATTCATGAGGCTTGCTTTGGTAGGGACCTAGTCCGTTATCATGTGCACCAGTTAAAGGTTTCCCAGGCCTCAGCAGCAAGAGCTTTGTGGTTTAGTAGTCATGCATGACCTTTTTAGAATTTTTTAAATATTAAATATTAAATATTTATTAATATATAATTATAAAAAAACAATTATAAAATAAATTGTTTGTGGAGAATGAAAGGGCTTCTCCTTATCCATTGTTCTTGTCGTATATCAGGCATGTAGTTTTTTTCTTTGAAGTGTGCCCAGTTTATACAACATATCATTCAAAGGGCAAAAACTGACTTACATATATTATGCATATAAATGAAAAGTGGAAAAGGATGCCTTTTATTTCGTACCAACTATTCACCTGAAGTTGCATAACCTTAATATTAAGGTTCTCAAGTGATCAGCTTTATTGTTAATAATAAAATTCATCAGAAATTAAGGGAAACTTCAAATGGCAGATGCAAAGAGCTGGTCTCCGACCTGACGTAGTGAGCTATGCCTTACTCATTAATGCTTATGGGAAAGCTAGAAGAGAGGAAGAAGCCTTAGCTGTTTTTGAGGAGATGCTTGATGCTGGTGTCAGGTACTTAGGTTCAATGCTGCTTATTCTATTGATAAAGGGAGCCAAAGTATTTGAAAGTTGAATATGTGAGGAACTGGTTCATATTCTTAATTCAACTTGTTTATTTAATTCAAGCTTGCAAAACTCAATGAAGCTGACATGGTCACTTGGCTCCTCTGCTTGTTTTGCATAAATGATTGTAATGAAATGAATTTGCAAGTTGATGTATCATCATCTACAAAGGTTATATTTAAATTGTAGATGATTGTGCTGGCTTCCAATTTTACTGGTTTTTGCACCAAGGCAAAGCTGTGGAAAGTAGACACTGGCAGGCCCATTTATAGCTACACACAATTTACTTTTGGCCGAATTCTTGATGCCAATTCCTTACCATTGATGAAAACTATAATCTCTGCCATTCTTTCTGTTTTGCAGACCAACCCCAAAAGCTTATAACATTTTGCTTGACGCATTTGCAGTATCAGGAATGGTGGACCAAGCTCAAACTGTTTTTAAGAGCATGAGAAGGGACAGGTATACTTCTCAGTACCTGCATGTTGATTATGCTATATTCAGAGATGAGTTGCACTTGCTAAGAATTAGTTTCCATATATTCAAAATTCTTGTTTTGGTTCTAGAAAGATTTCTATTGTGCTTATTATTAGTGGCAGTAAATGACAACTGAGCACTTTGTGCACCCTTTTTAGGGTAAGACCTTTTAAGGGAAACTGAATAAGGAAAAGTTTCAACTATAAAATATTTACATAATATCTTTTTCTTATCTGCTTTATCATGTTCAGAAGAATGCAAATAAGTGGTTAGTGACATTGATTGATTATATTAGGGGTGGACCTGTTAGTTGGGTCCGCTTATCATAGAAGTCTTGGATTTGAAAGTTATAGTTAATCGATGTTTCCACTGTAGAAGGGGAACTTGGATGATGTTAGCATATCATACTTGTTGAGATATTTAAATAAGTATCATGTGCAAGCATGCTTTTTTTTTTCGGTGATATTTTTTTTCATTTCTTTATGCCCATGTATTCTTCCACCCATCTGCCTGTTCGCCCTTCCTCTTCACCTAGATTTTCTTTTTTGGTTATTTTTTGTCTTTTTATGTGTCCAAGCATGTATATGAACTTACTAAATTTTCTGTGCATACTGACCACCGTTGGATCAGATTGTAAATTCTACAAACCAGTCAACAACTCAATGTTTGATTGGATTCGATTGGAATCCATCAGTCCATTTCTCTCACTTCTCTCCGTCACTGATTATCTTCACATGCATTTTCCGAATGAAATACCTAGGTCTTGAATGTACTTTATGATTCTACTGTCTGATAAAACCATGGACTTTTAGGTTGTAATGTCATGTATCTAAGTCAACAAGAATGTGGTCCGTTGACAGAATCATTAAAGACATGATTTTGTAGGAGTGTAGAATAGCCGTATTTATGACGGTAACCTATCCCTAAAAATGTACTGTCTATGATCTGGATAGTGAACCCTCTATATTTGTTTGCTTTTCTTCAGGTATAAGCCTGATCTTTGCTCATATACGACTATGTTATCAGCATATGTAAATGCATCTGATATGGAGGGTGCTGAAAAGTTTTTCATAAGAATAAAACAAGATGCACTTAAACCCAATATCGTCACTTACGGAACCTTAATCAAAGGGTATGCTAAGACAAATAATATTGAGAAGATGATGGAGAAATATGAGGAAATGCAGGCAGCTGGTGTCAAACCAAATCAAACAATCTTGACGACAATCATGGATGCATATGGCAAGAACAGAGATTTTGGCAGTGCTGTTGTTTGGTATAAGGAAATGGAATCCTGTAGGCTTCCACCTGATCAGAAAGCAAAGAATATCCTTTTATCTTTGGCAAAAACAGCAGAAGAACAGAATGTAGCTAACCGAGTTGTAGGGAATTTGGATCAGTGTAGCAATGAACAAGGAGGTACGAAGTTTTCGGTGCCTGTTGATGAGAATGATAGCGAGGATGAGAATGATAGCGAGGATGAGGATGCCGACAATCATGATGATGAATTAGATGGTCCTTCACAGGTCACTTCATCATATGATGAACAAAAACATGAACTGATTTATTTAAATGGTGATAATGAGAAAAACCTTGACGGCTTACTTACAGTGGCTGATTTGTAAAGTGGGGGATACTCTATTTTGTGTTATAGTACTCAGGATTTGTTATTATTAATGGAAGAATATCAGTTGAGAGTTATTACGTGGGAACGGAATTCTTCCACACCAGCTTAGTGGGATTTAAGCAAGTACACTTAACTACTTCTTTTGGCTTTCGATTGCTTTGTGAACTATATTGGCTCAGAATTCAGGCCACCTTCGATCGCGCTTCTATTGGAGGTGAGATGGGCAGAGAACAAAATGGAACCGTTTGAGTTTTGTCAGGCTTATTAATGTGCATTTTTGGAATTAATAGTTTTGTGATTCAAGTGTGGCAGCTTCTTCTCAAGTTATGTCTGGTGTAGGTTACTCATTTTCTTTCAGCAAAAGCAAATTTAGCATAGCTCTGAATGTGACATATTCATCAGAGCAGAAACTATTACTGTTCGATTCTGTGAAACAAATAGGATGGTTTTCTTTCCCTTATATCATTAAAATTGGCAACCATCTGTTTGGTTGTATACAATACAGGGGAAGAAGATACAAACTTCTAGTCTAAATCTCGTTGACCTTGCAATGTCAAAACACAGGAATTCATACATGAACCGCAGGTGAAATCAAGTTTTAAAAACCTCCATGCCCTTATACATCGGTCAGCGAGTCTTGTATTTCTGCAGATTTCTTCAATCGATCAACTGCTTTTTCAACCTACAAAAGCATGGTGATTAAGTTGATCAAATGCAGTCCATGTTGACTATATATGCCAAGCGAAGATAACACTTTCATCAAAATTTAAATTACCTCAGTATTCCAATTTGTTCTGGCTGTGAGAATAATTAGAGTTACTGTTTGTAGAAAAACTCCAATAACCATCCCCCACCAAATACCCTGAAAAAGGTCCAAAGAAGGCATCATGTTCTATCACTCACAAAGAAATAGCTTTACTGCCACAAGAGTGAGGGAGAGATTGAACTTACTGCTACTCCCATGTTGGATTTGAAGCCAAGAACACATCCGATCGGAAGACCGATAATGTAGTAGCAAGTCAGGTTAACATAGGCCACAACTGCTTGCCATCCACTCCCAATTGCCACCCCTGAAATTCCACACAGATGAATTAGAAATGATGCCTCACAATGTCTGCAGACCTGGTTTGTTCATATGCTGCTTTTGTCACCTATCAGTACCTGAGAGAATAGGTTGAATGCCGTTCAAGAAAACAGAGATGGCCAGCAATGGGGTTAAATCGGATACTGCCGTGATAACATCAGAATCGCTCGTAAAAAGCTTGCTTAATCCAACTCTGAATATCAATACAATTGCACTGAAGACTATGCTAATCAGTATGCTGGTCCCGTTCACAACAAACACTGAAAATTTGGCCACCTTTGCATTACCAGCACCTAGCTCATTACTCACTCGAACACTGCATAATCCATGTCTCATAATCAATAATTTTATTTTATTTTTCGAATTCGTGCTTAAGAAATGAACATTCTTAAGAGCATCTTATTTGTCACAAACCTGGCTGCTGCACTCAGGCCTAACATAAATTGCATGTCCCAGTTCAAGTAGTTCATGCTGGAGTTATATCACATCAGAAAATGTAAAGTTAGACAAGAATGCAAGTTAAACAATTGAGCAAATTGAGTGGTAAAAAGAAAAGCTTAAATGGATAGCTTTAACACTGAACATACCAAATAGAAATGGAGTCTAGAGCAATTGTAGGATTGGAGAGAAGCCCTGATATCAGCACCAGCCCCTGGTTGTACCATATCTCCAAGCTGCATTAATGCATTATCAAACCCAAGAGTTATTTGAAAGGTAAGAAAAAGTGTTTGCAAGAGAGAGAGGTACAGTAAAAAAGGGAAGAAAAAGGGTTAAAATTTGACACTTACCAGAGCATGATAGCAGAGGAAACAGTTAACTTAAAATAAGGCCAAATTCCTTTGAAGGCATTCCAAGATAGGCCAGTCCAAGTTTCCTTGCACTTGGGACTTAGAATAATGTAAAGTCCATATGTAATGACAAGAAGCCACCAAGAGAGGCTGAGAGTAAGAGCAGCCCCCAGTACGCCATATTCCACAACATAAACCACCAAATAAGTGAGAAGAATGTGGATGATGAAAACTCCAACAGACATGTAGGCCAAAGGGTTCACTATGTTCTGTGCTTGAAGGAACCTCTGCTGGGGGCAGTTTATTGCAAATGCATAAAGTTGAGGAATTATGCCCCTTGCAAACACTTGGCCCTGCAATGCTATGTCTTCTGCCTGGCCTATGGCTATAAGTATTGGACCTGACCACCAATACAGAAATGTAAGGAGGACTGCTGCTCCCAAGTGCAAGATGATTGCTTTTTGGCATATGATGCCCATTTCTGGCAATTTGCTGGCTCCAAATGCTTGCCCACACACAGTTTGAACAGCACTGGCCATTCCCAACTTTGATTCAAAAGCAAGAACCAAAAAAAAAAAAATTCAACCACAAAATAGTGAGAAAAAAAAACATAGAGATGAAATTTTGGTAAATGAATTATTCGGTACATTAGTTTGGGATACTTACCATAATCCCATAAGCAAGACCTTGAATTCCCACACTAGCAATAGAGGCTCCAGCCAGCTCCAAGGCACTCAAGTGGCCACAAAACATGAGGGTGACAAAGCTGAGCATGTAATTAAATACGGAGACAACGATAGATGAACCGGATAAAATCCAGAGCAGCCTTGACTCCCATGCCACCAGTCTAGGCCACCATCGGACCGCCACAGGCCCGTGCTCTAGAAACTCTTCGATGGCAACGGACGACAAGCCAGGTATCTGGGAATGTGAGTCAAGTCCGAGCAGCAGAGGCTGGTACTCCCCCGCTGACCCCATCGTTATCTCAACCCGCCGTGCCACCACTGCTTGTGGGTTGTGCAGCTGTGTGTGTGTGTGAGAGTATGCTTGTGTTACTTGGAAGAGGCAGAGTGAATAAATTTATATGATGTTACAGTATGTACAAATATAAGAAGGGAAAGTAGAAGGGTCTAAACTACCTTTCAAATTGTTTGGTACCCACCGGCTCATTCGTGCGTGACATTAGCATGAGAAATTTAGCTGCAACAACCTATTTTTGGGTCTACAAATGACACCAAACCAAAACCCCATGTATAATTTCTAAGTCAACTGTGACATTTGAACTTTCAAGGCTCTGAGAAGCAGTGCTTGTTAAATGTCACTTGTCAGTTCCCTGTGGCATAGCCTGATAGGTTGGTGGGGCCCATTTGAGTTTCTTAGTATTGATTTTGGAGTGGGGCAACCCAGATACCTTTGACAAAGAGTTTCTGTCCTGTGTGGGTTAGGTCAACACGTGTACCTAATATGGTCAGTAGCAATTCTGTATACGAATTCAAATTTGGGATTTGTTTCTGATTAGCAGTTAATAATTTTGATTAGGTAAAAAAAGGTTTACTGATTTATGTAGATGGGCACGTGCACCTTCACAAGTCAAATGACAGCTTTAGGATTCTAGGATTCTTGTAAAAAAATAAACCCTACTTGAAGGTAGAGAGAATCTCTCTGGCAAAAGAAAAAAAAAAGGTAACAGAGAATCTCAGAAGCCAGTACTAATTTGAATGGTTTTTACAAAATATAAAGAATTCAGTTTGTCCAATATTTAACAACCATATTTGCTGTACAATTTGAGTGAGATTGCTACATATGATCTGCAGTTGGAAATTAGGGTTTAGAATAGAAATCTTGGAAGTTGGAAATCTTGTAGTTTCTTTGGCCTTAGCTAGAGCTCGTGATTGAGCTAATGCAGTAATTATCTTCCACAATAACAAAAGCACCTGAAAAAGTTGGAGAACGATTTTCATCTCTCTCTCTCTCCTTGAGTGTCATTGATTACACCCAGTCAAGTCTCCATCAAACTTGGAAAATATAACAGGAGTAGCATTCAATACAATATCAATGCTGTTTCCTATGTTTTCTTCACAACAAGAGAAATGCTGAAAATGTGCCATGCTGTTTCTTATTTTCTCTTCACAATAAGAGAAAGACCGTGAAAAAGTCATGCTGTCGCTTGTTGCTGGCAACTTTGATAGTGAAAGGCTGAAATTTGCCATGCACTTTTTTTGTTCTGCAACAGAAAATATTTGGTTACTTCTTTAAAGTCAGTTAATTCCTTCTGTCTGAGGATGACAAGTTGTAGCCAAATAGTAAATTCATTTATGCTGATGTCATTATTCATTTATGTGGAGGAAAAGGGTATTTTCTGTGTGCAATATAGTCTGAATATTTCAATTGGCTGTGGGAATGGCTTATAGGTTGGATCAGATAAATTTCTTGATTAATCATTTAGGGCATCCTCCATATTATATACAAACCAATCAGATATGTTACATGGATAGGATGTTTTATTTTTCTCTTAAATCATTCATTTTCTGAGCTCATTACTTTTAAATCTCTTGATTTGCATTGATGTTCAAAACTCTTGTTTGCTTATGTCCTTTGTCTTCTAGATTCTTGAATGGCGCCAAACTCAGAATTGGTGGGACTTCAGCAAAATGGATTTCCTGATGCTTATAACAGCTTACGGAAAGCAAGGGGACTTCAACAGGGCTGGCTGAGAAGGTTTTAAGTTTGATGAATGAGAAGGGCATTCCACCAAGTGTAATATCTCATACTGCTCTTAGAAGGATGCAGTCTTCTGGCCGTGAACCGTCTGCCGTGACATATCAAATAATTCTAAACTATTTTGATGATGCGTTGAACTTTCAAGAGAAGGAAAGGTTTATATTAGCAAGTGTACCGGTCATCTTTGGAGCCTGCTTCCTCTGTAACTTTGAAAATTATTTGCCAAGTGTACTTTGAAAGTTCCATGTGAATAATTAGGCTGCTGAAGTAGAAGATAGATTTTTTTAAAGGGTCAAGCGACAAAATTGTGTCAACCTTGTTCTGATGAGTAAAACAATTTACTCAACAAAAGTAGGTGGTGGAAATTGCACAGCAAATTAAAACCATAGAGAAGTGGACAACAGAACTGCAATTTAGAGTTTAGACAAACCTAAACTGTCTCAAACTCAAAACACATAATGTTATTACCAATCGGACATCAAAAACAGAACATAACATTGTACAAAATCATTTTAAGAAAATAGAAAATCTCAAAGATAAATTCTTGTTTCAAAAAATACGCCAGGGAAATCTCCAATTAACATATAATAAATGCTAAGTGTGGGAGCAAATTTCCCCATGAGAATATTCGATTGGAAAGATTCCCATTTCTTCTTCGCCGCCTCTTTCTCCCTGCAAAATAGAACAAATAAGAGGACCACACCCGGGAGGGTGTTGGCCAAAGGCCCTCTGATGCCTAAATTAGTTCGAGAGTTTATGAGAAAAACACTAGCTAACTAGGGTACGGAGATATATGTGTTTATGGTATAAACCGGGTGGCGGAGCCTTATGTAAAAGAGGGAGAGAAAGGAGGTGGCTAGGGTTTGTGAAGGGAAAATTTATGCAGAGTTTTAGTAGTAATTCGACGTGCACCTCAACCCTTGTGTGTGGCCATTCTTTTATAGAGATCTCGGGAGCTAGGGTTTTAGAGGAATAATTCCGTAGATGGAAAGGAATTATTCCTCCCCAATTTGGAATTGATTTGATTAATTGGGGATTTGATTTATTAGGGTAAATCAAATCCCTAATTGTGGTAGGTATCCAATCAATTCCTAATTTAATTAGGTAACTCCTCCTTTAATTGGAAATTGTGGTCGGAATCAAATCAACTCTCAACCTAATTAGGTAACATTCCATTTAATTGGGTAATCCCCAATTAAATTGAGTAACTCCCAATTAGGTTGAATAATTCCCAATTAGGTCAAATAATCCCCAAATGGAAGGAATTATTTGACCTAGGGTTATGACTTAATTCAGTTCCCACACTAAGATTAGTAATGCACCAATTGCATGGAGGATTCTTGTTCATCGTGATTATTGAGATAATAGTGGCAATGAATCTTTTGATGAAGCAATACCGCCCTCCAAACCTGATCCTGTTGATTCAGATGCAACATCCCAAGGACAGTCACAAGTTACTTCAATTTGGCCATATTCAACCTCTTCCTGAATTCGTTGCAGCTTAGAAGCCTTAACTGATTTTTGAATCCCCTCCAACTCCATTGATACTTCTTTCATCGTAGGTCGTCTCTTTCCCCTAAACTCCAAGCATCTCTTTGCAAGGGTAGCAACTGCCAAAATGTCTTCCGTTACACTCTCCTCCTTAACTTGAGCATCAACAATATCAAGCAGACGGTTCTCCTCCATTGAAAAATTGAAATAGGAAACTAGGCCTCTGGCTCCTGATGACCTCGCTAAAGAAACCGGTTTTTCTCCGGTCAAGAGCTCAACAAGAACAACTCCAAAGCTATACACATCGCTCTTATCTGTAAATTGACTTGATTGGAAGTACTCCGGGTCCAAGTAACCGAATGTTCCATGTACTTTTGTGGTAAGGTGTGTTTGGTCAATGGAAACCGATCTTGAAGTCCCAAAATCAGCAACTTTTGCTCTGTACTTTTCATCTAAGAGTATGTTTGTAGACTTGATGTCCCTGTGGTAAATTGGAAAACCAGCTGCTGAGTGTAAGTACGAAAGAGCTCCTGCAACTTCTGCCGCAATCCCTAAGCGCATTTGCCATGTTAGTAGAAACTCCTCATTTTGTTGATGGAGATACTGGTAGATAGTCCCATTGGGAATGAATTCATAAACCAATAGAGGAACTTCGGTCTCCAAGCAGCAACCCATGAGCTTAACCACATTCCTGTGGTTAATTTGTGAAAGAATGACAATTTCATTAATGAACTGTGCAACTTCATCTCCATCAACTACTTTAGACTTCTTTACAGCAACAATTCTTCCATCCGTCAACATTCCTTTGTAAACGGTACCTTGGCCTCCTTGGCCCAGAATTCTGTCTACATGAAAACGGTCTGTGGCTATCTCTAACTCTTTTGAATTGAACAACTTAATCTTCTCAACATTTACTTCACCAGAAGACATTTGTTGCTCCAACAGTAAACCACCATTTTGTCTAAATAACTTCTCCTTGCGTTTAATCGCTTTTCTTTTCCTTATGAATTTGTACAAGCACCAGCAAACAATGAGCAGCAACAAGAATCCAAGACTGCTGCCGATACCTGAACAACTCAACAAAATAAGAAAGGATGACTTGGTCAAGTAGATATTGTTTGATATTACATATATAACCAAAAATATTGTACTTTTTTTCTGTTTTCTGAAGGAGCTCTAGTGGAGGAGGTGATAAGATCTCAATCTCTGGATTATGTTGAGTTTCATTATGCTTCTGGGAATTGTTATATGGTTGCTCTTCCATTAATCTAATTACCTTGGCAATTCTAGATTACGCATTATTCTATCAGAGGGTGTAGACTTTGTGGTGCAGGGGCCATACCTATAAAGATGACTTTAACCTGCGAGTTGCTCTTCGGTACGAGGAAGTTCAGTGTGCATACGTAACTCCCATTCAAATTCGTACATATGTAGGGTTCAAAACAGACCGGGTTGGGAAGCTTGCATTCGTTGATGTCTGGATTAATATGTAATAGAAAAAATTAAAAAGAATTTCACTAATAAACCCATTTTAGCATGACATAATATACAAAAGTCCTTATAGAGCTTATGTGGAGAGATAAACCCCAAACTAGCCACTTGTCATTTTCTAATTGGTTCTTAGTGACTACTTTTGGGCTTTTCACTCCAAATAGGCTCTATTTGAGTTTTTGTATAATATGTCATGCTAAATTGAGTTTTTGAATAAATATCTAAAAATTAAAATGATGGTAAGATCACCTGCCATTAGAGATTATTTCTGTAAAGCATGGACAACGGTACTAGAGGTTTACCTTGACATCCTTCAAGAAGATAGGGATTTCCTTCATAGCCTTCTAAGCAATAACATTCAAGCCTTATGGATTCATTTATGGAAGAGCTGCCAGTGTCATTGTAGCTTTGGCAGTAAGGCTGAGTTGTCGATGTCATTGTAGATATCACTGTCGAATTTAATTCCAAAAAGGTTCCATACACATCGGTTGTGTTGTGAAATAAGCTCCATTCTAGCACCACCGGAGCATTGCCCATTTCGCTGATGGCAGAAAAGTTCATTGACTTGTTGGCGAACCAATCATGGTCTAGCAAGAATGCGTAATTGCATGAACTCTGTGTATTATAATTTGCATAAACCTGGAAACTGGTATTGAAGGCAGAGAGAAATGAAGGGAAGGCCGCCTGGCAGATATTTGTCGAATTGTTTTTACATTCGAAGCTGCATCCACTTGAACTGGTGTAGCCATTTGAGTTTGAGGTGATCATGGCCATAACACCACAACCCACTACTGCAGTGAATATGTTCTTCCGGGAATATGAAAAAGGGGTTCCCTCCAAGTTGGCTGACTGGCGGCTGCTTGGCTTGTTGCTACAGTTGGAGAAGGTGATCGGGTTTTTGACCTTTAATGTGCCTTCCACTGAAATTTCTAGCACCTCCAGATGGGTACGGTTCAAGAAAGGTTTCGGATTTCCAGTAGAGTTGTCACAGATTATTTGGAACCAGCTGTCGTTAATGTAACAACCTGTTCCAATTCCAAAAGGATATGGGATTTCAACGCCGCCGCAATTCGATTTACAGTTAGGCTTTGATATGGGTGGTTGTGCCAGTACTGGACTACTCATAGACCACCAGAACAGAGTAAACAGAGTAATATGGAAAAGCAACTTGACAACCATTCTGCTTCTTTTTCTCCCTCTTATTTATCTATCTGCAGTTTCTAGTAGGAAGCTTGGAGTTAGCTAAAGCCAATGAATCTCAACGCTCAACCTTGTGCAGAACAAATATAAAGAAGGTGTAGAGATAGTAGTTAGTTCTCTGCACTTTCCTTGGGCTTGGTTTTCTGCATTGTTTGAATACTTTTCCCTAAAGTTTTTCAAAACCTACAGCCTAGAGATAGTAGTTAGTTCTGTGCACTTTCCTTGGGCTGTTTTCCTATCTTATCTTCACAACAAGAGAAGGACCGTATAAAAGCCATGCTGTTTCTTGTGGCTGCGTATCTTCTAAGCAGCCATACTTGACAATGAAATGAAAAAAATAATAGAGGAAATTGCCATACACCCCCCCCACTACGCCAATCGAACTTAACCTCAACCAAAAAATCAGCCAATTTAACCCCTCGACTAAAATCAGCCAATTTAACCCCTCGACTAATTTATATCGCTAATTTTATCCCTACGATTAAATTTTGTGGAATTTCATCCAATCTCCTGTCATACCCGGACTCGTGAGGCGCACGTGTGTATTATTTGGAGGGCATTTTCTTCCTCCTATGCCCTTTCCCTGTCCTTCATACGCTTCTCTTTTTCTCTGTGTTTCTCACTCTGAAAACAAAATCAACTATAATGCACAACCACTTCTCCCCACTATAATGCACAACCATCCAAAGTCATTAATCTTTGACCAGCTGCCCATATCCCATCCCAGTCTCACTGCTCGTTACTGGTGTTTGTGTGGATTGGGTCTCTGAAGAGGGAGGGCACATCATACATGAAAGTGCGTTTGAAGCTGTGATCTCCATCCACAAAAGCACTTTGAAGATTTCTGGACTACTGGGAGAGTGGGGCACTTTTCGTCTCATCTCTCCACTGCCTAGCAGACGGGACTATCAACCCCTTACGGCCCAATCTCTCTTGATTCCATCTGATCGCATTGAAATCCCCAATCACTAACCAAGAATTAACACCCACAAGAAGGAAAAGAGGAAAAATCACTCATTGTAGTTTGCTTAAAGAGCTTTTTTTAAGTGAAAAATAATGTCTTTCATAGCTCGATGTGCATGTATCTTACTGGTAGTTTCATAAGGAATTCTTAAAGTCCGGTCCTCCATTCCAAAGGAATGGTATAATAAGGGCTGGTCTAAAGCAATCCTAGGTGCGAGAACACGGCTGCGACCGCTATCTCCTACGAGATCAGTGCGACAACATCACCTTGGTTTTGATCTCTCAGATTAAGAACCCTAGAAATGAATAATTGGGAAGAGAAAGGAGGAAAGATGAACTAATTTTTTTCAGGACGGAAATACCCTCCCAAGAGGCCACATGTGCACCTCACGTGGTTGGATTGGATTTGATAGAATATTGGATGAAATTCCATAAAATCTAGAGAGCTTTCGTTTTTAGCCAACTTGAAATTTCATAATTAGAAAAAGATCAAAACCCAAGCAAAAATACAATCCACATTTTACCTTGAGCTTTGGCTTTACCTAAATAATTTTACTTTCTTTGACTAAATCCTAATAAATCTTTAAATTCTAACACGGGTGAAATTGTCAATATAAATTAGTCTAAGGAGTCAATTGACTAATTTTTTAATTCATAATGTTAAATTATACAAAGGTTATAATTTAGTTGTAAAACGGATGAAAATCCAAAGAAATAAGGGAGCTTTGATAGTTAAAGGCTGAAATTTGCCATATACACCATGACTTATATTCGACAAGTTCCATTGATAGTCAAAAAAATTAGATTTATAAAAACTGTCCCCAAAAAAAAAAAAAATTATAAGGCACTCAGCATGATTTGAATTTAGAATCAAGTGTGTATTGGCTGGAAGATGTACCAGTTTGGCTTGATGCTCTCATTCAAGCCGACAATGATGTGTATCTTGTGATTTTTAATGAAATATTTCAGTCTTTTATTAACCCAAAAAAATTTATACAAAATAAGCATGGGCTCAAATAAACACAACAGAACCCGAACCCAACACAAACGACGGAAGGGTTGAGAACTTCAGAGATCATCCAAGCGTACCGCACACTACGTCCACCACGGTCTTAAAAATTTGACATTTTCATATCTTCAATATTTTGAAAATCAATCATTCAAGCCGACAGTAATTTGACATCTTCTGGATCATTATCTTCTTCACCAGAAGATAAATTTTGTAGCTCCAAGAATAAACCACCATTTTGTTCAATCCGATCATACACCACAGCATGCACCACTAATGAGTAGAAATAATAGCACATCCAGGGGCGAATGCAGCTAGTGGGTAGCTTTCCCACTTGGGTTTATGCATGCACCAACACAAAAACTGATTTTCTTCATTCAAAAGTTGCTGCCCTCCACCTAATAAAATAATGTCAAAGCCACATTCATTTATATCATGTGGTAACCATTATGAAGAAACCACCAATTGCACGTGGGTGCAATTTAAGCCAAACAAAATCAACAATGGCAGCTGCCAAACTCCACAATTTCTTGCCAATTTTCAACACAAATCTCAACTTTTTTCAGGGAAAAAAAAGCCAAAAATAAAAGAACAGTTGTTGTTATATATTGTGTTCAGAGTCAGAGAGAGTTGTTTCCACCTTCCTTCTCTACATTAATTTCTAACAATATTCAAGGAAGAATTGTCCCCCTCAGGATTCAAGTACACGCTTTCTTGAAAACTCTTCTTAGTACTTGGAGGCTAAGTCAAAATTTATATTCAGATTTCTAACATGTATTATATATGTATATGTACATTAACTCTAGCAGCCATACTTGACGATTGGAAATAATATAGGTGACTTGGTAATGAAATGCTGAACTATCCCCACCATCATTTTATAAGGTGATTTTTCTTTCGGTTTTAGAAGGTTTTTTCTGATCTTACTTGAGAGACCTGAAGAAAATGGAATGGAAGGAAAACAATCAGGGCCTCACTTGTGCAGAACAAATATAAAGAAGGTGTAGAGATGGTAGTTAGTTCTCTGCACTTTCCTCGGGCTGTTTTTTATGTTATCTTCACGACAAGAGAAAAAGTCATGCTGTTTCTTGTTGCTGGGTGTCTTCTTCTTTTTTTCTTTTTTCTTTTTTCTTTTTTATCGAAGGAATGAAATTTCATTTCCAAAACAAGGATACAAGTTACAAGAGAGCCCAAATACAACAAACAGAAAAAAAGAAGAAGAAAAACATGGGCTCAAACACAACAAAATACAAACCAACCTAAAATACCAAAATAGGAGGCCCAAACCAACAGAAGCCCACAAAATACAAAAACCCCAAAATCTAACCCTAAACAAAGCAAGCCGCCGTCGTCACCTCCACAAACGCTGCCGCCGCCGCCGCTGCCACTGCTCGTGTCTTCTAAGCAGCCATACTTGACAATGAAATGAAAAAACAAAAAGGGAACTTTGATAGTGAAAGGCTGAAATTTGCCATGTATACCATGACTTTTATTCGACAAGTTCCATTGATAGTCGAGAAAATTATACCTACAAAAGCTGTACCTAAAAATATTTATAAGGCGCTCAGCATATTGCTTTGAATTTAGAATCAAGTTTGTATTGGCTGGAAGATGTACCAGTTTGGCTTGACGCTCTCATTCAAGCCGACAGTGATGTGTATCTTGTGATTTTTAATGAAATATTTCAGTCTTTTAACCCAAAAAAATTTATACAAAAGAAAGCGTACATTAAAAGCCCATATGAACAAGTAGGCCTAATTGTTGAATTTGATGTAAACCAATCATGGTCTACTAATAATGCAATTCGGAGTGTTTGGAGCATTTCAGAACGTGCTTAATTAGGAGTGTTTGGAGCATTATAATACACAAGGTAAGATTTGACTTTGACAAAATCTACTGCAGCATATGATTTCTTTTATATAACCAAGACAACATAGACGATTTGCATTACATAAGATGATAATCTTAAGAGCTTATAAAAATTAAGAAAATATTCTGTTCACAGGGACTTGAAGGATAAAAGTGGAATTTCATGCAATAACAAAGCCGAATGACCATCCAGAACTGGTCCTGTTCCCGTCGAACTTGAAACGACATCCCAAGGCTCAATTGAGTCCGTCCTAACATTTTCAACCTCTTCACACTTTTCTTCACCATTAGAAATTTTTTCTGCCATTTGAACCCCCTCCAGCTCTGCGGTGACCTCTCTCATTGTAGGGCGTTCCCTTCCACTCAAATTCAAACACCTCCTTGCAAGGTTAGCAACTGTGATGATATTTGCTTTACACCCTCCCTTTACAACTTGAGCATCAAGAATTTCAAACAGCCGATCTAACTGCATCGAAATGATGAAGTATGTGGCAAGACTTTTGCCTTCTTTTTCTGACCTTCTAAAAGAAATTGGTTTTTGTCCTGTCAAGAGCTCAACAAGGACTACTCCAAAGCTATACACGTCACTTTTCTCCGTAAATTGGCTTGATTGAAAGTATTCGGGGTCCAAGTAACCAAATGTGCCATGTACAAGTGTGGTGAGGTGAGTTTGGTCAATTGCAACTGATCTTGAAGTTCCGAAGTCAGCAACTTTTGCTCTGTATTTTGCATCCAAGAGTATGTTGGTAGACTTGATGTCTCTGTGATAAATGGGAAAGGTAGCTGAAGCATGTAAATAGGAAAGAGCTCCTGCAATTTCCTTCGCAATTCGTAAGCGAACTTCCCATGTAAGTGGAAATTCCTCATTCTGCTGATGGATATACTGGGAAAGGTTTCCATTAGGTATAAATTCATAAACCAAAATGGGAACCTCCGTCTCTAAACAGCAACCCAATAGTTGAACCACATTTCTGTGGTTGATTTGTGAAAGAATCACGACCTCATTGATGAAATCTGAAAGTTGGCTTTCGTCCACTATTTTAGATTTTTTCACAGCAACAATTCTTCCATCAGTCAGCATGCCTTTGTAAACTGTACCTTGGCCTCCCTGGCCAAGAATTCTATCAATATTGAAACTGTCAGTGGACGTCTCCAACTCCTTTGATTTGAATAGCTTGATTTTCTCAACATTAACTTCACCGGACGACAATTGTTTTTGTAATAATAATCCACCATTTCTCTTGAAAAACATCTCCCTGCGTTTTATGGTCTGGCGTTTCTTTAGGTATTTGTATCCCAACCATGCACCGACAAGCAAAAAGAACAGTCCAAGACCCGCACAAAGACCTGCATATATAACTCAGTAAAATGATAAATGATCACAAATTGCAAACCAAGTTTATCTCTTGTACCAAAAAAAGAAGAAGTTAAACTTTTGAAGGTAATACAATAGAGTTTATGTATAACATTCCTCCCTTGTAGTTTAGATTATTGTTTGTACTAAAAAAAAAAAAATTTCCTCTTGACACTTAGGTGGAGATTCTTTTTTATTTGTTTTGCGATTTTAATAAACTATGTATGTATGCATATGCGTTGTAGGTTTCTATTTAGGCTTATTTACACCAATGCCACTTGAAACTATAGTCAAATTTCACTTTGCCCCCCCAAAACTTAAAATGACCCACTTTGCCCTATTGACTAATGTTTTATGACCCACCTTGCCAACTCATTTAATGGATGATGTTTTTAGTACAAGCAATAGTCTAACATTCCTCCCTTTGAAGAAAAAAAATATATGAGTAGGTCACACTAAAGTGAAGAAGAAGGATGAAGATGACCAAGAAAACTGACACAAAACGAAAACAATGAAGAGAAAAAAAGAGAATGAAAAAGGAAAGTGTAAGCCTTTGAGTTTAGGTTGTTACCAGTCAACTAATTGGTAACCATGTTTTGAATGATGACACTTCTAAAAATAAAAAATTAAATGATGATATATGGCGTACCTATAATAAGCATTTTAGTATTCTTTTTGTCAATGCCAATCTCAACGCACTCGAAATAACCACGAGCGTTCACACAGTTTCTTTTGGGCGGGCATGGACTCCCTCCATAAATTGCGCCATAGTCAAAGTTCACACACGCGCTGTGGGGCCCGCATCGACTATGACCATCACCAATGCATTCATCAATATCTGAAATGAAATTTTGAAGAAAAAAAAACAGAAACGGTCAATTAGCAATCCAATAACACTATTTGCACAACATGTATTGATTTCACTTATGTTAAGGGTCTTCTTTTTACTTGCATGACTTTTATGTCTAGAACAAAGTTCTTTGGCTGAAAAAAATGGGAGTTCTTTCCCCTCCTTTCCAATATCGCTTGCATAAATCAAAGGGAAAAATAAAATGCAGATACGGAAGCTAGATATAATTAATTACATACGTACCTTGACAAGTTTCAAGATAGGGATTTCCTTTAAAGCCATCTGGGCAGATACAGAACACCGTTGAGCGATTGCTGTAATACGCTTGTGTCATAGCAGTGGAGTCATAGCAGTAACGTGTACCACTTGGATCAAAAACTTTATAAGTATCATAATTTTTAGAAGCAAGTAGAGGGAGGTCGTTTCCAAATAATGCTAATGAAGAATTAGAGTTGTTTATATTCCATTCTAGCACCACGGGAACGTGGCTTCTACTCTTGACTGCATGAGCAGAAGATGATCCCTCAAACCAATCCTTTTCAACCAGAAACGCATAGTCGTCACAATTGGCGTTTCGAGTTTCGTTAATTTGGCGTACAATGAAAGCGCCCATCACAGTGAGATAAGGAGGAATGGTAGTCTGGCAGCAGTTGATACCAATATCACAGGAAGCATTCTTTTGATGATCACAAACTGACCTGCACCCACCAACCACAAACTCACCTGATTCCATCCCGGCACGGAAGCCGCAGCTAACTGCAGTGAATCTGTTTTCTTCCTGAGAGTAGAAGAAAGGGCTGCCCGTCAAATCTGCCATTTGGCTACTTCCATTTCCGTTGCAGAAGAAGGTAACGGGGCTGTTCACTTGAAGCGTGCCTTTCATAGAAATACTCAACACCTCCAGTTTGGCTCGCTTCAAAAAAGCCTTGTAATGAGGAGCAGAGCTGGTAGTTTTAGAAGACTGGTTGCTGCACTCGATTTCAAACCAGTCGTCTAAGTAGCAATCTTTGTGTCCAATTCCAAAAGGGTAGGGGATCGAGACGTTTCCGCAATCCGCTTCGCAGCCATCCTTTGCTATCCGATACTCTTCTTGTGCTGCTGCACATGTATATATGATCAGCAACACGAGGAATATTAGTAATAAAATCATCATATGAACTGCTTGCGATTGCATTGTTCCCATGCTTGGATCTCGGATAATAAAATTAAAAGATTATCAAGCAAAAGTTTTCTTTGCAACTTAGTGCTTGTACCTATATATAATAAAGACCCCTCGTCGATCGAAGAAAAGTGGGTTCGAATTCAAGGCTACTTTTCTTTTTGTAATTTGAGTGGAAATTACAAAAGTTGGGTATACCATTTATCGAGCTTAAGAATACGTGGAAATGATCAAAAGCCAAGACGACATGGAGTGATTGAGAGACAAATCCAGCCAATCACTAAGCTACATAGAAACGTTAATGAATTGATGAGCAAACATAACAGTTTTTAGAGTTTTGATACTAAAAGCTTTTAAAAATATAGTTATAAAACACTATTTAATTCTTATGTATAAAATTTAGTTGCATATTTAATTTGTAGTTTACAGTTGCATAAATCAAAGGGAAAAAAGGTTCTCAAAAAACAAAACAAAACAAACGCAAAGAAAAATAAAACGCAGATACGGAAGCTAGATATTATTAATTACATACGTACCTTGACAAGTTTCAAGATAGGGATTTCCTTTAAAGCCATCTGGGCAGATACAAAACAGCGTTGAGCGATTGCTGTAATCCGCTTGTGTCATATCAGTGGAGTCATAGCACTGACGTGTACCGCTTGGATCAAAAACTTTATAAGTATCATAATTTTTAGAAATAAGAGGACGGAATGCATGGAAGTTTCCAAATAATGCTAATGAAGAAGTAGAGTTGTTTATATTCCATTCTAGCACCACAGGAACGTTGCTTCCCCTCTTGATTGCATGAGCAGAATATGATCTATCAAACCAATCCTTGTCAACCAGAAACGCATGGTCGTCACAATTGACCTTTTGAGTTTCGTTTTGGTGTAGAATGAAAGCGCCCAGCACAGTGAGATAAGGAGGAATGGTAGTCTGGCAGCAGTTGATACCAATAACACAGGAAGCGGACTTTTGATGATCACAAACTGACCTGCACCGAACCACAAACTCAGCTGATTCCATCATGGCAAGGGAGCCGCAGCTAACTGCAGTGAATCTGTTTTCTTCCTGAGAGTAGACGAAAGGGCTGCCCGTCAAATCCGTCATTTTGCTACTTCCATTTCCGTTGCAGAAGAAGGTAACGGGGCTGTTCACCAGAAGCGTGCCTCTAATAGAAATATTCAACACCTCCAGTTGGGCTCGCTTCAAAAAAGCCTTGTAATGAGGAGCAGAGCTGGTAGTTTTAGAAGACTGGTTGCGGCACTCGATTTCAAACCAGTCGTCTAAGTAGCAATCTTTGTGTCCAATTCCAAAAGGGTAGGGGATCGAGACGTTTCCGCAATCCGCTTCGCAGCCATCCTTTGCTATCCGATACTCTTCTTGTGCTGCTGCACATGTATATATGATCAGCAACACGAAGAATATTAGTAATAAAATCATCATATGAACTGCTTGCGATTGCATTGTTCCCATGCTCGGATCTCGGATAATAAAAATTAAAAGATTATCAAGCAAAAGTTTTCTTTGCAACTTAGTGCTTGTACCTATATGTAATAAAGACCCCTTGTCGATCGAAGAAAAGTGGGTTCGAATTCAAGGCTACTTTTCTTTTTGTAATTTGAGTGGAAATTGTATATGACTATTAGTTGAGAATTCAAATTCCTTCTCTTCTTAGATACCCACAAAAAAAAAAAAAAAAAAAAGACTTGACTTGAGTGCACAAAAGAAAATGCAGTACATGTATTTCGAATAAATCATATTTGTTAGGTTGCGTGTTTATATCTATTCAACCTTTGAAGTTGTATATGTTGAGTTTGAATTATAAATCCTATATGTTTTAAATGAAATCATGACTTTTATAATTTTGATATTATTCCTCCAAATTACACATGAAAAAAAAACCCGATTAAAACTGGCTCCACATGCGTAAGAGATCTCCAATGTGCCTCTTCAACCACTTTGAAATGCTCAAATAGGTGAGCCACATCAAAATTCCTCCAACAACCTCTTCAACCTCGCCATCAAATCTGCAACCCCATTCTCTCTCTCTTCAAAACCTGTAAGTTGACCTTACCTCTTCAAAACATTTATTTTGTTTTGGAAGAATCAAAATCGTATCGAAAGGCTAAAAATATTTATTTGCTTGATGAGTTTGATGTACATTTCATAAATATTATTTATTTTCTAGAATATTATCTTTTAAAAAAAGAATTTTATTAATTATTATTGTTTAAAGTCAAATATTGTATTAATTGAATTGAAGAGACTGATGAAATGAAAATATTAAAGTAGCAAATAAGGCTCTTCAAATCGCCACGTAGGTCAACAAACTTCAATTTGAAGAGTTTTTTTTGCTACCACTGTTGGAGATGCTCTAAGACTTCTGAATGCAAAAACCCAAAAGTTGGGTATACCATTTATCGAGCTTAAGAATACGTGGAAATGATCAAAAGCCAAGACGACATGGAGTGATTGAGAGACAAATCCAGCCAATCACTAAGCTACATAGAAACGTTAATGAATTGATGAGCAAACATAACAGTTTTTAGAGTTTTGATACTAAAAGCTTTTAAAAATATAGTTATAAAACACTATTTAATTCTTATGTATAAAATTTAGTTACATATTTAATTTGTAGTTTACAGTTGTGCACGTTATTCATTGCACACTTGTATTTTTGTAATTGAGAGTTTGGATGATGAAATTTAAGATCTAATTAAAATATTTGTTTTGTTTCAAAACAAATTTTAAAAAAATTTATTTCTTTAATTAATTTACTCACGAGCTTTAGTCTTGGGTTTGGCATTCTTATTTGGGATAATAAGTGATTTTTAAAAAATTTTGGGAAGCCCAACCCGTTTGGTAAACTATGAGAAAATCACTTATTGTTAAAAATTCTTTGTGAGAGAAAAGTATAAGGAAAGCGGTAATGAGGTGCTTTCATTTTCTCGATTATGCAGGAATCGGTTTCGAAGAGGAGTTGGGTTTAATGATTTTGCAAGAATTATTTTCTGATTATGAGGGAATTAGTACCAACAACACTTTTAACAAAAAGTTTACCAAACGCCAAACCGCTTTCTCTCACAATGATTTCTCTCACAAAGAATCGACAACGATTATTTTCACAAAGACAAAGAATGCCAAACCTACTTACACTGGGCGTTCATTTGAAATGAGAAATTGATATTTTGCAAAGCTTAGACTACAACTTATTTTATTAATATTTTAATTGCTGATGAAAAGAAAATGATGAAATTGAAAAGTACTCAAACAAAAAATTTCTTTGCAACTTAGTCTTTCACGATGGAAACAAAAGGAGAACAGTACAAATTGAAGGGTACTTTTCTTTTGGTAACGTGTGTGGAAATTGTATTTGTAGAGCTGTCATGATTGTCTATCTGATATATATCTGTAAACAGGACAACATCCATTCTTCCGCTTTACCTTCTTTCCTTCTCTCTTGAATTTCCTATAGGACTAGTAGGAAGCTAGAAAAGCAAATGATTTTCAAATCTCAACCTTTTTCAGGAAAAAAAAATTAAAAGAAAAGTTGTTTTATATATTGTGTTCAGAGTCAGTGATAGTTATTTCCACCTTCCTTCTCCACATTAATTTCTAACAATATTCAAGGAAGAATTGTCCCCCTCAGGATTCAAGTACACGCTTTCTTGAGAACTCTTCTTAGTACTTGGAGGCTAAGTCAAAATTGATATTCAGATTTCTAACATGTTGTTGACACCATGCTGACCTTATCTCATTCTTGAGCAAATCCCACACCAACAGATATGTGCTCGGCTCGGCCTCACCACCTCCAACAGATATGTGATCGGCTCGGCATCACCACCTCCAACAGATATGTGCTCGGTTCGGCCTCACCACCTCCAACGGATATGTGCTCGGCTTGGCCTTGCACTGGTCTTACTTGAGGTTTCTGTCGACACCATGCTGACCTAAGCGAAACCCCTAGATCAATGACAGCCAAGTAAAGCCTGATCAAATGACAGCCACGTAAAGCCTGATCAAATGACAGCCAAATAAAGTCTGATCAAATGATAGCCAAGTAAAGACTGATCATTGATAGCCAAGTAAAGACCCCAAATCAGGGATGGCCATACATTTTCTACCACTACTTAGGCTATAAAAGGGAGCTCACCACCTCCAAGTAAAGGGATCAGCTACTGCCACTTCTCCAAGAGCTCTCCCAAAGCTCTCTCTTTTCTCTTACAAAGGCTCTCAAGCCTCTCTCTTTCATACACAATGTAAACCATATTCAATACAAATACAAAGCTATAAACTATAGTGGATGTAGCCCCATTATGGGTGAACCACTCAAACACTTGTGTTATGTGTGTGATTGTGTCTTAATCCGTTTAGGTACAAATTCACCCGTTAACACATGTATATATACATTAACTCTAGCAGCCATACTTGACGATTGGAAATAATATAGGTGACTTGGTAATGAAATGCTGAACTATCCCCACCATCGTTTTATAATTAAGGTGAATTTTCTTTCGGTTTTAGAAGTTTTTTCTTATCTTACTTGAGAGACCTGAAGAAAATGGAATGGAAGGAAAAGGGCTTTGATGTTCTTTTCCATTGTAAATGCTTAAAATAAAACAATCAGGGCCTCACTTCTCTGAATCTCACAACCAAGTATCAAACTACCGCTTATACTTATTTTTCTTAGCATCCAAAGTAAAATGGCATGAAAACTCTTGTAGTGAGAAGCCAAATTTGATCTTCCTCTTTTATGAATTCTCAATTTAGCCATTGAAATATGCTCAAGAAACAATCCTCTTTCCACAGCGAAGATGAAGGGTTTTTGTAAGTCTTTGATCATCCCTGTGAGTCTATAGAGAAAATTGTAGCTTTTTTGCATTCACAGTGTGTAAATTACTTTGACATGGCTGTTGTTCTTATTTGACAAGTTTATACTTCAGAACTGCATCCCAACATGCTCTACATGAAAACGCGCTGCTGAAATGAAGTTTGAATCGCAACTCCCAACCTTGTGCAGAACAAATATAAACAAAGTGTACAGATAGTAGTTAGTTCTCTGCACTTTCCTTGTGCTTGGTTTTCTGCATTGCTCGAATACTTTTCCCTTAACTTTTTCAAAACCTAAATTCATCCTTTGATTTGATTACACCCTGACCCACACTACAAGAAAAACAGGTATTAGTGGTCAACCACTTGGTCACAGAAAATACCGTTTTTGGTCACTGAATGCAATAAGTGTCCAAATAATGGTGGTCACTGGGTGGTCACTAGAAGCTCGTCACAAATTCTATTTAGTGATTATTGTCAACTATTGGTCACTACAACACAAAGAATTAGTTACTATACCTGTGTGGTCACTAATAAAAACACTATTAGTGACCACAACTTTGGTCATTAAAGGGCTTACAATTTGGTCACCAAAACATGCGTTTTGGTCACTGAAACTAGGTCACGTGCCCACATTAGTGACCTACTTGCTTGGTCACTAATGTATTTCAAAAAAATAGTAACTAATTAGGTTTAAATCTCCATGTTCTTTATTTATTGTATTACAATATGAAATCACAATTAATTTCTTTTAGACAGTGCTGTAGAAAAAATTTATAGCATCAAATAATTCATTGCATTCAAAAGCAATCCATATATATAACATTCTTCCAACAAATTCACAAGATGTCTAAAAAACAAAATGCTAGATATTTAAGTTCAACCTAAATGTCAATTGATTCCCAAAAACAAAGAACATAAGATTCATCATAAGTCGATTGTCTTCTGTCCTCTATCCTCTGATATACTCGAAATTTATCCATCGGACCTGCATCAAACAAAGAATAATTATTTACAAAAAGATAATTTCAAATGAAAAACAAGATTTTTAGACTATCAACAACGAGAACAAAAAAAATGAAGGAAAAAACAAAACAGCAAAAAGATATAGAAATACAAGTGTGCATCTTGGATCAGCTAACAAATTTATTTACAATCGTTATATTCATGAAACACAAACTGATATAGAAATAATGACTGAAACCACCAATGTGTAGATGCAGAGCAAATGAAATTTTGATTAAAGAATTGTACAATAATTGAAAATTTCATGAAACTCAAAACTTAAATCAGAGCTATACATCAAATCAAAGATAATTAAGACTTGTTAAGCATAAAAATAAGCTGATGAACAAAGAGCAAACAATACTTGTTCTTCCATCACGGAACCAGATATGGACCCTATTGCCCAGCATAAGGTGTTTAAGTTGTTCCAATGCTCAAGGTGTGACAAATATTGTCTCCCTCATGATCTACAAGATCAAAATGACACCAATAACCAAAAATAAGTATGAAAACACCCTCCCAAAATCTGATATTTTTGGGGAAATGTTGCTAAAAATGTAGCTTACTAAAAATGTTGCTTGGATTACACCCCTCCCTCCCTAGTCATGATTAACAATGTATAACTTAAACAAGGACTTACATTGTGCCTGCAACCCAAAATCTGATATTTTTGGGGAGAGTTCTGCATCTAGCAAAATATTACTGGCTTTGATATCTCGATGTACAATCCTGGGCCTTGACTCCTCATGAAGGTAAGCAAGTCCTCTCGCTGTTCCCAACAATATATTGAAGCGGGTACGCCAGTCAAGGTGCAAGTCATTTCTTCCTGAAACATTACATGGAAAAACAACCAATGCATGTTAAGAACAAGAAGAAGTATAAGAGAAAAAGGAAAAAGAAAATGAATGAAAATATGTTTTGATATGAGACTTGGATGTAATTGTTCAGGATACTATTAAAATCTATTGTGTTCAAAATTGTTCAGAAAACCAAGGCAGTGAAAGAAGATTTGTTCTAAAGGAAAAAACTTGGGTGTAACTTCAGAGTACTTCAAACTGCAGAATATTCTGATTCAGATAATTACTCTTTTGGTTACTTTAATTTTCACTCAGCAGAGAAAATTATCACAAAATGGTTGCATAAAAAACTTGGATGAAAGTTTAGAGTCCTTGAAACTGCAGAGTATTCTGTTTCTATAAAACCTACCAAAAAGTGCCTGATCAAGGCTCTTATTTTCAAGATACTCATAAACCAAAATGCACTGGGTTCCTTCAATGCAGCATCCATACAATTTCACTAGATTGCGATGTTGGACTACAGATATTGTAGCAATCTCGGTTGCAAATTGACTGTTCCCTTGGTGAGATGCTACTGAAAGTTGCTTCACAGCCACTACCTTCCCATCAGAAAGTGTACCTTATAAACAGGTCCACATCCTCCCTCCCCTAGCTTCTTTGAAGGATTAGAATGTTCTGTTGCAGCTCTCAACTCAGCATAACTGAAAGTATTTGGTCGGGGAACTAATCCTAGAAGATCTGCATATTCAAAAGAGAGTATGCCATAGGTTTAACTTTCGAAACAATACATGCTAGTATAAAATTTGTTTTGATGTCACAACACATAAGAAATATTTTCTCTCAAAGGCTCTATGCTTATCAACACTAGAAAGAACCTACATCAATACACAAAACTTTCAACTTAACTATGAGACGTGGCACACTTTGTTTGGCATATCAGCTTAACTATATACCAACTGTATGATGTTACATGAAGCTCTTATTAATTAGTCAGACTATTTCGTTATGGACATGGGCTCATGGCACACAGCAATCAAGTGCAATTGCAATATACAGGGATGCAAGCAGCTTTTGAGATGTTGCTGCTTACCAGGATTTCTTTGAGTACAGGGTTGTTTATAGCCTGCAATTATATGGTGTAAACTAAAATACTTAAAAAAGGAACAGAGTTTTCATTAAAATTACTAAATCAATGATATATTTATTTAGAGAAATATAAATGAGCTGATAAGAACTTGAGAAGAATTTGAAAAGGCAAAAACAATTTATAGGAAACTCTACAACAGCTAGAAAATGAGCCAACTTCTTTGGAAGGTTTTTCTACTTGCATTAAGGACTCACTTATGGTAAGGATTCACTTATGGTTCATGCTTAGACAACTAAATTTAGATCAAAGCTATTGGAGAAGCAGATAACTGGTGCATAGCAACAGTCAAATATTTACTAAAAGTACTTATAAAATAAGTAGATTCAAAGTGAACCTGGCGGCATTTGCAAATGTATGATCCTCATCAACCAAAGAAAATGTAGATTGGCAGGGATCAGTTAAGGACCCATGTTCCATTTCTTACAAAATCCTGCGTACCAAGCAAAAAAATCAAGTAAAAAAATACAGATTACAGTATTTAACAGTAACATTCTAAATAAGAACTGTGAACCCTACTAATATGCAATGAACACTCTCCAACCTTGAATTTTTCATAGTTTTTCCTCAAACAATTTTATTGTAGATGTCTGGAAAATATACAATTACCAACTTGGAAGTAATCTGGTAGAAATTAAAAGAACTACTTTAGAAATTATTAATTACAATTAGAAATATTTCTAGATTACAAAACTATTTTGTAAGCAAATATTATCATCTTTATAACCAAAATAGCAGAAATTTGCAAAATTGAAATCAAAATGCCCAAACAAATGAACGTACAAATGCAAAATGCAAAATCAAAACTAAAATTCGCAAATCAATTGGCCTTACTGAGGGGAAATAGTTGAAGCTGCTTCCCTCTCTCTGCGTCGGCTGCAGAAAAGTTTTCAGATTACAAACAGCCAGAGTGAAGAAAATCTACAAGCAAAAATGTTTTCAGATTACACTCAAGTAGAACACAACACATTAGGAATAAGAGTAAAGAAAAAGCAAGAATGAAGATGAAAACCAATTAGGAATCAAACAGCCAGAGATCGAAGATTTCTTACTTGAGAAGCTGATGGTCTCAAAAGTTGATTTCAGAATAGGATCTCACTAGCCTCAAGGTCGTTTCTCAAAATTGAAACATCTGCAACACCAATTAGGAAGTTAGGGCATCTAGCTTTTTGGAATTACACCTCAAAATTGAAATTCAAAGAGAAATCAAAACTGAAATCAAAATTGAACCTAAAATCAAGCTCTACCTGAGTACCAAACGAAAACCTAGCTGATTTAAGGACACAAAATCTAGTTCGCTCTAATCTCTCACTCCGATCTCTCGCTCTGATTGCGCGCTTGCTCTGATCTCTCGCTCGTATCTCGCTCTCGGCTCGCTTCATTTTGTTTTCTTTTTTATGCGGTACACGAGCGTGTTTTGAAAAAGAAAAATATAAGTTTAAAAACGTTAATTCGTCACTGATGTATTAAATAAAATAAGTAAGGCTACCTTGTCAATTGTTGTTGGTCACTAACTTTATAATTTAAGTTGTTTTGAGTGACTAATTTAAATATTGGTCAGAAAATTTAGTCATTAAATGTTAAAAATATGGCTCAATCAATTTACTGACTATGTAATATTATTGGTCATTAAATTTACTGTATTTGTGATCATTATTCATGTGGTCACAATGAACTACTGACCTTTTTCTTGTAGTGCCAGTCAATTCTCCATCAAACTTGGAAAATATAATATCAATACTGTTTTCCTATGTCATCTTTGTTGTATTTTTTGGCTCACATAAATGGTGCATGTGAGTGAGTAGTTGTGTTGTGCATGTGTGTGAATAGTGCATGCATGTGGGTGTCTACTATTGTGCATGTGGGAAGACATTTGTGGATGTGTTTTTTGGTGCATGCATGGGCTCACGGAGGTTTCTATTTTGCATGCGGGTGGTTGGTTTTGGAGATAAAAATCAGCCCTTGCATTTGGTTATAAAATGGGCATGCAAAGGCTTGTGCAAGTAGCATGAGTGCTTGTGTTGCACTAGAAATTGAGGCCAAGGGTTTCCAAGAAGTTCAAGAGGCTAAGGGCTAGTGAGTGAGCCAAGGAAGCCAAGGAGAGAGAGTTCAAGTGTTGGAGTATTGTAAGTTTAGAAACCAAGGGGGGAAACACCAAGTGTGAGAGAGTGTTCACAAGTGCATCAAAGTATTGAGAAAGGGGTGTGAGAGAAAAGTGAGTTTGGGGAGAGAGTTGTTCTAAGGGGGTTTTCTTTGTAAAACAAAGTTGTAATATACTATTTCATTAGTGAAATTTCTCAAGAGGATCACCAAGAGGAAGTAGGCAAAGAGTTGGCCGAACCTCTATAAATCTTGTGTTATTTGTGCTTGGTTATTTTCTGTGAGTGTGTGAAGTGTGTGATTCATCCATCTTTGAGTTTGTTTAAAGTCCATCAACAACAAGATCATTAGGGAAGTGCATTCAATTGTACAACAATCTTCACAACAAGAGAAGGACCGTATAAAAGTCATGCTGTTTCTTGTTGCTGCGTGTCTTCTAAGCAGCCATACTTGACAATGAAATGAAAAAAAAATAACGGAACTTTGATAGTGGAAGGCTGAAATTTGGCATGTACTAATAAGAATTGTCGATGCAAGTGCAAAGATTGTTTATAGCTGATTATGTTATTGTTGAATGATATATCAGCTCGAGGGATGATAGTGTGTTAAGAACTACACTGACATAGTTTATTTTTCTAGTTGGTAGTAATTCTGAATATTTACAGGTGTTTATTAGTAAGAAATGTTGAGGAAAACAAAGTTGTAAATATAAAAATGCATTCTGTAGTTGTTTACTAGATCTGACTAAGTTTGGTTGAAATTGAAGTCGGAGGTTCCACCATGCACATGAATGAGACTTGATTGAAATAATAGGAAAAGAATGATCAAATAGAAATGATAAATCATTGTATGTGGGTTTCTCTTTTCTATATTTTGTTACATTGGATTGTAATGGATTTTTAATGTGATTCATGATGGGTTTTTTGTGTGTTCTTGGTAGAAATAGATCGGTGAAGCTTTTGAGATGCAGCAACAAAAGAACAAAAGAATGGAGTTCTAATTTTAAATTTGATTGTAATTTAATTTGTTTTATTATGTGTATTTTGCTGTTGGGTTGTAATTTTAAATCTAATATTGGATTGTTTTATTATTTTTGTCAAAAGTGAGTGGATGTTTCAATATGGGAATTGGGTCAATTGTGATGTTTAAGCCCAAATTTTTTAAAATCAGATGGTCTTGAAGCTTAAATACCAAAAAAAAACTCAAATGAGCTTTACAGAAGGCCCAAACCGTGAGAACTGGGAATCAAACCAGAACCAGGCAGGTTTGAGTTGGTTCGGTCTTACATATGAATTTTTGTCGAATCGAACCGGTCTTCATTTCTTGTTCAAGTTCCAATTTTATTAGAAAACCGGCCCGAAACGGACCGTGCCCAATCCTAATGTACATCATGACTTTTATTCAAGAAGTTCCATTGGTATTAAAAAAAAATTATATTTACAGAAAGAGTGCGGCTAAACAAGTCTTAAAATTAACTAAGTACACCATAATATTTAAATCAAAACTTAAAATTAACTAAGTACACTGTATTTACCTACAAAAATACATCTGGTATATCATAATACATTTTATCTCTCCAAAAAAAAAAACAAACAAAGAGCATTTATCAACCCAATATCCCTTTTTCTCCATCCCTTGATTCCCAAAGTTGTTTTTAACTGTGCAATCAATATTGTTCTTTTTGATATATCCTAAATCTAACTAATGATACAAAAGCGTTCACCATGTCCTAGTTTTATTCCCTTCTCAACCACATGTTTTTTTAGTTTTAGTTTTCATCTGGCTGTATTTATATTTTTTGCTGCCTACTATGGGTTAGCCTATCTGTAGTCCTTTTTTCAATGAAATCTTCGATTCATGACCACACACAAAAAAAAAAAAACAACTCTGATTGCCTTGCTTGCTAATATAAGTTCCAATATGATTCGTGTGGCTATTTTTGTGGAGGGAAATTGGAGAAAACAAGTTTTTACAAAGGGCTTCAAATATTATAGGAAATTTCCTGAATTGAAAGATGAGAAAAATGAAAAATTATACGTTTGGAGAAGAAGAGTGATTAAAAGGAGAAGAGGTGCTGCTGGGCTTGGTTTTGAGAGAGAAAAGAGTTTGGCTGTCCAAATGCTAAGATGGAGAAGAAAAGAAGTGTAGGAAAATATGTTGTGTCATGTTTCAGATGGTTTTTAAATTATATAGCGTGGTTAAAAGAAAAGTCAAGCCAATCGAAAAAAAAAGCAAAAGATCCTCATTAGTAGAGTGCACTTACTAAAATTACAGTTGTTTCACAATTCAATATATCCTTTTTGATCATTTTATATTAGGGAAAATTAATAATTTAATAAATAGTTTCGTAATATGGTGTACTCAGGTAATTTTAGAATTCATTTAGCAACACTCTTACAAAAATTGTCGCAAAAAAAAAAAATATAAGGCACTCAGCATGCTTTGAATTTAGAATCTAGTTTTTCTTGTTTGTCAATATTTAGAATCAAGTTTGTATTGGCTGGAAACTGTACAAGTTTGGTTTGATGCTCTCATTCAAGCCGACAGTTGTGATATTTAATGAAATATTTCAGTCTTTTAACTAGGGGTGGGCTCGGTTTGGGTTGGTTCGGTTTTGGGCTCAACTCAAACCGAACCGAACCTTTTCGGTTTGGCTATTTTGGAAACCGAAACCAAACCATAAGTGATGAAAACCGACCACTTCGGTTAACCGGACTTGTGGTTTGGTTTGGTTCGGTTTCGGTTTTTGGCTTTCTTAGAGAGAGAGAGAGAGAGAGAGAGAGAGAGAGAGAGAGAGAAAGAGAGAAGAAATAAAAGCAATGAAGAGAGGGAGAGATGGAGAGGAGAGGAAGAAAAAGAGAGAAAGAGAGGAAGAGATGGAGAAGAAGAAGAAGAAGAAGAGAAAAAGAAGAGATTGAGAGAGAGAGAAGAAGAAGGAAAAAATGTATTACATATATATATATATATAAATTTCTTTAAACTATGTAATATATATATATATATAAACTATGTATTATATATATATATATATAAATTTCTTTAAACTATATATTTTATATATATATATATAAATTTCTTTAAACTATGTATTATATATTTATTATAATATTTTTTTATTCTTCGGTTTGGTTTGGTTAAATCGTGGGTTTGGATATTGCAAACCGTAAACCGAACCATAGACTTCGGTTTGGTTTGGGTTCAAACCGATAACCAAAAAATTTGAAACCAAACCAACCCGACCCGATCGGTTTGGTTTGGGCGGGTTGGTCGGGTTTCGGTTCTAAATGCCCAGCTCTACTTTTAACCCAAAAATTTATACAAAAGAAAGTGTACATTAAAGGCCAATATGAACAAGTAGGCCTAATTGTTAAACATTACCAAGCCCAAAATAAGCATGGGCTGAAATAAACAAAACAGAACCCAAACCCAACACAAGGATGGAAGGGATGAGAACTGGACAGAGCATCCAAGCGCACACTGATGACTACGTCCACGGTCTTAAAAATTTGACATTTTCATATCTTCAATATTTTGAAAATCAATAATTCAAGCCGACAGTAATTTGACATCTTCATCATTATCTTCAGGATCATTATCTTCTTCACCAGAAGATAAATTTTGTAGCTCCAAGAATAAACCACCATTTTGTTCAATCCGATCATACTCCACAGCATGCACCACCAATAAGTAGAAATAATAGCACCACACCACTTGCAGGATGCCAGCACCTGAATATATTGCCCAATATATACAATAAGAAAGGCTTTTTAGTTTTGTTATTTTTGTTGTTGTTTTAGATTAATTATTCTATAGACATGACATTTCGTTTTTTAAGAAATAATGACCGCCTTGAGAAAACCTCATTTCAACACAAATTTCGTAAGTGTTGATCCATTTTTAACATGATTGATTGTCTAGGGTATAGGATCACCATTTAGAGTTTAAACTTTATGATTGCTTCAATTTTAGGTTTTACGTGTCAAATCTGATACTTAAAATCTAAAATCGAAGCTTTAAAACATCATTCTATACCGTAAATAATCAGCCTTTGTTAAAGTTGAATAAAACTGATTATAAGTAAGATTTTCTCTACATGTCCGTACCTGAATATATTGCCCAATATATACAATAAGAAAGGCTTTTTAGTTTTGTTATTTTTGTTGTTGTTTTAGATTAATTATTCTATAGACATGACATTTCGTTCTTTAAGAAATAATGACCGCCTTGAGAAAACCTCATTTCAACACAAATTTCGTAAGTGTTGATCCATTTTTTGACATGATTGATTGTCCAGGGTATAGAATCACCATTTAGAGTTTAAACTTTATGATTGCTTCAATTTTAGGTTTTAATATCTAAAATTGAAGCTTTAGAAGACCATTCTCTATACCATAAATAATCAACCTTTGTTAAAGTTGAATAAAACTGATTATAAGTAAGATTTTCTCTACATATCCGTTCATTCTTCATGCAGAGACAATCTCTAAACCATATATTATGTAAAAATATAAGTTATTATTAGTAAGGGTTAAAGAAATTTAACAGTATAGGTTTCTTTAATAATATAAAAATAGATTGTACATTGTAAGGGGACAAGGGCATACCTATAAGGAGCACTTCAACCCAGAAGTGGCTATATGGGGAGTAGCATTCATAATACCCAACATGATTCTTACATACGGAGTCTGCAGAACAGTGGTTTCCAATCTCGCACTCATTTTCGTCTGGAATATTATTTAATGAAAACAAAAAACAAAAAGTAATTAAAAATTGAAAAACAGTGTTTGTTTATGATTATAAAACAATTTAGAAATAATTCCAAGTAACCAAATGTCATGTGTCATGTTGTGCTAAGGTTGTTTACCTTGACATCCCTGTAGAAGATATGGATTTCCCTGATAGCCCGCATTGCAGGAACATTCAAGCCTGCTTGAGGAATATATTGAAGAGCTGCCACCATAACTTCTGCAATAGAAGGAGGACTCAGAACCCACGGCTACGGGATTTACTTCTACAATGGCTCCAAATACGTCAATCGTCGAATGGTATAAGCTCCATTCTAGCATCACAGGAACATGTTCCATATGATTGATGGCAGAAAAATTATTTTTTGAATTTCTGGCAAACCACTTGAACCAGCCATCGTCTACCAAAAACGCATAATTGCATGAACTACTTGTTGTATGGTGGTCATCATGAACCTGGAAACTAGTATTGAAGGTAGAGAGAAACCAAGGGATGGGGGTCTGGCAGAAATCAACACCATTCTTTTTCTCATTTGTCGAAAAGTTGTCACATTCGGGCCTACAACCGGCTGAAATGGTAGAGCCATTTGAGTCTGAAGTGATCGTGGCAATAACTCCGCAACCCATTGCAGTGAATATGTTCTTCTGGGAGAAGACAAAGGGCTTCCCTCCAAGTTGGCCGCTTGGAGAATTGGCTTGTTAGTATTGCAGTTAGAAGAGACGGTAATTGGGTTTGCTACATTTAGTGTACCTTTAACAGAAATTTCTAGCACCTCTAGATTGATGATGTTCAAGAAAGGTTTGGTTGAGTTGACACATTTTATTTGAAACCAGTCGTCAACGTAGCAACCTGCTCCGATTCCAAAAGGGTATGGGATCTCCATGTCACCGCAGCGGGATTGACAATTAGGCTTTGCTAATATGGGTACTGCTTCTGATGGTGCTGCTAGCATTGCAATACTCATACACCACAAGAACAGAGTGATATGAAGTAGAAACAGGACAACATCCATTGTTCTGCTTTACCTTCTTCCTTCTATCTTTAATTTCCTATATGACTAGTAGGAAGCTAGAAAAGCAAATGATTTTCAAATCTCAACCTTTTTCAGGAAAAAAAATTGAAAGAAAAGTTGTTTTATATATTGTGTTCAGAGTCAGAGATGATTATTTCCACCTTCCTTCTCTACATTAATTTCTAACAATATTCAAGGAAGAATTGTCCCCCTCAGGATTCAAGTACACGCTTTCGCGGAACACTTCTTAGTACTTGGAGGCTAAGTCAAAATTTATATTCAGATTTCTACGTGTATTATATACATTAACTCTAGCAGCCATACTTGACGATTGGAAATAATATAGGCGACTTGATAATGAAATGCTGAACTATCCCCACCATCATTTTATAAGTTTTTTCTGATCTTACTTGAGAGATCTGAAGAAAATGGAATGGAAGGAAAAGGGCTGTGATGTTCTTTTCCATTGTAAATGCTTAAAATAAAACAATCAGGGCCTCACTTCTCTCAATCTCATAACCATATATTAAACTACAGCATATACTTCTTTTTCTTAGCATCTAAAGTAAAAATGGCATGAAAACTGTTGTGGTGAGAAGCCAAATTTGGTCTTCCTCTTTTATGAATTCTCAATTTAGCCATTGAAATATGCTCAAGAAACAATGCTCTTTCCACGGCGAAGATCAAGGGTTTCTGTAAGTCTTTGATCATCCCTTTGAGTCTATAGAGAAGTTGTAGCTTTCTTGCATTCACAGTGTGTAAATTACTTTGACATGGCTGTTATTCATATTTGACAAGTTTTTATACTTCAGAACTGCATCCCAACATGCTCTAGATGAAAACGCATCTGAAATGAAGTTTGAACACTTTCGTGGCCTCATACATAGACCACCAAGTCTGAGTTTTCATCATCTCCAGATCTCTTCAAGCGATCAGCCGCTTTTACAACCTACAATAAAACCACGATCAAAATCATTGGTGACAATGTGACCACATGCAGTTCAAGTTTACTATATCTGATCAGATGATACTTTCATAAAAATTAAATCACCTCAGCATCCCAATTTGTTCTGGCGGTGAGAACAATTAGAGCTACTGTTTGTAAAACAACTCCAAGAAGCATCCCCCACCAAATTCCCTGAAAAGGCCAAAAATGCATCATGTTCTATCACAAATCCTCAATGACTTTATTAGCAAGAGGGATGAGAGGTTCAACTTACTGCCACTCCCATACTGGTTTTGAAGCCAAGAACACATCCGATTGGAAGACCAATAATGTAGTAACAAGTCAGGTTAACATATGCCACAACAGCTTGCCATCCACTTCCAATTGCCACACCTGAAATTCCACACAGTTAAATTTAGAAAATGATGCCTAGAGGGCTAACAGTTTGTGCAGACCTGGTTTGTTCATCTACTGCTTTTATCATATATCGACATACCTGAGAGTATAGGTTGAATGCCATTCAAGAAAACAGAGATGGCTAGCAATGGAGTTAAATCAGACACTGCCACGACAACCTCGGGATCACTTGTAAATAGCTTGCTCAATCCGACTCTGAATATCAATATAATTGCACTGAAGATTATACTAATCAGGATGCTTGTTCCGGTCACTACAAACACCGAAAATTTGGCCACTTTTGGATTACCAGCCCCTAGCTCATTACTGACTCGAACACTGCATAAGCCAAATAATCTCGTTATGATTAGAATACTTGTTTGGTCTCCGTCACCAGAAAACATTGAACATGTAAAGGATGAATTTAAAATTCTTATACCTGGCTGCTGCACTTAGGCCTAACATAAATTGCAAACTGAAGTTCCAGTAGTTCATGCTGGAAAGATATATCACATCAGAACATGTAAAGTTAGAAAGAAACCTTGGTTAATAGAAAATTAAACAGATTGCATTAACAAAATCCATACTTACGAAATCGAGATTGAGTCTAGTGAGACTGTTGGGTTGGGGAGGAGCCCTGATATGAGCGTTAACCCTTGGTTGTACCATATCTCCAAACTACATTAATACATGATTATGCTCAAATTATTATTCAAAATTATTCGAAAGGGAAAAGATATAGAGATCACTTTTTTATACCACATTAGTAGACCACCTTAACTAGTGCATGAAATTGTGCCTCACTGGTGGGTGGGCCATGACGTGACTGGGATAAGTCTGGCATAGAGTCCAGCCCTTGGGGAGGAAAAAAACTTTCTTGCACCGGGGAAAGGACTGCAGTCCTATCCTCCAATCAAAGCCTCGTGGACAACTTTACTGAAAAAGAGAGAAAGACAGCACACACATGGCGAGCTTTGATTGGAGGATAGGATTGATAGGACTACAGTCCTATCCCCGGTGCAAGAAAGTTGTTCTCCTTGGGGAGGGGACTTATTTTCTCAAAAGTGTCGAACAATAGCCCAATTTAATGAGTCCAGTTCCATCATCGTTAAGTTTACCAACCATATGACGCAGGACACTTGTCCATTTAGTTGAATTTGTCATGTCCTGACAACCCCCCCCCACCCACCAGACTAGGCTACATCAATTATAGACATCACCTTCAACATAAGATAGTTCCACTAATGTTGTCTGGTAAAGTGGTTGCTTTTAGCCTTAATGTCCACACCTACCATAGCATGATAGCAGAGGCAATAGTCAACTTAAAATAAGGCCACATTCCTTTGAAAGCTTTCCAAGACAAGCCAGTCCAAGTTTCCTTGCATTTGGGGCTTAGAAGAATATAGAGTCCATATATAACGACAAGAAGCCACCAAGAGAGGCTCAGTGTAAGAGCAGCCCCCAGGAGGCCATAGTCCACAACAAAAACCACCAACCAAGTGAGAAGAATGTGTAGAATGAAAACTCCAACAGATATGTAGGCCAGAGGGTTGACTATTTTCTGTGCTTGAAGGTACCTCTGCTGAGGGCAGTTTATGGCAAAGGCATAAAGTTGAGGGATTATGCCCCTTGCAAAGATTTGGCCCTGCTCTGCTATTTCTTCTGATTGGCCTATGGCTATAAGTATTGGACCCGACCACCAATACACAAATGTAAGGAGGACTGCTGCTCCCAAGTGCAAGATGATTGCTCTTTGGCATATGATGCCCATTGCTGGCAAGTGTTTGGCTCCATATGCTTGCCCACAAACAGTTTGCACAGCACTCGCCATGCCTAACTTTGAATTCAAAGGAAGAATCAAGAGTGTAACATATGTTAGATTATATATAGAATAAATGCATAGAGATGAAATTGTTCTACATGAATTTTGGATGCATACCATAATGCCATAAGCAAGACCTTGAATTCCAACACTAGCAATAGAGGCTCCAGCAAGCTCCAAGGCACTCAAATGCCCACAAAACATAAGGGTGACAAAGCTAAGCATGTAATTGAATATGGAAACAGTGATAGATGAACCAGATAATGTCCAGAGGAGCCTTGCCTCCCAAGCAACTAGCCTAGACCACCATCGAAGTTCAACTGGCCGTTTCTCCAGAAACTCTTCAATGGCACCGGATGACAAGTCAGCAATCCGAGACTGCGGGTCATCAAGCCTGAGTAGTAGCGGCTGCTGGTACTCCACCGATCCCATGTGGTTAATTAGTATGTCAGATACTAGTCAAGGATTGCAAAACTTTGTTTGATACTTGGAGGAAGCCAGGGGGTCATATATTTGTACGAGGTTGAGGTCATGGGGTCTTATAATAAAGGGAAGTAACGGTATCATCTGACAGTCTTACTACCGTGAATGTTAGGTACCAAACAAGCAAAAAAGGGAATGCTTTATTTTATTCATATGCTTACCTCAGCAAGAGAATAGCTACAAGTTTCCAATTTTTGCTTACAAATTCCTCCAAACATTGTACAATTCGAAGCCAAAGGGAAACATGAAAATCAATCACTTCGTTATAATTTTGGTACAATGCATTTTAGATTGTTCCATTGTCATGTCATAACGGACTGCGTTATTTCCTATTAGTGGTGGGGCCCCATTTCAGCATCTTTTTCGTCTTTTAGTTGAATCATGCATGCTTCGTTATTTCCTTTGAATCGGTAGCATGCTTCTTATTTTTTGGGGTCAAAATCTGTTAGGTTTTCTCTAAATATTGGTAGCTTTGTTTGATATAAGCGTGTGTATCTGAAGGTCAACAACATTGTGATCTACTTTTCATATTATGCATAAAGGGGCTCCTTTGTTTGTCTCTATTTGTTTTGCATCTCTTGTTTTTAGTTTAACAAATTTAGGCCTAGTTTGGGGTTATGCTTTTAAAAGAAGAAGCACATCACGAGATGCTTTTCAAAACTGCTGCGGATGGAAGTATGACGAGCAATTAATGAAACATTCAAAATACCCATAATACCCCCATTTATTTTAGCAAATGACATCCATTATCCTCACTTTCTATTCCACGTTCAGACCCACCACAGCCCCAAATTCACCACCTCGCCATAACCTCCCTTGGTCCGAATCTGGGATGTGTGGTTGTGTTGTGGTGGTCTGGTGGGGCTTTATGTGGGGCTGACATCGGGTGTGTAGGTGTCACGACCCGACTCTCCTAGCACGATATTATTCGCTTTGGGCCTCACCCTCACGGTTTTGTTTCTGGGAACTCACGAGCAACTTCCCAGTGGGTCACCCATCTTATGATTGTTCTAGCCCAAACTCGCTTAACTTCGGAGTTCCCATGGAATCCGAAGTCAGTGAGCTCCCAAAAGGCCTCGTGCTAGGAAAAGAAGTGCCCACACATATAAGACACTTCACCTTTCCCTCACCGAGCGATGTGGGATTGCTCACCGTTTTTGCTTCCTCAAGACACGGGTCTTACAATCCACCCCCTTGAGGCCCAACGTCCTAGCTGGCACACTTCCGATCGGGGTCCAACTCTAATACAATTATGTCACGACCCGACTCTCCTAGCACGATATTGTTCGCTTTGAGCCTCGCCCTCACGGTTTTGGTTTTGGGAACTCACGAGCAACTCTCAGTGGGTCACTCATCCTGGGATTGCTCTAACCCAAACTCGCTTAATTTCAGAGTTCCTATGGAATCCAAAGCCAATGAGCTCCCAAAAGGCCTCGTGCTAGGAAGAGAAGTGTCCACACATAAGGCACTTCACCTTTCCCTCCCCTAGCGATATAGGATTGCTCACCGTTCTTACTTCCTCAAGACACGGGTCTTACAGTAGGAGTGGGGGAGGGATGTGGAACGACCATAAGAAAAGGAAGAGAATGTTTGAAAGGGGAAAAATCAATTATTGCAGATTTGATTCCTCATAAACCAGTGTCACGATTGCAAATCTTGAAAAAAAAAAGGCATGGAAAAAAGAAGCTTTGATGCAGATTTGTTTTTTCACTATTGGTGGTTTCTTTGGCTTGGTTTTGGGGTTTTTTTTTCTAACTTTTGACTGTTTACCAAGAAAGAGGAGAGATGAAGAAGGGAGGATAGGATCGGGAGAGCCCAAAAAATAAAGAAAAAACTATTTTTCTTGTCTTTTATGAAAAACATAAATAACATTTTTGGTATCATTATGCTTTTTTGTCATTATACATACTAAAAGCACTTTGATAAAAGTTTACCAAACACTTTGACTACTTACAACATTTTTTCAAATACAATTTACCAAATTCCAAGCTACTTTTTGTCACAGCTGATTATTATTACAGCACAACAAAATCAATTTTCTTTTAAAGTACACCAACGACAAACTAGCTCTTAATAATATTTCCAAGCGAGGGGGCGGCTAAACTTAAGGACCTGAAAAAGTTGGGCAAAACCCATTGGGTTGACAAGCCAACTGACATACAAAGGACTCACCTAAAAAAGCTGCTTTTTGCCCCTATGTCCTTTTTTCCTTAGTGCTGAAAACTTTTTCTTGTGAAAATTTTAGCATACAATATTGCATATTGGCCAATGGTTGCTTGCTTCAGTATTAATTTGTTTTCTGCACACCTTGCTAAGATTCGAATATTCTTGAATATGGCTTTACATGACTGAAAGAATATCAACCTGTCACAAATACTAATATTAATTTTCAAGCAGAACTAATATAAAATTTGAGTGACAGTGCTGTATATGAAATTTAGGGGAAAAAAAAAGTGGTGGGATAGAAATTTTCTTTGTGCCATCCAAAGGAAAAAGAAAAAAAAAACTATTTGTACCATCTCAACTCATTGTCTCGTGTACAAATTCTGTACTAGGGGGATATGAGACCAATAACCCAATTCGACCTTGTACACGAGACAATGTGAACTCAATCCGACCTTTAGAGGAGAAAAACTGATACCAATAACTATACGTCAAAACTCTCCTAATTAGTCCTTGAAGGGTAAGTGAAAATTTATCATGCTTGTTTAGTAGCCATACTTGACCAACTGAAAATATTAGGTGACTTGATAACGAAAGGCTGCATATTATATCCACACCATGATTTATATGGCAGCAGTCACTCTCTATTAATAGTAAAAAATATTCAAATAAGCTAGTGCTACAATTAATAATCAGGACTTGAAAAATACTGGAGAAAGCACAGCCTCCAAGGTAGGTGAAATTGCTTTGGATTTTAGCAAGATTTAATAATTTTATGTGGGAGACCGGAAGAAAATGGAATCTAAGAAAATGATACTATTAATATACAGAGACATAATATAATGAAATAAATAAATATGAAGTTCCTTCCTTTGTCTGTATGGTTGAAAGAAAACGATGAGGGAATAAATTTTTTCTGTATGTCCTGATAAACAATAGTGGTTCTACATTCGAATGGAGAACCTGTAGATAATTTCTGCTCCCACAGTAAACCACCATTTTCTACATTCGAATAGTGAACCTGTAGATAGTTAGTGCTACTAACCATTTCTGGCATTAGAAGATTTTAGCCAACCAGATGGCTTGCCAAAGGCAATAAGGTCGCGTTTTTAGTTTAAGCAAATGATTGTTTGAGGATTCTAGGATGGAAAACAAGATTTTTCTTAGATTCATTCCCATGTGTCTCTGCATGGAGAATTAAAATCTGGTCAACTCATGAAGCAAAACTGGGAAACGAAATTGGAGTTTCATGTAGTCAGATGTACACCAAAACCAGCTAAAAATTGCATTATATAAGGTGATGGTCAAGGAATCCCAGTCCAAAAACATGGAATATTACAAGAAATATTTGAAAGACGATTGTGGTTCTTCATCCAATGTGTTGAAATTAATGCACATTTGTGCTAAAGAAATGTAGAAAATGATAAAAATCAACACCAGCCCATTATTTAGCCAAGCCTAACACGTAAAGCCCAACCCATTTTGTGGAGCAATCTCTACAATGGTCCAGAAGCACTAGAACTCTAAGAACAAAGAGAGAATGTCGGTGAGCACTAGAATATCTAGAATAAAAGATATATGTAGATCAATCTAGGAGAAAACAACAGTAAGTAATAGCTGAAGTATAAAAAAGCCCAAGTCGGTGGAGTGGAAAAGTAAGTCGGCAGCTAAGCTTGGAGATTTGTCTAGAAGATAAATTATTATGTGACTATAGCCATGGCGGTGGGCCATGTCGGCAAACAAGTCTATAAATAGACATGGGAGTGATCTAAACAAGGTGGAGTCAACCACTAACTCCCAAATTAAGGAAGCCAAGAGCTACCCAAATAAAACTATGTTGAGGAGTCAATAAGCTCACCAAATTAAAAGAGAAAGAGGGCCAATAAGCCTATATAAGCAAGGAGGCCAATAAACCTAAACACTAAACACCTTCTAGTTGAAGAAGGCCAATTAGCCTAACTCTATGTACACCAACCTATGTTCAATACTCCTCAAATATAATAAAATTATTTTGTTTCAAATATTGTCCTATTGTCCTAAACCCTTTCACACATAAACTAACAATGGTATCAGAATACCACACACATCACACCTAAATTCCAACACAATGAAGAACCTATACCACCATTGATACAAGACAACCCTTGTAATGCAGACACAACATCCCCATGCTTGGTTATTTCACATCGAACATCTTCAACCTTTGCAAAAGTTTGTTGCACAACAGAAGCTTTAACTAACTGTTGAATTCCCTCCAACTGGACTACTACTTGTTTCTTAGTTGGTCGTTTCTTCCCCTTTGAATTTAAGCATCTCTTCTTTGCAAGGTTAGTGTGGAAACCAATTTATTCCCTTAATAATTCCCTAGGTCAAATGATTTCCTTTCATTTGGGCATTTATTTGATTAATTGGGGAATTATGCTAGTTAATTGGGGATTACCAAATCAAATCCCTAATTGATTAGATTTGCTAATTTGGGGGAAGAATAATTCCCTTCCATGTGGGGAATTATTCCTCCTGAAACCCTAGTTCCGGAGAGCTCTATATATACGTGGCTACACCAAGGCTTGAGGTACATCAAAACTGACTCCGAAACTTTGTCAAAATTCCCTCTCACCCTTGCCTTGCCACCACCTCTTTCTCTCTCTCTCTCACACAAGGCTTCGACCACCACCACACACGGCTTCGGCCACCCGGAACTTTCTCCGTGAGAGAAATAAACTCCAACCACTTTAGCTCTTGCTGTCTCTTTACGTAAGATCCAAGTAAACTAACTTAGGTATCGGAGGGCCTTTGGCCAACACCCTCCCCCTCCCCCCCCTCGGGTGTGGTTCTTTTTACTCCGATTGGTTTTGCAGGGAGAAAGAGGATCGAGAAGGAAGAGGGAAGAATCCGTCGACAAATATTCCTAGGGAGGAAAATCACTCCCACAGTTAGCAACTTCTACAATCTCGTCCTTTCCACCATCCTTCATAACTTGAGCATCAAGAATATCAAATAGACAATTCTCTTCCATGGAAAAAAGGAAATAAGTTGCTAGGTGTAAGACCCGTGTCTTGGGCTTGGAAAGCAGAGAACGGTGAGCAATCCCACATCGCTCGTGGAGGGAAAGGTGATGTGCCTTATATGTGTGGGCACGTCTCTAACTAACACGAGGCCTTTTGGGAGCTCACCGGCCTTGATTCTTAGAACTCCGGGTTAAGCGAGTTGTGGCTTAGAGCAATCCCAGGATGGGTGACCTACCGGGAAGATATTGCTCGTGAGTTCCCAAAGTGACAAAACCGTGAGGGCGGAGGCCCAAAGCGGACAATATCGTGTTAGGGAGTCGGGTCGTGACACTAGGCCTCTCCATTCTTGAGAACTTGTCAAAGAAACTGGCTTTTCTCATGTCAAGAGCTCAGAAAGAATCACTCCAAAGCTATACACATTGCTCTTGTTTGTAAACTTACTAGATTGGAAGAATTCAAGGTCCAAATAACCAAATGTTCCTTGTACTTTGGTGGTAACATGAGTTTTTTCAATGGACACAGATCTTGAAGTCCCAAAATCTGCTACTTTGGCTATATATTTTTCATCCAAGAGGATGTTAGAAGACTTGATGTCTCGGTGGAAAATGGTAGATGAAGCTTCTAAGTGTAAGTAGGAAAGAGCTCCTGCAACTTGGGTGGCAACTCGTAAGCGCATTTCCCATGTAAGAGGCAACTCCTCATTTTGGTGATGAATATACTGAGAAAGTGTTCCATTGAGTATGAATTCATAAACCAAAAGGGGAACTTCAGTTTCTAAACAACACCCCAATAGTTTAACCACATTCCTGTGTGAAATTTGTGAAAGAATGACAATTTCATTAATGAACTATTCAACTTCGCCTCCATCAACTATTTTTGATTTCTTGACAGCAACAATTCTTCCATCAGTCAACATTCCTTTATAAACGGTACCTTGGCCTCCCTGCCAAGAATTATGTCTGCATTGAAATGGTTGTGGGAGCAAATTTCGTCCCACGAGAATATTCGTCTACGATTCCGTCTTCCTCTTCACAACTCTTTCTCCCAGCAAAATAAATAGGAATAAAAGGATCACACCCGGGGGGTGTTGGCCAAAGGCCCTCCAATGCCAAAGTTAGTTCGTGTGTTTGTAGGAAAACAATGGCTAACAATAGGGTACGGAGTTGTATGTATGGTATGAACCGGGTGGCCGGAGTCTTATGTGTGAGAGAGAAAGTGTATGGAGGCTAGGGTTTGTAAGAGAGGGTTTTTGCAGAGTTTCAGACAGAAATTTAGACGTAGGTTTAGAATTACCTCAACCCTTGGTGTACCCGTGTATTTATAGAGCTCTCGGGAGCTAGGGTTTCAGGAGGAATAATTCCCCACTTGGAAGGGAATTATTTTTTCCCCAAATTGGCATAATCTAATCAATTAGGGATTTGATTTGGTAATCCCCAATTAAATAGAATAATTCCCCGATTTAGGATATTTAAATCAATTAGGGATTTAATGAGAATCAAATCCTTAATTCAAGGCAAGAATTCCTAAATCAAATAATCCCCAAATGGAAGGAAATATTTGACCTAGGGTTTTGGTAAAATTCGGTTCCCACAAATGCCCCCCAGCTTTTGCATGGCGCGTGATGACATGTAGGAGATGTGAATTGTCTATTGAATTGGGCTTTCTTCTTGGATTTGGGCTCCTGTTTGGAGGAGGTTCTTGACTTGCTAATTTTCTGAGCTCCCAATTGGAATGAGCTTGATATTCCTTGCAAGTCAAGGAATTTTGATCCTTATAAATATAGAGTTCCTCTCCATTATTCTTCTCATCACGAATTTGCCATCATAATTTCTTTAGTGAGAAGGAGTGAGGTTTGGAGAACTGTTCCTGCTTGCTTGAGGGATTGATCTTCGCTGCACATCCAAGGTAACTCCACTTGGAATTTTTTTTTCTTCTTTAGCTCTGAATTTTAGCAGTGGGACTAGCATGGTGACTTATGGCGGCGTGAGATTGGCCATGCCGTTGCGCTGGTGGCTAGACCTGGAGTTGTGACTGGTATGCAAGGGCTGGTGACGCAGGCATGGGTCCGATTGGAGGTGAGCCTACTGCTGGAAACATGCGGGCCTGCAGCTGGTCTCAAGTTGGAGTGCGCTGGAATGGGCTTAGCGCCTTGGCGTTGCTGCTGGGCCACGCGTACAGCTGGAGCACACCGTGGGTTGCAAGGCTGGAGTTGGGTGCGCGCTGAGCTCGAGGTGGAGGCGCTGGGCCTTGTGCGTGATGGAGCCATGAGCTGGGCTCGGAGCTAGCGTGGTGTGGGCCTGGCGCATTGCTGGAGCTGGGTGCAAGAGTGACGCGGCATGGGCCTGGGCTTGGAGCAGGTCGAGACGCGAGCTGGGCCACGACTGAGGCTGGGCTGTGTGCTGCGCGCTAGCAAGGCCGGAGCTTGCAGGCATGGGCTTGCGCACTGGAGATGCGCTGGGCTTTGAGCGCTGGTTGGGCAAAGGAGCTGATGTGCATTGGGCCAGGAGCAGCTGTGTGGAGGCGCTGGGCCTGGAGCTTGCTGTGAGCAGCTTGGGCTGCTTCTTCGTGTTTTTTTTTTCATTGCTGCCAGTTCATCAATAATCATGGTTATCTGAGTCTAAGATTCAGTGACTGCAGGGGCATACCTATAATAGCTAAATAATTAACCCGTGATGGCATTTGGCATATAAACTTCCCTGGATAATTGATACAAATGCCGGAACCACATCTATTTGGGAGGTCTGGATCCTCACATTCGTCGATGTCTGGAATTTAATGACAAATGGAAAACTAAAGTTTCAATAGATTTAAATAAAAGAAATGAATATAAGTTGTTATATATTTTTAACACTCATCATTTTGACATTAATATTTTGGCATATATGAATAGTGGTGAAGATATATTAAGAAATCAGTTAAAAACAAAACCAGTTTTGCCAAAGAAGCCAAAAAATCAATTCAATAATTTGTTCATGACTTTTGAAGTTTGGATAATAACAGCCATAGGTTTACCTTGCATCCATCAAGAGGATAGGGTTTTCCTTGGAAGCCCTTTGAGCAAAAACAATGACTGCTGCAATCCGTGCTTTCATCATCGGTCCAATTATTTGTTCCATATATCTCAAAATTCGTATAATCAAGCAAGGACCATTCCAGCACAATAGGGACAGAATCCACTTCACTAATGGCAGAAATGTTTGTTGAATTTGATGTAAACCAATCATGGTCTACTAGGAATGCAAACTTGCATGCCATTTGACTGTCAGCATTTAAAACTGCTCCAAAACTAGTATTGAAGGCACTGAGATGCAAAGGAATGGTGGTCTGGCAGCAATTCATCCCACTGCAACTATTCGTTCGGAGGACGCTTGTGTTAGTATGATCGCATATGGACAAGCAGCCACCAATTGTTGACCCATAAAAGGATGTCATCAATGCAATTCCACCGCAACTTATTGAAGAGAATCTGTTTTTCTGGGAGAACACAAACGGGCTTCCTTCCAAGTTGGGTGTCTGGCGGCCTAAGGGCTTGTTACTGCAATTGGAGAAGGTAATGGGACTTGTCACCTTTAGTGTGCCTTCAACAGAAATTTCTAGCACCTCCAGACCGGTAACGTTCAAGAAAGCCTTTGGAGGGCTGGCTGTGTGATCACAGATTATTTGGAACCAGTGGTCAAGGTAACATCCTGCTCCGATTCCAAAAGGATATGGGATTTTAGTGAGTGCGCCACAATGCGATGAGCAATTAGGCTTAGCTAAGGATGCTTCTGATGCCGCTGCAGTCACAGAGCATATGAACAGAGTCATATGAAGTAGAAACTGGACAATGTCCATTATTCTGCTTCTTCTTCCTCCTCTCGTTAGTTACTTATCTAATCATGTCTTGTACGAAGCTTGGAGTATTCAGTTAGCAAATTAAATGATCAACCTGAAGCCTCAATCTTCTTGAGGATAAAACTAAAAGAAACAATATATGGAAGGAGCAGAGACAGATAGTTCTTGTACCGTCCTGCAGCTGATGAGGAGGAATAACTGCTTCATTGACGAGTTTTGTAAGTCAAGTCCACTCAACATAAAAAAATTTCAACCAGGAAACATTTCAGAACGTGCTTAATTGGGAGTGTTTGGAACATTATAATACACAAGGTAAGATTAGACTTTGACAAAATCTACTGCAGCATATGATTTCTTTTATATAACCAAGACAACATAGACGATTTGCATTACATAAGGTGATAATCGTAAGAGCTTATAAAAATTAAGAAAATATTCCGTTCACAGTGACTTAAAGGATAAAAGTGGAATTTCATGCAACAACGAAGCCAAATGACCATCTAGAACTGGTCCTGTTCCCGTCGAACTTGAAACAACATCCCAAGGCCCAATTGAGTCAGTCCTAACATATTCAACCTCTTCACACTTTTGTTCACCATTAGAAATTTTTTCTACCATTTGAATCCTCTCCACCACCTCTGCGGTGACCTCTTTCATTGTAGGGCGTTTCCTTCCATTCAAATCCAAACACCTCCTTGCAAGGTTAGCAACTACTATGATATCTGCCTTAGACCCTCCCTTCACAACTTGAGTATCAAGAATTTCAAATAGACGATCTAGCTGCATCGAAATAATGAAGTACGTGGCAAGACTTTAGCCCTCTTCTTGTGATCTGGTAAAAGAAATTGGTTTTTGCCCAGTCAAGAGCTCAACAAGAACCACTCCAAGGCTATACACGTCACTTTTATCCGTAAATTGGCTTAATTGAAAGTATTCTGGGTCCAAGTAACCAAATGTGCCATGTACAAGTGTGGTCAAGTGAGTTTGGTCAATGGCAATTGATCTTGAAGTCCCAAAGTCAGCAACTTTTACTCTGTATTTTGTATCCAAGAGTAAGTTGGTAGACTTGATGTTTCTGTGGTAAACACAATCCTAGCTTCAATTAGTTCCCTATTTTTCGGTCTGCAATTAGTTCCTAATCTTGTTGATTAGAAAGAAACCGAATTTGAGTTTTCCTTCATGTTTATATTTCTGTGGGTTTGGAGACTTAATAGTATCATATAATCTTAAAGAACATGTAATTGTCTACAACATTAATTAAAACACACATCACTACAAATAATTTGTTCACCATGTTTTCATATTTAACCGTGCAAGTTCAAGTATTGACAAAGCCAGATCGTCACCATAACCATCCCTAGTTGACAATGATTTTTTTTTTAATATTAGTGATTGTCTAAATTACGAAAGGGAGGGAGCTTCTCACATGCACACTAACAAGGTGCTATGGAAGTTTGAACCTGAGACCATTAGTCTGTAAATCAAGGCAATTTTCCACTGAGCTAGACTCCGTTGGTAGTTGACCCATGTTGTTATTGTTGAACTGTAATTACAAAAAGAAAAAGAACATACATGATATTGAAAGATCACGCATTAAATATTTGCATAATATTTGTTATATTCCAAAGTTTCAGTATTTAAATTGAGTTAAAAGTTTCAATACGTAGTAATTAATTGATGGTGGTTGACTCTGCCACTATCCAAAACCAATTTCTCTTGATCCAACAAAAATTTTCAAACTCTAACACTTTCAAAACACCCTGTTGCTCTAGTCAAAATGAATTTATATATCTAGTGATTTGTGATTTGTGGTGGAATAGCCATCAGTCAGTGTAGCTAATCAGCCACACACCTCACCTATGACCTTCTGGATTGGAAGTTGAAACTGCACTCACATTCTTACCGGAAAAGTTCAGAAATGGAGCAAAACATAACATATATGGAACATGCATTACAATATTACAATTAAAAAATATTTAATTATTGTTCACCATGACTTGAAAGGTAATAACGGAATTTCATGTAATGATGAAGAAGGACTACCAGCCAAACCTGGCCCTGTTCCTGTTGAGCTTGAAACAATATCCCCAAGCTCAATTGATTCAGTTTGAAAATATTCAACCTCTTCATAATTTTGTCCATCATTAGAAGTTTTTTCTGACATTTGAATCCCCTCCAGCTCTGCCGTGACCTCTCTCATTGTAGGGCGGTTTCTTCCACTCAAATTCAAACACCTCCTTGCAAGGTTAGCAACTACTATGATATCTACCTTAGACCCTCCCTTCACAACTTGAGCATCAAGAATTTCAAACAGCCGATCTAACCGCATCGAAATGATGAAGTATGTGGCAAGACTTTTGCCTTCTTCTTCTGACCTTCTAAAAGAAATTGGTTTTTGTCCTGTCAAGAGCTCAACAAGGACAACTCCAAAGCTATACACGTCACTTTTGTCCGTAAATTGGCCTGATTGAAAGTATTCCGGGTCCAAGTAACCAAATGTGCCGTGTACAAGTGTGGTAATGTGAGTTTGGTCAATTGCAACTGATCTTGAAGTTCCGAAGTCACCAACTTTTGCCCTGTATTTTGCATCCAAGAGTATGTTTGTAGACTTGATGTCTCTGTGATAAATAGAAAAGGCAGCTGAAGCATGTAAGTACGAAAGTGCTCCTGCAATTTCCGTGGCAATTCGTAAGCGAACTTCCCATGTAAGTGGAAACTCGTCATTCTGCTCATGGATATACTGGGAAAGGTTTCCATTAGGTATAAATTCATAAACCAAAATGGGAACCTCCGTCTCCAAACAACAACCCAATAGTTGAACCACATTTCTGTGGTTGATTTGTGAAAGAATCACAACCTCATTGATGAAATCTGAAAGTTGACTTTCGTCCACTATTTTAGATTTTTTCACAGCAACAATTCTTCCATCAGTGAACATGCCTTTGTAAACTGTACCTTGGCCTCCCTGGCCAATAATTCTATCAATATTGAAATTATCAGTGGACTTGTCCAACTCCGTAGATTTGAATAGCTTGATTTTCTCAACATTAACTTCACCTGACGACAATTGTTTTTCTAATAATAATTGCTTGAAAGACATCTCCCTGCGTTTTATGGTATGGCGTTTCTTTAGGAATCTATTTCCCAACCATGCAACGATAAGTAATAATAATAACAGTCCAAGACCCGCACCAAGACCTGCATTTATAACTCAGTAAAATGATAAATGATCACAAATTGCAAACCAAGTTTATCTCTTGTACCAAAAAAAAAAAGGTTAAACTTTTGATGGTAATACAATAGAGCATTAAGTCTAACATTCCTAATTTGTAGTTAAAACCATCTAAAAGTCTGTTAATTTTGATGTGACATGATTTTTTTAAATTTCACACATGGATCATAATTGAGTAGTGATGTGACAAGTGGAGCCCACCTCTACATAGCTTAAAAACATAATGAAAAATTCTAATAATAAAAAAATTACATTAAATTTTTTTATTTAAAATATTACTAAAAAAATATTAAAAGGAAAGTAACAAAAATAAATCTCTCTCGGCACGCTCTCCCCCTCATTCCCACCCTCCGACCACCACCACAAAATTTTAACAGAAAAAAGAAGAAAAAATATATGAGTAGGACTCACACTAAAGTGAAGAAGAAGGATGAAGATGACCAAGAAAACTGACACAAAACGAAAACAATGAAGAGAAAAAAAAAGAATGAAAAAGAAAAGGACCATGTTTTAAGTTTGTAGGTAGAATTTTCCCAAACCTAAGTGTAAGCCTTTGCTGCAACTAACTTTGAGTTTAGGTTGTTACCAGTCAACTAATTGGTGACCATGTTTTGAATGATGACACTCGGTTCTTTTAATGTGTTATGTTATCAGTCAACTCATTTAATGGATTATGTTTTTAGTACAAGTAATAATCTAATATTCATCCCTTATAATTTAGATTATTATTTTTATTATATATTATTCACATTAAATGATACATCATCCACACACTAATTATGTGATAACACTTATAATGAAAAAATTAAATGATGACACTCGGTTCTTTTTTCTTTTCTTTTTAAAGAGAAATCAACTTTGTTTAATTCCAAAATCGTATACTAATGATATATGGCGTACCTATAATAAGGATCAATTTAGTATCCTTTTTGCCAACGCAAACGTAACTACCAGGAACGTTCACACACCTGCTGTGGGCCCCGCATGTATTATTACCAACCAAGCATTCATCAATATCTGAAATGAAATTTAGAAAGAAAAAAAAAACCAGAAACGGTCAATTAGTGGTGTTTGGTAATCAACTTGAATCTAATTTTTTTAACTTAAAAACAAAAAAAAACATATTTGATAGCCACATTTTTAAAAACTCCAACTCAAGAAAAACTCAAAAACACCATAATTATTAAAAAAGGCTTATTTACTATAGTACCCCCTGAAACTTTGGTCAAATTTCATTTTACCCCCCGAAAGTTAAAATGACCCACTTAACTCCTCGACTGCGCTGTTTCTACTTCGCTTCCTCGCCGTTATCTCCATCTATAACTCCGTCAATTTTGATGACGTGAAGCGCTATTTTCGCCTTTTTAACCATTAATGATGATGTGTCATGTACATGACCCACTTTTTTTAATTAAGTGAAATAAAATATTAATTAAAATTAAAATAATTTAATTACTATTTAATTAAAAAATTAAAAAATGGAAAATTAATATTAAAGAATCTCTTCTTCTCCGTCTCTCTCTCGACCCGTCCCCTTCTTACCCTAACTTCACCATCATACCACAACCACCATCCATCTTTCGTTGGACATTTCCTCCCTAGCCTGCAAATTTTTCAAGAATTCTAAGAAATCAAAAGAATTGTAGCCAGCCACATTTTCTAGGAAACCAAACAAAGCAGGGAAATTGTGGGGGGAGAGAGAGAGAGATACAAGTTGGAGGTCGAAGTAAGCGGATTTGGAGACGAGGGAAGCTTCGGGAGCCAAGCATCTTCGTTCATTCGTTCATTCGTTCCTTCTATATCTTCTTCTTCTTCCTTCCTAAGAACCCCACCAAAAAATCACCCACCTGAAAATAGTCCGGCCACAAAACCATGATCTAGGCCAAGAACAATCAACTGTGAACAGTTGCCCACTCCAACCCCGCCTTGGGTAGATTCGATCATGTGGAGCATGATGCCTTGTTGGCCCAGATCTATGGATTTCTTGGCCAAAACTGCGGAGGCCTCGGGCAAGAGAAGAATGGCGGGGGTTTTAGCACGCCGCTGGGAGCTCTTGGGACACGACGCCATGGCCGTGCTCCATGTCGACGATGAAGAAATCGTAGCAAGAGAGGCCAAAAAGATCTCGACGAGGGTTGGGGAGAATGAAAGGAGGTGTTGTGGCGGTGGAGGTGTGGTCGGAAGAGATTTTTGATTTGATGGGTGATGAGGTAGCTGTGAGGTTTAGAGTTTTGATTGTTGGCGGCTTTGGGTGGTGGTAAAGTTAGGGGAAGGCGAGAGAGAGAGAGAGAGAGAGATTTATTAAAATTAAAATTTTCATTTTAAATTTTTTTTCATTAAACAGTAATTATATTATTTTGATTTATTTTAATATTTTATTTGACTTGAGAAAACAAAGTGGGTTATATACATGACACATCATCATTTGTGGTTAAAAGACGAAAATAACCCTGCCACGTAATCAAAATTGACGGAGTTATGAATGGAGATAACAACGGGAGCAAAGTGGAACACAAAACCTTGATCAAGGAGGTCAAGTGGGCCATTTTAACTTTCGGGGGTAAAATGAGATTTGACCAAAATTTCAGGGGTATTACTATAAAATAAGCCTATTAAAAACAAAAAAATTTCAGTTTTTTTCTAACACACCTCTCTCCTCTCTTTCTCTCTGATTTTCTCTCTTCTCTCTCTTTCCACGCTCTCTATCTCTCCTCCCTTCTCTCCACGCCTCTCTCTCTCTCCTACCTCTCTGCTCATCAACTTCAACGAGCTTGAGCGCTTGAACCGCATCGGGAGCGGAACCGGAGGCACCGTCTACAAGGTCATCCACCGCCCGACGCATCATCTGTACGCTCTGAAAGTCATATACGGCAACCACGAGGACGCTGTGCGCCGCCAGATCGAAATCCTCCGCGACGTCAACAACCCTGCAAGATCGTCATATCAAGCCCTCGAATCTCTTGATCAACGGGAGGAACCAGGTCAAGATAGCCGATTTTGGGGTCAGTCGGATTCTGGCCCAGACCATGGGCCCTTGCAATTCTTCTGTGGGCACCATAGCTTATATGAGCCCTGAGAGGATCAATACTGATCTCAATCATGGCCATTACGATGGGTATGCTGGTGATATATGGAACCTTGGGGTCAGCATATTGGAATTTTACATGGGTCGGTTTCCGTTCTCTGTGGGAAGGCAAGGGGATTGGGCTGGCTTAATGTGGGCTATATGTATGTCTCAGCCTCCTGAGGCTCCGCCCACTGCTTCGAGAGAGTTCAGGCATTTTATCTCTTGCTGTTTAATATAATTTTGATAATGTTTATCAAAATATCTTAATTATAAAAAATAAAGATAAAAAATTGTTTTAAAGAATTTAACCAAACAAGTTTTCAAATTTTAAAGATTCAAAAATAGTTTTGAAGTTATACCAAACAACTTTTTGAATCTTAAAAAATGAATTTGAAAACTCTTTGTTTTAAAGAAAAATCACAATTTTGAGTTCCCAACTTGGATAAGATACCAAGAGTCTTGATCTCTTGGACCCCTAGGGTCCAAGGATTCGTGGTCACTCATCGTTGGATTTAAATCCAACGGCCAATAGATTTTCTTAAAATGAGTGCAAAAGTAGGTGGGTTTTTGGATTTAAATCCAACGATGGGTGACCACGAAATCCTTGGACTCTAGGAGTCCAAAAGATCATGACTCAAGATACCAAACAAGCCCGCAATCCAATAATACTATTTACACAACATCTATTGACTACTTTGCTAATCCTCTTTCATAGAGTGGTACAAATAGCAACACTCTTAACAATCACTAATAAAAAAAGTGACAACAGTCACAATTATTTGATTACATTTGTGGCTGTGACAAAATGCATTAATCATTTTTTTTTGACTTTTTTGATGACTAATTAGTCACATTTTTGTTTTTAGTCACAAAATAATAGTGAATGCTGCCAAATTTATTTATTTATTTATTTATTTATTTTTGGTAGCGAATGAGTATTATTAGGTACCCTAAAATATATAGAGGCGAGGGGTTTGAGTTACATCTAATCCTGGTAAAACATGTAAAATTGCACTGATGTGAAGGGTCTTCTTTTTACTTCATGACTTTTATGTCTAGAACCAAGTTATTTGGCTGAAAAAAAAGGGAGTTCTTTCCCCTCCTTTCCAATATCGCTAGCATAAATCAAAGGGAAAGAAGGTTCTCAAAAAAGAAAACAAACAAAACAAAACGCAAAGAAAAAAAAAACGCACATACGGAAGCTAGATATAATTAATTATATACGTACCTTGACAAGGTTGAAGAAGATAGGGATTTCCTACAAAGCCAACTCGGCAGTTACAATACAGCGTTGAGCGATTGTTGTAATCCAAAGCAGTGGAGTTGTAGCAGTAAGGTGTACCAGGATAAGTATCATTACTATTATAATAACTATAAGCACCAACAGAAGAAGTTGTAATGTAGATTTCAAATAATGAAGTAGAGTTGATTATATTCCAATCTACCACCACAGGAACGTTGCTTCTCCTCTTGATTGCATGAGCAGAAGATGATGTGTCAAACCAATCCTTGTCAACCAGAAACGCATAGTCGTCACAACTGGCGTTTCGAGTTTCGCCTTGGAATAGAATGGAAGCGCCCATCAAAGTGAGATAAGGAGGAATGGTAGTCTGGCAGCAGTTGATACCAATATCACAGGAAGCAGACTTTTGATGATCACAAACTGACCTGCACCCAACCACAAACTCAGCTGATTCCATCCTGGCAAGGGAGCCGCAGCTAACTGCAGTGAATCTGTTTTTTTCCTGAGAGTAGACGAAAGGGCTGCCCGTCAAATCCGCCATTTTGCTACTTCCATTTCCGTTGCAGAAGAAGGTAACGGGGCTGTTCACCTGAAACGTGCCTTTCATAGAAATACTCAACACCTCCAGTTTGGCTCGCTTCAAAACAGGCATGTAATCAGGAGCAGAGCTGGTAGTTTTAGAAGACTGGTTTCTGCACTCGATTTGAAACCAGTCGTCTAAGTAGCAATCTTTGGGTCCAATTCCAAAAGGGTAGGGGATCAAGACGCCTCCGCAATCCGCCTGGCAGCCGTCCTTTGCTATCGGATAAGCTGCACAGGTATATATGATCAGCAACACGAGGAATATTAATAATAAAATCATCATATGAACTGCTTGCGATTGCATTGTTCCTATGCTCGGATCTCGGATAATAAAAATTAAAAGATTATCAAGCAAAAGTTTTCTTTGCAACTTAGTGCTTGTACTATATATAATAAAGACCCCTTGTCCATCGAAGAAAAGTGGGTTCGAATTGAAGGCTACTTTTCTTTTTGTAATTTGAGGGGAAATTGTATACGACTAGTAGTTGAGAATTCAAGTGTTTCCTTCTCTTCCTAGCTACCCACAAAAAAAAAATTAAAATAAAAAAGTTGACTTGACTTGAGTCACTCAAAACGAAAGGAAATGCAGTACATACTCTGATACTCAGTTAATTATTGTGGCCATAAAGAAATTAAAAATGAAAAGTATTCTTTACTTTTTTTTATTTTGTCGTTTTCAAGTACATAAAAATGTTGTGAAATCAAATCAATGATTAAATATATAGCTCAGCAAACTTACCATTAACTAACAAAATAATAATATATATTGAAAGATCATGCATGAAAATTTGCAACACAAGAGACACAAAGTTTTACCAGTGATCTAGTCATAATTAATTTTTATATAGGGGTGGGTTCGATTTGGTTTGGTTTGGTTTTGAGCTCAAATCGTGCGCCGAACCGTATTCTACGGTTTGGAGAAAATTCAAACTGTGCGCCGAACCATAAGGTGAGAAACCGGTCATATTGGTTAACCGGTTTCTTCGATTTGGTTTGGTTTGGTTCGGTGAAAACCGGCTTGAAAACATTTAGAATCTAAATTCATTCAAACTCAAACATTCATTCAAAACCTACTTGAAATTCATTCACCATTCACATCACAACATATTCAAAATCATTCATTCAATCAATCCTTTCAAACTAAAACATATGCATCATTCATCATTCACATTCATCCAAAGTTTCAAACTAAACCATATGCATCATTCACCATTTACATCTATCCAAAGTTTCAAAAACATATTATTAATAGAACAAAACAACCCTTTTAAGTACAAACCTATCTTTTTAAGTGCAAAAAGTTTTTGACAAAAGATATATTTGAGCACATAACTTAAAATCAAACCAATAGAAATAAGCCTAGTATATTATAATTATTAAATAAAAAATGATTTAACATATTCGGTTTGGTTCGGTTAACCGTGGTTTTTAAAATTTGAAACCGAGCGCCGAACCATGAACACCGGTTTGGTTTGGTTCATAAACCATTGACCAAAAAAGAAAAGAAAAAAACCAAACCAAACCAAACCAATCGGTTTGATTCGGCCAGTTTTCCGAATTATCGGTTCAATTTGCCCAGCTCTATTTTTATATATCCAGTGATCTTCTTGGTTGAAACTGCAGTCACATTTTGATCGGAAAAGTTGAGAAGTAAAAAAACATAACATATTTGGAACACGCATTACAATATTACAATTAAGAAATATTTAATTATTGTTCTGTTCGTACCAAAATTAACACGGGTTAATTCTTACAGTTAAAAGAGCCAATTCATGGCTTAGTAAGAAAAGCCCAAACCGTCAAGAGCTTACTCAGCGTTTGCAAAGGACCAAATAGTGGTCAGCAAGGCCCAAAAGCCCGTTGGACACAAGCCAGCAGCAAACATTGACCAAGCACGTGATCAACAAAGCGATTCGGAGACAACAGCGTATCGGACACAAGTGTCCGATGCTATAGTTAGCACTTCGGACATAAGTGTCTGATACAACAGTAACCGCTTCGAACACAAATGTCTGAAGCTACAATCACGATTTCGTACATAAGCACTACAGTGCCTTTCAGACATAAGATCTGTCCGATGCTAAGCAGTCATTGTTTCGTTAAGAGAGGCATGGCTCGAATTCTGGATTTATTTATAATAGAACTACTATGCGTTTACAGGTGTCGCAATCAATCATCTCCAAAGTGGCAATAGTGGACTGGCTATGCAGAGAATATTCAACTTGGAACAGAGCATAAATAGCATGCTTGTCAGTCTTCGCACACTCTTTTGTTCTTTATGGAGTGACAATGGTGGTGCCAAGCCAACTACCAATCAGATTTGCAGACTTAGAAGCCTATAAATAGGAAGGAGAAAGACTTTGCACACACACACAACTTTAGCCAAAAGCCAAACTCAACGTCTAAAAAAAATCAGGACTCAATGTCTTAGACTAAACTTCGTGCAAAGCATCTCATTGCAGACCAAAGCCAAGTCTTGAATCAACTCTCTTCGCTTTCTTTGAGTTCCTAGTTGACAACTCCTGATTGGAATTCTATTCTTTTCCCAAACACATAACTCTGTCTAATTCCCAGTTGACAACTCCTGATTGGAATAACATTGCTATTGATTGTAACCTATATGCTCTGCCAGTAACGCTTGGTATGATTTGACAGTTGATCTCGATTTCCAACTCACTCATTCAAAAACAAGCTTCATATATGCAGTATGGGCCAGTTTCTGGCTGCAGATATTTCTGAATTACCATTATCGGGCACTATAGCACTGTCTCTGATAGACTGCAGCTCCTGCTCGATAAAGATTCGTCTTCTATCCGATGTTTGTGGTTTAGACAAGTTCCAATTGCAAGCATCTCTATCTGCGGTACGGGCTGCAGATATCTCTAGCATACCATTATCAGACACTACAACACTGTCTCAAGTAGATTGATGTTTCTGCCCAATATGGTATGCCTTCTGTCCAACTAAGCCTCTTCTAAAACTTGTTGGACTTTATTTTACTGCACTTAAGTTCATTTCAGTCTTTTAAGCTTGTATTTGATCATTAATGAATGTATTATGTCCATCGGACAATTTTATATGCAAAAAAGCTGTTATTGAACCCTCAGCCCGATAACAGGCTAAACCACCTTCCATCCTGCAGTTTGTTTTACCATAATTGAGATATCAAAAGTCCTATTAATTGAGCTAGAAAAAGAACCTATCTAAAGCCAGATTCCCCTCTTTAGAGCACAATGTCTTTGATTAGAAGAAAAGATAAAGAGTGCAATATATCCACATTACATCCACAACATAAGCACCATTCCATTCCCTCTTTCTACTAGAAGCGCATCACTAGTAGTGGCACGCATTTCGCAATTCCACAAGGAACAGTCTATAAGCCCATCTCAAGCTAAAGTCTCTTCCACTCCAATTCCTTGACACGCAAGTAAACCAAACATCAAGCCGCTAGTTGCCAAAGTACAGCCTGCTCAGTAGCTAGGGGCATCAAAAGTGTTCAGAAGCATTTCCAGACGAACATGTTCACCATGACTTAATAGGTAATAGCGGAATTTCATGTAATGATGAAGAAGGACCACCATCAAAAGCTGGCCCTGTTCCTATTGAGGTTGAAACAATATCCCAAGGTTCACCATCCTGACATACGCATTCACGCGACAATCCTTACCTCCATTGTAGGCAAGCTACTTCCCGAGTACAAACTCAATGGAGTCTTTTTCAAGCGCTATGTCCCTGACATACGCGCGCAGTCGACAAGCCTTACCTCCATTGTAGGCAAGCTACTTCCTAAGTACAAACTCAATGGAGTCTCTTTCAAGCGCTATGTCTCCAGACATACACTTACAAGATACAATGAGGATTGAAGTTTGAAAGACAACTGAAAATTCCATAGCAAAATGGCCAACCAGTCAAGTTCAACAAGAAATAAGGTGGTCCATTGAGGACCACTTATTGAAAAAATTACAAAGTTGAAAATAGCAAAAAGGGACTACATCTACTAGGGGGACTTCGGCAGATGACCCTTAGCCGATCACATCCTCAGCTACCTCTTGATTAACCACACTCACAACAGCCTCATTTTGCTCAATCGGTGCCTGCTCCTCCGCATCTGCCCTAACCTCATCAGCTATGCCAAAGGGTAGCAAGGAAAAGCACCATTCCGGCAATTCAAGTATCCCAGCTTGTACGCGTTAGCAGTAATCTCATGCTTGGACGCCTTCGTGGCTTCCACATGGGTATCAAACTTGACCAGCAACTTGTCATGATACTGGGCCAGAGCAGCATACTTACATTCGAGGTGAAGGTAGACCTTCTTGTGTTCAAGCAGAGTAGCCATAAGAGACTTGAGCTCACCATCTTTTTGGCCAACATAACTCTTAAGCACATACATATTCTCCTTCATCTCAGAAATCCTTGCATCATGGAGAATCTGCTCGTTCGAGAGCTTGTCAGTCATATCAGCATTCTTCTTCACCAGCTTGTCAAGCAAGGCAAAAGAGGGGGCAACATCAAGCGAGTTTCGCATGGCCCCAACAGCAAAAATATCCCCTTTTGAAGATGATTCATGGCAGCTTCTTCTTGCTTATCCAAGGAAAGGCTTGAGAAAGTGCCAAGGTCACCAGCTTGATATACGTGGTCAACCAGCTTAGCACAAGTAGATGGACTTGACAGAAAGCCCGTTTTGAGCAGATCGGACACAAGCTCACCCCAGCAGAGCTATCACCAACTCCCAGATCAACAGTTCGGGCAACTGAATGACTCTTTGCTCGAGTAGACAACTATTTAGCTCTCTTTGTCGCAACTTGCAACACTGAGTCAGCCCCGCACTTGACTGCTCGTGGCCTTGCAGACGAGTCATGGTTGATAGGCAGAGGTACAATCCTCGCAATTTGATCCCCGGATCGACACATACGACCCAAACTATGCTTCTTAGAGGCCTATTTACAACGCAGATCACGGGTTTTGGGCAGTTCGGGCTGGGACTTGAGTAGAATATCCCTGACCTCCTGCATGCCATTGACATTCTCAGCATACGAAACCCGCTTGAGGAAGACTAGCTCGTGGTAGAAGGAGCTCTTGGCTGCTTTCGCGGTGGAGACGTATCCCTTGATCATGAGACTGCAGCTTCATCTCTGGTAGATCCACTGCTAGCCTTCCTCTCCTCAAGGAGCTTAGTCGAGAACTCCTCCTGCTCAACTGGCAGATCATTTAGGTCCGAGCCATGCAACTTCCATCTTTCAACATCTGCGGTAGGGGGCAGACCACCAACTTCCTTCCGATGTTAGCTTAGCAGCCAGCGCCATTCATGAAATTGGATAGGGATGTTCAAGGCTTGCTGAACCTTGGTCATGTTCCGGTCGAGATTGAGCTTCTTGCAGATGGCATTTTTTGCAAGTGGAAGATGAAAGTCAGTCAGACACACATCGAAGAATTCCATAGTAATTGTAGCAGATCAATGGGTGCAACTTACCATCACAGTAGGTGAAAGGAACGAGCGGACTGTCGCCAACCTCCCCTTCCCATTTGCCTTTGACTTCCAGCACGTTCGTGCTCCACACATGATTGCCTTGACTCAAATTGTCAAACAGCTTGGCATGGCACACGTGAACTTGAGTGTACTTCTCGTGGCGTCTCACCTTGAAGAAGTAGAAGAATTCCTGCATGGTCATACCTAGCTTGAAAAAGCAGCACAAATTTTCAAAGCAGATGATCGCCAGATAAACGTTCGGAGTACATTGGCTCGGGGCACACTCCATGGCATAGAGCACCTCCCTGAAAAATTTTGACAGCCGAAATGTGAAGCCCAACAAGAAGTAGAAGGGACGTAACGTGATAATTATGGCTCTTGGATTGTTCGGATCCGCACGAGGTAAACTGTCGTACGACGGCTCCGCCAACTTGACATGCACGTCATTTGGAATGGTGGAGTTGAAAAGGGCACGCCATGTTTTGAACTGGGCCTCGGTGGTGACACAGTGCAAATTTGCCACGAACCTCTCTTTGGGTACTTAGGAGCCACCCCACAGGTACAAAGGCACTTTCGAGTTCGGTGATTGGCTTCACCCTTCGGAAGACATGGTCGCTAAGCAGCTGCAAAAATAACAAAGAAAATCGCAAGTTCAAATTCCCAATTCGTGGCCCAACAAAAAAAGAGAGGCAAAACAGCAACAAAAAAATGAAGAAAAAAGAAACAAAGCAGCCCAAGTTGCCCTTCTAGCAGCCCAAATCGCGCCAGCTTAGGCCTTGCTGATCACAAGCCCACCAGGCACATATCTGCCCATGTAGCACCCTCCAATCTGGCCTAGCTTGTGTGCATTCCTCCAGCTCACAGCCCACACCTCCTCACCTCACTCCAGCCCACTAGGCGCAAGCCTCTAGCTTGGCCTTGTTTCCATCCGCGCCTCTAGCCCTTGCGCATGTCTCCAGTGGCCCAGGAGGCCCACGACGACTTGTGGCCCATGTTGCACACCTTCCTTGCGCAAGCCTCAACTTCAACGCTAGCACAACACATGCCCTTCACTTGCTGCCCACACACGCGGACCCATCAGCTCGCCCCTTGCGAGCCTGGGTGCGACCAACTGAGCCCCATGCAACTCAAGCATACACACCAGCGGACTCGCAGGTCCAGGTCTAGCCGCCAGCACAACAGCATGGCCAATCTCATGCTGCCACTAAGCTGCACCTCACCTCCTTGCTGCGAAAAATAGGCCGAAGAAGAAAAAATATATTTTTCAAAGCTCGAGTTAATTTACCTAGGAATGCACTCTCCTTCTTGACAAGCGAAGCGATCTTCCAAGAACTCTCTCTCTGAAAATATGGGAAGTGTTTCTGGCAATTTGAAAGAAGTAAGGAGGAGCCTCATATTTAACGCAACTGGAGTTCCTTGACCTACAAGGAATCTCAAGCCCATTCCAACTGGGAACCCAATTTTAGAAAATTAGCAAGTCAAAGACCTCCTCCACTTAGGAGCCCAAGTCACAGAAGAAAGCCTAGTTACAGTTGGACATCCTAACAGTTAATTCACAACTCCTCCATGCCGCCACGCGCCATGCAGAAGCTAGGGGGCTTTGTGGAAACCGAATTATTCCTTCAATCAATTTCCTAGGTCAAATTGATTTCCTTCCATTTGGGGATAATTTGATTTGATTAAATTGGGATTATTGCCATCAATTGGGGATTTCCTAATTAAATCCCTAATTTGTTCAATCTTGCCAATTTGGGGAAAGAATAATTCCCTTCCATGTGGGGAATTATTCCTCCAGAAACCCTAGCTCCCAAAAGCTTTATAAATACGAGGCTACACCAAGGGTTGAGGTAATTCTAAACCTTTGTCTGAAACTCTGTAGAAATCCTCTCTCACAAACCCTAGCCACCATACTCTTTATCTCTCCCACACAAGACTCCGGCCACCACACACGGCTCTGGCCACCTAGTTCTCACCCTTGAGAAATCTCAATCCTTTTGTTAGCTATTGTTTTTTACAAATACTCGACCTAACTTAGGCATCGGAGAGCCTTTGGCCAACACCCCCCGGGTGTGGACTTTTACTCCTTATTGTTTTGCAGGGAGAAAGAGAAGCGAGGAGGAAGACGGAATCTTCAAACGAATATTCTTTGGGGATGAAACTCACTCCCACATGTAAATCCTTAAATCGTTTATGTAGGGCATCGGGATATTTGTTATCTTGTGTGGATAAAATTACCAAGAAAAAATGCTTTCTCAGAATCATATTGCATATTATCTGGCATTCATCTCTTTCTTCTCTGTTTCCAAGTTGCTGTTTTGCAACTTAGTCTTCACAATGGAAACAAAAGGGGAACAGTACAAATTGAAGGATACTTTTCTTTTGGTAACGTGTGTGGAAATTGTATGTGTAGAGCTGTCATGATTGTCTATCTGATTATATATGTCTGGAAACAGGACAACATCCATTCTTCTGCTTTACCTTCTTCCTTCTCTCTTTAATTTCCTATATGACTAGTAGGAAGCTAGAAAAGCAAATGGTTTTCAAATCTCAACCTTTTTCAGAAAAAAAAAAAATTTAAAAGAACAGTTGTTTTATATATTGTGTTCAGAGTCAGAGAGAGTTATTTCCACCTTCCTTCTCTACATTAATTTCTAGCAATATTCAAGGAAGAATTGTCCCCCTCAGGATTCAAGTACACGCTTTCTCGGAACTCTTCTTGGTACTTGGAGGCTAAGTCAAAATTTAAATTGAGATTTCTACGTGTATTATATATGTGTGTACTCATTAACTCTAGCAGCCATACTTGACGATTGGAAATAATATAGGTGACTTGGTAATGAAATGCTGAACTATCCCCACCATCATTTTATAAGGTGAATTTTCTTTCGGTTTTAGAAGTTTTTTCTGATCTTACTTGAGAGACCTGAAGAAAATGGAAAGGAAGGGAAAGGGCTGTGATGTTCTTTTCCATTGTAAATGCTTAAAATAAAACAATCAGGGCCTCACTTCTCTGAATCTCATAACCAAGTATCAAACTACCGCTTATACTTATTTTTCTTAGCATCCAAAGTAAAAATGGCATGAAAACTGCTGTGGTGAGAAGCCAAATTTGGTCTTCCTCTTTTATGAATTCTCAATTTAGCCATTGAAATATGCTCAAGAAACAATGCTCTTTCCACGGTGAAGATCAAGGGTTTTTGTAAGTCTTTGATCATCCCTTCGAGTCTATGGAAAAAATTGTAGCTTTTTTGCATTCACAGTGTGTAAATTACTTTGACATGGCTGTTATTCTTATTTGACAAGTTTTTATACTTCAGAACTGCATCCCAACATGCTCTACATCTGCTGAAATGAAGTTTGAACACTTTCATGGCCTCATACATAGACCACCAAGTCTGAGTTTTCATCATCTCCAGATCTCTTCAAGCGATCAGCGGCTTTTACAACCTATGAAAAAAACCACGATCAAAAGCATTGGTGAAATTGTGACCAAATGCAGTTCATGTTTACTATATCTGATCAGATGATACTTTCATCAAAATTAAATCACCTCAGCATCCCAATTTGTTCTGGCGGTGAGAACAATTAGAGCTACTGTTTGTAATACAACTCCAAGAAGCATCCCCCACCAAATTCCCTGAAAAGGCCAAAAATGCATCATGTTCTATCACAAATCTTCAATGACTTTATTAGCAAGAGGGATGAGAGGTTCAACTTACTGCCACTCCCATACTGGTTTTGAAGCCAAGAACACATCCGATTGGAAGACCAATAATGTAGTAACAAGTCAGGTTAACATATGCCACAACAGCTTGCCATCCACTTCCAATTGCCACACCTGAAATTCCACACAGCTAAATTTAGAAAATGATGCCTAGAGGGCTAACAGTTTGTGCAGACCTGGTTTGTTCATCTACTGATTTTATCATATATCGACATACCTGAGAGTATAGGTTGAATGCCATTCAAGAAAACAGAGATGGCTAGCAATGGAGTTAAATCAGACACTGCCTCGACAACCTCGGGATCACTTGTAAATAGCTTGCTCAACCCGACTCGGAATATCAATATAATTGCACTGAAGATTATACTAATCAGGATGCTTGTTCCAGTCACTACAAACACCGAAAATTTGGCCACTTTTGGATTACCAGCCCCTAGCTCATTACTGACTCGAACACTGCATAAGCCAAATAATCTCATTATGATTAGAATACTTGTTTGGTCTCCGTCACCAGAAAACATTGAACATGTAAAGGATGAATTTAAAATTCTTATACCTGGCTGCTGCACTTAGGCCTAACATAAATTGCAAACTGAAGTTCCAGTAGTTCATGCTGGAAAGATATATCACATCAGAACATGTAAAGTTAGAAAGAGACCTTGGTTAATAGAAAATTAAACAGATTGCATTAACAAAATCCATACTTACGAAATCGAGATTGAGTCTAGTGAGACTGTTGGGTTGGGAAGGAGCCCTGATATGAGCGTTAACCCTTGGTTGTACCATATCTCCAAACTACATTAATACATGATCAGGCTCAAATTATTATTTGAAATAATTCGAAAGGGAAAAGATATAGATACCACTTTTTTACACCACATTAGTGGACCACCTTACATAGTGCATGAGATTGGGCCTCACTGGTGGGTGGGCCATGACGTGACTGGGATCAGTCCGGCATAGAGTCCAGCCCTTGGGGAGGGGACTTATTTTCTGTAACGTGTCGAACAATAGCCCAATTTAATGAGTCCAGTTCCATCATCGTTAAGTTTACCAACGACATGACCCAGGACATTTGTCCATTTTAGTTGAATTCATGTCCTGACCCCCCACCCACCAGACTACCTTCAACATAAGATAGTTCCACTAATGTTGTCTGGTAAAGTGGTTGCTTTTTAGCCTTAAAGTCCACACCTACCATAGCATGATAGCAGAGGCAATAGTCAACTTAAAATAAGGCCACATTCCTTTGAAAGCTTTCCAAGACAAGCCAGTCCAAGTTTCCTTGCAGTTGGGGCTTAGAAGAATAAGAGAGGCTCAGTGTAAGAGCAGCCCCCAGGAGGCCATAGTCCACAACAAAAACCACCAACCAAGTGAGAAGAATGTGTAGAATGAAAACTCCAACAGATATGTAGGCCAGAGGGTTGACTATGTTCTGTGCTTGAAGGTACCTCTGCTGAGGGCAGTTTATGGCAAAGGCATAAAGTTGAGGGATTATGCCCCTTGCAAAGATTTGGCCCTGCTCTGCTATTTCTTCTGATTGGCCTATGGCTATAAGTATTGGACCCGACCACCAATACACAAATGTAAGGAGGACTGCTGCTCCCAAGTGCAAGATGATTGCTCTTTGGCATATGATGCCCATTGCTGGCAAGTGTTTGGCTCCATATGCTTGCCCACAAACAGTTTGCACAGCACTCGCCATGCCTAACTTTGAATTCAAAGGAAGAATCAAGAGTGTAACATATGTTAGATTATATATAGAATAAATGCATTGACATGAAATTGTTCTACATGAATTTTGGATGCATACCATAATGCCATAAGCAAGACCTTGAATTCCAACACTAGCAATAGAGGCTCCAGCAAGCTCCAAGGCACTCAAATGCCCACAAAACATAAGGGTGACAAAGCTAAGCATGTAATTGAATATGGAAACAGTGATAGATGAACCAGATAATGTCCAGAGGAGCCTTGCCTCCCAAGCAACTAGCCTAGACCACCATCGAAGTTCAACTGGCCGTTTCTCCAGAAACTCTTCAATGGCACCGGATGACAAGTCAGCAATCTGACACTGCGGGTCATCAAGCCTGAGTAGTAGCGGCTGCTGGTACTCCACCGATCCCATGTGGTTAATTAGTATGTCAGATACTAGTCAGGGATTGCAAAACTTTGTTTGATACTTGGAGGAAGCAAGGGGGTCATATATTTGTACGAGGTTGAGGTCATGGGGTCTTATAATAAAGGGAAGTAGCTGTATCATCTGACAGTCTTACTACCGTGAATGACAATGTTAGGTACCAACTTTTGCTTACAAATTCCTCCAAACCTTGTACGATTCGAAGCCAAAGGGAAACACGAAAATCAATCACTTCGTTATAATTTTGGTACAATGCATTTTAGATTGTTCCATTGTCATAACGGATTGCGGGATTTGTTCCATTGTCATGTCATAACTGACCGCGTGATTTCCTATTAGTGGTGGGGCCCCATTTCAGCGTCTTTTTCGTCTTTTAGTTGAATCATGCATGCTTCGTTATTTCCTCTGAATCGGTAGCATGCTTCTTCTTTTTTTGGGTCAAAATCTGTTAGGTTTTCTCTAAATCTTCTTAGCTTTGTTTGATATACGCGTGTGTATCTGAAGGTCAACGGCATTGTGATCTACTTTTCATAAGGGCTCCTTTGTTTGTCTCTATTTGTTTTGCATCTCTTGTTTCTAGTTTAACAAATTTAGGCCTAATTTGGGGTTGCCATGCTTTTAAAAGAAGTTGAGTATTTTTAAAATTTTGAATGCAAGAGTGTTTGGTAAATCAAGACAAAGTTGATTTTTTTAAAAATTGTGGGTCACTCACAGCAGATTTCAGAAGCACCTCATGAGATGCTTTTCAAAATTGATGCGGATGGAAGTAAGGTTGGCATTTTGAACCGAAATACCGCAAAACTGCATTTACCGACCGCATCCAAACTGACTTCGAGAGAAAACCTACCGCAAATTGCGGTTTTTTGAACCGACCGCAATATATCGGTCGGTTTGCGATTTCGAATAACCAAATACCGCGGTATACCGTAATACCGCAACTATATATAAATAAATATTTTATTTAATATTTAATAGCATGATAATTAATTATCTTATCTCTCTCTAATGATGAGATTGAATTCTACAAGGAAATGGAACATATTACAACTTGTAAGTAATTGGTTTATTATTTTCATGTTCTTTATGCTTCTTATAATGTTTTTTGTGTATGCTCATTTCATTTTAATTTTCTTAGTTTATATTTACTAAACTTGTGTTGTTTTATTTGTAGATGGCCATACATCAGAACGGAGTCCTTCAAATCCACTCTCCACCAACCCTTGAGTTCTCTATGTCTTGCATAGCATTTTTCTTTTGGGTTGTAACTAAATTTAAACTTTATTTGCTTCGGTTTAAATCCTTATTTGAGTTGTGAGTTTACATGCTTAAATTTGTAAAGTTCAAAATGCTTGGACTTAAAAGGTTTCAAAACTAAGCCGAGAAAAGTATGCAAAAGATAAGATTTTTTTTTACTCATATGCTTAGAAGAAAAGTTTGTAAAAGATTAGATTTTATTAGTGGGTTAGCCGATTAAATTTGTAAAGTTCCCTATATCGATAATAGAGGTTTACCAACATACCGACCGCAATATATCAATAATTGTGGTATACCGCAATATGTAGGTCGGTTCAAGGTTTGTTTTTTTACAATACCGCAATATGTCGGTCGGTTCGTGGTTTCATTGAAAAGTTGTGGTAACCGAACCGCAACCACCCCTAGATGGAAGCATGTGGAGCAATTAATGAAACATTCAAAATAACCATAATACCCCCATTTATTTTAGCAAATGACATCCATTATCCTCACTTTCTATTCCACGTTCAGACCCACCGCAACCCCAAATTCACCATCTCACCATAACCTCTCCCTTGGTCCGAATCTGGGATGTGTGGTTGTGTTGTGGTGGTCTGGTGGGGTTTTATGTGGGGCTGGCGTCGGGTGTTTAGAGGTGGGGGAGGGATGTGGAACAACCATAAGAAAAGGAAGATAATGTTTGAAAGGGGAATCAATGGGGAAAAATCAATTATTGCATATTTGATTCCTCATCAACCAGTGTCACGATTGCATATCTGGAAAAAAAAGAAAAAAAAAGCCTGGAAAATAGAAACTTTGATGAGGGTTTGTGTCCAAAGCTTTGATGCAGATATGGGTTGCATATTTGTTTTTTCGTTGTTGGTGGTTTCTTTGGCCTGGTTTTGGGTTTTTAATTTTTATTATTTTCTAAATTTTGACTGTTTACAGAGAAAGAGGAGAGACGAAGAAGGGAGGAGAGGGTCGGGAGAGCCCAAAAAATAAAGAAAAAAACATTTTTCTTGTCTTTTATGAAAAATATAAATAACATTTTTTGTATCATACCATTTTTGGTCATTATACATACTAAAAGCACTTTTGATAAAAATTTACCAAACACTTTAACTACTCACAACAATTTTTCAAATATAGTTTACCAAATTCTAGCTTTTTTTTTTCACAACTGATTATTATCGCAACATAATAGAATTAATATTTCTTTTTATAGTAAATTGAGCTTAGACCCATAAAATTCACTTTAAATCACCTATAGCCCTTTCCTTTATTTTTCTATTTAAAATACCCAATTTTTTCAAATAATACCCGATGATTAGGATCCAACTAAGCAAGTTACCTAATATAACTTAAAACTACCCTTATTTATAAGCTAACGTGTTATGTGGGGGTGTAACTAATGGCACACGTTGAATTTGGAAAGATCTCCAAATGGTTGTAATGGATGTAGAAATTAATTTAGAAACTTATTTTAAATTAAATATTAAATTCAACATTAACGTATTAGTAATTTATAGGTGATTAACGTTTTGGTTTATTTAATAAAAAAAATATGTTATTTTCCTTTTATGAATTATATGACTAGTAATCTATTAAATTCGACATTAACGTATTAGTAATCAATATCAATATCAATATCATTATCAATATTATCAATATTGACAATATTATCAATATTGACAATATTATCAATATCAATATCATTATCAATATCGATATTGATATTTATATTGATATTGATAATATCAATATCATTATCAATATCGATAATGATATTGATATTGATATTGATATTGATATTGATATTAATAATATCAATATCATTATCAATAACAATAATGATGTTGATATTGATATTGATATTGATATTGATATTGATAATATCAATATTGAAGTGGATATTATTATTATATAAAAGAATAGGTCGATTATTGTCCATAAAAAATAAGTAGATTATTATAAATAAATAAAACAAAAAAAGTTCAAAAACTGTCAATATCAATATTGACAATTTTATATTGATATTATCAATATCAATATGTTGATAATATCAGTATTGATAGTTTCCTTGCTTTAATAAAAAAACAAAACAATTTGGCAAGTGCTTCTTCTTTTTTGGCTCAAAATCTGTTAGTTTTCTATAAATCTTCTTAGCTTTGTTTGATATACGTGTGTGTATCTGAAGGTCAACAGCATTGTGATCTACTTTTCATAAGGGCTCCTTTGTTTGTCTCTATTTGTTTTGCATCTCTTGTTTCTAGTTTAACAAATTTAGGCCTAATTTGGGGTTGCCATGCTTTTAAAAGAAGTAGAGTATTTTTAAAATTTTGAATGCAAGGGTGTTTGGTAAATCAAGACAAAACTGATTTTTTTCAAAATTGTGGGTCACTCACAACAGATTTCAGAAGCACCTCACGAGATGCTTTTTAAAATTGATGCGGGATGGAAGTAGGGCTGGCATTTTGAACTGAAATACAACAAAACCGCCTTTTAACCACATCCAAACCGACTTCGCGGAAAAATCGACCGCAATATATCCGTCGGTTCGCGGTTTCAAATAACCAAATACCGCGGTATACCGCAACTATATATAAATAAATATTTTATTTAATATTTAATAGCATGATAATTAATTATCTTATCTCTGTCTAATGATGAGATTGAATTCTACAAGGAAATGGAACATGTTACAACTTGTAAGTAATTGGTTTATTATTTTCATGTTCTTTATGCTTCTTATAATGTTTTTTGTCCTACATCAGACCCCTTCACTTGTAAAGAAATTGACCCCGAGTTCTCGTTAAAATGAACCTGAGTAGACGTAGAACTTGATGTGTAGATAAACTCTTCAATTTTTGGAGTCTGGACTTACTCATATTTCGATGGAATAATCATATAATTAATTCCATAAACAAGATTAGAATATGCCAGTTGAGAATCAAACTCCTTGTATGAATTATTTTCTCCAAATACAGATTTATCCATACCTTGAATTTCAGAGGAATCCAATTGTTGTTCTTCATCTTTTGAAATATATGTTTAAAAAACAATAGGAGTTTCAATAGGCTCAATATCTTGTTTTTCTTGAATCTCTTCCTTCATCTTGTGCATTATTGGATCTTAAATTAATTCAGCATCCATCACAATTTCTTCCTTTTCGAGATCTTCCTCCATCTTTTCTTAACTCACCATGATATTGGGTTGAGCAATCTTGTAACCATTCCTTAACAAATATATACCATATTCAAAAGGAAATAATTTTTTCACAAGAAGTCTCCTCATCCAATGCCAAGAAATGGTAGGATTTTGACCTTCTTGCTTCCTAGATTTTCCCAATTGATCCCACCAAGAAGTGACATCGTCTTCTATACAGAATGCAGCAACTTTCACCATCTTCTCCTCTGGGATCGCTATTGAAACAAATATTTCCTCTATGTCTGCAACCCATCGGAGAAAGCCTTCGATGTAGTCACTCCCCATGAAGTATGGAACAACTACACTATCAAATTCTCTAAGAGTGATTGGTTCCCTGTCTCCACGGGTCCTATCTTCTTCGTCTGGATGAGCCATTGGAGGCACCTCGAGTCAGGCAAAACATGCTCTGATACCAACTGACGCAGCGAGATATAAGGGATAGGGAGATCGAACGATAACCCTACAGGTAACAATGTCGGAATCCACTAGAGAAATTGAGTAAACCTCAAATATATTGATTGAAAATAAGATGAATAAACTTACAAATACAACACCATGAGTTGGCTTAAATAGAAACAAAGAAACCCGAAAATCGTAGCAAACCCTAGGTTCTAGAATATTCCTAAACTTAGCTAACAATAAAATAATAAAAATCATATTAGGAAAATAATATCCTAATAGATAACTTATTCTTCAAAATATAAAATAAAACATTAAATTAAATATAAATCTTGATAGAATCATAATTGCTTCAAACTTCCTCAATCAATTAGAAAATCCCAATGATACGCCTTCCTTCTTTTCCTAACACCATAATTGATATTTAATTAGAATCTTCCTCTCTTGTACGATTTCATTCCAACTTTGAGCCACTTTATTTTAATTAATTTTTCACACTATAATTGACTCATATTTCGTCCTACATCAAGTTTTCTTTGCAACTTAGTGCTTGTACTATATATAAGAAAAGTGGGTTCGAATAGAAGGCTACTTTCCTTTTTGTAATTTGAGTGGAAGTTGTATATGACTAGTAGTTGAGAATTCAAGTGTTTCCTCCTCTTCCTAGCTACCCACACAAAAAAACAAAAAAAAACAACAAAAAAAAGTTGACTTGACTTGAGTCACTCACAACGAAAGGAAAGGCAGTACATACTCAGTTAATTATTGTGGCCATAAAGAAATTAAAAATGAAAAGTATTCTTCTTTTTTTCTTTTGTCGTTTTCAAGTACATAAAAATGTTGTGATATAAAATCAATGATTACCAATTAGTTTTGGGTTTAATAGTCATGCTCTAATAAGGTAAGGTCATACTTTTGAAAAATTATAATAACCACTTAGAAGAATGTCTGCAAAGATGATAGTATTAAAAGCTTCTAAAAGTGTCCAGAAGTATAAATTATTCCAAGAAATATCAAAAGGTACAGCTAAAGATGCATAAGCTTTTTCCAAATTACAAGGCAGCCAGACTTGACCGTACATCCTTAAATCGTTTAAAGGGAACAGTACAAATTGAAGAGTCCTTCTAGTATACATTGACTGTACCCGTGCAGTCAGTCACATGCCAGTCACGTGGCCTGTTTTTTAAAACTAGGGAAACCTGTTGTGGTGGTAACCAGTTAAAAGAAGGAGAAAAATATCACACGCCCTCGTATCGTCTTCTTCAACCTTCATCTGCCAAAACCAAAAAGCTCTCAAATGTGGGCTGAATATATTAAAACATAAAAATCAGATATTTCCTATTATGTTCTGGACTCTTCCTTTCTCATCACTCTTCGCTTTCTCTCCCTCACTCTGCTCTCTTCTTTCCCTCAATGTCCTGCGCCTCACAGGTCACAGCCTTTAATCATGTTTCTCTCTTCCTTTTTCCTTCCTCTATTTGTTAATTCATGACCTGGTTTTGTGCTCTAACTCTTGCCTTTTTTTTTTGCGTTTCAGGTCTTCGGATTGCACAGCCGCGAAGAGGTAACTTCCATGAGCCTTGATGATGTCGCTTCATGATTAGGTCTTCATCTTTCTTTAATCTCTGATCCTTTTCGTTTATTTCAGTATTCATTTTTGTGGATGAATTCTTCCTTTTGACAGAGGCCACGATCTACGATTCAATGTTTGAGTATCATTTCATTGTCACGAATTTATTTATTTTGTTAATTTGATTTCTATGTTCTTGCACAAAACCAGCATTCTTGGAAATGATTGGGGTATGCCTTACAGGAGCTAATGCATTTATTTCTCACAATTTATTATCAAGCTTCAGATCTAGTCCAATTTTTTCTTTTAATTTTAGTTTTGATTCTTTTGACTTTGAGATTATGAAGTTTTTTACTCATTGCTGACTATCTGCTATTTTTGATTTAGTAAACCTACTTGGTTTATGTTTACCCACTTGAGCACAAGTTAATATTGAATGTTTAATGTTCACCTATTTCTTATATGATTATATTATCATATGATGTGTGGCTTTGTTCATGTGTTTTATGTGAATTTGTAGCAAATCTGTACAAAATAAAGACTTCGTTATTTTTCCTATGCCAAGTTCAGACACTTTACATTTCTTACCTATAGGTCTCTTGTAAATTACTGGTTTTTTGGCTTTTGGTCTCTTGTATATTACTTGTGTTTTGGCTTTTTTGTCTCTTGTATATTACTGGGTTTTTGGCTTTTGGTCTCCTGTATGAAACTAACTGGCATCCAATTTTTCAATCACTTCTTTCTCTATTTACACCCTGTTTTATGTTTGTATAGCGTGTTTTTGTCGGGTAAGAAAACTTTGTGCTTAATATAAGCTGTTTTTAGATTTGAATAGAAGATAAGAAAAGGATTCTGGTTGCTTTGATGACTATATGGCTCGGGATTTTGTTTTCATTGTTTATGTAGGGAATTAGATCTAGTTCATTGAAACATTCTTTTGGCATCAATCAAAATGGATATATAAGTCAAAATTTGCAACTTTTTCTTTTTTTCTTCTTGGTGTGTTCATGTCTGTTTTTGAGGATTTTGAAATTAACTATCAAAGAAGGATTTTGGGTCTTGGAATATTATACATTACCATTAGTAGTGCCTTGTCTTAGAGGGGGAAAAGAGAGCATTTGGTAGCCTTAGTTGGCTTTTATTAGCTTTCACTTTGATGAACAATGTGCTATGAACTTTCAGTGTAGGTCTAAACCAATTTCGGGTGCTGCTATATAGTTCTGATATTTTTCACTGATTCGTTTGTTGGAAAATGCCTTGAATATATGATACTCTGTTGAGTTCTTTGCTCTGTTTTGGTGGTTTTCCTCTTGCTTGTTAGAATGGTCTTTTCACTTGATTTCACAAGTCAGGCAACATTATTGTACTAGTAGACGTGCTTGCTAAGAACTCGTTTTTTAGCCTCTCTCTTGCGATTGATGCCTGCACATTTCCGTACAAGATTAACTAAACATTTCAATTTCATTCAGAAATATTCTACAGCGTGCACTCTGCAACTCTAGCTACACCTAGCCAATAATCAACAATGGATCAATGAGATTGGCAAGGAAAAACATGTAAGTCAACAATTCATAAATTTGTTTAAGTTATTTGTAATCAACTTAGTTTCATTTGAGGCATTGGTTATGGCATACATATAATCTTTGTAATTATAGAATTTCGTATGAATGAGATTACAGTCTATATAGATTGTATGATCCAATTATCATCTCTTGTATATTGGACTGTGTGAGAAATATCGGAGTACTATTTGCAATTACAATAAATGGTGCACAACAATTGACTCTTCTTGTGTACCTTTGAATGGGAAAAACTTTTATTTGTCATTTTCTATTAGTCTATTTACCTAAATTTATTGTTTTTTTACCTAAAAACTTTTGAAAATTATAATAACCAATTAGAAGAATGTCTGCAAAGATGGTAGTATTAAAAGCTTCTAAAATTGTCCAGATGTATAAATTATTCCAAGAAATGTCAAAAGGTACAGCTAAAGATGCATAAGCTCTTTCCACTGTCCAAATTACAAGGCCCTGCGATAGGACATGACGGGAATCAATTGTAGGCTAGGATTTATGTTATGATTGAACTGTGTAGAAAAAGTAAACCTAAGCAGCCAGACTTGACCGTAATCAATTCTACTAATGTGTACATCCTTAAATCGTTTATGCACGTAGGGCATAGGGATAAAATTACCAAGAAAAAATGCTTTCTCAGAATCATATTGCATATTATCATGCATTCATCTCTTTCTTCTCTGTTTCCAAGTTGCTGTTTCCCAAGATGTCCAACCCAACATAAGTGATGAAATTGAAGGGGAACAGTACAAATTGAAGGGCACTTTTTTTTGGTAACGTGTGTGGAAATTGTATGTGTAGAGCTGTCATGATTCTCTATCTGATATATTTGTCTGGTAACAGAGAATTGCAGTCTTCTTTAATTTTTTTTTTCTTTTGTCGTTTTCAAGTACGTAAATGTGTAATATGTCAAAACATTCAGATTTTCGATTCATCAAACACGATCCTAGCTTCAATTAGTTTCCTATTTTTCGGTCTGCAATTAGTTCCTAATCTTGTTGATTAGAAAGAAACTTATTAATCTGAGTTTTCCTTCATGTTTATAGTTCTGTGGGTTTGGAGACTTAATAGTATCATATAATCTTCAAGAACATGTAATTGTATACAACATTAATTAAAACACACGTCACTACAAATGCTTTGTTCACCATGTTTTCATATTTAACCGTGGAAGTTCAAGTATTGACGAAGCCAGATCGTCACCGTCACAATCCCAAGTTGACCATGATTTTTTTATTTTTAATATCAGCGAAAGTCTAAATTACGAAGGGGAGGGAGTTTCTCACATGCACACTAACAAGGTGCTATAGTAGTTTGAACGTGAGACCACTAGTATGTAAATCAAGGCAATTTTCCATTGAGCTAGACCCGTTGGCAGTTGACTCATGTTGCTATTGTTGAATTGTAATTACAAAAAGAAAAAGAACAGAGATGTTGAAAGATCACGCATGAAATATTTGCATAATATTTGTTATATTTCAAAGTTTCAGTATTTAAATTGAGTTAAAAGTTGCAATATGTTTAATTAATGGCGGTTGACTCTGCCACTATCAAGGACCTAATTCTCTCCAAACAAATTTCTCTTGATCCAACTAAAATTTTCAAACTCTTACACTTTCAAAACACCCTGTTGCTCTAGTCAAAATGAAATTATATATCCAGTGATTTGTGATTTGTGCTGGAATAGCCATCAGTCACACCTCACCTAAGACCTTCTGGATTGGAAGTTGAAACTGCACTCGCATTCTAACCGGAAAAGTTCGGAAATGGAGCAAAACATAACATATATGGAACATGCATTACAATATTACAATTAAGAAATATTTAATTATTGTTCACCATGACTTGAAAGGTAATAGCGGAATTTCATTTAATGAGAAGAAGTACTGCCATCCAAACCTGGCCCTGTTCCTGTTGAGCTTGAAACAATATCCCCATGCTCAATTGATTCAGTTCGAAAATATTCAACCTCTTCATAATTTTGTCCATCATTAGAAGGTTTTTCTGACATTTTAATCCCCTCCAGCTCTGCTGTGACCTTTCTCATTGTAGGGCGGTTTCTTCCACTCAAATTCAAACACCTCCTTGCAAGGTTAGCAACTACTATGATATCTGCCTTAGACCCTCCCTTCACAACTTGAGCATCAAGAATTTCAAACAGCCGATCTAACTGCATCGAAATGATGAAGTATGTGGCAAGACTTTTGCCTTCTTCTTGTGACCTTCTAAAAGAAATTGGTTTTTGTCCTGTCAAGAGCTCAACAAGAACCACTCCAAAGCTATACACGTCACTTTTGTCCGTAAATTGGCTTGATTGAAAGTATTCTGGGTCCAAGTAACCAAATGTGTCGTGTACAAGTGTGGTCAAGTGAGTTTGGTCAATGGCAACTGATCTTGAAGTTCCGAAGTCACCAACTTTTGCTCTGTATTTTGCATCCAAGAGTATGTTCGCAGACTTGATGTCTCTGTGATGAAGCATGTAAGTACGAAAGTGCTCCTGCAATTTCCATGGCAATTCGTAAGCGAACTTCCCATGTAAGTGGAAACTCCTCATTCTGCTCATGGATATACTGGGAAAGGTTTCCATTAGGTATAAATTCATAAACCAAAATGGGAACCTCCGTCTCTAAACAGCAACCCAATAGTTGAACCACATTTCTGTGGTTGATTTGTGAAAGAATCACAACCTCATTCCAAAATCAACTCGATCTGTTTAAAGAGAAATCAACTCGATCTGTTTAATTCCAAAATCGTATACTACGTACGATGATATATGGCGTACCTATAATAAGGATCAATTTAGTATCCATTTTGCCAACGCAATCGTAAGAACCAGGAACGTTCACACACTTGCTGTGGGTCCCGCATCGATTATTAAAAATTATGCATTCATCAATATCTGAAATGAAATTTGGAACGGTCAATTAGCAATCCAATAATACTATTTGCACAACGTCTATTGATACTTTACTGATCCTCTTTCATGGAGTGGAACAAATAGCAACACTCTTAGCAATAAAAGAAAACAAACGCAAAGAAAAAGAAAACGCTAGATATAATTAATTACATACGTACCTTGACAAGTTTGAAGAAGATAGGGATTTCCTTCAAAGCCATCTGGGCAGTAACAATACAGCGTTGAGCTCCACTTGCCGCAGTAAGGTGTACCACTTATATTACTATGATTATAATAAGAATCAAAAGAAATGTCTCTAACGTAGCTTCCAAATAATGCTAATGAAGAAGTAGAGCTGATTATATTCCATTCTAGCACAACAGGAACGTTGCTTCTCCTCTTGATTGCATGAGCAGAAGATGATCTATCAAACCAATACTTGTCAACCAGAAACGCATAGTCGTCGCAATTGGCGTTTCGAGTTTCGTTCATTTGATGTAGAATGAAAGCGCCCATCACAGTGAGATAAGGAGGAATGGTAGTCTGGCAGCAGTTGATACCCATATCACAGGAAGCAGACTTTTGATTATCACAAACTGACCTGCACCCACCAACCACAAACTCAGCTGATTCCATCATGGCAAGTAAGCCGCAGCTAACTGCAGTGAATCTGTTTTTTCCTGAGAGTAGACGAAAGGGCTGCCCGTCAAATCTGCCATTTGGCTACTTCCATTTCCGTTGCAGAAGAAGGTAACGGGGCTGTTTGTTGTGAAATTGAATGCACTTCCCCCTTAAGATCTTGTTGTTGATGGACTTTGGACAAGCACAAGGATGAACTTGTCACACACACTAGCACTCAGAAATTTAACCAAGAACAAATAACACAAGTGTTTATAGAGGTTCAGCAATTTGCCTACGTCCTCTTTGGTGATCCCCTTGAGAAATTTCAATAATGAAGGAGTTACAGATTTGGTTTCAATGGAAACCCCCTAAGAACCCAAACTCACAATCTGTTTTCTCTCACACCCCTTAGCTCACACACTTGATACAAGATGCTCTCTCTCTCTCTCTCTCTCTCTCTCTCTCTCTCTCTCTTTCTTGGCTTCCCACTTCTGAATACAACTTACTTCAAGCTCCAGCTACTTAGCCTCTATAAAAGATAGAGAAAAGAAGCCACCCACATGCAGCAAACCAGCCTCCCTCAAAACATGGATCCATAATTTCAGGAAAGTGTAAAGTGAAGGCTATCATACAACCCACTAATCTACTTAAACAATGTTTAAGGCTTTTAGAGTGGCTGCCAACTGTCCTAGGGCTTTTAGCATCTTTGGAGTTGCATGTGAATTGGTAGGGACCAATTTGCATCTGAAGAAAGGGCAGAAAACGTGCTGAAAATTCAACACAGCACGAGGCATGCGACCGGTCGCCACGCTTTTGTACCGTGGCTTCGACTTCGACAATGCCTGAAACCGACCGGTCGCTCAAAACCTGCGACCGGTCGCGAGTCACTCGGTCTGGAAACGACCGGTCACCCAGAACCTGCGACCGGTCGCTTTTATACCGTAGCAAACTTCTTCGGATCTGCCTGCATGCGACCGGTCGCCCAAAACCTGCGACCGGTCGCTCCCTTCGATCTTTGCATCCTTAGGTGAGCCATTTTTCCAACAATCTCCACCATGGCGAGCCTAAGCTCATTGAGAAGATTATTGCCTTCCAGGACATCTTTAACTTCTTGAGAATCGTCCTGATAACTCCCAAGAATTCCACCTCAATCTTTAGCATGGAACAAGATTGAGCAAGCTCAAGCAATGCTTGAACTTTGCAGCTGTGACTAGCTTTGTGAGACAATCGGAAGCATTCTCTGATGTATGAACCTTCATTACCGTGATGTCTCCATCATTCACCCAATCCCTTATCCGGTGGTATCGAACATCAATGTGTTTGGACCTTCCATGATACACTTGATTCTTGACCAAGCAAATTGCACTTTGACCTGTCACTTTGAATCACCACCATATCTTGGGCTATTCCGAATTCCTTTGCCAATCTCTTCAACCATATCGCTTCTTTTGAAGCTTCCGTGAGCGCCATATACTCTGCTTGATGGTAGACAAGGCACTAACCGATTGTAACATCGCTCTCCAACTAATCGGTCCTCCACCACAAGTGAAAACATATCCTGTGGTGGATCTCCTCTTGTCTAAATCCCCTGCATAATCGTAGTCTACATACCCCGACACACATGCCTTTCCTTGTTGTCTTGCAAACAATGTCCCAAGCCTCTTAGTCCCCTTCAAGTACACGAGAATCCACTTCGCTGCTGTCCAATGAAGTTTGCCGGATTCGCCATGTATCTTGACACCACACTTACGGCTTGAGCTAAGTCGGGGCGTGTGCAAACCATTGCATACATGAGACACCCTACCAAGCTTGCATATGGAACTTTGCTCATTTCTTCCTTCTCTCCATCCGTAGAAGGACATTCCTGTGCACTTAACTTAAAGTGCTCCGCCAAAGGAGTAGACACGGGTTTGCTATCCATCATATTGAATTTTTCAAGTACTTTGGTAATGTACTTACTTTGTGACAGCCATAGCTTGCCTCCAACTCTGTCTCTCCTTATTTCCATCCCTAGGATCTTTTGTGCAGAACCAAGATCCTTCATGTCAAACTCCTTTCCAAGCAATGTCTTCAATTCCTGAATTTTTGACATGTCTTTACATGCAATTAGCATGTCATCAACATAAAGAAGCAGAAGGATGAGATTACCATCCTTGAATACATGAGTGTATACACAGCAATCTGATTCACATCTTCTATATCCAATCTTCATCATGAAAGAGTCGAAGCGCTTGTTCCACTGCCTTGGAGATTGCTTCAACCCATAGAGAGACTTTTTCAATTTGCAAACCAGATTTTCCTTGTTTGCTTCAATGAACCCTTGAGGTTGGCTCATGTAGATGTCTTCCTCCAAATCCCTATGGAGGAAAGCAGTCTTCACATCCATTTGCTCCACCTCCATGTTCTCTTGTGCTACTATGGAGAGTAGTAGCCTTATAGAAGTGTGTTTCACTACCGGAGAGAAGATTTCATCATAATCAACTCCCTCCTTTTGCAAGTACCCTTTGGCCACCAATCGAGCTTTGAATATGGTGTCTCCCTTCTCATGCATTTCTTCTTTCTTCCTAAACACCCATTTGCTGCCAATAAGCTTGCGATCCTTGGGTTTAGGAACTACTCCCAAACTGAGTTTTGGTGTAGAGATTCCATCTCTTGCATCATAGCTTCCATCCAACTTTCCCGTTCCTCATTCTCAACAGCCTCTTGGAACGTGGTTGGTTCTTCTTTACTAGCATTCAAAGCATAGTGAACTGCATCCTTGTCCCATCCAAACCTTTGAGGTGGTTTGATGGTTCTCTTGGGCCTGGACCGAGCTATAGATGATGGCTCCACCTGCACTTGAGCCTCTTTTTCTTCTTGAGTTTGTTGTTGTTGCCCTGCATCTTCCTCCTCTATGTCAGACTCCACCTCCTCTTGAACGTCTTCAGTTGGCTGCTTTTGTGAAGTTTTCTTGAACACCTTCTTGAGTGGAACTTCAATGGTTGTTTCTTTCCCAACAACATCCTCATTTGCCTCTGAATTCTTGACTTTGTTCATAGACATGGTCTTCTCATCAAACACAACATCCCTGCTGAGTATCTTCTTTAGGTTCACATGATCCCATAGCTTGTAGCCCTTCACACCGCTCTCGAATCCGATGAAAATGCATTCAAGAGACTTTGGCTTCAACTTGGATCTTTCATCACTAGGAATAAGTGCATATGCACTGCATCCAAACATCTTAAGATTAGTATAATCAATTGACTTATTAGACCATACCTCCTCTGCACATTTGAACTCAAGATTTTTGGAAGGTGATCGGTTAACCAAATAGGCTGCATGGTTAACGGACTCCGCCCAAAATGATTCGGGCAATCCTGCATGAATCCTCATGCATCTTTCACGCTCCATGAGAGTTCTATTCATCCTCTCCGCAGCCACATTTTGTTGGGGCGTCTTCTTCACGGTAAAGTGCCTCTTGATGCCTTCATTTCTGCAAAACTCAAGGAACTTGTTGTCTTTATATTCACCACCATTGTCACTCCTTAGGATCTTGATCTTTCTTCCGGTTAGGTTCTCCACTTCCGCCTTCCACTCTTTGAATTTAGTGAAGACCTCAGATTTCTCCTTCATGAAGTAGACCCAAACCTTCCTGGAAAAATCATCCAAGAAAGTCACGAAGTAGCAAGCTCCACCCTTTGATTTAACCGGTGATGGCCCCCATACATCCGTGTGAATATAATCTAGCACCCCTGTGCTTCCTTCCTCTTTGTTTCGCTGTTTGAAAGCCACCTTAGATTGCTTTCCCATGGTACAATATTTGCAGAACTCAAGCTTGCAACTTTGAACACCTTTCAACAACTTTCGGTTGTGTAGTTCCTGCATGCCCCTCTCACTCATGTGCCCTAGCCTCAAATGCCAAAGCTGAGTTTCATCCTCCGAGTCCTTGCTTGTGGATACAGCTGCTCCATCTGTTATTGTTGTACCACACAATCTATATAGACAATTAGGTTGAATCTCTCCTTTCATAACCACAAGTGAACCTTTTGAGATTATGAGTTTCCCTCCATTTGCTTTAAATGAATAACCATTCTTATCAAGAGTTCCAAGGGAAATGAGATTCTTACGCAACTTTGGAATGTGCCTTACCATTCCAAGCGTCCTAACAGCCCCATCATGCATCTTCACCTTGATTGTACCCGTGCCTTTGACTCTACAAACCGAGCCATCCCCATCATAACTTCACCACCTTCTTCCTTTTCATATGTGTCAAACCACTCATTGTTTGAGCACATATGGTATGAGCATCCGGAATCCAAAATCCAATCGGAAGAGGAACACCTTGAAGAATTAGCAAATGCATTAGTTTTAACATTGCTATTAACACATAAAAGCTCACCATCACTTTCTGTGACTTCTTCCAATTGTGTTGGCTGCGTTCTTCCCTTTGTTCTTCTTCTCCTTCCATATGGGGCAATTTCTTTTCCAATGCTCCTTTGACCCACATTCGAAACAACCTTCTTTTGCTTTGGATTTGGACCTTCCTCTGTTGCCTTTCTTGCCCTCTTGCTTCCTTGAACGGCCTCTCTCTCCGGTCTTTGCAACTAGACCTTCACCTTGAGAGTTTTCTCCCGAACGTTGAGCCATCCTATGGTGTGTCATGATGTCTTGCACCACAAGCTCAAAATCCAGAGTGACCTTCCCGAACATAAGAGTGGTTCGAAAGTGTTTATAGGACGGAGGTAAGGATGTGAGCAACATAAGAGCCTTATCCTCCGGACTATAGTTAACTTCCATTCTCTGCAAGTCAGCAACACATCTATTGAAACTACTTAAGTGTTCCATTAGATTACCTCCCTCCTCCATCTTGAGATTTAGGAGTTCTTCCTTGAGGAAGAGTTTGTTGGATAGTGACTTCCCTGCAAACATCTCTTCGAGCTTCTCCCATGTTTGCATTGCCGTATCCTTCATCACGTTGATGAGCACCTCATCGGAGAGGTAGTTTTCGATAGCTCCTCTAGCTAACTCATCAAGTACACTCCACTCCTCATCTGTCATGCTTGTTGGCTTCTGTTCCTTTCCAACCAACACAACGTGGAGGTGTTGTTGTGTGAGGGCTGACTTCATCCTTCGTTGCCAAAGAGTGAAGTTCTCCTTCCCTTTGAAAGGCTTTAGCTCCACCTTCATGCTTGTTGCCTGTGGTTGCTTCACCTTTGTGAACTGCTACCACTCTCAACTTCCTTGTCACTTGCCATCTTCAACACACTAGCACTCCAAAGGAAGAGCTAGCACAGCTGCAAAACATAGCTCGATACCACTTGTTGTGAAATTGAATGCACTTCCCCCTTAAGATCTTGTTGTTGATGGACTTTGGACAAGCATAAGGATGAACTTGTCACACACACTAGCACTCAGAAATTTAACCAAGAACAAATAACACAAGTGTTTATAGAGGTTCAGCAATTTGCCTACGTCCTCTTTGGTGATCCCCTTGAGAAATTTCAATAATGAAGAAGGAGTTACTGATTTGGTTTCAATGGAAACCCCTAAGAACCCAAACTCACAATCTGTTTTCTCACACCCCTTAGCTCACACACTTGATACAAGATGCTCTCTCTCTCTCTCTCTCTCTCTTTCTTGGCTTCCCACTTCTGAATACAACTTACTTCAAGCTCCAACTACTTAGCCTCTATAAAAGATAGAGAAAAGAAGCCACCCACATGCAGCAAACCAGCCTCCCTCAAAACATGGATCCATAATTTCAGGAAAGTGTAAAGTGAAGGCTATCATACAACCCACTAATCTACTTAAACAATGTTTAAGGCTTTTAGAGTGGCTGCCAACTGTCCTAGGGATTTTAGCATCTTTGGAGTTGCATGTGAATTGGTAGGGACCAATTTGCATCTGAAGAAAGGGCAGAAAACGTGCTGAAAATTCAACACAGCATGAGGCATGCGACCGGTCGCCAGGAACTTGCGACCTGTCGCTTTTGTACCGTGGCTTCGACTTCGACAATGCCTGAAACCGACCGGTCGCTCAAAACCTGCGACCGGTCGTGAGTCACTCGGTCTGGAAACGACCCGTCGCCCAGAACCTGCGACCGGTCGCTTTTATACCGTAGCAAACTTCTTCGGATCTGCCTGCATGCGACCGGTCGCCCAAAACCTGCGACCGGTCGCTCCCTTCGATCTTTGCATCCTTAGGTGAGCCATTTTTCCAACACTGTTCACGTGAAGAGTGCCTTCAATAGAAATATTCAGCACCTCCAGTTGGGCTCGCTTGAAAACAGGCTTAGGCTTGTAATGAGTAGCAGAACTGGTATTTTTAGAAGACTGGTTGCCGCACTCGATTTCAAACCAGTCGTCTAAGTAGCAATCTTTGTCTCCAATTCCAAAAAGGTAGGGGATCCAGACGCCTCCGCAATCCGCTTGGCAGCCATGCTTTGCTATCGGATAAGCTGCACCTGCACATGTATATATGATCAGCAACACGAGGAATATTAATAATAAAATCATCATATGAACTGCTTGCGATTGCATTGTTCCTATGGTCGGATCTCAGATAATAAAAATTAAAAGATTATCAAGCAAAAGTTTTCTTCGCAACTTAGTGCTTCTACCTATATATAATAAAGACCCCTTGTCGATCGAAGAAAAGTGGGTTCGAATTCAAGGCTACTTTTCTTTTTGTAATTTGAGTGGAAATTGTATATACTTGAGAATTCAAGTGTTTCCTCCTCTTCCTAGCTACCCACCTTAAAAAAAAAAAAAAAAAAGTTGACTTGACTTGAGACACTCACAAAGAAAGGAAATGCAGTACATACTCAGTTAATTATTGTGGCCATAAAGAAATTAAAAATGAAAAGTATTCTTCTTTTTTTTACTTTTGTCGTTTTCAAGTACATAAACCTTACATTAATGATTACATGTACTGCTGTCCTAAAATCACTACACATACAGCTCAGCAAACTTACCATTAAAAAACTAAATAATAATATATTTTGAAAGATCATGCATGAAAATTATGCAACACAAGAGAAACAGAGTTTTATCCAGTAATTAATTTTTATATATCCAGTGATCTTCTTGTTTGAAACTGCTGTCACATTCTGTCTGGAAAAGTTGAGAAGTAGAAAAACATAATATATATGGAATATGTATTACAATATTACAATTAAAAAATATTTAATTATTGTTCATTATGACTTGAAAGATAATAGCGGAATTTCATGTAAGGGGAATGTTAGCAACCTTCTCTCTAACATTCTTTTTTGGACATTTTTTCTTTTTCTCATGACAAGTGTCACTTTCCTTACACTTAAAATAATGTTATTAATGCATCACACAAACTAGTTTTTGTTTTTCAAATTTACCCTTATTAAATGTAATAATTTGTTTTTAAATAACAAGCTAGTTTTTTTTTACAACTTTGTTACTACCTTGTTAAAAAATTAAATAAGAAAATAAAAGATGAAGTTTTTAAAAAAATTTATATTCCAAAAAGGACGTTTGTTTTGTTAAACACAAAAGAAAAATGATATTACTTTCATGATAACAATGTCATGAAACAAACTTTATTTTGAAAAAAATGACATTTTTTCTTATGTTTTTTTCTTATTTAATTTTTAAGAATTTACTAAGGAAGTTGTAACAAAATTTGGATAAATTGAAGGAAATATAAAAGCCAATACATTTAATAAGGGTAAACTTGGAAAACAAAAACTAACTTGTGTGATGCATTAATCATATTGTTTTAATTGTAAAGAAAGTGACACTTGCCATGAGGAGAAAGGAGAAGATTAGAGAAGGTTGCTAGCATTCATCTTCTTGTAATGATGAAGAAGGCCCACCATCCAAACCCGGTCCTGTTCCTGCTGAGCTTGAAACAATATCCCAAGGCCCAATTGATTCGGTTCCAACATATTCAACCTCTTCATAATTTTGTCCTTCATTAGATGTTTTTTTTTTCTTCTGACATTTGAATCCCTTCCAGCTCTGCAGTGACCTCTCTCATTGTAGGACGCTTCCTTCCACTCAAATTAGGATGGAAAGTTAGGTTAAAAGCTTAAGAGATGTTGGGCCTCTTTGCACATTACCAATTAATTTTGAGTTTAATGCTCATACTCTAATAAGGTAAGGTCATACTTTTGAAAAATTATAATAACCAATTAGAAGAATGTGTCTGCAAAGAAGATAGTATTAAAAGCTTCTAAAATTGTCCAGAGGTATAAATTATTCCAAGAAATATCAAAAGGTACAGCTAAAGATGCATAAGCTCTTTCCACTGTCCAAATTACAAGGCCCTGTCGATAGGCCATGAAGGGAATCCCGGGTCTAGTTGACGCCGATAACGGTCTCCGTTACCTCAGCCTCTTCGACGCTCAGATCGATGCCGTTTTTGCTGCCATGTCGGCTTTAAAATACGACGACATTAACATGGTCGTATCCGAAACCGGCTGGCATTCCAAGGGTGATGAGAACGAGGTAGGTGCCAACTTGGAGAACGCAGCTGCCTACAACGGCAACCTCGTCCGCCGGATCTTGACAGGCGGTGGGACCCCTTGAGGCCAAAGGCAGATCTGACCGTCTATCTCTTCGCTCTATTTAACTAGGACAGAAAAGGGGCCCACATCCGAGAGAAACTACGGCCTCTTCTTCCCCAACGAACGCAAAGTTTACGACATAATCGTTTACTATGGAAGGGTTGAAGAACTACCACGACCACCGGTCGCCTGTCGCTCGAAACCAAAAACTGACCGCACCGGTCAACGGGGGAGGTGACGTGTCGAAGAGTTTGACCGGGAACACGTGGTGCGTGGCGAATGGTGAGGCGGGAAAGGAGAAGCTGCAGGCGGCTCTAGACTTCGCTTGCGGTGAGGGCGGGGCTGACTGCCATCGGATCCAGCCAGGCTCCGCATGTTACGATCCTAACACACTGGAGGCCCACGCCTTGGAGTAATTTTTGGGTGTTCGTACACCACGTGGGCAGTGTACCATCCACTAGGTGTTGGATATGTGGAATGTTTCCAATGCAGCCACATGTGTCATAAAAATAATGCAATAAATTAGAAAGTAATTCCAAATGTCACCAGTGCATTGGATGGTATCAATGGCGTGGTGTCTTGTATATTTAAAAATTTCTCCACGCCTTGTACGCTTTCAACAGTTATTACCAAAAGAAGGCACGTGGGGTCGGCACGTGTTATTTTGGCGGGGCGGCCTATGTGGTCTCTCAACTACCCAGCAAGTACTCTGTCATTTACGCAATCGTCCCTGTCATTTTTCATTACGCACTAGTGCATGTTAGTGAATTAATATGTTATGATGCTAAAATGCACATGAGGCCAGTGCCGTGTGAAAGCTTGACTCTTGGTCCACGAAATGTTGGGAAAGTGATGCACGCGGGGTCAAATTACATAACGTGACCATGATTTATTGGGGGCTGTGTTTATCTTTTACTTTTACTGTTTACATTGGTCTTACCAAGGGAAATGTGAGCAGCTTCTCATTGGATAGGATACTGACCGAAGAAGGCAGGCAAGAGCAAGGTTTAAAATATCGATGGTATCGAAAATATCGGTAGTTCAAAAATACGAAAATTTGGACGGAAATATCAGAATATTATGGATATTTTGATCCATGTCGTTGATATTATTGATATTTTGGTCCATAAGATTTAAAATATCAATGATATCGGAAATATCAGTTGTCCAAAAATACGAAAATTTCGATGAAAATATCGGGATATTTTGGATATTTTGGTCCATGAACAGGAGGAGGGGGTTATTTGGCAATTTTTGGGGCAAGGGGGTTTGAGCCTAATTGCGGAAGTAGGAGTAATTTTTGAGTGTTCCGATACACCATGTGGTTGGTGTATCATCAACTAGAAGTAGGACATGTGAAATATTTACAATGCAGTCAGTCCACATGTTATAAAAAATGATGCAGTAAGTTAGAGAATAATTCCACATGTCATAAGTCTATTGAATGGTACACCAGTCACATAGTGTACCTGGAACATTTAAAAATTTCTCCAAAAGTAGGGTTTATTGGTTTAAAATAAATTCTTTCTAGAGTGGTCCCATGTGTTTTGGGTTTTGGGTTTTGTATGTATGTATGTGTTAATTGTTGGGTAGTTTTTTTTTTTGTCCAAGTTAATTGTTGGGTAGTTCAGTTGGACTGATATGGTACTTTGCGTCTCAGACTATTTAACTTTAACTGTTATGTTCATAACTATATACTTAATTGTCAATCTATGTTATTTTATTTTAAAAAATAAGTTGTATTTTTATTATTTTCAGAATCTTATAATTTGTGTTAACGTTGGATCCTTAAATAAATTTAGATATTAGATTTCATAAATTGAGGAGATTTGAGTGTTGGAGAGAAGGGGACAATGATAGTTTACACGGTGATAAATTTGGGTATCCCTTAAGAGGTGAGAGTTTAAGGAGCTATATAGCGAGGGGTTATATAGGGAAGGGATTTTTAAAAATAGCCGTATGATCCAATGCAGAGCTATTATTGGACTGTTGCCCCTATAAGAAAGCAAAACATATCGTAGCCAAAAGGAAAGGAAATTAAAGAAAACTAGCATATTTAGACAACCATCTCTCCCTATTCTGTTACGGCCTACAACTCAACCGCTACCTCAATCTGAATGTGAAGTGAAGTAACAGTTACCAAGATCGCAGGGATGAAAAGCACATATATAGGGCATTATTTATTTATTTAGTAGGGTTATATTCATCCCTTCAAATGTTCATTTATAGCTTAGTAAGTTTCCATTATACAGTTTTATTCGAGCTTTCCATTGTTGATCACTTTTGCATCAATCTTTTCCTCGTTTATTTTGTACTTGATTAAAGCTCTCCGTTTCTTCTGTGTCTCAGTAGGGAGCTTTACGTCTGTTGCCAAACAAATAGCTTCAAGAAATCTTATGACATACCAAGTAACATCAATTTGCCACCATTCCAGGCCGTGCCGAGCTGAGTGTTCGAAAGCATGGTGATTATACAAACATCCAGATCATGTATGAAAATTATGCAACACAAGAGAAACAGAGTTTTTCTTTCTTGCTCCTTAACCAACCCACTTGAAGAAGTTTGAGCTTTATTGGTTGTATTTTTACTGTATAACCAACACAAGCGAAGCCAAAAAACAGGTTCCATAAGGTGATAGTCGAAAATCTTCTAACGTCGTCTACAGATTTTATCCAATGATCTAGTCATAATTAATTTTTATATATCCGGTGATTTGTGTTTAAATGACAATCATTCAATTTAGCTAATCAGCTACTATGATCTTCTTGGTTGAAACTGCACTCACATTCTGACCGGAAAAGTTGAGAAGTAGAAAAACATAACATATATGGAACATGCATTACAATATTACAATTAATAAATATTTAATTATTGTTCACCGTGACTTGAAAGGTAATAGCGGAATTTCATGTAATGATGAAGGACCACCATCCAAATCTGGCCCTGTTCTTGTTGAGGTTGAAACAATATCCCAAGGCTCAATTGATTCAGTTCGAACATATTCAACCTCTTCATAATTTTGCTCACCATTAGAAGTTTTTTCTGACATTTGAATCCCATCCAGCTCTGCGGTGACCTCTCTCATTGTAGGACGCTTCCTTCCACTCAAATTCAAACACCTCCTTGCAAGGTTAGCAACTCTTATGATATCTGCTTTACACCCTCCTTCTACAACTTGAGCATCAAGAATTTCAAATAGCCGATCTAACTGCATTGAAATGATGAAGTATGTGGCAAGACTTTTGCCTTCTTCTTGTGACCTTCTAAAAGAAATTGGTTTTTGTCCTGTCAAGAGCTCAACAAGGACAACTCCAAAGCTATACACGTCACTTTTCTCCGTAAATTGGCTTGATTGAAAGTATTCGGGGTCCAAGTAACCAAATGTACCATGTACAAGTGTGGTGAGGTGAGTTTGGTCAATGGCACCTGCTCTTGAAGTTCCGAAGTCAGCAACTTTTGCTCTGTATTTTGCATCCAAAAGTATGTTGGTAGACTTGATGTCTCTGTGATAAATGGGAAAGGCAGCTGAAGCATGTAAATAGGAAAGAGCTCCTGCGATTTCCTTGGCAATTCGTAAGCGAACTTCCCATGTAAGTGGAAAATCCTCATTCCGCTCATGGATATACTGGGAAAGGTTTCCATTAGGTATAAATTCATAAACCAAAATGGGAACCTCCGTCTCCAAACAGCAACCCAGTAGTTGAACCACGTTTCTGTGGTTGATTTGTGAAAGAATCACAACCTCATTGATGAAATCTGAAAGTTGGCTTTCATCCACCATTTTAGATTTTTTTACAGCTACAATTCTACCATCGGCCAGCATGCCTTTGTAAACTGTACCTTGGCCTCCCTGGCCAAGAATTCTATCAATATTGAAATTGTCAGTGGACTTCTCTAACTCCTTTGACTTGAACAACTTAATTTTCTCCACATTAACTTCACCTGAAGATAATTGTTGTTCTAACAATAAGCCACCATTTCGTTTGAAAAAAAATTCCTTGCGCTTAGAGCTCTTTCTTTTCTTTAGGCCTTCATGTACCCGCCATGCACCAATCAGCAGTAACAACAGTCCCACACCCACGCCAAGACCTGCATAACTAAACTAAATTATGATGGAAGGAAGTATTGCTAAGCTCAGAAGTTTGTAGACTACTTCGTGACAGAGTTGCCTTAACTACTTCATTGTGCTCTGTTGTTTGATTTTGAAAATGTCTTTTTGACATGTTGAACTAGACTCGCTAAGGGTCGTTTAAGAATGGATTTCTTGTAAACTGGTGTTGTATATAACTTGGTTGATTATAAAAACTCGAATCATGTGAGACTACAAAAAATCAAAGTTTGAATTTTTTATCGCCGATTTCAGTTCTAAGGTTCTAGTTGCTTAACTTTTAGGTGTCCAATTCATGTTGGTGTTTGTGTGAGTAAAACTTACACAACATTATCTTGTGGCCTGCATATTGTTTGCCTTATGCATTATTGGCATTGCATTGTCATCTTTCATATATGAAGTAATTGCAAGACTGAAACATACCTATAAGAATCAGTTTGATCTTTGTCTTTCCATCCACTCTGTGTGTGTAGCATGCATACGTCCCATTATAGTTAATACAATGGGGGGCCCAAGGCCTACATCTTTTTGGATCTGTGCATTCATCAATGTCTGCAATGAAGAGACAAGAAAGCAAAATGAAAATCATGGTGAAAGATTATCACGAAATACAAACCAACAAAGCTGACTAAAATGCGATAATTTGGAACAGATGACAAATTGTTCATTAATTTGTGCATGTGTTTGAAATTTTTTGAGAGATTTTAGAGGTTTGTTTACCGTGACAAGGTTTTTGAAGATAGGGATTTCCCTCGAAGCCTGAGGGGCAGGAACAATTAAGCCTTTGCCGAGTGTAAGTGGAAGTGGCATTTAGTATTTTGCAGATGGGTCTTGGGTCATCATAAGCCCTGGAATCATTTTGTCGAATGAATCTCTGAAATAATGGGACTGAAGTATTGTCCAAGCTCCAATCTAGCACCACCGGAACCCTGTCCATATCCTTTATGACACTAAAATTGTTCCTAAACCACTCTTGGTCAACCAAAAATGCATAATTCTTGCATACCCTTGCTCTTCTACCATCTTCATCTTCTATATCAGTACGGATGACACTGAGATGTGGTGGGATGTTAGTCTGGCAACAGTTAACACCAGTTTCACAATCTTCGGGGCTTATGCTATTCCCTTCACAAATTGACCTGCATCCGCCAACAAGATACTTTTCTGAGCTCACCGAGGCAAGGTAGCCACAACTCACTGCTGTGAATTTGTTGCGTTTCCCAGAGTATACAAAAGGGCTTCCACTCAAATTCGCGAGTTGCTGACCTGTGTGTCCGTTGCAGAAGAAAGCAATGGGATTGTTAACTCGAAGCGTGCCATTAGCATAAACGTTCAGCACTTCCAGCTGGGCACGCCTCAAGTAAAGCTGGTGAGTGCCAGTACTATAAGACTGGTTGCATACCATTTCAAACCATTTGTCAAAGTAACAATCTTTATTAGGTCCAATGCCGAAAGGGTATGGGATGCTAACATCTCCGCAATGTGTTGCGCAATTATGCTTTGCTATGGGTGGTTCTGCTCTTGATGCTGCTGTTGTAGTACTTGTGCGCCATAACAGCAGAATGAATAGTACCAGACGAACTAGCAAATCATATTGCATCTTCTCATTCATTCCTCTGTTTCTTCCTCTGTTTCCAAGTTGTTGTTTGCTAAGAAGAATACATATGTAGCTTGACTTGACTCAGAAGCTGTGTGGAGTCTGCAATGCCAATTAATGATTATCCAACTCTACATATGTTAATGACAAGAAAATGAAGAAATTGAAAAGTAAAAGATTCTCAACCAGAATAAATAAATAATTTATTTGCAACTTCGTCTTCATGATGGAAAAATAAAAAATAAAAAATGAAAAACGGAACAGCACGAATTGAAGGGTACTTTTCTTTTGTTAATCTTGTATATATAGAGCCGCCATGCTTGACTGGTACTAAAGATTTGGAGTGTTTCCTTTTTTCTTTTTTCTTTTTGTTTTGTGTGAAAAGATAATGCAGTTGACTAGCTACTGAAGTCTTCTTCATATTTTTTTTTTGGTGAAGGCTAGCTAGTTAAGTCACCCTCACAAAAGGAAATGCAGTTGAGTTTATTAATTATTGTGGCCGTAAATGGTACGAATTACAAATGTATTCATCCAAAATCCCACATTTTTTTTGGTGAAGGCTAGCTAGTTAAGTCACCCTAAATCCCACATGTTGTTGAAATATTCCCAGTATTCATCCAACTTCCATTCTAGCACGACAGGGACGTAGTCCATTTCAGCAATGGCAAATGTATTCGTTGACATAAACCAATTTTGGTCTCCCATAAATGCATAGCTGCACTTATTTCTGTTGGCATGACTTGTGGACTATTGACTTACTTTCCTTACACACCAAGAATTCCTATTATAATTGTAATTGATTTACTTTAATTCTCGATTTCCTAATGTAAATATAAATAGAAATTTATCATTTACTTGCCTATTAAAATTCCGTTGTATTATAAATATGACCTCCTACAAGGAGAAGAATACACAGAAATTCCCACAAACAAATATTCTCTCATAGTTCTCATATTTTAACATGGTATCAGAGCGGGTTTATTGTCTAGGCCTAAATTACTGGGTCTTTACCCTTACCCTTTACCCAACATGTGGCGTTCACAAATTGGATTTGAATGTTTACCCTTATCCCTTACCCAAGCGTATGTTTCAGATTCAGCCTTTTCGGATGCGTCTTCTTATGCTCATTTTTCCTGGCTTGTTAGGCTTTGGAATCCACGACCTGTGCATCTCCAAGAACCGAAAGTGAAGAAAGCTTAACGCAAGCGACATAGGTAATCAAGCAGCAATTGAGAGCCCTTTCCCCAACAAGATAGGGAAACCCTACCATGGAGGCTGGAATATAAATAGGCCCGGTAGAATCTCCGAGTCGTCTAGCACCGTCCCCTGCCTCAATTCCACAATACAATCACAATCATTTGTATAAAAAAAGTGGTTTGCTACTGATCCTTTACCCGGCATTGGAAAGACCTGACAAACAATCCATAGATTGGATTGGTAAATGTGCTATATGGAGATTTTTCTGATTGTTGACGTACTGATTCATGATCCACTTATTGAGATCTATGATCCTTCCGTGGGGTAGGCGACTCTTCCCCAGTTGTGAAGATCACAATTCCCTTACCCAATACGTGGTGTTCACATGTTGGACTTGAATGTTTGACTCCGATGTGGACTTGGCTCCACGTGTGGCCCACTATGTGGTGGCCCCACGTGAGGAAGCGTGTTGAAGAATAAAGTCCCACATCGGAAACTTGACAAAGTAAATTATAACATATAATGAATGGTTCCACTACTAATTGTACCGAGGCCTTTTGTGATAAAACCTTACACCTACTGGGCTTTGTTGGTGGTTAAGTTGGGGACAATGTCGGTGTTGTTAGTAGCGGGCCGCTGACCTGTCTCTCTGAAATTTAACATGTTGAAGAATAAAGTCCCACATCGGAAACTTGACCAAATAAAATATAACATATAATTAATGGTTCCACTACTAATTGTACCGAGGCCTTTTGTAATAAAACCTCACACCTACTGGGCTTTGTTGGTGGTTAAGTTGAGGACAATATCGGTGTTGTTAGTAGCAGGCCGTTGGCCCGTCTCTCTGAAATTTAGCATGGTATTAGGGTGGCGATCTTGGGATTGCTGACTCTAGTTTCTAAACCTTAGCCACCACCATGGGGGAGGATGACTCTCCTAATTCTCATGGCGGTAGCACCACTGCTTCCTCATTTACTTCTCAACCAACCATAGCCGAGTTGAGTGCCCAGGTGGCTCAACTAATGAAGATGCAGACTCAAACCCCGAACCCGATCCTAAATCAGGATCCTAACTAGACGACCCCGAACTCGACTCAGACGACGACCTTGAACCCGAATCAAACGACGACCTTGAACCAGAATCAGACGACTATTCCGACGACGATTACCTATGAAGCTTCCGCTGCACAGATCGGCATAAAGTTGGATAGCACCAACTATGCCCTATGGTCCCAATATTATATTCTTGCTCCTTAACCAACCCATTTGAAGAAGCTTGAGCTTTATTTGGTTGTATTTTTACTGTATAACCAACATAAGTGAAGCCAGAAAACAGGTTCCATAAGGTGATAGTCGAAAATCTTCTAATGTCGTCTACAGATTTTATCCAGTGATCTAATCATAATTAATTTTTATATATCCGATGATTTGTGTTTAAATGACAATCATTCAGTTTAGCAAATCAGCTACTATGATCTTCTTGGTTGAAACTGAGATATCCTTCATCAGTGATACCAAGATTTAATGCCTCTAAGCCCCACACCGTCTCACCAGGGCATTCCATACTTGCATTAAGAGTTTTTGCTTAACTCATCTACCAACTACAATTATACAATTTGCCCTAATATTGCAATTGCACATTGGGTGTACAATGAATTATTAAAATTAATATGCAGTAACTCATAACATATAAATCCCCAATTTCTTACCTTTTACTTCCAAGTCAGTCGATGCCTCCATCCTTTGAACTCAATATGTCGCCCCTTCTACCGTAGGCAACATTTCAGACAATGTCCACGCTTCAAAGCAGTTGAACCACTCAGCAACTCTTAGCCTTTTCAGCCGTTGCCGATGTGATTGTAGGAGGCCCAGAAAAGGAGGCGACCTCGCTTGCTTGCACACCCTATACTATTGTTCGATCTGTGCACTTGTACGTTTAACTTTGGATAGTTTTAATCTATTAATTAGGTTGAACTATTTTCACAACAAGTTTTTGGCGCCACTGCCGGGGATTGCGTTGATTAATTATGTTTTATTTTGTAGTTTTAACCTTATTTTGTTATCTTTATTAAGGTACTAACATTATTTATTTTATGTTATTTTTTCTCTTTTCTCTTACAGGCACTCTTGTAGTTTATGGTAAATCTTCACTCTCAAGGGCAAGCATTAATTCCTCTCGACCCCAAAATTGAGAGGACATTCAGGAAGTTGAATAGATATCAAAGTCACAAAAAAGTGCAAGTGAAAGTGATGGCAGAAGGAGAGCCAATTCGTGAGGCGTTGTTTAATGGACCCTCTAGCAAGCTCGTCTTGGTCTTTCCATTTTGCATCCATTATGGTGTCCGACTTCTTTTCCTTGCCTTCTTAAAAGAAGCTGAGACCTTGCTACTTAAGGACATGTTTCATCCTCCTTTGCCAAAGCGTGAAGTTCTTGTTGCCCATGAATGGCTTCAACTCGACTTTTGTACTTGCCACGTGTGGTGTCTTCATCTCCCTATTTGTCGCCTGCCATCGTCAACACAATGCCACTCTTAAAGTTATAAGAGTACTTGGGCATAAACTCATACCCGCCACAACCTGGCTCGATACCACTTGTTATGCGAAAACACTCCAAGACTTTGTCGTTGATGGACTCGGCAATTACCACACACAAGCCACACAAAAGATAAAGAACACACACGAACCGCAATTTAAACACACACAAAGAACACAAGAATTTATAGAGATTCGGCATTGTGCCTACGTCCTCTCTGTGATTCCCGAGAAATTCACTAGTATGAAAGAGCCCCTTGCTCTCTCACAAACCCTATAGCCCTCTTTTCTCTCACCCTTGGCTCAAGCATAATTTGATGCCTTAGTTTTCTCACGTTATGAAAACCTAGTGCTAAAGTGCCTATTTATAGTTTATAGGACTTAAGTACAAACGTAATAGGAACAGGAGACTTAACCTAACCCATATGGGCTAGCAAAATATACCCAAAACTTGAGTAAAACTCCAAAACACGCCGAGACACAAAAGACTCGGCGACCGGTCGCTTTGTACAGAGACCACGACTTTGCTCTCGGGTTTGGGGACCGGTCGTTTCCGAAATGAGCGACCAGTTGCTTCCTGCTTCTCCTTCCTGCTCCTCACCTTTAAGCGAGCCAAACTTCAACACGTACATCCTTAAATATTTCTTTACTTTGGATCTATTGACAAACTTGTTGACAATATCTCACACCGAATGATGGAAAGTTAGCTTAAATGCTTAAGAGATGTTGGTTCTCTTCGCACATTACCCCAATTTGTTTTGGGCATGCCTCAAGTAAAGCTTGTGAGGGCCGGTACTAAAAGACCGGTTGCATACCATTTCAAACCATTCGTCAAAGTAACAATCTTTGTTAGGTCCAATGCCGAAAGGGTATGGGATGCTAATATCTCCGCAATGTGTTGCGCAATTACGCTTTGCTATTGGTGGTTCTGCTCTTAATGCTTCTGTTATAGTACTTGTGCGCCATAACAGCAGAATGAATAGTACCAGATGAACTAGCAAATCATATTGCATCTTGTCATTCATTCCTCTGTTTCTTCCTCTGTTTCCAAGTTGTTGTTTGCTAAGAAGAATACATATGTAGCTTGACTTGACTCAGAAGCTGTGTGGAATCTGCCATGCTACCCACGAACCAAAAATTAAATGAAAAGATAATGCAGTTGACTAGCTACTGAAGTCTTTCTCATCTTTTTTTTTTGTGTGTGTGAAGACTAGCTAGTTAAGTCACTCTCACAAAAGGAAATGCAGTTGAGTTTATTAATTATTGTGGCTGTAAATAGTACGAATTACAAAAAGTTGAGAGGTCATTGTCCAAAAGGAAAATAAAATTGATAAGTCTTCTTTAGTCTTTTTTTTTCTTTTAATTGTCTCGTTTTAAAGTACATAAATATCCCATATCGTATGTCAAAAGTATTTGAAGTTTGTCACTAGTTCTGACTCCGATCTTCGATAAATCAAACACGGTCCAAGAGTATGTTTGTAGACTTGATGTCTCTGTGATAAATGGGAAAGGAAACTGCAGAGTGTAAGTATGAAAGAGCACCAGAAATTTCCTAGGCCATTCGTAAGCGCATTTTCCATGTAAGTTGAAACTCTTCAATTTCCCTTGAAAGGTAATAGTAGAATTTCATGTAATGATGAAGAAGGACCACCATCCAAACCTGGCCTTGTTCCTGTTGAGGTTGAAACAATATCCCCAGGCTCAATTGATTTAGTTCGAACATATTCAACCTCTTCATAATTTTGTCCATCATTAGAAGTTTTTTCTAACATTTGGATACCTTCTAGCTCTGTGGTCACCTCTCTCATTGTAGGACGCTAGCGACTGTGATGATATCTGCTTTACTTGTGACCTTTGCCTTCTTCTTGTGACCTTCTAAAAGAAAATGGTTTTTGTCCTGTCAACAGCTCAACAAGGACAACTCCAAAGCTATACACGTCACTTTTCTTCGTAAATTGGCTTGATTGAAAGTATTCGGGGTCCAAGTAACCAAATGCGCCGTCGCAAATTCTGACTCCGAAACAACACGGTTCGATCGAAGATAAGGCAATTCACATGGCGTCAATAATTCGTGACTGTGATCTGGTTCAAAGTTTTTGATGATGTAAACCTCACGTTTGTTGTCATAATTCACCACACAAAAAAACCCAGACAATTCTCTCTTGTCAACCGCCTAGGTGCTGGCATTCTATTCCGTCGCTCATTGTACTTTTCTTCTCTCACAGCTGCCTTTGAACAACACCACCATCTCCTTGCTAATTTCCCTTCCTTATTATAATACAATGTGCCTTTCCTTACGCTAAATCCAATAGCAGTTGCATAGCTTAAGTAATATTCCTCTGCTAACTCTAACGTTTTAAACTCCAACCCTATAACATCTGCTTTGACCCCATTATACTGTCTGCTTTGACCCATCGATTGTTCAATTGACATTTCCCCACTGTCCATTACACAATATTTATATAAACAATCAATGGTTAAAAAATATTTCAATTCAACACAAATTCACTCAAAAACTACAAACAAAAATAGAAACTACAACAAAAATACAAGGAAAAGTTCAGAAAAGGAGCAAAACATAACATATATGGAACATGCATTACAATATTACAATTAAGAAATATTTAATTATTGTTCACCATGACTTGAAAGGTAATAGCGGAATTTCATGTAATGATGAAGAAGAACCACCATCCCAACCTGGCCTGTTCTGTTGAGGTTGAAACAATATCCCAAGGCTCAATTGATTCAGTTCGAACATATTCAACCTCCTCATAATTTTGTCCATCATTAGAAGTTTTTTCTGACATTTGAATCCCTTCCAGCTCTGCGGTCACCTCTCTCATTGTAGGACGCTTCCTTCCGCTCAAATTCAAACACCTCCTTGCAAGGTTAGCAACTATAAGGATATCTCGCTTTACACCCTCCTTCTACAACTTGAGCATCAAGAATTTCAAATAGCCGATTTAAGCGCATCGAAATGATGAAGTATGTGGCAAGACTTTTGCCTTCTTCTTGTGACCTTCGAAACGAAATTGGTTTTTGTCCTGTCAAGAGCTCAACAAGGACAACTCCAAAGCTATACACGTCACTTTTCTCCGTAAATTGGCTTGATTGAAAGTATTCCGGGTCCAAGTAACCAAATGTGCCGTGTACAAGTGTGGTGAGGTGAGTTTGGTCAATTGCAACTGATCTTGAAGTTCAAGTCAGCAACTTTTGCTCTGTATTTTGCATCCAAGAGTATGTTAGTAGATTTGATGTCTCTATGATAAATGGGAAAGGCAATGAAGCATGTAAATAGGAAAGAGCTCCTGCAATTTCCTTGGCAATTAAATAGCGAACTTCCCATGTAAGTGGAAACTCTTCATTCTCGCTCATGGATATCTGCGAAAGGTTTCCATTAGGTATAATTTCATAAACCAAAATGGGAACCTCCGTCTCCAAACAACAACCCAATAGTTGAACCACATTTCTGTGGTTGATTTGTGAAAGAATCACAACCTCATTGATGAAATCTGAAAGTTGGCTTTCGTCCACTATTTTAGATTTTTTGACAGCAACAATTCTTCCATCAGTGAGCATGCCTTTGTAAACTATACCTTGGCCTCCCTGGCCAAGAATTCTATCAATATTGAAATTGTCAGTGGACGTCTCCAACTCCTTTGATTTGAATAGCTTGATTTTCTCAACATTAACTTCACCGGACGACAATTGTTTTTCTAATAATAATCCACCATTTCTCTTGAAAAACATCTCCCTGCGTTTTATGGTATGGCGTTTCTTTAGGTATCTGTATCCCAACCATGCACCGACAAGCAATAATAACAGTCCAAGACCCGCCCCAAGACCTGCATAAATAACTCAGTAAAATGATAAATGATCACAAATTGCAAACCAAGTTTATATCCTGTACCAACAAAAAAAAGTTGAACTTTTGATGGTAATACAATAGAGTTTATGTCTAACATTCCTCCCCTGTAGTTTAGATTATTGGTTGTACTTAAAAATATATATCCTCTTGACACCTAAGCAGGGATTCTTTTATTTTTTGGCGATTTTAAGAAACTATGTTTGTATGCATATGCATTGTATGTTTCTATTTAGGCTTTTTTAATTTCACACATGGATCATAATTGAGTGGTGATGTGGCAAGTGGAGCCCACCTCCACATAGATAAAAACATAATGAAATATTCTAATAATTAAAATAAAACAGAAAAAATTACATTACATTTTTTAAACAAATATTACTAAAAATCTTAAAAGGAAAAAAACAAAAAAAGAACAAAAATATATGAGTAGGTCACACAAAAGTGAAGAAGGATGAAGATGACCAAGAAAACTGACACAAAACGAAAACAATGTAGAGAAAGGAAAAAGAATGAAAAAGAAAAGGACCATGTTTTAAGTTTGTTGAGAAAATGTAAGCCTTTGCTGCAACTAACTTCGAGTTTAGGTTTTACCAGTCAACTAATTGGTGACCATGTTTTGCCTCATATATTATATATTTTTCACATTAAATGATACTAATTAAGTGATAACACTTTTAAAAATAAAAAATTAAATGATGACAGTCGGCTCTTTTTTCTTTTCTTTTTAAAGAGAAATCAACTCTGTTTAATTCCAAAATCGTATACTACGTACGATGATATATGGCGTACCTATAATAAGGATCAATTTAGTATCCTTTTTGCCAACGCAATCGTAAGAACCAGGAACGTTCACACACTTGCTGTGGGTCCCGCATCGATTAGGACGGCCACTTATGCATTCATCAATATCTGAAATAAAATTTAGAAGAAAAGAAAACCAGAAAACGGTGCAATTAGCAATCCAATAATACCAACATTCTTAACAATAAGTATTATTAGGTAAACAACGAGGGGTTTGAAAAGGGAGTTCTTTCCCATGCTTTCCAATATCACTTGCATAAATCAAAGGGAAAGGTTCTCATAAAAGAAAACAAACAAAACAAACGCAAAGAAAAATAAAACGCAGATACGAAAGCTAGATATAATTAATTACATACGTACCTTGACAAGTTTGAAGAAGATAGGGATTTCCTTTAAAGCCACGTGGGCAGTAACAATACAGCGTTGAGCGATTGTTGTAATCCAAAGTGGAGTTATAGCAGTAAGGTGTACCACTTATATAACTAGGATCAAAAGAATAGCGTCTAAGGTAGCTTCCAAATAATGTTAATGAAGAAGTAGAGCTGATTATATTCCATTCTAGCACCACAGGAACGTTGCTTCTCCTCTTGATTGCATGATCAGAAGATGATCTATCAAACCAATCCTTGTCAACCAGAAACGCATGGTCGTCACAATTGACCTTTTGAGTTTCGTTTTGGTGTAGAATGAAAGCGCCCAGCACAGTGAGATAAGGAGGAATGGTAGTCTGGCAGCAGTTGATACCAAAATCACAGGAAGCAGACTTTTGATGATCACAAACTGACCTGCACCCAACCACAAACTCAGCTGATTCCATCATGGCAAGGGAGCCGCAGCTAACTGCAGTGAATCTGTTTTCTTCCTGAGAGTAGACGAAAGGGCTGCCCGTCAAATCCGTCATTTTGCTACTTCCATTTCCGTTGCAGAAGAAGGTAACGGGGCTGTTCACCAGAAGCGTGCCTCTAATAGAAATATTCAACACCTCCAGTTGGGCTCGCTTCAAAAAAGCCTTGTAATGAGGAGCAGAGCTGGTAGTTTTAAAAGACTGGTTGCACTCGATTTCAAACCAGTCGTCTAAGTAGCAATTTTTGCGTCCAATTCCAAAAGGGTAGGAGATCGAGACGTTTCCGCAATCCGCTTTGCAGCCATCCTTTGCTATCCGATACTCTTCTTGTGCTGCTGCACATGTATATATGATCAGCAACACGAGGAATATTAGTAATAAAATCATCATATGAACTGCTTGCGGTTGCATTGTTCCCATCCTGTGACGACGCAAAATTAAAGCGCCGTGAATTGGATCACCTTATTGCCCACGATGAATTTTATCCCATTCACTTGGGAAACTGTCTTCGGATCAGCCTTCCTCAGCAACAAGCCGTGGACAATTGGCGAAGTCCACTTCAGGTCCTCAATCAGTAGGAGATGACCAAAACAACTCTCTTCAAACCTTCGTAGCTGTTGCGGACTGAATTTCTCCTTTATCGTACTGATTGCAGTCTTCGTATGGGAAAGGGACAATGCTTTTCCATGGAACTTTTCTTGCTCTGCAATCATCAACTTAATTGGAGACACCATATTTCCCTGCACGCCAATATTATAAAAATAATTTCAGTCCATTGCAATCTAGACAATAACAAGCAATCAACAATCAGCACTTATCAACTGCCTATTATAGGATATTAAGTGACAAATAAACAACAAATACAGAGCATAAACTAAACCCCAGCTATTTACAACTCACCTACTAATTCAACGGCTCAAAGCCAGTTAGAAAATTGTCGTATCCAAATAAATAGTGCTGGTTATAACTCTTATATCAGTTACAACTGTTCAGTAAGCCAGTTGAGGTTAGCTGTAACTATAATAAGATAGGTGCAATGTAATTGAACAAATCAGAATATCTAATTTCTTAGCACCTCTTATCTCTATAACCACTCTGTCAAAGGTGTGCTCACAATGGGGTCTTCTTCGACACAAATACTAATAACTAGCTGCTACAAATACCAATATCCTATGATCAAAGAGTACCTGTTCAGAATGCATGCATGTCGTTTTTCTATTATAGATCAATTGTTCAAAAAAATTGCATTCAAATTCATAATTGAGCTCACATATTTTGAAAAAAAAAACAAACAAACAAACAAACCAAAACAAACTCAGCACTTATCAAGAGCCTATTATTGTATCATTGTATTCAAAGAGCCTATTACCCCACAATTGTATTCAAACGAACATTTTTTCTATCTAAAAGCACATTTTGCTCAGAAATTGTGTATTTAAGGAGCCTATTGCTCTGCATTTTAAGTTTTTTTTTTTCCCACTTTTCAGCACAGCTCATGCACTCATCAAACTAGCCTGCCCAAAAAAATACATTATAGAACCATATCATCGAAGAGAAAATAAGCATGATACAATGGTGTACCTCCACAAAAACCATACGAATGAAAGACCCATTTATTTACTTTAACACTAACCAAAATCATAGATATGAAACCAATCTCAAAACCATATCAAATGACCCAAAACAAAAACCCAACACCCAATCCTTAGCTCAAATCACAATCACAATAAACAACAATAAATTAGGGTAATCTAAAGCCCGGACCATATATCTCGCCAATAAGCTGCAAATTTATTCCGTTAGCATTAAGTTACTAAATGCGAGTCGGACTAACAATAAAGTTCAGAAAATACGGATATGTTATCGCAAGATTCCCATAAACATCACACAAATTGTACAAACTAGACAAGGAATCATCGAGAATCGGACAATTTCGGAGAAACCCCTAAACCCTAAACCAATTTCGGATAAACCCCTAAACCAATTTTAGAGAAACTCCTAAACCCTAAACCAATTTCATAGAAACCATACACCCTAAACCAACTTCAAACAAACCCCTAAACCCAAAGAAAATGATGATGAACAGTACCTTTTGGATGTCACCGGTGGAGTTAAGCTTCGATGAACAGAGAGAGAGAGAGAGAGCTACACGAGAGAGAGAGCTACACGAGAAAGAGAGTGTTGCGCAAGAGAGATTGAGAAAGACCGAAGAGAGGGTGAGAGCTGAGCGAAGACAGATTGAGAGTTGAGCGACAGAGAGATAGAGCGAAGAGAGAGTGAGACAGAGCCAAGAGAGAGACGGAGCCAAGAGAGAGAACAAAATTTCTGAAAAAGTGATATTGGTACAATCAGGGGATAATAAATATGTATTTATAGGTTATAGTTTTAAAATTTTAGGGAACTGGTGGTATTTTGAGTTAAAATTATGAAAAGGGTGGCATTTTGAGCTATTTCCCAAAAAAAAAAATACAGAGAATTTTTTTAAAATAAAAAATTGTAAATCCCTACTTGATACTTCATAAACTCTAAAAATTATCCTAATTTTAACATCAACAAATTGAGTGAAAAAAAGAACATTAATAATTGAAGATGAACTTGATTTGCTTTAATTAAGCCTTCAAGGGTATGGGTGATTGGCGTGCGGCATGGGTGATTGGCGTGCGATGGGTGATTGACTCTTTTGTTCATGTTTGTTCTCTGCATACAGGTAGGGGTTGGCTAAGAGATATTTTCTGCGCGAGAGGGTGTGTGGGGTTAGCTTGAGTGAAAAAATTATTTCTTCATGTGTGATTAGCGTGCAGCAGGGGTGATTGGCATGCAGCAGGGATGATTGATGCTTTCTTTATGTCTGTTCTCTGCGTGGGGTTGACTAAGGAATGTTTTCTGCGCAAGAGAGGTGGGATTGGAGTATTAGGGCTAGTTTGGCGTTGTTGTGTTTTTAAAAAAACTGATTCTGTGTCTTTGCGATAATAATCTTTGTGAAAAAAAAAAGCAAGGCGTTTGGTAATCGTATTTGAAAAACTGATGTTAGTAGTCAAAGTGTTTGGTAAATTTTTATCAAAAGTGCTTTAGTGTGTATAATGACCAAAAAGGATATGAAGATGACATTGTTTGTTTTTTTCTTCATTCTTTTTCTACTTTAAAAAAAAAAAAAACCAACTTCACTACATAATTTTTTTCTTTTTTAATTTACACTTTTTTATCAAAAAATTTAATCTAAAAAAAAAAATATATATATATATATATATATATATACAAAATTAAAATTAAGAACAAACAAACCCATCACCGTGCCCACCCCATCTCTCTCTCCCCTCTTCTATCCTCCATCGCCTCAAACAAGCCCTGTAATGTGGATTGCCATTGTTATTGTTCTGGGTTCTTGTATTACATCCTTTTTCACCGTACCCACCCCATCTCTCTCTCTCTCTCTCTCTCTCTCTCTCTCTCTCTCTCTCTCTCTCTTCAACCTAAAACCCACAACAAAGAGAAAGTCCCAAGAAAATACTCCGATCTCATAGAAAGACAGAGAAAACCTAGATTCAGAAAATTTGAGAACTTGTAAACTCTAAAATCAGAAATGTAATTAAAGTAATTAACTCCCTAATGAGTGGGTACCCTTGTTAGCAATCAATTTTCTCAAGTTGAAAATGACATTTCCACTTGCAGTGAGAAGGAAGAAATGTTTGCAGAATGGAAAGAAACGCGAGGTCGTCCAAAAACAAAACCAAGGATACACGAGGGATGTAATCAAAGTTGGAGGGCTAAGAGCAGTCATTTTGAAAAAGGAGGGGCGTTATGGAAAAGTAAAAAATTCATTAAAGGGACCAGTTAAATTTTTTTCGCAGCCGCTAAATTTTTTTCGCAGCCGCTTTCAAAAGCAGGGTCTTGCCTGCTTTGAGAAACTGCTTCCACATACCTCAATTTTTTTAATAAGCGGCTTCCTCTTATTTTACCAAACACGTTGAATGTTGAAATTTTTTTATAAAGCTACTTTTATTTTAATTTAAGCGGTCCCAAACGCTACCTTACTATAGGCTAAAAAAAATCAAGACACCTAAACACATAAATCCCCAATTTCTTACCTCTTACTAACAAGTCGTTTGATGCCTCCATCCTTCGAACTCAATACGTCGTCCCTTCTACCGGAGGCAACATTTTAAACAATGTCCACGCTTCAAAGCGGTTGAACCACTCAGCAACTCTTAGCCTTTCCAGCCGTCGCCAACATGATTGTAGGAGACCCAGAAGAGGAGGTGACCTCGCTTGCTTGCGTGCCTCAAACAAGGTACTCCACACACCGTTGATAAATTGAGTTTAGGGTTTAGGAGGAAACAAGGGACTCCCACACCCAGACGAAGGAGGAGATCCAAACTCAGATAGTGCACGCCTGATCTGCTTCTTTTGCCTCGTTTTGTTTTTCTTCCTTCCATACACAGCAACTCTCTCTCACGTGTTTAATACATAACAGGCTTATCAGGTTTTCACATCATTCTTTCTCGGCCGTAGGATTAAAACACTTAAATCTAATGGTTCTAAGCTCTAGCATATTGATACTCTAGAGCATATTAGAATTTTCGTACATATATAGCTAGTCTCAAATCACTATACATACAGCTCAGCAAGCTTACCATTAACTAACTAAATAATAATATATTTTGAAAGATCATGCATGATAATTATGCAACACAAGAGAAACAGAGTTTTATATATCCATCGATCTTCTTGATTGAAACTACACTCACATTCTGACCGGAAAAGTTCAAAAAAGGAGCAAAACATAACATATATGGAACATGCATTACAATATTACAATTAAGAAATATTTAATTATTGTTCACCATGACTTGAAAGGTAATAGCGGAATTTCATGTAATGATGAAGCAGGACCACCATCCAAACTTGGCCCTGTGCCTGTTGAGCTTGAAACGACATCCCAAGGCTCAATTGATTCAATTCGAACATATTCAACCTCTTGATAATTTTGCTCACCGTTAGAAGTTTTTTCTGACATTTGAATCCCATCCAGCTCTGCGGTGACCTCTCTCATTGTAGGACGCTTCCTTCCACTCAAATTCAAACACCTCCTTGCAAGGTTAGCAACTGTGATGATATCTTCTTTACACCCTCCTACAACTTGAGCATCAAGAATTTCAAACAAACCGATCTAACTGCATAGAAATGATGAAGTATGTGGCAAGACTTTTGCCTTCTTCTTGTGACCTTCTAAAAGAAATTGGTTTTTGTCATGTCAAGAGCTCAACAAGGACAACTCCAAAGCTATACACGTCACTTTTCTCCGTAAATTGGCTTGATTGAAAGTATTCGGGTCCAAGTAACCAAATGTACCATGTACAAGTGTGGTGAGGTGAGTTTGGTCAATGGCAATCGCTCTTGAAGTTCAAGTCAGCAACTTTTGCTCTGTATTTTGCATCCAAAAGTATGTTGGTAGACTTGATGTCTCTGTGATAAATGGGAAAGGCAGCTGAAGAATGTAAATAGGAAAGAGCTCCTGCAATTTCCTTGGCAATTAAATGCGAACTTCCCATGTAAGTGGAAACTCCTCATTCTCGCTCATGGATATATCGGGAAAGGTTTCCATTAGGTATAAATTCATAAACCAAAATGGGAACCTCCGTCTCCAAACAACAACCCAATAGTTGAACCACATTTCTGTGGTTGATTTGTGAAAGAATCACAACCTCATTGATGAAATCTGAAACTTGGCTTTCGTCCACTAGTTTAGATTTTTTCACAGCAACAATTCTTCCATCAGTGAGCATGCCTTTGTAAACTGTACCTTGGCCTCCCTGACCAAGAATTCTATCAATATTGAAATTATCAGTGGCCTTGTCCAACTCCTTTGATTTGAATAGCTTGATTTTCTCAACATTAACCTCACCGGACGACAATTGTTTTTCTAATAATAATCCACCATTTCTCTTGAAAAACATCTCCTGCGTTTTATGGCATGGCATTTCTTTACGTATTTGTACCCCAACCATGCACCGACAAGCAAAAATAACAGTCCAAAACCCGCACTAAGACCTGCAAAACATCTCCCTTAGTAAAATGATAAATGATCACAAATTTTATCTCTCGTACACAAGAAAAAAAAGTTAAACTTTTGATGGTAATACAATAGAGTTTATGTCTAACATTCCTCCCTTATAGTTTAGACTATTGCTTGTGCTTAGAAAAATATTTCCTCTTGACACCTAGGCAGAGATTTTTTTTTTTTTTTGGCGATTTTAATAAATTGTATATGCAATGCCACCAATGCCACTTGAAACTATGGTCAAATCTCACTTTGCCCCCAAACTTAAAATGACCCACTTCCCCTTCCTCCCCCTAAAAACTTAAAACTTAAAATGACCCGCTTTACCCTTCCTCCCCCCCTAAAAACTTAAAATGACCCACTTTCCTCTTGACCAAAACTTAAAATAACACCATTCAAAAGTCTGTTAACTTCGCTAACGTGGCAGAGGGGTTTTTTAATTTCACACACATGGATTATAATTGAGTGGTGACGTGGCAAGTGGAGCCCACCTCAATATAGATAAAAGCATAATGAAATATTCTAATAATTAATATAATTTAAAAATTAAAATAAAGCAGAAAAAATTACTTTAAATTTTTTTAAATATATTACTAACACGATCACCATCCCCACCCTCCAACCAACACGATCACCACCACAAAATTTTAACATAAAAAAGAAGAAAAAAATATATGAGTAGGTCACACTAAAGTGAAGAAGAAGGATGACGATGACCAAGAAAACCGACACAAAACGAAAACAATTTAGAGAAAAAAAAAATTAACGAAAAAGAAAAGGACCATGTCTTAAGTTTGTAGGTAGAATTTTCCCAAACCAAAGTGTAAGCCTTTGCTGCAACTAACTTTGAGTTTAGGTTGTTACCAGTCAACTAATTGGGGACCATGTTTTGCCTCATATATTATATATTATTCACATTAAATGATACATTATCCACACACTAATTAAGTGATAACACTTCTAAAAATAAATTAAAAATTAAATGATGACACTCGGTTCTTTGTTCTTTACTTTTTAAAGAGAAATAAACTCTGTTTAATTCCAAAATCGTATACTACGTACGATGATATATGGCGTACCTATAATAAGGATCAATTTAGTATTCTTTCTGGTTTGGATCAATTGAGTATTCTTTTTGTCAACGCAAACGTAATAACCAGGAACGTTCACACACTTGCTGTGGCGCCCGCATCGATTATGACGACCACTTTTGCATTCATCAATATCTGAAAGGAAATTTAGAAGAAAAAAAAACCAGAAGCGGTCAATTAGCAATCCAATAATACTATTTGCACAAATAGCAACAATCTTAACAATAAGTATTATTAGGTACCCTAAAATATAATCCTGGTAAAACATGTAAAATTGCACTTATGTGAAGGGTCTTCTTTTTACTTGCATGACTTTTATGTCTACAACAAAGTTCTTTGGCTGAAAAAAAGGGAGTTATACTATCCCCTCCTTTCCAATATCGCTTGCATAAATCAAAGGGAAAGAAGGTTCTCAAAAAAGAAAACAAACAAAACAAACGCAGATACGGAAGCTAGATATAATTAATTACATACGCACCTTGACAAGTTTGAAGAAGATAGGGATTTCCTACAAAGCCATCTTGGCAGTAACAAGAAAGCGTTGATTGATTGTTGTAACCCGAAGCAGTGAAGTTATAGCAGTAAGGTGTACCACTTATATAACTATGATTATAATAAGGATCAAAAGAAAAGTCTCTAACGTAGCTTCCAAATAATGCTAATGAAGAATTAGAGTTGTTTATATTCCATTCTAGCACCACAGGAACGCTGCTTCCCTCCTTGATTGCATTAGAAGAAGATGATATATTACCAAACCAATCCTTGTCAACCAGAAACGCATAGTCGTCACAATTGGCCTCTAGAGTTTCGTTGAATTGGTGTTGAATGAAAGCGCGCATCACAGTGAGAGAAGGAGGAATGGTAGTCTGGCAGCAGTTGATACCCATATCACAGTAACCAGACTCTAGATATCGATCATCACAAACTGACCTGCACCCACCAACAACAAACTCAGCTGATTCCATCATGGTAAGGAAGCCGCAGCTAACTGCAGTGAATCTGTTTTTTCCTGAGAGTAGACGAAAGGGCTGCCCGTCAAATCCGCCAATTTGCTACTTTCAATTTCGTTGCAGAAGAAGGTAACGGGGCTGTTCACCCGAAGCGTTCCTGCAATAGAAATATTCAACACTTCCAGTTGGGCACGCTTCAAAACAGCCTTGTAATGAGTAGCAGAGCTGGTAGTTTTAGAAGACTGGTTGAGGCACTCGATTTCAAACCAGACGTCTAAGTAGCAATCTTTGTGTCCAATTCCAAAAGGGTAGGGGATCGAGACGTCTCCGCAATCCACTCTGCAGCCATCCTTTGCTATCGGATAAACTTCTTGTGCTGCTGCACATGTATATATGATCAGCAACACGAGGAATATTAATATCGAAATCATCATATGAACTGCTTGCAATTGCATTGTTCCTGTGCTCGGATAATAAAAAGTAAAGATTATCAAGCAAAAGTTTTCTTTGCAACTTAGTGCTTGTGCTATATATAATAAAGACCCCTTGTCAATCGAAGAAAAGTGGGTTCGAATTGAAGGCTACTTTTCTTTTTGTAATTTGAGTGGAAATTGTATATGACTAGTAGTTGATAATTCAAATGTTTGCTTCTCTTCCTAGCTACCCACAAAAAAAAAATTAAAATAAAAAAGTTGACTTGACTTGAGTCACTCACAAGTTCACAACGAAAGGAAATGCAGTACATACTCAGTTAATTATTGTGGCCATAAAGAAATTAAAAACGAAACGTATTCTTTATTTATTTTTTTGTTTTGTCGTTTTCAAGTACATAAAAATGTTGTGAAATCAAATCAATGTAATTTTGGGTCACCAAACATTCTTTAACTTTTTTAAAGATGCACAAGGCCCTGTCGATAGGCCATGAAGGGAATCAATTGTAGGCCAGGATTTATGTTATGATTGAGCTGTGTGGAAAAAGTAAACCTAAGCAGCCAGACTTGACCGTAATTAATTCTACTAATGTGTACATCCGTAAATCGTTTATGTACGTGGGGCATAAAATTACCAAGAAAAAATGTTTTCTCAGAATCATATTGCATGGCAACACGTAGAGAATTCAAGTTCTTTCTCTTCCTACCTACCCGCCAAAAACAAAAAACAAGTTGACTTGACTTGAGTCACTCACAAAAGAAAATGCAGTACATACTCAGTTAATTATTGTGGCCAAGAAATTAAAAATGAAAAGTATTCTTCATTTATTTTTTTTCTTTGTCGTTTTCAAGTACATAAAAATGTTGTGAAATCAAATCAATGATTACGAGTCAAACTCTGACGTCTTCTCATTAGACTATGCTCTCTTCCGTGAAAACCCGGGTGTAGTTGAAGCCGGTAACGGCCTCTGTTACCTCAGCCTCTTCGCTTGCGGTGAGGGCGGGGCTGACTGCCATCAGACACGGGAGGGGATCCGCTGTCCCTAAATTGGTGTCCCCATCGTGTCCCCTCTCTATTATGTTGACACGTGTCAACTAACATAACAGAGAGTTAACCTTCTTAACTTCTTTTATTTGTCAATTTTAAAAAATTAAAAAATTAAAAACTGCCCAAATACGGTTCAGCTTGCGTCTTCGTCTTCTCCTCTTCTCCAATGCACCAATTCCTTTCTTGCAAAACCCCCAACCATACCCACTCTCCTCCCTCCTAATCTCTGCTTCTTCTCCACTATCAACTCTCAAACACTTGCAAAACCCAGCTCTCCTCCCTCTAATCTCTGTTAGGAAATTTCAGAGAAGAAAACCAATTGATTATACGTTTTGTTGAAGCCCTGTTGATGGAGGTAAGCAAAGCCAATATCTATTGGGAATTGGATCCTCAAAGGCTCTATAATTCCATGGAGCAACATAAAGATCTCCCCTGGAGGTGTTATCCACGAGCTTTCTCATGGGTGCCTCAAATACCAGATTGAGATATCCAGGTCTTGAGTCATAGATCTTAGTCATAACCGACACAATTGGAGAAAAAGAAAATACCAGGGCTCTTACTGTCTCATAAGATACCATAGCATGACATTCATACTGGGATGAAGATGTTGACATGAACCGTGAGTCTAGGGGTTTTGCAAGTGTTTGAGAGTTGATGGTGGAGAAGAAGCAGAGATTAGGAGGGAGGAGAGTGGAGAGTGGGTATGGCTGGGGTTTTGCAAGGAAGGAATTGGTGCTGCAATTGGAGAAGAGAAGAAGACCCACGGAGAAGATGAAGACGCGAGCGGATAAGTATTTGGGCAGTTTTTAATTTTTAAATTTTTTTTAAATTGATAAATAAAAGAAGTTAACAGAGTTAACTCTCTGTTATGTTAGTTGACATGTGTCAACATAATAAAGAGGAGACACGATGGGGACACCAATTTGGGGACAGCGGATCCGCTCCCATCAGACACAGCCAGGCTCCGCGTGTTACGATCCTCCTAACACACTGGAGGCCCACGCCTCGTACGCTTTCATTAGTTATTACCAAAAAAAGGCACGTGGGATCGGCACGTGTTATTTTGGCTGGGCGGCCTATGTGGTCTCTCAACAACCCATTTACCCAATCGTCTCTGTCATTTTTAATTACGCACAGGTGCATGTTAGTGAATTAATATGTTATGATCCCAAAATGCGCATGATCGGGACTTTCGAGGCCAGTGCCGTGTGAAAGCTTGACTCTTGGTCCATGAAATGTTGGGAAAGTGATGCACGCGGGGTCAAATGACATCACGTGACCATGATTTATTGGGGGCTGTGTTTATCTTTAACTTTTACTGTTTACATTGGTCTGACCAAGGGTTTGATTGGAGACCAAAGAGTAAAGAGCATTGATTTAGCTTTTTATTGATATTCTTTTTTGGGTAATATAATAATGTCGTTTTCATGTTCTATTTCGTTGCAGAGTTTGGGAAATGTGAGCTGCCCACTGGATAGGATACTGACCGATGAAGAAGCAGTCAGGCAGGCTGGAGGGGTTTATATATCCGGTGATTTGTGTTTAAATGACAATCATTCAGTTTAGCTAATCAGCTACTATGATCTTCTTGGTTGAAACTGCAGTCACATTTCGACCGGAAAAGTTGAGAAGTAGAAAAACTTAACATATATAGAACATGCATTACAATTTTACAATTAAGAAATATTTAATTATTGTTCAGCGTGACATGAAAGGTAATAGTGGAACTTCATGTAATGATGAAGCACAACCACCATCCAAACCTGGCCATGTGCCTTCTGAGCTTGAAACGACATCCCAAGGCTCAATTGATTCAATTCAAACATATTCAACCTCTTCATAATTTTGCTCATCATTTGAAGTTTTTTCGATATTTGAATTCCATCTAGCTCTGCGGTGACCTCTCTCATCGTAGGACGCTTCTTTCCGCTCAAATTCAAACACCTCCTTGCAAGGTTAGCAACTGCGATGATATCTCGCTTTACACCCTCCTTCTACAACTTGAGCATCAAGAATTTCAAATGTACCGATTTAATCGCATCGAAATGATGAATTATGTGGCAAGACTTTTGCCTTCTTCTTGTGACCTTCTAAAAGAAATTGGTTTTTGTCCTGTCAAGAGCTCAACAAGGACAACTACAAAGCTATACACGTCACTTTTCTCCGTAAATTGGCTTGATTGAAAGTATTCGGGTCCAAGTAACCAAATGTACCGTGTACAAGTGTGGTGAGGTGAGTTTAGTCAATGGCAACTGCTCTTGAAGTTCGAAGTAAGCAACTTTTGCTCGTATTTTGCATCCAAAAGTATGTTGGTAGACTTGATGTCTCTGTGATAAATGGGAAAGGCAATTTGAAGCATGTAAATAGGAAAGAGCTCCTGCAATTTCCTTGGCAATTCTTAAGCGAACTTCCCATGTAAGTGGAAACTCCTCATTCCACTCATGGATATAATGGGAAAGGTTTCCATTAGGTATAAATTCATAAACCAAAATGGGAACCTCCGTCTCTAAACAAAGAACCCAAAAGTTGAACCACATTTCGTGGTTGATTTGTGAAAGAATCACAACCTCATTGATGAAATCTGAAATTTGGCCTTCATCCACTATTTTAGATTTTTTCAAAGCAACAATTCTTCCATCAGTGAGCATGTGATGAGAGTCTCAAATTACATCTTTTTATATTATTTTGGAGACTTTCTCGATATAATTTTGGCTTAATAAATATAATTTCACTTGTTGTTACATTTTATTCTCATCAATTGGATTTATGAATTTTCTATATTAATTTGGTGAACTTATTAGGTGAATTTATCTTTTGTAGGAAAGCCAAAAGAATAAGATATATATTTGTCCAGCATGCCTTTGTAAAATGTACCTTGGCCTCCCTGGCCAAGAATTCTATCAATATTGAAATGATCAGTGGACTTGTCCAACTCCTTTGATTTGAATAGCTTGATTTTCTCAACATTAACTTCACCGGACGACAATTGTTTTTCTAATAATAATTGCTTGAAAAACATCTCCCTTCGGTTTATAATATGGCGTTTCTGATATTTGAATTCCATCTAGCTCTGCGGTGACCTCTCTCATGGTAGGACGGTTCCTTCCACTCAAATTCAAACACCTCCTTGCAAGGTTAGCAACTGTGATGATATCTGCTTTACACCCTCCCTTTACAACTTGAGCATCAAGAATTTCAAACAGCCGGTCAAACTGCATCGAAATGATGAAGTATGTGGCAAGACTTTTGCCTTCTTCTTGTGACCTTCTAAAAGAAATTGGTTTTTGTACTGTCAAGAGCTCAACAAGGACAACTCCAAAGCTATACACGTCACTTTTCTCCGTAAATTGGCTTGATTGAAAGTATTCCGGGTCCAAGTAACCAAATGTGCCGTGTACAAATGTGGTAGGTGAGTTTGGTCAATTGCAACTGATCTTGAAGTTCCAAAGTCAGCAAGTTTTGCTCTGTATTTTGCATCTAAGAGTATGTTGGTAGACTTGATGTCTCTTCGATAAATAGGAAGGGAAGCTTAAGCATGTAAGTACAAAAGTGCTCCTGCAATTTCCGTGGCAATTAAGTAAGTGAACTTCCCATGTAAGTGGAAACTCGCCATTACGCTCATGGAGATCTTGGGAAAGGTTTCCATTAAGTATAAACTCATAAACCAAAATGGGAACCTCCGTCTCTAAACAGCAACCCAATAGTTGAACCACATTTCTGTGGTTGATTTGTGAAAGAATCACAACCTCATTGATGAAATCTGAAATTTGGCCTTCATCCACTATTTTAGATTTTTTCAAAGCAACAATTCTTCCATCAGTGAGCATGTGATGAGAGTCTCAAATTACATCTTTTTATATTATTTTGGAGACTTTATGATATAATTTTGGCTTAATAAATATAATTTCACTTGTTGTTACATTTTATTCTCATCAATTGGATTTATGAATTTTCTATATTAATTTGGTGAACTTATTAGGTGAATTTATCTTTTGTAGGAAAGCCAAAAGAATAAGATATATATTTGTCCAGCATGCCTTTGTAAACTGTACCTTGGCCTCACCATGTGCATTCATTTTTAAGGGCATCTATCTACTTTAGGAATTCAATGAAAGGAAACCACGGGGACAACTAATCAACTCATACGGATTACTTGTGTAAAAACCAACCACCATGTTCATAGCTGCAACTAAAAGCAGTAAACACACATTGATGATGACAATTTTCTTTTTTCACAAGACTGAAAAGAATAAGATAGCTTTATAGTGGATATATCCAAGTATTTCGTCGGAAACAACAAATTGATAAGGAAAATAAGTACTGCGCATATGATGATAAATTTGGAAAAAATAAAAAAGAGTAGAAAATTTACCTCCGATAAGAACACCAACTCTAGTTGTTCCCCCACAATGACCAGACATGTACTTTGAAGGATTGCAATGAGAAACTAGAGACATGGCAACCAGTATAAAAAAAAAACTATTAGAACAGATTACACAGTTCGAAATTGCAATGCTATATACATGTCAGTTTCATAGTACTAAGATGTATGTTCTTGGTAATGATTACAGACGTATTTTAATTCATATAGAGAACTGGTATGCAACTATAACATTCTGCACAGGCCAGCAAGTATTTATTTATTTTGACAAAATTTACTCTCGAAAAGGTTTACAAGTCTATTCTGCATGAACAGTTGCACCAAAGAAACTGACGTTGCAACTTTACAAGTCTATTTACAAATTTTCCAAGCCTTCTCTCCCCTGCAGAGTCTACCACAAAATCAAACAATTTGACTCTGTCTTTCTATATCATCAAACTTATTGATCAATTGCAATTGGACACATTTAGAATTTAGCAGCGTTCACCAAAATTTACCATGCACCCCCCATTTTTTACCAATTTAATTGACTTTTTGGTCACCAAGAAAAAAAATCCTTTATAAAATAAATAAATAATGACGTGTTAGCACATCACTGGACAAATCCAAAAACCCGTGCTGCGCCCAACTGTGACTTTTCCACTTAACTTGCCTGTCAAGGACCGCGACTAGAAAAATTTCAAGACTTAAAAAAATAAACCCGACCCTTGATTGAACCCGTCGCCGTGAAGCCCAGCATCGCAGCTGCATCGGCACCCATGTGGCTTTCCCTCACCGAGCTTCACCGTCATACACGTGGCATTCGAATGGCAATCACAAGGGCCGTGGACCCACCAACCCAACTGAAGCGTCTCGAACTCGAGCGACAGCGGCGAGTCCCGACCCGACTGAACCAAATAAGACCCGAACAAGTAATTGCACCGGGACCTATTCACGTCCTCGAATCTCATAATATCGGAGCCGTTAGGCGACTGAGACAAACAGGTTATATTATCGGTCCTGGCTTCGCAACCCGATAAATTGAACTGCTTCTGAACAAATTCAGCTGTGATTTGGCAGCCAGGGAGTGGAGATGTGCAGTTTTGGAAGAGAAGGCTGTTGTTCCAGCTTGGGCCGAAGTTTGGGCCGAAGAGAGGGGCTATGGATTGGACTCGTCTGTTACATTGTGCAGGGAGGTGGACGAAGATGCTGCTTTGCGTTACGTTTTGGACTGTGAATTCGCCGAGTTTGATTACGTTTTTGTCAGAACAGTTCAATGGGATTACGCATCCTTCTGAGAACCCAAATGGGTACTGAACCGACTTGGCTGATTTTCCCGATCCGCATGAGAGTTTGCAGGAGCTTGAGTTTTGAGCTCTGGCTATGGTGGCTATGGAGGTTGTAATGAGGAGGATGGTGGTGATAGTGATCAAAGTCAGAGACTTTTGGTGGAGAATCATCTTCAATTGTGTTCCGAGGAAGCTGGGTGCTTATCAGTCACCAGACTCATCACCTTTCTGCAAATTAAATTGTTGACTGGAGTGAAATTTAAAAAAGAGAAAGAACAGCAGAGATTCTGGGTTTTAATAAAGATGAAAGCTTGAAAATTGAGCAATTAAATATCACAGTTGGGAAGCCATCTGTTTCAATAAATGCTTCTGAGTTCTTAATAAAGATTTTGAGTTTGTTGAGTTATAATTGATGAGAGCTTACTTCTGGAGCTTCTTCAATGGTAGTTGGATTAGTTGCTCTGGCTTTCCTGTTCAACGTGTAATTAACTGCTTTTTTTATGGGGATTGGATGTGGGCAATTGCATGAAATTAATGGGGTCTCTGGTTCTTCTTAATCATTCAGCCAAGTTGAATGTTGCTGCTAGCTGAGCTTCTTGCTCATCAAAGCAAAAAGCTTTCTCTTTTTCTTTTCCAAGCCTCTCTGCAACTCCTAAAATGTAAAATACATGTTCTGCGTCAAATTGTCAATGTGTTGTTTTTTGCTGAAAATACTTGAATGAGCAAGATGCCTTTTTTATGTTTCCGCCATTTCGCTACTTCCATTTCCGTTGCAGAATCAGGTGACGGGGCTGTTCACCTGAAGCGTGCCTTCAATAGAAATATTCAACACCTCCAGTTGGGCTCGCTTCAAAACAGGCATAAGCTTGTAATGAGGAGCAGAGCTGGTAGTTTTAGAACACTGGATGCACTCGATTTCAAACCAGTCGTACGGATTCAGGATTTCATTTAATTATTTTTAATTACAAAATTTGTACAATCAAATGTTTTGCCCAAGCCAAAAAAAAATACAGAGAATTTTTTTAAAATAAAAAATTGTAAATCCCTACTTGATACTTCATAAACTCTAAAAATTATCCTAATTTCAACATCAACAAATTGAGTGAAAAAAAAAGAACATTAATAATTGAAGATTAACTTGATTTGCTTTAATTAAGCCTTCAAGGGCATGGGTGATTGACTCTTTGTTCATGTTTGTTCTCCGCGTACAGGTAGGGGTTGGCTAAGGGATATTTTCTGCGCAAGAGGGTGTGTGGGGTTAGCTTGAGTGAAAAAATTCTTTCTTCATGTGTGATTGGCGTGCAACAGGGGTGATTGGCATGCATCAGAGATGATTGATGCTTTCCTTATGTCTGCTCTCTGAGTGGGGTTGACTAAGGAATGTTTTCTGCGCAAGAGGGTGTGTGGGGTTAGCTTAGGTGGGATTGGAGTATTAGGGCTAGTTTGGCGTTGCTGTGCTTTTAAAAAAAGCGATTCTACTGTCTTTGCGATAATAATCTCTTTGTGAAAAAAAAAGCAATTTGGCGTTTGGTAAGCTGTATTTGAAAAAGCTGTTGTGAGTAGTGAAGTGTTTGGTAAATTTTTATCAAGTCTTTTAGTGTGTATAATGGCCAAAAGGATATGAAGATGACATTGTTTGTTTTTTTCTTCATTCTTTTTCTACTTTTTTTTTTTTAAAAAAAAAAACCAACTTCACTACATAAATTTTTTTCTTTTTTAATTTACACTTTTTTTTAATCAAAAAAGTAATCTAAAAAAATTGTTATATTAATAAAATATAAAAATATATATATACAAAATTAAAATTAAGAACAAACAAACCCATCACCGTGCCCACCCCATCTCTCTCTCCCCTCTTCTATCCTCCATCGCCTCAAACAAGCCCTGTAATGTGGATTGCCATTGTTATTGTTCTGGGTTCTTGTATTACATCCTTTTTCACCGTACCCACCCCATCTCTCTCTCTCTCTCTCTCTCTCTTCAACCTAGAACCCACAACAAACAGAAAGTCCCGAGAAAATACTCCGATCTCATAGAAAGACAGAGAAAACCTAGATTCAGAAAATTTGAGAACTTGTAAACTCTAAAATCAGAAATGTAATTAAAGTAATTAACTCCCTAATCAGTGGGTACCCTTGTTAGCAATCAATTTTCTCAAGTTGAAAATGACAATTCCACTTGCAGTGAGAAGGAAGAAATGTTTGCATAATGGAAAGAAACGCGAGGTCGTCCAAAAAAAAAACAAGGATACACGAGGGATATAATCAAAGTTGGAGGGCTAAGAGCAGTCATTTTGAAAAAGGAGGGGCGTTATGGGAAAGTAAAAAATTCATTAAAGGGACCAGTTAAATTTTTTTCACAGCCGCTTTCAAAAGCAGGGTCTTGCTTGCTTTGAGAAACTGCTTCCACATACCTCAATTTTTTTAATAAGCGGCTTCCTCTTATTTTACCAAACACGTTGAATGTTGAAATTTTTTTTATAAAGATGCTTTTATTTTAATTTAAGCGGTCCCAAACGCTACCTTACTATAGGCTAAAAAAAATCAAGACACCTAAGCTATAGTCCAAATTAGTCTGTGAATGGGTCCATCCCTGAACTTGACTCAGAAGCTGTGTGGAAGCTGCCATGCTTGACTGGTAGTAAAGAATTGACGTGTTTCTTTGTCTTTCTAGCTACCCTCGAACCAAAAATTAAATGAAAAGATAATGCAATTGAGTTTATTAATTATTGTGGCCATAAATAGTACGAATTACGAAAAGTTGAGAGGTCATTGTCCAAAAGGAAAATAAAATTGAAAAGTCTTCTTTAGTCTTTTTTTTTCTTTTAATTGTCTCGTTTTAAAGTACATAAATATCTCATAAAAGTATTTGAAGTTTGTCACTAGTTCTGACTCCGATCTTCGATCCATCAAACATGTTCCAAGAGTATGTTTGTAGACTCGATGTCTCTATGATAAATGGGAAAGGAAGCTGACAAGACCCGACCCGAATTCCACCACGGGACCCGAGCCAGACCCTACTAATAACCAACATTAACTCAATGCCGGGCCCACATTCTAAAAGAAACCCTCTTCCCGACAAACAACATACAAGGGACCGAGACTTCTGCTGAAAATCGGATAGAGTCTCCCCTAAAATATGAACATTCCCAAAATTAACAACCTACTACAACACAACAGATAACAACCCAAGCGCCAGCATGCATACACAAATACATAACAGGCCTCCGGCCATACAATTCAACCCTAATGGGCGATAATGGAACAATCTAAGAGTCAGCGGAAAAGTAATAACCGAATACAGAGTTTAGGGTTCAAGGAAGACAATCCTACCCTTCAAACAAAGCTCGAGAAGAGAAGCGCACGGCCGAACAGTAACGAAGCAACTACGACTTGGGGGGCGCAAAACAGAAAGAGTGCGAGTGGACAAAAACAAGGTTTTACATACTTAAAACAATATACTAACCCCACCTTTTAAAACAATGCAAACCATACATATGAAATCCTTTATATACGTGATTGATTTAAAAACCATATTATCTCAAAATATGTGAAAACATTCCGGCATTAACATCGTATTCCGAGCAAACCAACCTTTAACCTTTTCTGAGGCATAACCTCTCAAATCAATCCATGCAGGTTTATAAAACATAAACAAAAGGACTTGTTAACGTAAAAGCGTAAAGATGGAATAAAATTCACATAAGGTAAAACAAACCTTAAAATGCCGATTAACTCATTTACGTCAAGAAAACCAAACTCGACAAAGAATATAGACATTAAATGTAGTTCAAGCATTTATATAAATATATATATATAAATATATCAAATCTGGATTTACAATCAACAAGTAAAACATAACAAGTAATCAAGTACTGCGAGAAACAATCCAACAGGGGATCATTTAACTGGACACTGTGACAACATTGCCGATGTGACTCGTGCCCGTGATTTAATCGACATCGGGTCAAGATCACAATGGCCTCGTGCCAGGTCAAGCCGTCCAAAATGGACTAAGCTACCCGCCCGTATGTGAGAATCCTCAATACCAATACGTCTGAAATAAGTTCTCGCGCGCACTACCCGTTAAGGTAAGTACCGGATCGAACCTTATCCAAATAACCGCATCGCGTATCCATCGCCACGCGATAATCAATGTAAGAACAGGGGAGGTACAATACAAGGTGCTACCCGCACACACATCCATCGCCACGCAATAACAATATATATATATATATATATATATATATATATCCAATCACAATGTACCCAATCCCAAACATCAGACACCCGGACATATACAAGTCCATCAATCCCATAACCAACATATATAATCAACATAAGGACATCACTGTCCCAAACATATATTTCCATATTTAAAATAGGCATAAGGGTCAAGTGACCGCAAATCAAATTCACAATCAATGAAACGTCATATTCATTTAAAATCATACTCATAAATATAATCCAATATCAATCAATGCTCAAGTCAAGCATATCAGTTCAAAACCCGAATAAAACGTAAATCGCAATGATATACATATCATAAAATATAGCCATGAAGGCTCCAATACTTAAATCGAAACCCGAAGTTCATAAACGTAATTATTAAATAAATTCCATTAAAACTCTGAATCTTCAAATCCAAGATTCAAAATAAATAACCAAGTGTGTGTGTGTATATATATATATATAACCAAAGTTTAGTTCACCGTTTCTTAAACCATTAATATACATTTTCTGAAAACCTTTATTCAAAGTATAAACATTATTCATAGAGTATATAAATATATATATATATATACGCCCAAACCGAGTGTGACATCGGCCGGACGATACGAACGTCCAATCTAACCTAATTATATCCTTAAAATATAATATAACGTTTATTGAAATATAATATCTAAAGAAAACCATTAAAGTCCCGATTAGGTGTAATAATCCATATTTTATAATATAACGGTTCCAAGCTTAATATAGCTCATTTATATAATCAAAATCCAATACGAAAACCACCGGGCGTTCACCACGTCCCGTTCAATACCCAAAGGTATAAATACTAATAAGATATCACATCAGGGACATACCAATTTCGGAAACCCAAATCATGCAAAAACCTCATATGCATATTCTTTTAATATAAAACAACCAAAGTCAAGTCCAGACTTATAACGTTATCAAATTCAAGATTTAAAACAATCATTTAATCTCCTTTTATGCATACCATGCAATTCAATGAAATCATGCTCGTTGAAAAAAAAGTCCACTCACCGTTGGTCCTACGATGCATAACCCTAAAGGGTCCCGCCTGCTGCGTAGCAGAAACAGAGTACCTAAAGCGATAGATAAGAGGATTGGATTAGTACCGTGAACCAAACGAGAATCGTAAACTTAAACCCTAACAAAACCCGACTATACGTGCACGTACGTCGTACGAAGGATTCTAAGGTCAAACTACCTCTTTTAACCAGTGGGACCGCCCCGGAAGACTCACGGTTAATCGGCGGTTAAACACCCCGTTTCGGTCAACCTGGGCCAGTGGAGCCCACGACCTCCAAATCGATCCGCACATTCCTAGAAGTCCGACAAAGTCAACTACGTGGTAAGGCGACCTCGGGAGACGCTCGGTCAACCCCGGTCAAACTTGGTCAAACTAACCCGACTAGGTCAAACCGGACCCGTAGGTCCCACGACCTCCAAACTTAGATCTGAAAGTTCCTACGGGTTCAACACGGCCTAAAGAACACGTCCTGAAAGTTCCTACGGATCGCTCACGATTGCACGATCGGACGGTTATGGTTTAATTCACACTTTAAGTCATTGATCCGGAGCATCCGGGACTCCAAATCACGATCCGTCAAATCCTATACGCTCCTAGAAATACGAGGAATCACATACGTGAATTCGGATTCGATCCAACGGTCCGAACCTATCAAACCCACGAAACGCGCAATAGGCGTACGTTGGTTCGATCGTCAAACGACGTCCGAATCGGAATTCGCGCACACGTATGCGTTCACAACGACACGAGGGTCGCAGTAGAAACAAGAACCACCACCACACCACCGCCACACGCGCCACCGTGGGTGGTGGGTGGCTAGAGTAATTCCGGCCAACTCCAAACCTTCGATTCAGGCAACGGGACCCATGCCATTCGAATCAGAGCATGAAGGGAAGCTCAGAACCGATGGAAGCCGCCATAGAACCGGCCGGCAACCACCTCAAAATCCCGATCGAAATCCGGCCAAACCGCCAAACCGACCAAACCCTAGGATTTGAGATCCTTTCTCAAACGTCGAAATCGACGGCAACCCACCCCAAAACACCTAGAAGCAGCTCAAGGAGGTTCGAAAGCATACCTGGATCGACGCGAGAGGTTGCCGAGCTGCCGAAACTCGCCGTGAAGTTTGGAGATTTCCGATCGATCGCATCGGCGAAATGGAGCGCTCCGGCGACAATCTACGGCGGGTTCAAGAGGACGACGAGACGCGTCGATTGGGACCGATATCGTGCCCATCCGTGATCGGACGACGGTTCCGTCGGAGAAAGAGAGACGGTCGCGAGTGGAGAGAGAGAGAGAGAGAGAGCCGGTTAGAGAAAGAGGGAATATTCCCTCGAATGCCGATTGGCCAACGTGGAATCTAGGGTTACAAACAAAATTCGAAATTACCATTTTGTCCTCCAAGCGCTACAAAACTCCTATCGAGATGTGTCGCACGTCCCCGAACTTGTTTCGACGTGCCGGACGCAATGGCGCAACCCGTTTCGCCAAATTCCGTTCCGAAAATATTGTTGACCAAAATGCCCCTTTAATTTATAATTTCCAATTAAATTCCAATTTTATTATTTAATTCATTTTAATTATCCCAATTTAATTAACTAAATCAATTAATTCATTTTCTTTTAATTTTTGGTCAGGGATGTCACAGTAGCTGCATAGTGTAAGTATGAAAGAGCACCAGAAATTTCCAAGGCCATTCGTAAGCGCATTTTCCATGTAAGTTGAAACTCTTCAATTTCCCCTTAAAAGGTAATAGCGGAATTTCATGTAATGATTAAAATTTCCCCTTCAATTTCCCCTTGTACATTGGGTGTACAATGAATTATTAAAATTAATATGCAGAACTCATAACACATAAATCCCCAATTTCTTACCTCTTACTTCCAAGTAGTTCGATGCCTCCATCCTTCGAACTCAATACGTCGTCCCTTCTACCGTAGGCAACATTTCAAACAATGTCCACGCTTCAAAGCGGTTGAACCACTCTGCAACTCTTAGCCTTTCCAGCCGTCGCCAACGTGATTGTAGGAGACCCAGAAGAGGAGGCGACCTCGCTTGCTTGCGTGCCTCAAACAAGGTACTCCTCACACCGTCAATAAATTGAGTGTAGGGTTTATGAGGAAACAAGGGACTCCCACACCCAGACGAAGGAGGAGACCCAAACTCAGATAGTGCACGCCTCATCTGCTTCTTTTGCCTCGTTTTGTTTTTCTTCCTTCCATACACAGCAACTCTTTCTCACGTGTTTAACACATAACAAGCTTATCAGGTTTTCATGTCATTCTTTCTCAGCCATAGGATGAAAATACTTAAATCTAATGGTTCTAAGCTCTAGCATATTGATACTCTAGAGCATATTAGAATTTTCGTACATATATAGCTAGTCTCAAATCACTATACATACAGCTCAGCAAGCTTACCATTAACTAACTAAATAATAATATATTTTGAAAGATCATGCATGATAATTATGCAACACAAGAGAAACAGAGTTTTATATATCCAGCGATCTTCTTGATTGAAACTACACTCACATTCTGACCTGAAAAGTTCAAAAAAGGAGCAAAACATAACATATATGGAACATGCATTACAATATTACAATTAAGAAATATTTAATTATTGTTCACCATGACTTGAAAGGTAATAGCGGAATTTCATGTAATGATGAAGAAGAAGCACCATCCAAACCTGGCCCTGTTCCTGTTGAGCTTGAAACAATATCCCAAGGCTCAATTGATTCAGTTCGAACATATTCAACCACTTCATAATTTTGTCCATCATTAGAAGTTTTTTCTGACATTTGAATCCCTTCCAGCTCTGCGGTCACCTCTCTCATTGTAGGACGCTTCTTTCCGCTCAAATTCAAACACCTCCTTGCAAGGTTAGCAACCGTGAGGATATCTGCTTTACACCCTCCTTCTACAACTTGAGCATCAAGAATTTCAAACAGCCGATTTAACTGCATTGAAATGATGAAGTATGTGGCAAGACTTTTGCCTTCTTCTTGTGACCTTCTAAATGAAATTGGTTTTTGTCCTGTCAAGAGCTCAACAAGGACAACTCCAAAGCTATACACGTCACTTTTCTCCGTAAATTGGCTTGATTGAAAGTATTCCGGGTCCAAGTAACCAAATGTGCCATGTACAAGTGTGGTGAGGTGAGTTTGGTCAATTGCAACTGATCTTGAAGTTCCGAAGTCAACCACTTTTGCTTTGTATTTTGCATCCAATAGTATGTTGGTAGACTTGATGTCTCTGTGATAAATGGGAAAGGCAGCTGAAGCATGTAAATAGGAAAGAGCTCCTGCAATTTCCTTGGCAATTCGTAAGCGAACTTCCCAAGTAAGTGGAAACTCCTCATTCTGCTCATGGATATACTGGGAAAGGTTTCCATTAGGTATAAATTCATAAACCAAAATGGGAACCTCCGTCTCTAAACAGCAACCCAATAGTTGAACCACATTTCTGTGGTTGATTTGTGAAAGAATCACAACCTCATTGATGAAATCTGAAAGTTGGCTTTCGTCCACTATTTTAGATTTTTTGACAGCAACAATTCTTCCATCAGTAAGCATGCCTTTGTAAACTGTACCTTGGCCTCCCTGGCCAAGAATTCTATCAATATTGAAATTGTCAGTGGACGTCTCCAATTCCTTTGTTTTGAATAGCTTGATTTTCTCAACATTAACTTCACCGGACGACAATTGTTTTTCTAATAATAATCCACCATTTCGCTTGAAAAACATCTCCCTTCGTTTTATTGTATGGCGTTTCTTTAGGTATCTGTATCCCAACCATGCACCGATAAGTAATAGTAACAGTCCAAGGCCGGCCCCAAGACCTGCATATATAACTCAGTAAAATGATAAATGATCACAAATTGCAAACCAAGTTTATCTCTTGTACCCAAAAAAAAAGTTAAACTTTTGATGGTAATACAATAGAGTTTATGTCTAACATTCCTCCCTTGTAGTTTAGACTATTGCTTGTACTTAAGAAAATATATATCCTCTTGACACCTAGGCAGAGATTCTTTTATTTTTTTTGGCGATTTTAATAAACTATGTTTGTATGCATATGCGTTGTAGGTTTCTATTTAGGCTTATTTACACTAATGCCACCTGAAACTATGGTCAAATCTCACTTTGCCCCCCAAACTTAAAATGACCCACTTTCCCCCCCTTGACCAAGTTTGGTGACCCACTTTGCCCCCATGCCGTTAACACCATCCAACAATCCGTTAACTTGGATGACGTAGCAGGGGTGTTTTTTTAATTTCACACACATGGATCAAAATTGAGTGGTGACGTGGCAAGTGGAGCCCACCTCCACATAGATAAAAACATAATGAAATATTCTAAGAATTAATATAATTAAAAAATTAAAATAAAACAGAAAAAATTGCATTAATTTTTTTACAAAATATTACTAAAAAATCTTAAGAGGGCAGAAAGAAAAATTTAAAAAAATCTCTCTCGGCACCCTCTCCCCATCTGACCACCACGACCACCGCCACAAAACTTTAACAGAAAAAAGAAGACAAAAAAAAGAGTAGGTCACACTAAAGTGAAGAAGATGAAGATGACCAAGACAACTGACACAAAACGAAAACAATGAAGAGAAAAAAAAAATTGAAAAAGAAAAGGACCATGTTTTAAGTTTGCTGCAACTAACTTTGAGTTTAGGTTGTTACCAGTCAACTAATTGGTGACCATGTTTTGCCTAATTAAGTGATACATCATCCGTACACTAATTAAGTGATAACACTTCTAAAAATAAATAATTAATTAAATGATGACACTCGGTTCTTTTTTCTTTTCTTTTTAAAGAGAAATCAACTCGATCTGTTTAATTCCAAAATCGTATACTACGGACGATGATATATGGCGTACCTATAATAAGCATCAATTTAGTTTTCTTTTTGTCAACGCAAACGTAATAACCAGGAACGTTCACACACTTGCTGTGGGGCCCGCATCGATTACGACCAAATTTGCATTCATCAATATCTGAAATGAAATTTAGAAGGGAAAAAAAACCAGAAACGGTGCAATTAGCAATCCAATAATACAATTTGCACAACATCTATTGATTACTTTGCTGGTAAAACATGTAAAATTGCACGTATATGAAGGGTCTTCTTTTTACTTGCATGACTTTTATGTCTAGAACAAAGTTCTTTGGCTGAATAAAAAGGGAGTTCTTTCCCCCCTCCTTTCCAATATCGCTTGCATAAATCAAAGGGAAAGAAGGTTCTCAAAAAAGAAAACAAACAAAACAAACGCAAAGAAAAATAAAACGCAGATACGGAAGCTAGATATAATTAATTACATACGCACCTTGACAAGTTTCACGAAGATAGGGATTTCCTTCATAGCCATCTGGGCAGTAACAACGCAGCCTTGAGCGATTGTTGTAACCCGAAGCAGTGAAGTTATAGCAGTAAGGTGTACCACTTATATAACTATAAGGATCAAAAGAAAAGTCTCTAACGTAGCTTCCAAATAATGCTAATGAAGAATTAGAGTTGTTTATATTCCATGTTAGCACCACAGGAACGCTGCTTCCCCTCTTGATTGCATGAGCAGAAGATGATATATTATCAAACCAATCCTTGTCAACCAGAAACGCATAGTCGTCACAATTGGCCTTTCGAGTTTCGTTGAATTGGTGTAGAATGAAAGCGCCCATCACAGTGAGAGAAGGAGGAATGGTAGTCTGGCAGCAGTTGATACCCATATCACAGAAATCAGACTTTGAATATTGATCATCACAAACTGACCTGCACCCACCAACAACAAACTCAGCTGATTCCATCATGGCAAGGAAGCCGCAGCTAACTGCAGTGAATCTGTTTTTATCTTGAGAGTAGACGAAAGGGCTGCCCGTCAAATCCGCCATTTTGCTACTTTCATTTCCGTTGCAGAAGAAGGTAACGGGGCTGTTCACCCGAAGCGTGCCTGCAATAGAAATATTCAACACCTCCAGTTGGGCTCGCTTCAAAACAGCCTTGTAATGAGGAGCAGAGCTGGTAGTTTTAGAAGACTGGTTGCGGCACTCGATTTCAAACCAGTCGTCGAAGTAGCAATCTTTGTGTCCAATTCCAAAAGGGTAGGGGATCGAGACGTTTCCGCAATCCGCTTTGCAGCCAACCTTTGCTATCGGATAAACTTCTTGTGCTGCTGCACATGTATGTATGATCAGCAACACGAGGAATATTAATATCGAAATCATCATATGAACTGCTTGCAATTGCATTGTTTCTGTGCTTGGATAATAAAAAGTAAAAGATTATCAAGCAAAAGTTTTCTTTGCAACTTAGTGCTTGTGCTATATATAATAAAGACCTTGTCAATCGAAGAAAAGTGGGATCGAATTGAAAGCTACTTTTCTTTTTGTAATTTGAGTGGAAATTGTATATGACTAGTAGTTGAGAATTCAAGTGTTTCCTTCTCTTCCTAGCTACCCACAAAAAAGAAACAAAAAGTTGACTTCACTTGAGTCACTGACAACAGAAATTAAATATGAAAGGTATTCTTTTAACTTTTTTTCTTTTGTCGTTTTCAAGTACATAAATATGTTGTGAAATCGAATCACATATACATACAGCTCAGCAAACTTACCATTAACTAACTAAATAATAATATATTTTGAAAGATCATGCATGAATTACGCAACACAACACGAGAAACATAGTTTTTCTTCCTTGGTCCTTAATCGGGCAAAAACACTTGGTTAGAAAAGGGATAGCATTGTTTTGCTATCCCTCTCCAATTATAACTCGCCACACATAAATTTTTAGAATTATTAGGGTTTAGTTTTTCCACATGACAAATTGTAGTTGAACAGAAATAGCAAAACAGTGATATTCCCGATCTAACCAAATTTTACTCTTAATCGGGGCACCTAGTGTACCGATACACCGAGATTTTTTTTATAAAAAAATGAAACCAATTGTTAATTTGCCCCGGTTCTCTGCTTTTTTTTTTGGTTGGAGTTCCCAGCTTTTGTTTTTTTCTTCGAGTTCCCAACGTCTTTTTTTAATATTTAATCTTTGTCATTTTCTTTTGGAAAGAAATCTTATTCAATTTTTTTTAGTCAAAATAATCTTAACCCAACTAACCCAATCAAATTTTAAAATTTTATATAAATTCAATCAACCAAATTGATTTTGTTTGGTTAACTTGTAACCAAAATCAATAATAACTACAAATTTATTTGGTATAAAATAAGAGTGGTAATTTTCTCACTCCCTTTTTATCTATTTACACTCCCTTTTACTTTTTAATACTTTTTTATTATAAGATACAAAGTATAAGTGAACAAAAGAGGAGTGAGAACATACAATTTTCAAAAAATAAAGTGTAAGTGTGATAGGACCCGACCCGAATTCCACTTTGGAATGCATAACGAATCATGTGCATGTTCGACAAGTGTCTGGCACAAATGACCAAAATACCCTTCTTACCCTAATTCCAAAACAACTTTTGGGTTTGATTTCTACCGGAAAACCAGCAGAGCCTCCCTTGAAATATGGCTCTAAACCCAAAAGTTTACCTGCATAGCAAATGCATTCGTTACTTGAACCAACAAATTTGTATAGTATCAAGAGTCAAAGTGAACCAGTAAGTACATGAAGTCGACATACAACATGCACAATAAAATAACCCTAATGATTAATACCCGGATAGTTCTTTGTAACATCCCGAACCAAATTAATTATTATTTAATTAGTAATTATGAAATTACAATTTTACCATTAGGGTAAGGGTGTTTTGGTTACTTTTTGTTCATGAAAGAATTTGAGAAATGTTCATTTTTCAAGGGAGACTGCCGAAATTTCAGCAGAAGTCTTGCCCCTTTTTCTTAATTGTAAGGGGTGGAGCGTTAATTTAGTTAGTGGGCCCGACATCGGTTGGATGTTGGGAGGGCAGCAGGTTTCGACACGGATTACGAGGGGAATTCAGGTCGGGTCCTATCATTCTTATAATACCAAGTATATTCTAAAATATACCACCACTATTTCTCTTAGTACTTTACCAATCCATAATCTCACGTAGTTAACATACTCACAATCATTCTTCTCATACGTCAAGTTTTTCATTTTTCATCGTAGAAAACAATACGACAATCAACACCGATGTAATCTCTTTATAAGATAACACACATTTCTTCATAGTACTTTGAATACTTTATATTCGTAGTATATATATATATATATATATATACTAGTTTAACTTTGTAGTATATCTCTCATTAAAGAATGCAATGACACACTTAGAACGATTTAAAGCAAAATTCATACAGTTTATTATGCAGCTGCACCTAGGTTGCCTACGTACCCTTTCTGAGGGATCAAGCCACACGGAGTTCTTTCAATCAGAATTTGGAATTCAAACGATATAGCACAACCAAAAATAGAGCTACAAATCGCCCCTTACATTTTATTCCATCGTCATACTATGTGATCTCATCCACATGAACTGAAAATTCCTATTCATTTTTCTAAAATCAAACTCTAATCAATCGACTGAAACTTAGGCAACATATATTGTTTACAAGACAATTTTCAACCCATCACATATGTGTATATGCATATATTTATATATTAAGTCATTACAGATAAGTGAGAAAACTAGAAAATTAATAAAACAACATTGGCCACGAGAAAACCCTTATATCAATATCAATGGGTTACACAAAACATGCGTCAATACTTCACAGTTACAAACGAACTCACGATTTAAGAAAACAATTGTGAATTGTGTAAAATCCTTAAGACTTATAAAACTCTCAATCTTTTGTCTCATAAATATGAAATTATGTATTAAAACCTTCACTAATAAGTACCCAAAATCAAATCATTAATTTCAATTTAAAACATCTTAAAACTGAAAATACTCTACACCTAAATGTACTAAAAAAACAAAAAAGTTGACTTGACTTGGGTCACTCACAACGAAAGGAAATGCAGTGCATACTCAGTTAATTATTGTGGCCGTAAAGAAATTAAAAATGAAAAGTATTCTTAGCTTTTTTTTCTTTTGTCGTTTTTAAGTACATAAAAAATAAAATCAATGATTACATATATAGCTGGCCTCAAGTCACTACATACAATACAGCTCAGCAAACTTACCATTAACTAACTAAATAATAATATTATTTTGAAAGATCATGCATGAAAATTATGCAGCACAAGAGAAACAGAGTTTTTCTTTCTTGCTCCTTAACCAACCCACTTGAGGAAGTTTGAGCTTTATTTGGTTTTATTTTTACTGTATAGCCAACACAAGCGAAGCCAGAAAACAGGTTCCATAAGGTGATAGTCGAAAATCTTCTAACTTCGTCTACAGATTTTATCCAATGATCTAGTAATAATTAATTTTTATATATCCCGGTGATCTTCTTGATTGAAACTGCAATCACATTCTGACCGGAAAAAAAGAGAAGGAAAAAAACATAACATTTATGGAACATGCATTATAATATTATAATTAAGAAATATTTAATTATTGTCCAGCGTGAAATGAAAGGTAATAGTGGAACTTGATGAAGCAGGACCACCATCCAAACCTGGCCTGTGCCTGAGCTTAAAACGACATCCCACTATGATGAAGATAATTGTTCTAAAAACTCCTTGCGTTTATTGCTCTTTCTTTTCTTTAGGACTTCATGCGCCCACCATGCACCAATCAGCAGTAACAACAGTCCGACACCCGCGCCAAGATCTGCATAACTATACTAAATGATGATGGGTCTGTTGGGTTTGCCTCAATGGTGAGGCCCTTGTTGTGAATTTTATTGCAAGCGCACAATCCGCACAAGTAATATAGAAGTAAGTAGTGTTAACGTGAGTGAATCCTAATCAATCAAGGAGATTTATTTCCTTGATTGATTAAGGGATTTACTTTCCTTATTTTAGATAGTTGACAAATCACTGTGTAATTAGGAGATATTATCCTAATTGGGTACTGTATCTATTTCCTTGTAAAGCACCCATGTAAATCCCTATATATACCTCCTTATGGAGAAGAATACATTTAACCTAAAGTATTCAAACCCATATTCATATTTTAGCATGGTATCAGAGCAATCGATCCTCGGTTGTCTCTAAATTCTCATATCAAATTTTTCATATTCAAATCTCAGAACCCTAAATCAAATTCCTCATATTTCAAATCCTCTTATCAAAATCCTTAAACACATACCTTTATCTCACCCTCAAATCATTCCGCTGCCATGGAGACCGTCCCGTTCAAACCCACCGACGACTCCACATCCGCTCCTCAGATCGTCACTATTCACAGTGACAACTCCCCGTTCCCTACGAGCGTCATCTTGACTGAGACCAATTATGCCTTATGGTCTCGTGTCATGGAGATGCGTATTGCAGCCCGGGAAAAATTGGGGTACCTCACCGGCGACACTCCACAGCCTCCTCAGCTCTCGTCCACATACAACAAATGGTGTACCGAGAACTTTCGGGTCAAGGGGTGGCTCATTGACTCCATGTCTCCCGACTTGATGAGTCGTTTTATCCGCTTGAGTACCGCCAAAGAAATCTGGACTGCCGTAAAGAAGACCTACTATGATGGTGGGGATGAAACTTATCTTTTGATCTCAACAAACGGGCGTTCCCTATTAAACAGAATGGTGCCCCGTCCACAAATACTACAATCAGCCGCAGAGCATCTTTCGTGAGATTGACCATCGCAGCCCTAGCCGTATGCACTTTGTGGCCGACGCGTCCGAGCGCCAGACGGAATTGGATCGTCTTCGTGTCCACCTCTTTCTCGCCGGTCTTGACCCCGAGTTTGATCAAGTCCGGGAAATCTTACGCAAGGATCCCAAATTAGACCTTGATCAAACCTTTGCCTATGTTCGTCGCGAAGCTCAACAACGACCGACTATGACTAGTGTGCCGAACTGCTGTCACGATCTCTCAACGACCAAAGGGCCCCCGACCAGTGGCTCGACTCGGACTAAGGCAACGGGATCTCGTCCGTGAGCGTAAGTGCACCCACCGTGGTGGCAATAAACATACCCGTGCTGGCTGTTACGAATTGATTGGGTATCCCGATTGGTGGGATCACTCCAAAGCTCCCCGCAAGAATAGGAGCAAATCCCTCAACACATCTCTTTGAAGTAGATCTTGCAACTCCCGGTATCTCAACTACACCGACTCCAAGATCAGCATCTATAGCCACAACAGTACCCAAGGTTATGTTTTGAGTACTACATCAAAGAAACACACATGGATCATTGACACTGGAGCCACTGATCACATGACTTTTGATCCCGGACAAATTGTCTCTCATACACCATCTCCTCAATCTGTGGTGTCTAATGCTAATGGTACCCCCTCCCCCGTAATTGGGGAGGGTTCCCTTTCTCTCTCTGACTCTCTAAATTTGGATTCTGTATTGATTGTTCCATCCTTACATCATAATCTCTTGTCCGTTGCCCAAATTACTACGGCCTTGAATTGCACCGTAACTTTTTGGCCTACTCATTGTGTTTTTCAGACATCCTCAGAAGCAAGACGATTGGTTGTGGTACTAGGAGGGGCAAACTCTACTACCTGGACTTGGCACCGAGTAAAGCTTTCAAGATTGGGGTGCCGTATTGAGAAGCAAACTGCAGAAGTATGGTTATGGCATAGGCGTCTTGGACATGCTTCATTTGGATATTTACAAGTTATTTCCGTCATTATTTTCCAGTTTAGATAGTTCCAATTTTAAGTGTGACATTTGTGAACTGCCAAGAGCCATCGTGTTCCTTTTCCCTTAAGTTCAAATAAAAGTTTGGTCCCATTTTCTCTTGTTCATTCGATGTTTGGGGCCCCGCAAAAATTACCACTCCGGGGAGCTAGATGGTTTGTCACGTTTATAGATGATTGCACCCGCATGACTTGGGTTTCCCTTCTCAAAACTAAAGGGAAGTCAGTTCCAAATTTCAGCAGTTTTATCAAATGGTGGAGACTCGGTTCCATACCAAAATTCAGGTTCTTCGTTCGTATAACGGTGGAGAATTTCTCAACCATGATCTTAACCAGTTCTTACAAGATCATGGCATCATACATCAACGTTCATGCCCTTACACTCCTCAACAAAATGGAGTGGCTGAAAGAAAGAACCGTCACTTATTGGAAATAGTTCGTGCCTCTCTCTTTGACGCCAATATGCCCCGCACTTTTGGGAGAAGCCGTCCTATCTGCAGATACATCATCAACCGGATTCCTCCAGCCTCCTCAATTTCCAAACACCACTCCAAACACTTCACCACCATAGCCAAATACCTCTCACCCCAAACCTAGAACCCGGATCTTTGGTCGTGTGGTATTTGTCCACTTACATGATCACCAACGAAGCAAACTGGATCCCCGAGCCGAGAAATGTGTCTTCATTGGTTATGCACCACATCGTAAAGGTACCGGTGTTACCATCCTCCAAGTCAAAAAGTCTTCACCTCATTGGATGTTGTGTTCGAACATGACAAATATTTTTCAGCTGCACAGAGGAGAATCGAGAACCCATTAAACCTCACATTTTCGATTTTTCTCCGCAGGACGCGACTGCTTCAAAACGACCGTCGCCGCGAAACTTGCGACGGTCGCAGACTCGCTTCAAAACGACCGGTCGCTGTAACCTTGCGACGGCCGGTCGAGAGAATCTGTTTCAAAACGACCGGTCGCTGTAATCCTGCGACGTCGCCGCGCTCGTCACAAACCTGGAGAACCGGCTTCAAAACGACCGGCCGCTGTAAGTCACGACCGCTCAAGAATCTTTTCGCTTATCTCCCGCAATCAAAATCGTGAGGAGGAAATTGAACTGCTTCATGAGATTTTGCCCGCTCCAGCCCCGCACCACACCAATCCCATGCCGAGGACGTCATTCGTAAACTCTTCCCTGAAACCGATAACACTAATGAAATATCCCATGATGAATTGATTTGAAGGCACAGAACCCACATACCAATTACTGTAAAGGAGGAACCGTGGCAAACCTCGAGTTCAATATGAAGCAGATCTTAAAGCCAAAGGGAAATACCCCATCAACAATTACATATCTCTCATTAGATTATCGAGGCACGTGTGCACTTTGTAAAGCAATTGGCTGACATATCTGTCCCCAACAGTTATTATCAAGCACTAGAAGACCCAAAGTGGAAAGACGCCATGAATGAAGAGATGCGAGCCCTTCAAAAGAATGTCACATGGGATCTCGTACCTTACCTCACGGAAAGAAGACAGTTGGGTGCAGATGGATTTATATCGTGAAGCTCAACGCAGATGGATCCGTTGAAAGATATAAAGCTAGATTGGTGGCAAAGGGGTATACACAGAGATATGGGATAGACTACCAGGAGACTTTTGCCCCAAAGAGCCAAGATTAATACTATTAGAGTTCTACTGTCTCTAGCTGCAAATCTAGATTGGCCATTACATCGCTTGATGTAAAAAATGCATTCTTACATGGAGACTTGGAAGAAGAAGTTTATATGGACCTACCACCAGGATGTAACCTAGCTCATGACAAGAAGAATCACGTGTGCAAGCTCGTAAAGTCTTTATATGGATTAAAACAATCCCCGAGCATGGTTTGGCAGATTTACCAAATCTATGAAGAATTTTGGTTATACGCAGAGTAATTCAGATCACACCCTGTTTATAAAGCGTGACGGAGGAAGGCTTACTGCATTGATTGTTTATGTAGATGACATAGTCGTAAATCGGAAACGACCAGAAGAGCAATCAAGCTGCAAAAGTATCTCTGTCTCAGAATTTGAGATGAAAGACTTAGGTGATCAAGTACTTTCTTGGGATTGAAGTAGCAAGATCAAAAACGGTATATTTCTGCCTCAAAGGAAGTATGTAATGGATCTACTCACCGAAACAGAATGCTCGGGTGTAAGCCACCGACACACCCATTGAGATGAACCACAAGTCGTGTGAAGACATGGACCAAGAACCAACCAATAAGGAACAGTATCAACGCCTTGTTGGAAGGTTGATATACAGCACACACAAGACCGGATATTGCATATCTTTGTGAGTGTGGTTAGTCGGTTTATGCATTCACCTAGTGTCTCTCATAGGAATGCAGTTGATCGAATTTTAAGATACTTAAAGTCAGCCCCTGGAAAGGGATTAATGTTCTCAAAACATAGAGATCTTGAAGTCATTGGATATACTGAGATCTTTGGTTTGGTCCGTTACAAATAGACGCTCTACTTGGGTTACTTTACATTCGTGGGAGGTAACCTTGTCACTTGGCGGAGTAAAAAACAAAATGTGGTTTCTCGGTCTAGTGCAGAAGCGAGTATAGAGGAATGGCTCACGGAGTTTGTGAATTATTATGGATTAGACGACTCTTGTGAATTGGGCTTCAAACCAAAAACCGATGGAGTTGCATTGTGACAATAAGTCAGCTATTGATATTGCCCATAATCCAGTTCAACATGATCGAACCAAACATGTTGAAGTGGATAGACACTTCATCAAAGAAAAATTGAGAAAAAGATCATCCGCCTACCGTTCGTGAAATCGAAGATCAACTGCGGATGTCTTAACCAAAGTCGTGTGTGGAAGAGTATTTTATGACTCACTTACTAAGTTGGGCATTGGTGACGTATATGCACCAACTTGAGGAGGAGTGTTAACGTGAGTGAATCCTAATCAATCAAGGAGATTTATTTCCTTGATTGATTAAGGGATTTACTTTCCTTATTTTAGATAGTTGACAAATCACCGTGTAATTAGGAGATATTATCCTAATTGGAGCATCGTATCTATTTCCTTGTAAAGCACCCATGTAAATCCCTATATATACCTCCTTATGGAGAAGAATACATTTAACCTAAAGTATTCAAACCCATATTCATATTTTAGCAAGTAGAGTGTCGTTCCCACGAAGACTGTAATTTCCTATTAATTACCAATTATGATTAATTCTTAAGTTTATCTGAACAATTGTTTAATAAGATTGATTGATTTAACTAAACTAAACTAATATAAAAGACTAGCAATTTAATTAATAATGGAAAACCAAGTTGATGAGACACTAGGGCATCCGATTTCACCATAACCAATTCCACTTAATTCTTATAGCCAATTAACCCTAATTACTATCCATGTTGACAGTTGATTTCTCCTTATTTATTTTATATTCCCTCTAGCTCAACCAAAAGTATTCTTAGTTAATAACCCACTCTCTCTCGAGCAACAGATTTAATTAATCAAGAACCCATTAAGTTCTATGAGAACCTCGCAAGAAAACTGCATTAGTCATGTTAGTCCTCTCGCACTCATTCAAGTCATAGTATTTGTTACAAGAAGCAAACACCAAACTTCTCCTCTCGGTCTCCGTTTGGATCATCAATTAAATATTAACTAAATATTTAAATCATTAAGAACAGTAATAAATACTCAACATGAGATAATAATCAGAAATTAATATAACTATAAAAATTAAGTATTCATGGTTAGGCTACATCGTAGCCTCTAAGCGAGGGAAATTAGTTCATGACAAAAGAAAATATAAACAAGAGAATTGTTGTCATAAAACCGATTTTGGTCGATGAACTGATCTTCTGAGAATCTTCACAAGAACACCTTCAAAAACTCCTTAAGATAGCAAAGCAGATTCTTGACTCTGCAGTATTTCTGCAGGTGTATGAAATTATGGTGTAGAGAATGAATTATTGTAGAAAAGATGATGGTTGAAGGTGATTTATTATGGTAGAAGGTTGGTTATTTATAGGCTACGGAAAATCCTTTAAAAATAAGGAAGATATATTTGATTAGGAAATAGGGGAATAATAGGAATATTAGAAAAATAAAAACCTAATCTCAAAAGGACATAACAAGCGGCTGGGACTTGGAAATAGGGACTTCCAAGTTAAAGGAGGAAATCTAATATTGGGCTTGGTTTTGGGAGAGGATCGGGACTGAGAGGAATAATTAATTCCTGCTCAAAAAATGAATGCGGCTGAAAGGAATAAACAATTCCCATACAAAGACAAATAGGGTGCGGCTGGGAGATGATCAAATTCCAATTCAAAGACGGAATAGAACTTGCGGCTGGGCTTTGGAAATCCAAGTCAAACCAAAGGAGACGCATGGGCTAGGTGGCTTGTGGGAAAGGAAAGAAATGCTGAGATGAAAATCAAACAATTCCAACTTTCAAAGAATAGAACTTGCGGCTGGGAGAGTCTTTGACTAAGTCAAAGAAGAACAAAAACGACATTGGCTATTGTTGGAAAAGAAAATGTGGCTGAGAGGTATTTGAGAAGTTAATATTCAATTCCAAATCAAATTCTTCCTTCAGCTCCGTTTGGTGTTTCATTGCATGTTCCCATTAACGCAATTTCTTTTCAGATGCAAAGGATAGTCCAGCCCAACCATTCACTTGCCAACCAATTAGTATTGGGAATTATACTTGATCAGATTCGCACAGGTTCTTCAATAGTGCAATTCTTTTAGGTTATTAATGTTCTCCTCTAATTTCTTGAGCTGTTGCATTTATTTATTTCCTTTCCATCACTATAAATCTTCAGTGCATCACGGCCATGATTAACAGAGCCCAACCAAATTCCATTTCAGCGAACGCTCAAATGAAGTAGAACACTTTTTCTACAATATCTTCAATTGATGTTGGGTTCTTCTTCAAGAGGCTAGCAACACAGCAACTTGATGGTAAATCTTCTAACTCAATCTTTCTGGCACTGGTCACTGAGACCAGTTGTGGATATAAACTGACACTTGCACAGATGCACTCCAGGTGTTTGATGAAATGACAGAGTAAATGCTTGAGATTTTGTTGAGTTAATAATTCCACCTATTTCGGTCTTTTAATATTCCAAAATCATAGTTTTTGCTCCAAACCCCTTGCTAGGAACGATTGCCTACAAAATCTACACAAAACACATTAAACTAACCAATTTCACACGAAAACAATGCAAATAGAGATAGATTATGTATGCAAAATATGAATCTATCAGCCCTCCCCCAACGACTCAAGTTCGAATCCCCAGTTGTAATTAAGCCCCTTCCTCATCATAGTCATCGCTCTATCCAAAAAAAAAAAAAAAACTAAATGATGATGGAAGGAAGTATTGCTAATAACAAGTTGACTAATAATAAGTACTCATAGTCACACCGTCACCATCCCAAGTTGACCCTGTTTTTTTTTAATATCAGTGACAGTCTAAATTACGAAGGGGTGAGAGTTTCTCACAAACAAATTAACAAAGTCTTTATGAGAGTTTGAACTTACACCACCGATTTGTAAATCAACGCAATTTTCCATCGAAATTTAGACTCAGCTTGGTTGACCCATGTCGTTATTGTTGAACTGTAATTACAAAAAGAAAAATAACATACATGATATTGAAAGATCACGCATGAATTATTTGCATAATATTTGTTATATTCCAAAGTTTTAGTATTTAAATTGAGTTAAAAGTTGCAATACACGTTGTAATTAATTGATGGTGGTTGACTCTGCCACTATCCAAAATCAATTTCTCTTGATCCAACTAAAATTTTCAAACTCTTAACACTTTCAAAACACCCTGCTGCTCTAGTCAAAATGAATTTATATATCCAGTGATTTATGATTTGTGATTTGTGGTGGAATAGCCATCAGCCAGTGTAGCTAATCAGCCACACACCTCACCTATGACCTTTTGGATGGGAAGTTGTGAAACTGCACTCACATTCTGACCGGAAAAGTTCAGAAAAGGAGCAAAACATTACATATATGAAACATGCATTACAATATTACAATTAAGAAATATTTAATTATTGTTCACTATGACTTGAAAGGTAATAGCGGAATTTCATGTAATGATGAAGAAGAATCACCATCCAAACCTGGGCCTGTTCCTGTTGAGCTTGAAACAATATCCCAAGGCTCAATTGGTTCAGTTCGATCATATTCAACCTCTTCATAATTTTGGCCATCATTAGAAGTTTTTTTTGACATTTGAATCCCTTCTAGCTCTGCGGTCACCTCTCTCATTGTAGTTAGGTGTTGCACCTCAAATTTCGCGTGAATATCAGAATTACTAAGAAGGACACATGATAAACTAAATCTGAGGATTGCAGTGTCATTATCAATCCTGCCAGTTGCAGACCTGAAGCACAACATGTTCACAAGAACACTCATTTGGCAATACGTATGACAAATTGAAGACCAAAAGACGTGTATCCCAAGAGGTAAGTATTAGTTTTGTTTCCATGAGTTGAATCTAAAAATGTGTATAATGTTCCTCTTGCAGATGACGAATGACCCTTGGACATGCATGTTGCTATTTACCTAGATAAGTCAATTGGTGGTATTTCGTATGAAAATTGCTGAGTGTTGCAATTTCCATGAGTTGCTGAGTGTTGCAATATCAGTTTGCTGAGTGTTGCTGAGTGTTGGATAGCAAATTACTCAGTGTGTGAGACATTTCGCCTTATCTATGCATGTTGTCATTCCTCATCTCTTTGGTTTGTGACATTTTGTTATCTGTGCTCTTATATATGCTTCCCTATATTCTTTCTATGCCCTTTGGATTTCCTGACAAAAAGGGGGAGAGATGACTGTGTGAAATTATGATAAAAAGGAGGAGAGATTGTGGTGTATATAATTAAGGGGGAGTGATGGTGTATTTTTGCTTTCAATTACTTTTCTTCTCCCACATGCTTCACTGGTTTGTTGTTTCATAATGTGCAGGGATTCAGAGCTTCGAGTTTAGAGTAAGATTTCATTTGTTAAATCCCTTGCAAATTTCTTTTGAGTTGTAATAGGTGTTTTGTCTAGGAAATGCCAAAGGGGGAGATTGTTAGTATGAAAATTGTATTGTCATTTCCTAGACTCTAGCATAGGTTAGGAATTAGTTGGTGAATATGGTTTGCTGGAAGTTTTGGCGCAACACATTCAATACCGAAGTTTCGAAGCATGACTAAATCGATATGAGGAACTTGATTTCAGGTAAATCATGACATAATCATGCATTCATTATAGGATTCCTAGTTTGAGTTATTTTCACTATGTTAATCCTATTTTTAATAGGATTAGATTTTATCTCTTGAGATTACTCTCCTAGTTGGACTCTATTTTGATTTAAGTTAAAATATTATCTTTTCCTATTATAACTTGCATGTTGGAATTAATTAAATAAAAAGGCATGACTACTCTTATAATATTAAGAGGCATGATTGATTAGGATTGGTGGTCTGTGTTTGGCGTCTTTATTGAGAGACTATATTTGTGAAGTCATATTTGATTGGAGTTGAGGTTAGAAGCTGATGAAATAATATAGGAAACTAAGATTCCATATTGCATGGGAACTAAGAGTCCTTACAAGATTAGGTTTGAAAGTGTTAATTGATTAGAAGGAGTGTACACTTGGGTTGCGGTTTTGACTGGAGAGAATGGACTTTTGAATAAAACGTTGGTTTCTTTCTTTTGAAACACAGAGCTTTTGATATTTGTTTTCAGTAGTAGAATTGTGGAGAACAAGATTATGTGCATATCTTTGTGATAAATCATCAAGTGTTCCATGTTTACTTGGTAATTTATCAAATCCTTTTAATCATTCATACTGCATTCATTTGCATTGTTCGGTGACTCATACGGTTGAAGGCATCAGACCGTGGTGGCGGTTTTACTCCAGCGAGCTTGAAGCAATCGTGGCCAGTATTGCGTTCAACATAAGGAGTGTCGAAGATCATCCCGTGACAGAAGTTAAGTTACAAAGAAGTCGGTAAACATTATCTAGAATGGGTCTAGGATAAGTGTGCGAGTACTTCTTGTAATCATCGTTCTATAGTGGATTTGTGTTGGATTGAGGAGTCCCGTGGATTTTCCCCAGAGGTGGGGTTTTACCACGTAAAATAATTCTCTACGTGTTCTTTTATTTTATGTTCAACATGTTTCAGGATTGATAAGTCATATCAATCCTGCTACCAAAGTTTATTTATTTTTATTGGTTATAATCGTTAATTGGCCTAATCACCCTCCTCTAGGCATTTTTAGTCATCCTACAAGTAATTTCAGTCTCCAAACAACAACCCAATAGTTGAACCACATTTCTGTGGTTGATTTGTGAAAGAATCACAACCTCATTGATGAAATCTGAAAGTTGGCTTTCGTCCACTATTTTAAATTTTTTCACAGCAACAATTCTTCCATCAGTGAGCATGCCTTTGTAAACTGTACCCTGGCCTCCCCGGCCAAGAATTCTATCACTATTGAAATGATCAGTGGACTTGTCCAACTCCTTTGATTTGAATAGCTTGATTTTCTCAACATTAACTTCACCGGACGACAATTGTTTTTCTAATAATAATCCACCATTTCTCTTGAAAAACATCTCCCTGCGTTTTATTGTATGGCGTTTCTTTAGGTATCTATATCCCAACCATGCACCGGCAAGCAATAATAACAGTCCAAGACCCACACCAAGACCTGCATATATAACTAAAAAAATGATCACAAATTGCAAACCAAGTTCATGTCTTGTACCCAAAGAGTTTGTCTAAAATTCCTCTAGGCAGGGATTCTCTTTTTTTTTTTTTGGTTTTTTTTTGTATTTTATATATTAGTACAAGTGATAGTCTAAACTAGAGGGTGATTTGTTATACATAAACACAACTATGATACCATGGGGATTCGAACTTGAAATCTTTGGTCTGCAAGTCAAGGCTCTTTTTCACCGAGTCAAACCCGTTAGCTTTATAAACTATATATGTATGCATATGTGGTGGTGTGGTGTTGGTTTTTATTTATTTATTTTATGCGACTCAGTTTGGTAATGTTGGGTGGGCTATATTTTATTTTATTTATCAAATATTATAATCCCTTGTTTGTTACCAAAAAAAATATATAATAAATTGGTATAATTATGAGAGAGACAAATACTAGCGTGTAGCAATAATTTGAAACAGAAAAAAATTAATGGTATGAAACTATGAAATCTGAAATACCAAAATAAAATTCATATCTTTTTCAGAATCAACAAGAATTGATTAGAAACTACAAAAGATTCAGAAAAACAAAAGAGAATAAACGATAAACATTTTGAAACCATGTAAAGGATACCAAATTTCAACATTTCTAAAAGAAGCAAAAATAATAAAATCGAAAAACAAAATTTGAGAGTACGTAGTGGTTCGGCTGTCTAGATGGTAAAATCTGTGGTGGGTTGATTTCTATACATAAGGGTCTATTACTTGATTGGCCTGGATTGAGGCCTAATTTCTTTTTCTACAAAGTCAAGATCCGCGCTTGATCACCCTACCCCACTCCATGAGTGAAGAAGTATCTCTTCCATAAAAGGAAAAAAATAATGCTGACCAAATTAATTTATTGATTTGTTCTTAATTACCAAAGTTTAATAAATAATTAACTGTAAAGACCTCTAACATAGTGAAAGTGAAGAATGACCAAACTAGCTGTCTCCTTGTAACTTTATTCATGAAATATTCAAAAAAATTATAGAAAAAACGGCAGTATTTTATTGATGAGAGGAAATAACAAGTAAAAAAAAAAAAAAGAAAAAAAGAAGAGTTTATATCAAAAGAAGAGTTTGTAACGTAGCTTCCAAATAATGAAAATGAAGAAGTAAGTTGTTTATATTCCATTCTAGCACCACAGGAACGTGGCTTCTACTCTTGACTGCATCAGCAGAAGATGATCTCTCAAACCAATCCTTGTCAACCAGAAACGCATAGCGGTCGCAAGCGGCCTTTTGAGATTCCGATGTGTATAGTACTGAAGCGCCCATGACAGTGAGATATGGAGGAATGGTAGTCTGGCAGCAGTTGATACCAATATCACAGGCAGCAGGCATTTGATGATCACAAACTGACCTGCACCCACCAAGCACAGACTCATCTGATTCCATCAAGGCAAGGATGCCGCAGCTAACTGCAGTGAATCTGTTTTTTTTCCTGAGAGTAGACGAAGGGGCTGCCAGTCAAATTTGCAATTTGGCTACTTCCACTTCCGTTGCAGAGTAAGGTAACGGGGCCGTTCACCTGAAGCGTGCCTTCAATAGAAATATTCAGCACCTCCAGTTGGGCTCGCTTCAAAAATGGCTTAAGCTTGTAATGAGGAGCAGAGCTGATATTTTTAGAAGACTGGTTGCCGCACTCGATTTCAAACCAGTCATCTAAGTAGCAATCTTTGTGTCCAATTCCAAAAGGGTAGGGGATCGAGACGCCTTCGCAATCCGCTTGGCAGCCACCCATTGCTATCGGATAAGCTGCACATGTATATATGATCAGCAACACGAGGAATATTAATATCGAAATCATCATATGAACTGCTTGCAATTGCATTGTTCCTGTCAATCGAAGCAAAAGTGGATAATAAAAAGTAAAAGATTATCAAGCAAAAGTTTTCTTTGCAACTTAGTGCTTGTGCTATATATAATAAAGACCCCTTGTCAATCGAAGAAAAGTGGGTTCGAATTGAAGGCTACTTTTCTTTTTGTAATTTGAGTGGAAATTGTATATGACTAGTAGTTGAGAATTCAAGTGTTTCCTTCTCTTCCTAGCTACCCACAAAAAAGAAACAAAAAAGTTGACTTGACTTGAGTCACTCACAAAAGAAATTAAAAATGAAAAGTATTCTTTAACTTTTTTTCTTTTGTCGTTTTCAAGTACATAAATATGTTGTGAAATCGAATCACATATACATACAGCTCAGCAAACTTACCATTAACTAACTAAATAATAATATATTTTGAAAGATCATGCATGAAAATTACGCAACACAAGAGAAACAGAGTTTTTCTTCCTTGGTCCTTAACCGGGGCACCTGGTGTACCGATACACCGATATTTTTTTTTTTTTAAAAAAATGAAACCAGTTGTTAAGTTGCCCTGGTTCTCTGCTTTTTTTTTTGTTGGAGTTCCCAACGTCTTTTTTAATATTTAATCTTTGTCATTTTCTTTTGGAAAGAAATCTTATTCAATTTTTTTTGGTCAAAGTAATCTTAATTCAACTAACCAAATCAAATTTTAAAATTTTAGGAAAACAGCACTAAATACCACTCAAATCCAAATTTTATTTGAAAATACCACACATTCCCACAAATTTTGCAAATATCACCTATAAATACATATTTATTGTCCACTTATTGCATACATAACACTTTTTCTCAATTTTTATTTTCTCTCTCAGATCTATCTCATTGTTCTCTCTTTCTCCATCCACCACTCTCTCTCCGCTAGCTAACTACGCATCTTCTCACAAAAATATGAAGAATTAACAACTTGAAAACAAAAACTCCTATTTAATTGTTGAATTTACATGAAGCATCATCCATTTTACTCTTGCAGCTGCTCAAGCCAAACCAACCAAAACAAACCCAATAATCTGAAATGAAACCAAGCAAGCCTCCGAGTTCAATTCACAACCTGCAAACATAACCAAAACTGAACCATGCTTAAATTAACACATAAATGTTGAGAAAAATACGAAGAGCAGAGACAAAGAGATCGTAAATAATACTTCAGCCAAGAATAATCTCAACTCCTACACAAATCACAAGCACATAAAGAAAAATGATATCAACATATATTCCTATTAAATTACAGTAACATATCAATATAACATCAATATAACAGCAATACCATAGCAATACAGAAGCAATAACACTACAATACAACAGCAATAAAACCACAATACGATACAAGTTCATTCATATGTGTCATTACAGAAAATCCCAATACCAAATGCAAGAATCAATCGACAAGGAACAAACACATTTGTTGCTTCAGACAAACAAAATCAATCTCAATACTTCACTTTCTACACAAAATACAGACGAAATCAATCACAATTCCAATTTCAGTAATCAAATTCAATTTAAAATCAAAACTTACATATTCCCAACATTTCATTTTATGGAGAAATTGTTCTTGAAGATGGCATGTAAACCCTGACTTCAAAACCCCCCAAAATTGGACCAAAATGCTCAAACAATGGCCACCTAATGCCAAGACATGTTCTCATATTCAGAAAAGATGATTTGGTTTGGGTTTGTTTAGGTTGCGGAAGGGATTCAAGAGAGACGAAGTTGGGGTTTGGATTTGGGTAGAGAAGAAAACAGAGAGGAAGAGGAAGAACTGGGTTTTGAGGGCAAAGATGTGGGTTTTGTAGGTTGTTCCTGATCTTCTTCTTTGTGAGAAGAGGCGTAGTTAGCTAGCAGAGAGAGAGTGGTGGATGGAGAAAAAGAGAGCGTTGAAAGAGGAAGAGAGAACAATGAGATAGATCTGAGAGAGAGAGAGAGAGAGAGAGAGAGAGAGAGAGAGAGAGAGAGAGCGAGCTGAGAGAGAAAATAAAAATTGAGAAAAAGTGTTATGTGTGCAATAAGTAGACAATAAATATGTATTTATAGGTAAAGTTTGAATTTGAGTGGCATTCAAAATTTTATATAAATTCAATCAGCTAAATTGATTTTTTTTGGCTAACTTGTAACCAAAATCAATAATAACTACAAATTTGTTTGGTATAACATAAGGGTGGTGATTTTCACACTCCCATTTTGTCCATCTACACTCCCTTTTGCTTTTTAATACTTTTTACTATAAGATAAAAGGGAGTGTAAGTGAACAAAAGAGGAGTAAGAACATACAATTTTCAAAAAATGGAGTATAAGTGTGATAGGACCCGACCCGAATTCCACTTTGAAATGCGTAACGAACCATATTCATATCCGACAAGTGTCGGACACAAATGACCAAAATACCCTTCTTACCCTAATTCCAAAACAACTTTTGGGTTTGACTTCTATTCGAAAACCAGCAGAGCCTCCCTAAATATATGGCTCTAAACCCAAAAGTTTACCTGTGCAGCAAATGCATTCATTACCTGAACCAACAAATTTGTATAGTATCAAGAGTCAAAGTGAACCAGTAAGTACATGAAGCTGACATACTACATGCACAATAAAATAACCATAATGATTAATACCCAGATGGTTCTTTGTAACATCCCAAACCAAATTAATTATTATTTAATTATTAATTATGAAATTACAATTTTACCATTGGGGTAAGGGTGTTTTGGTTACTTTTTGTTCGGGAAAGAATTTGGGAAATGTTCATTTTTCATGGGAGACTCACGAAATTTCAGTAGAAGTTTTGCCCCTTTTTCTTAATTGTGCGGGGTGGAGCGTCAATTTAGTTAGTGGGCCCAGCGTCGGTTGGATGTCGGGAGGGCAGCGAGGTTTCGACACGAATTACGAGGGGAATTCGGGTCGGCTCCTATTATTCTTATAATACCAAGTATATTGTAAAATATACCACCACTATTTCTCTTAGTACTTTACCAATCCATAATCTCACGTAGTCAATATACTCACAATCATTCTTCTCATACGTCATGTTTTTCATCGTATAAAACAATACGACAATCAACACCGATGTAATCTCTTTGTAAGATAACACACATTTCTTTATAGCATTTTGAATACTTTATATTCGTAGTATATATAATAGTTTATCTTTGTAGTATATCTCTCATTAAAGAATGCAATGACACACTTAGAACAATTTAAAGCAAAATTCATACGAGTTTATTCTGCGGCTGCACCTAGGTTGCCTACGTACTCTTCTTGAGGATCAAGTCACACGTAGTTCTTTCAACCAGAATTTAGAACTCAAACGATATAGTACAACCAAACATAGAGCTACAAATCGCCCCTTACATTTTATTCCATCGTCATACTATGTAATCTCATCCACATGAACGAAAAATTCCTATTCATTTTTCTAAAATTAAACTCTAATCAATCGGCTGAAACTTAGGCAACATATATTGTTTACAAGACAATTTTCAACCCATCACATATGTGCATATGCATATATTTATGTATTAAGTCATTACAGATAAGTGAGAAAACTAGAAAATTAATAAAACAACATTAGCCACGAGAAAACCCTTATATCAATATCAATGGGTTACATAAAACATGCGTCAATACTTCACAGTTACAAACGAACTCACGATTTAAGAAAATAATTGCGAATCGTGTAAAATCTTTAAGACTTAGAAAACTCTCAATATTTTGTCTCATAAATATAAAATTATGTATTAAAACCTTCAACAATAAGTACCCAATATAAAATCATTAATTTCAATTTAAAACATCTTAAAACTAAAAATACTTTGCACCTACATGTACTGAAAAAACAAAAAAACAAAAAAGTTGACTTGACTTGAGTCACTCACAACGAAAGGAAATGCAGTACATACTCAGTTAATTATTGTGGCCGTAAAGAATTTAAAAATGAAAAGTATTCTTTAGCTTTTTTTTCTTTTGTCGTTTTTAAGTACATAAAAATGTTGTTAAATCAAATCAATGATTACATATATAGCTGGCCTCAAGTCACTACATACAATACAGCTCAGCAAACTTACCATTAACTAACTAAATAATAATATTATTTTGAAAGATCATGCATGAAAATTATGCAACACAAGAGAGACAGAGTTTTTCTTTCTTGCTCCTTAACCAACCCACTTGAAGAAGTTTGAGCTTTATTTGGTTTTATTGTTACTGTATAACCAACACAAGCGAAGCCAGAAAACAGGATCCATAAGGCGGTAGTCGAAAATCTTCTAACGTCGTCCACAGATTTTATCCAGTGATCTAGTCATAATTAATTTTTATATATCCGGTGATTTGTGTTTAAATGGCAATCATTCAGTTTAGCTAATCAGCCACTATGATCTTCTTTGTTGAAACTGCAGTCACATTCTGACCGGAAAAGTTGAGAAGTAGAAAAACATAACATATATTGAACATGCATTACAATATTACAATTAAGAAATATTTAATTATTGTTCAGCGTGACATGAAAGGTGATAGTGGAATTTCATGTAATGATGAAGCATGACCACCATCCAAACCTGGCCCTGTGCCTGTTGAGCTTGAAACGACATCCCAAGGTTCAATTGATTCAGTTCGAACATATTCAACCTCTTGATAATTTTGTTGACCGTTAGAAGTTTTTTCTGACGTTTGAATCCCATCCAGCTCTGCGGTGACCTCTCTCATTGTAGGACGCTTCCTTCCACTCAAATTCAAACACCTCCTTGCAAGGTTAGCAACTGTTATGATATCTTCTTTACACCCTCCTTCTACAACTTGAGCATCAAGAATTTCAAACAGCCGATCTAACTGCATCGAAATGATGAAGTAAGTGGCAAGACTTTTGCCTTCTTCTTGTGACCTTCTAAAAGAAATTGGTTTTTGTCCTGTCAAGAGCTCAACAAGGACAACTCCAAAGCTATACACGTCACTTTTCTCCGTAAATTGGCTTGATTGAAAGTATTCGGGGTCCAAGTAACCAAATGTACCGTGTACAAGTGTGGTGAGGTGAGTTTGGTCAATGGCCACTGCTCTTGAAGTTCCGAAGTCAGCAACTTTTGCTCTATATTTTGCATCCAAAAGTATGTTGGTAGACTTGATGTCTCTGTGATAAATGGGAAAGGCAGCTGAAGCATGTAAATAGGAAAGAGCACCTGCAATTTCCTTGGCAATTCGTAAGCGAACTTCCCATGTAAGTGGAAACTCCTCATTCCGCTCATGGATATACTGGGAAAGGTTTCCATTAGGTATAAATTCATAAACCAAAATGGGAACCTCCGTCTCCAAACAGCAACCCAATAGTTGAACCACATTTCTGTGGTTGATTTGTGAAAGAATCACAACCTCATTGATAAAATTTGAAAGTTGGCTTTCATCCACTATTTTAGATTTTTTTACAGCTACAATTCTACCATCGGCCAGCATGCCTTTGTAAACAGTACCTTGGCCTCCTTGGCCAAGAATTCTATCAATATTGAAATTGTCAGTGGACTTCTCTAACTCCTTTGACTTGAACAACTTAATTTTCTCTACATTAACTTCACCTGAAGATAATTGTTGTTCTAACAATAAGCCACCATTTCGTTTGAAAAAAAATTCCTTGCGTTTAAAGCTCTTTCTTTTATTTAGGACTTCATGTACCCACCATGCACCAATCAGCAGTAACAACAGTCCCACACCCGCGCCAAGACCTGCATAACTAAACTTAATGATGATGGAAGGAAGTATTGCTAAGCTCAAAAGTTTGTAGACAACTTGTGACAGAGTTGCCTTAACTACTTTATTGTGCTCTGTTGTTTGATTTTGAAAATTTCTTTTTGACATGTTGAACTAGACTCGCTAAGGGTCGTTTAAGAATGGATTTCTTGTAAACTGGTGTTGTATATAACTTGGTTGATTATAAAAACTCGAATCATGTGAGACTACAAAAAATCAGAGTTTGAATTTTTTATCGCGGATTTCAGTTCTAAGGTTCTAGTTGCACAATCTGTTTTTAAAAATGAGTTTGCTTAACTTTTAGGTGTCCAATTCATGTTGGTGTTTGTGTGAGTAAAACTTACACAACATTATCTTGTGGCCTGCATATTGTTTGCCTTATGCGTTATTGGCATTGCATTGTCATCTTTCATATATGAAGTAATTGCAAGACTGAAACATACCTATAAGAATCAGTTTGATCTTTGTCTTTCCACCTACTCTGTGTGTGTAGCATGCATACGTCCCATTATAGTTAATACAATGGGGGGCCCAAGGCCCACATCTTTTTGGATCTGTGCATTCATCAATGTCTGCAATGAAGAGACAAGAAAGCAAATGAAAATCATGGTGAAAGATTATCACGAAATACAAACCAACAAAGCTGACTAAAATGCGATAATTTGGAACAGATGACAAATTGTTAATTAATTTGTGCATGTGTTTGAAATTTTTTGAGAGATTTTAGAGGTTTGTTTACCGTGACAAGGTTTGCGAAGATAGGGATTTCCCTCAAAGCCTGGCGGGCAGGAACATTCAAGCCTTTGCCGAGTGTAAGTGGAAGTGGCATTTAGTATTTTGCAGATGGGTCTTGGGTCATCATAAGCCCTGGAATCATTTTGTCGAATGAATCTCTGAAATAATGGGACTGAAGTATTGTCCAAGCTCCAATCTAGCACCACCGGAACCCTGTCCATATCCTTTATGACACTAAAATTGTTCCTAAACCACTTTTGGTCAACCAAAAATGCATAATTTTTGCAATCCCTTGTTCTTGTATCATCATCATGTATTTCAGTACTGATGACACTGAGATGTGGTGGGATGTTAGTCTGGCAACAGTTAACACCAGTTTCACAATCTTCAGGGCTGCTTATAGTAGTCCCGTCGCAAATTGACCTGCATCCGCCAACAAGATACTTTTCTGAGCTCACCGAGGCAAGGTGGCCACAACTCAGTGCTGTGAATTTGTTGCGTCTCCCAGAGTATACAAAAGGGCTTCCACTCAAATTCGCGAGTTGCTTACCTGTGTGTCCGTTGCAGAAGAAAGCAATGGGATTGTAAACTCGAAGCGTGCCATTAGCATAAACGTTCAGCACTTCCAGCTGGGCACGCCTCAAGTAAAGCTGGTGAGTGCCAGTACTATTAGACTGGTTGCATACCATTTCAAACCATTCGTCCAAGTAACAATCTTTATTAGGTCCAATGCCGAAAGGGTATGGGATGCTAACATCTCCGCAATGTGTTGCGCAATTACTCTTTGCTATGGGTGGTTCTGCTCTTGATTTTGCTGTTGTAGTACTTGTGCGCCATAACAGCACAATGAATAGTACCAGATGAACTAGCAAATCATATTGCATCTTCTCATTCATTCCTCTGTTTCTTCCTCTGTTTCCAAGTTGTTGTTTGCTAAGAAGAATACATATGTAGCTTGACTTGACTCAGAAGCTGTGTGGAGTCTGCAATGCCAATTAATGATTATCCAACTCTACATATGTTAATGACAAGAAAATGAAGAAATTGAAAAGTAAAAGATTCTCAACCAGAATAAATAAAAAAATTATTTGCAACTTCGTCTTCATGATGGAAAATAAAAAAAAAGGAACAGTACGAATTGAAGGGTACTTTTCTTTTGTTAATCTTGTATATATAGAGCCGCCATGCTTGACTGGTAGTAAAGATTTGGAGTGTTTCCTATTTTTTTTATGCAGTTGACTAGCTACTGAAGTCTTTTTCATATTTTTTTTTTGTTGAAGGCTAGCTAGTTAAGGCACTCTCACAAAACGAAATGCAGTTGAGTTTATTAATTAGAGGAATGCTAGCAACCTTCTCTCTAACCTTCTCTTTGGACCTTCTTCCTTCTCCTCATGACACGTGTCATTTTTTACACTTAAAAAAATGGAGATTTTGACATGAAGGTTGTCTAATGTAATAATGACATTGTTTTAAGTGTAGAAATTGACACGTGTTATAAGGAGAAAGGAGAAGGTCCAAAAAAGAAGGTTAGAGAGAAAGTTGCTAGCCTTCACGACGGAAACAAAAGGGGAACAGTACAAATTGAAGGATACGTTTCTTTTGGTAACGTGTGTGGAAATTGTACACGTAGAGCTGTCATGATTGTCTATCTGACATGTGGAAATTGTACTTTTCTTTTAAACTCAAGTACAAGGGGCCTCCCACATTGCCCTTCTCCTAGGTAAAAACATGTGGACAAGTGCAGTATGACTTTTAGAGTTACAGCACTTTCCCTTAAAAATAAGATATTGTATTTTTTTAATTCCCATAAAAACAAGGGTGTTATTTTGTTTTCTTACAAGAAATATACGTAATATTCTTTTGAAAAATCAATTAATATTTTTAATGGAAAATAAAATAGCATAATATATACGGGGAATTTCGCAGTAAAAGAAAGCCAAGTGGGTTTTGGGAAATTCCTATTTCTTTTTGTTTTCTTCTAAACAGAAAGATACAAAAAATTATTTAGAAAATCAGTTATTATTATTTTTGGTAAGACAAAATAGGGTAATGTATACAGAGAAGTTTACAGGAAAAAAATTGTCAACTGACGAGCTTCATTCAGGGGTTAGAATAGTTTGCTTTAAGTAACAAGACTCTTTCATTTTAAAGGTATGGCCATACCTTTGAGAGTCGACATTTTAAAGGTACCCCCCATCATAGTTCACACACTTGGTGCCAGCCAAGCATATACTAGGATAGTTTGCGCATTCATCATTATCTGAAATGTACAGAGGAAGAAAAAAAAAACAGATATGATGGTGAAAGATCGTGCATGAAATATTTTCATAATATTTTGATATTGTCTTTCAAAGTTCTAGAATTAATATAAAAAAACAAATTGTAATAATTTGATGACTTTTGGTCATGTTTGGAATTTGGACATTAATGGTAGATCCAGTTACGTACCTTTACATCCGTTAACAAGATAGGGGTTTCCCAGATAGCCCTTTGCGCATGAACATCCACGGAGGATATTATCTTCTCCGCAACTCCTGCTTGGTGAGACATAATCCCACATGTTGTTGAAATATTCCCAGTATTCATCCAACTTCCATTGTAGCACGACAGGGACGTAGTCCATTTCAGCAATGGCAGATGTATTCGTTGACATAAACCAATTTTGGTCTCCCATAAATGCATAGCTGCACTCATTTTTGTTGGCGTGACTTGTGGACTATTGACTTACTTTCCTTACACACCAAGAATTCCTATTATAATTGTAATTGATTTACTTTAATTCCTGATTTCCTACTGTAAATATAAATAGGAATTTCTCATTTACTTGCCTATTAAAGTACCGTTGTATTATAAATATGACCTCATACAAGGAGAAGAATACACAGAAAATTTGTCTAGCACCGTCCCCTGCCTCAATTCCACAATACAATCACAATCATTTGTAAAAAAAAAGTGGATTGCTGCTGATCCTTTACCCGGCATTGGAAAGACCTGACAAACAATCCTTAGATTGGATTGGTAAATGTGCTATATGGAGATTTTTCTGATTGTTGACGTACTGATTCATGATCCATTTATTGAGATCTATGATCCTTCCGTGGGGTAGGCGACTCTTCCCCAATTGTGAAGATCACAATTCCCTTACCCAATACGTGGTATCCACATGTTGAACTTGAATGTTTGACTCCGATGTGGACTTGGCTCCACGTGTGGCCCACTATGTGGTGGCCCCACATGAGGAAGCGTGTTGAAGAATAAAGTCCCACATCGAAAACTTGACAAAATAAAATATAACATATAATGAATGGTTCCACTACTAATTGTACCGAGGGCTTTTGTGATAAAACCTCACACCTACTGGGCTTTGTTAGTGGTTAAGTTGGGGACAATATCGGTGTTGTTAGTAGCAGGCCGCTGACCTATCTCTCTGAAAAAAGGTTACTGTTTAGGTAGGATGGATGTAGTCCAATGGCTAAAGCTCTGCCAGCTTCTTGTAGACTGAACTCTCTTCTCTTTAGGCTCAGAGTTGTTTTGGGGTAGGATGGTAGGATTATTCTTCACCACTAGTGGCACTGGCAATGAAGTTCTTGGTAATTAACAAGGGGGAAGGAAGAACTCCACTTATTTCATTCGGTGCCTACGGTGAGGCGCGACCCACAACAAAGGGGAAAAGCCATCAACGGCCTATGTCCTCTTTTTTCTCAATTTATAACCATTTCCATGGGGTATTGACATGCACCATTGCAGAAACTTGTCTTAGCTTTTCTAGGTTTGGTGGGTTATTCAATTTTGGGGTTGTGTGACTTTTTACTGCAATTAGGTTTATGGGTTATAGAGTACTTCTGTGTTGAAGACAAAACAGAAATAAAAAAAGGCAATCGTTTTTTGGTGTTCAGGGGTTATTGGAGGATGAAGACGAAAGAAGTAGAGCTGGGATGGTTGCGAGGTTGAGGAGGAAGGGAGAGTGAAGCTGAGATGGAGAGATTGAGAGGTTGAGGACGAAAGGGAGAATGAAGCGCTGTGAGTCTCTAACTAATTAGATTTTAAAATAAAATATTTATTTCCACATGTCTCTTACCTATTGGGTGGTACACTAGTTGTCTGATGTATTGAGAACCTACAAAAATTTCTCTTTCTTAGATACCCAAAAAAAAAAAAATTGACTTGACTTGAGTGCACAAAAGAAAATGCAGTACATACTCGGTTAATTATTGTGGCCATAAAGAAATTAAAAATGAAGTTCTTTAATTTTTTTTTTCTTTTGTCGTTTTCAAGTACATAAAAATGTTGTGAAATCAAATCAATGATTACATATATAGCTGCCCCCCTCAAGGCACTATACATATGTTGATGTGTAAATTGTTTCTACTTATTTACTTTTATTTCTACTGTTTTACAGCTGGTAGTGACTAAATAACAGCTTAGATAACTTGATTGGTTGAGAGAATTTGTGGCTAAAATGCCTATAGGAAATCGTCATGTGTCATACACGCATTGACAAATCAATTTTGTACTGATCTGGATGTAACCGTTTTTGATACATATATAGATGAGGATGGCTGAGCTTAGTATGAGACAGTGCATTCAATTTTGGCAATATCGAGTAAGAACAAATTGCTACCGTGTACATTGGGCAGGACTATTTTTGTCTGGCAGAAGAGAATCACTACTACAAAAATCGCAATAGACGACGGTAATTTACCGTCATAAATTTAGTTTTTCAACCGTCGAGAAATTGACCAACATCTTTTACGCATAAAACCACGACGGTAAAATCCCGTCGTCTATTATTTATAAGGACAACGCTTTTACTCAAAATCGTCGTCTATAAATCGTCGTCTATTATACTTAAAGACGACGGTTTTTATTAAAGAAATGTCGTATGTTATATGTAAAGACGACGATTTTTAAGAAGCGTAAATATTATGAAATAACGATGCGTCTATTATATGTAAAGACGACGGTTTTTATGAAAAAGCGTAAATGCCTATTATATATAAAGACGACAATTTTTATGAAAGAAGCGTCGCCTATTAGATGTAAAGGCATCGGTTTTATGAAAGAATTGTCGTCTATTAATGTAAAAGACGATGGTTTTTTGAAAGAAGCGTCGTTTATTATATCCAAAGACGTAGTAATTTTATATTTTAGCTTTTTTTTCTTGCTTCCAATGGTTCTCTACAACGATTTTAGCTAAAAACAACTATAATGCTTTGTGAACAATAAATTCAGCTCCAAATAATCCACACCATACATATATATACCCAAGAATCATTTGTTTCATAAAACTTGAAGATTCAATAGTAATTACATAGTTTACCCATCTTCATTCCTACTATATATCCATACAAAATATCATATCCATAGCATTAAACTATAATTAGAAAAAGAGGGGCTACATGTGATTGCTCATAATTGTTGCCCATTCGATCCGAATTTCATCAATTTGTTCTTGTGTGTATGAGTTAGCGTTGCCTTCTTGCACTGCAAAACCAGGATTAAAAAAGAAGAAGCAAGTTTTAGTCAGAGATATTTCCATTTGCAAGAGGAAACAAGAAACAAAGGCCAGAAGAGGGGAGCATAACTTATTTGGATTTCCATATTGAAACTGCAAATGTTCAAACAAATTATCTTCACTAATTTGAGAAACTGAAAACTGAGTGATAAAACTAAGAAAGAGGTAACATTTACAACTATAACAGCAACCGGAATGAAATGTACCTCTGACTTGGAATAATCTAGTGCTGGTTGTGATATCTCAAGGCCTTCCTTTTGAACAATGGATACATACCTAAAAGTATGTCAGATTAGGTTAGAACGTTTAACGCAAAATCATTAAATAAAGTAGGACAAGCAATCTGATACGACGGAGGGAGAGCAATCTGATACGACGGAGGGAGAGCAATCTGATACGACGGAGGATGGAGACAGAAAACTTTAAGGTTAGAATATGAGTTGAAGAAAGATAGCGAAATGTTATATATATATATATATATATAGGGTTTAGGGAAAATTCGAAAAATTACAATTCGCGGTCAAATTTTTCAAATGACCGCGTTTTTAAAGACGAAGGAAAGTAAAATTAAAACGTTGTATAAATTAAAATATACACGACGGTTTTTAAATAATAGGGTCGTTATAAATATATACTACGTCAGTTAGTTACAAACAAAGTCGTTGTAAAATATTTTCACGACCCTCAGCATAAAACCGACGTCTTAAATAAAAAATAACTACAGAGAAATAGAACTTTGTGTTAAACAAGAACCTAAATATACAATCTTTCTTGAGAACTCAGTTGTTGTTTTACACCCAACCGAAGTTCTTAGATGGGTTGGGTGTAAAAACACAACTGAGTTCGCAAGAAAGACATTCTTGCATGACAGAAACCATTCAGAGAGGTGAGAATTGAGATATACTGAACGGATGGACTAAAAACTCCAATTTAAACGAATTATTTCGAATTGGAAAACTAAAAGTGACTTTATTACGACTTGGAAACCGAAAAGGGCCTTTATTTCGACTTGGAAACCTAAAAGCCGTCGTTTCAGTCCCTAATTTCGCAGGCAAAGCGTGTCGTTTAAGTTCGAAAGTTTCGAAGTTGAAAACTACAACGACGGTATTTATTTTTTCCGTCGTCTTTTTACTGACGTTTATTTCGACTTTTGTTGTCGTGCTTGTTTTAAACAACTACGGTATAATTAATAGAAACGACGTGAAAGTAGATGTACAACGGCGTTATTATGTGAAACGGCGTTGAATTAAATTTAGACCGTCGTGGATATGTTCAAAATTACACGAAGAACTGCCGTATTATCTGCACAACCACGTCGCTGTATTATATTATGACGACGTGGTAACGATTTACCACCACCTTTTATTTATAAGAACTGTCGTAGTCTAACGTGTAATACGGCGTAAAATAATAAAAGACAAACGTGGATATTTTTAAAATTAGACGGCGTTCTGTATGTATTGTAGCCGTGGTTATTTAACTTTACATGTCGGTAATTATCAAATTACGGTCGTCTTAAATAGTACTTGATACGTCTGTTAATAATACAATTACCGTCGTGTTTATTGGATGTTCAAAACGGCGGTATTATATGTAAAACGTCGTCTATAATTACTACGTCGGTATATTTACACATACCGTCGTTGTTTATTTGTTATCTGTTTTCTGATCGGAATGGCATGTTTCATAAGACGACGCTTTTAAAGTTTCATGCGTCGTGTTTTAAAAATACCCAAATGAATTTCCAATTTTTAGGTGTTTTAGTTTCTGATCCACGTTGGTTTTTATATTACCGTCGTCGTTTAAAATTTAACGACGGTATTTATTTTGTCCGTCGTCGTTTTACCGATGTCTATTTCGATTTTTGTAGTTGTGAATCTTGCAGTCTTTCTTCTTCTCCTTCCCTTTTCTCCCTAAAATCCAAAATAGTACCTTTAGATTTCAACAACATACAGCTCAGCAAACTTACCATTAACTAACTAAATAATAATATATTTTGAAAGATCATGCATGAAAATTATGCAACACAAGAGAGAGTTTTTCTTTCTTGCTCCTTAACCAACCCACTTGAAGAAGTTTGAGCTTTATTTGGTTGTCGAAGTTTGAGCTTTATAACCAACACAAGCGAAGCCAGAAAACAGGTTTCATAAGGTGATAGTCGAAAATCTTCTAACGTCATCTACAGATTTTATCCAGTGATCTAGTCATAATTAATTTTTATATATCCCGGTGTTCTTCTTGGTTGAAACTGCAGTCACATTCTGACCGAAAAAGTTGAGAAGTAGAAAAACATAACATATATGGAACATGCATTACAATATTACAATTAAGAAATATTTAATTATTGTTCAGTGTGACATGAAAGGTAACAGTGGAACTTCATGTAATGATGAAGCAGGACCACCATCCAAACCTGGCCCTGTGCCTGAGCCTAAAACGACATCCCACCATGATCAACCAAATGATGATGCATCAAAAAAAACTAAATGATGATGGGTCTGTAGGGCGTAGGAATATCTGTCATCTTGTGTGGATAAGATTACCAAGAAAAAATGCTTTTGCAGAATCATATTGCATATTTTCATGCATTCATCTCTTTCTTCTCTGTTTCCAAGTTGTTGTTTGCCAAAGATGTCCAACTCAACATATTAATTTCTTTGCAACTTAGTCTTCACGATGGAAACAAAAGGGGAACAGTACAAATTGAAGGGTACTTTTCTTTTGGTAACGTGTGTGGAAATTGTACGTGTAGAGCTGTCATCATGATTGTCTATCTGATATATATATATGTCTGGTGGTAATAGAGAATTGAAGCCTTCTTTAATTTTGTTTTCTTTTGTCGTTTTCAAGTACGTAAATGTGTAATATGCCAACCAGATCTGACCGATTTAAATATTTTCCATATTAAGAAATAAAGCAATTTATTAAGTGAGGATAGTAATGAAATTTAACAATCTTTTGGATTGAACAAATTTTGAAAAAATTAAAAATTAAAAACGGAGTTATTTTAATTAGCGCTCCAAAAAATGTGATCATACACATACACTACTCCTCTGTTTCTTCTGTTTTGTTTACAATGTCGTAGTCTTAAACTACTCTAACCACGGGGGCGAGAGATTTAAACTCAAGTACAAGGGGCCTCCCACATTGCCCTTCTCCTTGGTAAAAACATGTGGACAAGTGCAGTATGACTTTTACAGTTACAGCACTTTCCTTTAAAAATAAGATATTGTATTTTTTTTAATTCCCATAAAAACAAGGGTGTTATTCTGTTTTCTTACAAGAAAGATGAGTAATATTCTTTTGAAAACTCAATTAATATTTTTAATGGAAAATAAAATAGCATAATATATACCGGGAATTTCGCAGTAAAAGAAAGCCAAGTGGGTTTTTGGGAAATTCCTTTTTCTTTTTGTTTTGTTCTAAACAGAAAGATACATAAAATTATTTAGAAAATCAGTAATTATTATTTTTGTTACGACAAAATAGTGTACTGTATACAGAGAAGTTTACAGGAAAAAAAAAATGCCAACTGACAAGCTTCATTTTTGAGAGTCAACATTTTATCTACGGAGCAATGGTGCCCCCCATCATAGTTCACACACTTGGTGCCAGGCCAGCATTTACTAGGATGGTTTGCGCATTCATCAATATCTGAAATGTACAGAGTAAGAAAAAAATAAACAGATATGATGGTGAAAGATCATGCATGAAATATTTGCATAATATTTTGATATTGTCTTTCAAAGTTCTAGTATCAATAACTAAATGTTTTAGAATTAATATTCAAAAAATAAAGTGTAATAATTTGATGACTTTTGGTCATGTTTGGAATTTGGACATTAATGGTAGATCCAATTACGTACCTTTACATCCGTTAACAAGATAGGGGTTTCCCTGATAGCCCTTTGCGCATGAACATCAATTGAGGGTATCATCTTCTTTGCAACTCCTGCTTGGTGAGAGATAATCCCACACGTTGTTGAAATATCCCCAGTATTCATCCAACTTCCATTCTAGCACGACAGGGACGTAGTCCATTTCAGCAATGGCAGATGTATTTGTTGACATAAACCAATTTTGGTCCACCAGAAATGCATAGCTGCACTCATTTCCACGGTCAGTACCTTTTAATGGTTCAAAACTGGTATTGAAGGCCTTTAACCCCATAACTGTGGTCTAGCAGCAGCCCAACCCCATACATGTTCCATTAATATTATACTCTACTGTGTTAAAACCAGGAGTATCTCCGCAGAAGGAATAGCACCCACCTATTGGTTTGGATTGTTTCCCTATCCCATCAACTGTCATCGCAGCAACTATGTTGCAGCCCATCGCAGTGAATCTGTTGTTCTGGGAGAACATAAAAGGGCTTCCTTTCAAGTTCGGGGGTTGGCGGTTGCTTGTCTTGTTATTGCAATATTTGGAGAAGGTGATTGGGCTTCTGGTGTTGAATGTGCCTTCAATAGAAATTTCCATCACCTCTAGACCGGTGCGTTTCAAGAAAGGTTTTGGAGGGTTGGTTGAGTTCTCACAGATTATTTCGAACCAGTAGTCAAGGTAACAGTCTGTTCCAATTCCAAAAGGAAATGGGATTTCAGTGACTGTTCCACAATCCGATGTACAATTTGACTTTGTAATGGGTGCTTTTGATGCTAGTACTGCACTCCTACACCACAAGATCAATAGAGTAATATTAAGTACCAACTGGACAATGTCCATTCTTTTGCTTCTTCTTCTTCATTCTCTCTTTGGTTACCTTCTATCTCGGTTGAGTATGAAGTTCGGAATTAATTATTATATATAGGAAACGATCACCCCCAAGTCTCAATAGAAATGAGAAAATGATGAAGAAGGTGCTGAGATAGTATCCTAGTTGTTAACACCTTCTGCAGCTATTTAGCCCACCATGACTACTTTTATAAGTCAAGTCCAGTCAATATTACAAAGTATTGAAGTATATTTTTATTATTTTCAAGGTGAAAAATGAAGTAGACTGAGAAAGAAGTTTGAGCTGAATTTGCTTTCGATTTTATGAAATACTAGCAAAGATACCCGCGCGATGCTGCGGGTTTTAAACTGTGTGAAATTTGTACAAAGTCGTTAAAATATGTAGGGAAGATGGTACTATTTATATAAACATGGAGATGTAAACAATGGCATCATGCTTTGTTTAGCAAGTTACAGAAATACACTAATAACATGTTTTATATGCTAATTGTCATGTTGAAATATTGAACATATTTTAATAAACCAAGCAGCAATCAAAACACCAAAATATCAGCAGTTTTGAGCTGCTCATTGTTCAGTCCTAGCCTTAGTTTCTTCACTCGATGCAGTAATAACACTATTACCTTTCTTTTTGGAAGACTTCTTACCTGTGAATGCAATCACAGATGCATCTTCGTCCTCAACTGCGTCATCACCAACTCTAGTTGATTCGGATACAGAAGTATTTTCATCATTTCCCTCGTCAAGCAATGCTGTGCTAAAAGCATTGCCACCACTCTTCTTTGAAGCCTTTGATGACTTCTTTTTCTTACCGGAGAAAGTAATCTGAGGAACATCATCATCTGCATCTTTCTCTTCATCCTTATCCTCATCCGCATCATCGAGGGCATCGAAGCTAGCTGCTGCAAACACACTCCCCTCCTTCTTTCCACCCTTGGACGGCTTCTTCTTCCCTGTAAACGCAATTACAGGCTCATTTTTATCATCTTCTTTACTTTTATCCTCAGAATCATCAACACCTCACCATCACTATCGCCCTCATCACCAATGGCATCAAAAGCTCACCCTGTAAACAAACTCCCAGCAGTTTTCTTCGACGATTTAGAAGCCTTCTTGCCCGAAAAACTCATCACCGGAGCATCCTCCTCTTCATCCCCTGTTAATCCAGATTTCTCATCATCCTCAACACCCTCATCTTCATCACCAAGCAACCCAAAACTTGAAGTGCTAAACACACTATTCCCACCACCCTTTTTGGACTTTTCCCCCTTCTTTCCAGTGAAAGCGACTTGGGGAACCTCATCATCACCCGCCTTTCCCACATCGTCCAAGTTATCATCCCTATGCTGTGAAGCTTTTGAATTTCCCTTTTTGCCATTCTTTCCAGTAACAGCAACTTTCTCTTCTTGGACTTCACAACTCGGACAGCTCAGTTCCGATTGAATACTCATCATCTTCAATTACCAGCGCCTTCTTCTTCTATTTTGACCCTGCAGGTTGCGGGTTCTCTTCGTCGCGAGCAGTCAGCTTCTTCCGACACATCGAGGTTTCGACTAATTGTACAACCTTTTGGAACAATTGAAACGAAGCCCCTCCAAAATCCTAAATTTCAAAATCAATAACCACAATCAAGAAAAAAAGATACACAAATGTATTTGTTTATGTATGTTTCAGAAGCTAAAGAATTAGATCTAAATTTATAAAATCAGAAAGTAGTAACCGAAAGAATCATTTCAGAAAAGTGGAAAAGAATCTGATCATATTTATAAGGAAAACACACACATATATCATAAATATGTGTGTATATTATATATTAGAGAAAGAGAGCTCACTTGAGGCGGTGAGGAGAAAGCAGAAGCAATAGCACCGAGGTGGCTTCATCTCTTGCTGGAAAGGGATCCATCTCTTGTTGGGTTTGCTGTAGAAGTGGCTTCTGTTCTTTCTTGTTCTTTGCAAGGGTTTCAACTCTGTTGGTACAAATTTGGAAAACGGCAGGTGTTAGTGTAGATAAATGGAAAAATTTGCGTGAGGGCAATAACTATTATCACATAATTAAGTTCAAAAATCCAACGGGACAAACAGCAGTTTAAATGCATCAAGCATTCTATTAATCTGATGGACAAAAGTATAATCTCATTCTATTTAATCAATTGGTAACAAATTTAGAACAATCTTTCGTTTCAGCATCGAGATGGAAAACTGCTATTTATTCAGTTTGTAGGGTAACACTTTTGAATTCTCATAGAAATGTCAAAACGCATTCATTCAAATTCTCCAAACAGGTCTTCTTAGTATATGAGTCCTTCAAAAAAAAGTATTAAAGGCGCGGATTAAATTCTTCAAGATATACCGAAATCCAAAGAATGGTGAGAAAAAGGGATTTCCTTAATATAAAAAGAAAAAAACACTTACATGGTTCTGAGAGTAATATTCCTGATCTTGATAAAACCCAGTAGCCTCTTGGAATTGGGAGGGATTTGTCTCTAAATTAGTTGTTGTCCCAAAGGTTGTGTCCAGAAACCCATTTTCTGCTAACAACACCTCCTCTATTGCCATCTGAAAATCACTTGGCTTGCTCTTGTATAACTGTGTCTGCCCCCGAAATCTGGACAAACAAACATTCTAAAAATGCTCATGAACTGCATAAAGGGGAATACCGTTCCCTGCCTCATCCACCCAAAATCAATTTTACTTTCGATGTTTTTCTAAACAAATAGGCAAATTTCACAAAACTAATTAGCTACACACCTGTCCATGAACTGCATAAAGGGGTATACCATTCCCTGTCTCACCCACCCATAATCATGCACATCAACGTTCATTTAAACTCCACACTGAACAAATTTGTAGCACTCACAAAAAATAAAACAGAGTTTGAATAGTAAGATATATACCCTTTGTGTTCCATTCTTTGAGAACCCACAGAACATCGCACATATAGCACCAGGAACACAGCACCTCAAAACTGATTTTGGAGCTTGCAATATGGGGTCTATCACCACAGCGGGCCAAGCCGGGTAGCTCTTCCCACACTTAGCCTAAACAATGTCACACAAAGTAAAGTCCTGTGGTTTATATATTTCTTTCTTCTTTGCACCATTGGCTTTACTAATTTTCTCCATGCCCCCTAAACTAAACCCATCTCGATATTTCCCACTTCCGTTCAAACTCATATAGTTTCTATGATAAAAATGGTTATACCCTATACAATCCACGTCATCTTCTTCTTGTTCTTCCTTCCCATAATATTGGAACTTCTTCCAATTCTTGTGCCTATAGATATCTTCCTGACTCTTTTTTACAAAACTCAATTTCTCAATTCCCTCTGTATCATCTTCCACTAAAACTTCATAACCTTCTTCTTCGTCAAAAAACACATCATATGAAGGGAAACAAAATTTGGATGAGACTATGTTCATAACAAAAATAAAAATAAAAAATGGAGGCTAGAAAAAATCAGCCACACAAAGACATCAATTAGCAGATTGATGAGCAGACTGGGGGTTCCTGTATTGATTACTCCAGTTCTTTTTCCTTCGATCTTACACCCTGTAACAACAAACCAAACTCAATTTCTGATTTACTTCTCAATTTTCGACATCACAAATGAATAGACCAACCTAGAAAACCAAAAGAACCTTAAAACCAACCTTTTTTACGAAACCTAGAAATCCCTTTGAGCCAAACCCGTGCAATGAGAAGTATGAAGTGTAGGTGGAACGGTAGCACTCAAACGCAACATCTTAGAGGAAAACCGATCAGATGAGGACCAAATCTCTGACGGCTCTCTCTCTCTCGCAACTGACAGTGTGCAAGAAACACTCATTATCATAATATAAACAGCTATGTATGTGTATATACGTCAAACATTAAGGGATGAAACTCGTGACACAAACATTAGCGTAAATTCGGTCTTTTTTTCTTTTTTGGTAAACAAACCCAAATTTGAGTTTGTATGATTATTTTATAAGGGGTTCACTAAAAATCCAAACAAAGAAATAAGCCAAAAAAAAAGTGAGAACAATGAAAAGCAAATCTAAAAGTTACAAACCCAAACCACCAAGTTTTGATGGTACATATTTTCATGGTCAAGAATTATAAGAAGTGCCATGAAAAGGGTTAATGTGAAACACATTCATTTTGCTGAGACAACTATGTAATAAGAAGAATACCTTATATGGTGTTGAAGCTAAGCACGCGAAATGAGTGAATCTGAACCTTACAGTGGAGACACTGTGAAGCAAATTCCTATATTATTTTTTTTCTACCAAAATATAGTCATAGAAGGAAGAAACTTATCAACTACTTTTGTAACTACAAAAATTTAAGAGACCACAATAAAGTAATTCATCTGAAAATATGGTATTCACGTAACCAAGAAAATGAAAGGACTAATCAATTAAACACAGCAAAAAGAGTGAGCCAAGAAAAAAGTGCAGCAAAACCATGAACAACCTTAATGCATACATAGAACCATTAAAGCATAAAAATCAAAACTCTACAACATATAATTCACTAAAAACAACAAAAACCAACGAACTACATGAGAAAGTTTTAACACAGCAAAAAGAGTGAGCCAATGAAAAAGGCCAACAAATTGTGTTATATATAAAGAATATTACCCTCTGAGCGTTGCTTTACAGTTTCTTGGATTTGATTGTCACTCCATGTACAGAAAGAAAAAACAAAACCAACCAAAGAAACAAATGTCACTTCTGAAAAAACAAAACAAAATGAAATAGTAAATTGACGATAACAGAAGAAGACTCACAGACGGAGACGCTTGAATTACTCAACACACCTGCAACAAACCATCACAGGATTCTGACAGCATGATCAAGAATAACGGATGCGCTTACTTAACTCTCTCTAATTTACTCTAGAATAGTGAGAATGAGCTTATTTTCTTACCTCTTCTCCCCTTATTTTCTGCATGTTCTGCTTAACCTTTCAGATCTTTGTGTCCAATTCCAATCCACCCACCACTCCCTTCAAGAATTTCAACATTCCCTTTGAGTATTCCATAATAGTGTATCTAACCGAGAAAAGAAAACAATGCAAACATTGAGTAGCAAAAATTAAAATTAAAAAGAAGCATTAAAATATCTGAATAAGCAAAGCCAAACCCGAATCAAGCTCCATATTAAAACCCGACAACTGAAATGAAATCCCAACCAAATGAAAAACAACTTTCAGAAACCCAAGACTTGTTATGAATAGAAGGAGTTTGGTGGGAGATAAAATTAGCAAGTAATGATGTTCGGTTATGGTTTGGGCAGAGCTCAAAGTCTTCAGTCAGACTACTTCTGAATTTTCGACATCACAAATGAATAAACCAACCCAGAAAACCAAAGGAACCTTAAAACCAACCTTTTTTTACGAAACCTAGAAATCCCTTTGAGGTAGACTGGTGCGATGAGATGAAGGATGAACCGACGCGAAACCGAATCCCTTTGAGGTAGACCGGTGCGATGAGAAGAAGGATGAAGCTGCGGTATTCAAAGTTGAAGACGAACGACGCACGAACTCGCAGATGAGAAGAAGGATGAGGAGAGGGGATGCAAATATCCCAGATGAAAAATGACTCAGACGAACCATCCAGAAGGGAGAAGTTTTAGCTTAAGGGGCAAAACCGTCACTTCACTATTCCTAAGCTACAGTCCAGTAACAGTGTTTGAAACTCAGTTTTAGTATATATAATATATAATCCTAAGCTACAGTCTAGTAACAGTGTTTGAAACTCAGTTTTTAACACTCAGTTTTAGTATATATATAATCCTAAGCTACAGTCTAGTAACAGTGTTTGAAACTCAGTTTTAGTATATATATAATTTTCCAATGTGTTTGGAATGGAAGGAAAATATTAGTTTTTATGTTTAATTAACCAAATGAAAGTCAAGTACTTACAGACCCCACAACTTTTTATGATCATTTTACTAATATATACATCCTTTTATTTTTAGAGAAAGATGGGATATCATTAGATAATTAATCAAATCGTTACAAGAGGAACCACATGTATTAGGTGGCCTCGTTAAAATTTTTCTAGGTAAAACCCAAAGGGACAAAATCTCAAAGGAGGAAATAGTACCACACATTCTAGAGACTACAAAAGAGTCAAACATCAAAACTAGAGTCCTCAAAAAGACAGTCCGGCAGCCAAAGTGGTGGATCACTCAACCAAAAAGATAAATCCTCCTGACCGTTTTACTAATGTATACATCCTTAAATCGTATATATAGGCCATAGGAACCTCTTATCTTGTGTGGAAAAAATTAGCAAGAAAAAGGTTTGTGCGGAAGAAGTATCGCTAAGCAACCAGATCTGACCGATATAAAATATTTTCCATGTATACAGAAATGGGCTTTATGGAATTTGTGGTCACAAGAAGCTTTCTCACAATAACCATCCAGATAGATTTGGAGAAAGTAAGGGTTGCTTTCTTCGAAATTGCTCTATAACTTCCGAAAAATAAAAGGAACATATCCATAAAGATATTTCTACATACACCTACCCTGTTCGGTAACATTTTAAAGGGTTGTTTTCATTTTCAGAGAACAAAAATGAGGCAAAAACACTTTCGATGGCCCAAAAATAGAAAACACTAAGAATGCATGTGTACTTGTAGAAAATAGAAAAAGTTGTTTTCATTCTCATGGGAAACGTTTTCATAAAAATAACTCACATATTATTATTTCAAACTGTACTACCAGACGCGTTTTCATTGTTTTTATTTTCTGAAGATGTTTTCTAATTAATCTACCAAACGCATTTTCATTTCCTGAAAATGAAAATTCGTTTTCTTGTTTTCATTCTCTAAAATATTCTAAGAAAACATTCTCCGAAAACGTTACCGAACGGGAACAAATGAGTAGGGCACTTCTCTTTTGTAGTTTGTGTGGAAATTGTCTACAAAATGTAAATTGTAGCTGCAATACTTGACCTATAAATTATTTGAAATACATATTATTTTTTATTTTTATTTACGTGTGATTTAAATCAGAATATATATATATATATATAAGTACTCTGTATCAGTGTCACAATATATTAAGCCAGCTGCCAAGGGGCGGCAAGGCGATGACCTGGTCATTAATCAGGCTAGCTTGATGATATTCTTGCAGATAAAGACCGTTGCTTACCTTAAAGGTCATTTGATAACCATTTTAGTTTTCAAAAAACAAAAAAAAATGAGTCAAATGCATTTTGATAAATAAAATAAAAACAATTAATACATGTAAAAGCAATGAGCATCTTTTGCTAAAAAACTAGGCTCTAGTGTACAAGAAATTGGGCTCGGGTGTACAAAAAAATTGGGTGTCCAAACAAGTCCAACAATTTTACCTAGTCCAAAATAATTATAGAGTCCAATATAATCCCAATCTAATCACACGACTCCCTGCCACTTGTATCTGTGTCTCTCTCTCTCTCTCTCCTTTTTTTCCTCCTTTCCCAGGGTTTGTTGATTTCGTCCCTCTCTTTTATATATATATATATATATACTTTTTTTTCTTCTTTCCTCTCTCTTTTCCTTGGTCTTGTTGCTTCATATCTACCTATTTTTATTTCTTGACAATTTTCAAGTAGGCAGCTGCCTACCCAAAATATGGCTAGATCCGCCATTGGTTCTTATATTTACATTTTTCTTTTGAATTATATTTTGCTAAAATTTGAATATGGTTTGAGTACTTTTGGTTCTTTTTTTTGTATTCTTCTCCATAAGGAGGTATATATAGGAGTTTAAATTAGGGCTTTACAAGGAAATAGATATAGTAATTAATTAGGATAGTATCTCCTAATTATACAATGATTTGTCAACTATCTAAAAATAAGGAAAGTAAATCCCTTAATTAATCAAGGAAATAAATCTCCTTGATTAATTAGGAGACTCACTTTAACACGCCTCCTCAAGTTGGTGCATATACGTCACCAATGCCCAACTTAGTAAGTGAGTCATAAAATACTCTTCCACAAACAACTTTTGTTAAGACATATGCCAGTTGATCTTCTGATTTTACGAACGGTAGGCGGATGAACTTTTTTCTCAGTTTTTTTCTTTGATGAAATGTCTATCCATCTCAACATGTTTGGTTGTTCACATGTTGGGTTTGAATGTTTACCCTTACCCTAATACGTGGTGCTCACGTGTTGGGCTTGAATGTTTGACTCCGATGTGGACTTGGCTCCACTTATGGCCTACTATCTTGTGGTCCCACGTGAGGGGATGTGTTGAAGAATATAAGTCCCACATTGGAAACTTGACTAAATAAAATAAAATATATAATATTAAATGGTTCTACTACTAATATCACCGAGGCCTTTTGTGATAAAACCCCACACTTACTGGGCTTTGTAGGTGGTTAAGTTGGGGACAATATCGGTGTTGTTAGTAGTGGGCCGCTAGCCCGTCACATATATTATCACAGTGTTATGAAGCACTAGTCTATGAGTTAAAATCAAATCATTTTTCACTGATGTTGACTATAATTTCTTGTCTTTTTTTTTTTAAGTTACATTGGAGGAAAGAAAATTGGGTTCCATCATGAGTGCCATTAGGAGGAGAGGAAATTCACCATCATGCACATTTGTCAGCTGTCAATAGTAAAGAAGACAACTAAGAAATCAACCACTAACAAAAACTATAAGGACGAAAATGAAAAATAACTGGAGCTCTATGGACCAAAAATTCTGGCCTTTTTGTTTACTAGCAAACCGAGCCAAAGCGCCTGAGAAGGGGCTTGTCCAATATAGGTCCCTATATTTTCTATTTTCTAGATATATACCCATCATTCTATAAATCTATGTGCAAAACCCAATTTTAAACTTAAATTACCAATAGAATATAAGAGGTCATAGTATTCTTATGTTTTTATATCGTTGCCATTAGACTTCATATTTTATTTATAATTTATTTCAAGCATTTCATTAACTGCCATAATTGTAATTAATACTCCCTATTGCATATCAATCACCCCATTTCTTTTTGGTTGTCATTCCCTCTAACATATCGCCCCCTAAAATTGCAAACCAAAAAAAAATATATGTAAATTACATACCCAATAATGCACCTATGAAAAATATAAATATAAATATATACGTATAAAAATATAGGTATATTATTTATCAAAAAAATTAAATTAAAAAAAACTAGGTTAGTTACTTTGTAATTGAAATTTTCGTACATTTTTCATAAATTAAAAATAGGTACGCAATAATTTATAGAAAATAGGTACCTTGTATAATTGAAATTTAAGCACGTTTTTTATAAATTAAAAATAGGTACATTATGTAGAAGAAAAAAATAGGTTCATCATACTAGGTAGATTGTTTTACTAGGTACATTATTTAGAGAGAGAAAATAGGTTCATTTTAAAAAAAATTCATAAAACAAACAATAAATAGATTATCAAATTATTTTTCATAAAACAAGTAATAGGTACATTATTTAGAGAAAACAAATGCGTACATTATTTAGAGAGAGAAAATAGGTTCATTAATAATAATAAAAATTTGTTTTTCATAAAACAAACAATAAAAAGATGATCAATTTATTTTTCATAAAACAAGTAATAGGTGCTTTATTTTTAGAAAAAAAGGTACAATATTTAGAGAAAAAATAAGGTATATTATTTAGAGAAAAAATAGGTTCATATTGTCAATATCTTTTTTGGACAGTAATTTACCTACTATTATCTACCTATTGTCAATATTATTATCCATATATTGATATGAATATTAAGAAAAGATAATAAGTAGATAATATTATTGATAATAATAATCTACTTATTATCAATAGGTAGATAATATTGAATATATTAATAAACTCTTCATCAATATATCAATATTGATGTTGATATCAATATCGATATTGATAATATCAATATAAAACCGTCAATATTGATATTGTGAGTTTTTGACCTATTATCTTTTTATAATAATCTACCTATTTTTATGACAATAATCGACCTATTTTATATATAATAATAATGTCTACTTCAATATCAATATTGATAATGATATTGATATTGATATTGATATTGATATTGATTACTAATATTTTAATGTTGAATTTAATAGATCACTAGTCATATAATTCATAAAAGGAAAACAACATAAATTTTTTATTAAATAAACCAAAACGTTAATCACCTATAGATTACTAATACGTTAGTGTGGAATTTAATATTTAACTTCAAATAAATTTCTAAATTAATTCCTACATCCATTACAACCATTTGGAGATCTTTCCAAATTCAACGTGTGTCATTAATTACACCCCCTACATAACACGTTATCTTATAAATAGGGGTAGTTTTGTTATGTGAAAAATGTAATAAATCAGATTTTAAGTTATATTAGGTAACTTGCTTAGTTGGATCCTAGTCATCGGGTATTATTTGAAAGTTTTTAAATAGAAAAATAAAGGAAAGGACTATAGATGATTTAAAGTGAATTTTATGGGTCTAAACTCAATTTACTAAAAAGTAAACTCATTTCTTCCATTGCTTTCAAGTTAATTAAAACACAAATACTCATAAACTCTATAGTACTAGTAATTACCAATTGGACTTCCGAATGAGTCAAAGGAAAATCTGATCAAGAAAACGTCCCAATGAAGAGTGTGAGGACCCACCTTCCATCAAGGCTTTCTTGCTCTTCTCACTCATCTCTTTCACCCTCTTCCTCACATCACTATCATGCTCCATCACCTCCCTTATTCCTCTCTCTATCTCCTCTGCACTCACCACCACTTGATCTTCCCTCCTATAATCCATCTTAATTTCCACTGCCAAACCCAACTCCTTCACCAATTCAAAGGCATTTAGTTGTTGCTCCGCGTACATTGGCCACGTGGCAACCGGCACACCATGCCACAGACTCTCCAGTGTTGAATTCCACCCGCAATGGGATACGAACCCTCCGATTGCCGGGTGAGCTAAGATGGCCACTTGTGGGGCCCATCCTACAACCTTACCAATCCCAACCGTCCGATCCAGGAACCCTTCCGGCAAGACTCCCTTGTGATCTGTATAATCACTCGGGAACGCAATCACCCCTTTTGGTGGGGCCTGGCGTAGGGACCACAAGAACCGGAGCCCACTGTGCTCCAGCGCGCACGCTATCTTTTTCACCTGGTCCTCGCCAAAGCTTCCCATGCTCCCAAAGCAGAGGAACACTACAGACGACGGAGGATGATCATCAAGCCACTTCAAGATTTTCGAACCTTCATGGTTATCATCACTCTTCAAGTTCAGTATGGGTCCCACTCGGTACAGTGGTGGAGTTTTGCCAACATAAGAAATAGAGTGAAGGGCATGGCATTCTAGCTCCATGAAGGTGTTTACCAAAATACCCTTGGTTTCTCTAAACCTTCTGGCATGGTTGATGAATTCAGCGGCTCTATCTTTGTCCAGAAACATACCAGGTAAGACTGATCTAGCAGGCAATGGGTTAAAAAAACTGGGCACAACCAACTCAGCGTCCGAGTCCTTGAACTCAGTGCAGTCCTTGTTCTGCTCATCATGAAGGGTTTGGAGGTGAAGCATGAGCAGAAGAAACCCTGCGCTGCACGTGAAGAAGATGTACGTAGGAACCCCAAATTCATCGGCCACATCTATCATACAGGTGCAGAACAGGTCGATGACAAACCCAGCAAGCCTCGGCTTGGAATCGGACTGAGCGGACTCAGTGATCAGTTTGGTGACAGCATCTTTAACGCGTGGCTTGTGATTTTCAATGAAAAACTTGAGGAAGAGGCCAAAGCTGATGCCCCGAGTCTCTATGGCCTCCTCTGGGAGGTCGACGAACTTGATACGTTGTGACATTGAGTCTGTGTAGGCATCAACAGTGCCCTTGGGCATGGAGTCAAAGGGTAGCTTCATGGTGAGCACTGTGATGAAAAGTTGGTCGTCTCGAGCAACCAAGAGCTTCGCAATCTCGACTGCGGACACGACATGGCCAACACCTGCCGAAGGAATGAAAACTAGCTCTGCAGCTTTCTTCATTTTGGAGACAAAAACGGAACTCAGATAGATATTAGAGAGATGGTTCTAGTTCAAGCTTCACGTGTGACCAGTGAGGATGGATCAGGATGATCTATAGCTTTTATATGAAAACTAGCTCTGCAGCTTTCTGCATCCACTACAAAAAAAAAGGCACAACAGTCACCTTTTTTTTGTGACTTTTGGCAGTATTAGTCACGAATATTGGTGACTAAAGGCAATTGTAACGATGCAGTTACAATTTTTGATGGTGTGATTTTGTGGCCGTAACAATTGGGTTTTCTCACGATTAAAACATCCATTCGTGACAAATTCTGTTGACCATTCTATGGCTCCAAAGTGGGCCCAACATCATGTCTAATCAAGCTATACATATTTTATTAGCGAAAAGTCACTTTTGGCCCCGTTTATCACTTTTTTCTGGCTAAGGTCACTTGTGATTTCAATTTGAACATTTTCGTCCTTGTGGTTTTGATTTCAAGCGATTGAGACAACTCTCAATTTCTGTCAACTTCCGTCACTTGTGAAGGGGCAATTGGTCAAATTATTAAAAATTAATTCCTTTTTTAAAATAACAAATACAAAATGAAAAAAATTAATAATAAATAACAAAAATTCATTACTTTTTAACTCCCGTGCCCTTCCCCTCTCTCTCTCCGTGCCCTCCCCCTCCCACCATAACCACCATCTAACAAGCCACTGCCCAATATCACCCACCCAGCAACCAACCCTTACCACCCTCCACCACAAAACTTCTCAAGACACCCCACCTATCTCTCTGTCTCTCTGTCTCAAGTCCAGCCCAAAAATTCAGTGCAAGCAAAAGACCACATTGCTCATAATTTAAGCCAATAGATCTGCAAAAGAAAAACACGTTAAAAAAAAATCCCTCCAACCCAGCCCACCCATCAAGAAATACTCCTATTTCAATTTATTCACTTATTAAGGCTTATTTGATGGTGTTTTTGAGAAACAGAAACTTGAAGTTGGGATGGGTAAAATCTATAGCTATCTTCAAGTTATTAAAAATCGATTTATGAACAAAGTCAGATATTGGAGAATATCTAGTTTTAGGTTATGGTGGTGGTGGAGGGATGATTAGCGGGCTGTGGTGGGGTGAGGTGGAGGGCCAAATTGAGAGAGAGAGAGAGAGAGAGAGGGATGAAGGGGGTCGGTGCTCTGGTGTTGGGTTATCGGTATGGATGGGGTTGGGGGTGGGTCACGGCTAGGGGTAGGGGTGGGGCTGGGGATAGGGTGCTATAAGGTGGTGGAGAAATAAAGAGGGAGAGATACAGCAGAGAGCGACGAAGGCTTCTAGGGAGGGGAGAAGAAGATATATTTTTATTTATTAAATTTTCCATTTTGTATTTGTTATTTTAAAAGAAATGAATTTTTAATCATTTGACCAAATTGCCCCTTCACAAGTAACGGAAATTAAAAAATTTGACTGAAATTGAGAGTTGTCCTTGAATTGCTTGAAATTGAAACCACAGGACGAAAATGTTCAAATTGAAACCACAAGTGACCTTAGTGGTAAAAGTGATAAACCACAAGGACCAAAAGTGACTTTTTGCCTATTTTATTACTTTATTTGATAAGCCAAAGCTGGCGTCCAACATCTTTCCACTATCCCTTTTTTTAAAAATAAAAATAATTTCCATTATTATTTGTGCTTTATAATTTTCCATTTCCTTTTCCTTTTTATTTTTATTTTTATTTTTATTTTTATTTTTATTTTTATTTTTATTTTTAGCTGAAATCAGATTACCAAAACCAAATTACAACACTCAAATGAAAATACCCAATTCTTAGCTGAAATGAAAAAAATCTGAGTCAAGACCCATATTATATATGTCATCCTTCCATAAGAGTTGAAATTTTGGCCAAATAATTCAAACCAAGAAACTTAAGAACAAGAAACCAAAGGAAAAAATTCCAGACAGAGTCCAGCTAAATATGGAGGAAACAAATGTTCTTCAAACACTAAACCAAAGACAAAGACAATAGGATCTAGGCCAACATCGTTTGAACACATGAAGGTTCAGACTAACGGCTTTGACATCGTCGTCGGTTGGGCTTCAAGGTGGCTGTCAAAGAGAAAATCGGATCTGTGTGAACATCGTTGACGTCGGCGTCGTTTGGGCCTCGCATAGAAAAAATCATGATCTGAAAAAGATTTCAATAGAAGGTTGAGAGATGTAAGCTTTCCAATTGAGTGTCATAAATCAAACCGACAACCATTCCAGAAATTAAACCCACATGAAAACTTCAAAAAACAAAACCTTTACCTTTCTAAAGGGAGATGGTTCAGATCTGAATATTTGGGTTAGGAATGTAAGATTACAGAGAAGAAGGAAATTCAGATCTTAGAAATTCATATCTAAGTTCAATTGTGAGCGGATAAAAGCTTCGGAAAATCCATGGAACCCATTCCAAATCCAAAACCTAACAATAAGAAGAAAGAAAAGACATAAGTAATTTGCTCAAGTAAATAGGAAGAAGAAAAAAATTAAAGAGAGAGAGAGAGAGAGAGAGAGAAGGGATGAACACAGATAAAAGTATAAACAGAGAGGAGATAATGAAATAATTAAAGAGGAAGAAGAAAAAAAAAGAAAGAGAGAAGGGTAGACGCACGAAAAAAAAAAGGAAAGGAAGAATAAAGAAAAAGGAAAGGAAAGAAGAGAGAAGGAAACGAAAGAAAAAGGAAGGAAGAAGAAAAAAAATAAAGAGGAGAGAGAGAAGAGAGGAACGAAGATAAAAATATAAAGAGAGAGGAGATAAGGAAATAATTAGGGTGCTGTTAAACGAACCCTAAAATTAATTAAGTACACCTTATGATATAAGCGCACCCTAATAATTAAATCCAAAAATAAAATTAACTAAGTACACCCTATTTAATTACCAAAAATACCCATTATACACCCTAATACACTCTATCACACAACACCCTAATACTAAATACACCCTATTGTACATGAATCGGTCATCTTTCAATTATAGCTATAGAGCCTTCCAAAGAACAGGTCCAAATCAGCAATTGGTTCCGCATTTACACTCTCACCATGAAGAAGCCCTGAAGGGCTCTCACTGCCAGGACTTGGTGCCCTTCCATATTCAGATAATTCAACCTCAGGAGGCACATCCCTGAGCAACGCTGCTGTCAAAGATGATTCACCACTCAACTTAAAAATGCCAAGAGACTTCACACCCTTCAACCAACGGAACATCATTCACAAAGGCTGACAGTGTGCAGATACAGCCAGTCCATTCCTCAAACCACTATACCAGTTAAGCAGGGTTATATAAGTATGAAAGGCATAAGATAAGTTCCTTCTACGGGCATGTAAATAAAGCTTGGTATATGCAACGAGAAAAAGAAAGAGCATGAGGTAACAAAGATAATAAGCACATCCACCACACCCAGATTATCACCACATTTACAGTTTAATAAGTATAAATATCATAGAAAGTAACTACTCGTTTTCTTGAATCCAACATGATCAACCATGGTCAACGGGTAACCATGCAATATAAACATATGGGCAAGATCAAGACGACTGCGGTCGTTATCAAACTTGCCACTTGCAATGGTAACGATATCATCCTTTTTCAGATCCTGATCGAACTTTATGAGTTCTGGCTTCATATATTCATCTTTTCTCTATGCTTCATCACAATTAATATTGGCAAGGCCAACGGTATTATCTTTTTTCCTTCTCTTTGCTGCAAGTAGTTGAGACACATCAAAGTTGGATCGTTTTAGATATCGCATTAAATGGTTTCTCAGATGAGTTTTCTCTTGTGAAATTCCTAATCTGTTTGGAATCAAGCTTTGAAATTCTAATTTGATTAGGGTTTAATATGTTGACTAGGGTCTACTTAGTAAAATTACTTTTGTTTCAATATTCAATATATCCTTTTTTGTCATTTTATATTAGGGTAAATTAGTAATTCAATAAATAGATTGGTAGTAGGGTGTACTCAGTTAATTTTAGGGTTCATTTAACAGCACCCAATAATTAAAGAGGAAGAAGAAAAGAGAGAGAGAGGATAGACGTAGGACAAAAAGGAAAGGAAGAAAGAAGAGAGAAGGAAATAAAAGAAAAAGGACGAATAAAAAATGTTGAGTGTGGGCCGTGGTCAATAAAGTGGGTTTATATTTATTATATTTAAATCATATGTAATGAATGAATTGAAATGTGAGTATTGGAAAGTTAATTTAAATTGTAATAAATTGTTTTCTTTGAATCTGGATAAATTTGCAATACTTTATTAGTTAACCATTGTAATATTTAATTGTTTTTGTATACGTATTTCCTATTTGCAGTGTTCTATGCATATTTAATTGGATTACTAGTCTCAAGGAAGATTATCCTCAAATATTATATTCAACAAATTATTGTTCATGTATATTTAAATCAATAGTCACCAATTTTTTAAAGTGTGAGATACTTAGTCACAAATGATGATGACTAGTAACCAAAGTCATTGACCACCCATTCAAATGTCACCAAAACTATTTTGTTGCTATAAAAATGTTACTAATGCTTTCTTTTTTTGTAGTGATCAATGCATGCATATGGATTTTGGTGTTTTATATAGACTGCTCAATTCTTGGAAATTTCCTTGGCCCAACCAAGAAAGTGATGGCATGCCCTTGCTGGCATTCTGTAGAAAAGTCTCGGTTTCATTGTCTAAGAACTTTCATGTTATCTTGTTGAGGAAGTAGTTCCCAGAAAGACTTGGAGACCAAACTAAAGAACAAATGTGGGCCGTCCCTGTTAAAGTGATTCTCCTAATTAATCAAGGAGATTTATTTCTTTGATTAATTAAAGGATTTACTTTCTTTATTTTTAGATAGTTGACAAATCATTATATAATTAGGAGATACTACGCATCCTAATTAATTACTGTATCTATTTCCTTATAAAGCCCTAATGTAAACTCCTATAAATACCTCTTTATGAAGAAGAATAAAAGTTAACATAAAGTATTCAAACCATATTCATATTTTAGCATGGTATCATAGCCTAGGTTTTCTTGTGACCTGTGTCTGTGTTCTCCTTGCGATTTACGTGCTCTCATCCCCTCCTCTTCAAGGGGGAGTAAAAAGGATATGTTTCTCTTTTATATAGAGTAATGGATCCTAGGTTGTCTCTAAAATTCTCATATCAAAATTCTCATATTCAAATCTCAAAACCCTAAATCAAATTCCTCATATTTAAATTCCTCAAATCCAAATATCTCAAATCTAAATTCCTCAAATCCGCTTCTCAAAATCTTTTAACACATACCCTCAAATCTTATACACATACCTCTCAAATCAAATTCCTAAATCAAACGACCGGTCGCCAGTGGAAAGCGACCGCCTCCCCTTTAGTTCTTCGAACACGGAGAATCTGCTTCAAAACGATCGGTTGCCAGTGGAAAGTGACCGGTCGCCAGAGAACCTGCTTCAAAATAACCGGTCGCCAGAAGACAACGACCGATCACCAGAGGAAAACGATCAGTTTTCTCCACGCTGTCAAAATCAAGAGGAAATTGAACCGTCACATGAGATTTTACCCGCTTCGGCTCCAGTACCACACCAATCACCTGCTGAGGAAGTCATTCAGTGTGATATGAAACAGGGATGCTTAGGTGTAAGTCGGCGGACACACCCATTGAGATGAACCACAAGTTGTGTGAAGACATGGATCAAGAACCAACCAATAAGGAACAGTACCAACGCCTTGTTGGAAGGTTGATATATCTGGCACACACAAGACCTGATATTGCATATGCTGTGAGTGTGATTAGTTAGTAGTTTATGTATTTACCTAATGTTTCTCATAGGAATGCAGTTGATCGAATCTTTAGATACTTAAAGTCAGCCCCTGGAAAGGGATTAATGTTATCAAAACATGAAGATCTTGAAGGTGTTGGATCTATAGATGTTGATTGGGCTGGGTCCATTACAGATAGACGCTCTACTTCTGGTTACTTTACATTCGTGGGAGGTAACCTAGTCACTAGGCCGAGTAAAAAACAAAATGTGGTTTCTCGGTCTAGTACAGAAGCAGAGTATAGATGAATGGCTCAAGGAGTTTGTGAATTATTGTGGATCAGAAGACTCTTGACAAAATTGGGCTTCAAACTTGAAAAGCCGATGGAGTTGCATTGTGACAACAAGTCAGCTATCGATATTGCTCATAATCCAGTTCAACATGATCGAACAAAAATGTTGAGGTGGATAGACATTTCATCAAAGAAAAAATTGAGAAAAAAGATCATCCGCCTACCGTTTGTAAAATTAGAAGATCAACTGGTAGATGTCTTAACAAAAGTTGTTTATGGAAGAGTATTTTATGACTCACTGACCAAGTTGGGCATTGGTGATATCTATGCACCAACTTGAGGAGGAGTGTTAAAGTGAGTCTCCTAATTAATAAGGGAAATTTATTTCCTTGATTAATTAAGGGATTTATTTTCCTTATTTTTAGATAGTTGACAAATCATTGTATAATTAGGAGATACTATCCTAATTAATTACTATATCTATTTCCTTATAAAGCCTAATGTAAACTCCTATATATACCTCCTTATGGAGAAGAATACAAGTTAACCTAAAGTATTCAAATCATATTCATATTTTAGCAGTCCCACCATTGGTTTGGCAGTACCAGCTATAAGAGATGGTGTCTGTCAGCTCTGATGAATCCTGGATTACCACACAACGGTGCTTATATTTAACATAAAAGTAAGCAACCAATTGGATTTCTTCTTCAAACGAGAAAGGACAAAAGCGGTGTAGTCCACTACCATTGAATTTTCATAAAATCATATAGTCTTTTAAGTAAAAAAGTTGAAGAAGAGCATATCCACACGGCACAACAGATTTAGGGCGAGTTTGGCGTTGCTGTACTTTAAAAAAAAAAACTGTTTATGCTGTGCTGCGATAATAATCAGCTATGAAAAAAAGCAGCTAGGCGTTTGGTAAAATGTATTTCAAAAACTGTTGTGAGTAGTCAAAGTGTTTGGTAAATTTTTATCAGAAGTATTTTTAGTGTGTATATTGACCAAAAAGGACATGATTAAGAAATATTAGTTGAAAAATTAATTGAAAATGAGTCATTAGTTAATAAAAAAACTTCATAATTAATTGAAAATGAAAATGAGAAATAATATTAAAAAATTTAAAAGTCTAAAAACAAATAAAATTCGTCTCTTCGCAGCCCCTTCCCCATTACCACCGGTCCACCACAAACTCTCACCCTCTCCCTCCTCTCCTCCCTCCGCCACAAACAATGGCCAGGACCCCGATACCATATCACCACACCCAACCCCTTCGTCTCTCCCCTTTCTCTGTAAACAGCCAAAAGTTAGAATAAAAACAAAACAAAACCAAAACCAAGCCAAAGAAACCACCAACAACAAAAAAACAAATCTGCAACCCATATCTGCATCAAAGCTTTGGACACATACCCTCACGAAGTTTCTTTTTTTCTAGGCTTGTTTTTTTTTTTTTCCAGATCTGCAATCGTGACACTAGTTGATGAGGAATCAAATCTATAATAATTGGTTTTTCCCCGTTGATTCCCCTTTCAAACATTCGCTTCCTTTTCTTATGGTTGTTCCACATCCCACCTCCACCCCTACACACCCGACGCCAGCCCCACATAAAACCCCACCGACGCCAGCCCTGTGTATGTGAATAATGGGAAGATTGGATTTTGTTTTGCTGAGGAAGGTGGGGTTTGGATTTTCATTGGCTGGAGATGACGAGGTGGGGAAGCTGGGGATTGGATTTTTTGTGGTTGGAGTGAGGAAGAAGAAGAATTGATCTGCACGGAGAGGGATAAGGGTTGCCATTTTAGAAAAGTCGTGAGGGCGTTATGGGAAAAACGAAAATTTCATTAAAAGGACTGGTTGTTTTTTTTAAAAGCAGCTTCTCAAAGCTGGGTCCAAGCTGCTTTGAGAAACTGCTGTGGATGACCCCAGTTTTTAAAATAAGCTGGCAATATCCAAACACTTTCACTTGCAAAACTTATTGTTAAAGCTGCTTATTTTTTAATCACCACAATCCCAAACGCAGCCTTAAAATTGGCAAAAGAATCTGTGAAGTCTTAGCAACAAATAAATAACCATTTCTGCACAGAGGAAAACGCCCGGCTGTAGCACCAGAACTCACTTTAATGGCCAAAAGAAAACAGAGTTCTCTGTTTCAGTTCTTGATGGAGCGTGCGTCCCACGGAAAAATATGGTTTCCTCAGGCGCCCTGCGCGTCACAAATTACAATTTTTTCGTTTTCAGGATTATGACCATTTTCACCTCCAAAAGAATGAACAGTTCCTCATTCATGGCGGTATGGCTCTGTAACCATTCGAGCAATTTGATATTTTTAAGGAGCCGAAGAACATGATTCGTATCCGTACTTCATTTTAACCATATATGTAACATTCAAGTATAAGGGAACAAATGAGTAGGCTCCTTCTCTTTTGTAGTTTGTGTGGAAATTGTCTACAAAATGTAAATTGTAGCTGCAATACTACCTATAAATTATTTGAGATACATTGTTTTTTTTACATGTGATTTAAATCAGAATATATATATATATATAAGTACTCTGTATCAGTGTCACAATATATTAAGCCAGGTGCCAAGGGGCTGCAAAACTGAAAACGAAATCTGTTGCCAAACATGTTTTCTGTTTTCAAAAAAAGTGAAAATGAAAAGTGAAAACTGTAAATGAAATGGTTATCAAACAACCCTTAGGCTTCTTGTTTATTTCTGTGAGCTTCATAACTTCATAGCTAATAGCATTTTTGCTAGCCACATGCATATTATAGAATATAGTAGTTTAAAAGAAGCATGTAATTGTGTAGAGAATGAAACATGCAATTCATATCAAGAAACATTTTGTCAAACAAGAGCTGGAAGATCAAGCAATGATGAAACTGGACCATACGAGCATACACTCCAAAGCCAATCGATCGGCATTATGTGGAGAGACTCCTGATCAAGATCTTTTAAGCACTAAAACAAAGTTTACGTGCTCTAATGTGGGATAGACTCAACACATCTGAACCTGACCATGTTGACTTGAAACAACATTCTTCTATTGCTCAAGTGATTCATTTTCAACAAATTACACCCCTTCATAATTTGGTTGAGCACCATTAATAGAAGTTGTTTCTGCCTTTTGGATGGCCTCCAACTCGGTCGTGACCTCTCTCATTGTAGGACGACTCCTCCCATTCAATTTTAAGCATCTTCCTGCAAGGTTAGCAAATAATTTGATCCCTGTTTTAGAGCCCTCCTTCAAAATTCGAGCATCAACAATGTCAAATAGATGATCTTCTTGCATCGAAGTAATGAAATGTGTGGCAAGACTTCTATATTCGTCTTCTGGTGAACTTATTACTGCACAAACGGGTTTTTGTCCAGTTAAGAGCTCAACGAGGACTACTCCAAAGCTATACACATCACTTTTCTCTGTAAATCGATTTGTATGGAAATATTCCGGGTCCAAGTAACCAAATGTACCATTAACAAGTGTTGTCAAGTGAGTTTGGTCAATGGAAACTGATCGTGAAGTTCCGAAATCAGCAACTTTTGCTCTGTATTTTTCATCCAAAAGTATGTTTGTTGATTTGATGTCCCTGTGAAATATGGGAAAGGAAGCGGCACCATGTAAGTAGGAAAGAGCTCCTGCAATTTCTGTGGCAATTCGTAACCGCATCTCCCAGGTAAGTGGAAACTCTTCAACTTTCCCTTGGATATACTCAGCAAGGGTTCCGTTGGGTATGAATTCATAAACCAAAAGAGGAACTTCAGTCTCCAAACAACATCCCAATATTTTAACCACATTCCTGTGGTTAATTTGTGAAAGGATCACAACCTCATTAATGAATTCTGAAAGTTTGCCTTCATCCACTATTTTAGACTTCTTTATAGCAACGATTCTTCCATCTGCCAACATGCCTTTGTAAACAGTACCTTGGCCTCCATGACCAAGAATTCTATTAATTTTAAAATTATGGGTAGACCTCTCTAACTCCTTGGATTTGAACAACTTGATTTTCTCTACATTACCTTTATTTGACGATAATTGTTGCTCTAACAGTAAACCACCATTTCGTTTGAAAAACATTTCCTTGCGTTTAATCTTTTTCCTTTTGTGTATGCTTTTGTATACATATATAGGTAGTAACAATAGCCCAAGACTCATGCCAAGACCTGCAACATAAAGAAAAGTAACTATATATCATCTGGCCACATTTTGTTTGTTGAAATTCTTATAGGTCTTCTGCCTCATCTGTATAGAACCAGCTCTGAAAGAGATAATTGGTTTTTGACATCCTACTTTAAAAATTGTTTTGAAAAGCTTAAATAGCAACAGTTAATAGACCATGGAGAGCATACGTACCAAGAAGAATGGTTTGGATTGGAAAGGGGCAAAGCAGCCATCTGTCAGGGAAGAAGCATAGAGCATCAGCTGTACCAAAATACTGACATGTAATGCCAGTTTCAATTGAGTAGCATCTATGACCTCCAACAGAATTCTCACATCTATTTGTAACACCAAAATTCCTTGGAGGATCAACAATCGTACACCGATTATTAGGGCCCTTGCATTCATCTATATCTGAAATGAAAACAACAGAAAGACAAATATTGGCCGGCCATGATGGTGACTGCTGATGCTCTCATTCATAAATGAAAAATGAGGATCATATTTTCGTTTTTTCTTTTTTGCTACTAATAAGGATCATGTAATTCATTTTCATTTTTCTTAAGAAATATAGTTAGAAAAAAATTAGTGGAAAAGATAATAGAAAAGAAAAACTATCGGAATAAGCTGCAAGTCCTAGGATGAAACGAAATGGAATCCAGTATTTGGTGCATTCCACTCCAAAAGAGAAACATCCACATGTGCCTGTCACTTGGAAGTGCAGATTGACAGAACAATCCAGTTAAAAAAATGGCATGCATTTTTTTAATTTGCCTCATCGGCTGCACAACCACGCGGCATGAAAAGCCGCACTTAAATTTTTCTGGCTCCAAAGAGTTGGGGAACTTCTATCCAGAAAAGCTAATAAATTTGTGCAAACATGTTTAATTTGAAGCTTTGGATATGTAGTGGAACATGTTTATAATCAATGAATTACCTTGACAAGGTTGGAGAAGATAGGGATTTCCTTCAAAGCCGGGCGGGCAGAAACAGTGAAGCCTTGATTGACTGTCATAAGTGAATTGCATAAAATAATTGAGCTCATATGTTCTGCAATAGGGTGTGGGGTCCCTTACTCCAAACGGCATGAGAGAATTGGGTAAAAAAATTTTTGGTGTGTTTACAATGAATCCTTCATATAGTTTGGCTGACGAACTATTCATATTGTCTAATCTTAAGCCCCATTCTAGCACCACAGGAACGCTGCCCTTGTCCTCCACGTCTGTACAATTAGATGAGTTATTCTCAAACCATTGTTGGTCAACAATGAAGGCATAGTTGTAGTCATCCATTCTTGTTCCTGTTCGCATTCGCGTTCCCATTTGGTCAGGCTGCAACTCAATGGTGATGACACTGGGATTTGAGGGAAAGATAGTCTGGCAACAGTTAATACCAATACATCCATAATTCTCTCCACGAAAATGATCCCTATCACAAGTTGGCATGCACCCACCAACAACATTCCCATCTGACCTTACCTCCAAAAAGATGCCACAACTCACTGCAGTGAGTCTATTGTATCTCTTTGAGTACACGAAAGGACTTCCCGTCAAATTTGGCCCTACTTTGCGAATTCCTCTTCCTCTGTGGAAGAAAGTAACAGGGTTGTTAACCCGAAGCGTGCCATCAATAGAAATATCGAGCACCTCTAGCTTGGCAAGCCTCAAGAAAGGCTTGGGAGCGCGGGTGGAGTTGTCACACTCAATTTCAAACCAATCGTACAAGTAACAATTGCTACTAGGGCCAATCCCAAAAGGGTACGGGATGCTAACATCTCCACAATGCGTTTCGCAGTTAGGCTTTGCTATTGGTGCTAATTGATCTGATGATGATGCCGCTGCTCGACTTATGCGCCATAACAACAAGATGATCATATGAAGGAGAGGTTGCATATTGCAATCATCAATTAGACTTCTATCTTCTTCCTCTTTTCTCTTACTTATCTGCTAAGTAAGAAGTTTATGTGGTTCTGATGGAGTCCTTTTGTTGAGAAGGTCTGTGCCCTCCTGGTGTATGTTTTGTTTTTTAGCTTCTTGTTGTTCTGGTCATTGGGTTATTTTGAGTGCGTTTGTTTTTAGCTTCTTCTTGTTCTTTTGTCGCTTTGTTTTGAGCATGCTCTGTATTTGCAATAAGTCCTGACGGTCCAAATTTAAAGAAATTAAAGGTTTCTTTAGTTTCTTTGAACTAACCGTAACTAGGAAAAAAACGCTTTTAGTACGTTACAAAAGATGACTACTCCTCAAGGTTTGGCCAAAAAACAAACGTGTGGAGGAAAGTTCAAGAATTATAAAGCAACATTGGAGTTCTTCCTAATTTTGGGTCTTCTTGCTCTACATGTGTTTACGTCTGAATTCTTGCTGATAAACCCAAAAAGAAACCAATTTTTGGTTTCCCTTCTTTATTTCTGTGAGCTATATATATATATATAATATACACATAACGTACATAATATTACAGTCCAAAATAGCAATACAAGAAATATTTTGGACACCAGCACGTGAAGATGATTGTGGAAGTTCATGCTACACTCCTTAGGCGATCATATATACCTCAGTTTCAACAGCTCTGAATTCCTCCTTGTGTGTGTTTGTTCTTTAGCTTCTTCATGTTCTGGTCATTGGGTTGTTTTGTATGTGTTTGTTTTTAAGATCCTTGTTGTTCTTTTGTCTTTTGTTGGGGAATCTCTCCTCTTTCCGAACCCCGTGCCGTATTTGTGTCTTTTATTGATGGAGAGATGTCCCAATGTGTAGTTAAGAGTAAGACTAACGAAAATTGCTGATTAACTTTACAAAATTGTTCTCCACAATTGGTTTCATATTATAAATAAATAAATAATTCAATAGAGATGTTATAAAAAAAATTATTGGATATGACATTAATGATTGAGTTGCAGTTTTAAAGTAGGCTTAATTATACATATGCCCCGCTTTCAAACTACCTTGGGATTACCACACGCGTCTTTCGCCGACTCAAAATACCCCACACTGCTTTACGTGTCTCACGATACCCATTCCGTCACATTTCTGTTAGTTGATGTGGCCCCCACCTCTTTTTATATTATTTTAAAATAAAAAAACTCTGTTTTTCTCTCTCTCTCTTCTCTCTCCCTCTCCTCTCCCTCTCCTTCCCCATTCTCTCTCTCTCTCTCTCTCTCTCTCTCTCTCTCTCTCTCTCTCTCTCTCTCTCTCTCTCTCTCTCTCTCTCTCTCTCTCTCTTCTCTCTCTGCAACTCACAAACACAAGGAGAAGGGCTGGTGGCTAGTCGGGGCTGGTTGGTATGGTGGTGGGGTAGAGGGGTGGTGGCTGGTCGGGGTGAAGGAGAAGGGGGAGGGGTGGGTGGGTGGGTTTGTGGGTCTAGGTTCGTGGGGGCTGGGTTCTTGGGAGTTAGAGGTGGTGGTCATGGGGCCTGGGTCGCAGGGGGAAGGAGAGGGAGAGGGAGAGGAGAGAGAGAGAGAGAGAGAGAGAGAGAGAGAGAGAGAGAGAGAGATTCGTGGAGGCTGGGTTGTGGGTTCTTAGGAGTTGGAGGTGGTGGTCATGGGGGCTGGGGAGAGGGAGAAAGAGAGAGAGAGAAACAGAGTTTTTTTTAAAATATATGAAAGTACTATTTTACCCTTGTATTTAACAAAAGTGTGACGGAATGGGTAACGTGAGACACGTAAAGCAACCATGGGGGGCATTTTGAGTCACTTGAAAGCACAGGTTGTAATCTGAGACTAGTTTGAAAGCACAGGGGGCATATGTATAATTAAGCCTTTAAAGTATATGGCTGGTGATCACCAAAAAAAAGGGTATATTGATGATTTGCCCCCTGAACTTGTACCTCACTTTCAATTAACCCCCTATCCTTTTTTTTTTAGAAAATTAAGGATATGAACTTCTTTTTTTCTCCAATTTCCCCCCTACCGTCTAAATCCTTAACATTCCATCCAATTTTCCATACAAAATGACCATTTTGCCCTCATTTTTTATTTATTTTTAATGTACAAAATGACCATTTTGCTCTCATATTTAACGGCAAATTGGATGGAATGTTGAGAATTTAGACGGAGGGGGGAAATTGGCGAAAAAAAATAGTTCATATCCTTAATTTTCTAAAAAAAAAGGATAGGGGTTAATTGAAAGAAAAATACAAGTTCAGGGGCAAATCATCAGTACACCCCCAAAAAAAATACAGGTCTACAACAGGGGATTGCAACCCATTAAATTTGAACTCATTAATTCAAATCTTTGTATATCTGAAAACTCCTGTTCAAGGCCTATTACTGTGGACAAAAAGAAAATTTTACTACTTATAGTAGTAGCATACATTACAGAAGAACATCATATTCCAAAAGAATATATAATTGACAATCTCTACAAAAACAAAAATTATTAACTTACATATATATATATATATATATATATATATATATATAGATAAAGAAGGCCATTATATATATTACATAAATAAATACCAAATAACAACAACTAATAAATAAACAAATAAATAATGAAAAGGCAGAACCAAAAAAATGAATGCTTATTGTAGATGGATAAAGAACGCTAGCATATATATGATCTGATGTACAGAAACAGCAGAAAACGACGTCATGGCTACCCACAATCAAAATAAAAAATAAAAAAAAGGAGGAAAAGTAGAAAAAAATAATTGGGATGCTTCTGTACATGGATATATGATGTACAACAACAACAACTATTCAAAGGCTATCAACCATACGATTGCAAGAAGAGGGGTATCAAAGATCATACATATATGAAAGCGTAGAAAAGAAAAGAGATTTTTTACCTTCACTTGACAAGCACGCATGTTCAAAGACTGGAAAGTGTAGAGCACGTTTAAAGTTTCTAGGGTTGACATAAGATTTGTCAGGGCCTTTTCTATTTATAATTACCTATTTAAATTCCTTCAAAATAAAGTCATAATTAAATACACCTAGATTTCGATATATTATTTTATAATCAATAGAAATCTGAATTGAATACACCCAAACTTTTATTTAAAATCTTAATTAAATACACCTAAACTTTTAAACTCTTTTAACTCTTAATTGAATACACCCCCTAAGAATAGGACTTGGGCTGAACCACCAGAATAAGATGGTCACGGCTCACCGCAGTGAACATATTGTTTCTTTTAGCATTCGGGACTCGGTGAGTTTCCTTTCCCTTGCAGCTGAAGAAAGTAACAGGGCTTCCAACTCGAAGCATGACGTCAATAGAAATGTTGAGCACCTCCATTCATCAAAGTAACAATCTATGGTTGACTGATAATCCATGGATGCAGTGCTTTAGAACCGTATGGTATGCCATACTTGACTGATAATATATGGACCCAGCTCCTCTACAGTTGTAAAGTACTGCATCCATGAACATTCGCGACGTGAATTGTGATGTTTATGTCTTTCAATCAGAAGAAGTCACATTAATTTTTTTTTTTTTTTATATCATCGATTGTATATATTCAAATTTAGGCTAAAATGTTGCAATAGTCCCTCAATTAAGACCCGAAAGGATATGGGATGCCATACTCGACTGATAATATATGGACCCAGCTCCTCTATGGTTGTAAAGCACTGCATCCATGAACATTCGCACCATGAATTGTGATGTTTTACGTCTTTCAAGTCAATCAGAAGAAGTCACATTAATTTGTTCTTCTTCTTTCTTTTTTATCATCGATTGTAAATATTCAGATTTACGTAAGAACCCTATTTAATTGTACCTTTTACTGCAACAACAATCGAATTATTATGTTTGTGGTTTGTCAATGTCACAATTGCTGTCCTACATCAAGAATTGTATCAATATAGATAATTGTTAGTGGACTTGTCCAACTCCTCCAACCAACATTTTCTTGCGTTTAAAAGTTTTTCCTTTACTTTACGACTTTGTACACCACCAATCGCCAATAAGAAATAGCAATAACCCCATCACCCACGCCAAGGCATGCACCAATAGGTCTCATGAGCAGCTAGTCGAATAAATTTTGCTACGTTTTGAACTATATCCAATATTAAATCATTGATCTTCATATGAAAATAGACCTAAAAAAAACTTTAGAATAATCGCCAGGGATGACACACAAACCCTGAGACATGTATTTTTTAGTAACCATGGATGATCTGCTAGCAAGGTGATTGGCTCGAAAGCTAAAGCACACTGTCATGCCATATGCCTTACCCGCATCGAAATACAAGCCATGCCAAAAGGGAATAAAGGTTTGTATAATTAATTAGAAACAAAATTCTGCAATGTTTGAATTGGCTTACATTATGCAGTTGCAGCAAAGAGGAAACCTGCTCTATTCATCCATATGATCTCAAGTCCGAATAGACATATGATCTATCAAAGCTTAATTGGTAAATTCACATAAAGTACTCGTATTATACACATACATACGTATCCAAAGGTACCCTAAGATTGTCAATATATTAATTGAACAGGTTGGCACTCGATCGTCTGATTAATGATATAAGTTCTTAACTTCATTTAATAATAAATTACAAGACAAGATAGCATTGAAAGTGCTATCAAGACTCGGACATCAAGCAATCTCTCTTCGGGTGCGTGTTTTGTTCTACGTGCTGTAGTGGTAGACTGGTTTCAGAAACAAGGTTCCTTCCTACGATAATTTACAGTATATAATTATACGCTGACATGCAAGCTTCAAATAGACTTAGCCCAACGCAGTACGTCTCACTGACCACCAAAAAGGTAAAAGAATGCTAACAATCCATTCCTTTCACGAAAAACACTACTAGCATACGTGAACACCAACATTCGCAGCCAATTTTTGAAATTTTTCCATTTTTAGCATAGCATTGGCCTTTTAGTAGTCCAGTGAGCCCAACGATGCAATCCCATTGGTTGAGTTTCGCAAGTCTTGTCGACTCACGTAGTCATCGCAGGTGTTGTTGCTACCATTGGAAAGCTTATTGCTTGGGACAGAAGCCACACGATTGAGGCCTTCCTTTCCCATCTGTTGCACTTCAAGTGGCGAGAGTATCATGATATACCACACATTGTTCACAAACTCCCTGAATATAAGAGAAGAATCATTTACTTCTACTGAATCATGACAAGAACGGTTCAAAACTTCAGAAGGCTATGCTCAGAGATATAGACATGCAAAACAGTAACTTAAACTCATGAAAAAGTGAGAAAACAGTCAAGGATTTAAAATGGCTCAAGTTACCACTACGACACTTTAAACCTCGAGGTGTTTCCTAAACATTACCATTGTTTCTCTCCACAAATTTGGGATACCAGCTCCTACACTTAACAATTTGACATGCAGCATAAAATCATTATAGCTACTTCTAAAACATTAAACTTGCTCACAGTAATCCAGGATGAAACACTTTACAAAAGAACAGTATTGATTGAAACTCATGGGAAGCTCAAATTTCAGAATTGTCAATGCAAACAGTGTACAATAATTGACAAGTATAAGCGAAATGATGAAATACAATTTGGGACTTACTGCCAAGGGTCGTCGCCAAGGAGAAGAACATCATTCTCCCGGTCAACAAATACAAGCTGCCAGCCTGATCTCTGAGGGTCCTCTAATTGGCCTTCAAGGCCAAACATACGTGCGAGCTCACTGCGCAACTCATTATAGCTGCTGAATTTAGAAATATCCAGTGACCTCCCAAAGGACCCTGACTTGTGAACCTGTCAAATGCACCATTTAATAAAAAGAATATGAGTAACCACTGAAAAGAATTACTAGTTCTTTTGAACAAGTATTCACATCCCATGCATCTGACCATTCTGTTATGAATACAATACTTGTAATAAACAATCACAACTATCTTATCTTTACCTTCACAAAGGTTCGAGTTGGATTTACTTGGTCCGCATTTTCTGAAGACTGCAAGAAACCTGATTCATCTACACAACTTGAAGTAGTCATGTCTGAATTAAGTGGAAAATCATTGCCCGTGGCACTGGTGTAGTTGGAAGCACCAAACGCCATAGACAATGAATCATTTCCATTGCCAATATTTCTCATAGTTGGAATCCCATTATGCAGCATAAGAGATGAGGAATCAATGTTCACCCCAAATAAAAGATTGCTTTGGGGATCAGTACCGCCTTGGAATGCAGAGTACTCTCTACCAGGAAATGGAGGCAAGGCAGTGAGTTCAGAGACATTTGACTGTGGCGTTCCCAACTGTTCCACCTGGGGTAGTACACATTGAGCAGCTCCAGATGATAGCTGCTGTTCGCTTGTGATCTGCTTGGGTAACAAGGAAGAAGAAATTACAGAGTTGGATCCACTTAAGTTAAGTAAATGGGATGCTCCATCCTGTGATAGTGAACCTAATATACTATGTATAGGGGGAACATCAGATGAAGATATAGGATTTCCAACAGGGTCAGGAAAGCTCTGCTGCTGAGGTTGTGAAGGGATAGCCTGCAGAGATGCAGACTGGGATTGAGTGGATGAGGCAAAATTGGACAGAGCAGACATGACATCCGGGATCTGCTGCTGAACAGACAATTGGTGCAGATGATGGGATTGTTGAAGTTGCTGTTGTTGCTGGTGCTGCTGCAGCTGTTGTTGTTGCCTCTGATCACTATAGGGATGGTAACGCTGCAACTGTTGTTGCAAAACCAGTTGTTGCAACTGAAGATAAGTATTTTGAGATTGAGACTGCGGTAAAACCTGTCTCTGAGTAGCCGACCCATTAGAAACATTTGAAGATTGCTGGAAGGGCAGAAGAGACTGTGAAGCACATTTGGAAGAATCCACTGTCCTCATTTCTTGAAGTGCGGAAGCTGCCATTGCTTGGTAGACATCGGGTTGTAGACCTGCCATAGAAGCGTCAAGCCTCGGCTGCATCCAGGGAGTAACCCCAAATCCCTGGAAGTTCAAAGATTGAATCCCCTGATCTCCAACCCCTCCTTGGAGCCACATCAGTGGAGTGCTAATGCCCATATCACCATCTTTGAGCCCTGAAATGAACATACCACTGAATATTAGAGGGGAAAAAGAAAACAATTTGAGACATAAGACACCATGTGTTCCTCAAGCATAAAACCAAAGATACCGTGAAAGGAGGGACTGCCTGATGGCCATGGTCGCTTCAGTCTGAGGGGAAATGGTGATGGATACATTGGGAATGTTGTCAGTGGTTCAATCTCCCACAATGAAACTCTAGGCTGTCTCTCCCCTGCAGTGGATTCATCCCAGCCAACCTGTATTAGCAAAGAACACGTTTACAAACCTTACATCACCTGAAAAAGTTTTAAAAGCTGGCCACATCTCTTTCAAATATTTGTGAAACTTATGCAAAATATTTGAAATTTAGTGAGCATCAAAATCACCAAATGCTCCCAACAAACCTTCACAGAGCGCCAATGTGAATTTGGCCAACGAACAGAATCTAAATCACTGATGCCAGTTATTGTACCCATGTATCTGAAGGAAAAGAAAAGCAAAAAAAATATTACCACTTAAATAAATGCTAATCATAAACCATATATATAACTATGAAGATAATTAACCTACCGACGGACACTTGACTCTTCTGTTTCAAACAGCATCCTAAATCGCATGCCAACAGAAACCCGTGTATGATACACAGCTTTAACATACTTGGCCAGGGGTATCACAAATTCAGATGGACTAGCCCTGCATTATAAGCAAATTCATTAATAAGATGTAACAAGTAGTATCTACAATCTGGAGAAGTAGCAGATACTCACCTTGGATTATAAAATATTGTAAAGCGACTATTTGTTGCAGCTGCATGAGCTGCAGCAGCAAGAAGACCAATGTGCATGCTATCACTTGACAAAACCGACGAGGGCATAACAGTCTGTGGACGATTTGCTCGCCGAATACCCAAGAGCAACTGATTCTTTTCATTCCTGATTGAAGACAACACATTAGAAGTAAAAACAATAATTACCACAATTCTTGCATATTCCATCATATGAAGAACAGAATAACAGTACAAAATTACCAAATAAAAAGGACTGAATCACCAGCAACAAGTCGTTTGGCACTAACGAACACACTCCATCCAGTCGTGAGAAGATGCCTCTTGGGCTGGCCTGGACAATAGCTTGGCATAAAGAAATTAGAAACCAGAATTGCATGTTGCACACAGTATATTAAAAAATAAAAATAATAAAATCTAGGTAAAGAAAGTACACAACCCACAACAGTATAAAATCAATGAAATCTAAAGCAAGTGTCCCACAAGGCTCATTCATGTGTAAGCCCAAGTGATCAAGATCCACGACAGGCAGTTCTTGCCTTTCAACCACAATGAGGGCAAGAACAACTAAAGTAGAAACAAAAAAAATTCAAAACATTTGTTGGGTCAATAAGACCTACACCTATTTCTTCTTAATTTGTGTGTGAGACTGAGCACAAACAGGTAACACAAGGGTTGAACAGTTGTTGATCATCCATGTGATGACACTCTTGGTTTCCCTTTAATCTAATTTCTTGCTACAGTTCAATTATTTTCTCCTGACAGCTGCAACTTTTTTGATAGCTCACTGAAGCAGTAGAAAGAAAAAAAAAACACTCCAAAAGGAGACGTGCATGCCATCCTTAGCCCAGAATAATGGTTAAGTTACTCTGGAGAACAGAAATCAAACTTGCCATAAAATATGACCCAATGGCAGCCAAATTTAATAATTGGCAAGATTTACATAATCCAGAACCTAAAAAAAGTTGCTAGATTGTCTGGTTGCTTAGGCCGTTCAACTTCTACCTTTCGATTATTATTTGTTTTGGGAGATTCAAAGACTTCATTATTTGTTTGCCACATCCTCACTGGATCTTTATGCAATTACTATAGCAGGTTGGTTTAGTGATTACAGATTTTTAAGTTCCAAGTACAAAATAAATTTATTTATTCTTAATCCGACAAGTATATGGCATGGATATTGCTTATGCCATTAAATATACAATTTCTCCAAATCTTTCAATTTGAAATTTAGAACAGCATGTATGAACTGTCGAGTACCCTTGCTCTCAGTGGTCTTAATTTGGCATCTAAGCTAGAGGTGCAGACTTGAAGAATAATAAAGAGTAATGACAGGTGATACAAAACAGAATTCTGAACAAATTCACTCACCTCGAAATATGTGTCTGAATTTCCACTCATTATCATGAAGATCCCTTGCAATTAGTTCCTGAGCTGGGGGCTGCTGTGAGTAATCCTGAAGGAACAGTACAAATTAAACTAATGGAACCAATTTCATGAGACAAAAACACAGAAAATCAAATGTGATGCTCAGACCACTCAAAGAAGAGGACACCTACAAGAGGTGGAAAGACTTTTTCAGCTGCACGGCGGGGAACAGAGAATCCTCCATGTGTGCTAGTATCACTTGCAGTCAAAGTTTTACAAAAATAGTTGGTTGGCTGTTTGCTGGCAGCACCCAACTCCGCAGGCAGTAGGTATACATCTTTTTGCTCTTGCTACAAAACAGTTTATGTCAAGACATGATGAAAATTACTCGACTCACAAAGTCACAAGTCAAAAACAGTAGAGTACAGTACCGGACTTAATGGTTGTAGGGTCATTTGAGCATATACTTCATCTGTCTCCACATCTGCCTGTACAATACAAAATTTTAAAAATGAAGGAGCAGCCAGTGAAATGGTACAGAGACGATGCAAGCCGGCTGACACTTACATGCATTGTCACATTATGAAGCTGGCATATTAATTGTGGAGGCAAGTTGGGGTAATTGGGAAAATGGGCATCCACTTCCTTATTGGTTGATGCAGCAACCTGTACAAGAAATACCAAGAATTAAAAATAAGGGTTAATTATAGTATAGTACCCTATGGTTACACCCTTAAGACATGTTAGTCTCTATCTTCCCAATTTTTATAATCACATACCCCCGTCTTTTAAATTTGTTGCAATGTAGTTCTACCGTTAGGATTTCCGTTAGATCTCCCCGTTAATTGCCTACGTGGCACTATGAGTCCCACATTTTTATTTTTTTATTTTTAAATTGATTAATTTTTGAATAAAATATTATCTTTTAGAAGCTTCAGCTGTTTAAGCACACAACAATTGTACTCATAAATTTTGGATTTTATCAAAGTAATTGAGGTAATGATTTGTATAAAATGCATAAGAGACAAAGTTATAACTAGACACTGTAACTATCAAAGAAGTAACTGGCAAAGAAAAAAGAAAACCCTCAACCCATCCTTTATTTTATTTTTTTCTATAGGAGTAAATGAACATACACCTATAATTACACAGCATGTCAATACCATATTGTATACTAATTTTATTATCTAGACAGCAAGAATAATCACTTATTTTGCAAGGATCTGCTCTCAATGATCTAGCCGCTACTAGGGTACAATACATAACACTGATATATTTCAAACTTATTAGACAAAAATAAGGCAATGGTAACAAGAGACTTCCTTACATCAATAAACAACCAAAATTCCTATTCTACATACGGCAAACCAAACAAATGTTTCCTCCTGATACCATTCAGAAGGAAAAATCTGAATTCAACAATAAATGAGATTGAGATCCAGTTGCTGACCTGCTCACTGTGACCCTGTGGAAAGTAGACTACACGACTTCCAAGAAGAGGCAAAGACACCAGGGGCCCCGCACATGCATGCCATAGCTCAGAATTCAAACATTTCTTCTCCCCTGTACATAGTTTCTATGCTTGTATGAGTATGTGTGACATGAACATCCATAGCATCAAAATCCTAACCTTTAAATTAATTGACGACAGAAATAGAAAGGCAACCCTAGTTTTCGTGATAATGGCATGTTGTTAATTCGTTTACAGGTGCAACCACTTCAATCATATAACCAAATTTCCACCCAGAACCCCATCAAGCATTACGGGCAGTTGAGATAATTGTAAAATAGTAAGATGTTTGATTAGTCACTTTAATCTCAATTCTCAAACAGGCAAGTAACATATGCATAGAATGTAACTTTTTTAACAAAGAAATAACTCCGGAAAGACACAAACACTAGTGAAATGAATATTCACTAGGTCTGTTCAATGACCGCTTAATTAAGGCATGCACATATAATGGTTGCCTAAAACATGGGCCCAATCAATTAGACTAAATCCAAAACAAAAGGAGCATAAATGTATGCAAGATAATGCCTCAGAGTCAATTAACTAATGCTTTTAAGGACGTATTAAATTTCAGAAGAGAAAAATGGAAGGAGCCAAATAAAGCACAAAAAAGTGCATACCTTCCTGAGGCTGGTGATTAAACCCCGAAGACGAGGATGAAGACGAAAGTCTCATTTCTTCGAAAGCCCGAAAAGAAACTTCCCTTCACCACCTACTGAAACCCCCTTTAGCCCCAGTAAAACCGAACCCAACTTAAACAAATATTCAAATACCAGTGGCCTCCTTATTCCTCACACATTAGCACCCATTTCTGAACCCCCTTCACCTCTATATCATCAAATGCAGTGAAAGTAAGCCCACCCCCACCCCCAAGCAAAATCCAGAAAATATCAACTACACCTCTGGGAAAATATCATCCAAAACCAGTACCAATACAGAAGACAACACCTCTCACCCTCATACGCCCCAGATCTTCTTCACCCCACCAAAAGCCACCACATTTACCTTTATAACAACCCCTAACTGACACCTCCAAGCTCAGAAATTTATGAACATTTGCAAGCTCCACAGAAACCCTAGACTATCCGGATCTCAGAAATTGAACAGTAACTTAGCAAGCGAGCTGAAACAGAGCATGAGAGAATTCTTACTAAGCTGAGAGTGACATTTTCAGAAGCACCGATTTGACTGCCAAAAGAGCTGAGCTTTAGCTTGGCTCCGCTGCTTGGGTGAGAGAAGCTTTTTGGTCTTCGTTGAGGGCTTGTTTGGTCTTCGATCAATTAATACAGTGGTAATTATTGCTGGTGGGGTAATGTAATGTTCATAGGGATGGCTGTCAGAAGCAAATAGAAATAGGACGACCAAAAATCTAATTCTAACCTCTCTCCCTATTTTACCCTACCTTTTCCCCCTTTTTGCAATCTTGGGCCATTACCCTCTTAAGTCCTTTTTTCCTTCTATTTTTCTCCCCTGCCATTCAATTTTCCCTTTATTCCTCTTTTGGAAATTGCCAATCTTTTTCATGTTGGCTTTTGGAAAATTTTCATTTTTATTTCATAAAGGGAAAGATGATTGGGTTATCATTGGTTCTCTATTTTCATAAATAGACATGAAATTGAAATAAGTTTAATTCCATTTATAGTGAACTCCCTTAGGCCATATTGTTTTCTCCATAAAGCTTTTGATCTAACTTCCTTAAATGTCAGTTTGGGAGACTTAATTTGTGCATGGTTTGAGTTGAAATGTCTTCAAATTTAATAGAACGTCTCCATGTGTGCCCACATTTGGCAACTTCCTTGGAAGGTTTGCTGCATTAATTGTTAGTTCTTATTATGGTTTCTGGTTATAGTTCAATGTGTCATATATCAAGCACTTATTGCAATCGCAATTGTCACTTCAATCCTAGCTGCCACAAGTTAATGTCAAAAGACTTTTGTGTTTTTCTTGTAAATTATATGCAGGAGGCTTTGGTTTATATTGCGGCAATATTGTAAAGCTCAAGTCTTGGTTGAGCTCACTCTTGTATGTATGTGCATAATTTTGTTATTTTTGACCAATAATGTTATAACATGTGTGATAATACTTTCACGTTATATAGCATATTAGCATTATTGGCAATGATAGCAAAACAGTGTTATCGCCGTTGCAAGTTTTCCTCCATCCGTTGTGAGGGAGAGAGAGAGAGATCTGCAACATATATTTAAAATTTCTTATTTTATTAAAAGACAATATTATCTCATACATAACAGGTAGCTTGATTAAACTAAGTATAGCATGGCTCTCTTCTCTAGTGAGAACCATATCTTGACCACATTCAACCAAAAGCTAGGTGTAGCCGTTGAGAAGATAGCAGCATCCCCCATGCTTCCCTTATTTTAACTCTATCTGTAGTTGCCTTGATTTTTACTGCACACTGCATAGAGAAACAAAAGATCATCATTAGCAATGTTCACACATTTCACCTCTCACGCGCTAATCACATGACTAAATGTACGTGCTAATGACAATGAGGCGATCATAGGGATTGTATACAGCAGTTGTATATCGATGCAGTGTATACAAAATTACTTACTCGTTGCAATTGACACTCCTAGAAATGGGAACGTTGATTAGGACTTTACACACAGTGGGGAGACCAGCTGCGATGTCTTCCTTGATGTTTTGGTAGTGATTTGCGGCGTCCTTGAGGCATTGGCAGGCTGCACGCCTGTCTTTAGTGGTTGGAGTGAGCTGTTTCAGACCCGAAACCCCATTGCAACACGTCGTCAGTGGGCTATCAGTGCCACTGGTGAGATATGGAACGCAGGGAGTGACAGATGACACCACTTGTTGGCAAGTGACCGTGGCCTGCCCCAGTTCAACCAAGACCAACATGGCCACCACCACCATCACTAAAGCTATAACAACACCCTTCATTTTCTTTTCTGTTTTCTGTACGTTTGAATTTGAGATCGATGGAGTGCTACAATGTTTGCTAATTGGCTTAATGTTGAGCTTAATTGTTCATGTATGGAAGTTTAAGTTGTGGTTTTGATGGGTAAGGTTTGAAGGGTATTTATAGTTGCCACTAGAAGATATATCCAAAATCATAAGGGGGATTATTGGTGTATCAGAAGCCGTTATGGAACTTAAGCAGCCTTTGCATGTCCCTGTCTCCTCTGGGTTAGGCCTTTGCTGCATGTCAAGATCGTTAACTTTCTTCCAAAAGAAAGTGGAATTGGTGTTCCTGCCATGTGTTTATATCTTGCTTATGAAAGGGGTCGTCCAGTAATGTTTTGCTTGCACCAGTTTTTGTTTTCCACACAGTAAACACTGTTAAATCGCGTTCAGTGAGCAGCTTACAAAAACATGGAAAGCGATAATCCGAAGATGAACTCGATATTGTGCTTTAAGTTTAAAAAGCATGTAAGAAACACTAATTATGTCATTTTTGTCAATCAGAATGTATATAAAATGCTAATTATGTCAGTTTTACACACATAAAAAAGTTTAAGAAGGAATTTTAAGATGAAAGATCAGGAAATATGGTTCTTCTAACATTGCTTAATTTGTTCCAAATGAGGCTGAGGCAATATGGTGTATACAGGTTTAGAACTGAACACTGGGTTTCAGTTGGGGAAAACAGGAGGGCATGGGCGCTTGATGGAGCCCAACCCACACATCACTTCAATCCATATAGTTCATTCTTCAGAAAAATTGAGCAGGCAACAAAAGCACACAAGGCGCTTTTGGCACACTTTAAATCATTATTTACTTCACTATTGATAGAGATACTTTTACATGCAAAGCTGAGGCAGTATCAGAAATTGACAAGTGGTATATTCATAGAATTGGCCTACCAACACTTCAGAAAGATTTCTTTAGCAAATAATTTATATATTCATGATGATTTCATTTTCAATTTCGAGCTGCTTGTTTTCCTTTCACTTCATCATTGATCCTTCCCACTATACAATTCATACACTGTATAAATAAACAACAGTCAGAATCAGCTTTTGAAGCCATTCTCAAGAGATTCTTTCCTGCAAAAATTCCATGCTAACAATGCTGCTCCAACTGCAGGCTCTACCTGATGGTGATTCAAGAAAACAAATACAGCAGCATTGTAAAAGAGCATACTAGAAATTCCATAATATAGCATCTGTGTATACAAAGCATATGGGTTCCTAACTTGGTCGCTAGTAGGACTTTCGATAAATTATTGAAACAATTAGTATCTTCTAATTGATTATTGTTCCTTCCATAGTCTATTTGTGTGTTGTCCACTTTTCATCTACTCTCTAATTATCGTTTGACATGAAGACACTTTTCCTTTCTATTCAAGATGGGGAAGCCCGCCAATAGTAACTGTGCTCACCCTTTAAATCTCATTTGCTTCAAATATCAAAAGTTTATTGAAGTGAGGCATAAAATACGCTTACCTTCGGCCTAATAGGAACTGCCCCCGGGTAGTCCTTAGAGATGCATTTAATGACTTCCTCTCCTATATCCCACCTCTTATTTTCATCAAGAACACCACCAACCATGACAAGGGGAAAAGAATCTTTTCCCTCTGCAATTATTTTAAACAAAAATGAAATTAGTATGCAGAGTAGGGACTCCCTACCTTTCAATTATTGCAACGCAGTACATAAACTCGAATCTGATACACATATAGAATATCCATCGTGAGCATAGAAACAATACAACACCATAAGTAGAAGGAATGGGTATAGCACAAAGGCAAAACACTTGAAAATAAAATAAGCTAGTAAGGAATGGCAATAACTTTTCTGCTCCCTGTATGCAGTTTATTAAGCATTTTCTTTTTTGCAACTGCATATTTAAATAGTATCACTACCCTACCACTAAATGATTAATATTTTATGAAGTCATGCATAACCTCATGACCTATTATACATCACACAAATCCAAAAAAGAATTCCTTTAATTTTTTCTGTTTTTTGATCAGTATGTCACACCTGGACCACACAAGCCAAGTCTTTGAACAACAGCTTTCACACTCAACCTCAACTCCTCTACTGCATCAAACAAGATCTTATTTGCAACCACATCACCAGCAATTGCACAACATACAACAACTGGAACAAGTGCTGCAATGCGAGCCCAAGATGGGTCTGCATAGGTCCACCTGAAATCCAATAGAAAATTATAGTGGTTATCTGATACCCCATGCAATTACATCCCGGATACTCATTTATATCAAGGTTCTCAATTCATTTTCCTCAAGAAGGTTCGCAGAGACATACAAAACACCACATACCCTTTAAATGAAACACATTTCAATCAAGAATGCACGACAAATTCAATGGAAAAGATACATATAATTGCAATTTTAAGATCAATGAGGTTATTTCCACACCCCTATGTGAGATGCAACCAAATTTTGACTCCTCTCACGTAGAGATGCAGATAAAACCATGTAATCTAAGAAGAATAATCTCAAGATATAAAATGTTTGCATGCCAATGGAACCAGAGAACTTAGATCATACACATCTATACCAGATTTTAGCTACTACAATAAGTGGAACTTCCCACATATTTGCATCACCTAACCAAGACCATTCAATGGATTGCAGACAAACGAATTTACAGATTGATGGAACAAACCTTGTCTTTTATTTTCGACAAAACTGCCTTAAAGATTGGCTGCAGACTGTAAGATCCCAAAATGACAACTAGTAACTTCACCAATGTATGTGATGATGACAATTATAAGTTTCAGATAGATACCCAATGAGTTCATCTGGAGAAGAAAGACCAAGCTTCCCTAAAATACTAGACATAAGCATTGTATGTGGACCACGACCATCATGGGCCCTTACTACAGCAGTTAACGCCTGTGCAGCTATTCCGTATCCACTGCAGCAAGTAAAAACATTACCTTCAGTAAAACTTCTGGGAAAGGAAAAGACAGATATCGTAAAAAAGAAGCCCACATCCTGAATGCCAGAAACTACCAGAATACTACTCAAAAACTGATATTAAGTTTATTTGGCATATTGACTGATTTATACATGGCCATGAAATCTTACAATTAAAGCACAACATTATCAGGCAGGGAGAAACTGTAGAATATAGATTGATCACAATGATAGTGCTGGGGAGTTCATAAAGTTTAATGCAAAATGATGAGCAGGAAAGGGAAAACCAACAATGAAAATAGAAAGAATTTTACGGGATTTCAACAGTAAGATTAATTCAAAACATATAATCAAGAAGTGAGTAAAAGTGGAAGTCTTTTTCCCAGTGATTGCTTCTTACAACCCTTATATCATTTCATGTACTTGATGGTTAAGGTGACCTAGATACAAAAGATGTAGGAAACCTCCAATAACAACAAAGGGACCTTCATTAAAGTAGGAGCATCTCGGGGACAGAGCTAGAAATAGGAAAATCAAGAACCGAGCAACAAGGCTATACCTTCCCCAATCACCTAAGGTAGGTCCTGCGCCAGCTGCCCGAGCTTCTCTACAGTCTTCTGCGAACCCATATGCAATGGTCCCCGTGCCTGCAATTAGAACACACCCATGAAGTTTTCCCAAAGTCCCACAAGCTAGAGCTGCCACAGCATCATTATGAACATACAACCTTGCATTGCTGGGGAATACATCCCTGTTCACAACAAGACAAGATTAAGGCTTTTAGTACTAAACATTAATATGTGCCAAAACCCACAATCAGAGATTGATATGTGCCAAAACCCACGAGGGTCTGATGAAAGTAATCAAAAAGAAGCACCTAACAAATTAATAACTTTAAAAGTATAATAAATATTAAAAACAAAACACATACGGGAACAATGTGCGATCATAGAGACTTGAAAGTAATACCTAAGCCAATCTAATATCCTCTGCTGATCAGTGGGATGGTTGACACCAGAAACCGCCAAACAAACAGCTCGAACCGCCGACCGGTTAGAACAGGACTTGGCCAGCGCTTCAGCCATCACCTGCTCCAATGTTTCCCTTGCAGTAGCCTCTAAGGTTCAACAACAAGTGATTCAATTAGATCAGATACAAAATTCAAAACAATTGCGATCAACTGATAAACCATGAACAGAAGAACAATTACCGCCAACGCTGTTGTGGTTGGTGCAACCGGCGACTGCTCGAGCAAGAACGGGAACTGGGTCGGGGAGAGGGTCGGAGAAGGGCAAAATGGGAATGCAAATGCAGACGGTGGAGGTGGTACCGCCGTCTAAACCCAAGATGACGTCTCCAGCGCCGGCGGCCACCGGCATTTGGTTCTCAAAGTCCCAGACTTGGCCATTCCTGTACCGCTTCATCTGGGTTTTTGGTGGTGATTGGATTGAATTGGATTTGAGTGTTTGTTTTGACGAATCAGAGCTTTAAAAGGCTCCGCTCTCTCTCAAAGACAGATAGGGATAATAGGAAGAGAACAAGGAAGAGGGTTGGGGGAGTCGGATGTTTTTGGGACTGTGTTCAAAAGAAAATAATATTAATTTCAAATGGAGGGGGGGTTTTTTGTTTTGGTTCTCGGACGGCGAATGGGGGGCCATAAATAAATTTATAATTCATATGCATTGTTATTATTATTATTTCTAATCGAAGAATTTTTTTCTTCTTTTTCAGCCTTCGTTCTTCGATTTTTGGAATTTATTCTCATATATTCTTTCAATTTTTGGAATTTATTCTCATATATTCTTTCAAAGATTTTGTTAAATTATTTTCTTTACTTCTGTCAAAATCTTTCATATATTTTGTTAAATTATTTGGTTTGGGACAGTTTAGTCGTATCATGGGTTGATTTAATTATGGTTGTATTGATTTGCTTCCATAATCATTTTGACGTTTTCAATTTTTTAGTGTCAGTTTGATAACCATTTTTATTTTAGTTTTTATTTTTTATTTTTTGTGCTAAAGTATAAAGGAAAATGAGAGTAAGAATGAGATTTATGATGGGATTGAAAGAGACGATGAGAAGAAAGAATGGAAGGATGGAAGAAAGGACTAACAAAAGTAAAAACAATTTAAAATAGATTTTACTTTAACTGTCTTGGCTGGATCATGAAATGTAGGGGAGGAGTCGACGCACTGGTAAGCTCAGAAGTAGGGGATACTTTCACTGTCTTGGCTGGATCATGAAATGCAGCCACTGAGAGCCGTGCCTGACCGGAATTGGTTAGAGCCCTTATGTTGAGCACTCCTGCACTTCCCATTGGTCATTATCTGCAGGCCAGATAATCCACTGTTAGATAATAAACATAATTCATATCATTGCTCCACTTGGTTGGCTATCCATACAGTCAACGTAGAGCCATTGACCAAGAATGAACAAAAACCAAACCAAAGAAAACAAAAATGAGGTTCCTCAAACGAATACTATAATAACAGGCCGAAAATCAATACGTCAAGCAAATATAAAACAAAAACGATCAGAAGCCTGGCGAAGACCGACAGATACGAACAACTACACAGACAAAAACGTTGATGTCTCTAGACATAATATAACATATTGCTACCAGTGCCACTTGATTCAATTCAATATCAACGAGAAGCCTAAAAGCAAAAAGAATACCATGCTAGACACTCATCACGATTCATCCGCTGACTCTCCTGGGATTCAAACATATTTTTACCTGAACACAATGTGATTCAGCAAATGATAATTCCTAAGCATCATGGTAATGGACTGAATATATTTAAAAGGGCATGAGCATCAACTGACAACGACTCAACCTCTCTTATTAATAATAAAAATAAAGAAGGCACTGTACAAGACACTGCTCCATGCCTAATTTATTTCAGAAAATCCTTCAAATCTTTGAATAGACTCATACAAAGTCATAACAAACAAAGTTGATCATAGCAATCTGACACTGTTCAAGATAAGTTAAACTCACTGCATTCGCCCTCCTTTCTTTCTCACCAATTTAGCTCATTTCTTTAGTTTTGAACAAAAGTTTTTCACCTTTATTACAAAAGAACTTGTTTAACCAATTGGGTGTTTTTTATACAAATGAGAACAGTAAAATTTTCATAGTTTGGTCAGCTAAAAGAAGAATAAGAAGGTGTTTGATGTTTGATAGATGACAAGGTACCTCGGTTTGGTCAGCTAGAAGAACAACAATGGCATCACCACCCAAAGGCTTAACAGGAACTAGAAATGCTATAATGAGGGGTTTATAGTGAGGGGCTGCTTTGAGGGGTCCAATCCCACCATCAATAAAGTACTTGGGGGTGCATTGAGGGGTCCAATCTCCTTTTGATGGTGAGATTGAACCCCTCAAAGTAACCCCTCACTATAAACCCCTCATTATAGAAGCTCCCTAACAGGAACCCACTCTCCGTCTTTAAGCACCTCAAGCCCACCCACCTCGTCTTGGACCAACATCGTAATTGCACCAAAATCCGAATGGGCCTGCAGGCCCAAAGTCAGCTCAAGTTGAGGACACGGCGAGCAATAGCTGATCGTAATGTTCTGACAAAACTCCCCAACCGCCTCCTCTAAACGCCGTGTTTCAAGCCCCAAACTCTCTGACACCAACCCCAGCAGCTTGTTAAGATTTTAACTAGTTTCAGTAGTTGTTTTAATTAAATAAAATGTTTATCCTATTCTATAGGAAGTCATGTTGCACGTTGGTATGTTTACCAAGTCTTTAGGAGTCTCTCAGTAGTGGAGTAGTTTGTTAGCAGTGTCAGTAATGGATTAAGTTAGTGGAGTCATGTTCTTAAATTTAACAAAGTCTGGTGATGTAATGTTCTATTTAAGTTCAGTTTTTGATTAAAGAAGTTAAGCTTTCCAGCACCTCTCCTTGTGTTTGAATTTGAGTTAAACTCTACATCTGGTATCAGAGCTCCCCACTGGGGCCTGACGTAAAAGTTCCCACATATGGTATCTGACAAGATTACAAACAACTATGTGCAGCCAGCCATACCTCGCTTTGATGGTCATTATGATCATTGGAGCAGGTTGATGGAGAATTTCCTGAGGTCTAAAGAATACTGGACTCTCGTGGAAACCGGTATAGTATAGCCAAAAAATGAAGTGGTGTTGACGGAGATACAACAAAAGAAATTGGATGAATCCAAGCTGAAAGATCTGAAGGCGAAAATTACTTATTCCAAGCTATTGATCGTTCCATTTTGGAGACCATTCTCCAAAAAGATACTTCCAAGCTAATTTGGGACTCCATGAAGAAGAAGTACCAGGGCTCAACAAAGGTGAAGAGTTCAATGTTGCAAGCACTGAGGAAAGATTTTGAGACTCTTCAGATGAAACAAGGAGAGTCCGTCAATGACTATTTTTCAAAAGCAATGGCAATTGCAAACAAGATGAGTATCCATGGCGAGAAGATGGAACACGTGACCATCGTAGAAAAGGTCATGCGATATATGACCACAAAGTTTGATTACATTGTGTGCTCCATTAAGGAGTCAAATGATGTGGAGTAGCTTTCAATTGATAAGCTGCAGAGTTCCTTGCTTGTACATGAGCAAAAGATCAATCGGAGTACATCTGAGGAACATGCGTTGAAAGTTTCAACAAATAGTGATTCTCCAACAGCAAGAGGTCATGGTGCTCGTGGTTAAGGACGTGGTAGAGGTGGATGCTGTGGAAGGGGTCGTGGTAGCAGAGATGGGAACAAACCCAATGCTGATTCCGGCAACAACGACACTCATGATTCCAGCAGTAGCAGTAGAGGCTCTCATGGTGGCGGCAGCAGTAGAGGCCGATAACATTCATATAATCATGATTCGAATGTCGACAAATCAAATGTTGAGTGTTTCAGGTGTGGCAATTATGGTCATTAGCGGTTTGAATGTTACACAAATATGAATAAAGCAAAGGGTGCAAGGGCAAATTTTGCAGAGAAAGAGAAAGAAGATGAAGGGGCTATTCTAATGGTGTGTCAACCTATGGAAAAACCACAAAAGAATGTGTGGTACTTGGATACAGGTTGCAGTAATCACATGTGTGGAGAAAAGTCAATTTTCTCTACCTTAAATGAAAGTTTCACAACTACAATTAGATTTGGAGATCACACCAAAATTTCTATTTTGGGAAAATGAGATATCAAAATTCGGGCTAAAGATAACACTGTCCATACTATCTCGAGTGTTTTCTTTGTCCCGAGTTCGAAGAGCAATTTGCTGAGCCCGAGACAACTACATGAAAAGGGATATGATATCAAAATTACAGGAGGAGCGTATCAAATTCATAACCAAAAGAGGGGTCTAATTGCTAAGGCTTACATGACGGCGAATCGAATGTTTCCATTACAAATCCAGAGTGATGTTACGACATGTTTCTCTACCAAGGTCAATGATCCAGCGTGGCTATGGCATTTTCATTATGGTCATATGAATTTTAGAGGTTTGAAGACGCTGCATGATAAGGAGATGGTGACTGGCCTTCTTCAGATAAATTGTCCTTCTGAAGTTTGTGAAGTTTGTGTTGTTGGAAAACAACATAGGGAAACCTTTCCCAACGGAAAAGCATGGCGGGCTTGTAGACCTCTCGAGCTGTTTGTGTCACATCAGTCTTGTACGTTGTCAAGTGGTGGACGGTCGGGGTTCGGCCAAGTCTCCTTCTCATGATGGTCTCTACGCGGTTTGCTAAGGGGCGACAATGAGCAAAGTAGCCTTCTCTGAAACACCCGGAGTCCCATAAAGTCAAGGGAGGGGTCAGGCAGTTGACACGTGGTTCTAAAGGGGACATGAACGGTGTTTTAAGAGGCGGTGCTCTTCCCTGTTTAGGGAAGGTCTTGTCCTCAACGTGGTCGATTTTGAGCCAAGTCATTGGGCTCAGTTGGCGCAGTAACCAAAGTGATGCGGTCGATAGCCGAGCCGACGGGCATTGCCTGTTGCACTGGATCTTTAGCCTTCTCATTTGGGCTCTGTCGACGCGATGACCAAGGTGACGCGATCAGTAGCCGAGCCAGGCATAGCCAATTGCTCAGGAAATTGGGTGTTCATTTCTACCATGTGGCCTTTAGTGAGGTCCACCTGTTCTTTTCCTATTGGGCAGATAGGCTCGGTTCATACTGAGCGTCAACATATATGTTTTTTGTACAAGAATTGGAGTTGGTCTTCTTTGGTTTATCATTTGGACTTGGACGCTTTGTTTTGGTGCCAAATTTTGTATATAAAAAAAAAAGAGTGAATGAAGTAATGTCAAAACCCCCCCAATTGCAAGTATGGAATGTAGAGCTCAACTTCGGTGCCAAAATTGTCCTTAAAAATTGGCCAACAGTAAAAGACCATGCCCCACAGTAAAATTTGATGATAATACAGGGGGCTTGAACAATCTGTGTGTATCTGCGTTTGGCTTGGCTGAGTACCTTATCCCAAATTCATATCCTCCTCCTCTCTCTCTCTCAATTCCTATGTGAGAAAGACAGCCTTTGAATTGGACTTGAAATTTTTTTCCTCACAAAACCCACAATGCCACCACCAGCCACTCTCTCAGCTTCTTCTTCCTTCACTCTCTTCTCTCCATCTCCCTCCCCAAAACCAAAGTTCCCTCAATTCTTCCCCAAGAAACACTCTTTCGCCATCAACCCACGTCACCATTCCCTCCACTCAACTCCCTCCTCCACCGTCCGATGCACCGTCATCGAGAAAGAGACCCCGGAGGCCCAACGGCCCGACACCTTCCTCCGCGCCAACTCCTCGTCGTCCTCCGTGCGGGCCCGCTTCGAGAAGATGATAAGGGAAGCCCAAGATACCGTCTGCGCCGCCATTGAGGCCGCGGACGGCGGCGCCACATTCAAAGAGGACGTGTGGTCGAGGCCCGGTGGCGGCGGAGGCATCAGCAGGGTCCTCCAGGACGGCGCCGTTTGGGAGAAGGCTGGTGTCAATGTGTCTGTTGTCTACGGCGTTATGCCTCCCGAGGCATACCGTGCTGCCAAGGGCGACGCCGCAGCGGATCACAAGCCGGGCCCGGTTCCCTTCTTCGCTGCCGGAATTAGCTCGGTAATTTCGTGAGTTCTGTTCTTTTTGTGACAAAAATAGAAGAATAAAATGTTGGGTTTCTGTTTTGGTTGTATAATATATGGGGCTGCGGTTTGGTTGTGATTGTTTTCAGGTTTTGCATCCAAAGAACCCTTTTGCGCCTACTTTGCATTTCAATTATCGGTATTTCGAAACGGATGCTCCCCAAGGTATGAATGTGATCATTTCTCATTTCTTTGTTGTGGATTGCACATTGCTTAGTTAGGTTGCGTAGGTAGGTAGGTATTACTAATGAAGTAGATGATCTCTAAATGAGTTCAGCATTTTATGTCATGCTTGTGTTGAATAATGCAAAACCAAGGATATCAAAGATTGGGAAAGGTAAAGGTTGAATTTGGATATAAATGTGTACATGTTATTATAATGAAAACTGTTAAACCCAGAAACCAGAATTTGACGGGCCCTTAGATTATGCTTACATGCTAGAAATGATATGTTGAGATTCTGATTACTTCCTTTTATGGGTTGATTAACAATCAGTAATGATGATAGTTGTTATGCTGATAATAATTCTAGCAGTTGTGATGGTAGAAACAATAATAAGATTATCAGGGTAAGATATTTCTTCTCGTCAGCATCGGGAAAGTTTTCATTCGATGATGTGGTAGAGAAGATGAGGCAGATATCATATCACGAATAAGTTTCTTTTGCCCTTGTTCCATGCTTGAAAGTTTGCATTTCCTTATATCACTTGTGTATATATAATTTATGAATAAGGAAGCGCTTTGGACTCTATCCTGATTTGTCACATTATGCAGATGCTCCTGGAGCACCTAGGCAATGGTGGTTCGGTGGCGGAACTGACTTGACACCTGCTTATATTTTCGAGGAGGATGTTAAGCATTTTCATTCAGTATGTAAAACAAAACAGACAACACCCCTTATGGTGTTTTGTGATTAAAGTTCCACTTCTTTTGAAAAATTCTGTGGCTTTAACTAATTGTATAATGGTATTGGCCTTCTTCTGTAGGTCCAGAAAAGTGCTTGTGACAAATTTGATCCTACCTTCTATCCTCGGTTCAAGAAATGGTGTGATGATTATTTCTATATCAAGGTATATTTCTTACTAAACCTTTTTAATTGTTATGTGTTATAAATTTGTAATATGGTGTTGATGGTACATAGATCATTTCTGTATGCAGCATCGAGATGAGAGGCGAGGGCTTGGAGGAATATTTTTTGATGATCTAAATGACTATGATCAGGAGATGCTTCTTTCCTTTGCCACTGGTATTGCTTGTAAATATAGAATCTTCTTTCTTTCTTTTTGTATTTTCCATTAATTATTTCCTACTAGTTGATTGACTGCATCCACTTCCTGCATGCACTTCCGTTTACTTGAAGAATGTGCAAATTCTGTGGTCCCTGCTTACGTACCAATTATAGAGAAAAGGAAGGATCTACCATTTACGGATCAGCAAAAGGAATGGCAGCAATTGCGAAGAGGGCGCTATGTCGAATTCAATTTGGTATGAAAATGAGCCCTGAAGATGTTAGTGGAATTCATATCAGCAATTAATATGTAAATGAGGCCTAATTTCTGTTTTCTTTTAAACAAAAGGTTTATGATCGTGGAACAACTTTTGGACTAAAGACGGGAGGTCGAATTGAGAGTATTCTTGTCTCTCTTCCACTGACTTCTCGGTGGGAATATGACCATGTAAGCTTACTGGTTTTCTCTGTATGATACTTTATTTCTGGTACTACTGAAAAATGAAACGCCTTGAAGTTTTGAACTCATAATTGAGAGCAATCTTATTGTTTGCTGTGCAGAAACCAGAAGAGGGAAGTGAAGAATGGAAACTGTTAGATGCTTGCATCAACCCAAAGGAGTGGGTATAATGTTCTGAAATGTATGTCTGTATAATTTTGAGATTTTTATTTCTTTTTCCCCACTCCTCTTGTCTTTCTTCTATCATCTTCCCTTCAATTTTTTTCTTCAATAGTTGAGGCGTAGACGTTAGCAGTCGATATCTTGATGAAAAGTAATCTAATACATGTTGAAGGTGATGTGAGTTGTGAATCATGTCAGAATTGCCATCTTTTGTGAGACTGGAAACTCTTCCTCAATAAATCTGTAGTCGATTAAGATTTCCCAACTTCTTCATATCCTGTAATATAATCTAATATATGCACTGGGTGATATCGTTTTTTCCCCCGCGCGGAAACAAGCTTGGAAATGAATACGATATTCTTATGTTTGGTTAGAGCAAACATGAGAAGGGTGGGTTTTCCGTTTTCATGGGTTTTAAAACCCATATACATTTCCAAAAGGAGATGGGTTTTCATTCGAGTTTCTAGTCCTAGTTTTAGCAGCTTTAAAATAAAATGGTAATGGCAATAAAACCTTTATATTTTTACTTGTTTTGAATTGAATCATCCAAGGGAGGCTTTAATTTCCAATTGTCTCGTGAAGCATTGCATGGTTAATCAAAATGTTGCTTAATGCAATACAAGCCATCTTTAACCATTTAGCTTAAAAGATCTTGCAAGTAATGTGAAAAATACGGGCATAAATGAATGAATTAATTAGAAAGATCTTGCAGATATACTTAATATTATAACCTAAACTAGAAAACTTAAAATATGTATTATACGGACAGATAATTTTTCTTGGAGCGTAGGCCCCCAACGTTAGATAATGGTGTGGCATGATGAATGATATGCAAACTCTAAGTTGCAAGAGACTTATAACTCAAGTAATTAAGCGAACATATACAACGCGAAGGAATTGACTCCGTAATGTTGGTATGAGTCAGATATGTTTGTACCACTTCCAGTTACGGGTGAAACTAAACTCTCTACACACAAAATGATTAATCATGTCGATACTCATGTACAGAAAAGTCATCATACAACAAACAACCGTCCTTGTAGTGAAGAAGGTAATAGCAGTTGTCACAGAAGTAGCAGGGGTTCTCCTGAGCCCACTTGTCATCTATAGTTACCTGTGTTGCTCTAAATATTTTACAAACATAACATTTTCGTATATGCAGCTTCAGTTGAAATAAGAGTATCGGATAGGCTGCCCTGTTTTGTACATCCTGTGGATGAATCAATCTCATGTCTCTAATTACAATTGTATGTCTGCAGTCTCCCTGTTTCAAATCATTCCCCAAATCAACAGCAACAACCATCAATGCATAAAAAGTTTATCAAGATTCTCACATCCAGAAAAATATGTTGGTAAAGCACAAAATAATGTTTCCCTTATAGAAAGGCATGAAAAGATGGCAATAGAGATCTGTACCTGGTGACAATATAGATATCCAGCACCAAGTCGAAATTTCAAGTCACAAAACTGCATCTTGTGCATGTCAACGGCTCTGAAATGAGGCAATTGTGAACCCGTAACATCGCCTACAACTGCTTTTTGCTTCCTTTGCAATACTCCAGCTGCAATCCATTCCCATTTTTTAAGAGCTTCGTCTTTAGAATTTCTAAGCCAATCAAATATAGGTTCACTATAATCTACTGCAGAGGGATCCCTCAAATCGTTGCACAATGTATCCTACATAGGATCAGCAATATGCTAGATTTCAGTGCAAATACCACCCTCATCATGAAAATAAACAGTAAATGGATAGATTTCTTACTTCTATAAGGAAATATCCTGAAGGGTCATGCTGCTTAGCCTTTTGCATCACATGGTCTGTTAAGCAGTAGATCTTATCCCTCAGTTCAGTCAAGGTTTGTTGTCCAAGGACCAAGAACTCTTGGTTCTGCAAACAATCTTACTGTGTCAATAGCAGCAGGAACTTCAGGAAAGAATCATGTGAATAAAGAAAAAGAGTAGTACAAAAATAAGACATGAATAACTTGTAATTGCTTTTAATTCATCTTTTCCCTAGACTCATAGAGGCAATAGAAATCCTGTAACAGAAGGAAGGAAACCTAACTACTTTTTTCTGGTCTATCTTTTCCCTAAACAATACTTAAAAAGAAGATGAACATTCTCAGAGAACACAAGTCTGATTAAGAAAATAAAATAGTAAGTCTATTGGAGAAGAATTTTGGTCTTGTGACACTCGCAATGGACTACCTATTTATTGGAGGTGACTCAGCCACAAGGGACCTAAAACCCTGGCTCTAAGAACCTAGCTAACTCAAACCAACTCCAGATTAAAAGGGATAGATCCAGTTGTTCTTTGGGCTTAATTCTGAGAACTTCCCAGCATAGAGTTACACATACCATGACTTTCTTTCATCTTGCTTTCATCTTTGTACAAAGATGAACATCCCAATCCACAGAGAAGCTCCCACTCAGGAATGAAAGTATCCTCAGCCAGCTAGGTTTGAGCATGGATATCTTTGTTTTTGGAGTTTCTGGTCAATGTTTGTATCCTATGAAGCGTGTGCCTTTTAAAAAATGAAGAATTGCAATTGCACACATCTCAATTATAGCAACATATCAGATATTTCAACCCTACAAATCAGAAGCCCATGAAAAATACTAGCATTATACCTTGACTAGCAGGAACCATATAATTGGCAAACAAACACCAAAACCAAAAGCTACTCTATTTGACATAAGCAAGAAAACACATTAGAAGATGCTATACCTTCACCCATTTTCGCGCATTATGGTAAACCTCAATGGAAAGAGCAACTTCTGGATAGTGCACAGGTATGTAGCCCTGAATGCTGGATGATTTTACCTGTTTGCATAAGAGGAAAAAAAGCATAGATATTATCAACCGTCTGAGAAGTCAGAGCCAGCAAATTGAATATGACTGCACGAAAACATTCACAATAGGCAACTCTTAAGCAAACCTTCACTTCTGAACTTGCAGATCTGAGGGGTTTCATCCTATCAATTGTCCTTGAGGATGCAATGGCACAATCATTGACCTTCGAACTAGGGCTGAATCATCATAAGAAAAACAATAAGTTGAAGATGTGAGAAAAATCATTGAATGAGTTACATAGTCATTCTACTAACTTGAACGAGTGCAGTGTCACAGCAGCTTTGTCTTCATCTTGCTTCTCTTTGATTCTTTTAACATGCTCCACCTTTTCAATATAAGTTTCCTGGAATGTGGCAGCAATTAAGTTGTGAACATGATAACAAAGATATAACTTGAACATAAGCAACAACGAAAAATGTAATGCAACGACAAGAATCCTAGATTGCAGGACCCTTACTAGGTATGCAACTGGGATACTTTTTGGGAGCTTCAAAAAGTCCTCTGCTCAACACACCCAGGGTCCTTGAAAAATTCCTAACTTTCTCAGTTTACCCTCATTCTTTTAAAAAATTCCCTTAGGTGGTACATTAGCCTTCAAACTAGATAGGTCTTCTCATTCAAATTTTACTATTTCTTCCACCCAATTTTCAACAGTGTGATGCCTAGGCTTTCAAAATGAAGGAAGATATAGACTTTAGTATAATAAGGTACTATACCAAGTACCAACAATTCAGATAAATACATTAGCAGCACACACGGAGAAGGCAATATCTCACCTCTAGAGCATGATTCTTTGCCTTCGTTCGTTTTCTCTTCCTTGATTTCTTTTTACAAGCTTCATCATTTGATGCCTCGTGATCCTTTGATCTACTGAATTTGGTGTATAAAAATCAAATAATTAAAAAAAAACAATTTGGAAATACATAGCAGATAGATAATACTCGTCAAAGTAGGAAAGAAGACTATAATAAGACATATGAAAGATCAGTTAAATTTGTTCGCTTATGTATAGATATGACTCACCCTTCATCGGAAGGCTGTTCTGGAATAGGCGAAAGATTGGAGGAATCTTCATTGTCCTACAATCAAACCCATGATAGCACAAGCACAGCTGTATTATTTATCATAGCTTCTTCAAATCACAAAAAAGAACTATGTATGTATAAGTATGAGTGTACCTTAAATGCTTCCTTGATAGCCATATCCACCAACTCTTCCTCAGTCAAGATCTTGAGCTCATCCACCCTGCACAACAAACAATACCACTGTGAACAAAAACCCACCAGCTAAAATTCAAAATGCAAAACCCAAGACAAAGGAAAGTAAGAATGCTTACGAAATATCTTCGTCGAAGACTTGGGATGAACTTGAAGATACTTCAAATTCTAAATCCTACAAAATATGCCCAACACAACTTTAAACTAAATGAATCAATTAACAATTAGCAATGCAATAACAGAACTATCAAGAACTCATCAACCAAGAGTACCTGAAGTTCTTGGACGACAGAAGACTGGAACAAAGCGACGCTGGTGAGGGAGCCCACCAGATTGGGAACGAAGATGGGCCCACCTCTGGGAACTGAGAGCTCTTCCTCTTCCTTATCACAACCATTGTTGTTGTTATTGATGTGTTCTTCGTCTTCAACACTGCAACTGCCACTGCCATTCTCTGCCATCATCTATCTTCTTGTGTAAAGTTTCGAACTTTAATTACACCAACAAAATGCATAAACTATATATCTTCTCAATTTTCAACGAAATTAAAGAAACCCAATTGGGAAAGCAGCACACGAACGTGAAGGGAACAGTTGGTTTCATTTACAACAAAATTGGAAAAAATAAAACAAAAAAAGGAAAATAGTCTGAATACCTGTGAGGTGAAGGAAGTTTAGGGTTTCGGAGAGAGAGAGTGAAGATATAGTTGAAGACGAAAGTGTCTGTCTTTGCGTCCCGTTAACAACCCAAAGCAAACAGTTTGTTTTTACATTAGATATGTTGCTGAACGCGGCAAACAAATATATGCCCTTGTTACTGTCAACAAAAGAAAAGAAAGGGAAAGAAAGAAGGTTGATTTTTTAATTTTGAATATTAGTTAGCTCAGGAAAAAGGGTCTTTCAAATAGATACTATTAAGTTGTCACGAGGGTTCGAACTTAAAATCACTCACAATCTGCAAGTAAATGTCGCTTTCCTGTGCTAGACCCGTTGCCTATTTTTTATTTTTTATAGTAAGGCTAAATTACTCCTTCTTTGTTTCAATAAGAAAAGCGGCATACTTTATTGATTAATGAGAATTACAATCAAAGAGTAAGTGTGAAAAGTCTTATATTTCAAAATACAAAAAATCTTAAACTATTGACCAATAATTCAAATATATGTTTCATATTCTTGCCACCTGAAAACTTAAGGCATTCCCTAGATTACAACTTGAATAGTACATATCATCTGCTGTTTTTTAATTTCTTAATTGGATCTCACAAGCCTCTTGAGATGTAGCATCCTCCATTGGGTTCTTCTCATTCTCTTTGTTCTTTCCCCACAGGGTTGCAGACAAACCAACAATTATCAAGGAAGCTCCTAAAGTACTGAAAATGTTCACAAGTAATAAAGTATATATTAAATTGATGATGCCTCAATATGAGTTTAGCAACCCAGAATTCCAAATAAGTGAACCCAAAAAAAAAATCATACCTTCCCAAGTATATAGTTTCTCTTAAAATGAATAGCCCCATTATAGCTGCAACAATTGTGGATATTGGTCTAAATGCTGTCATGAAAACTGGGCCTCTTGTTTTTACAACTAAAGTTTGCACATAAATGGTGATTCCAAAAATCAAAACTCCCTGCAAAAATATCACCTCATCAAACTTCCATGAGCAGAGAAGCTTTTCCATTTGACAGTTGAAGACATGTCTTCAGATTCTTACACTGTACAAAGGAGCAAGAAGTGAACTGTCCCATGACAACTTCCAAGAGGATGCTTCATGATCTAGAATTACTGCCATGATCGCCGTGAGTAGAGTTCCCGATAAGCACGTTATCGATGTAAGAGTAAGAGGTGCAGGATACATTTCGATTGTTATTGTCTGCATCAATCAAATGTCTATGAGTATTGTAATTAACTGCCATGCTAACAGAAAGTTGTTCCTGCGACACTTTGTTTTTGGTTGTAGTGGTACAATATGTGTCAAGCACCTGTAAGATGTAGAATGCTGATGAGGAAACATATGAAACTAGAAGAAAAAGGGAGCCCTTTATCCAGTCTCTGTCTATGGATGATTTGGAAGTAGCAGATTGATGGGAGCCTTGAGTGTGCATTGAAATCACAGCAATTCCCTTGTATAGCGTCATCAGTGCTGCACCGGCAAAGGCGATAAGAGTTCCCCCAATCTTGGCTTGGGTACAAAGCTTTGTAATATTGAATTTTTCCATCCTGAGTACATATCATATTGTAAATCCTTAAATCAGAATGCAATAATGCTGTGAGTTCCTTTTTATTTTCAGTGCAAAGGTATGCTCAAATGCAATGGTGATTGGACATATTGCCCAAATATATTTCATACCTGCACAAAACTGCTATGATAAAGGTAGTACATGGAATAAGGTTTCCCATCGCAGATGTAATAGCTGGTGAAGTGTATTCCAGTCCGATGTAATTCAATGTTCTTCCCAACACTCCTCTGAATTACACAGGAAGATGCAGAAGATTAATACCAATTTTCATTTGTCTGATAATTGTCCAGCATTAGTTGGGGATGACTTGTTAAGAGGTTAACAATTTACTCACCCTAGCAGGCCCAAGAAGAAGACATTTCGAATGATCGGAACACTGATTTTGCTCTCATTTTTCCTGTCACGAGATAGGTTATGGTTAATCAGACGACAGAGGATACTGTTCATATTGGAGGAACACTGATTTTGCTCTCATTTTATATAGGCTATGGAGGAAATCAAATGGAAATAATTAGAAGCGTTAAGTTGCAAACTTCTCACAAGGCAACAAATAAAGAAAGAGCTTTAGACTTTAGAATCTTAGGACCATGAGTTATAAGAATAATGAAAACTAATAGACCTCTCAAAAAGAAGTGCAAGAAGAGCAGTTGCTAGAGTTCCAAAAGCATGGCCATAAACCACAAGCACATAACAGCTCATGCCTTTGTCTAGAGAGACCTTGGTGACAATAGGGAACCCTGCAAAGCAGATGTTAGCAAATATACAGAGAATGTATGGTTTTGAAACTTCAATTCCTCTCTCCCTCTTACTGCTTCCTCCTTTCACCCTCTCGTCCTGCTCTTCCATTGTCATTTCCTTTTTCATTTAGCATGTTGTTTTCACCATGACCGCCTTTTATATAAATTTGGGGCAATTTAAGGATGAAAATGATCTGCTACAGATAATTCTGTGTTCCTGATATATCACCACTTTTTTACTTCTTTTTTTCTTTTAAGTAAGAAGGCAAGTGCTTTGTGACCCCTCAAGAACTATTATAACTGACTCAATGCATTTTACTTTTTAATGTGTCCAACCAGAACTCCTAAGCAGTTTTATCAAGTTACAACTTCCTACTAATCAATCTGCCTTTTATTTTGTGGTCAGCATCAGCATCAGTCTTAATCTCACTTACATACTCAACATCATATATGACTTTCTCTTTGTCCTTCTGATTGATTTCAACACTCACCAATCTTTCATTTCCACACACAACATCATTTGATTATTGTAACTTTCCAAACATCTTGTAGAAGAAACGAAAACCGGCGATTGGAGGATGGTTCTAATATTCTTTACTTATATGAAGGGACACTTTTGTAGAGATTAACCATTCAAGTTTCCATTACCAGAACTAACGTGATTTTGATAATTGGGATCACGTTTCTTATAGAAGAAAAGAACATCAATTATTGAAGATTGGTTCAGATATCACAACATAAAGGAACAGTATCACATATAGACTGAATTACCCCCTTTTATATCAGTTTGGGGGATATTTCTGTGTTCCTGATATATCACCACTTATTTTCTTCTTCTTTGTTTTTTTTTCTTTTATGAAAGTGTTCACCCCTTTTTGTTTAGTACCTGTGATGGCAGGGCAAAGTTCCCCATTAATTCAAAGACCATAATTTGGTCGATAAATCAACTTTCTTTGTGTGTCGAGCGTGCCACTGTTAGCAATTTAAAATTCTAACAGACTTGAGAATCAAATAACTTGCGCCCAAGCTATTGACTTTGAACAAACGATTGTGAATTTGGGTGAGGAATATTTCCCAAGTAAGTTCTTTTCTTGCCTCAGACGGATGAGGACTTCATAATTTATCTAAATAAAACTGAGAAGTAAAGCAAAAATACAAGTGTTTGAAAATAAACAAGTTCAAGGAGAACTGTTTGAAATACGATAAATGAAAGAAAGCGCCAAGTCTCGGAAAGACATCGAGAACATTGCACTTTGAATTCTGCACAAACGCCATTGCGAGAGATGATTTTTATCAGCCGACTGGACTGATTGGATTACCTTTGGACTGACTGCCGGGATTGCATTGATCGCCTTTGCACTGACCATTAATTTGGATTACATTGGATATCGCACCGCATCATGACCGGATTTGGATTGCATTGGACTGCACTTCAGCACCTTCAACTAGTAAATATTAGCTGGAAATCGATACCAATATTGAAATTGGCGAGCTATAATCAGATTGAGTCGTGAGTGGTGGGAATTCTAAACGAATCTCAAGGATAGCTTTGGAGGTCCTTGGCGCCTTTGTTAGCTTTGCTTCTGTTGAAGGCTAGAATGATCAGTGAGACTGATTGTTTCTTTTGTATTTGTTTTGTTGGTTGGGTGATTGTGTCTTTGGTTCTCAGTTCATACCCCTATTTATAGAGAATTAGTATGACGATGGTTCCTAAATATCTAGGAAATATCTTCTGGGAAATGTCTTGTTTTAGCCATAAAGGGGGGTGGTTGGCTTTTGATAAAAAGTAGCAAATATTAAGAGTCAACTGTGATGAATGTATTCTGTCTACTTCTTGTAACTTGCGTTCAAAATATCTCACTGTCTGAAGCCACATGGGTATTTGCAGGAATATTTCAGCATGTTCTCCCTGAGAATTTTCTTTTGAATGTCCTTTGGCCATTTTTTGTAACTTGTGCTTAAAAATATCTTCAAAAGCAGCTCAGTTTGTTTTTAATGGCTTATGGGAGGTAGCTTCTTCTTTCCACCTTTCTAATAGTCAGACCTCAAGTTTCGAGAGTATGCAACTTGGAAACTTGTGTAATTTTACTTTGGTATTTTATCTCTTGAAATGATATGGGCTTTATTTCTCCAACTTTTGGCAACTAGAGACAAAATAGCCAAATGGGCTGGTGAGCAAAAATTAAGCCCAAAACAAAATCATGAATTTTGGCTAGAATAAAGAATTTTGGCCAAAAGTGCAAATTTTGGTACAAACAGAAAGAGAGGCAAGTGCTTTGTGACACCTCACCTCAACAACTATTATAAGAAGTGACTCCTTTTATTTGATCTAAGCAGCTTGCTCAGATATGGCAATGCTCAAAATAGCTTCTTCTCCCTTTCTGGTTTGCCTTTCGCCTGCGAAATGAGTACGAACAGTTATCTACGTAGCTCACACGATACTGAAAATGTTCAAGAGTTGAAAGTGTAGGATACCACGGTTCAAGAATAAGCTCCTTCTTCACTAGGCAATAGATACATGACTAAGAATGCGTGCCCAACCAAATATGAAGAAGCTTGTAGGCTTAAAAGACTGTCCGTCTGTCATTCAGGTTGAATGAATATGAATTACATAGCATGCTCTTTTTCTTTTGTTAGTTGGTTGCCCATTTAAAAACAATCCAATAGTGTGCTTCCACATCTGTATCAACCATTTTTGAGTAATTTATGACTTTGTGACTGATGGTGTTGGTGACTAAGGTATGAACACAATTATCGCTTACTCTCAACAACGACAAAAACAATTCAATAGTAGGGAATTTGTTTTCTTTTAGAACATATAGTAGTGGGAGAACATTTCACACCTTCAGTCAACACATTCAAACCAAAAATAACAACTTTAACACGAAACTCATTTCAATCAACTCACCAACAACCTATTTTCTAGTTCTACTTCTCTTTACAATATTATCTTGCCATTAATAAAAACTCATTTTCAATCAACTCATTTGGGTAACTTTTTTTTTTAGTGTTGTTAAACCCTTTTTCTAAAACCCTCTAAATTTAAATAAATAAATAAAAATTCTATGGGGAGTGCTAGTAACCTTCTCTCCAACCTTCTATTTTGAACCTTCTTCATTATCTTCATGACATGTGTCAATTTCTAAACTAAAAATAATGTCATTAATACATTAGACATTGTTTTTAGGTCCAAAAGAGAAGCTAGAGAGAAGGTTGCTAGCATTTCTCAAACTCCATATCAAAGCAGCCTCCTTTCATTCCCTCTCTCTCTCTTTCTCTGATTCCTGATCGAAGCAAAGCAGTGAACATGAGTGCCCATCTCTCTCGTCGCCACCGCTCTTTCACTTACCTCAATCGCCACCTCTCATCCTCACCCTTCTCCACCACCACCTCCAAACTCCCCACCATTTACGAACCAGCTGCCGCCGCCACCCAAAACGACGCCATCCCCACCACAACCCTCCAACTCCTCTCATGGGGCAGAGGCGCCTCGGGCCAACTCGGCGGAGGAATAGAAGAACTTCGTCTCTACCCAAACCCTGTCGCCAACCTCGTCGTTCCCGCCTCATCCTTCACCCTTTCACCAACCCAAGGCCGAATTCAAATACCCAATTGCTCAGAAACAAAGAACAATGCCCATGGCAGTGTTGTAGAGGTGGGTATTTCTTGTGGGCTTTTCCACTCGTCGCTGTTGGTTGATGGAAAGCTCTGGATTTGGGGTAAAGGCGATGGCGGTCGACTTGGGTTTGGGCATGAGAATTCTCTGTTTCTGCCCACTTTGAACCCGCATTTGGATTCTGTTCGCTTCGTAGCGCTTGGCGGATTGCATTCTGTATCGCTCACCTCCCTCGGCGAGGTTTATACTTGGTCAGTACAAAAGTAAAGACTAGACATTTGTTGCATTTCATCACATGTTGAGTCACATTACATTTTGTTGATTGCATAGTTGAGTTTAAAAAAATCTGCACAAACATTTATGCTTTTTTCTTCTTGGAAGAAAAAGTTAGCAAATACGGTTGCAATGAGCAGATTCTGTCCATGGCCTGTAAAGTTTGTATCTTCCTCAAGAGTAATAGTTTCTAGTCTCAACAATATGCAATGGAGTGTGCTTTTGATGGAGAAATGCCCCAATTACATTTGATTGTCATGTGTTGAAAGACCAGCTTGCTATCTTAACTCTCCAACCCACATGGATGTTACCACAGCCCAACACTTTTATCCATTTGATACAATTATTGTTTTCATGTCCGCTGCAAACCTTTTATGTTCATTGACCATAGTGCTCTATTGATTCATGCTTTTGGTTGGATAACTTCATGGTTGTCATTAAACATGAAGCTTGCAGGGGTTATGGTGGTTTTGGTGCACTTGGACATTCTGTTTATACTAGAGAATTGTTCCCTAGATTGGTGGAAGGCTCATGGAGTGGGAAGATACATCATATTTCAACTAGTGGGACACATACTGCTGCGATCACGGAATCAGGTTTGTTACTGGCACCTTTCATTGGAGTAAAGTGGTACTGCCTGGGTGTAACAAATTAATGGACTCTAACCAAGAGGATAGGAATAACTTAAAACTAGTAGTGGAAGTATGTTGCAGATGACATGCTTTTTCAGTTTCTTACTCCTTTCTGGCTTTAGCATTTATAGTTGTTTCCTGTATGAAGATTTATGTTTACGTGTTTGATTTGTCATTAGATATCTGGCTATTACTCATTGGATGTAGCATGTAGGAGAACTTTATACTTGGGGTCGAGATGAAGGAGATGGTAGATTGGGACTTGGTCCTAATCGGGGCCCAAATGAGGGTGGTGGACTAAGCATACCCTCCAAAGTAAAAACATTACCTGTGCCAGCGGCTGCTGTTTCTTGTGGAGGGTTTTTCACAATGGTACTGACCGAAGATGGGGAACTTTGGAATTGGGGAGGTAAGGTTGCCACTTCTCATGTAGAAAACTTTTTTCTCCCTTACCTTCTTCCTTATACAAATCAATGGGTTTTATTTTCTGGGAGGATAGTGAAAGATCATGTGGCAAAGAGTTATTTCTAAGCCCAAATAACTGTAATTAAATTATTGTAGGAAATGGTGTTATTGTTTTTAAATGTTCTCCAAGATATTTGATTCATTAGTCAACGAGCTTGTGGAAATGAATTTCAACTTGCAGATTTGACAAATGGAGATTGCATAAGGGGGTAGTATTTAGTTTATTTTAGAGATCCGAAAGCCATTGGAACTTCTATAATGAGTAGCGTTCTTGTTACTCTTCAATAAGGGGTTAGCTATTTGGCTCTTGATGTTATTGCCATCTTTGAGACTTTGATTGACTTCTTATTGCTCCACTTTTGTGAAGCTAATTTTCGTGTTTTCTTGGTGTTTCCTCAGCAAACTCAAACTATGAGCTTGGAAGAGGCGATAAGGTTGGTGGTTGGCAGCCAAAACCAGTTCCTAGTCTTGCAGGTGTCTGTATCATTCAGATAGAAAGTGGTGGATATCATTCTCTTGCATTAACTGGTAAACTGACAGCCGTATCTCATGATTGCAGCCTTACTGCCTTCTTTTCTTGAAAGGTTAAGCCTTATGTATGGCCCTTGTTTCTTGATGTTTAATTTTTAGATGAAGGTAAAGTACTTTCGTGGGGACATGGTGGGCATGGTCAGTTGGGCAACTCTTCTATCCAAAGTCAGAAAACACCTACAGCTGTTGAGGCTTTAAGTGATGAGCGTGTTATCTATATTGCTTGTGGAGGTTCATCTTCAGCAGCTATAACAGGTAAGATGATTCTTGTGTTCTCTGATACTGTACTCTATTAGGTCTTAGAAATCTTTTGTTTTGTCAGTCAAATGTGTAAATGGCGTGCAGCCTCTAAATACATTCCACCAGGGTGTTTATTTTTATAGTGAGTAATGTGCTCTTGTAGTTGACACAGGTTGATTTTTTCTTTAATGATTTTGTCATCCAATCAAAGATTTGTATTCAGCCATGCCTTTTCATTTGGTTTGCTATGCGTTGGTAGTGTTGGGGATTGAAACTTAGACCAAAAGTGAGGACTAATTTAGAATATTCTGAAAACAACTCAAAACTTAAAGGACATCTAAGTAAGAGCATCGATAATTCTTGATTGCATAATTCAAGAACATGGTTAGGCTGATGTTCGGACTTGGTTCAAACTAGTATACTTCATATTTTCATACATTTCCGATTTGAAATTGAATGCCCCTGCCTTTTGTTTCGTAGCAGATAAAGGAAAGTTGTATATGTGGGGAAACACCAAAGATTCTCAATTAGGAGTTCCTGGGCTTCCAGAGATACAACCATCCCCTGTTGAAGTCAAGTTCTTAATGGAGGATGATGGATTGGGACCCCACAATGTACTGTCTGTTGCAGTTGGTGCTTCTCATGCCATGTGCTTGGTTTCAAGGTCTGAGTGTTTCAGTGTGATAATTATTATGATTTTTCTTTTTTCTGTTTTCTAACGTATATAAATTCCGTAACAGGGATGGAATGTCCAACTGGGCTGAAATGGAGGAGAAAATGGATGGATAGCTATGATTCAGAGGTTAAACTGATTCAAGATGATAAATATTATTTCATCTGAGAAAAACAGTAAACTTCTAATCAGGAGAGAGTGAGAGAGAAAGACGAACAAATACTATACAGGAGATAAAATGCGAGCACATTTGAGCTCCAGAAGTTGCTGCCCCTACTCCGTCTGGCACTAGTACCACATCAACGTGCGCAAAACTCTATGAAACCTCCTTTATGAAATGCAATGGCTCAGAGCCGTGCTGCAAGGATTTGCTGACAATTGACAGAACTCAATTATTGTAAACACATGAGAGATTTCCATGTTCCTTAAATTATTGCCAGAGATTGTAGGTACCTTGTTGTATATTAATGTAGTGCCCATTCTTCTCCGAGTTACTAGAATGCCCCAGGCTGGGACTTTGGCCAACGTTTTTGTACTACTTTTGACTGGGGCTGTTCGGATACTAACTGCAGTTCAGATGAATAATCTGTTCCAAATCAAAATAAACTTTGTTTTGTGTTCTCATGATTTCTTTACCAATCTGACTCACAAGTATATTATTTTATTCTCTCTTATTTGAGTTTGCTTGAGAGATTAATATAACATTCCTTGTTGGTTTTTGGAAGTGTTTTTTTCCCTTTTTGATATATATTATTTGGGTAAAACCTGCATACAGGTTGTATCTGTGATTAGCTTGGTACCTTCACCATCAAAAATGGACCTACAGTTAATAAACATCAAGGTGCATTCACTTGGCTTGCTTTCGAAGCTATCATCTGCTGATGTGAATGAGCCTTCACTTGTCGCTGTGGAAACCCTATGGTTTTGTAACTTTCATGACAGAGTTGCTCATCATGTTCCTTGGCTTCACAGCTGCGTCTGTAAAAAAAACTGACTTTCCCATCATATATCTTTCTTGTGGCCCTTAGAGCAATTGAGTACAAGCATTAACTTGTAGGATCTCACTAAGATTAAACGCCCATGTCCGCGGGTGATCAAATGTGAGTCTCTTAACAATCAATGATTAAAAATCGTCCGCACATGTAGGCGACTGATCTTAGCATACTCTTAACCTAAATATGCTGATAAGAAATCAACCAGAAGACCGTTGGCCTCGTCCACTCGTGACAATTGGCTCTAGGTGGTTGCTTGGCTCTTGGGTAAACTTCATTCTTTGCTCATAAGATGAAATGGACTTTGGTTGCCTTTGATCCCCACAGTCAAAGGAGACAAAGTGCGCACAATGTGGACCACCAAGCTGCGTGCTGCGATCGTTTGGTGCGTGACACACTTCAATTATTTCACTGTGTTTGGCATTCACACCTCTCACGACAAACATTTACGAACGGGGCTGTGGCCCCATTAATATTTGCCCTGGGCTATGGCCCCATTAATATTTGCCCCTTCCTTGCATGATTCCAAATCTCAACGGAACGGAAGGGAAAATCACTACGGACGCCCTCTTGACTTGTCAGGTGTTTTATCACAGCAATCTTGTATGTACTTTACATCTAGTAAATAACTTGTGTAAGTAGAATAGAAGTGGGTTAGGCCAGCTGTTTCCGGTAGTGAGTCCTCCAGTTCTTATTTTCGTAGATTAGATTAATTTAGATTATCGTTTGTATACAAATAAAAATTTTAAATTTTTTATTTTGTGTAATATCATATCTTTCGCTCAGCACATAGCATATCACATTATAAAAACAAGAGGAAGGCTAAAAGACGGTGTGCGTTTGGGTGAATGTCAAGCATTAGTTTTATTTGGCTTCAAATTATGGATCTCATTACAATCGACATTTGAGAGTTCACTTAAGCACAGACGTTCACACATCCAACTCTCTCTAGCATAACTTTGAAAACAAAAGAAATACAGTAACCTTCAACTGATTACATTTATATTTTAAAAATAATCAAATTATATAGTGTGACAATTGATGTGTCAATCGACAATTCGTCGTAGTGAGTTAATTATATAATATAATTCAAAATATATAGAAACAGATACAACAAGAAATGTAAATTTTCTTTTACTATTAACACGTGTGTCTGTCATGGGATGGGACACTTCCCTTACAGGTTAACGCAACACAAATATGAACAGAAATCAAAACAAACGTTAAAAATAAAAACCTATATCGAAAAAGAAAAAAATAAAACTAATAATGTTATGTAGCACACAAGCTTCCCTAATATAAGCTTAATTATGTTAATTGCCTGACCAATCAATCACCAATGTATATCAACCGATTGATCCTAGCCGTAAGTGAACACTGAACACTGCGATGCTGGCCTCGACAGCTCCGTTCCCGCGCTGGCCGGGCATGCCTTCATTCCCACCGGCGGCACCATGCAGTTGTAACTCAAGCACAACGACACCGTATCCGGCAACATCGGCCCCGGCTCAGTAGGGAACCCGGATATGTAATTGTGCTGTAAGTACAATGTTTTGGTGGTCCCCACGTATATGCCCTTAACGTACTCCATCGGTACGTTCCCAATCAGACGGTTGTTATTCAAAAACAAGCTCTCCGCCCCAGCCAGGATCGGCGACAGCTCACCAGTTATGGAGTTGTGGCTCAAATCCACGATCGAGCCCTCGCCGTAGGTTGGGGCCTGGGACCCCACGGGCGGGACCCACCCGGAGAGATTGTTCCGTTGCAACAGCAGCGACTGGAGGACGGTACGGAACAGAGTTTGAGGGAGGGACCCACTGAGACGGTTCATGCCGAGATCGAGGTGGACTAAATCGGCGAGCGAGTCGAAGACGGAGCCGATGGGGCCCGACATTTCGTTTTCGGAGAGCGACAAGTAACGGAGCGTCGTCGGGAGAGAATGCGGTAAGGGACCGGTGAGCTGGTTGCGTTTTAAGTCCAAGTGAAGGAGCTGAGACGACACGTTGTGCGGCAACTCGCCGGAGAGGGAGTTGGATGCGAGAATGAGCACTTTCAGAGCGGGTAAAAGGGTCACACCAGGTGGGATTGACCCGGTGAGGCGGTTGTAGCTGAGGTCGAGAGTGTGGAGGTTGGGGAGGAGAGAGAGGGTCTGGGGAATCGGACCGGTGAGACGGTTGTTGGTGAGGGAGATGACTCGGAGGTTGGCGAGTCGGCCGAGTTGGAAGGGGATTGGACCGGTGACGATTCCGGGAAAGAGGATGAGCTGAGTCAACTGGGTGAGGTCGGCGAGGGAGGGAGAGAGCGAGCCGGCGAGGCCGGGCGAGTCGGAGAGGCCGGTGCCGAGAGTGAGGATGGTGACTCGGCCGGAGGTGCAGGTGACGCCGGAGAAGGTGGAGCAGGGATCTGGTGCGGCGAAGTCCCAGGTAGAGAAGAATGCAGCGGCGCCTCGGGCAGGGACCTCGGTGAGGGAGTTCTTGATGGCAACGAGGGCGTGGAGATCGACGGTACTGATTTTCTGGTTTTGTTGTTGATGCGACGGTGGAGTGAGATTGAGAAGGAGGAGGAGGAGAAGAAGTGGAAGTGGGAGTGAGGAGTGTGCATGTGGTTTGGCCGCCATGGCCAAAAAACCACGAGAGAGAGAGAGAGAGAGAGAGAGAGAAAGAGAGGAGAACTCAAAATTGGTGCGGTTTCATGTAAATCGTAAGAATATATGGGTTATAACTTATGATGGATATAACCGTTACCTTGCGTAATGGCGTTATAGCCCAACCCATTTATTATAGGACCGCTAGTTTCTTTTATTTTTTTCATTCGTTTTTGAGGTAATATATTTTACCTCATTTACTCACTACAATAATTACTACTTATTGCATCTTTCCCACCTATAGAATCTTACTTGCATACAATGAATGGATTGACTCAGTCGTGCACATAGGCAACTCTCAATTGTTGATGCATGTGCGTCTCACATTTCATCAACGATTGAAAACCACTCACTCGTGCGTGAGCAACTATTTTCAAATAGAATCATACGATGCATATAGTTAAGAGTGTTTTAACCCCCTCAAATTAAACTCAGAATAGTGGTCCTATGAGTTGGATGATGGTTCCTAGTTTGGCAACTTTTGATATGCATAAAATATGTCCTCTACTCTGGGATCACTCTCCACCACTTTTGGTGGTTGGGACATAGAGAGTGGTTAATTGGTTGGACAACTTAGAATAAAAGTACTAATACTTAATTGGCCTTGAACCCACTTCGAATTATCAGTGGTAGGCTTTGCTGTCAACCTTGTTTGCATTATTATTACTTAAAAACATTAAGAAACGTGTTTGCAATTAAGAGATTGATGGAATCAAAGTAGTGAAAAGAAGAGAAAGTTCACCCACCATGGCCTTTTGACCATGCTCTGTTCTCTTGTAAATTCAGGTTTAAATCTTTTATTATTTGCTGGTTCATCAATATCCCACAACTTTACAAAATCCACCATTTTACTATGCTTGCTTTCTGTACCATTTTGTTCTTTTAAAGCATGCAGCAGCAGATGGATCTAAAAGAAAAAGACCCACTTCATGCTTCAAAGAGCAGACTCTTTCTTCCCATTTCCCAACCAATACTTATATCCATTATATATACATATAAATGTGAGTTAATTAGTGATTAGAGCTAGCAAAATCATGTAATTAGCACTAATCCACACACCTGGTTGACCTTGTTTACTGACTGTTAGTGAATGACCTAAACTTAATGCAGACAAAAACTTGGTAAAAAACAAGAAGAAGAAAAAGACAAGAGTCTAGCTGAACCGATCACTGCTGCCCAACTTAGCTATTAGTTAACTAATGGGATGTCTTTAGATTCAAAAAAACTGAGGCAGCACATGGGAAGAGGTGTGGGCAAACATGAATATACCCCCAACAGTGGTCAAACTATGCATGTACAATATTCTAATTTTACATATAAAATACATTGGCATATATATGACACATACTTTACTGCCATTAAATTAGGCACTACATGATACATATATAGAAATCCACAGACAGCTCAAATGGAAACTTCGTGACCCCACTGCTGGAAAGATTCTCCCACTATTTACTAATTTAATTCATATTGTGCATTTTAGCCGAGTTAGATCAATGGTCGAGCGATAAATGCTTCTTTTGCACTTAAGTTTGAATCAATCTCTCTGTAGATTAGATTAAGTTAGAGTAGATTATCATTTGTGTCAAAAATCCATATTGGACATCTAAGTGAGTACCATAATAGAGATATTACCAAAAAGAAGTAGTAAAAAAGAAAGTTTTGAGGGAAGTTGAGTTTTTTTTTTGGGTCTGAAAAGGAAGTTGAGCTTAGGCAGCTTTACGTGGGTGTGTTTATAAAAGTTGACGACCCACCAATGGATTATGGATGGTCCAGTGCTTTAGAAAATGTTTCGGTGGATCTTTCTCAAGCAATATGGGTAGGTCCAGTACAAATTTGGTAAAAGGCTGCAAAATGTAGTGCATGCGGCATGTCCACTATAAAGAAGGAATTGGAAGCTCAAGGAAATATCTAGCTACCACTACTAGTTAGGATTTTAAGTTGGTTTTTTAAGGCTACTTTGGGGAAAATTAGCTTGAGATAAACTTGCATGCTATGGGTTTATTTTGTTTTTTTGATACAAGCAATATTGGTGAGGGGGGAATCAAACCAAGAACCATAAGTTAAGGAGGTAACATGCGGAGGCAGAAGCAGTGCTTTCTCGAAAATTTGAGATGTTAAGCTGGGTTGGGCCTCCAAATCGTTTGGGTCCTACGTGCGTGGGAATATATATGGGCTTTCTTTTCTTGGCCAGTCTACAATTTGGGCCTAAAATTTAGCCTGCTGTACTCTAGAAGTGAGGAAGGAACATCTCAGGCCTTAAGCTTTTGACAAGACAATTCTTGAAGCTCCATGTTACGAATTGTACACCAACAAACCCATAAACAAAGTTTGTTTTTATCCCTGTCAAAACCATGGATGCAGGGAACTATGGAGAGCTGAAAATGCAGGGGTGATCTTTGGTTCCGGCAATAAATAGTGAAACCATTCTTCAACGAAACGCTCACAGAGCTTCTAAACCAAAGATTGTTTCCCTCTTTCCCTAAGAACCAACATAAGACATCTAAAGAAAATGAAGCAATGCTTTTACAATCTAAACTATTAACTCTCACATAACGATGCTCAAATGAATTATGCCACAAACAAATCCTTCCCCAGCATAGGCCAGTAGTAACACAAGCACACTAATCATTTCCCTCTCTTTTCAACTTCTGATATGTCTAACAAGAGAACATTTCGTATACACACGCAGCACGCACGCAAGCACACAGTCCTACACTACATATATACGTCCATAATTTTCTCATTTTAGAATCCTCTGAGATGAGTGCCAGATTTTGTGCTAGGACCACCAACACATAGTTTCTTTTCAAACCCAATCCACTCAAAACCAGTAAGAGTGTTAGTATGAAAATTGTATTGGCATTTCCTAGACTTTAGCATCGGTCAGGACTTAGTGTGTGAATATTTTTTACTGGAAGTTTTAGCGCAACATATTCAATCTCGGATTTTCGATGTGTGACTTGATCGATATGAGGAAACTTATTTCAGGTAAATTATGACATAATCATGCATTCATTATAGGATTCCTAATTGGAGTTATTTTCACTCAAATGCTTTTATATATGTTCTCTTTTTAATAGGATTAGATTTTATCTATTGAGATTAATTTCCTATTTGGACCTTATTTTGGTTTAAGTAAAAATATCCTTTTTCATATTTGACTTGGAGAGCATGTTTCTTTTAATACCCAAGTTGGTTTCATTGATTAATATTGTAGGCTTGTATAATCTGATGGGATTGGAAGTTAATCTTGAAGAGTGTAAGAGTGAATAAGATGACGAAATGGAATAGGACTTTTATATAATCAAATCTGATTAGGCAAGATGTTGATATCTTGGCTTTATGAATTTTCTCTTGCAAGATAACAACATGTCTGTGTAAAGCCTAGGCGTGCATCTCCTTGTTTAGACAACTTTTCATATGTTTTGTTTGATTATCTAAATTTCTCTAGAAAAGCTATTGTGCATATATTTGAGATAAATCATCAAGTATTCCATGATTACTTGGTGATTTATCAAACACTTTAATCATTCATATTGTATTCATTTGCATTGTTCGGTGGCTCATAAAGTTGAGGGCACCAAGACCGTGGTGGCAGTTTTCCTCCGGCGAGCTTCAAGCAATCGTGACCAGTATTGCGTTCAACGTAAGGAGTGTCGAAGATCATCCCATGACAGAGGTTGAGTTACGAAGAAGTCGGTAAATATTATCTAGAATGTGTCAAGGATAAGTGTGTGAGTACCAAAGTTTATTTTTATTTGTTGATTATAATTTTAAATTGGCCTATTCATCACCCCTCCCCTTCTCTTAGTCATCCTACAGGTAATTTCAAAGAGTTTGCACATCTAACACCAAAATCAATCAACAATGTAGCTGCAATTGCCTTATCTAAGCCTATCAGAACCATCAGTGGAAAGAAAGATGCAAAAATCAGTAGAATGAAAGTTAAACGCAAGCAATTTAAACACAAGATAATATGATAAAATAAATTTTGGACAAACAACGAAAGTGTCAAACAACACAAAGTTCAAACTTGCTCCAAAACTATAATCTTTGGACAAAATGTAGAAAAGAACATAGGAGTCCTCAGTAGATGGTTGGTTCACACCAACCTTCTCCAACAACTTACTTAAAGATGCCGATGGACAAACTTGATGTTAGAAATAGTTGCAGATTTGTGTAAATATAAAACGGATTAAATACGTCCAATTAAAACAATCACAATTAACAATAGGTAGATTAAAGGAGAAAGAAAGTCTGGCCTGTGAACCCAAAAGAGGCACTATAAATGTTGTCCTAAAGCCGTAGACGCCTTCCTACGTGCAGGTTATGGCGGTGCCTACAACTCCAAGATACAACCCAAAAGCCTCACAGGATGTCTGGTCCGTTATGCACGCCAACAACAGACGAGTATGCCAAGTGTTGATCGATTGCCCACGAAATAGATAAAGAGAATTGTAGGAGATGGAGAATGATGAGTGTGATTCAGATATGGAGCATGAGAGTGACAGAGAATTGTTCGTTTTCTGTTATAAGACTCCACACACCCTTTTAATAAAGACACGTCTATTGGGTCAACAAATATGACTCTTAAAATAAATAATAATTACTATTAAATATATAACAATAATAATAAGTTTTAAATTTTAATAAAATAAAACAAAATAATAAATAACTAACACTTGATACTTCACTTTCCCAGAAGGGGAGAGGAATACCTCAGCCAATTCAAGCTTATCTGGAGAGAGACTTGTGCTGTCCATGGTTTTACTGAGCACCTTCAGTGCTAGCTTGACTCCCTCTTCCCTAGTCATATCATCTTTGTAAACCTGTTTAAGCATCGATTAAGCTGCTTGGTTGTTTGCACCAATCACTGCAACTTTCCAGCCAGCATAGTTTCCACTAGGGTCACTCATGTAAAGTTGAAAACCGAAATTCTTGTCCCAACCTACGAACAAAAACGAAACACCAAAGGGTTAGGCCACCAAACTGCGTGTAGCCCTGCTTAGTATCACAAAGAGATTGAACAAGCTGCTCAACATGCATTGGTTCTTGGTATGCAAACATGTAGCGCTGAGCTTAGACCCGAGCATTGTTTATGAGGATGTTGGCATCAGACATTACCAGCCACAGCACAAGCAACCCCATCGCAGAAACTAATTAAAAAGACAATCATATGCGAATACGGGTCTTACCCAGTTTCGGTTGCTCGCTCTTGGTTCAGATGATTGAGAAAGTTTATGCCTTTGCCGCCTTCTCAGCTCCCTATTCTAGTATTCTTCTTCTTCTTCTTCCTCAAGAAATAACCAAGGCCTTGTTTGCTCTGACATACGGGGGCTCCAAGTAGGGCCTTTGTAGAAATTGGGTCTGAGGCCGAAAATATCGGCCTTTTTTTACACGGGTAGCGCAAGCAACAACGGGTAGCCCTGACGTTGTTGCTTGCGCATATAACCCAATAATATTCAATTGTCTAGGCTCAACTATTTCAGTAGACCGGAGTTAAGTCAAGATATTTGAGGTAAATTTTTTAGCAATTTTTTAGCAAGTTATGTTTTGACATCTTTCAGCCTTCACCAATTCCTAGGAGCTAATTTTCCCACTCCCATTTCCTCCACTTACATTCTTTTTACTTTTTAATATTTTTTAATCAATATTTTTGTTTTTTGTTTTTTTCTCTTTCATACTCTACCATTACCCTAATTTAAGGTTTTGATAACTGAAATTAAGTAAAATTAACAAAAAATAAAACAAAAACAAAAACAAAATTTGGAAATTGATAGAAATGTAAGTATTTGTACACCAAATTCTTTGATTTTTTTAACCAAATATGTCAGTACTACTTATCTTTGTTGTAATTAATAGATAATAAAAATTTTAGGCTAACATATTTGGTAACACCCGGACCCAACAAATTACTTTTATTTAATTGCGTTATTACATTTTTATTCTTAGGGGTAGGGGGTACTTTAGTCACTTTTTGTTCATAAATGAATTTGAAAAATTGAAACGAAGAAATTATGATCTATGGAAATGAATTTGGAAAATTGAAACAAGTCCGTAGACTGGCGGCAAGCTCAATTTCGATTTGAAACGAAGAAGTTATGATTTACGGAAGTGCAGTGACACAATCGTAATTTTGGAGAGTAAAATTTATATACCCCATCTTCTTTCTCTCTCCTGGCGCGCGTAAAACCCCCTCAGCTTCTTTCTCTCTCAGCATCCGTGTTGTGTGTGTGAGTCCCCTTGAGTTGAGGGATCCCTCAAATAGTGTTATTTGAGGGATGGGGTGCTCCACCGTTGGATATGTTTTAATGAGCTTGTGTGGCTAAGATTGAATTACATCTTTTAACTTGTTTTCACACTCCTAACTTGCCACAAACTCCACGCTTGGGAACGTTGTATGCTGGAAACGAAAGGTCTCTCTTCTTCCTCCAGAAACGAAAGGTCTCTCTTCTCTCTTCTTCCTCCAACTCTTGGATACCTATCATGTAGACCAAACGACCTAACGCGACCATCATCAATTGAAGAAGAAGACCCAACTTGAATCAGTTGTTGAGCTCGCGAAACAGGTATGGTATCCTGGGTTACGGATGATTGTTTCAGAATTTGAGCCATGGTTCTTCAATTTGGGGTTCTTGGATGAGTTCGGATATGGTTTTAATGGGTTTGACGATCACTCCTCAAGTTTTTAATGGTTTTTTAAAATTTTGGAATATCATGTGTACGAAGTAGAAAAAAACATAATTTGATTATAGTAATTTCGATTTAGGGGTTCTGTGTGATGAGTTTCGATTCGGGTTATATTGAGTAATTCTTAATTTAGAGGTTCATCTATATTCTCCACACCAATGTTCTTGATTTCTAGTAGCATTAGCTGTTTCAATGGCTATTTCAAAGATGTGAAAATGGGTTAAAAGATGCAATTCAATCTCAGTCACACAAGCTCATTAAAACATATTCAACAGTTGAGCGCCCCATCTCTCAAATAACACTATTTGAGGGATCCCTCAATTGAAGTGTTTTGTATATATATATATACAGAAATTCTCCTATGCGAACATCCGAACATTATTATCATGTAGACGCCATGTATTTTGTACTACTCCTCCCTGCTTTCATGCCTATTTACAATGGCATTCTCATGTTCCGCAAGTTAATACATTCGGATAAGAGAATAATTATATATATATATATATACAAAAATTCTCCTATGCAGACATCCGGACGTTATTATTGTGCAGACGCTGTGTATTTTGTACTACTCCTCCTTATTTTCATGCATGTTTACAATGGCATATGCACAATAATAACGTGCGGACATTCGGATAATAGAATAACTATAAATATACAGTCCACTTCTATTGAGGAATCCCTCAAATAATTTTATTTGATGGACACCCTTTAGGGTCCCCTATAAAAAAAAATTCAACGATCCAAATCATCTATTTTTCACATATTCATTTAGAGATGATCCTTGCAAAAAAAAAAAAAAATTCATGCACATTGAAAATCATTAAGGCATCTAATTGAGACCAACAAAATCAATGAATACAGTGATTCAAGAAAGTCCTTGAATTTCAATAATTTAATTGTGTGGTCAAATGATATTTTGAATTAGTGAAATACATTTAAGAGTGAACCCTACAAAGATGTCCCTCAATGGAAACTCTCTGTATATATATATATATATATATACTTTTGGACTTAATTTGTATTGTTGAAGTTTATCAAAGGAAAGTATTCTTTGATTAGATAAACTTCAACAATATCAATTAATAAAAATGTTCCAACCTTAATTTGCCCGTCAATGTTAGCTACATGTTGTCCAGGTCGGATTTACATGTTTCCACCTTGACAAGAAACATATGGATAAGCAAGCATCTAGGTTATTACTTGTGAGTTTCTCAGAAGCTTTTTGTTTCTTTGTGCTTTTATAAAGCTATGAGTCTTTATTGGAGGGTTATGGATGAATAGACATGTTACACCTTATTACACTTTGTTCATTTCATCCATAATAAAGACTCATAGCTTTATAAAAGCAAAAAGAAACAAGAATAGCTTCTGAGAAACTCACAACTAATAACCTAGATGCTTGCTTATCCATATGTTTCTTGTCAAGAGATGTGCATGGCCTCCATAATTACACAAAATCTATAATTGCACGAATGAGCAATTAAAATATATATATATAAGAGAAACAAAATCTTTGCAGATATGGGTTTAGGCTTAGCCAAGTTGGTTAGAGCTGATGCGTTCCCCACTCTGAACACGAGTTCAAATCCCCTCCCGTAATTTAGATTAGCTTAAAGTATAATATCATTTATATATAAAAAAAACATTTAAAAAAAAAGAGAAACCAAATCTTTTTAAATGAAAATATTGGCCTAAAAAAACCAATATCAAAGTTTTTCATCATCTCATTCAATGAGAAAATTATAGAATACTACGGTAGTAAGGTCACGTGGTATATCTTGTATATATGTTATAATATGAGTGGACAACATGGTTTATTTTCCCCCATTTTAAGGAATATTATCAATAAATATCCACTTATATTATAACACATGTACAAGATGTATCACGTATCCTATGTCCTTACTATCGTAGTATTCTATCCAAAAATTTAACTTTTAGAAGTGGAAAGTTTAAGGAGGAATATATTTGAGGGGTTGTGTTTAGGTTAAATTGGAGGAGAATTAGAAAGTGGAAAGGTCAGGAAGTGGGAGAGGATTAGTGTCAGGGCTTTTGGGCTTGAGGAGAGAGTACTGAAGTTGACAAAGTATGATGAGGAAGAGATTCTTTGATATTAGCAAAACTAACATGACAAACATGCCAAATGTTGGGATTTTGGGTGATTGATTTGGAAATTAAAATGTTGTTGTGGTGACGTTGTCGAAAATGTTAGGTGAGAAGAACACAGCCCCGGCCGTGAGCTAGGGAAGTCAGTACTCAGCACGACCGCTCTAGGTCCTGGTTCAAGGGAGGGCTCCAATTTTTTTTTTTTAATTTTTATGTACATATTTAGTAATTAATTATATAGATAAACACATCAATATTATGTTAAGTTGACTCTAATAGCGATAATAATGTTGTTTTTAATGTACACCCAACCCAGGTTCTATACCAACTTTATGCATTTTTTAAATTTCTTTTTTATGCGAGTGCATGGTTCTTTTTGTACTTTTTTATTTTGTTTTATTTTGTCTTCAATCATTTCTTATATACAAAAAGTAAATGAAATTTTGTCGAGGTTTAAACTATTTTCTATGGTTATAAAAGTTCTATTTTTAAATAAGGTGGTGATTTTCCCACTCTCATTTTGTCCACTTACACTTCCTTTTGTTTTTTAATAGTTTTTATTATAACAAAAAAGGGAGTGTAAGTTTTGACAAAACTAAGTGGGAACATACAATTTATAACAAAGGGAGTGTAAGTGAACAAAAGAGGAGTGGGGGAAATCAGTTCCCTTTAAATATTCTACACACATGCAAATAAAATCAAATGATTTTTCTTGTGTGTGGAGCTATAAATACATAGGATCTTCAATTATTTATCTTGTGTGGAGCTATACATATATAGGGTCTATTTTTGAAGTTGCCCTAGGCCTTAAAAATCCCATCGATCACGTGAGACCTAATCATCTTTTTTTTTAAATTTATAAAAGAAGATAAATTCCATTAATATCCCAAGAATATTACATAAGAACCCTAATATGCTTTATCGTGCAAATTATATTGCAGATTTAAACATTAGGTATAAATAGATCAAATTGAAACATGAATGATGAAGTTGAAGTCTCAATCGAAATGTTATCCAAATACCATAACAACATTACGTGTACAATTGAGTGATAGGGGCCATTGCATTATTCCCCTTTGGATTTATGCATGCAGGAGGAGCAGTAGGCCCAGTGTTTAAGGGTAGAATGGACATTGGACAACCTTAGGTATGTTACATGTATATATAGGAAATGGTGTATTTTCTTCATCACTTTAACCCTTGGTGTATCTTCACCATCTTCAATCTTAATGACGCGTGTCATATACATAATCAGGTTTACAAATACAAAACAAATGTTAACTATGGTTATGCGCTTTTCACGCGTGTCAGTGTTGAATATACGTCCAAAATCCATAATAAAGTTGGGGAAGTACGTGGTGCATGCATATGGTAGTTGATGTTGATATTTTATTCCCACCAAAAGTATTATATATGTTAGAAACGAATGCAGTCAAAATAACTCAAAACCCGTGCACACACGATCACGTGCTTCTGCAAACACAAACTAGTAAGCAATTCACAGAGATATGTACAGACGATATGGACATAGCCACAGAGAAGGACCAGGTCGATGCAAATTATTAAGTTCTTCTTTAAGCTCAAAAACTCAGCACCAAATTATAGAACAAAACATTCACATTTCATCAAAATTAACATGACTTAATTAATATAGTCATACTAAGATAGACCCTTATAACTCAAAAAATCATGTACGATAATCCATCAATAATACAACGTTTAAGTAAAACCCATTTTTAAAATTAGATGACAAATGCTGGCCCATGTAAGTTGAGTTATTTACAAATCATGCCACTAGATCTTTATTTGGTGGTTGACTATTTTTCAGCCCCCTAATTTAATGCACCTAAATTATACCTCTCAGTGCACATTTACGTTTGCACTCATGTAATAATTGGCTACAATCAAATTAGTTCAAATACTCCCTCCTAACCTCCTATAGCTCTGAGCATATGATTTTTTTGAGTGCCTAAATGAACCCTAAAATTAACCGAAGACACCCTACGATCTAAGACACCCTAATATTTTAATTAAAATATAAAATTAACTAAGACACCCTATGTAACTACCAAAAATACCCATAAGACACCCTAATGGGAGATCTAATATGCCAAGTTCCAAATTCGGTTATTTAAAAATCAACTGAGAAAATCGAAGTGGGGTTGTGTTCTCCACATCAATTTGGTTCCTTCCTCCAGTATGTAAGAGATGTAGAACTATGTATTTATTGGTTCCGCTTCTGTTGTTTGATTGCATTTCTCTGTCGTTCTCTCTTTGTAATCCTAGTGGTGGATACTCCAAGCACAACACCTGACCATGCAAGTACCACACCAGATTTTGCAGATCAACATGTAACTGAGTCCCCTACATCGACAGACGGCTAGGGAAAACTTGAAAATGGAATTGACGGAGAGCATGAAAGTGTCTGATAACCATAATATGTATTGTTAACATTGCCTTTTTTTTTCCCAGTTAATCTTAGTTTGTAATGTGTCCTCCTTTGTTAATCTGGCATTTCATTATATATTTTTGGTGTTAGTTAATTGGAATATTTTGTGTGTTATTTTTTAGTAACAAGTTTGAGACTGAAAACACAGCCAAGGCTATCAAAGATGAAGATGATGATCTGTGGGCTCCCATTGCTGCCCCAGCACCCAAAACAATTTCAAAACCTTGAATTTAAAAAACAAGTGGAGCAGTTGATGATGATGATCCATACTGCCATTGCTGCTCCCCAACCCACTACCAAGGCAAAGCCCCTAGCAGTTGTGAAAGGTCGAGGAACCAAACCTGCTGCTCCAAAACTGGGTGCACAGAGAATAAACCGGACATCTTCATCTGGGGGTGTAAATTATGCAAAAGAACAAGAGAAAATTATGGGTTAATATTAAAGAAATTTGTGTAAATTTCCCCACCTTTTGGTGGCTGGTGTTCATGTTATAATAGGACATTTGGTGCCAACAGGAATTGCTTTTGCACTTTCTCCAATTTATTAGGGTTGAATATGGTTAGCACAGGGTGTACTTATTAAAATTATATTTGTTTCACAATTTCATATATCATTTTTGGTCATTTTATATTAGTGATAAATCAGTAATTTAATAAATATTTTCAGAAGAGCGCACTCAATTAATTTTAAGGTTCGTTTAAGCAAGACTTCTTTTTTATACCTACCAATTATATATATTTACCTAATATCCTTCAATTATATATATATGTGTATAATATATTATAATAGCTACAATGTCATAGAAAAAGTACGTACGTACATTGATTAGATGATATTATGTATTTAAAAATAGATAAAAAATAAGTACGTTAACATTTCATTACTCATAGGAGAAGATAATAGATAAATTATTAATGATAAAAGATAATAGGTAAATTATTGTCCATAAAAGATAATAGGTATATTATTATTCATAAAAATAATAGGTACATTGAAAAATTAATAGGTATATTATCCTTCATAAAAGAAAAGGAAAATAAATAAATTTTCTATTTAAATCAATCACATAATAGGTACATTATTTTTTTAAATGTACACTAAAAAAATATTATACCTATTATTTTATAGATAAAATTAATAGGTATATTATCTATAAAAGATAATAGGTACGTTATTCACAAAAACATCCTAGGTACATTAAATAATAGGTATATTCTTTTATACATAAGATAATAAAGCAATTTTTTTGGTCATAAAAATTAAATAATAGGTACATTAAATAATAGGTATATTCTATTGACACTTCAAATGTGAAATTTAATATTAAAATTAAAAACTTTCCAAATTAATACCTACATCAATTACAACCAGATTTCATGGAGAGAAATGTTTCTAAATTCAACGTAAATGGTAATTAGGGGTACTTTTGGCATCCAAAAGGTGCAATAAATCAAAATTTGAGCTTAATTAGGTAAGTTGCTTAGTTGTATCCTAGTCATGGGCTTTTAACTTAAAAATTGGGTTTTATTTATAGAAAAATAAGATGATGGGCTGGATGTAAGGAAAAATTAATTTCAAGGGGAAAAGCTAAATTTACTATAATTAATATTACCACAGTATATCGATCTGATACACTCAGATAAACAGAACAAAACAACAAATTACAGACATTGATCCTCAGGAAGTAGTTTTTACTTCCAATATTTCACATGCTATTAATTATTAGCTGACACTTATTATGCTAATTAATTAAACAACAGTGACCACTAATTGGGATTTAGGACTGTGCTGTGATGATCAACTATGCAGGGCACTGGAACCCAGAGGGAGGAGTTTTCCCACAGTCAATCAGAACCTGAAGAGCAATGGGGATGATGATGCTGATGTTGAGAAGCTTAGCCTTGATGGTGGTGCAAAGGCAAATGGCAGCATCCAAATCCACCAGCCCTTGAAGCACTGGACAGCATGCATCCTTGGTACTGCTGCCAATCCCAATGTGAATGAGGCCACCCAACACATCCACACAAGCTCCCAACTTGAGAGTGTCGATGGGGCACGTGTCCTTTGGTGGTGGTGATGGGTATGGCACTGGTGTTGGTGGTGGAGGAGGGGGGCATGGTGTCTCAGAGGGTGGAGGCGGCTTAACTGGTACAACTGGGGTAGGTGTTGGTGTTGGTGGGCTTGGTGGTACAACAGGTGGTGTTGGTGGGCTTGGTGGTACAACAGGGGGCTTGGGTACATATGGTGGAGGCTGTACAACTGGGGGTTTGGGGACATATGGTGGGGGTTGTACAACTGGGGGTTTGGGTTGGGGTGGTGGTTTGACAATAGGAGGCTTGGGGATGAAGGGAGGTCTCACAATAGGTGGTTTGGGGACATAAGGAGGTTTTGGTATATAGGGAGGATGTACAATGGGAGGTTTGGGGCCATGGGGTGGCTTGGGTACATAGGGTGGATGAGGATGAGGTGGCTTTGATGGTGGCTTGGGAACATAGGGAGGCTTTACATGAGGGGGATGAGGTGGGTTTACATGTGGTGGTGGGTGTTTTGGTGGTTTAGGGATGAAGGGTGGCTTTACATGAGGAGGCTGTTTGGGTGGCAAGTTTGGAGGGTACGTTGGTGGTGGACAGTAGGAGTTAGCAAGAGAAGTGAGCAAACTACCCAAGTTCACAATGAGGACTAAGAGCAAAGCCAGGGTATAATTCCCCATGTTCAAAACTCCACAACCCTCAAAAGAGTTGGGTTGTACAAGACTGGATATTGAAACCCAACACCATGCAAAAGCCTTCTTATAGAGATATGGTGACACAAGTTGTGAGTGAGAGTATGTGCACGAGAGAGAGAGAGAGCAAAAACACAGTACTGTACCTTTCTTTGTGGTACCAACTAAAGATATATAAAACTATTAATCCCTGTGCATAATTAATTTTTTAAATTGTCAAGATGCACATTGACTTGAGGTCTCTCCAAACTCCAACTTGATCAGGATCAAATACACCACAAACAAAAGGGAGGAATTCCTTTGCATTCAGAACCAAGTAGGGCACTGCATCCGACCAAAAAAGTAGGGCACTGCAATCAGTCACTCATTTAATCTGTAGCCCAAAAGTATTCAACTTTTACGGACAAAAGAATCAAGAAAACGCGGTTTTGTGAGAGAGGCGAGTTTTAACATGTAGTGAGAGCCTGGCAAGTGACTCCATATATTCAACCCGTGATTGGGGTTTTGATGCCAAGCCACATGTGAGGCCTTCACTAACAACATTTTAATTGCATTAAAAAACTCTGTAAGGGGACAAAAGAGGCCTTAGGCTTTTTCCAATTAATGCATACGGTTTACCTTTTTCATTTTTTGGGGGTTTTCTCCCGAATAGACTAGTCAATTAGTGCTGCAATTTCATAGTCTAAGAAGTATTCCTATATGAATAGACTCGTGCAATTGTATTTGAGTGTCGGCTACATTAATTTTTTTTTATAATTTTTATTTATACAAGTGATATTCTATTTTCATACAATCTAAATTACATGAAAGAAGTTCGAATTCGGGTGCAGAATGAGGAACACATCCGTTCTAATTTACTTGATTAAGCTCATGTTTGTAATTATTTTTTATAATTAAACTCAATTGGATGTAGGAATTTTCCTTTCACAATTTAACTTGCTTTGCTTTGCTGCATGCAATTGCATTTCAAAAAGTATATGCATGACCTAGCCATCATGTCTTTCAAATCAACCTCTCATCATAGTGCATCTTTTTAAAATGAGGATATGTTGGCTTCACATGCAGGTACAAGAAATTATTAATCGAATCTAGCATTGTTAGCAAGACATGGTGTGAAAAGTCATGTTTGCCAAAGCAATTAGATAGGGAGGACCTACTGCAAAACAACTCTGTGTGTACTGGCGTTTCATGGTGAAAGTCCATCTACTTGTTCCTTCTTTTTTGTTGGTCTGAAGTCCATCTACTTGTCACTCCATGCCATTGAACTGTCTAAAATGGTAATAAGGCTGCCCTAGTTTAGGCGCAAGTACTATGTGCGGGGTTTTGGGTTTTTCATTATTGGCACAGACATTGAAAGTACCTAAATCATAATATCATGTATCTCGATTGTCCTGACTATTGAGAAAATAGACAAAGGGGTCATGATTCTTATGCCAAAATGAAATTCAACATCGCTTTCGACCGACAAAATTTCATTTGCTTATATCGATTTTAACGCAATTCGAATATGTTATCTGTCACGTCATTTGGTTAATAAATTTGTTAAGAAATCTTTTGGTGCCTCTAGCAATATTAAGGCATCAAGAAGTGCAAATCATTGCCTTTTTACAACTATACTAATTAATATCATGTCATTTTCTCTTACTTGAATGTTCATTAACAGACCTTCATACAATCAAGGCATCGGATGCACGTAGGGTGGTAGATTTTTCCTCTTTCTGAACCCAATTATGAGATAATATTCTCAATATGAGTTAAAACAATATTATATGTGGAACACAATAACACCGTTTTCAATCTTTCAATCTCAAAAGGTATATGCAACAGCTGGCCAAGAGGTATATTCCGTGTACACAATGTTACTTGCAACTACATGCCAATATTTCTACAGCGAAAGCTCCAAATTCCAATTAAAAATGCGAAAGGAAAGTGTGTCTGTTTGTAAAGAAAGAAAAAAAAAATTCATTTATGAGAGAAACCAGAAATTGAGGTTGTCGTCTTTATTTTCGAAGCCTCGCAATCAAGCTTTTTTGATCTATCGATGAGTCATCCGTTGTAGAAGAAATGGCATCCATCAAAACCTGCCACCATTCAATCCATGCAAATCCATTTGTTAGAAGGATATGAAGTCACTTGTGCAAGGCGACGTCAATTTATAAAGAGAGATACAGCCAATGCAATATATGTAGGGAGGGGTCAGGCTAAGATTACTTTGTCCCCAAATCTTTAGCCAAATCCAAACTAACACTAATTATTATTGCTCACTACATCAAGTAACAAAGATAAACAGTATTTCTGGTGTGAAGGCATAAATGTATCTGTGGATCCTCACTTCATGTCAGAATTATTTCCAATCTGAGGTCTAATTTTAAATAATAATAATAAATTGGAAATGGCTTGTAGATCCAAATCAAAATGCAACGTGTTAACATATATGAGTTTAGACAAATTGACTAGAGTGGATGTGCTCCAATTCTGCACCCGAATTTGAATTCCCACCATTGTGATTTAGATTAAATTAAAATAGAATATCGCTTATATTAAAAAATAATATGCAACGCGTTGCTACATCGAGGAGATTTGGTTGAATAATTGCTCAATATAAAATAATATAGGCGGAGTGCCTTGATGAGCTTTTTCCAACTACCCTGTTCCCTAAAGAGGAATAAATATACATGCACAAGATAGAGAAATGTTGATTTACCCTGTTTCCAACTACCCTGTAAGACAAATAGAAGTAAGCCAATTGTGATAATTTCCAATAGGGTACACGATATCTGCCCATTGTTTATATCATAACCAATCAATTAATTGATTAATGTGGAAGCAAATCTTGTGGCTCCAATCATGAGGCGCCACGTGGATAAGAAGATTATATCATAGGTCAAATAATTAAGTTCATTATTTGGGAAATTATTTAAGACCAAATTAGGGATTTTATTCTGATTAAATCCCTAATTGATTCAAATCTCACCAAATAATTTATTTCCATACGGAGATTATTCTTTTTGAAACTCTAGCCTATAAATACAAGGCTACACGCAAAGGCATGAGGTAATCCAGTTCTCCTCGTGTGAAAAAGACCTTCATCATTTCAGTTATCTCATCATATTTTTCAGGATCATTTAACTGATTTTGGCATTGAAAGATCTTTGGCCAACACCCTCGAGTGTGGTCTATTTACTCCGTTTTGTTTTACATGAATTAAGAAAGATGAAGGAGGAGAAGGAAATCAAAGAAAGAAAGGATCATCTGCGAATATTGTTCGGGAATGAAATTTGCTCAAACAATTAACATCACCAAATTCTTGATGCATTGAGCAAAGGACGATATTCTCTACCAGACATTTAGTTTGTCGTTTGAAAAGAAAGAGAAAGAACAAAAAATTTCTTATATCATTTTATTTCTTGGAAGTCTAAACTATATATTATATAACGATGATTTATATAAAAGAAGGGAACTTCTATAGTGAGGGGTTTAAAAGTGAGGGGTTCAATCTCACCATCAAAAGGAGATGGGGCCGCCGATGCGCAATCTTTGTTAATGGTGAGATTGAGCACTCATTTTAACCTCATTATAGTTTCACCCATAAAAAAAACCTATATAAGAATGGGCAAAATTTGGACCTACTTGGATCAACTGTAACAATCATGGCAGTCCCTCCAAAATCACAAGTACCACCAGCAACCTTGGTTTTCTGCCAGTAGCTGTTGAAGGCGTACGAAGCATGGGACAACAATGTGTCTGGTTTATAGCAGGACCCATTGGGCTGGATTGACTTGCAGTCTGCACCAGACCCACAGGCATAGTCCAGGGCTTCTTGGACTATTGGGCTAGGCACTGCTGGCTTGGCCACACACCACACTGCCCCAGACTGCGGTGGCTTTTTCTGTGGAGGACTTGTGGGCCCTGATGGTACAGGTGGGGCCAGGGATGGTGGGCCAGCGACAGGCTTGGGTGGGGATGGAGAGTTTTTGGGTGGGCGTGGGATTGTTGTGGGTGGGCCAGGTGGGTGTGGGGTGGGCCCATTTGCAGGTGGCGGGTTTAGGATGGGTGAGCAAGTGGGTACAGATGATGAAGGGGAAGAGGGAGATGAGAGTGTATTTGGTTGAGGTGGGTTTTGAGGAAATGGTGCATTTGCACAGGATGGAAGAAGAGGGACATTTCCAGGCAAGGGCAGTGGTGCCATCGAATCAAAAGGGGGAAAAGAGAAGGGAGGCAATGGTAAGTCTAGCTCTAAGTGATTTATTGCTTTCAGCTTCTTCTCTAATTCATGGATTGAGGACCTCTTGTGTGGTTCTGTGTCTTGGGTTTTGAACAATTGTGCAAAACTTCTTGCATCTGCTCTAAAACAAAGTCAATAAGTTGTAAAAATTGTTCAAGTAGTGTGTCTTTGGAAAACCCAAAAAAAATATAATAAAAAAAAAATCTTGCTTACCACATAAAATGGAGAAAGTTGTGATTGAAATGGAGATGATGGCCAATCTCATGTAAAACATTGTGGGCTGCATTTCTTGAAAAACCAATGTGACCAAAGCCAAAATACCCAGAAGAACCTGACTGTAAATTTTGTGCTTAATTAAGTCATCCCTGAAGCAAACACTTGGGATAAGTATATATAGGCAGCTGCTTCGGTAGGCCAGAGATGTATGAGAGTGGTAACAAAAATGGCTGGCCATAAAGTGAAATTATCAACATAGAAGAGACTAAAGGAGATTCCCCTGTCACAACTTTGTAGCCTAAGACTCAAAAATAGTGTTAAGATACAGCATGCAGAGGATAAGGGTGAGGGAGAGAGAGACTAGAGAGTGTTGGTTTTGGAGAGGTGTACAAGAAACTTTTCTCCCTTTTGCATCTTCCTTTGAATATATTCTTGCTTGGCAGTGGAGAAATATGAAGACTGGAGTTTTCTGAACTTTTAGTTTGCTTGCGTTCCACTCAAAGAGAAACAAACTTCCACTCTCTCTCTCTCTCTCTCTCTCTCTGTATCAGGTAGTTCTACATTTCTCTTGGTTCATGCTCATCACTGAACCTGAAACCTAGGGAGTTCTTGTTTGGGAATGTAACCAGGAAGGTCAAAATATTCCAAACTTGGGAACAAGAGAGCTGCATAAAACTTTTGCTCTTCATCAAGGCTAAAGGTGTCATCTTAATTTTAGCATATATCTTACTCTCTATATATTTCATTGCAGAGACATAAGCTATAACTTTTAAATTAAAATGGCCATGTCATCCTGTTTTGTTACTATTTGGCAACACCACTTTGCCATTCATAAACTGCAACTCTTCTCCCTAAGGGAATTTCACTAGGAAATTACCCATCTGGTATGTAAATTATGTTTCTGAGTTCAAATTTAAACACAACCTCTAAACTTGGACAATACATTATAGTACCATTGCCAACGACCCAATGCCATCTATAACAAGTGAGGCTTGAACTGTTCTTGAATTTACATGCAAGTTATGTTTCAGAGTTCAATTGGAAAAAAATTATGCTACCGTTGACAACGGTCCCTTGCCATCTATAACGAGCCAGGCTTGAACTTATGTTGAATTTAGGAAGTAAATTAATTAGCTTCACTATTCAAAATGCAAATTATGTTTTTAAATTTTCAAATTCAAACATTAGGAAGAAATTGAATTTAAGAAGCAATTGAATAAATTATCTGGCCGTTGCAACGGTCTCCTTCCATATACGTTATCTACCATTTTTATCATATGTGACCTGAAAAGGCATAACAGGGCTATTAACCTAACTCTAGGATAAATCTGCTCGATTGTTCAAGTTATCCATCGTTGTGTGTTTGCTAAACCACAGCCTTTTTCAGGACAATAACAAATATGGCTGCAGACCCTTCCCCAAGGATGCTAATCACTAATAAGGGACCATGTCTCCGCTACATTGCTTGGACTCCACCCTTGAATGATTTCTGGAAGCTCAGCTTCACAGGTCATTACAAGCACGAATCAAAGACTGCTTCAGTCGTCTGCATTATGAGAAATCACAATGCTGTATTTAAAGCTGCCTTTGCACAACTTGTAGGCACAGTCAGCAGCTTTACAAGGGCTCAGTTGACTGCATTCAGCCGGGCCCTTGAATTTGCTAAACGTGAAGGTGTCGATTACCTTGAAATCGAAGGAAATCATCCGTTTGTGATTCGGATGATGTGGGGCGACATCACCAGAACTAGCTCTGTGATAAGGGGGCTTGTTAATAAATGCAGATGTGATTTAAGACAGATTGGGGATGTGAGGCTCCGACATGTTACATGTATGGTAATTTGGCTGCGAACTTGCTTGCGAGAATTCCTTTGCAACCTCAACAAGAGAGGTCTCGGTTTTATGACCCTCCGGTGAGGGATGTGATCGGTCGTTGGATCCCTTTCTCGGACCTATGAGTGAGTCATCATTTGGATGACACATAAGGACTTTGTAGATTTCCTTCTTCAAGGAAAAATCTATTTTAGTTGCCTTTCTTTTTTGTTAAGTAGCAAGTCTGCACATCTTGTATTTTCAGAAATGAAATATTTGGATTAGTAATGATTGTGAAGCCTTTGATTTTTCCAATCTCATCCTTAAAGAATTAAGATGTGTGAACGTGTAACTATTAAGAACAAAAGTCCGCTGCTTAATCTCACATTTAATTTTCCTTTTCCTCCTTTGTAGTTTAATTGTATTCGCTGACCTTTCCGGTACCAAACATGACCCCTATCTATCAAAACCAAGTTCAAATAAGATTTGGAAAACGGTTCTGTCATGCCATTCTTTCTACTCCTTTATTCAGGATAATGGTTCTGCGGAGGAATTCCCTCCGTACAATCAGATTTGGAAAAGCAAGACTCCCCCAAAGGTTAAAATTCTTGTATGGCAAGTTGCTATTGGGAAAGTTAAGACCTGCGATCTTATGCAGCGGCGTCGCCCTTTTATGTGTTCATCCCCTCACTGGTGTGTGTTTTGTAATTTGGATGGGGATTGTGTTGGAATTGGCTCAAATTTGATGGCATGAGATATGTTTTGTTATGAGCAACCATTGTTGACTTCGGAGGAGTTGTTCACATGGGTGAATGGCTTTGTTGGGAGACAAATTGGATTGGCTTTCTCTTTGTGTTTTCGTTGGCTAAGCATTATTCTTTTGGTGGCTTTTTAATAAGAGAAGTGTGTGCTTGTGTTGAGCACCACCAAAAGAATAAAGGCAGAGAGAGTGTGAAGGCAGCCGGTTTTGAGGAAAAATCAGATTTTTGGGTTGGTGTGTGCATTAACTCAAGTGGAGCAAAGCTGGAAAGTTGTGGCTGGCTGGTTTGAATGCATGGGATAATTGGGTCAGCCACAATTGTTGAAAGTTGTGGGAGACAACTTTCTTTGCTCCTTGTAAAGCTACACGTGATGGAGTTTTGGGGAGTGCCTTTGCACTTCTATTTATGCAGCCAAGAGCAAAGAGGAGTGTGTGTGGGCAGAGTGCCGCACCATTTAGAGGTGCTGTGAGCACCAATGCTCAGAGAAGCTAAAACAGAAGTGAATGACACTTTCACACAGAGAGAAATACTAGAGAGCATCACCATGATGGTGGAGATAAACTCTTCTTTGGCTACACGAGATGTTGAAGGAAGATCAAGCCATTTTAAAGGTTGAGTCTTCTTCATTTGTTCCTTGTGTTTGTAGGAGGTTTATTTCTCTGTATTGTTCTTAGTGGGTTCTTTCCTAGTGAGCAAGAACTTCTTGGTGTTCTTGGCTCTTGTGTGTGGTTAGCTTGTGAGTGACTTGGGTGTATTTGGGATTTGGGTTGTGAGAGTTAAACTCTATAATTCCTAGCATAGGTGAGAGGGTTAATCTCCTATGGTTGTAATCTCTTTTGGGATACTAGTGGAATTTCTCGCTGTCTTCGAACTGGATGTAAGCTACACACAGGCCGAACCAGTATAAATCCTTGGTGTCTTTTGGATTTCTGTATTTCATATTTTGCTCTTGTTGTTTCAATGGTTTTATATCCACCATTCAGTGCAATCTGCTTTCGCCGAGCACAACAGAGTGTGGATCATATGTTCATCCAATCCCCGTATTCAATCAAGGTGTGGTGGTTACTGCTGAGGGAAGTTGAAGCCGTTTGGGTTACTCCTAAAGGATGTTTTCAGTTACCTTCTTCTAATTTTGCTGCGCTGGGTAAGGGGAAGAAGGCTAAAGTTCAATGGGGATGTTTAGTACAGGCAATTTTCTAGAACTTATGGATAGAGCTTAGCAGAAGGATATTCGAGGACTATAAGGGCATGGGGGTGGATGAGCTTTGGGATAGAGTGAAATTTTGGGCGGCTTTATGGGCGTCTATTACTAATGTTTTTAAGGATATGACTACCTCTGTTATAGGTCGTGATTTGCGCGCGGCAGTGAAGTGATGTTCTCTTGGTTCTCATTAACCGCAACATTATTAGCATTTGGGTTTAACACATTAAGAACACATTTGAGATTTACTTGAGCAAACCACGCATTAATAAAATTTTGCACTAAAATTGTGACACTACACACAAAATCAATTGCTTTAATTAATTTAAGGTTATTGTTTGTCTCATTCCCTATAAGGAGTCCTACAAATTACGAGTGTGACATATGTGCAAAAATAACTCATAAAAACACACACACACAAAAACTTATACACACATGTCATACTGTTATTGACAGGAATGTAGAGGTTCATACTTACATGGGAAAGGAGGAAAGTATTTTCCTTAGGCTAAAATGTAGCAATGATCCCTGAACTAAAACTCAACTTTACTTTTTGTCCATAATCTCCAAAAATAGCTACAACCGTCCTCCAATTACATCTCATGTTGCACCACTCGTCATTTCCGTAAATTCAGTTTTGTTTTTCTGAAAAAATTGATCACATGTCATACACATGACAGATATTTTAGGGGCAAATAAGACTTTTACCGAGCCACCACCTCCTTCAAACCAAACCATGCCGCACGCCACCCCCAAACCACCCCCAAACCATCCCTTTACCTTTCCGCCCTCCCAACAAACCACCACAACCATGATGCGTCCTCTTACTAAAGAAATACGATCGATGATACAGACAGATGTGAGATGCTCGATAGAGGTCCCCTATATTAGAGAGTGGGAGGGGAAGTCTCTTTTTACATAACATAAAGGATGGGAATGAAGGATGGACGCCCATGCATCCCGAGTAGAGAGCTAACATGAAATGGGATGTATTTGAATAAAAGAACGAACTCAACCGAAGAACTATAATTTAAACAAGACCAGGATTTAAAAGAGCCACCCCCATCCTCTCTCTCTCTCTCTCTCTGAGTCTTTTGGTGATTTATGATGTTATGATACTAGGGTTTCAGATTCAGGCAAGTCGGTGTGTGGGGTGATGGGAAAAAGTGTTTCTAATATTTGATATGAATTTCTCTTAATGTTGACATAAAATTTAATAGGATTGACAGAAAAACTAATGATGCAACACGATATCTAATTAAAGGACGACTATAATAATTTTTAGAATTGAGGAACGAAAAAGTAAAATCGAGTCTTAATTCAGAACCACTGTTACTTTTCACCATTTCAACATAACCTCAATCAAGCTTTCAAATGAAGCAGATGAAGACCCCTCATCACCAACAGCCCTCCTACACACTCCACTCATTTCCTGCACCCTCTTCCTCAGCTCATCACCACCGTCCATCACACACATCACGGCCCTCTCAATCTCATCAGCCACCACAAAATGATCTCCACCGTACTTTCTGTAGTCCAATCTCAGCTCCACAGCCAGCCCCAAGTCCCTGACCAACTGAAACGCATTGATTTGCTGCTCCGCGTACAGAGGCCAAGTCACAACAGGCACACCATGCCACAGGCTCTCCATTATTGAGTTCCATCCACAGTGTGACACGAAGCAACCAACCGCCCTGTGGGCTAGGACTTCAACCTGTGGGGCCCACCCACATAGGACCCCGACCCCACTGGTCCTCTCCAAGAACCCTTGAGGCAGAAACTCCTCGTGACTTGTGTACTCCTCTGGAATCACAAACTTGCCCTTGGGCGGGTCTTTGCGTACGAACCACAAGAACCTCTGCCCACTCTGCTGTAACCCAATAGCAATCTCCCTCAGCTGGGCCTCATCAAAGCTCCCAGAGCTCCCAAAGCAGAGGAACACCACTGATTTTGAAGGCTGATCATTAAGCCAGGTCATGATCTTGTCAAATTTGCTCTGATGATCAGGCTGCTGCACGTGATGCTTGCCAATCAGGGGCCCCACTGTGTAAACAGGAGGGGTTTCACCATCCGAAATTGTGCGAACCGCGTGGGATTCGAGCTCAACAAATGTGTTGACGATTATACCTTTGGTTTCCTTGAACCTCCTGGCATGGTTTGCAAGGGAAATGAACCCGGCCTCGTTGAAAGCAAATGAAGGAATTACATTTGCAGGAACAGGGTTGACATAACTCGGTACCACTGACTCGGAGTCCGATTCTTCAAACACCGTGCCGACTCGGTCGTAGCGGCTAGGAAGGTGGAGCAGGAAGCCGAGAAAGCCAGCACCAGAAGTGAAGAACAGAAATGATGGAACCTTGAGTTCGTTGGCTACGTCAATCATGGTGGTGCAGAGCATATCAACCACCAAACCAGAAACAGAGCAACTGGGCAAGACATGGCTGGCTATGGCTTCGCTCACATGGTTTTTGTAGCCCTCTACGTAGACTGCGAGGTATTTTTCGACAGACTGTTGAACAAGCTCAAGTGGGCGGTTCACAGTGGGAAGGTCTATGAACTTGATGTGGCTGTGGGAGGCGGCAAGCGATTGTGCGCTGGTGGTTGAGTTCGGAGTAGCAGAGGGTTCAAATGGCGGTTTCATGACGAGGATCGTGATTGAGAATCGATCACAGTGGTCCAATAATCATTCCGAAAACTCTATCGTTGATACAAGATGGCCAACGGCCGGTGTGGGAACGAATACCAGCTCTCCTCTCTTCATGTTGTACGTTGTTTTGCGTTGCTCACTCTGTTTCCTCTCTTTTTTCTTTTCTTTTTTCCAAGCACTCTTTTTCTTTCTTCAGGATGCATGTTTGATATGCATTGAGAGCACGGATGAAGGATGAAGGATCAGGGACGGACCCATTCACAGACTAACCTGGGATTTTAGCCTATAGTAATACTCCAATCACACCCTCTTACGCAGAAAACATCCCTTAGTCAACCCCTACCTGCACGCAGAGACCAAACATAAAGAAAGAGTCAATAATCCCTGCTGCACGCCAATCACACATGAAGAAAGAATTTTTTCACTCAAGCTAACCCCACACACTCTCTTGGGCAGAAAATATCCCTTAGCCAACTCCTACCTGCACGCAGAGAACAAACATGAAGAAAGAGTCAATCATCCCTGCTGCACGCCAATCATCCATGCCCTTCAAGGCTTAATTAAAGCAAATCAAGTTAATCTTCAATTATTTGTTTTCTTTTTTTCACTCAATTTATTGATGTTGAAATTTAGAGAATTTTTAGAGTTTATGAAATATCAAGTAGGGATTTGCAATTTTTTATTTTAAAAAAAATCTCTGTAATTTTTTTTTTTGACTTGGCCAAAACATTTAATTGTATAGTTTTGTAATTAAAAATAAATAAATGTAAGTAGGTCAGCCCTTTATAGTGCCCTAAAATTCCAATATATTTTTAATTGTAATTATTCATATTTTACGCCATAAAGCCTTAATTCTAATAACTTCTACATTTCTAATTATTTTGATTAATTAGTATGAGTTTATTTCTTTGGTTGGTTAGTGTGAGTTTTTGTTTTAATTGTAATCATTCATGTTTTACTCTTATAGTGTTATTTCTCTTCTCAATATTAAAAGAGAGCCGAAGTTTGAATCCTCCTCTCTATAAACCAAAAAATGATTATTCGTGAAGCACTAACACTTTCTCAAGACTATTGAGAAGTCTACGGAAAATGGAAGCATTTATCAAAACTATGCACATAAGCGTAGATATGCGAATTTACTTACTAACTAGGAACTTGATTTCTTAAGAACAAAAATGGAAATTAAAAACCCAAAAAGAGAAAAAAAAAGAAAAAAAAATTAACTGAGAGACTATCTGGGCGTTAATAGAACCAAAAAAGTAGGCCAAATCAAACATATCAGATTATTTTGGGCCTGGGCCCGACATATCAGAATTTTTAGGTGCATCACGTTATTTGTTTTTGGCCGTTAGACATCCGATTCAGAAGTTATTATAGTCAAAAAACTTTTAAGAAAACACCAACACCCAAGCCAACGGTAACTTTCTTGTCCATGTCTTCTCCTTCCCCTTTCTGTCTTCCCCTTTGCTTCTCCAAATTCCAATTAAAACCCCAAAACCAAACTTCACCAACACAAAAGTTCTTAGCTTTACATCACAAATGGCATTAAAAGAAGCAGCTTCACTCACTTCACTGAAACAACAGCAACAACAAGAACAACAAGAAGAAGAAGAAAGAGAGAGGTTCATAGTTTTGAGCAGCGCTTGCAAAGTAGTAGAGTATCTGCAGCCAGTGATGTCAAAAGAGCTTCTCTGCAAGTTTCCAGACAACTCTGCTTTCGATTTTGACTACACTCAGAGCTCAATATGGTCCCCTTTGGTCTCACGAGCTCATGCTCCCATGGATTTGGACTTTGATTTTGATTTCATGACGCCAAGGAAGCTCAATTTCGAGATGGGGTTGGCGTTGGAAAGTCAAAGCAGCATCAAGAGAGTCAGTTCTAGTATCAAAAAGAAGATCTCCACCGCTGGATTTAATATTAGCAGGAGTGCTTTGAAGAACAAGATGATGATGAAGAAGAAGAAGAAAAGCAAGATGGCATTGGCTTCTGATTTCTCTTCAACTCCTGTTAAGGTTCATTGTAACCCCTTAGCCTCAAAGGTGCTGCCTTTTTCATCTGGGTTCTTAGATCTTTCTGTTTTATTTTATTTTATATACATGTTTATTGAAAATTTCTTACTTTTTATAAGCTGAAAGAATCCTGGGTAGAATTTGAGATTACCCATTTGAGAATTCTCTGAGATCACATTTTTCAAGCCATTTCAAGTAAAAATTTGAACTTTTTGGGGGATATTAGAATTTAAAGCAACCCATAAAGATGCAGTTGTTAGCATCAAAGTTTTGGGAATTTGTTTTCTGTTTTAGCTCCAATATTTCTATTTGTAGGGGAAAAACTTAGAACTTAAATCAATCTGGTGACTGGATTTCTTGTGTTGATTTCTGACATATGAAGGTTTTATCATTTGTGTTCAGGTATGGAATAAGGTGCTAAAAGCTGCCTCTAAACATTTCAAGAAAAAGAAGAGAGATCCCATGGACCATGTGAGGCTCTCCAATTATATGAGAGATGGAAATATTTGAAGGCTTTCCCAATTTGTAATTCTTTATTGTTTCATTAACTTGTTAATTCATTTCATTGTCTTTGTAACCTGCATTCTCATTAACAGCAACATTATTAGCATTTGGGTTTAACACATTTGAGATTTACTTAAGCAAACCATGGATTAATAAAATTTTGCACTAAAATTGTGACCCCCGCACACAAATTCAATTGCTTTAATTAATTTAAGGTTATTATTTGTCTCATTGCCTAGAAGGAGTCCTGCAAATTACGACTATAACACATGTACAAAAATAACTCCTAAAAAACACAACAAGAAAAACTTATACACACATGTCATACTGTTATTGACATGAATGTAGGGGTTCCTACTTACATGGGGAATGAGGAAAATATTTTCCTTAGGCTAAAATATAGCAATGATCCCTGAACTAAAACCCAATTTTACTTTTTGTCCCTAATCTCCAAAAATAGCTACAACCGTCCCCTAATTACATCTCGTGTTGAACCACTCGTCCTTTCCGTAAATTATGTTTTGTTTTTCCATAAAAATTGATAGCATGTTAACACATGATAGATATTTTAGGGGAAAATAAGACTTTTACCTAGCCACCACCTCCTTCAAACCAAACCAAACCATGCCTCACGCCACCTCCAAACCATCCTTTTACCTTTCCGCCCTCCCAACAAACCACCACCCAACTTTCCCATACACTTAATCATGACAGCCACCCCGTCGTCACCCCTACCCGTCTCTCTCTCTCTCTCTCTCTCTCTCTCTCTCTCTCTGAGTCTTTTGGCGATTTATGGTGTTATGATAATAGGGTTTCAGCAAAAAAGTCGTTGTGTAGGGTGATGTGAAAAGGTGTTTCTAATATTTGACATGAATTTCTCAATTTGCCCTTAATTTTGAGAGAAAATTTAATAGAATTGACAGAAAAACTAATGATGCAACACAATATCTAATTAAAGGACGACTATAACAATTTTTGAAATTGAGCGACGAAAAGTAAAATCTGGTTTTAATTCAGGACCATTGTAACTTTTTACCTTTTCAACATAAACTCAATCAAGCTTTCAAATGAAGCAGATGAAGACCCCTCATCGCCAACAGCCCTCCTACACACTCCACTCATTTCCTGCACCCTCTTCCTCAGCTCATCTCCATCGTCCATCACACATATCACAGCCCTCTCAATCTCATCAGCCACCACAAAATGATCTCCACCGTCCTTTCTGTAGTCCAATCTCAGCTCCACAGCCAGCCCCAAGTCCCTCACCATCTGAAACGCATTGATTTGCTGCTCCGCATACAGAGGCCAAGTCACAACAGGCACACCATGCCACAGGCTCTCCATGATTGAGTTCCATCCACAGTGTGACACGAAGCAACCAACCGCCCTGTGGCCCAGGACCTCCACCTGTGGGGCCCACCCACATAAAACCCCGACCCCACTGGTCCTCTCCAAGAACCCTGGAGGCAGAAACTCCTCGTGACTTGTGTGCTCCTCTGGCACCGCAAACTTGCCCTTGGGCGGGGCTTTGCGTACGGACCACAAGAACCTCTGCCTACTCTGCTGTAACCCAATAGCAATCTCCCTCAGCTGGGCCTCATCAAAGCTCCCAGAGCTCCCAAAGCAGAGGAACACCACTGATTTTGAAGGCTGATCATCAAGCCAGGTCATGATCTTGTCAAATTTGCTCTGATGATCAGACTGCTGCGCATGATGCTCGCCAATCAGGGGCCCCACTGTGTAAACAGGAGGGGTTTCACCATCAGAAAGTGAGCGAACCGCATGGGATTCGAGCTCAACAAATGTGTTGACGAGTATAGCTTTGGTTTCCTTGAACCTCCTCGCATGGTTTGCAAAGGAAATGAACCCGGCCTCGTTGAAGGCAAATGAAGGAATTACATTTGCAGGAACAGGGTTGACATAACTCGGTACCACTGACTCGGAGTCCGATTCTTCAAACACCTTGCCGACTCGGTCGTAGCGGCTAGGAAGGTGGAGCAGGAAGCCGAGAAAGCCAGCACCAGAAGTGAAGAAGAGAAATGATGGAACCTTGAGTTCGTTGGCTACGTCAATCATGGTGGTGCAGAACATATCAACCACCAAAGCAGAAACAGAGCAACTGGGCAAGACATGGCTGGCTATGGCTTCTCTCACATGGATTTTGTAGCCCTCTATGTAGACTGTGATGTACTTTTCCACAGACTGTTGAACAAGCTCAAGTGGGCGGTTCACAGTGGGAAGGTCTATGATTTTGATGTGGCTGTTGGAGGGAGCAAGCGATTGTGCGCTGGTGTTTGAGTTGGGAGTAGCAGAGGGTTCAAACGGCGGTTTCATGACGAGGATCGTGATTGAGAATCGATCACAGCGGTCCAATAATCGTTTCGAAAACTCTATCGTTGATACAAGATGGCCAACGGCCGGTGTGGGAACGAAAACCAGCTCTCCTCTCTTCATGTTTTATGTTGTTTTGCGTTGCTCACTCTATTTCTTTTTTTTTTTTTTTCCAAGCACTCTGTTTGTTTCTTCAGGATGCATGTTTGATAGATATTGAGAGCAAGGATGAAGGATGAAGGATGATGGACATCTAGTCAGTGCAAGTTGCTTGGGTTCGCATTAAAATCTTGGACCATATATTGATCATTTATGAGAGAGGCATAATTGGTTTTGGTTGATTGGTTTGAATATTCCATGAGTGTGGTCGAAGATAATTGATTGAATTAAATCTTTCAGTAGTCTCTAGCAAGCAATTTGGGCTCACCGTGACAAGTGTCGCGAGATTGGAGGATTACAGTGAAGAAGGTGTTGTGGTGCTTTGGAGTGTTTTGGTTGTTAGTCTCTTTTTTTCCCTGTTTGTTTGGTTGTTGAACAGCTCTACTTTTGGTGTTGTTCCTTTCTTTCCCTTTCTTAATGAAAGCGTGATTCGATTAAAAAAAAAAAAAAGGGTCTTGTGGTCCATAACGCCGGCCAGCGGCCACATGTAATTTGCCGTGCATAAATCTTAAGTGCATTTATGGCAATTGAAAATTTCAGTTTTCGAATTTTTGTATGTCAAATTTTGTAAATGACACTATGAAAATTGTGACATAACGCCTATTTTGGTAGAAATTAAACTCGGGAATTTGGTGCTCAAAATTCCATGATTTTTTGCGTGCATCATTTAATAAAGGGCTTGTCTAATATAGGTCCCTACATTTTCTATTTTCTAGACATATACCAATCACTCTATAAATATGTGTAAAACCTAATTTCACACTTAAATGACCAGTAGGATATAAGAGGTCATAGTATTCCTATGTTTTTACATCGTTGCCATTAGACTTCATATTTTATTTATAATTTATTTCAAGCCATTTCATTAACTGTCATAATTGTAATTAATACTCCCTATTACTAGCATATCAATCAACCCCATTTCTTTTGGTTGCCATTCCCTCTAACATATCGCCCCCTAAAATTGCAAACAAAAAAAATAATCTGTAAATTACATATCTAGTAATGTACCTATGAAAAATATAAATATAAATATATACGTATAAAAATATAGGTATATTATTAAAAATAGGTACACAATAATTTATAGATTAAAAATAGGTACACAATAATTTATAGATTAAAAATAGTTTTAATTTATATAAAACTAGGTAAGTTACTTTGTAATTGAAATTTCCGTACATTTTTCATAAATTAAAAATAGGTACACAATAATTTATAGAAAATAGGTATGTTGTATAATTGAAATTTATGCACGTTTTTTATAAATTAAAAATAGGTACATTATGTAGAAGAAAAAAATAGGTTCATATTGTCAATATCTTTTTTGGACAGTAATTTACCTATTATTATCTACCTATTGTCAATATGATTATCCATATATTGATATGGATATTAAGAAAAGATAATAAGTAGATAATATTATTGACAATAATAATCTACTTATTATCAATAGGTAGATAATATTGAATATATTAATAAACTCTTCATCAATATATCAATATTGATATTATCAACATATTGATATTGATAATATCAATATAAAATTGTCAATATTGATATTGAGAGTTTTTGACCTATTATATATATATTTTTTTATAATAATCTACCTATTTTATATATAATAATAATGTCCACTTCAATATTGATATTATCTATATCAATATAAATATTGATATTTTTAACATCCTTTTTTTTTCCTTTTTGGAGTAATAGGTAATTTACTGTCAATAATAAGTAGATAATATTATTGACAGTAATTTACCTATAATCTTTTTTGGACAGTAATTTATCTATTATTTTCTACCTATTGTCAATATTATTATCCATATATTGACATGGATATTTAGAAAAGATAATAAGCAGATAATATCATTGACAATAATAATCTACTTATTATCAATAAGTAGATAATATTGAATATATTAATAAACTCTTCATCAATATATAAATATTGATAATGATATCAATATCAACAATCCCAATCTCTTGGACCACAGGGGTCCAAAACATTTGTGGTCACCCACCGTTGGATTTAAATCAAATGGTTCACCCATTCTTTATAGTTTTTGACCTATTATCTTTTTTTAAATAATAATCTACCTATTTTTTAGGACAATAATTGACCTATTTTTTATTTATAATAATAATGTCCACTTCAATATTGATATTGATATTGATATTATCAATATTGATAATGATATTGATATTGATTACTAATACTGATAATGATATTGATATTGATAATGATTACTAATACGTTGATGTTGAATTTAATACTTAATTTCAAATAAGTTTCTAAATTAATTCCTACATCCATTACAACCATTTGGAGATCTTTCCAAATTCAACGTGTGTCATTAGTTACACCCCCACATAACACGTTAGCTTATAAATAGGGATAGTTTTGGAATGCGAAAAATATAATAAATCAGATTTTAAGTTATATTAGGTAACTTGCTTAGTTGGATCATAGTCATCGGGTATTATTTGAAAAAATTGGGTATTTTAAATAGAAAAATAAAGAAAAGGGCTATAGGTGATTTAAAGTGAATTTTATGGGTCTAAGCTCAATTTACTATTTAATAAATTCCACGTTGAAATTGCCAAATAAGGGAATTGTCAATTTCTCTTCATAAATTCCCGACTCTGAGCTAAATTCTAAGTTATTTTCCCCCATCCAAACGAAGAGTTAAGCAAAATATAATTATTTAATTTTTTTATTTAAAACAATATAGAGAGGAACTCTTATGTAAAAGAAAAAATAATTCTCTTTGTAAAGTGTAAGTGTAAGAAATGAATTTTCTTTTCATGCGGTTCAATTTGAAGTGGGAATTCGTTTGTTAAAAAAAATGAATTAAACAAAACGTTGGCACTAATTGTTTTGCAAATCAAGAACTCAAACTCCCTCCAAGTAAAGCTCCAAGGGCTACCTTTTTTTTTTTTTCTTTTTTTGAGGACTTTTCCTATTGAAAGGGACGATAATATATTAAACTCACACACACTACACTGATACAAGGATTCGAACCCAGGACCTTGACTGAGTGGAGCATGCGGTTCAATTTGACTAGTAGGTCCTTTGCTTCGACTACTTTTTTTATACACACTTGAAGGGGGTGTTAGGGGTGTTTTTGTCCATCTAATTTAAATTTTGGTTAAGGTTAATTGACTAGTTTAAAATAGAAAACTAATAAATTTAGGGTTAATTACAATTTTGGTAACTGGAGTTTGGTTCAAAATTAATTTTAATTACCGTGATTTCTATTTTCTCGATTTGGTCACGGTACTTGCAGTCGTTAACAAATCAGGTCCCACCCTTCATTTTCGTCATTTTGGCAGGAGCTCTATTGTCCTTTCAACACAACCCACCATACAAAATATTTCTTTGAAGTTGAAATGGCACAACCTTATCTTCATAACCTTGCCAAATATGAACAGAGCTCTAGTTTTGGGGAATGGATTGTTGAGATCCATGGGGTCGAAATCCCAACGACTGAAAGCCAATTTGAAGTCACGATGCAAAGTATCAAAACCCCCTTCCTGTCATAATTTTTCCTTTAGGTGCAAACATAAACATTGTTAGATCATGAGACATAAGTTAATTAATATATGAAAATGTTATTCATAGAAAGCGGCCTCTTTACTACCATACACCATTGAGTGAAATTTCCCACTTGGTGTCTCAGTTTCTATTACAGTATCAACCACCATACCACGAACAGATTTGGAGACAGAAGATATGGTTACCTGAGAAAGCATTGGGAAGCCGGGCGTTGTTTTGAGGACTTCTATGTCTCTGCTGTTGAAGAATACTGGGTTTCTTTCCAGGACAGAAGTTGAAGGGAGCCATTTTTGAGTCACCCACCACCGTAGTAGTCCAGGGTCAAACTCTGCAAAGAAGAGTCCCATTTGATAAGTTTTCTCCAATAATCATAATTTATCATATGGTCCGGAAGAGCAGGCCACCTATAATTGACAACTGGAACTACCAAAGCCACACCTTCTAGCCTACACAAACAAATTTGATATAAAAAGTTCGAAAACTCTTCGTTTTGATAAGTAGAAAGTTATGAACCTTGAATCTAGGAGTGAAGCCTGTGCGATGACTTCAAAGGACAACAAAACCGCTGCCAAACTAACGGAAATGAAGGATGTGATCTAATTTGTTAACAAGTACAGTGATGAAATTGAGAAAATTGAAGTCACGATGACTAAAATTGATTTCAAGCCAAACCTCAGTGTTCAAAATTGTAATTAACCCATAAATTTATATATTTTCTCTTCTTAAAATGTGACTGCAGATGTGTACTTATCAAAGTAAATAATATGGTCATTATCATATCATGTCATATGATATGACGGAACATGATGGGGCTCGTTAGATTTAAATCTTAGACTAATTTCTAGGAGTTTAGTTAATAGGACGATTGTTAGATGAACTGTAAATTTAGATACCAGTGAATTTGATTTGAGTGCTTTCCTCGAAGTTGCTCGAGAGTGCAAAAGAGAATGAGAGGATTTATGCTCGATACCGGAAGGTTTAAATTTGGTAATTTTACAATAGAACTCTTTATCAGAGTAGTGATCTCTTGGTCACCTAGTAACCAAGGATCCGTGGTCACTCACCGTTGGATTTAAGTCCAATAGAGTTTTTTAAAATGAGTGCAAAAGTAGGTGGGCCTTTGAATTTAAATCCAAAAATGGGTGATCACGGATTCCTCGATCGTTAGGTGACCAAGAGAACACTGCTCCTTTTGATCATACAGTATACAGATGTAAAAGGAGTTCATTTAAAACACAGAGCAAGCAGAGGAAAACAGAGGCCTAGCTAACTACCAACCAACCAAATAATATCACAATCCACAAATTAGGAAGGAAAGTTCAGCAGAGTAGCTCATTCTCCGCTACCATTACCATGGCCTCCTCTGCTCTTCCTCTACCTCTCTCCACACCCTCTCCCTCCACTCAAACCTCCATAGCCAGCCCTCCTGAAAATCACTCGTCCTCAGCCCTCCCAATCCCAAAGCTCAAAACCCCAACCATTCGCTCCCGCCTCAGCAAACTCTGCCAAGAAGGCCAACCTCTCCTTGCCCGCCAACTGTTTGATACTCTTCCTCGCCCAACAACCGTTCTCTGGAACACCATCATTATTGGGTTCATTTGCAACAACATGCCCAATGAAGCCCTCTTGTTCTATGCCCAGATGAAAGCCTCCTCTCCCCACATAAAGTCTGACCCTTACACCTACTCTTCTACCCTCAAAGCCTGCGCTGATACCCGCAATTTCAAGATGGGTAAAGCCCTGCATTGCCATGTTCTTCGGTGCCTACCGAATCCCAGCAGGATTGTGTGCAATTCACTTTTGAATATGTACTCTGCTTGCTATAATGACTTTAATTATTCCGAGTATGATTTAGTACGTAGAGTGTTTGATACAATGCGTAAGAGAAATGTGGTTGCGTGGAATACGTTGGTTTTGTGGTATGTTAAGACTGAGAGATATGCAGAAGCAGTCAAACAATTTAGGATGATGATGAGCATGAGAATAACACCGAGTGCTGTCAGTTTTGTCAATGTTTTCCCTGCCCTTTCCGCTATGGGAGACTATAAAAATGCGAATGTTTTATATGGTATGCTTCTTAGATTGGGTGATGAATATGTGAATGACTTGTTTGCCGTGAGCTCAGCAATATTTATGTATGCCGAACTTGGTTGCCTTGATTATGCTAGGAAGATTTTTGACCATTGTTTAGAGAGAAACACAGAGATTTGGAACACCATGATTGGTGCGTATGTTCAAAATAACCTTCCCATTGAAGCAATCAGCCTTTTCTTTGAAGCTGTAAACTCAGAACAGGCTATTCTTGATGAGGTGACTTTTCTATCAGCTTTAACTGCATGTTCACAGTTGCAACAGTTGGAATTAGCTGGACAACTACATGCTTTTATTATCAAGCATTTGAGAGTGATGTCCGTTATTTTACAAAATGCAACTATCGTGATGTATTCAAGGTGCAATTCTGTTGAGATGTCATTCAAAATATTTCATAAAATGCTTGAGAGGGATGTTGTTTCGTGGAATACTATGGTTTCTGCATTCGTTCAAAATGGGTTAGATGATGAAGCCTTAATGCTTGTTTATGAGATGCAAAAGCAAAAGTTTATGATTGATTCCGTAACTGGAACTGCTCTACTTTCGGCTTCATCCAATCTTAGAAACCTGGATATTGGAAAGCAGACCCATGCTTATCTTATTAGGCACGAAATAGAATTTGAGGGGATGGACAGTTATCTCATTGACATGTATGCTAAATCTGGTTCAGTAAGGATTGCAGAACGAATTTTCAAAAAAGACTATACCCATGATAGAGATCAGGCCACTTGGAATTCTATGATTGCTGGATACACACAGAATGGGCTAACTGAAGAAGCTTTTGTTGTCTTTAGGAAGATGCTTGAGCAGAATCTAATACCAAATGCTGTCACCTTAGCATCAATTCTCCCAGCTTGTAACCCAGTGGGAAACATAGATATGGGTAAGCAGCTCCATGCATTCTCCATCCGCCACTACCTTGACCAAAATGTATTTGTCGGAACTGCTCTAATTGATGTGTACTCCAAATGTGGCGCAATCACTTATGCTGAAAATGTATTTACGGGAACCCATGAGAAGAATTCTGTCACATACACCACAATGATACTGGGATTTGGTCAACATGGAATGGGTGAGAGAGCTCTCTCTTTGTTTCACTCAATGCAGAGATCTGGCATTGTACCTGATGCCATTACCTTTGTTGCAGTCTTGTCTGCCTGCAGTTATGCTGGTTTGGTTGATGAAGGTCTTTCTATATATGATTCAATGAAAAGGGAGTACAATATTAAACCATTAACGGCACACTATTGTTGTATATCAGACATGTTAGGGAGAGTTGGAAGAGTGGTTGAAGCTTATGAATTTGTCAAAGGGTTGGGCGAAGAGGGTGATGTGATGGAAATTTGGGGATCACTTCTCGGGGCGTGCAGAATTCATAAACATTTTGAATTGGGAAAGATTGTTGCTGAGAAATTGCTTGAAATAGAGGCAGGAAATGGCAAGACTGGCTACCATGTCTTGCTCTCAAATATTTATGCCGAGGAAGGAAAGTGGGAAAATGTTGACAGAGTAAGGAAACAAATGAGGGAAAAAGGCTTGAGAAAGGAGAGTGGATGTAGTTGGATTGAGATTACTGGTTTTCTGAACTGTTTTGTGTCTAGGGACCAAAAGCACCCTCAGTGTGATGAGATATATGATATGTTGGGGGAATTGACTACGACGATGAAAGATACTGGTTATAGGCCTTCTCTCAGTTCTCCTCTAGATGAAATCTTGGAACCTAATGACAATGAGTGATGAAGCATATTGGATAAAGAATTTTCGCCATCTTATGCCTTCATTCAATGTGGTGGACTACTTCAACAAATCTGCTTGTAAAATATCCACCATCTGGTGGTGTACGTATCACAGCATCCACAACTCCTTTCCTGGCTCCATAACAAGAAGTGATATATTCCGTGAAAGACAGTGTTCATGTACATTGCTTTGGATCAATCATTTGTCCCTGTGTACACGACAGTAATCCTTTTTCCGATGCTTTTCCTCTAGCTCCCAAAAAGGACATATGGACTGGATTAAACGGTTCAATCTTCCTAAAATTATGGTTGGTCCGGTTTGGCACAAGGGAGACAGCTAGTTATGGACAACTATATTGGCTGCTTTCTGGCAAGTATATTGGCATGTCTTGTTAATTGATTCTAACTTCATCTTAGGTTTATGTTATCCAACATGACACTTGTATTTATAGATGCAACTCTAATGTTTTTCTCATTTTGGATTTTGTTCAGGTCAGCAATTGTCCAAAGCAGTTTTTCTCGGATGGTGCTCAAGTCTGTCCATATGACCTTTAGTGAGCTGGGCGGCCAGAGTAATGTAATAAGCTGCCATCTCGGAAAGGCATCATCCATATTATTCAGGTTAGTTAAAAAGCATGTATTCTGTCTACTCATATCTTTAGCTAAATGATTCTTTGATGTTGATGGAATACCCTGCATGAGCATGAGTAGTGGCCCTTTTCTTCCATTTGGCTTAATATTGAGCGTGCCCTGTATTATATTGGTAGCTGTTCTTCCAAGAAGTCTTGAAAGTGTTTATGTTTTGCCTCAAGTCAGACCAGTTTGCATTTACACTTGAGGGGGAGGGGGAATAAATTGGTCAAAGGAGCTATTTTTCCTTAGATTTGGGTCTTTCTATTTTGTGTTTGTTTTTCTTAATGTTGGTTTAGAACAAAATAATAAGTACTAGTTCCTTCATAAACAACCAAAATTTTTTTTTCCTTTTTTAAGAATAATTTGGCAATAATAATTTAAGAAGGGTGCGTGCTAAATCACCAATAAGTGTATTTGCAGCATGAGAAATTTTTCCCATGAAGGCCACCAGAAATGTTTGTTAAGGAATTCAGTAATGTGTTATCCGTAGTATATGAGATGAGCACAATATATCATATGTTACCTTGCATTCTTATACTTGAATGTTACATATACGGTTAAAATGAAGTATGTATACGAATCATGTTCTTCGGCTCCTAAAAAATATTAAATTGCTCGAATGGTTACAGAGTCACATACCACCATGAATGAGGAACTGTTCATTCTTTTGGAGGTGAAAATGGTCATAATCCTGAAAACGAAAAATTGTATTTTGTGTCGCAGGGCGCCTGGGGAAACCATATTTGGCCGTGGGACTCTCCATCAAGAACTTAAACAGAGGACTCGGTTTTCCTTTGGCCATTGAAGTGAGTTCTTGGTGCTACAGCCGGGCATTTTCCTCTGTGCAGAAATTGTTAGTTATTTGTTGCCAAGATTTCACAGATTCTTTTGCCAGTTTTAAATCTGTTGTGCCGTGCGGAGATGCTCTTCTTCAACTTTTTTACTTAAAAGACCATATGATTTTATGAAAATTCAATGGTAGTGGACTTTACGCTTTTGTCCTTTTCCGTTTGAAGAAGAAATCCAATTGGTTGCTCACAGACACCATCTGTTTTAGGATAAATTTTTAAATGTTCCGGCTACACCACGTGGCTAGTGTACCATCCAATAGACTTAGAACATGTGGAATTACTCTCCAATTTATTGCATTATTTTTTATGACACATTGGCGGGTTGCATTAGAAATATTCCACACATTCTACGTCTAGTGGATGGTACACAAATCACGTGGTGTACCGAGAACACCCAAAAATTACTCCTCTTTTAGCTGGTACTGCCAAACCAATGGTGGGACGGCCCACATTTGTTCTTTAGTTTGGTATAACATGAAAGTTCTGACCACGGACCCAAGATTTAAAAATGGCATGGGCTAAATTCAAGGGCGGAGTCAGAAATATTTGTAGGAATAGGCTAAATTTGTTTTTTGTAAGCCCTTGTTTGTTACCAAAAAAAATAAAATTATAAGCCCTCTTTTTTCAATATATTTTCATCATCATATTTATAATTTTTTTTTATTATACTGACATTTGAAACAGACAAAAATCTTGAAATTATTGATAATTTTGTTGAAATATTTGGAAGGGATTGAAGGAAAACAAAGAAAGAAAAAAACGGAGGAGAGCTACACATGTACTAGAAAATATTTAGAAAGAATTGAAGTAAAAATAAAATAAAAACACATCTCATTTCCACACAACACATCCGTTTCTTTATTCTATTTCCTCTTCTCTCCCCTTTTTTTATTCTATTTCTTCTCTCTCTCTTTCTTTCCGATTGTTTATCACCTCCCCTCTATTTTTTTTATTCTTTTTTCTCTGCTATCTTTCTTTCTTTATTCTTTTTCCTTCTTCTTCCTCTTTTCCCTTTTGTTTCTTTCTTCTTCCTCTCTGTTCTTTCTTCTTGTTAGCCGGCTGATTGCCTAGGCTAAGGTATTAATTTAGTCCAAAAAAAAAAAACAAGTTCCCTGGGCTATAGCCCAGGTTAACATGTTCATGAGACCGTCCAATGAGACCGAGACTTTTCAACAGAATGCCAGCAAGGGCATGACATCAGCTTTCTTGGTTGGGCCAAGGAAAGTTCCGAGAAATGAGCGGTCTATATAAAACACCAAAATCCATGTGCATGCATTGATGCAGAGCATGATATATATATATAAAAGCTATAGATCATCCTGATCATCCTCACTGGTCACATGTGAAGCTTGAACTAGAACCATCTCGCTAATATCTATCTGAGTTCCGTTTTTGTCTCCAAAAATGAAGAAAGCTGCAGAGCTAGTTTTCATTCCTTCGGCAGGTGTTGGCCATGTCGTGTCCATAGTCGAGATTGCGAAGCTCTTGGTTGCTAGAGACGACCAACTTTTCATCACAGTGCTCACCATGAAGCTACCCTTTGACTCCATGCCCAAGGGTACTGTTGATCCCTACACAGACTCCATGTCACAACGTATCAAGTTCGTCGACCTCCCAGAGGAGGCCATAGAGACTCGGGGCATCAACCGTACCCTCTTCTTCAAGTTTTTCATTGAAAATCACAAGCCCCACGTTAAAGATGCCGTCACCAAACTGATCACTGAGTCCGCTCAGTCCGATTCCAAGCCGAGGCTTGCTGGGTTTGTCATCGACCTGTTCTGCACCTCTATGATAGACGTGGCCGACGAATTTGGGGTTCCTACGTACATCTTCTTCACGTGCAGCGCAGGGTTTCTTGGGCTCATGTTTCACCTCCAAACCCTTCATGATGAGCAGAACAAGGACTGCACTGAGTTCAAGGACTCGGACGCTGAGTTGGTTGTGCCCAGTTTTGCCAACCCATTGCCTGCTAGATCAATCTTACCTGGTGTGTTTCTGGACAAAGATAGCGTCGCTGAATTCATCAACCATGCCAGAAGGTTTAGAGAAACCAAGGGTATTTTGGTAAACACTTTCATGGAGCTAGAATCCCACCTTCACTCTATTTCTGATGTTGGCAAAACTCCACCACTGTACCCAGTGGGACCCATGCTGAACTTGAAGAGTGATGATAACCATGAAGGTTCGAAAATCTTGAAGTGGCTTGATGATCAGCCTCCGTCATCTGTAGTGTTCCTCTGCTTTGGGAGCATGGGAAGCTTTGGCGAGGACCAGGTGAAAGAGATAGCGTGCGCGCTGGAGCACAGTGGGCTCCGGTTCTTGTGGTCCCTACGCCAGGCCCCACCAAAAGGGATGATTTCACTCCCGGGTGATTATGCAGATCACAAGGGAGTCTTGCCGGAAGGGTTCCTCGATCGGACGGTTGGGATTGGTAAGGTTATAGGATGGGCCCCACAAGTGGCCATCTTAGCTCACCCGGCAATCGGAGGGTTCGTATCCCATTGCGGGTGGAATTCAACGCTGGAGAGTCTGTGGCATGGTGTGCCGGTTGCCACGTGGCCAATGTACTCAGAGCAACAGCTAAATGCCTTTGAATTGGTGAAGGAGTTGGGTTTGGCCGTGGAAATTAAGATGGATTATAGGGAGGAGGATCAAGTGGTGGTGAGTGCAGAGGAGATAGAGAGAGGAATAAGGGAGGTGATGGAGCATGATAGTGATGTGAGGAAGAGGGTGAAAGAGATGAGTGAGAAGAGCAAGAAAGCCTTGATGGAAGGTGGGTCCTCACACTCTTCACTGGGACATTTTCTTGATCAGATTTTCCTTTGACTCGTTCGGAAGTCCAATTGGTAATTACCAGTACTATAGAGTTTACGAGTATTTGTGTATTAATTACTACGACTTCTGGGCTCGGTTTGCTAGTAAACAAAAGGCCCTAATTTTTGGTCCACAGAGCTCCAGTTATTTTTCATTTTCGTCCTTATACTTTTTGTTAGTTGCTGATTTCTTGGTTGTCTTCTTTACTATTGACAGCGGACAAATGTGCATGACGGAAGTATATATTCTTCGTCAACTTTCTAGCTACTTAAAGACAAGAGATTATAGTCAATGGGTTCACACCACAGTGATTGTGAATTTCCTCTCCTTCTCATGGCACTCAGGATCGAAACCAATGGGCTTTCTTTTCTTCAATGTCACTAAAATAAAAGACAAGAAATTCTTTGCTCCATGACACTGTGATGATGTATGTGAAAAATCCTCATTCTAATTTAGATTATCGTTTGTATTAAAAATATATATATATATATATTGCGGTTGACAAAAAAAGCATGTTTAATTAATTTAATCCGAGCATGCTTTCTATCTGCCCCATACGAGGATATTTTGTCTTCTTGCTTCCCCAAAGCTCACAGAATCTTTCTTTCAGCTACTATATGCCAAAACAATGGTCCGGTTATAATGCAGTATTCTAGTTTACTACGACTTTTCAAGGGCCACAAAGCAATTTGTTCTTTGGCTTGGCTTCTTAGTAATTAGAGGTCAATTTTTAGCCCCTATATTCTGAGTTATTTTTCATTTTCGTTTATGTTGGTATATCTTTGGCAATTTTAGTGTATTGTCGTTTACTACCTTTCTTAATCGCAGTCTAATTAGCTAAACCAATTGATTTGTAAGACTGAAACTTGAGGTGGATTTCTCCTGTGCGATGATTATATGTTGGCACGCCAGATTTCCATCATGAAATTTAACAATATCAACTATTTGGATAGAGATTAAAAACTCGGCAAACCACATCATAATCGTCAGATAGTCAAAATTGTGAAAATTTAAATTATAAGAACAAAAGTGAAATATACTTCAAAAGAAAAATGTAATTTATTACCCTACACTAGTAGTATAAGAACCAGTGGCGGATCTAGCCATATTTTGGGTAGGCAGCTGCCTACTCGAAAATTGTCAAGAAGTAAAAATAGGTAGATATGAAGCAACATGACCAAGGAAAAGAGAGAGAAAATAAGAAAAATATATATATATAAAAGAAAGAGACGAAATCAACAAGCCCTCGGAAAGGAGGAAAAAAAGGGAGAGAAAGAGAGAGAGGGATACAAGTGGGTGGTATTGGACTCTATAATTATTTTGGACTGGGTAAAATTGTTAGACTTGTTTGGACATCCAATTTTTTTGTACACCTGAACCCAATTTCTTGTACACTGAGCCTAGTTTTTTTTAGCAAAAGATGCTAATTGCTTTTACATGTATTAATTGTTTTTTATTTATTTATCAAAATGCATTTGATTCATTTTTTTTTCCTTATTTGATGGATGATTATAACATGATGGATGCTATATCAATTTTGCTATTTATATTATTTTAATCATTGTATCGGTTCCATACACGTATCCTAATTTTTGAAAATTTTCTGTATCAACCTACCTGTATTTGTATCCATGGTGTAAATTCTACCTACTCGACTTCCAAATCCTGGATCCACCAATGATAAGAACATTGAGGATTTATGTTACAGGGCAGCTTTGGGCAATGCCAACAAAAGCAGCAAATCACTTGCATCGTTGGGCTATGCATGGAAGATTTCAAGAATTAAAGTAGTAGGACATATTATTACGCTTTAGTTAGGGCTCGTTTGGTACAGGACTGTCTTGGCATGGACTATTCTTAGGAATTTGTCTTGGCTTGGCTTGGTCTAAGTTGAATAGTACTTATCCTGCGTTTGGTGTATGCTTGGACTAGGACTAAATTTTTTTATTTTTCAAAAATATCTATATATATGTAAATATGTATAAATATATATATTATGTACGTGTATATATGTATTTTATAATATGTATATAATATATATATATATATATAAATATATAAAATATAACATATATGTGTATGTACATGAATACATGTATATTATAAATAATATAAACATATATATATATATATGTATACATATATACATATATGTATATATATATATGTGTATATATGTATATTATAATATATACATGGGTATAATACATATACATATATATATACATATACATATATACATATATATATATATGTATATTATAATATATATATATATATAATATAAGGGTATGTTGTAAGAATAATATACATATATATGTGTATATATGTATTTTATAATATATACATGGGTATAATACATATACACATATATATATATATATATATATATATATATATATATATATACGTGTAAATATAATATATATATTATACATGTATAATGTATATGTGTATATGTATATTATAATACATACATGGGTATAATATATATACACATATATGTATATATACGTATATATGTATTATAATATATAATATTTATTACATATATACACGTATACTATTATTATAATATTAATACGTATATGTGTATATGGGTATATTATAATAATAATATACATGTATATATGTATATGTATATTATATATATTATACATGTATAATGTATATGTGTATGTATATATACGTATATATACATTATAATATATAATATATGTTACATATATACACGTATACTATTATTATAATATTAATATGTATAAGTGTATATGGGTATATTATAATAATAATATACATGTGTATGTGTATATGTATATTATATATATTATACATGTATAATGTATATGTGTATGTATATATACGTATATATATGTATTATAATATATAATATATGTTACATATATACACGTATACTATTATTATAATATTAATATGTATATGTGTATATGGGTATATTATAATAATAATATACATGTATATATGTTTATGTATATTATATATATTATATATGTATATATGTATAGATATATACATATATACATATATATGTGTATATATGTACATTATAGTATATGTGTATGTAAGTATAATATAATATATAAATATGTGTATATAATAATAATAGTAATATATGTTATTATTATTACAATATAATTTATTCATCTTATACATTGGTGAGCATGGGACTAGTTAAGCCCTCTTTTTCACATGGGTTTAGTTAAGCCTTTCTAAGGAGGTGTTTTTGGTGGGCCCGGTATTAACAATCCCATCTAAGACTAGGATTAGATGAAACAAACATGGTACTAAATTTAGTCAGGTCAGGCCAAGCCAAGCCAAGCCTGTGTACCAAACGACCCCTTAGAGTCATAAACTGCGATCACAAGTTATTAATTTTTAGGGGAATGCTAGCAACCTTTTCTCTAACATTCTCTTTTGGACCTTCTCCATTCTCTTCATGACACGTGTTAATTTCTACACTTAAAACAATGTCATTATTACATTAGACAACCTTTATGTCAAAATCTCCTTTTTTTTAAGTGTAAAAAATGACACGTGTCATGAGGAGAAGGAAGAAGGTCCAAGGAGAATGTTAGAGAGAAAGTTGCTAGCATTCCTCTAATTTTTATCATATCACCTCTTCAATTCCTCTACGTAACTATATGATTAATTGCTTAATTTATTGCGAGGTGTCAATCTTTATGAGAATTCAAAAGGCAGTCTGTTCTTTCCAATAATGAGCTTGAGAAAGCTTCTTACCAATGCCAGCAAAGGCATGGCGTCATTACTTGCATCCTTGACCGATAAGCAAAGATTATTAATTCCAACATTCAATTATGGCATATATATTAAGGGCATGCCGTTGAACTTTTCATTTCCATCAAAATATCTAAACCCTCCCCCTTTTTTTTCCTCAAATGGAGAAAGCTTCTGAGCTAGTCTTCATCCCGTCCGCCGGCATGGGCCACCTCGCCTCCGCCGTCGAGATGGCAAAGCTCCTCGTTGCTGGACACGACCAACTTTTCATCACCGTCTTCATCATGAAGCTACCCTTCGACTCCAAAGGCACCGAGGCCTACATAGCCTCCCTCGAGGCCTCTCCCGTGTCCCCACGTGTTAACTTCATCACCCTCCCAAAAGTCCCTGCCCTAGACAAGCACATCAGCCCCAACTCCTTCCGCAACCAGTTCGTCGAAAGTCACAAACCCCACGTCAAAAACGCCGTCGCCAAACTCACCGAGTCCGAGTCAAGGCCTCGGCTCGCTGGGTTCGTCATCGACATGTTTTGTACAACGATGATCGACGTGGCGGATGAATTTGGGGTTCCCACTTACATGTTCTTCACTTCACCTGCTGGGTTTCTGGGGTTGATGTTTAACCTACAGAGAATTCGTGACGTGTATAACAAGGATGTGAGTGAGTTCAAGGACTCGGACGCTGAGTTGGCCCTGCCCACTTTTGTCAACTCGGTTCCCGCCAATGTCTTGCCCAGTGTGCTTCTGGATAAGGAGGGCGCGGAGGCGATACTCGGCTATGCCAAACGGTTTAGAGAAACCAAGGGTATTTTGGTAAATACATTCACGGAGTTGGAATCGCATGCTCTTGATTCTCTTTCTGATGGTGAAACCCCACCTTTGTATCCTGTGGGCCCCATCTTGAACCTAAAGAGTGATGATAGCCAATCGGGTTCAGAGCGGATGCAACAGAAGTCGGATATATTGGAGTGGCTAGATGATCAGCCTCCTTCGTCTGTGGTGTTCCTATGCTTTGGGAGCATGGGAAGCTTTGGTGAGGACCAGGTGAGAGAGATAGCGTGGGGGCTTGAGCGGAGTGGGCTCCGGTTCTTGTGGTCTCTGCGCCAGCCCCCACCAAAGGGGACCGTTGCATCACCTAGTGACTATTCGGATCCCAAGGCGGTCTTGCCCGAAGGGTTCCTTGATCGGACAATTGGAAAAGGAAAGGTCATAGGGTGGGCCCCGCAGATGGCGATCTTAGCCCATCCTGCAATTGGCGGGTTTGTATCCCACTGCGGGTGGAATTCCACGCTTGAGAGTGTATGGTTCGGGGTGCCGGTTGCCACGTGGCCAATGTACGCCGAGCAACAATTAAATGCCTTTGAATTGGTGAGGGAGTTGGGATTGGCTGTGGAAATCAACATGGAGCATAGGAGGGACTTTTATGGGGAGAGTCCGACGGTGAAGGCACAAGAGATAGAGAGAGGAATAAGGGAGGTGATGGTTCAGGATAGTGATGTAAGGAAGAGGGTGAAAGAGATGAGTGAGAAGAGCAAGAAAGCCTTGATGGATGGTGGGTCGTCACACTCTTCATTGGAACATTTTCTTCATCAGATTTTTCTTTGATATATAAATAATATTATATATATGTATTAATATGCTTTGGAAAGACAATAAATTTGCTTTTTCCTTCATGTTTTTATAAGCATTTATTTATAGACTCACAACAATAAATATTTAAATCATAAATTATAGCTACTAATTTCAATAATAAAAACATATATTATAAACATTAAAATGTGGAGAAAATGAATGTTATAGCGGTCATCCGCATTTCATATATTTATAACAAGAATGAAATATTAGATAGCACACAGAACTATAGTGGCTGAGTCAGTATAGCCTAGCTACGTCCACAAGTGGTTGTGAGTGCAGAGAAAAGAGAGAGAGAGGAATAAGGGAGCTGTGATGGAGCAGGATAGTGACCAACGGAAGGGGGTGAAGGAGATGAATGAAAAGATCAAGAAAGCCTTTGATGGACGGTGGATCCTCATACTCTTCATTGGGTCGTTTTATGGATCAGCTTTTCTCCTTTGACTCATTAAAACTTGTGTGACAAATTCGAAAGTTAAATTGGTTACATAGAAGAGTGTATGAGTAATTTAGTATTAACTCGAGATCTAGAGCAGCAATGGAAGAAATGAGTTTACTTATCTACCAGTCTCTGCTGCAGTGGTATTAATTATTAATTATAGTCTGCTACGACTTCTCGGAGGCCAAGAAGAAGCAATTTGCTCTTTGGCTTCTTTTTTTTGGTAAAAAATAAATAAATAAAAAATAAATAAATATTTTGTTGAAGCTTTATTAGGGATCAAAAGATGATTTAAAAATCAAATTATTAGAGAAAAAAAGAGTCAAGGAAGGATTAATTAAAAAAACACGAAATAAGAGAAAAACTTAAAGGAACAATGAGCTGTGTTTAAGAAGTAGGTTAGATCATGAACGAATAATTAAATAAATCTTAGCACCACCCACGTGAAACTGAATTTCTATCTTTGATTACATACACCTCCTCCCATTTCTCTCATTTTTAGTTTATCATAGAATTCTTATAAAAATGCATAACATTAAAAGATTAACAAGGGCTGACACGAAACATAGTTTATACACCTAAAGATTCAATATTCGCTCTAATATTTTTATTCTTACTGATAATACTTTTTTTGCATCCAAAGGCGACAGATTTTTGTTGATAATTAAGGATGAAACAAGAACAAAAAAAGGCTATACCTTAGACGATTAGGTGAGCATCTCCACACATAAGGACTTTTCTTCTAACATTTATTTGTCGTTTAGGCCTTTTTTTTTATCTTTCAAAGCTCAATGAAGAGTGTCATTATCGCTCACTACTACACGTTATTTCAGTACTTTTTATTATTATAGAAATTTTGGGATTGCACTCATAATTCAACAAAAAAAGTTACTAGCTATAAATGACCAATACTAACTAACAACAAAGGACCATTACAATAACGGAGTGATCTAACATCAAAAGTAAGACAATCTGGTGTGCCTCCACTAGTGATCATGCATGATGGAAAAAATTCTGGCATATGCATCCCAACTAAGATTGTAAACTCAGAATAATAAAAAAGAGATAATGCTTGAAAAAAAAAAAAGTCATAACAATATAAATAAAACTCTGACAAAGGAGAAATAAAAAAGTTCTCACAAAGAAGATGTGAAAAGCTCTTACAAAATAAGAGATGAAAACTATAGAGAGAAATTTAAACATTCGTCCCTGGACTTTTGAAAAGTTATAGCACCAGCGCTGTAACATAAAGTATTAAAAACTGAGTATACTATATTGTAGTTGGTGGGCTGGCACATCCATGCGGAGTAATTTTTGGGTGTTCTCGGTACACCACGTGACTGGTGTACCATCTACTAGACGTAAAACATGTGGAATATTGTAAACTCAGAATAATAAAAAAAAAGATAATGCTTGAAAAAAAAAAAAGTCATAACTATATAAATAAAACTCTGACAAAGGAGAAATAAAAAAGTTCTCACAAAGAAGATGTGAAAAGCTCTCACAAAATAAGAGGTGAAAACTATAGAGAGAAATTTAAAGATTCGTCCCTGGACTTTTGAAAAGTTATAGCACCAGCGCTGTAACATAAAGTATTAAAAACTGAGTATACTATATTGCAGTTGGTGGGCTGGCACATCCATGCGGAGTAATTTTTGGGTGTTCCCGGTACACCACGTGACTGGTGTACCATACAGTAGACGTAAAACATGTGGAATATTTCCAATGCAGCCCGCCCACATGTAATTAAAATAAATGCAATAAGTTAGAGAGTAATTCCACATGTTCTAGGTCTATTGGATTGTACATCAGCCACGTGGTGTATCCGGAACATTTAAAAATTCTTGATGTATAATAATGCATATAAATATTATTATTATAGGCTACCCAGCCGAGCTTTTCATTTTCCATATTCAAGTTAGCACAGATCTTCATCCCCCCAACTTCCCAAACCAATGAACAGACCAGCACACCTTGTGTTCATCCCAGCCCCAGCAATTGGCCACATCGTTTCAACGGTTGAGATCGCAAAGCAACTGGTTGCTCGAGATGACCAGCTCTTCATCACAGTACTCCTCGTCATGAAGCTACCAGCTGTTGAAGACGACCAGCACGAAAACTTCATCACCAACAATACTAGAGATTCTTCAGTCTCATCACAACATAAACGCATCAGCTTCATCAACCTCCCAGAAGAAGCTGACCCAGCCGCTGCCGCCTCCTTCTCCATTGAAGAGCGCAAGCCCCACGTCAGGGATGCTGTCGCCAAACTCACTGAGTCAAAGGACACTCGACTTGCCGGGCTTGTGATTGACATGCTCTGCACAGCATTCGTCGACGTGGCCAACGAGATTGGCCTTCCTTCTTACATCTTCTTCACCTCCAACGCTACGTCTCTTGGGTTTATGCTGGACCTCCAAAGGCTTCGAGATGAGCGTGGCAAGGACGTCGCTGAGTTGATGGGACCCGCCACCGAGCTGGTCATCCCGAGTTTTGCTAGTCCGGTTCCTGCTAGAGTCTTGCCCGGTATACTTCTCGACAAAGAGGGTGCTGAATCTTTCCTCCATCATGCCAGACGTTTTAGAGAGACCAAGGGAATTTTGGTAAATGCGTTCTTGGAGCTGTTGAAATTGGTATTAAAACTTCTCTGGTTTTATGAAAACAAATCTCAGAACAAACCAAAGAAAACTTTTGTAAGCAACGTATGTAGAGGAAAATGAACAATACTCGTGAGAGAATGAGAATGTTTTTGTATATTATTTTGTGTATGGTCGAGCCAAAAGCATGCCTATATGCATGACACAAAGCGCCAAAAATAAAGGATCCTAAAATTTAGGATACAAGGACTCATCTCCAGCCATTCAAGGTCATTGGAGGCTATGATTCTTACACCTAGGCTAGAATTGGTTATCTCGGTCTGATTATGACAGCTAAGAAATACAGCTGTAGAGTTTCCCAAAATAGAAAGAAAACTAGCCATTGGACTAACGGCTATTACCAAAAATAGAAAGTTCTTCAATTCTTCATTCTTCTCTTCATCAATCTGCAGGTTGATTCAAGCCTAGTATGCAAGCTTAATTCTCAACAGCCTCTCCTAAGCTGCTTACTGGCTTGACTCCTAGCTTCATTCTCAAGTAATTAAATCGATCTTTAGGCAAGGCTTTTGTAAAAATATCTGCAAGTTGTTCTTCACTTTTGCAGAATTCCATGTCAATCACTCCTTCTTGTAAAGCTTCCCTAATGAAATGATACCTTCGGTTTATGTGTCTTGTTCTCTGATGGAAAACATGATTTTTGACCATCGATATTGCAGACATGTTGTCACAAAACAATGGTGTTGCATCAGATTGCATTTCACCAAAATCATCCAACACAAACCTTAGCCAGATAGCTTGAGCTGTTGCCTCAGCTGCTGTAGTTGACAATGCAACTCTGTTTTGCTTGACTGAGAACCATGAAAAAACACCACTACCAAAACTGAATGCATAACCAGAAGTGATCCTACTGTAATCTTCACTACCAGCCCAATCTGAGTCACATAATCCAATCAAAACAGCTTCCTTATTCCTTGTAAATTCAATGCCATAGCTGAGAGTACCTTGAATATATCTGAGAACTCTTTTAGCAATTCCCATGTGCTTCTTTGTAAGGCTATAGCTGAGAGTACCTTGGTATTTTCAAGTTGCATCTTTTATTTTTTATTTTTTATTATTATGAGTTTGCAATCTTAGTTGGGATGCCTATGCCACAGTTTCTTTGATCAAGCGTGATCGTTAGTGGAGATGCACTAGATTGTCTTAATTTTGATGTTAGATTGCTCTGTTATTGTAATGGTCCTTTGTGGCTAGTGGCTTTTTTGACTGAATTATGAATGTAATTCCATAATTTCACGCTGGAGAGTATGTGGTACGGTGTGCCTGTTGGTGCATGGCCATTTTACGCAAAACAACCAGAAAATACATTTGAGTTGGTGAAGGAATTGAGGATGTCAGTGGAAGTTAATATAAATGCTAAGTGTCACCACTACAACACAAAAACCCTTCTATGATGTTTAATTTGTGTCATGGAATGTATTTAATGACGCGGATAGCGTGTCGTGGAAACTTTTTCAAAACACGACGTCTGTTCCGTGTCATGGAATGGGGTTTCAATGGCGCGGATAGCGTGTTGTGGAAACTTTTTCAAAACACGACATCTGTTCCGTGTCATGGAATTGGGTTTCAATGACGTGGATAGCATGTCGTTCTACTCTTTCCATGACGCATCCTCAATTCCTTCACCAACTCAAACGTAAGTGGATAAAAAGGGAGTGGGGAAATCATTACCCTAAATAATATTATATATATACATATATATATTAATATGCTTTGGAAAGACAATAAATTTTCTTTTTCCTTCATGTTTTTATAAGCATTTATTTATAGACTCACAACAATAAGTATTTAATTCATAAATTATAGCTACTAATTTCAATAATAAAAGTATATGATACAAACATTAAAATGTGGAGATAATGAATGTTATAGCACTAGGAGCGGATCTAGCCATGTTTTGGGTAGGCAACTGCCTACCCGAAAGTTGTCAAGAAATAAAAACAGGTACATATGAAGCAACAAGACCAAGGAAAAGAGAAAGGGAAGAATAAGAAAAAAAATATAGAAAAGAGAGAGAAGAAGGAATCAACAAAAGCTCAGGGAAAAGAGAAAAAAAAAAGAGGAGGGGCGGGGGAGGGGGAGAGAGAGGAGAGAGAGATAAAAGTGGTAGGGAGTCACGTGATTAGATATAGGTGGTATTGGATTCTATAATTATTTTGGATTGGGTAAAATTATTTGGACACCTAATTTTTTTAGCAATATATAGATTGTAATTGTTTTTACATGTATTAATTGTTTTTTTTATATCAAAATGCATTTGATTCATATTTTTTTTCTTCTTAGGATGATTATAACTTGATGGATGTAATATTAATTTTGCTATTTATATTATTTTAATCCTTGTATCGGTGCCATACACATATTCTATTTTTGGAAATTTTCTGTATCATTGTATCCGTACCCGTATTCATGCAACATGTAAGTTCTGCCTACTTGACTTCCAAATTTTGGATCTGCCACTGTATAGCGATCATCCACATTTCATATATTTATAACAAGAATGATATATTAGATAACACACAGAACTATAGTGGTTGAGCCAGTGTAGCCTACGTCCACAAGTGGTGGTGAGTGCAGAGAAGATAGGGAGAGGAATAAGGGAGGTGATGATGGAGCAGGATAGTGACCAAGGGAAGGGGGTGAATGAGAGATGAATGAACGGCGGATCGTCATACTCTTCATTGGGTCGTTTTATGGATCAGCTTTTCTCCTTTGACTCATTAAAACTTGTGTATGGCTGTATAATAAATAATAAAGGGGGAAGACAAATTCGAAAGTTAAATTGGTTACATAGAGGAATGTATGAGTAATTTAGTATTAACTTGAGAGCAGCAATGGAAGAAATGAGTTCACTTTATCTACCAGTGTCTGCTGCAGTGGTATTAATTATGATAGTCTGCTACGACTTATCGGGGCCAAGAAGAAGCAATTTGCTCTTTGGCTTGGTCAATAGAGTTCGAGTTCTATAAATTTTAGTCTAACAATATAAGTTTCCTTATAATAAAATAAATATTTTGTTGAAGCTTTATTAAAGATGATTTAAAAATCAAATTATTAGAGAAAAAAAGTCAAGGATTAATTTAAAAACATGGAATAAGAGTAAACTTAAGAAGTAGGTTAGATTATGAACGAATAATTAAATACATCTTAGCACCACCCACTTGAAACTGAATTTCTATCTTTGATTTCATACACCTGCTCCCATTTCTCTCATTATATAGAGAGAAATTTAAACATTCGTCCCTGGACTTTTGAAAAGTTATAACTCTGTATAGGCCTGGGAGCGGATCGGTTCGGAACGGTAGAGGGCTCTTCCGTTAACCAAACCAAAGACTTCGGTAGACCATTTTCTCTTCCGTTAACCAAACCAAAGACTTCGGTAGACTTCGGATCGATTAACCTAACATTCGGTTCGGAACGGATCGGTAGGTCGGTAGTACCGTAATAAAAACATACTAATAAAAATACAATTTATAATAATTTCACATGACATAAGTTCTTAAACAAATACATCAAATTATTCTTGTAAAATACAAAATCAAATAATTTAGTTTTAAAGTTACAAATGAACATTAAAACTACATAATAAAATAGCAAATAACGTTACAAAACAATAAGAAATTAGTTTAAACGCTTCAAAGAACCAAAAATTGCAGCAAGGAGGCCTAGTAATCTTCAATCCAAATCTGATTCATGTACTGCAGTCAAAGAAAAACAAAGTTAAGAATAAATATCAAGTACATGGGCATGTTATTTAAGATAAAGGAAGGTTATTATTCACTATACCATTCAATATTGAGTCAAGATGGACTGCCAACCACTTTTTCTTTCATTTGAGAACTAGAATATACCTCTACATCATTAAACAAATTATAAAAATATTACATATAACTTTCTGCAATTGAAACTAAAGATTAAAGCTAAATGACTCATTCCTTACAATATTTAAATACTAAGATTCCTTATGCACATTTGAAGAGTGAACATATGTTCCAATTCATATAGATTTAATCATATTGCTTTAATCACGTTCTGCACCAAAAAAGAAAGAAGACTAAAATACTTATTTTCTGTTCTTGTTTATTTTCATTAGACAATGTCATTGTCACATGTAAAATAATGGCCTTGGAAATTCAAGAAAATACATCTGGTCAAATTAAGTAGATAAATTCAAGTAGATAAAGACACCTGGTCAATTTAAGTACATAATGGCCTTGGTGAATTCAATAATAACTGAGAGGCATCGGATAACTTTAAAAATCCAAATATCTTGTGCTAACAGAAAGATGGAGCTGTGCTAGATGGCTTCTTGTGCGACTGGAGCTGGAGCGTGTGACTGGTTTCTTCTGATGTGGTTAGAGACGATGGTGGTGGTGGAGTTGTGCTACCAAAGAGAAGAGAACAATAAGAGAGGGCGGTTGGATGAGATGGAGCTGTGCTAACAGAGAGAGTGAGATGAGGTTGTGCTAATAGAGATAGAGAGATGGAGTTGTGCTAATAGACATAGAGGGCGGCTGGATGAAACTAACTGAAGGAAAGGAACGATTTAGGGTTAATGTAGGTTGTGTTTCAGTGTGTGACAGTCTACAATAAGTTAATATCCAACCAATAATAAATAAATATATATATTAGTATTTAAATTATAAAATAATTATAAATATCGGATCGGTACGGGTTTCCGTCGGATTGGGGATATTGTTAACCGTTAACCAAACCAAACTTTTTGGTACAGATCGGATCGGAATAATTAAAATTGAAAAATAATTATTTAACCAAACCAAACCGTCGGTACGGTACGGTCGGTACGCGGATAATTTGGATGAGATGCCCACCCCTAGCTCTGTAACATAAAGTATTAAAAACTGAGTATACTATGTTGCAGTTGGTGGGCTGGCACATTGTTAATATGAAAATTGTATTGGAATTTTCTAGACTCTAGCATAGGTTGGAAATTAGTGTGTGAATATCTTTTACTGGAAGTTTTGGTGCAACACATTCAATCCCGGATTTCCAGAGTATGACTTGATCGATATGAGGAACTTGATTTCAGGTAAATTATGTCATAATCATGCATTCATTATAGGATTCCTAGTTGAAGTTATTTTCACTCAAGCACTATTATGTTAGTCGTATTTTTAATATGATTAGATTTTATCTCTTGAGATTACTTTCCTAGTTGGACTCTATTTTGATTTAAGTTAAAGTATTAGCTTTTCCTATTGTAACTTGCACGTTGCTCATCTCCTAGTTAATTTGTTTTAGGAGATATTGTTTCTCCATAAAAGAGTGGTTGTTTGGCGTCATCACTTAGAGTCCATAGTGGATCAAATATGATATTCATAATTGAATAGTATTTGTGGGCTCTTGTTTGGCATCTTAACTTAGAGTCCATAGTGGATCAAATATGATATTCATAATTGAATAGGATTTGTGGACTCATGTGCTTATCTCTTACTAGAGAGAACAAGTTTTGCATAAAAGACTAAGTGCCTCTCTTTTCCGACTTATAACTTTTGATATATTTGTTTTGAGCATATAATTCATAAGAAAAAGATGTTATGCATATCTTTGAGATAAGTCATCAAGTGTTCCATATTTACTTGGTGATTTATCAAATACTTTCATCATTCATATTGCATTCATTTGCATGTTCGGTGACTCATACGATTGAGTGCATCAAGACTGTGTTGACGGTTTTCCTCCGGCGAGCTTGAAGCAATCGTGACTAATATTGCGTTCAACATAAGGAGTGTCAAAGATCATCTCATAACAGAAGTTGAGTTACGAAGAAGTCGGTAAACATTATCTAGAATGTGTCTAGGATAAGTGTGTGAGTACTTCTTGTAATCATCGTTCTATAGTGGATTTGTGTTGGACTGAGGAGTCCTGTGAATTTCCCCATATGTGGGGTTTTACCACGTAAAATAGTTCTCTGCGTGTTCCTTTAATTTATGTTTAGCACGTTTCAGGATTGATAAGCCATATCAATCCCGCCACCAAGTTTATTTTTATTTATTGATTATAATTTTAAATTGGCCTATTCACCCCCTCTAGACATTTATTTATAGACTCACAACAATAAGTATTTAATTCATAAATTATAGCTACTAATTTCAATAATAAAAGCATATGTTACAAACATTAAAATATAAAACAAGAATGAAATATTAGAGAACACACAGAACTATAGTGGTTGAGCCAGTGTGGCCTACGTCTGCTACGACTTCTCAGGGGCCAAGTAGAAGCAATTTGCTCTTTGGCTTGGTCAATAGAGTTCGAGTTCTATAAATTTTAGTCTAACAAGAGTTCCTTATAATAAAATAAATATTTTGTTGAAGCTTTATTACTCTTCATTGGGTCGTTTTATGGATAAGCTTTTCTCCTTTGACTCGTTAAAACTCGTGTATGGCTGTATAATAAATAATATAGTGGGGGAAGACAAATTCGAAAGTTAAATTGGTTACGTAGTCTGCTACGACTTCTCGGGGGCCAAGTAGAAGCAATTTGCTCTTTGGCTTGGTCAATAGAGTTCGAGTTCTATAAATTTTCTAACAAGAGTTCCTTACAATAAAATAAATATTTTGTTGAATCTTTATTAAAGATGATTTAAAAATCAAATTATTAGAGAAAAAAAGAGTCAAGGATTAATTAAAAAAACATGAAATAAGAGTAAACTTAAGGAGCAGGTTAGATTATGAACGAATAATTAAATACATCTTAGCACCACCCACTTGAAACTGAATTTCTATCTTTGATTTCATACACCTGCTCCCATTTCTCTCATTATATAGAGAGAAATTTAAACATTCGTCCCTGGACTTTTGGAAAGTTGTAGCTTTGTAACATAAAGTATTAAAAACTGAGTATACTATATTGCAGTTGGTGGGCTGGCACATTGTTAGTATGAAAATTATATTGGAATTTTCTTGACTCTAGTATAAGTTGGGAATTAGTGTGTGAATATCTTTTACTGGAAGTTTTGGGGCAACACTGACAGGACTCGTCACAAATTCCACTTTGGAATCCGCGTCGAACCTTGTGCTTGTCCAGCACCTATCAGGTGCCGGGCACGAATGACCAAACTGCCCTTTTGCCCTTGTTTCAACTTAAAATTACTTAAAGATTTGCGACTTCTGCCGGAAAACCAGTAGAGTCTCCCCTGATAAACAGACATTTCCCATTTTATTTTCACTTGTAAAACGCAGTTTATAGCTTCTCAAACGTTCAGCATCATTTCTTGCTATCTTATAATATTAAAAAAAAATCCTAACCAAACATCCAGCTACAACCATTTCATTAATTACTATCATAACATGCACAACATTATTATCAACAACATTATATGAAGAAATCTGTTAATTAGAATTCAGCATCCAACAAGCCACATAACTCAAATATCAATCCAAATTCTGAAACATTCTCTTTCGTGGCTGCACCTAAATTAATCTGGGTTGCCTACGTAGCCTTACTGATGGATCAAGCCACACATAGTTCTTTATTCAAGAAAACTAAGTTCAAACCATATAGTACATGAAGTCATATTCCTATTCCTTTTTCTTATATCAACTCTTCAAACAATAAATAATTTACCATTACCCATTCAAATACATATATAACCAACCATTTATACATTTAAGCCATACCTGTAACCGTCCGCATTAAACTTATCCTGCTGTCACCCATCAAGGGTTATATTATTTATTATGAAGGCAACCGGGGATGGGAAAACTAGCTAACCAATTGTGTAGATAAATCAGGCAAGTGGCTAGGGATCTTGGCCAATCCTGTGCAGAAAACATGAGCAGGGTGGCGAACAATGTCCTGCTATCTGTTACATCCTCGCCGAACTTGGGAAACACACGGTCAACCCAAGAATGCAATCCATCCATTCCCACAATGTACCTTCAATTCCATAAATTTACCATCAATTCCAGGTACCACACACGTGGCTACATGTGTGATACATCCTCGCAGGTCTCGGGAACACAAAGTCCACCCAAGCAACATTCCTCACAGAACTCAGGGTACATACGTCAACCTGAGCCGCATTCTTCGCAGAACTCAGGGCACACACGTAAACCTGAGCGGTATTCCTCGCTCCGCACGGTCTGGATATCCCTAGGACTCATGAGGAAAATGTCATACACGCTCAGACATACCCGAAGGCAACAAACTGTCCGTAAACATTCTAATATCCGAAAGCCACTGGAATGTCCGTAGACATCATTATATCCGAAGACAACCATTCATTACCCAAAGGCAACAATATAATCTAAGACAAACCATTCAAATACAAATCATTTAACAAATATTTAAATCAACATATAATCAACATCTCCTTAATTCCAACCCATTCAACATATCTTTGAGTAGAAACGTATAATTGACACCAACTAAATCCTCACTGCCATCGACCCCTCTATCAAGCCCTAATTTAATCATAATAACATTTGCCAAAATAAAACAACAACAACAACAACAATAATAATAATAATAATAATAATAATAATACCAATAATAGTAATAATATTCATGGAAATCCCGTAATCATATAAGTACTTAATAAAATCCCAATTTCCTTTATAATATTCCTAATACCACCGTATTACCGAAAAATATACCACAACCCACAACCGTTACTGACTTTCATAAAAACCAAAAACAACATTTGAAAGTCATCAAGTGTTTCATGTTTACTTGGTGATTTATCAAATACTTTCATCATTCATATTGCATTCATTTGCATGTTCGGTGACTCATACGGTTCAGGGCATCAAGATCGTGGTGGCGGTTTTCCTCCGGTGAGCTTGAAGCAATTGTGACCAGTATTGCGTTCAACATAAGGAGTGTCGAAGATCATCCCACGACAGAAGTTGAGTTACGAAGAAGTCGGTAAACATTACCTAGAATGTGTCTAGGATAAGTGTGTGAGTACTTCTTGTAATCATCGCTCTATAGTGGATTTGTGTTGGACTGAGAAATCCCATGGATTTTCCCTAGAGGTGGGGTTTTACCATGTAAAATAATTCTCTGCGTGTTCCTTTATTTTATATTAAGCACGTTTCAGGATTGATAAGCCATATCAATCTTGCTACCGAAGTTTATTTTTATTTATTGATTATAATTTTAAATTGGCCTATTCACCCCTTCTTTAGGCATTCTTAGTCATCCTAAAGGTAATTTCACACATCCATGCGCTTTATGTATAATAATGCATATAAATATTATTAGGAGGGCTGACCAACCAGCCGAGCTTTTCATTTTCCATATTCAAGTTAGCACAAATCTTCATCCCCCAACTTTCCAAACAAATGAAGAGACCAGCACACCTTGTGTTCATCCCAGCCCCAACAATAGGCCACAATGTTTCAATGGTTCAGATCGCAAAGCAACTCCTTGCTCGAGATGACCAGCTCTTCATCACAGTACTCATCGTCATGAAGCTACCAATGGTTGAAGACGACCAGCACGAAAACTTCATCACCAACAATACTAGAGATTCTTCAGTCTCATCACAACATAAATGCTACGTCTCTTGGGTTTATGATGGACCTCCAAAGGCTTCGAGATGAGCGTGGCAAGGACGTCGCTGAGTTGATGGGGCCCGCCACTGAGCTGGTCATCCCAAGTGTTTGCAGTCCGGCTCCTGCTAGAGTCTTGCCTGGTATACTTCTCGACAAAAAGGGTGCTGAATCTTTCCTTCATCATGCCAGACGTTTTAGAGAAACCAAGGGTATTTTGGTTAATACGTTCTCGAAGCTGGAATCCCACACTCTTTGTGTTGATAAAGTTCCATAAAGACAATTGATAAAGTTCCCTAAAGACAGCACCCCGAAAATCTTCCTCAAGACCTGCCAGCATCCACTCAAGTTTACATTGTAAAAGTAGATTCCTTATCATTAATAATTATTATAGCTTTATCAATATATACGTTGTAACACAACATCTGAAGTGAATCAATGAGAATTAGTTTCTACATGGTATCAGAGCATACCTTTCTATGGCATCCTCTGGAAATCTCTCGTCTACCTCTATTAGCTCGCTCTCAATTCCAAACATCTCTACTCTTGTCTCTATCAAGCTCTCTGAAACAAACTACTTGTTATGGGAAAGTCAGATCAAACCATTCCTCATTGGCCAAAATTACTGGAAATTTCTTGATGGCTCTCACCCTTGCCCATCTCCTTTGCTCACCACCACAAACGTTTCCTCTACAGATACTCCCTCTGAATCTTCTCCGACCACCATTACCAAACCCAATCCAGAGAATACTCAATGGTACCAAACTGATCAAACTCTTGTTAGTCTTCTTCGTGCGACACTCACCGAACCCGTTCTCTCTCAAGTCGTTGGCCTGTCCACATCTAGCCAGATCTGGGACTGCCTCCGCCAAAATTTCGCTCAACAATCTCTTGCAAACGCCACTTACCTGAGATTTCAGTTACTTTCTATCACCAAGGGCTCCAAAACTCTTCAGGAATATTTATCACATGCAAAGATGCTGGCAGACTCACTGGCTGCCATCAATGAATCGATTTCTTCAGTACTTCGTGGGTTAGGACCAGATTATGCTATGCTTGTCACTGCTATCCTGAATTTCCCACCGCTCCCATCGTTCACTGATCTTCGTGCTCGACTGATATCACGGGATAGTGGATCATCTCAGCAGAATCGCGGTGGTGGCGGTGGTCGCTCATCCCGTGTTGGCCGGTTCTTCTCCCACTAGCCGGACGGTTGGACGTCTTCTCGCCCTGTCTCTGCTACCATTACAGGATACAACGGGCTTGGTGCCTCCTATTCCTCGCGTGGTACATCATCACGTACTACCAACCCCTTTTCTAATAATAACAACAGCCCCTACAGACAATCCTATAATAATGTCAGCTCAGGGCTATTGGGCCATGCACCGTCAGTTCGCCAGTCAAATCCACAATGTTGGAATTGTGGGCAATATGGCCATATCTCAACCCGCTGTCTCAGTCGCTCTATTGACGATGATCTCTCTTGCTCCTTTGCTGGTATTCACCTCGCTTCTCCTTCAAACACAAATTGGTATTTGGACAGCGGTGCCACTCATCATATGACAAGCGATGCTCACTCTATGCCTCCTCATTCTCCTCCCAGGCATAATGACCAAGTCATTATTGGTAATGGTGAATCTTTGCCTATAACACACTCTGGTAACCTATCCTTTTCTTCTGGACCCTTTGTTTTTCGTCTTTCTGATGTTCTCTTTGTTCCCTCCTTACGTAATCAATTATTATCTGTCGCTAAATTCACTTGTGATAATCTTTTAGCCTTACTTTCTTTCCTTGGGGTTTTGCTATTCGCGATTTAAAAACTGGTCATGTTCTCTTACAGGGCCCATGTGAAGATGGTCTCTATCCTATCCCACCGGTCCTTGCCTCCACAATTACCACCGGCTCCAGATTTGCTCTTGCCTCTTTGTTTGCGTCGTCCTCACTTTGGCATCGTCGTCTAGGTCATCCGTCTAATCACGTGCTTCGCATGTTGGCATCCAGTACTCCTTTCGGGTCGTCATTTAATTCCTCTCGTAATGATTTTTGTAGTCATTGTGCGTTGGCCAAGTCCACTCGTCTTTCCTTTTCTTCTTATGAACATTGTTCTAGTGCACCATTTAATTTAATTCACTATGATGTGTGGATGTCTCCTGTTGCCTCTGTGTCTGGCTTTCGTTACTATGTGTTATTTACTGATGATTTTACCCGTTACTCCTGGATATTCCCTATGAGGCAAAAATCTGAAGTCTTTACTCTTTTAAGAACTTTGGTGCATTTGTTGAAACCCAAGTTTCCTCTCTGCTCAACAGTTTTAGAGTGACGGGGGGGGGAGGCGAATTTACTACTACCCTATTTCGTCAATTTTGTGCCGAAAAGGGTATTCATCACCGCTTTTCTTGCCCACATACCCCCTAATGTAACGGTCTTGCGTAACGCAAGCATCGTCATATATCTGAAATGGGTCGCACTCTCCTTCCGATGTACCAATCTTCCTCATTTTTTATGGGCTGAAGCTTTATGTACAATCGTGTATCTGATCAACCGTCTTCCTACCCCGATACTCCAATGGATTTCCCCTTACCAAAAATTATTTGGCAAAATCCTTGATTATTCAATCCTCCGCACTTTCGGGTGTGCATGTTATCCTTTTTTGGGTGATTATACTGCTAACAAACTTCAACCTCGTTCTCTTGCTTGTGTTTTTCTTGGTTATAGTGATCACTATTATGGTTATCGGTGCCTTCACCTTTCCACAGGCCGAGTTTACATTTCCCGACATGTTAAATTTAATGAAGTGGAGTTCCCATATTCCAATCACGTCTCTCATGGCTCATCTGCTGCTTCAGACATGGTTTTTATTCCATTGGAAAATCTTGGCCTTCGTCATGAGCCCTCTCCTGAGATTCCTTCAGGCACACCTTCGGACTCTAATCTGGGTCCCGACTCCCGACATGGCATACATGCACCCTCCTTGGCCCTTCAACCAAGTGGGCCTGCCATCCATGTAGAACCGCAGTCCTCTCCCACCACTAATCCTCCTGTCATCGATGCCCCCATTTCATTGCATGTTGAGACTGTCGCCCCCACCAGTACCATTCAGACTCGTTCCAAATCTGGTATTTTCAAGCCCAAAATACGAAATTATTTTGCTATTAATCATCCTCTTCCTCTTGCATTCACAGCTATGTTGGATACTGATATGGAACCTACATGCTACACTTAAGCCTCTCGATCTCCTCATTGGCGACAAGCTGTGGTTGAAGAGTTTAATTCCCTTATCAAGCAAGGCACTTGGACGTTGATTCCACCTCCACCACAGGTCAACACGGTTGGATGCAAGTGGGTTTTCAAAATCAAACGTCATTCTGATGGTAGTATTGATCGTTATAAGGCTCGTCTAGTCGCCAAAGGTTATCATCAACAAGAAGGAGTTGATTACTATGACACATTTAGCCCTGTTGTCAAACCGACTACCATTTGCACAGTTCTCAGTCTCGTTGTTTCTCTCGGCTGGCCACTGCGTCAATTGGATGTTAAAAATGCCTTTCTTCATGGTGCTCTCTCTGAGGATGTTTATATGTCTCAACCACCTCGCTTTATTGATCCTTCTCGCCCTCACCATATCTGTCGACTTCATAAAGCAATCTATGGTTTAAAACAAGCACCTCGTGCCTGGTTTCAACGGTTCAGTTCCTTTCTCCTAGCCTATGGTTTCTCCCAGAGCAGAGCTGATGCCTCCCTTTTCATTTTTCACACTAAAACTCACACCATGTTTCTCCTACTATATGTGGATGACATTGTTCTCACTGGAAGCCATCCCTCTCATCTACAGTCCTTTATTCACCGATTAGGAACAGAATTTGAGATGAAAGATCTTGGCAGGCTACATTTTCTAGGTGTTGAAGTTGTCTATGGCTCTCGTGCTCTTCATCTTACTCAGACAAAGTACACTCTCGATATCCTGCGGCGTGCCAATATGCTTGACTGCAAACAATGTCATACTCCTGTTGCTTCAAAGATCAATCTTTCTCGTGATGTTGGCCCTCGGCTTTCTGACCCCACTATTTATTGACAGTTCGTTGGTGCTCTTCAATACTTGACCCTCACGAGACCAGATATTTCCTTTGCAGTTCAGTTTGTCTCTCAGTTCATGGCAGATCCTCGCTCCCCCCACATAGACGCTGTCAAACGTATCCTATGCTATCTCAAAGGGACTGTTGGTTTCGGTCTTCCACTTCGTCATGTGCCACTCTCCTCTCCACTCCATGTTTATTCTGATGCTGACTGGGCCGGTTGCCCTGATACTCAACACTCCACTACAGGCTATTGTGTCTTCTTGGGTCCTAATCTGATTTCCTGGACTGCAAAGAAACAGCGTACTGTGTCCTGTTCAAGTGCTGAGGCTGAATATCGTGCTCTTGCCTATGCATGTGCTGACTCTATTTGGATTCAAGGGTTACTTCGTGAATTACGGTTTCCTCTCCATCTTCCCTAAAATCTTCCTCAAGACCTGCTAGCATCCATTCAAGTTTACATTGTAAAAGTAGATTCCTCATCATTAACAATTATTATAGCTTTACCAATATATACGTTGTAACACAACATCTGAATTGAATCAATGAGAATTAGTTTCTACACTTTGTTCTATTTTTCTGTTGGTCAAAGTCAAACCCCTCTTGTGTACCCTGTGGGTCCCCTATGAATCTGAAAAGCAATGATCCCCCAAAGCAGGAGGGAGGCGGGGACCAAGCCAGACAAAAGTCTGATATCTTCGATTGTCTTGATGACCATCCTTCATCGTCTGTTATTTTCCTGGGCCAAGATGGCCACTTGTGAGGCCTAGGTGCGAGAGATTGCATGCTCGCTGGAGCGCACCACGCTTCAGTTTTAGTGGTCCTTACGCCAACTGCCACCTAGTATTGGCAATGCCATGCCGAGCGACTATGCGGATCCCAAGCGGGTGTTGCCCGAAGGGTTCTTGGATCGAATGGCAGGGATAGGAAAGTTCATAGGATGGGCCCCACAAGTAGCCATCTTGGCCCATCGGGCTATTGGAGGGTTCTTATCCCACTGCGGGTGGAACTCCACGCTGGAGAGTCTGTGGTACGGTGTCCTTGTTGGCATGTGGTCATTGTACATAAAGCAACCATTAAATACGTTTGAGCTGGTGAAGGAATTCAGGCTGGCAGTGGAAGTTAATATAGATTCTAAGAACCACCGCCAAGTGGCTGTGAGAGCAGAGGAAATAGAGAGAGGAATAAGGCATGTGATGGATGGTGATAGAGATATAAGGGAGAGGGTGAAGGGGATGAGCGAAAAGAGCAAGAAAGCCTTGATGGATGGTGGTTCCTCCTACTATTCATCGGGACGTTTTATTGATAAGTTTTGAGTTTTATTATTCATCAATGCTTAAGATCATTTGTACTTTTGGGCTCCTTTTGGTTCAAGGAAATAAATTAATGAGAGATCAATCTCTATGTGTTTATCCATGAAAAGGGAAATGGAAGATTTCATTTATCATGTTTAGTAATGCTGAGAAAATCACTAGGAAATGTCATTTTATTTCCTTTCCTAAATTTGTTTGTGCATGAATTGGAAACTAACTTCATTTAGTTTTTAAATTATGCGCCTAAATTAGAAGTATGCAGTAAAAAGTCTAATTAATGCATGCCTTGGTATTTTTAATTGTTAATAGGGGCATATTTATCATAAAATTGTAATAAATGCTTGCCTTGGCTTCTAATGGGAAGAGAAAATGAAACCCCAGGTGAATAAAGGGCTTCATTTTTCCATGAGTCAGGAAATCATTTCCCATACCCGAACTTGATTTCCTATTCCCAAGTCTTTTTTTTATGTCAACCAAATGCATTCTTTAGGGTTGGATGGGTGTTAACCAGCTTTATTTGTGTGAGCTTTTCATCTATAATTTGTGAGAGTTTTTCATCTCTCCTCTGTGACAATTTTATTTGTATTGTTATGGCTTGGTTTTTTCAAGCTGTATCTTTTTATTATTATTCTGAGTTTGCAATCTTAGTTGGGATGCCTATGCCAGAGTTTCTTCGATCATGCTTGATCGTTAGTGGAGATGCACCAAAATGTCTTAATTTTGATGTTAGATTGCTTCGTTATTGTAATGGTCATTTGTGGCTAGTGGCTTTTTTGATTGAATTATGAATGCAATTCCATAATTTCACGCTGGAGAGTATGTGGTACGGTGGGCCTGTTGGTGCATGGCCATTGTACACAAAACAACCATTAAATGCGTTTGAGCTGGTGAAGGAATTGAGGATGGTAGTGGAAGTTAATAAAGATGCTAAGTGTCACCATTACAACACAAAAACCCTTCTATGACGTTTGATTTGCGTCATGGAAGACATTTAATGACGCGAATCAAGCATCGTAACCCGCGTCTTCGAAAGGGGGGTCATGAAAACTTTTTCAAAACACGACGTCTGTTCCGCATAATCTGCAAGCGTGTCATCCTACTCTTTCCATGATGCATCCTCGATGTCATGGATGAAGTTCTGATGACGTTAATTTGGCATCATTAAGAATATGACGTTCTGTTTGATGCCTTTTAGGACTTTACATGACGTAGACGAGGCGTCGTTGAACTTAACGACGTTGATGAGACGTCATTGAAATATTTTTCATGACACGGTTTAGACGTCGTTGAAATTGTTTATTTTTTTTTAAAAAAATTCTTAATATATATATATATATATCCCATTAATTTAATTATGCAAAAAGAAATTAATATATAAAAGCAAAAAGACACAAAGGCAAAGTACTCTAAATTATATCTCTTTTATTCAAATGATTCTAGTACATTAAAATTGTCTTAAACTAATCCCACAAAGTCAATCCTATGAAGTTTGGGAAGATTTGATACTTGCACTGTCTAAAACAATTAAAACAGAAGATCAGAAAATGAGAATGAAGGTCTAGAAAATACAAGCAAGCATGAATGAAAATGATACATGTCTGTAAATTCTTGGTCCAATTGGGAAATTTCATTTGATTGAAATGTCTTGCCAAATTAAATGCCAAATAAAACAAGAGGAATAATAGAATCCAACAAAACAAATTTTAAGGACCAAAAATTCTTGAATGAAGTTAAAAAAACCAGAAGAGAAAACCAACACAATCTCCCATCATTTTAATTCTGCCATCTCAAGTGTAAATCTGTCATTTAACAAAAACAAAATAAAAGTAATCAAACCATTTTCAGTTTTCTAATTAGTAATAGGATGGTAAGAGAAAACCAACACAATCAAAACAGTAAAGAACATGTCAGCTAATTGTATGACTGCTCTTTATGTACCAGAGAAGCTAATTCTCTGTTCATGATGAATAAGAGGTTCTTCCTTCTTCTACTGTGGATGTAGGCAAACTAAGCTGAACCACGTTAAACACTGTGTTTCCTTTTACTTCTTTCCTTTAATTTCTACATGGTATCAGAGCAGGAGTCTTACTGATCAAAGCTTCTGCAAGATCTCAGTTTATCATGATGTAAATTGAGAAAAGTCTTCAAGAAATTGGAGTTGGTGGGCAATCCTTGCAACTAATCATGAGCGGTGTGACTTCCGTGGAGTACAAAGTTATTATGAATGGTGAGTTGACTGAGACCTTTTATCCCAAGTGTGGGGTGAGACAAGGTGACCTCCTTTCTCCTTACCTCTTTGTTTTATGCATGGAAAAAGTTAGCCATATTATCTCCTCTAGATTTTCTAGTAAAGATTGGAGGGCTATGAGGGCTACTAAATCTGGACCTCTCATCTCACATTTGTTCTTTGCTGATGACCTCATCCTCTTTGGTGAGGCGTCTGTGCAACAAGCTGAGATTATGAAAGAGTGTTTGGATGCCTTTTGTTGTGCTTCTGGTCAATAGGTTAACTTTGAGAAATCTATGCTTTTTGTCTCTAAGAACACTAAGCGAGAGGTGGCTAGTGAACGCTAAGCTTTTTGTCTCTCGACGGTGCCACAACCAGAATTGCCTTTGTTTGATATCATAGGTATGTGTCACATTATGAGCCATGCCTGTACTGAGATCCTCCACATAATATGGTCCCCCCTCATAGTACCACGACCAATAATCTCCTTAGTGTGAATATCTTGAAGTAAACAAAAACTCGAGTTGATTAGTACACAACAATTCAGTTGTTCAGTAATCTGACTAACTAACATCAACTTATTTGATAAAGATGGAACAAGTAAAGTATTAGATAATGAAAGAGAGGATGAGAGAGTCACAGTGCCATCCCTTGTCATAGGAGAAGTAACTCCATTGGCATTAGCAATACTAGTTCGTCTAGGTTAGCTAGTACTCAGAAAATCATTAGGATCAAATGTCATATGATCGGTTGCGCCGGAATCAATTATCTAGCTAGTTGATTTCTATATCATCCGAAGTATGGAATACATAGCCAAAGTCACTGCTTGCAGCTTCACATCTTTTTCGATCTTCGATTGTAGGTGTGGCCGGTTGGTCGGGTTGGTGACAACACCTAGTCCAGGTGAGGCCATTCAGTCGGATCGGTGTCTGGGCCGAGATCGGGGTCGTCAATGCTTCTAGGAAGGCAGTTTGAGAAGGGTTGGTGGTGCTATTTCCAGTAGGGAAAAAAACATCTTCCCCCATGGCTGTAACAAAGATTTGAAACAAGAGTCGATAAGATCGCTGCTTTGATACCATGTCAAACTGAGTATTAGAATAGTATCATAATCGTATCATAAGAAAGGTTTCTGGTTTCAAATAGAGTGCAGAGATTTGAGAGAATTATATGAGAGAATAAAGAGGGAGAACTACAAAATAATTTTTTGAATTTTTTCCACTTAGCTTCTTTGTATTGCTTACAACCCATTTATACACAACTACAAACTAGGAAACAAACAAAGTTTCCATGAAATAAGGAGATTACAAACTAACTCCACAAATCTTGATTTTATGGGGACACTCAAGTGGTGGTGAGTGCAGAGGAGATAGAGAGAGGCATAAGGGAGGTGATGGAGCATGATGGTGATGTAACGAAGAGGGTGAAAGAGATGAGTGAGAAGAGCAAAAAGGCCTTGGTGGAAGGTGGGTCCTCACACTCTTCATTGGGACATTTTCTTGATCAGATTTTCGTTTGATATATTAGGAACGTCCAAATAAAATAAGAAATTTCCCATACCAATTGGTACTAGATTTCTATCATGAGTAGATGAATTTAATAAAGTTGTCAATTCTAATAATTTTCTCTATATATGCTCCTTCTTCACCACATGATCACTAAGGTTGATATATTTATTTCGGTGCACATTCAAGATCTTTAATATCTTGATCAATTATGTAATATAGCCGAAAACAGGCTTGAAGTGGCCTTGGCTTGGCTCCTCCCACCATTTTTAAAATAATAAAATCATTTTCAATTGAGTTCTAAACTTTGAACCCCAATCTAAAAATTCTAGCTCCACTAATAACGGTGAGAACTGGAGGTTGAAAATTGATTATAAGAGAAAAACGGCAAAATTTGGATGCCGAAGGGAAACCATCATCTGTAAGCCTTTAAAACCTAACAATGAAATTTGGATGAGAATCAATCAACGTTTATGACAAGTAACTTTCTCCAATTCTTGACCTCTTCCACTACTACAAAACTGGGCAAAAAGCACGATCCAAAGGCCACAAAAAAGAGGATCATGCCCTTTTGAATCACATTGGACACATATATATAGTATTTGTGTCATATATAGAGAAGACACAATAATTTTGTGGCCAACTTGATCAGAAGAAGGATCAAGTGTGTCTTTTTACTGTGTATCGCCTATAGAGCACGAATACTGCAACCGTGCCTTTTTAGGTTGTCTATATAGAGCACGGATACTGCAATTTGTGCTCAATATTATTTTTAGATAGCACGAATTCTGTAATTCGTGCCCAATAGTATATTTAAAAATAATAATTCAGTTAAATAATAAGACACGAAAAAATTGAAACCGTGCCTAAAGCTCTACTCACTCACACGAGTCACACACGACTCTCTCTCTCTCTCTCTCTCTCTCTCTCTCTCTCTCTCTCTCCCAGTCTTCTAATCTTCTTTCTTTCTTCTTTCTGACCTAACTCTCACTCGCCGTCTCTGTCTCTCTCTCCCAACCTCAGCTCCTCTCTCTATCGATTCGTCGAAGGTCGGCCGACAGCGTCGGCGTCGCTTCATCGATTTCTCTTTCTCTTCTAGTATCATCTCTTCTCTCGATCTCCTGTGCGTGTCTGTCATCGGGTATCATCTCTTCTCCAGCTCGCCCCTCAGTAACCTAGCCCTCTCAGACTCTCTCTCTCTCTCAACTCGTCTCTATCGCGCTTGCTTTTCTCACTCTTAGTCACCTCTGTAAGTCTCTTAGAGTTGAGAGACTCATTCTCCCCACCAAACCTAACCAAACATAATCCAATTTCATTCGTTTTTGGAGCGAATCCTTGCAAATTCTGGAGGGCTCTGGTTCATTCTAAGGTAAATTTGTATGTATTTGGTTTTAATTCTTAGTTGTTTTCATGTTCCCCAATTTTGTAGAATATTAGGGTTTCGAAATTTTGGTATTCTATTGAAATTAAAGCAATTTTTTCTAAATTTTGTAGTTGTTGTGCTTAGTCTCCGTGGGTTTCGATTAATAGGCAAAATTGAAGGTATACATATTTCTCTGTCTCAATCTCAGTGTGTTGCTTGGTTTTGTTTGGTCCTACTAGGTTTTAATCTTGGGTTTTATTTTAAAGTTTAACATTTTTTTAATTTGTGGGTATTTGATATTGGCACTGTTTTTTATTTTATCTATGTTGATGTGTGTTTGGTTTTCATTTGGTTATACTGTAGGGGTTTTCCTTTGTTTCTCCAGCTAATAGATGTAGGGGTTTTCCTTTGTTTTTGGTTCACCAAATGGTTTTCATCTATTCTGATTTTCTAATTTTTTATATGAGATGTGCAGTTGTTGCGTCTCTTAATCCTTCAATCTTCTCCATCTTACTTGCTAAACTCGAAAGTTCACATTACTTTGGTTGTTTTTGGGTCTTCCAGCTAACTACTTAGAATATGCATTTTAAGTTCAATTTTTGTTGGCTTGGCATTTCCCTTTTTTAAGAATCTATTTCAACAAAGGCATTCAAGTTATATTGCTCAGTTATTTGGAGTTCACAGCAAGACATTCCATTTGAGTTCATTAAATGTCAAACTGCATAAAATGAGTAAGATTCATGGTTTTAAAAAAATGGGACAAGGTTTTGCAATCATTAAGGATCTTAATGTTATTGGAATAGGTTCAAGAGATCAAGGTTCCAAAAAGGAGTAACATACATTTGGAAAGGTGTTCATCCATGATCCTACGGCTGTGTCTGCAATTTTTGTTGGCTTGGCATTTCCCTTTTTTCTAATCATGCCTACCAAATGATTGTTCTGATATGAGGATTAAGGGTGCAATAAATTATTTCTTTTTATACCACTGAAGTTGGGATTTTTGAAGAAAAAGAACTATATCTTCGTTTTGCAGTTTCAACCATTTTGGATTTCTAACTGTCTTTATGAAGATGTTGATTCTTTTTATGTCACAAATCAGTGGCATGCTCCTCAAGAGTTTTTTTCCATTATTATTTTACGTGCTTATTCTCCTTGAAAAGTTAAGCTCAAAATAGTTAAACTACCATCTGAAATTTTATTAATTGAGTTTTGTGTCTTCTGCATATTGTTAGCAAACTAAAACAAATTAACAAATTTCCTTTTCTCTCCATCTCTGCTTTCGCTTACCTAACTTGCATTTGTTTTTTTGGCATCCGCATATTGTTTCAGTTTAGTTTATTATTTTTTAAAGCATGAACATGACTTGCTAGACACCCTGCACTTCCTTTTTTTTTTTTCTTAGGTAACGCTCTGATTTCAGTTCTGGTTTTCATGAATGTCTAATCATGTTTTACTTTGTACTTACTTGGATTTTACTGTGCACTTCATATTAGTTTTTGGTTGTATGGATTCAATTTAAGTTTCATGCTTCATGATGTGTAATGTTAGAATTCTGTTGTAGTTACACTGTTAGAATCCTGAAATTTAAGTATTTGCTTCAAGTTGGTTGGTTGGTTGGTTCGTTGTATTTTGAGGCTATGTAATTATGTGGTTGTTGTACTTATTTCTAATTACTGTTTATTTATTTTTTTCAGTATGAATCACAGTTAGGCCGTCATCCAATTGCTTCAGGTATGACTTATGAAAATTAATAAGTTTTTCAAATCTACATGCCTTATTGAAACTTTGGAATTTTATCTCAACAGATTCAATCGTCTCTCACCTCTCTGCCGTATAAGCAATCACTGAAGCAAAGAAGCGAAGATAACTTTCAGGTTAATGTTTCTTCATTTTGATTTATTGACTTTTTTTTTCTTTTGTGTTCCCTCAAAATTCCTTCACAAAATTCGACTTGGCTCTACTACTACGTATTTTCTGCTCTCTTTCTTTCTGTTTTTCCCCCTAATTTAATCTCAGGCTTCCATGAAATTTTGATTGTTTCAGGAGAGCTTGGGTACGAAGTCCAAATACGAGAAGAGGTCGTTCGCCCAAATTGTCTAACCATTCTTCGCTTTAAAGGTATAATTCATGATTGCCTCTCTTTTCCTTATTCTCTTACTATTTTTTTTGGTACTGATTTCTTTGTTTTTGTAATGTTTGTTTGCTCATCATTTCTGCATTTTCATGTTTGTATATTTCTTTTCTTCTTAGTCAGTACCTATTTGTTGAAAACTATGAGTTTCATCTTCAAAATTATGTAGTGTTTGTGTTCATGTAGTATGGATATCATGTCCACTCTTATTTGGGTTAAATGGGGAAATTTGTTATATACCTTGGTGGTTGTATATACCTTTTGCTTGACTTATAAGCAGTTTTTAGATGGTTTTGTTTATCTGATTAGCCGTGTAACTTAGGACGGTGTTGGTTTCCATGCCCATAACCAACACCATAGACCAGCATGTATCAACGCTAGAAGAATAAAACTGCTATGATTCTCATTTTTGGGGGGTTTTTCTTTTGAACTCTGTTTCTTTTCTCTATCTGGTGCAGTGTTCAATTTGGTTTTTATTGCATTTAGTCTTCTTTCTATTTGGTGCTCCATTTCTTTTGATCTCTGTTTCTTTTCTCTATTTGGTGTGAGTCCATTTTGATAGATGTACACACATTTACAGAAAACTTTAACAGCATAGTTAAGCTTTAGTTTGTTGTAAAATTAATGCATCTCTGCTCTTATTTGGCAGATAATGTGATTAAGGAGGCTCACAAAGGCAGACATAGGCTCATAAAGGGTGTTTTATTTGGAGCTTCTAATTCATTGATGTTAGATACGTTCAGTTTTAAGTACAAGTTTTTTATTCAATTATTGTATCTAATCACTATATTAAGTGGAAATGAAATTTCAGTTTGTTATTGAACATATACATTAAATAATATATATATATATATATGTCTGAAATACCATACTATATTAAGTGGAAATGAAATTTCAGTGTAATTTTTTTTTATTTAAACAATTGGCATTGGGCGCGGTTTTCAAATTGTGTCTATTTTTTGTAAGAAATATATATCCATTGAGCACGATTTTAAAAACTGTGCTTAGTTCACAACTATCTCAGTCATTTGTGAAAATAAAAGCACAAATGCTTGATTCGTGCTCTAAAAATCTGCCACGAAGCACAACATTTGTGCCTTATAATGAATAGAAACTCCTATGTGGGAGACCGACTGATAAAAAGTTGCTGCACAGTGGCTATCTTTATAAGGCACGATTATCTGTGCTATTTGAAACAAAAGGCACAAAAAAAATTCGTGCTTTTAGCCCAATTTTTTAGTAGTGTTCCTTTGTTGATAAGTCTTGTGAAGTTGCGTTACACACCAAAAGCTCATCTCATTTTCAGCTGGTAGGCCTGGTCCACGACGACTTGTCGGACATATGATAACTTTTGTTTTTTTAACTCAATTTGGCTTGCTTTCCAAGTAATTATGTTCATCAAATTTTCAACTCGCAAAATTAATATAAAAGAAAATCTTCACTAACAAATGCCAGCAAAGGCATGACCTCACCTAGCAATGTTCATTATAAAGATGTTTCATCAGCTGAGTTTTTCACTGCCACCCTCATCAACATATCTATTACTTCTTCATCTCCCAAAATTAATCGAATAATGAAGAGACCAGCACAACTTGTGTTCATCCCAGCCCCAGGCGCTGGCCACATCGGGCCAACGGTCGAGATCGCAAAGCAACTCGTTGCTCGAGATGACCAGCTCTTCATCACCATCCTCATCATGAAGCTCCCCTTCGACAAACTCTTCACCAACACAGACCCTGCAATCTCACACCGCATCAGCTTCATCAACCTGCTAAAATATGAATATGGTTTGAATACTTTAGGTTAATTGTATTCTTCTCCATAAGGAGGTATATATAGGGATTTACATGTGGGCTTTACAAGGAAATAGAAATAGTAATCAAATAGGATAATATCTCCTAATTATACAGTGATTTGTCAACTATCTAAAATAAGGAAAGTAAATCCCTTAATCAATCAAGGAAATAAATCTCCTTGATTGATTAGGACTTACTCACGTTAACACTCCTCCTCAAGTTGGTGCATATACGTCACCAATGCCCAACTTGGTAAGTGAGTCATAGAATACTCTTCCACACACAGCTTTGGTTAAGACATCTGCCAGTTGATCTTCTGATTTCACGAACGGTAGGCGGATTATCTTTTTCTCAATTTTTTCTTTGATGAAGTGTCTATCCACCTCAACATGTTTGGTGCGATCATGTTGAACTGGATTATGAGCAATATCAATAGCTGACTTATTGTCACAATGCAACTCCATCGGTTTTTTTGGTTTGAAACCCAATTCACAAGAGTCGTCTAATCCACAATAATTCACAAACTCCGTGAGCCATTCCTCTATACTCTGCTTCTGCACTAGACCGAGAAACCACATTTTGTTTTTTACTCCGCCAAGTGACTAGGTTACCTCCCACGAATGTAAAGTAACCGTAAGTAGAGCGTCTATCTCAGTAATAGACCCAAATCAACAAGATCTCAGATATCCAATGACTTCAAGATCTTCATTTTTTGAGAACATTAATCCCTTTCCAGGGGCTGACTTCAAGTATCTTAAAATTCGATCAACCGCATTCCTATGAGAGACACTAGGTGAATGCATAAACTGACTAACCACACTTACAGCATAGGCAATATCTGGTCTTGTGTGTGCCAGGTATATCAACCTTCCAACAAGGCGTTGATACTGTTCCTTATTGGTAGGTTCTTGGTCCATGTCTTCACACAGCTTGTGGTTCATCTCAATGGGTGTGTCAGCTGGCTTACACCCGAGCATTCCTGTTTCAAATGAGTAGATCCATTACATACTTCCTTTGAGACAGAAATATACCCGTGTTTGATCTTGCTACTTCAATCCCAAGAAAGTACTTCAGTCACCTAAGTCTTTCATCTCAAATTCCCGAGACAAATACTTTTGCGGCTTCATTTGCTCTTCTGTCGTTCCCGCCACGACTATGTCATCTACATAAACAATCAATGCAGTGAGCCTTCCTCCATCACGCTTTATAAACAGGTGTGATCTGAATTACTCTGCGTATAACCAAAGTTCTTCATAGATTTAGTAAATCTGCCAAACCACGCCTGGGGATTGTTTCAATCCATACAATGACTTTCTCGAGCCTGCATACGTGGTTCTTTTTTCCATGAGCCAAATTACATCCTGGTGGTAGGTCCATGTAGACTTCTTCTTCCAGGTCTCCATGTAAGAATGCATTTTTACATCAAATCGATGTAATGGCCAATCAAGATTTGCCGCTAGAGACAGTAGAACTCGATAGTGTTAATCTTGGCTACTGGGCAAAGGTCTCCTCGTAGTCTATCCCATATCTCTGTGTATACCCCTTCGCCACCAGCCTAGCTTTATATCTTTCAATGGATCCATCTCGCTTTGAGCTTCATAGTATAAATCCATCTGCATCCTACTGCCTTCTTTCCATGAGGTAAGGGCACGAGTTCCCATGTGACATTCTTTTGAAGGGCTCGCATCTCTTCATTCATGGCGTCCTTCCATTTTGGGTCTTCTAGGGCTTCAAGAATAATCGTTGGGAACAGATATGTTAGCCAATTTCTTTACAAAGTGCACCCGTGCCTCGATAATCTATGAGAGATATGTAATTGTTGATGGGGTATTTTCCTTTGGCTTTAAGATCTGCTTCATATTGTACTCGAGGTTTGCCCCTGCCTTCTTTCTCGGAAGTTGATATGTAGGCTCAGGTCTTTCGAAATCAAATCATCATGGGATATTTCATTAGTGTTATCGGTTTCGAGGGCATATGTTACCCGAATGACGCCCTCAACAGGTGATTGGTGTGGTACTGACCGGAGCGGGCAAAATCTCATGAAGCGGGTCAATTTCCTCCTCCCGATTTTGACAAAGCGGAGATAATGAAGCAGATTCCTCTGGCGACGGTCGCCGTGTTCTCGCGACCGGTCGTTTTGAAACAGGTTCGTGGGCGACGGTCATTGGATGTTTGCGACCGGTCGTTTTGAAGCAGATTTGTTGGCGACCGTCGCTGGATTCTCGCGACCGGTCGGTTTGAATCGAGTTGCGTCCTCGGGAAAAAATTGAAAATATGAGGGGTGGTGGATTCCGATTCTCCTCCGTACACCGAGAAATAATTTTCGTGTTCTCGGAACACAACATCCAACGAGGTATAGACCTTCCGAGTGGGAGGATGATAACACCTGCACTTTCTCGATGAGGTGCATAACCAATGAAAACACACTTCTCGGCTCGGGGATCCAGTTTGCTTCGTTGGTGATCATGTAAGTGGACAAATACAACACAGCCAAAGATCCGGGGCTCCAAGTTTGGGGTGGGAGGTATTTGGATATGGTGGTGAAGTGTTTGGAGTGGTGTTTGAAAATTTAGGATACTGGAGGGAATCCGATTGATGAGGTATGCTGCAGAGAGGACCGCTTCTCCCCAAAAGGGGCGAGGCATATTAGCACCAAAGAGAGAGGCACGAACTACTTCCAATAAATGACGGTTCTTTCTTTCAGCCACTCCATTTTGTTGGGGTGTGTACGGGCATGAGCGTTGGTGTATGATGCCATGATCTTGTAAGAACTGGTTAAGATCATGGTTGAGGAATTCTCCGCCATTGTCAGAACGAAGAATCTGAATTCTAGTATGGAACTGAGTTTCCACCATGTGATGGAACTGTTGAAACTTGGAACTGACTTCCCTTTAGTTTTGAGAAGGGAAACCCGTGTCATGCGTGTGCAATCATCTATAAAGGTGACAAACCATCTAGCTCCTCCCTGGAGTGGTAATTTTTGCAGGGCCCCACACATCGAATGAATAAGAGAAAATGGGACCAAACTTTTAGTTGAACTTAAGGGAAACGGGACACGATGGTTCTTAGCCAATTCACACGTATCACACCGAAGTCGGAAACATCAAGACTGGAAAATAATGATGGAAACAACTTCTTCAGATAACCGAATGAGGCATGCCCAAGACGTTTATGCCATAACCAAACTTTGTCTATCTCCCCTCGTAACGAGTTCCATTTGTTGTGCAGGCTTGACCAACCTTGGTCTCACTATCCGTGCCCACCCAAGTAGTAGAGTTTTCCCGCCGAGTACCACAACCAATCGTCTTACCCGTGAGGATGTCCTGAAAAACACAATGAGTTGGCCAAAATGTTACAAAGACAATTCAAAGCCGTAGTAATTTGGGCAATGTACAAGAGATTATGGTGTAAGGACGGAACAATCAACACGTAATCCAATTTGAGGGAGTCGAGAGAGAGAGAGAACCCTCCCCAATCACAGGGGAGGGGTACCATTAGCATTAGACACCACCGATTGAGGAGACGGTGTATGAGTAGCAATTTGTCCAGATCAAAGGTCATGTGATCGGTGGCTCGGTGTCAATGATCCATGTGTGCTTTTAGAAGACGTATGAAAAACAGAACCTCGAGTGGTGACAATAGAAGCACGAGTCTTGGTAGTCGGGTGAGCAGGATTGGTCGCATGCTTCCGTGAGTCTGCAAGGATGGAGTGAATCATAGGAGGTCCTGACATCGCAGCGGAAAATAAGATTTGATTTGAGATTTAGAGGAAATTTGAGGAATTTGATTTGAGTGAGGAATTTGATTTGAGCGGTATGTGGATAAGATTTGAGGGTATGTGTTTAAGGATTTTGATAAGAGGATTTGAGGAATTTAGATCTGAGGGATTTGAATTTGAGGAATTGAAATATGAGGAATTTGATTTAGGGTTTTGAGATTTGAATATGAGAAATTTGATATGAGAATTTAGAGACAACCGAGGATCGATTGCTCTGATACCATGCTAAAATATGAATATGGTTTGAATACTTTAGGTTAATTGTATTCTTCTCCATAAGGAGGTATATATAGGGATTTATATGTGGGCTTTACAAGGAAATAGAAATAGTAATCAATTAGGATAATATCTCCTAATTATACAGTGATTTGTCAACTATCTAAAATAAGGAAAGTAAATCCCTTAATCAATCAAGGAAATAAATCTCCTTGATTGATTAGGACTTACTCACGTTAACACAACCTCCCGGAGTCCCACATCGACACAAAGGGCCTTGCCTTCACCACCTTCATCACAACATTCGTCGAAAGCCACAAAACCTACGTCAAAGACGCCGTCACCAAGTTACTCGCTGAGACTCGGCTTGCCGGGTTTGTCGTCGACATGTTCTCCACCCCCATGATCAACGTCGCCGACGAATTCCGGGTTCCTTCCTACCTCTTCTTCACCTCCTCCGCCGCGAGTCTAGGGTTCTGGTTCCACCTCCAGTCACTTCATGATGAGCAGGGGAAGGACGTTGCTGAGATAAGTGGGTGGGATTCTGAGTCGATCGTCCCGAGTTTCGTCAACCCCGTGCCTGCTGGAGTCTGGCAGGGAATGACGCGGGACAAGGTAGGCGCCACAGATTTCATCAATTTTGCAGCGGGGTTTAGACAAACCAAGGGTATTTTGGTAAACACGTTCAGGGAGCTGGAACCACATGCTCTTCGTTCTCTTTCTGATGGTAAATTCCCACCGGTGTACCCTGTGGGGCCCCTGTTGAATCTGAAGAGTGATGATGGCCGCGTGGCTTCGGACCAGTCTGTACAAAAGTCTGATATCTTGAAGTGGCTTGATGATCAGCCTCCTTCATCTGTGGTGTTCCTGTGCTTTGGGAGCATGGGAAGCTTTGGTGAGGCTCAGGTGAAGGAGATAGCGTGTGCGCTGGAGCAAAGCGGGCAGCGGTTCATGTGGTCCCTACGGCAGCCCGAGCCAAAGGGCAAGATGGGGATGCCAAGCGATTATGCGGATGTCAAGAGAGTCTTGCCTGAAGGGTTTCTTGATCGGACGGGTGGGATAGGGAAGGTCATAGGATGGGCTCCACAAGTGGCCATTTTGGCCCACCCGGCGGTCGGAGGGTTTGTGTCCCATTGTGGGTGGAATTCTACGCTGGAGAGCCTATGGTATGGGGTGCCGATGGCCACGTGGCCAATGTACGCAGAACAACAACTGAATGCGTTTGGGCTGGTGAAGGAGTTGGGATTGGGTGTGGAAATTAAGATAGATTTTAACAAGGACAGTGAAGAGGTGGTGAGTGCAGAGGATATAGAGAGAGGGATAAGGGAATTGATGGAGCATGATAGTGAAATAAGGGAGAGGGTGAAGGAAATTAGTGAAAAGAGCAAGAAAGCCTTGACGGATGGTGGTTCTTCATATTCTTCCTTGGGACGTTTTCTTGACCAAATTTAAGTTTAGATTCGTTAAAGCTCAAGATCATCTGTACTTACAAGATAATAAAGGTGACTGACCAAATATTTTTCATAGGAGATTTGTTGTATTTAGTGTATTGATGAGCAAATATTTTCTCCGTTTGTTTTACATTGTAGTTCCTAAGGACGTGTTTTCTGTTATGTGATTGGTCCCCTTTTAAAATATGAGGATATTGTCAACACGTACATGATGAGAATCACCATCACGTTTTCGTGATGATACAGTACTTGTTGGTTTTCACACGTACTTAGATTTTCCCATACAAAAATGTTAGCTAGTCGTACGACATTTGTAAACACTACTACAAAAATCGAAACAGACGTCGGTAAAACGACGACGGACCAAATAAATACCGTCGTTAAATTTTAAACGACGACGGTAATATAAAAACCGACGTCGATTAGATACTAAAACATCTAAAAATTGGAAATTCATTTGGGTATTTTTAAAACATGACGCATGAAACTTTAAAAGCGTCGTCTTATGAAACATGCCAATCAGGTGAGCAAGCAGAAGACAAATAAACAACGTCGGTATGTGTAAATATACCGACGTAGTAATTATAGACGTCATTTTACATATAATACCGACGTGTTAAGAATAAAATAAACACGACGGTAATGTATTATTAACAGACGTATCGCATGTTAGAAATTATTATTATTAACCACGTCGGTTCTATTATAAATCATGACGTGTAATTGTAAACAATCAACGGCGAATAATGTAATACTACTGTCGTATAGAGTTGTAGTAACCACGTCGTTTCCCTTAAATGAGCGTCGTATTAATTTTTATACGTCGGTGCCTATTTGTGAACCGTCTTTTTAATTTTGTTAAAAGATTTTTTTCCATTGGTATCTACGTCGGTATCTTATAAATGAGGTCGTTTTATTTTTCTTATACCACGTCATTTTTTATAAATAGCGTCGTCTTATGTAACAATTCGACATTATTTAAATATTTTGCTACTAAAGTTGCACTGTTTCGATTAATGAAAAAATTTCACACTCCTCTCGTTTATCCTTCCCAAGTCCCCACTCTTCGTCTTCGTCCCTGTCTCGAAACTAATCGTCTTCCCACACTTCGCTGCGTCACGACGAGAACATACCACTTCAAAGACGAGAAAACCCGAGAAAACTTTCGTTGCAAGAAAAAGGTAACCATTGCTTCGTACTTTTTAAACTTTCATTATATGTTTTATCTTTTGAAATGTTTATATGTTTTTTCTTTTGAAAATCATTTTCGTTTTTCACTTTACGTACAAAGAAGGAAAGGGTATCGTACCAATACACACTGTTTTTGTATCTTGTTAATACGACGATGGTGCCGTCTTATTTGAGACGTCGGAAGTATATAATGACGACGGTATTTAAATAACGACGTCATAAAATAAATTCTACCATCGTTTTCTATGTTTGAAAATTATGAAATATTGCCATTTCCATGTTTTTTCTCAATAGCAAAAATAACTATCTCGCTTTTGACGTTCATGTTAATAAGACGACGGTAATTGATTCTTTACGCCGTTTTATTAATTAAACCACGTCTGTAATTAACTACGACGTGATAAAACAGTAATAACGTCGGTGGTTAGTATATAGCGTCGTGTGAAACTAAATACTACGACGTTTTATATATTTATCCACTTCGTAAATAACTACCGACGTGATAAATTTAAATTACGTCATTACTTATTAGATAGCGTCATTTGATGTTAAATACTACGTCGTATTATTAAAATTACCGTCGTGTTTAGTAGTTTATAATCTGAAATAATTTCACTTGCAAGTTTGATTTTTATCTCAGAACATGGTTTCTCAATCTCAAAGTAAGGCTTCTAGCTTGAGCAAAAGAAAGCTACCTTGGAAAAGAATCAAGGTAAAGATCTTGAAGTTTCACAAGCTACAACCAAATCCTCTAAGAAGATGAAGTTTGTATCTTACGCTAATAAAGCTTCAGACAAAGACGACTACTTTTGTTGAAGAACCAAAGTCGTGGCGTGGTATAACCACAATGCCTCGTGTTGTGAAGAGAAAGTTTCAGAAAATCAAGCCGTTGATTGAGTACAACAAAAAGGGTCAACCATATGGCCTTGCAAATAAGGAGATGCAGTCCTACATTGGTGTCTTGACACGCTCCGAGTCCCACTTTCTGACCTTAAATGGAAACAAGTGGACAATGATGTAAAAGAGCAGATTTGGGAAGCCATTGACATGGCTTTTGTTGTAGGCAAGGGGGCAAGAACATGGTCTTATCTTCTGCTGGAAAAAATGGAAGGATTTCAAGAATAAACTAACTAGGCAGCATATCCTTCCATTCATCAATGAGAAGGAGAAGTTAAATGAACCCCTAAACTATATCCATTCATATTGAAAGCACAAAGTGGGATGCCTTTGTAGCTTCAAGGTTATCCAAAGAATTTGAGGTCATGCATACCGAACAAAAAGCAGAGGAGGGAGAAATGCAAGTACAATCATCGGTTGTCTCGACGAGGATATGTTGGTTTGGAGGAGAGTTTGGAGGAAACCATGCCCGGGTAGAAATAGATCGATCTACCTTATGGAAGAAAGCCGGAGAAGACAAACAGGTAACTTTCCCGATCCAAAAGTTGCAGAAAAAGCAAAAATAATTGTAAGCTTCTAAATTTAGACAATTTCTGTTTTAAATTTGTAATAGACTGCATTTAATTTTTAATTAGACTTGCATGTGGATCTGACTTCCTGTTTTTGTTGACTTTAATGTGTCTTTGTGTTAGGATGAATTGCAACAAAAAGTCTCTGAAGGCACTCTCACTGTATCGGGAAGCAATGATGTGTTGACCTTGGCTTTGGGTCCCGAGCATCCAGGGAGAGTTAGAGCTGCAGGGACTGGGGTTTCCACTCTGAAATACTTCAATTTACCTAGACAACGGAGGGTAAAGTTTGAAGATAAATTCGAAGAACGTCTCACAACTATTGTGCAAGAAGAGCAACTGAAATTTGAGGCTAGAACACAACAATTGGTAGCAGCTGAGAGGGAGAATATACTGAATCAAGTGCGCCAACTGCTTCCAAATTTTGATGCCAACATGATCAAACAGTCAATTCCTCCATTTCAAATCCAAGCTCAAGAGCAAAGTCCCAAAAATCCAATGTCCGACAAAGCAAGCTGCTCTGGGGCAATTGGTGTGAAAGCCATCAATTTTGAGGAAGAAAATAACAATGCAGAACAAGCTGGGGAAGAAAAAATGGTAAGTTAATGATTTAAATTCACTGTTTCTTATTTTTAGACGTCGTTATTTATCATTAGAGTCGTTATAAATGTAATACAACGACGTTTATTAGTTCCCGACGTTTTAAATAACACACCACGTCACAATTTTGAAAAAACCGTCGTTGAGATAGACATTCCACGACGGTATAGAGGGTGACCTATTTAGTTTACTTGTATCACAAGCTTTCTTCACATAGGTTATCCCACCATCTCTCTCTCTCTCTCTGTCATTCTAATTTTCTCTGGAATTGATTTTTTCTGTATTTACGCTAAGAAAGTTGATAAACCTGAAATTTGTTAATCTGTGAATTTGAAAAAGGAAAGTATTTTGCGTCGTAATTATAATATCCCACGTCGGTTTTAATTTACCGTCGTCTTAAATGTAATATAACGTCGTATTAGTTTAAGAACCGACGTCTGTATATAAATACCACGTCGGTTTTTGTATTCATGTAATTTTTTTGAACATGTTTCTTTGTGTATTTTTAAAATAGAAGGCCAAGGTCATGGATGTTCCTGAGAAGGAACAACAAGTAGGAGACTTGCCTTCTTCTCTACAAGCCCTTTGTTCTTATCTTTGAAACGACATTGAGGGTTCATGATAGGATTATGACCTTTACAATTGAGAAGGAAGTGTTTGGAAATGATCGTGAAACCTTCATCTTGCCTCAAGATATTAGTCAAATTGCAGCAATGGAAGAAGTTGGAGCCACTGTCATTCTTTGTATACATGAGGTAATTGTCCTTATCAAATTTTCATTTTAAACTTTTCTTTCTTTAAAAAGGAATAACTCATTGGATCATTTCATATATTTAGGTGCCTATTTGAAACATTGAAAACTTCAAATATGTTGAACATGGTTGGCCTTGTGGACCCGCTCAAGTTAGTGCTAACTCTGGCTCATTAACTCAAAGATCACGTGCGTTAGCTACTAGACTTCAAAGGACAGATGGGGAACAGATTTTCTCGATGCCTTACAATCCAGGGTTAGTCACATTACCAAGATTTTCTTTGTATGATGCATTGTACATTAAAGTGTTTAACCTTTATGTTTTTTTTGTGTGTGTAGCTTTCATTGGGTCTTGTTCATTGTGAGAGCAAAGAGAGAGACTGTTTATTTTCTGGATCCACTGCCAAACCGACTGATTGATGACGAGTGCAAAAACATGGTGAACACGTAAGTTGATTTACTCATATGTGTTTGTATAGCAAGCTTTCTTCACTTAAGTGATCCCACTATCTCTCTCTCTCTCTCTGTGCTCTAATTTTCTCTGCAATTGATTTTATCTGTAATTCTTCTAAGCTTAAGGATAAATATGAAATTTGTTATTTTACGTCGTAATTATAACATACCACGTCGGTTCTAAGTTCCCGTCGTCTTAATTATAATATAACGTCATTTTATTTTAAGAACCGACGTCTGTATATAATTACCACGACGGTTTTGTTTGTTCAGGTGTTTATTTTTATCAACTATGTTTCTGTATTTTCAATAACACTTTGTTGCCTTGAAACAGTGCTATCAGAACCTATAATACCCACATAGGCAGGCACGGCAGGAAGTCACCCATTTGGAAAACTCTAAAAGGCACTCCAAAGCAACCAAGCAATGTAGAGTGTGGGTACTATGTAATGCGCTTTATGAAAGAAATCATCGAGGATCCTGCACTGGAATTTGAGAAGAAGGTAAAAGGAAAATTATATATTTAACATTTAACATTTTATTTTTTTATTATTTTTATGGCTTGCAGTATGCTGAGGGAAAAGATCAATCACCATACCCCCAAGAAGCCATTGATGAAATCAGGAAGGAATGTGCAGAATTTGTAAGCCTTCATATGGATTAGGGGAATTAGACAAACATTAATCACAAGAATTGAAAATTTTTGTAAATATTTTGGTTATAATTTACATTTTCTTTTAGTATGAATTAAAATTTTGTATAAAATTATCAAATCACAAGAATTTTTTAAAAAAAACACGACGGTACATAACCAAAATGAAATGTATACAACCAAACCACGTCGGTACGTATCTGAAATGACATGTATACAAATATAACTCGCGTTATATTAAAAAAAGGTTATTATTTTCATTCAAATTGCCGTCAACAAATATTAAAACGTCGATATATTCAACAATAACGACGTCTACAGATATTAAAACGGCGATTTTTAGAAAAATAATGCCGTATAAAGTTTTACTTAAAACGTTGGTAAATACAACGGCGATATTTTATTCCCGACGTCTATAGCTATTAAAACGGCGATATATTAAAAAATAATGCCGTATAAAGTTGCACTTAAAACGTCGGTAATAACCATATTACCGACGTCTAAATCTATTAAAACGGCGATATATAGAAAAATAATGCCGTATAAAGTTGTACTTAAAACGTCGGTAAATACAACGGCCATATTTTCCTTCACACCGATGTGTAAAGTGATTAATACGTCGTCCATAAAAAAATAACGACGTTCAAAGTTATATTTAAAACGTCGGTACATACAACGTCTATATTTTACTTTACACCGACGTCTAATTATATTACAACGTCCGTTATGAATTCATAACGACGTGGTTTTATTTGATTTTAATTGAAATTATTTTATAATATTTGTAATAAATTGTAAAAATTCCAAAAAAACAGAAATTATAATGCTCTCATTGATATATTTTCTTACTTCTAATGCTTTAAAAAATGTTTTTTGAGTAAAAAATTTTAAATTTAATTCGTGACAAAAAAATTTATTTATAAATCACTACAACACTTATAGTTTCATAACATATTCTTATGGGGCTTGTGTCATCCATTCTTGTGATAAATTTAAATATATTAAAAATATGTTTTTATCATCCTAGTACACAAGGCATTGTAATAAGGAGTCCGTAGCAATTTTTGGTTAATTTTTCTTATGCTTTATAATTTTTTTATAATATTTTAAAATTTATATAATTTAGGGTTTAGGGTTTAGGGTTTAGGGTTTAGGGTTTAGGTTTTATTGAAAAGAAAACGGTTTTCTTTTTTATTTTTGGGTTTAGACAAAACCACCCTTAACCTTTTGTATTATTTTATTATTTTTTAATTTAAAATAATTTAGGGTTTAGGGTTTAGGGATTAGGGTTCAGTGTTCAGGGTTTAGGGTTTAGGGTTTAGGGTTTAGGGTTTAGGGTTAGGGTTTAGGTTTTATTGAAACGACGCCGGTTTTCTCTTTTGTTTTCTTTCAATTCCACCCAAGCGACACAATTTCGAATCCCAGCAACACCAATCTGGATACTTAATATTTTTGACGACGGTGTTCTTATTTTAATGACGTTATATTGTATTTAAAACGTCATATTTTATATATTTACCGTCGATTTAAATTACATTTATTTTATCAATTAGACGTCCATCTTTATTATATAGCGACGTAGAAAATTTAAATAACGTCAGTACAAAAATAATAACTGTCGTTTAAAATTAAAACTTTAACGACGGTTTTATTTTGTTTCGTCGATGTTTAAAGAAGCGCGCAATCTGAAAATTCACGCGTGACCTAAAATTTTCATTTTCCGCTCTAAGTGTTAAATAATTCGCTTTCTCGCTTCAACTCTAATTTTTAGTTGTGCTCTCCAGCCTCTGTCGAATGCAATAAGTTCGAACCCTAATTCTCCTGCTCTAATTCTTATCCTATCAGCTCTGCGCTTACACTGTAAGTTCGAACCCTAATCTCTTCACTCTAATTTTTATTCATTTGATGATATTCTGTTCTGGTTCTTAAGTACAAACGTAATATGACTTTACTTTTTATTCATTGAATGATGTTCTTCATTTGCTATGCGTCCTCATAGGAATGGTTCTTCGTATAGGTTTTCTTAATCACTCTCTGTCGTGATGGGTCTTAATACTTGCATGCTTTTCATAAAAATTCATTTGCTATGGGTCTTATATGTAAAATACCGTCGTCTGTATCTTATACGTGTTATTTAAATTTATATAATCTGCTTTGTTCACTCTTTTCTTTTAGTAGCCTAAGACGACTGTTATTAAAAAAAACGTCGTCTTTTTTATAAAATACGTCGTTTTATGTAAAATACCGTCGTCTGTATTTTATACTTGTTATATTTAAATGTATATAATCTGCTTTGTTCATTTTTTCTTTTAGTAGCCTAAGACGACTGTTATTACAAAAACCGTCGTCTGTTTTATAAAATACGTCGTTTTATATAAAAACCGTCGTTTGTATCTTATACTTATTTAAATTTATATAATCTTCTTTGTTCACTTTTTTCTTTTAGTAGCCTAAGACGATCGTTATTACAAAAACCGTCGTCTGCTTTATAAAATACGTCGTTTTTGGAAAAAACCGTCGTTTGTAACTCATATTACTTGCTTTTAAAATGTACATAATATTTTGTAGTGATATTCATTGCTTGTCCTTTTACTTTATTATATATTATAGGTTATAGTGTCGTTGATGGATAAGTCATGGATGCATGCGGATAGAAGATCGAAGGCATATGAGTTAGGGGTGGAAGCATTTTTGGATTTTCTTTGTAGGAAATCTTCTAACTACAACACATATTCATTGTCCATGTGTTAAATGTGGGAATTTTCGATTGTTTGGGGTTGGAATTATAAGGGACCACTTGTACTTTAATGGAGTTGACCAAAGCTATAAGAATTGGACATTTCACGGAGAACCTTGGCGATCAACTACTAATGCTAGTAGAAATGTGGATGAAGATGATAACCATAGTAGGGATAGTTTTGTTTCAAGAAATAGATATGGATGATAATGATTTAGGTGATGTTGGATCCGATCCTTATGAGTTTGCCAATGTTATTGGGGATGGAGATCAACCCTTGTACCCTGGTTGTAGTAAGTACACAAAGTTGTTAGCATTAGTGAAGTTATACAATTTGAAAGCAAAAGTGATGTCTGCTTTTACGTAATTGTTGATACTTCAAGGAGATTTGCTTCCGTAAGAAAATACAATACCTTCCTCTATGTATGAGGCAAAGAAGACTTTGTGTGCATTGGGGCTGAGTTATGAGAAAATCCATGCATGCCCCAATGACTGCATCTTGTATAGGAAGGATTATGAAGATTCAACTAATTGTCCTACTTGTGGTATCTCAAGGTGGAAGGAAGGCAAAGATTCAGTTTTGAAAGAGGGTGTCCCAAAGAAAGGTGGTGTGGTATTTTCCACCAATTCCAAGGTTTAAAAGGATGTTTCAATCAAGTAAGACATCTAAGAGTTTGACTTGGCATGCTGATAGAAAATCAATTGACGGTCGAGATGTCTCATCCGGCGGATTCCCGTCTTGGAAACTCGTTGATGATAAATGGCCCGAGTTTGGTAAAGAGTCGAGAAACTTGAGACTGGCTCTCTCATCTGATGGATTCAATCCCCACAGTTCTCTAAGTAGCAGAATACGATTGCTGGCCAGTTATCTTAGTTACATATAATCTCCCACCATGGTTATGCATGAAACGAAAGTTCATGATGTTGACTTTATTGATTTCGGTCCTAAACAACCCGGAAATGATATAGACGTCTACTTAGAGCCTTTGATTGATGATTTAAAATCTTTGTGGGATGGGATTAGAGGAGTGTATGATGCACACATAGGAGAATACTTTACACTCGAGCTGCACTCATCGTGGACAATAAATGATTTTCCCGCCTATGGAAACTTATATGGTTGTGTCGTTAAAGGATATAAAGCTTGTCCAATATGCGGTGATGATACGCCTAGTCACAGGTTGAAAAATGACCACAAAATTTGTTACATCGGGCATAGAAAATGGCTATCAACAAATCATCCATATAGGAGGCAGCGTGCAGCTTTTAATGGGGAACTGAATATGACATGCCTCCAAAGCCATTAACCGGAGAAGAAGTGCTACAAAGGGTTGAAGGTATTAATTACAAATGGGGGTCGAAAAAGGGGGAGGTGGAGGTGAAAATGACGGTGACAGAGTTTGTTGGAAGAAGAAGTCAAAATTCTTTGATCTCGAGTATTGGAAATACATTCTGTGAGGCATTCCCTCGATGTGATGCACATTGAGAAGAATATTTGCGATAGTATCATTGGTACGTTGTTGGAGATCCCTGGAAAAAATAAAGATGGGATTGCTGCTCGTTTAGATTTATTGAACATGGGGGTCAAGACTGATTTGCAACCCGAGTATGGAGAAAGACGTACTCGCTTGCCTCCAGGGCCTTGGAATTTGTCAAGAGCAGAGAAGAGAACAGTTTGCAATTCTTTCTATGGTATGAAGGTCCCTGAAGGTTATTCTTCAAACATAAAAAATCTTGTATTTTTACAAGATTCAAGACTTCTTGGCCTAAAATCACATGATTGTCATACCTTGATGCAACAATTGCTCCCTGTGGCAATTCGTTCTGTTTTGGAAAAGCCTGCAAGGTATGCAATAACTCGACTGTGCTTCTTCTTCAATTCTATATGTGCAAAGACCGTGGATGTTTCCTCTCTAGATAAGTTGGAAGAAGATGTAGTAGTTACTTTATGTTTGCTTGAGAAATACTTTCCCCATTCATTCTTCGATATCATGGTTCATCTAGTAGTACATCTTGTCAGAGAAGTTCGTCTATGTGGGCCTGTTTATTTTAGATGGATGTATCCGTTCGAAAGATACATGAAAGTGCTAAAGGGGTATGTTCATAACCGTAATCATCCTGAAGGTTGCATTGCTGAGTGCTATATAGCTGAAGAAGCTGTGGAGTTTTGCACCGAGCATTTATCTGATATTAGAACAATTGGAGTGCCATTAAACCAGAAGATGGGACTTTCAAAGCCACTATCAGGTTGCTCAGTGACTTTAGTTGATTGGGACCTTTTGAACCAGGCACATCTATATGTGTTGGAGAATACAGAGGAAGTCCAACCATATATCGAGTATGACTTTTAATCATTATGTTTTAAATCATTCCTTATGTTTCTCTTAAATACAAGGGATAGTAATACTAGAATTTTCTGTGTCATGTAGGGAACATATGATCCACCTCAAGACCACTTATCCAAAATATAAAAAGAGAACAAAGTGGCTACAAGATAAGCACAACAACACTTTCATTCAATGGTTACGCTTTAAGGTATATGTTATTGAATAAAACATTGGAGTTTGATTTATTGTCATATCTATGTTGCATTGAATTAACATATGATTAATTTGCAGGTTCAAAGGGAAATCAATGAGAAAGAAAATAATGGCGTATCAGAAAATTTGAGGTGGCTAGCAAGTGGTCCAAGCATGACAGTGCCATCATATAAGAGCTATCTTATTAAAGGTGTTAAATTTAACACTAAGGCACAAGATGATGTGCGAGCAGATCCAAATAGTGGAGTTTATTTACTTGCAAATACTATGCAAGTTGCTAGTGCCAAGGATAAAAACCCTATTGTCTCAAATATGGGTTTTTATGGTGTCATTCAAGATATTTGGGATCTTGACTACCAAAAGTTTACAATCACAGTCTTTAGGTGTGATTGGATAGATAGCACTTCTGGCCTTGTAGTCGACGAACTCGGATTTACCCTTGTAGATCTGAGTAAAATTGGACATAGGAATGACCAATTTGTTTTGGCTTCTCAAGTCAAACAAGTTTTTTGTTGACGACCCAATGCATCATAGTTGGTCGGTAGTGTTATCAATGCCTAATAGAGAATATAATGATGTTATTGGTGATGATGACTTAGGTGATGTTAGAATTGAGTGTGAGCCATTTACTAGAGGGATGCCAAATGTTGACACATTTGATGAACTAGCCCGTGAGTTTGGGAGTGAAAATATTCGAGATGGGTGTGAAGATATATGGATTGAATGATGCTATTGTGATTTATGAAATTATTTATGCCCTAAATGGCTGTGTATGACATTAATTTTGCAAGAAATTGTAATGTATTTCTTTCACTTTCATTATGCGAGTTTCGCAACATAACTTTCACTAATAAAAAACTGGATTCAGATGCAAAACACGACGGTAATCTGAAAAATTGCAAAATAAGACGTCTCAATGATATTTAACGATGTTTACATCCATAATATATGTACCGACGTCTAAGTAATAACTATCATAACCGGTCAATTCATTCAAAGAACGTAGAAAACAATAGAACAACGGCGGTAATGTACGGACAGTCGTGGTAATGTTTAGTTAGACGTCATTCAAAGAAGATCAATTTATAGTTTCCGTCGTGGTTCCATCATATTAAGTTTATATTTTAGTAACTTACGACATTGTTTCTACTTTAAACGACGTAGGTTTTCTGAAATGGTCGTCTAAGGTTATCAAAGAGGATATTTAAAATTAAATTTTTCATTAAATAGACGTCCGTTTTTATCCGAATAAGACGTTGTCAATGCTAACAACGTCATATTTGTAAAAAAAACTGACCTTTTTTTTCATTAACAACTGGTTTTGATTAAAGATGTCGTCTTTTCAGTTTTGAAATTTATTTTGCACGTTGGTATAAGACGTTAAGAACAGACGTCTAAAAGTATAATAACGGCGGAATTAATTACATAATCGAAGTATAAAGTAGTAGCCACGTTTGAATTTCTATGAAATAGGACATTTGAAGTATTAACAACGTCTTCTTTAGAAATAAATACGTCGTAGAAAAACTAAATAACGTCAGTTATGGTTTTATTCATGACGTGGATAGTTAAAATCACGTTGTTTTGGAAATTATTAATGACGTGGTAATACAAATATAGACGTCAGTTTTAAAAATAAAATGGCCATCTAATATTATTAACTACGTCGATCTACAGTTATATTACTGACGTAAAATGACTTTTCAACGTCTTTAAGTTTATAATTTGTGTCGTGGTTACTTATTTTTACGTCTGTATTTTTGTAAATAATGACATTGTTACTTTTTAAAACGTCGTTTATTTTCTAAAGGTGACGTCTAAAGTTATCCAGGTTGTTTATTTTTTATTGAGTAGACGTCGGTTTTTATTTGACTATGACGTTGTATATTTGAACAACGTCAGTATTTTAAAATAAACCGTCGTTTTTAATTGATAACAACGTCCTATTTTATCAAATGTGACGTCTTTATTAGAATAGACGGCGGTGATTTACCGTCGTGGTTTTTGCATCAAAAGATGTCGGTCGATTCCACGTCGGTTGAAAAACAGAATACACGACGGTAAATTACCGTCGTCTATCTCGATTTTTGTAGTAGTGAAACCACATTGTGTACAATTTGCACAATACAACCGTTTTAGCTTAGTTATCATTTCAATCTCTGAAACGGAGGTTCGGTCTCACTTACTACTACTACAAATTTGTTAATAGGCTACACTGCATAGGCATCTGGAAAATAAGTAAACGATGCCATTACGGTATTAGGCATTGGACGATAAAAAACAGGGTCTTAAGTACATAAAGACATTGTCACTTAAAACTACCGATGCCTTTTATAATATATATAACATCAGCGTAATTTAATGATGATGTCTATTACACGGTTTAGCATTAGTGCCGTAAAATACTAATGCCTATTAAATATATTTTTCTTTCGCGGGATTGTTAGCGCTTTCTTTCCCAAATGAAAATTTCGCTAAGTGACCCCCTTTCAGATTTCATGATCCCTCTTATGCCCGCTCAAACTTTCATCTCTCTCATATCGATGTCTCTCTCTATCAACTCGATTCCTCTCTCTCTCTCTCTCTCTCTCTCAAGTTATCTATCTCTCAAATCTGTATCGCTATGTTAGGAACGAACGCATGCATCGTTCAGAGCCAAATACAAAACCCCAAAATCTCAGCCACTATTTTGAAATCAGTATCCTAGTTTGGGGTTGTTACTGCTTAAAGGGCACAATTTACTTTGCTCTTCACCAAACCTCGGCATCTCCATTTCAGATTCTTCATTTTTCTTCCTATGCTCTTCATTTTTATTTATATGCTCTGCATCTAGCCACCATATAAATTTAGCCCAATATGAGATGTTTAGGAAACATAGTATCACACTAATCAAAATGAAAACATGCGTTTGCTATAATATTTTGGTTCTAATTGTTATTGTCCACTAACTTAATCCTAAAATTATGTAGAAAAATAGACTAAGATTGAGACAAGAGGAAGAAGAATTGAGGAGCATAGGTAGAATTGGAAAAGGACTCATGGGTCTGTATTGTTGCTGCTGCTGACTTGCAATTTGCGACTTTTTTTTCAAGGTAAATTGAACAGTACAACTTAATTTGTTTGTTCTTGAATGTTTATTGGAACCTTTATTGCACATAGTATATAATTTTTCTATTTAAACTACATGAGGTTTGGTTAGATTTATTTTTTTAATGCCATGAAATAAATATGCAAATCCTTATTTTGAATAACATGTGTAGTCTTATTTAGTCATCTTTGAAGTTGCTTTCTAGTGTAATAATCAAATGTGTATGATGAAGTTAATGGAATAGGGACGGAAATATTTAATTAGTTAGACTATTAAAATGTGGACTTAAATTAAGCTTTTGTTATTTTCATGGCTTCATTGTTTTTATAAATTTCATACTTATAAGGGGGATGGATAAATCATGGATGCATGCGGATAGAAGAAGTAAAGAGTATGAAGAAGGGGTTCAAGAATTCTTAAGGATTGGATTAATGAATGCTATTGATCATAATTGCATTAGATGTCCATGTAAAAAATGTGGGAATACCTTTTCAAGAAGTGTTAGAGTAATAAGGGAGCATCTACACTTCAATGGTGTTGACGAAACCTACAAGAATTGGATATGGTATGGAGAACCTCTTTCATCAAATGGAGGTACAAGTATAAATCATGACTCCCGTGAGGAAGAAAAATCGAAACCAGTGCATGACTTTGTATGTGAAACAATGGAAATGTGCGAAGATGCTCTTGAAGGGTTGTGTGAAGATCCAGAAAAATTAAAGAGGTTTGTTGAGGAGGCAGAGAGACCTTTGTATATTGGTTGTGGTACCCACACCAAGTTATCCGCATTACTTAATTATCAATGAATGATTCTATAACATATCTATGCTTTTGTTCCATTTCCATGTTTGTAGGGCAGTCCTAGAGAAGAAGGGAGTGGAATGTGGGCATTGTGTGATGGGATACATGAGGGACATAATTGAAGATACAAGTCTTTTATTCAACACTAAGGTACTGTTTTTGTTTGTAATATGAGATTATTATCAATTGTGTTGCATGTTTGTGCTATTTTTATTGTGTGATCATTTGGTGTTGAGCTATCCTACCAAGTGTTGGCTCCTTTGGTGGGCAAAGTTTGACGCTGGCTGTTTTGTTCTATTTGGCTATGTATTGTTAAGTATGCATGTGTAGCAAATAAGAAATCATATTACACCCAGAATCAAATTGATGTGGTGCGAAATGAATGGGCATAGTTTGTGCTCAACAATATTGAGTGATCTAGCTTAGTACTATATATTATTTATTCTCAAGCTTTTAACGTGGGACAATTAATATTAAAATATTTATGTCATGAAGTTGGACTACAAAATATCAAGATTATATAATGTTTCATTTTGAATGAAGATAGAATGACTTCTATTTATTTAGTTTGAGACATGAGACATCGACCTAGATTCAGCCAATGTGAATTGGACGTGTTGGTGCTAAAACTAAACAAATAATAATTAAAGGCAACTTACAAGTGATGTTGACGACCGAGGGATAGAATGAACCTCCGAGAGGAGATGCTCCTCCTTTCAGTCAATGATGCAGGATCCTCGCCAAAGAGAAGAGGGCAACCGGTGAGCCCTAAGGCACCGATTTGGTACCAGCCGAAGGCCCTCCGATGCTAAAGTTAGTTTTGAAGGAGGAGCAAGCTATTGACAGTGCGAAGGCATAAAGTCAAATTGAAAGTCCTTACCTTGTAGATGTGGTGAGAGGCTCCATTTATAGAGCGACTGTTGGTTCTCAAAGCACTCAATTTCGATGTAGGACTGGATCAGTCGGGATGGGGGCAAGGCTACCCTTTGCGTAGGATCGGCAAGGGGTGCCGAAGAGACTCCTGGTAGGGGCAAGTCCGTGGGGGCATGGGTCTTTCCACGTGTCATGACAGGAGAAGCGGGTCAGATATGGTACAAACAATAGTCCCCCAAGTTTCCGATTGAGAAGGGACTTCTTGGTTGGGGACTTGCATGTGTCTTCGGCATTCTGACCCGGACCCTGATATGAACATTCCTTCGTGGTTGCCGATGATAGCCCCCCAAGTCCCAGAGCAAGGGATATCGTGGGAGAGGAAGCATGGGAGACTGCCACATAAAGGTAGCGTGCCAATTGTTTCAGGGGAAAGGAGAACTCATCCCTTCATGGATGCCATTCGGCACGGAGGGTGAGTGAGTGCTTGTCTCTTCGTGGATGTCGTTCAGCACGGAGGGTGAGTGAGAACTCGTCCCTTCGTGGGTGCCGTTCGGCACGGAGGGTGAGTGAGAACCTGACCCTTCGTGGGTGTCGTTGGGCATGGAGGGTGAGTGAGAACCCGACCCTTCGTGGGTGCCGTTCGGCATGGATGGTGAGTGAGTGCTTGTCCCTTCGTGGATGTCATTCGACACGGAGGGTGAGTGAGTGCTCGTCCCTTTGTAGGTGTCATTAGGCACGGAGGGTGAGTAAGAACCCGTCCCTTTGTGGGTGCCGTTCGACACGGAGGGTGAGTGAGAACCCGTCCCTTCGTGGATGCCGTTCGGCACGGAGGGTGAGTGAGTGCTCATCCCTTCATGGATGCCGTTCGACACGGAGGGTTAGTGAGTGTGAGTCCCTTTGTAGGTGCCGTTCGGCATGGAGGGTGAGTGAGAACCCGACCCTTCGTGGATGTCGTTCGGCACGGAGGGTGAGTGAGTGCTCATCCCTTCCTGGATGCCGTTCGGCACAGAGGGTGAGTGAGAACTCGTCCCTTCGTGGATGCCATTCGGCACGGAAAGTGAGTGAGAACTCATCCCTACGTGGATGCCGTAGTTGATTGCGAGAGGGGTTTGCTCTTGCGAGAAATTTTTTTGAAGCGTTTGGCAGGCGACACTTTGGTTTCTATGTGTGGTGACACGTGGCGGCAAAGAGCTGCAACAGTCGTGTCGTTTTGTATCCCGATTCTAGGTTCGTCCTATAAATAGGACAAAGGTAGCGGTAAAACGGTTACTTAGAATTTTTGAGAGCAAACCGAGCATAGTGCAACTTAGTTGGCACACATACACTAGATAATTGACACAAATATGATGCATATGACTTAGATAAATGATGAGTTGTCACATAATGGCTAATGAGATATTTTTACTTGTCATGTATATCAGGTGAGTATTGTATTTTACATTTTCCATGAGTGATACGTGGGGACAACTCATAACTTGGCATAGATAGATCATCAAAGATTACCTCACTTGTTTCACTATCACAATTTGATTGTAGTGATGGTAGGGCAGAGGGGGGTCGCTGATACCGGTCATTTTCGACCCGAGAGCACAATCATTAGTTCTAGGCTGTGGCGACCGGTCATTTCCGTATCGAGATTAACATCTTCAACCATATCATTATGCAATTCAAGCCCAAGATTCTCCAATTCACTCCCCCTCTCCCCCTGAATTGGAGAGGAGAGAGACATAATATGGCACTTCTTCATGGAAAGTCACGTACAAAGTGACATACACCTTCTGGGTAAGCGGATGATAGGACTTGTAACCCTTTTGAGCAGATGAGTAACTAATAAAGACACATTTCATAGCACAAGGGTCAAGTATACTCCATTGATGAGAGTAGACATGAGCATATACAACACACCCAAAGACTTTAGGTGGCAACTTAGAGACGGAGACTGGTGAAACATAGTCACCAAGCACATCAAGCAGTGTGCAAAAATTGTGAACATGGCTAAGAGTACGGTAGATCAAATATGCAGCAGACATAACAGCATGGCCCCAAAGGTGATAAGAAATAGACACATCCAAGATGAGTGAGCGAGAAACTTCAAGTAATTAGCGGGTACAATCATCAATAAATGTGATGAACCAATGGAATCCATTTGAAGTAACACGAGCAGGACCCCATAAATCAGAATGCACTAAATCAAATGGCTTGTCAGCTTTATTATTACTTAAGGGAAAAACAATACTATGGCTCTTACCCAATACACAAGTCTCACATTGAAAGGTAGACTCATCACAAGAACGAAATAATGATGGAAACAAACGCTTAAGATAACCAAATGACGGGTGTCCTAAGAGATGATGCCACAGCCAAATTTGTTGTTCGTCTTTAACACTGCCACTTTGAACTTTATTAGCAACATGATCAAGAACTACTGCAGCCTCTAAAGTCAAGTAGTACAACCCCCTATCCGTTTACCATGTCCAATTGTCTCGTGATTCTTGAGATCCTGGAAAACACAATGAGTATAATAGAAATTAACAAACGCGTCAAGTGTATCAAGGAAACGACCAACATATACCAAATTGCAGTGGATATTGGGAACCAGAAGTGCGTGGGGCAAAGATAAGGAGGCTGTGAGGTGAATTGTACCCTCACCTATAACAGGGGAGGGTAAGCCATTAACACTAATTATGTAGGGTTCACGGGGATTACTAGACAACTCATCAAACCATTTATTATCACATGTCATATTATCAGAAGCACCAATGTCAATTATCCAAGTATGAGAGTCAATACCTAGAAGAGTATCAGAAGCACAAAGATGAGCAGACGAAGTTGAGGAATCTGTCTCTCCTTGAGTCACAGTACAAGCAGTTTTGGGGCCATACATACGACCTTTGTAGTCAGCAAACCAATCAGGGTAACCATATTCCATAAAACACTTCTCGGAATAATGATCACCATCACAATGACTGCACTTACGAGGTCCTTGAAGGGTACTGAATTTGGTAGGGCAAAACCAGCAGAACAAGACCCAGAATGGGCGTGGGACGGCTGGGTAGACTGGTGACCAGTTGAGTCATGACGAGCGACCGGTCATGAGCTGGCAAAATCCACTTTGAGGTGGCAACTCCTCCAAGCATAGCAGATTGACAAATATCCTCCTCTATCACCATGGCATAAGCTTCCAAAGGAGACGAAACATGATTGAGAGCAAGGATTCGGCTACGAACACCATCATACGGCAAATCAAGCCCTCCAAGAAAATCATAGACTCGATCGACATCAATTTCTTGTTTAGGATGAGCCACACCATCAGGATGGATAAGTTCATTAGGACGTAGACAATCAATCTCCTGCCAAATGGCATGAAGTTTTTGTTGGGATAGGATTCCATCCCATGATGGAGTCAAATATAATTATTTACTGTTAATAATAATGTTGGAATGGGTTCGAACATAATGATGTCCGGTGTAAGACATAAAGTAATGGTGGTAGATAATTTGGAAAGGTCGGTGCATTGGGGAAGGAAAAAGGAGGACATCATGGTTAATTATTGATGGTTGTTTATTGTCCAAAACAGATTGGTGGAGGATGATATTTCAGTCTTTGTTGGGTGCCATCATTGCATGGTGAGTGGCCTACGTACTGGCTGATTTTTGGAGATAAAAATCAGCATTCCCTTTTTCCCATATAAAGGAGTGTTGTGTGCTGGGGTTACACACCAATAAGTGTCTTAGCTGATATACCACTCCAGGAGAGAGAGTGAGAGTCATACCACTCCAAGTGAGGGTGAGAGGTTTTCCACTCCAAGAGTGAGAGTGAGAGAGTTCCGGTGTTCCACTCCAAGGGTGAGAGTGTGAGAGTTCCAGTGTTCCACTCCAAGGTAGAGGGTGTGGGTTTTCCATTCCATGTTGAGGGTGAGGGTGAGATATTGTATACCACTCTTTGTGTGTGAGAGTGAGGTTAAGAGTGTGTGAGAGTATAGTGGTGTTTGCTTGTACTCTCTTGTTTTTTTACATCAAGCCTTGGGCATTGGCTTGGTATGATTGTTCTTGTTGTACCCATTATTGTGTTATAGTGGAAGAAAAGAAATTTATATTGTTGCCCCGTGGATGTAGGCATGGCCGAACCACGTTAATTTCTGGTGTTCTCTATTTTTCATTCATATTGTTGTTTGAGCTGTGAAGATTCCCATTCTAGCACTAACCGATCCTAACAGTTTTTCATAAAACACCGAGTGCTGTCAGTTTTGTCAATGTTTTCCCTGCCCTTTCCGCTATGGGAGACTATAAAAATGCGAATGTTTTATATGGTATGCTTCTTAGATTGGGTGATGAATATGTGAATGACTTGTTTGCCGTGAGCTCAGCAATATTTATGTATGCCGAACTTGGTTGCCTTGATTATGCTAGGAAGATTTTTGACCATTGTTTAGAGAGAAACACAGAGATTTGGAACACCATGATTGGTTCGTATGTTCAAAATAACCTTCCCATTGAAGCAATCAGCCTTTTCTTTGAAGCTGTAAACTCAGAACAGGCTATTCTTGATGAGGTGACTTTTCTATCAGCTTTAACTGCATGTTCACAGTTGCAACAGTTGGAATTAGCTGGACAACTACATGCTTTTATTATCAAGCATTTGAGAGTGATGTCCGTTATTTTACAAAATGCAACTATCGTGATGTATTCAAGGTGCAATTCTGTTGAGATGTCATTCAAAATATTTCATAAAATGCTTGAGAGGGATGTTGTTTCGTGGAATATTATGGTTTCTGCATTCGTTCAAAATGGGTTAGATGATGAAGCCTTAATGCTTGTTTATGAGATGCAAAAGCAAAAGTTTATGATTGATTCCGTAACTGGAACTGCTCTACTTTCGGCTTCATCAAATCTTAGAAACCTGGATATTGGAAAGCAGACCCATGCTTATCTTATTAGGCACGAAATACAATTTGAGGGGATGGACAGTTATCTCATTGACATATGTATGCTAAATCTGGTTCAGTAAGGATTGCAGAACGAATTTTCAAAAAAGACTATACCCATGATAGAGATCAGGCCACTTGGAATTCTATGATTGCTGGATACACACAGAATGGGCTAACTGAAGAAGCTTTTGTTGTCTTTGGGAAGATGCTTGAGCAGAGTCTAATACCAAATGCTGTCACCTTAGCATCAATTCTCCCAGCTTGTAACCCAGTGGGAAACATAGATATGGGTAAGCAGCTCCATGCATTCTCCATCCGCCACTACCTAGACCAAAATGTATTTGTCGGAACTGCTCTAATTGATGTGTACTCCAAATGTGGCGCAATCACTTATGCTGAAAATGTATTTACGGGAACCCATGAGAAGAATTCTGTCACATACACCACAATGATACTGGGATTTGGTCAACATGGAATGGGTGAGAGAGCTCTCTCTTTGTTTCACTCAATGCAGAGATCTGGCATTGTACCTGATGCCATTACCTTTGTTGCAGTCTTGTCTGCCTGCAGTTATGCTGGTTTGGTTGATGAAGGTCTTTCTATATATGATTCAATGAAAAGGGAGTACAATATTAAACCATTAATGGCACACTATTGTTGTATATCAGACATGTTAGGGAGAGTTGGAAGAGTGGTTGAAGCTTATGAATTTGTCAAAGGGTTGGGCGAAGAGGGTGATGTGATGGAAATTTGGGGATCACTTCTCGGGGCGTTCAGAATTCATAAACATTTTGAATTGGGAAAGATTGTTGCTGAGAAATTGCTTGAAATAGAGACAGGAAATGGCAAGACTGGCTACCATGTTTTATTCTCAAATATTTATGCTGAGGAAGGAAAGTGGGAAAATGTTGACTGAGTAAGGAAACAAATGAGGGAAAAAGGCTTGAGAAAGGAGAGTGGATGTAGTTGGATTGAGATTACCGGTTTTCTGAACTGTTTTGTGTCTAGGGACCAAAAGCACCCTCAGTGTGATGAGATATATGATATGTTGGGGGAATTGACTACGACGATGAAAGATACTGGTTATAGGCCTTCTCTCAGTTCTCCTCTAGATGAAATCTTGGAACCTAATGACAATGAGTGATGAAGCTACTGGATAAAGAATTTTCGCCATCTTATGCCTTCATTCAATGTGGTGGACTACTTCAACAAATCTGCTTGTAAAATATCCACCATCTGGTGGTGTACTTATCACAGCATCCACAACTCCTTTCCTGGCTCCATAACAAGAAGTGATATATTCCGTGAAAGACAGTGTTCATGTACTTTGCTTTGGATCAATCATTTGTCCCTGTGGACACGACAGTAATCCTTTTTCCGATGCTTTTCCTCTAGCTCCCAAAAAGGACATATGGACTGGATTAAACGGTTCAATCTTCCTAAAATTATGGATGGTCCGGTTTGGCACAAGGGAGACAGCTAGTTATGGACAACTATATTGGCTGCTTTCTGGCAAGTATATTGGCATGTCCTGTTAATTGATTCTAACTTCATCCTAGGTTTATGTTATACAACATGACACTTGTATTTATAGATGCAACTCTAATGTTTTTCTCATTTTGGATTTTGTTCAGGTCAGCAATTGTCCAAAGCAGTTTTTCTCGGATGGTGCTCAAGTCTGTCTATATGACCTTTAGTAGTGAACTTGGACACAGGGAACTGGGCGGCCAGAGCAATGTAATAAGCTGCCATCTCGGAAAGGCATCATCCATATTATTCAGGTTAGTTAAAAAGCATGTATTCTGTCTACTCATATCTTTAGCTAAATGATTCGTTGATGGAATACCCTGCATGAGCATGAGTAGTGGCCCTTTTCTTCCATTTGGCTTAATATTGAGCGTGCCCTGTATTATATTGGTAGCTGTTCTTCCAAGAAGTCTTGAAAATGTTTATGTTTTGCCTCAAGTCAGACCAGTTTGCATTTACACTTGTGGGGGGGAGCTATTTTTCCTTAGATTTGGGTCTTTCTATTTTGTGTTTGTTTTTCTTAATGTTGGTTTAGAACAAAATAATAAGTACTAGTTCCTTCATAAACAACCAAAAATTTTTTTTCCTTTTTTTAAGAATAATTTGGCAATAATAATTTAAGAAGGGTGCGTGCTAAATCGCCAATAAGTGTATAGAGATGAATTTGCAGCATGAGAAATTTTTCCCATGAAGGCCACCAGAAATGTTTGTTAAGGAATTCAGTAATGTGTTATCCGTATTATATGAGATGAGCACAATATATCATATGTTACCTTGCATTCTTATACTTGAATGTTACATATACGGTTAAAATGAAGTATGTATACGAATCATGTTCTTCGGCTCCTAAAAAATATTAAATTGCTCGAATGGTTACAGAGTCACATACCACCATGAATGAGGAACTGTTCATTCTTTTGGAGATGAAAATGGTCATAATCCTGAAAACGAAAAATTGTATTTTGTGTCGCAGGGCGCCTGAGGAAACCATATTTGGCCGTGGGACTCTCCATCAAGAACTTAAACAGAGGACTCGGTTTTCCTTTGGCCATTGAAGTGAGTTCTTGGTGCTACAGCCGGGCATTTCCTCTGTGCAGAAATTGTTATTTATTTGTTGCCAAGATTTCACAGATTCTTTTGCCAGTTTTAAATCTGTTGTGCCGTGCGGAGATGCTCTTCTTCAACTTTTTTAATTAAAAGACCATATGATTTTATGAAAATTCAATGGTAGTGGACTTTACCGCTTTTGTCCTTTTCCGTTTGAAGAAGAAATCCAATTGGTTGCTCACAGACACCATCTCTTTTAGGAAAAATTTTTAAATGTTCCCGGTACATCACGTGGCTGGTGTACCATCCAATAGACTTAGAATATGTGGAATTACTCTCTAATTTATTGCATTATTTTTTATGACACATGGGTGGGTTGCATTGGAAATATTCCACACATCCTACTTCTAGTGGATGGTACACCAACCACGTGGTGTACCGAGAACACCAAAAAATTACTCCTCTTTTAGCTGGTACTGCCAAACCAATGGTGGGACGGCCCACATTTGTTCTTTAGTTTGGTATAACATGAAAGTTCTGAGACCACGGACCCAAGATTTAAAAATGGCATGGGCTAAATTCAAGGGCAAAGTCAGAAATATTTGTAGGAGTAGGCTAAATTTGTTTTTTGTAAGCCCTTGTTTGTTACCAAAAAAAATAAAATTATAAGCCCTCTTTTTTCAATATATTTTCATCATCATGTTTATAATTTTTTTTTATACTGACATTTGAAACAGACAAAAATCTTGGAATTATTGATAATATTGTTGAAATATTTGGAAGGGATTGAAGGGAAACAAATAAAGAAAAAAACGGAGGAGAGCTGCACATGTACTAGAAAATATTTAGAAAGAATTGAAGTAAAAATAAAATAAAAACACATCTCATTTCCACACACACATCCGTTTCTTTATTCTATTTCCTCTTCTCTCCCCTTTTTTAATTCTATTTCTTCTCTCTCTCTTTCTTTCCGATTATTTATCATCTTCCCTCTATTTTTTTAATTCTTTCTTCTCTGCTATCTTTCTTTCTTTATTCTTTTTCCTTCTTCCTCTTTTCCTTTTTGTTTCTTTCTTCTTCCTCTCTGTTCTTTCCTCTTGTTAGCCGGCTGATTGCCTAGGCTAAGGTATTAATTTAGTCCAAAAAAAAAGAACAGACCGTCCAATGAGACCGAGACTTTTCAACAGAATGCCAGCAAGGGCATGACATCAGCTTTCTTGGTTGGGCCAAGGAAAGCTCCAAGAAATGAGCGGTCTATATAAAACACCAAAATCCATGTGCATGCATTGATGCAGAGCATGATATATATATATATATATATATATATATATATATATATATATATATATATATATATATATATATATATATATGAATTTCCTCTCCTTCTCATGGCACTCAGGATTGAAACCAGTGGGCTTTCTTTTCTTCAATGTCACTAAAATAAAAGACAAGAAATACTTTGCTCCATGACACTGTGATGATGTATGTGAAAAACCCTAATTCTGTAATTTAGATTATCGTCTGTATTAAAAATATATATATAAGCTAATTCAAGGTTGCGGTTGACAAAAAAGGCATGTTTAATTAATTTAATCCAAGCATGCTTTCTATCTATCCCATACGAGGATATTTTGTCTTCTTGCTTCCCCAAAGCTCACAGAATCTTTCTTTCAGCTGCTATATGCCAAAACAATGGTCCGGTTATAATGCAGTATTCTAGTTTACTACGACTTGTCAGGGGCCACAAAGCAATTTGTTCTTTGGCTTGGCTTCTTAGTAATTAGAGGTCAATTTTTAGCCCCTATATTCTGAGTTATTTTTCATTTTCGTTTATGTTGGTATATCTTTGGCAATTTTAGTATATTGTAGTTTACTACCTTTCTTAATCGCAGTCTAATTAGCAATTGATTTTTAAGACTGAAACTCGAGGTGGATTTCTCCTGTGCGATGATTATATGTTGGACCTCCAAAGGCTTCGAGATGAGCGTGGCAAGGACGTCGCTGAGTTGATGGGACCCGCCGTTGAGCTGGTCATCCCGAGTTTTGCTAGTCCGGTTCCTGCTAGAGTCTTGCCCGGTATACTTCTCGACAAAGAGGGTGCTGAATCTTTCCTCCATCATGCCAGACGTTTTAGAGAAACCAAGGGTATTTTGGTAAATACGTTCTTGGAGCTGTTGAAATTGGTATTAAAACTTCTCTGGTTTTATGAAAACAAATCTCAGAACAAACCAAAGAAAACTTTTATAAGCAACGTATGCAGAGGAAAATGAACAATACTCAGAGAGAATGAGAATGTTTTTGTATATTCTTTTGTGTATGACTGAGCCAAAAGGCATGCCTATATGCATGACACAAACTGCCAAAAATAAAGGATCCTAAAATTTAGGATACAAGGACTCATGTCCAGCCATTCAAGGTCATTGGAGGCTATGATTCTTACACCTAGGCTAGAATTGGTTATCTCAGTACAGATTATGATAGCTAAGAAATACAGCTGTAGAGTTTCCCAAAATAGAAAGAAAACTAGCCATTGGACTAACGGCTATTACCAAAAATAGAAAGTTCTTCAATTCTTCATTCTTCTCTTCATCAATCTGCAGGTTGATTCAAGCCTAGTATGCAAGCTTAATTCTCAACAGCCTCTCCTAAGCTGCTTACTGGCTTGACTCCTAGCTTCATTCTCAAGTAATTAAATCGATCTTTAGGCAAGGCTTTTGTAAAAATATCTACAAGTTGTTCTTCACTTCTACAGAATTCCATGTCAATCACTCCTTCTTGTAAAGCTTCCCTAATGAAATGATACCTTCGGTTTATGTGTCTTGTTCTCTGATGGAAAACATGATTTTTGACCATCGATATTGCAGACATGTTGTCACAAAACAATGGTGTTGCATCAGATTGCATTTCACCAAAATCATCCAACACAAACCTTAGCCAGATAGCTTGAGCTGTTGCCTCAGCTGCTGTAGTTGACAATGCAACTCTGTTTTGCTTGACTGAGAACCATGAAAAAACACCACTACCAAAACTGAATGCATAACCAGAAGTGATCCTACTGTAATCTTCACTACCAGCCCAATCTGAGTCACATAATCCAATCAAAACAGCTTCCTTATTCCTTGTAAATTCAATGCCATAGCTGAGAGTACCTTGAATATATCTGAGAACTCTTTTAGCAATTCCCATGTGCTTCTTTGTAGGGCTATAGCTGAGAGTACCTTGGTATTTTCAAGTTGCATCTTTTATTTTTTATTTTTTATTATTATGAGTTTGCAATCTTAGTTGGGATGCCTATGCCACAGTTTCTTTGATCAAGCGTGTCGTTAGTGGAGATGCACTAGATTGTCTTAATTTTGATGTTAGATTGCTCCGTTATTGTAATGGTCCTTTGTGGCTAGTGGCTTTTTTGACTGAATTATGAATGTAATTCCATAATTTCACGCTGGAGAGTATGTGGTACGGTGTGCCTGTTGGTGCATGGCCATTGTACGCAAAACAACCAGTAAATACATTTGAGTTGGTGAAGGAATTGAGGATGTCAGTGGAAGTTAATATAAATGCTAAGTGTCACCACTACAACACAAAAACCCTTCTATGATGTTTAATTTGCGTCATGGAAGGTATTTAATGACGCGGATAGCGTGTCATGGAAACTTTTTCAAAACACGACGTCTGTTCCCTGTCATGGAATGGGGTTTCAATGGCGCATATAGCGTGTTGTGGAAACTTTTTCAAAACACGACATCTGTTTCGTGTCATGGAATTGGGTTTCAATGACGTGGATAGCATGTCGTTCTACTCTTTCCATGACGCATCCTCAATTCCTTCACCAACTCAAACGTAAATGGATAAAAGGGGAGTGGGGAAATCATTACCCTAAATAATATTATATATATATATATATATTAATATGCTTTGGAAAGACAATAAATTTTCTTTTTCCTTCATGTTTTTATAAGCATTTATTTATAGACTCACAACAATAAGTATTTAATTCATAAATTATAGCTACTAATTTCAATAATAAAAGTATATGATACAAACATTAAAATGTGGAGATAATGAATGTTATAGCACTAGGAGCGGATCTAGCCATGTTTTGGGTAGGCAACTGCCTACCCGAAAGTTGTCAAGAAATAAAAACAGGTACATATGAAGCAACAAGACCAAGGAAAAGAGAAAGGGAAGAATAAGAAAAAAAATATAGAAAAGAGAGAGAAGAAGGAATCAACAAAAGCTCAGGGAAAAGAGAAAAAAAAAAGAAAAGAAAAGAGGAGGGCAGGGGGGAGGGGGGAGAGAGAGGAGAGAGAGATAAAAGTGGTAGGGAGTCACGTGATTAGATATAGGTGGTATTGGATTCTATAATTATTTTGGATTGGGTAAAATTATTTGGACACCTAATTTTTTTAGCAATATATAGATTGTAATTGTTTTTACATGTATTAATTGTTTTTTTTATATCAAAATGCATTTGATTCATATTTTTTTTTCTTCTTAGGATGATTATAACTTGATGGATGTAATATTAATTTTGCTATTTATATTATTTTAATCCTTGTATCGGTGCCATACACATATTCTATTTTTGGAAATTTTCTGTATCATTGTATCCGTACCCGTATTCATGCAACATGTAAGTTACGCCTACTTGACTTCCAAATTTTGGATCTGCCACTGTATAGCGATCATCCACATTTCATATATTTATAACAAGAATGATATATTAGATAACACACAGAACTATAGTGGTTGAGCCAGTGTAGCCTACGTCCACAAGTGGTGGTGAGTGCAGAGAAGATAGGGAGAGGAATAAGGGAGGTGATGATGGAGCAGGATAGTGACCAAGGGAAGGGGGTGAATGAGAGATGAATGAACGGCGGATCGTCATACTCTTCATTGGGTCGTTTTATGGATCAGCTTTTCCCCTTTGACTCATTAAAACTTGTGTATGGCTGTATAATAAATAATAAAGGGGGAAGACAAATTCGAAAGTTAAATTGGTTACATAGAGGAATGTATGAGTAATTTAGTATTAACTTGAGAGCAGCAATGGAAGAAATGAGTTCACTTTATCTACCAGTGTCTGCTGCAGTGGTATTAATTATGATAGTCTGCTACGACTTCTCGGGGCCAAGAAGAAGCAATTTGCTCTTTGGCTTGGTCAATAGAGTTCGAGTTCTATAAATTTTAGTCTAACAATATAAGTTTCCTTATAATAAAATAAATATTTTGTTGAAGCTTTATTAAAGATGATTTAAAAATCAAATTATTAGAGAAAAAAAAAGTCAAGGATTAATTTAAAAAACATGGAATAAGAGTAAACTTAAGAAGTAGGTTAGATTATGAACGAATAATTAAATACATCTTAGCACCACCCACTTGAAACTGAATTTCTATCTTTGATTTCATACACCTGCTCCCATTTCTCTCAATATATAGAGAGAAATTTAAACATTCGTCCCTGGACTTTTGAAAAGTTATAACTCTGTATAGGCCTGGGAGCGGATTGGTTCGGAACGGTAGAGGGCTCTTTCGTTAACCAAACCAAAGACTTCGGTAGACCATTTTCTCTTCCGTTAACCAAACCAAAGACTTCGGTAGACTTCGGATCGATTAACCTAACATTCAGTTCGAAACGGATTGGTAGGTCGGTAGTACCGTAATAAAAACATACTAATAAAAATACAATTTATAATAATTTCACATGACATAAGTTCTTGAACAAATACATCAAATTATCCTTGTAAAATACAAAATCAAATAATTTAGTTTTAAAGTTACAAACGAACATTAAAACTACATAATAAAATAGCAAATAACGTTACAAAACAATAAGAAATTAGTTTAAACGCTTCAAAGAACCAAAAATTGCAGCAAGGAGGCCTAGTAATCTTCAATCCAAATCTGATTCATGTACTGCAGTCAAAGAAAAACAAAGTTAAGAATAAATATCAAGTACATGGGCATGTTATTTAAGATAAAGGAAGGTTATTATTCACTATACCATTCAATATTGAGTCAAGATGGACTGCCAACCACTTTTTCTTTCATTTGAGAACTAGAATATACCTCTACATCATTAAACAAATTATAAAAATATTACATATAGCTTTCTGCAATTGAAACTAAAGATTAAAGCTAAATGACTCATTCCTTACAATATTTAAATACTAAGATTCCTTATGCACATTTGAAGAGTGAACATCTGTTCCAATTCATATAGATTTAATCATATTGCTTTAATCACGTTCTGCACCAAAAAGAAAGAAGACTAAAATACTTATTTTCTGTTCTTGTTTATTTTCATTAGACAATGTCATTGTCACATGTAAAATAATGGCCTTGGAAATTCAAGAAAATACATCTGGTCAAATTAAGTAGATAAATTCAAGTAGATAAAGACACCTGGTCAATTTAAGTACATAATGGCCTTGGTGAATTCAATAATAACTGAGAGGCATCGGATAACTTTAAAAATCCAAATATCTTGTGCTAACAGAAAGATGGAGCTGTGCGACTGAGCTGGAGCTGTGCTAGATGGCTTCTTGTGCGACTGGAGATGGAGCGTGTGACTGGTTTCTTCTGATGTGGTTAGAGACGATGGTGGTGGTGGAGTTGTGCTACCAAAGAGATGAGAACAATAAGAGAGGGCGGTTGGATGAGATGGAGCTGTGCTAACAGAGAGAGTGAGATGAGGTTGTGCTAACAGAGAGAGAGAGATGGAGTTGTGCTAATAGACATAGAGGGCGGCTGGATGAAACTAACTGAAGGAAAGGAACGATTTAGGGTTAATGTAGGTTGTGTTTCAGTGTGTGACAGTCTACAATAAGTTAATATCCAACCAATAATAAATAGATATATATATATATATATATATATATATATATATATATATTAGTATTTAAATTATAAAATAATTATAAATATCGGATCGGTACGGGTTTCCGTCGGATTGGGGATATTGTTAACCGTTAACCAAACCAAACTTTTTGGTACGGATCGGATCGAATAATTAAAATTAAAAATAATTATTTAACCAAACCAAACCAAACCGTCGATGCAGTGCAGTCGATGCGGATAATTTGGATGAGATGCCCACCCCTAGCTCTGTAACATAAAGTATTAAAAACTGAGTATACTATGTTGCAGTTGGTGGGCTGGCACATTGTTAATATGAAAATTGTATTGGAATTTTCTAGACTCTAGCATAGGTTGGAAATTAGTGTGTGAATATCTTTTCTTTGGAAGTTTTGGTGCAACACATTCAATCCCGGATTTCAGAGTATGACTTGATCGATATGAGGAACTTGATTTCAGGTAAATTATGTCATAATCATGCATTCATTATAGGATTCCTAGTTGAAGTTATTTTCACTCAAGCACTTTTATGTTAGTCGTATTTTTAATATGATTAGATTTTATCTCTTGAGATTACTTTCCTAGTTGGACTCTATTTTGATTTAAGTTAAAATATTAGCTTTTCCTATTGTAACTTGCACGTTGCTCATCTCCTAGTTAATTTGTTTTAGGAGATATTGTTTCTCCATAAAAGAGTGGTTGTTTGGCTTCATCACATAGAGTCCATAGTGGATCAAATATGATATTCATAATTGAATAGTATTTGTGGGCTCCTGTTTGGCATCTTAACTTAGAGTCCATAGTGGATCAAATATGATATTCATAATTGAATAGGATTTGTGGACTCCTGTGCTTATCTCTTACTAGAGAGAACAAGTTTTGCATAAAAGACTAAGTGCCTCTCTTTTCTGACTTATAGCTTTTGATATATTTGTTTTGAGCATATAATTCATAAGAAAAAGATGCTATGCATATCTTTGAGATAATTCATCAAGTGTTCCATATTTACTTGGTGATTTATCAAATACTTTCATCATTCATATTGCATTCATTTGCATGTTCGGTGACTCATACGATTGAGTGCATCAAGACCGTGTTGACGGTTTTCCTCCGGCGAGCTTGAAGCAATCGTGACTAATATTGCGTTCAACATAAGGAGTGTCAAAGATCATCTCATAACAGAAGTTGAGTTACGAAGAAGTCGGTAAACATTATCTAGAATGTGTCTAGGATAAGTGTGTGAGTACTTCTTGTAATCATCGTTCTATAGTGGATTTGTGTTGGACTGAGGAGTCCCGTGAATTTTCCCCATATGTGGGGTTTTACCACGTAAAATAGTTCTCTGCGTGTTCCTTTATTTTATGTTTAGCACGTTTCAGGATTGATAAGTCATATCAATCCTGCCTACCGAAGTTTATTTTTATTTATTGATTATAATTTTAAATTGGCCTATTCACCCCCTCTAGACATTTATTTATAGACTCACAACAATAAGTATTTAATTCATAAATTATAGCTACTAATTTCAATAATAAAAGCATATGTTACAAACATTAAAATATAGAGATAATAAATGTTATATCGATCATCCACATTTCATATATTTAAAACAAGAATGAAATATTAGAGAACACACAGAACTATAGTGGTTGAGCCAGTGTAGCCTACGTCTGCTACGACTTCTCAGGGGCCAAGTAGAAGCAATTTGCTCTTTGGCTTGGTCAATAGAGTTCGAGTTCTATAAATTTTAGTCTAACAAGAGTTCCTTATAATAAAATAAATATTTTGTTGAAGCTTTATTACTCTTCATTGGGTCGTTTTATGGATAAGCTTTTCTCCTTTGACTCGTTAAAACTCGTGTATGGCTGTATAATAAATAATATAGTGGAAACAAATTCGAAAGTTAAATTGGTTACGTAGTCTGCTACGACTTCTCGGGGGCCAAGTAGAAGCAATTTGCTCTTTGGCTTGGTCAATAGAGTTCGAGTTCTATAAATTTTCTAACAAGAGTTCCTTACAATAAAATAAATATTTTGTTGAATCTTTATTAAAGATGATTTAAAAATCAAATTATTAGGGAAAAAAAGAGTCAAGGATTAATTAAAAAAACATGAAATAAGAGTAAACTTAAGGAGTAGGTTAGATTATGAACGAATAATTAAATACATCTTAGCACCACCCACTTGAAACTGAATTTCTATCTTTGATTTCATACACCTGCTCCCATTTCTCTCATTATATAAAGAGAAATTTAAACATTCGTCCCTGGACTTTTGAAAAGTTATAGCTTTGTAACATAAAGTATTAAAAACTGAGTATACTATATTGCAGTTGGTGGGCTGGCACATTGTTAGTATGAAAATTATATTGGAATTTCCTTGACTCCAGCTACAACCATTTCATTAATTACTATCATAACATGCACAACATTATTATCAACAACATTATATGAAGAAATCTGTTAATTAGAATTCAGCATCCAACAAGCCACATAACTCAAATATCAATCGAGCCTTGGGCCCGCACATAAGTCTGAATGGAACTTAACTAAAATATTAAATAGATATTGAATCCAACTCCACATCCAAATTCTGAAACATTCTCTTTCGTGGCTGCACCTAAATTAATCTAGGTTGCCTACGTAGCCTTACTGATGGATCAAGCCACACATAGTTCTTTATTCAAGAAAACTAAGTTCAAACCATATAGTACATGAAGTCATATTCCTATTCCTTTTTCTTATATCAACTCTTCAAACAATAAATAATTTACCATTACCCATTCAAATACATATATAACCAACCATTTATGCATTTAAGCCATACATGTAACCGTCCGCATTAAACTTATCCTGCTGTCACCCATCAAGGGTTATATCATTTATTATGAAGGCAACCGGGGAGGGGAAAACTAGCTAACCAATTGTGTAGATAAATCAGGCAAGTGGCTAGGGATCTTGGCCAATCCTGTGCAGAAAACATGAGCAGGGTGGCAAACAATGTCCTGCTATCTGTTACATCCTCGCCGAACTTGGGAAACACACGGTCAACCCAAGAATGCAATCCATCCATTCCCACAATGTACCTTCAATTCCATAAATTTACCATCAATTCCAGGTACCACACACGTGGCCACATGTGTGATACATCCTCGCAGGTCTCGGGAACACAAAGTCCACCCGAGCAGCATTCCTCACAGAACTCAGGGTACATACGTCAACCTGAACCGCATTCCTTGCAGAACTCAGGGCACACACGTAAACCTGAGCGGTATTCCTCGCTCCGCACGGTCTGGATATCCCTAGGACTCGTGAGGAAAATGTCATACATGCGCAGACATACCCGAAGGCAACAAACTGTCCGTAAACATTCTAATATCCGAAAGCCACTGGGATGTCCATAGACATCATTATATCCGAAGACAACCATACATGACCCAAAGGCAACAATATAATCTGAGACAACCCATTCAAATACAAATCATTTAACAAATATTTAAATCAACATATAATCAACATCTCCTTAATTCCAACCCATTCAATATATCTTTGAGTAGAAACGTATAATTGACACCAACTAAATCCTCACTGCCACCGACCCCTCTATCAAGCCCTAATTTAATCATAATAACATTCTCCAAAATAAAACAACAACAACAACAACAATAATAATAATAATAATAATAATAATACCAATAATAGTAATAATATTCATGGAAATCCCGTAATCATATAAGTACTTAATTAAATCCCAATTTCCTTTATAATATTCCTAATACCACCGTATTACCGAAAAATATACCACAACCCACAACCGTTACTGACTTTCATAAAAACCAAAAACAACATTTGAAAGTCATCAAGTGTTTCATGTTTACTTGGTGATTTATCAAATACTTTCATCATTCATATTGCATTCATTTGCATGTTCGGTGACTCATACGGTTCAGGGCATCAAGATCGTGGTGGCGGTTTTCCTCCGGTGAGCTTGAAGCAATCGTGACCAGTATTGCGTTCAACATAAGGAGTGTCGAAGATCATCCCACGACAGAAGTTGAGTTACAAAGAAGTCGGTAAACATTACCTAGAATGTGTCTAGGATAAGTGTGTGAGTACTTCTTGTAATCATCGCTCTATAGTGGATTTGTGTTGGACTGAGAAATCCCATGGATTTTCCCTAGAGGTGGGGTTTTACCATGTAAAATAATTCTCTGCGTGTTCCTTTATTTTATAATAAGCATGTTTCAGGATTGATAAGCCATATCAATCTTGCTACCAAAGTTTATTTTTATTTATTGATTATAATTTTAAATTGGCCTATTCACCCCCTCTTTAGGCATTCTTAGTCATCCTAAAGGTAATTTCACACATCCATGCGCTTTATGTATAATAATGCATATAAATATTATTATGAGGGCTGACCAACCAGCCGAGCTTTTCATTTTCCATATTCAAGTTAGCACAAATCTTCATCCCCCAACTTTCCAAACAAATGAAGAGACCAGCACACCTTGTGTTCATCCCAGCCCCAACAATATGCCACAATGTTTCAACGGTTGAGATCGCAAAGCAACTCCTTGCTCGAGATGACCAGCTCTTCATCACAGTACTCATCGTCATGAAGCTACCACTGGTTGAAGACGACCAGCACGAAAACTTCATCACCAACAATACTAGAGATTCTTCAGTCTCATCACAACATAAATGCTACGTCTCTTGGGTTTATGATGGACCTCCAAAGGCTTCGAGATGAGCGTGGCAAGGACGTCACTGAGTTGATGGGGCTCGCCGCTAAGCTGGTCATCCCGAGTGTTTGCAGTCCGGCTCCTGCTAGAGTCTTGCCCGGTATACTTCTCGACAAAGAGGGTGCTGAATCTTTCCTCCACCTTGGGGTTTTGCTATTCGCGATTTAAAAACTGGTCATGTTCTCTTACAGGGCCCATGTGAAGATGGTCTCTATCCTATCCCACCGGTCCTTGCCTCCACAATTACCACCGGCTCCAGATTTGCTCTTGCCTCTTTGTTTGCGTCGTCCTCACTTTGGCATCGTCGTCTAGGTAATCCGTCTAATCACGTGCTTTGCATGTTCTAGTGCACCGTTTAATTTAATTCACTCTGATGTGTGGACGTCTCCTGTTGCCTCTGTGTCTGGCTTTCGTTACTATGTGTTATTTACTGATGATTTTACCCGTTACTCCTGGATATTCCCTATGAGGCAAAAATCTGAAGTCTTTACCCTTTTTAAGAACTTTGTTGCATTTGTTGAAACCCAATTTTCCCTCTCTGTTCAACAGTTTCAGATTGACGGGGGAGGCGAATTTACTACTACCCTATTTCGTCAATTTTGTGCTGAAAATGGTATTCATCACCGCTTTTCTTGCCCACATACCCCCCAACAGAACGGTCTTGCAGAACGCAAGCATCGTCATATATCTGAAATGGGTCGCACTCTCCTTCTGACAGCCAATCTTCCTCATTTTTTATGGGCTGAAGCTTTATGTACAGCAGTGTATCTGATCAACCGTCTTCCTACCCCGATACTCAAATGGATTTCCCCTTACCAAAAATTATTTCGCAAAATCCCTGATTATTCAATTCTCCGCACTTTCGGGTGTGCATGTTATCCTTTTTTGGGTGATTATACTGCTAACAAACTTCAACCTCATTCTTTTGCTTGTGTTTTTCTTGGTTACAGTGATCACTATTATGGTTATCGGTGCCTTCACCTTTCCACAGGCCGAGTTTACATTTCTCGACATGTTAAATTTAATGAAGTGGAGTTCCCATATTCCAATCACGTCTCTCATGGCTCATCTGCTGCTTCAGACATGGTTTTTATTCGATTGGAAAATCTTGGCCTTCGTCATGAGCCCTCTCCTGAGATTCCTTCAGGCACACCTTCGGACTCTAATCTGGGTCCCGACTCCCGACATGGCATACATGCACCCTCCTTGGCCCTTCAACCAAGTGGGCCTGCCATCCATGTAGAACCGCAGTCCTCTCCCGCCACCAATCCTCCTGTCATCGATGCCCCCATTTCATTGCATGTTGAGACTGTCGCCCCCACCAGTACCATTCAGACTCGTTCCAAATCTGGTATTTTCAAGCCCAAAATACGAAATTATTTTGCTACTAATCATCCTCTTCCTCTTGCATTCACAGCTATGTTGGATACTGATATGGAACCTACATGCTACACTCAAGCCTCTCAATCTCCTCATGGGCTACAAGCTATGGTTGAAGAGTTTAATTCCCTTATCAAGCAAGGCACTTGGACGTTGATTCCACCTCCACCACAGGTCAAACAGTTGGATGTAAGTGGGTTTTCAAAATCAAACGTCATTCTAATGGTAGTATTGATCGTTATAAGGCTCGTCTAGTCGCCAAAGGTTATCATCAACAAGAAGGAGTTGATTACTATGACACATTTAGCCCTGTTGTCAAACCGACTACCATTCACACAGTTTTCAGTCTCGCTGTTTCTCTCGGCTGGCCACTGCGTCAATTGGATGTTAAAAATGCCTTTCTTCATGGTGCTCTCTCTGAGGATGTCTATATGTCTCAACCACCTGGCTTTATTGATCCTTCTCGCCCTCACCATATCTGTCGACTTCATAAAGCAATCTATGGTTTAAAACAAGCATCTTGTGCCTGGTTTCAACGGTTCAGTTCCTTTCTCCTGGCCTATGGTTTCTCCCAGAGTAGAGCTGATGCCTCCCTTTTCATTTTTCACACTAAAACTCACACCATGTTTCTCCTACTATATGTGGATGACAGTCCTTTATTCACCGATTAGGAACAGAATTTGAGATGAAAGATCTTGGCAAGCTACATTATTTTCTAGGTGTTTAAGTTGTCTATGGCTCTCGTGCTCTTCATCTTACTCAGACAAAGTACACTCTCGATATCCTGCGGCGTGCCAATATGCTTGATTGCAAACCATGTCATACTCTTGTTGCTTCAAAGATCAGTCTTTCTCGTGACGTTGGCCCTCGGCTTTCTGACCCCACTATTTATCGACAGTTCGTTGGTGCTCTTCAATACTTGACCCTCACGAGACCAGATATTTCCTTTGCAGTTCAGTTTGTCTCTCAGTTCATGGCAGATCCTCGCTCCCCCCACATAGACGCTGTCAAACGTATCCTACGCTATCTCAAAGGGACTGTTGGTTTCGGTCTTCCACTTCGTCATGTGCCCCTCTCCTCTCCACTCCATGTTTATTCTGATGCTGACTGGGTCGGTTGCTCTGATACTTGATGCTCCACTACGGGCTATTGTGTCTTCTTAGGTCCCAATCTGATTTCCTGGAGTGCAAAGAAACAGGGTACTGTGTCCCGTTCAAGTGCTGAGGCTGAATATCGTGCTTTTGCCTATGCATGTGCTGACTCTATTTGGATTCAAGGGTTACTTCGTGAATTACGGTTTCCTCTCCATCTTCCCTAAAATCTTCCTCAAGACCTGCCAGCATCCACTCAAGTTTACATTGTAAAAGTAGATTCCTCATCATTAACAATTATTATAGCTTTATCAATATATACGTTGTAACACAACATCTGAAGTGAATCAATGAGTATTAGTTTCTACACTTTGTTCTCTTTTTCTGTTGATCAAAGTCAAACCCCTCTTGTGTACCCTGTGGGTCCCCTACTGAATCTGAAGAGCAATGATCCCCCAAAGTAGGAGAGAGGCGGGGACCAAGCCAGACAAAAGTCTGATATCTTCGATTGGCTCAGTGACCAGCCTTCATCGTCTGTAATTTTCCTGGGCCAAGATGGCCACTTGTGAGGCCTAGGTGCGAGAGATCGCATGCGCGCTGGAGCGCACCACGCTTCAGTTTTTGTGGTCCTTACGCCAACCGCCACTTAGTATTGGCAATGCCATGCCGAGCGACTATGCGGATCCCAAGCGGGTGTTGCCCGAAGGGTTCTTGGATCGAACGGCGAGGATAGGAAAGTTCATAGGATGGGCCCCACAAGTAGCCATCTTGGCCCATCGGGCTATTGGAGGGTTCTTATCCTACTGCGGGTGGAACTCCACGCTGGAGAGTCTGTGGTACGGTGTCCTTATTGGCATGTGGCCATTGTACATAGAGCAACCATTAAATACGTTTGAGCTGGTGAAGGAATTCAGGTTGGCAGTGGAAGTTAATATAGATTCTAAGAACCACCGCCAAGTGGCTGTGAGAGCAGAGGAAATAGAGAGAGGAATAAGGCATGTGATGGATGGTGATAGAGATATAAGGGAGAGGGTGAAGGGGATGAGCGAAAAGAGCAAGAAAGCCTTGATGGATGGTGGTTCCTCCTACTCTTCGTCGGGACGTTTTATTGATAAGTTTTGAGTTTTATTATTCATCAATGCTCAAGATCATTTGTACTTTTGGGCTCCTTTTGGTTCAAGGAAATAAATTAATGAGAGATCAATCTCTATGTGTTTATCCATGAAAAGGGAAATGGAAGATTTCATTTATCATGTTTACTAATGCTGAGAAAATCACTAGGAAATGTCATTTTATTTCCTTTCCTAAATTTGTTCGTGCATGAATTGGAAACTAACTTCATTTAGTTTTTAAATTATGCGCCTAAATTAGAAGTATGCAGTAAAAAGTCTAATTAATGCATGCCTTGGTATTTTTAATTGTTAATAGGGGCATATTTATCATAAAATTGTAATAAATGCTTGCCTTGGCTTCCAATGGGAAGAGAAAATGAAACCCCAGGTGAATAAAGGGCTTTATTTTCCCATGAGTCAGGAAATCATTTCCCACACCCGAACTTGATTTCCTATTCCCAAGTCTTTTTTTTTCTGTCAACCAAATGCATTCTTTAGGGTTGGATGGGTGTTAACCAGCTTTATTTGTGTGAGCTTTTCATCTATAATTTGTGAGAGTTTTTCATCTCTCCTCTGTGACAATTTTATTTGTATTGTTATGGCTTGGTTTTTTCAAGCTGTATCTTTTTATTATTATTCTGAGTTTGCAATCTTAGTTGGGATGCCTATGCCAGAGTCTCTTCAATCATGCTTGATCGTTAGTGGAGATGCACCAAAATGTCTTAATTTTGATGTTAGATTGCTTTGTTATTGTAATGGTCCTTTGTGGCTAGTGGCTTTTTTGATTGAATTATGAATGCAATTCCATAATTTCACGCTGGAGAGTATGTGGTACGGTGTGCCTGTTGGCGCACGGCCATTGTACGCAAAACAACCATTAAATGCGTTTGAGCTGGTGAAGGAATTGAGGATGGTAGTGGAAGTTAATAAAGATGCTAAGTGTCACCACTACAACACAAAAACCCTTCTATGACGTTTGATTTGCGTCATGGAAGGCATTTAATGACGCGGATCAAGCATCGTAACCCGCGTCTTCGAAAGAGGGGTCATGAAAACTTTTTCAAAACACGACGTCTGTTCCGCATAATCTGCAAGCGTGTAGCCTACTCTTTCCATGATGCATCCTCGATGTCATGGATGAAGTTCTGATGACGTTAATTAGGCGTCATTAAGAATATGACGTTCTTTTTGACGCCTTTTAGGACTTTACATGACGTAGACGAGGCGTCGTTGAACTTAACGACGTTGATGAAACGTCATTGAAATATTTTTCATGACATGGTTTAGACGTCGTTGAAATTCTTTAATTTTTTAAAAAAATTATTTATATATATATATATATATATATATATATCCCATCAATTTAATTATGCAAAAAGAAATTAATATATAAAAGCAAAAATGAAGACACAAAGGCAAAGTACTCTAAATTATATCTCTATTATTCAAATGATTCTAGTACATTAAAATTGTCTTAAACTAATCCCACAAAGTCAATCCTATGAAGTTTGGGAAGATTTGATACTTGCACTGTCTAAAACAAAGTAAACATCCAAAAAGATGAGCTCCATGATCGTTTGAGAGGATGTGATGTTTCATGTCCAAAAGAGGGTATAAATGGTACTAAAATAATTACAACCACACCTGCATTAAAACAGAAGATCAGAAAATGAGAATGAAGGTCTAGAAAATACAAGCAAGCATGAATGAAAATGATACATGTCTGTAAATTCTTGGTCCAATTGGGAAATTTCATTTGATTGAAATGTCTTGCCAAATAAAACAAGAGGAATAATAGAATCCAACAAAACAAATTTTAAGGACCAAAAATTCTTGAATGAAGTTAAAAAAACCAGAAGAGAAAACCAACACAATCTCCCATCATTTTAATTCTGCCATCTCAAGTGTAAATCTGTCATTTAACAAAAACAAAATAAAAGTAATCAAACCATTTTCAGTTTTCTAATTAGTAATAGGATGGTAAGAGAAAACCAACACAATCAAAACAGTAAAGAACATGTCAGCTAATTGTATGACTGCTCTTTATGTACCAGAGAAGCTAATTCTCTGTTCATGATGAATAAGAGGTTCTTCCTTCTTCTACTGTGGATGTAGGCAAACTAAGCTGAACCACGTTAAACACTGTGTTTCCTTTTACTTCTTTCCTTTAATTTCTACATGGTATCAGAGCAGGAGTCTTACTGATCAAAGCTTCTGCAAGATCTCAGTTTATCATGATGTAAATTGAGAAAAGTCTTCAAGAAATTGGAGTTGGTGGGCAATCCTTGCAACTAATCATGAGCGGTGTGACTTCCGTGGAGTACAAAGTTATTATGAATGGTGAGTTGACTGAGACCCTTTATCCCAAGTGTGGGGTGAGACAAGGTGACCTCCTTTCTCCTTACCTCTTTGTTTTATCATGGAAAAAGTTAGCCATATTATCTCCTCTAGATTTTCTAGTAAAGATTGGAGGGCTATGAGGGCTACTAAATCTGGACCTCTCATCTCACATTTGTTCTTTGCTGATGACCTCATCCTCTTTGGTGAGGCGTCTGTGTGACAAGCTGAGATTATGAAAAAGTGTTTGGATGCCTTTTGTTGTGCTTCTGGTCAATAGGTTAACTTTGAGAAATCTATGCTTTTTGTCTCTAAGAACACTAAGTGAGAGGTGGCTAGTGAACACTAAGCTTTTTGTCTCTCGACGGTGCCACAACCAGAATTGCCTTTGTTTGATATCATAGGTATGTGTCACATTATGAGCCATGCCTGTACTGAGATCCTCCACATAATATGGTCCCCCATCATAGTACCACGACCAATAATCTCCTTAGTGTGAATATCTTGAAGTAAACAAAAACTCGAGTTGATTAGTACACAACAATTCAGTTGTTCAGTAATCTAACTAACTAACATCAACTTATTTGATAAAGATGGAACAAGTAAAGTATTAGATAATGAAAGAGAAGATGAGAGAGTCACAGTGCCATCCCTTGTCATAGGAGAAGTAACTCCATTGGCATTAGCAAAACTAGTTCGTCTAGGTTAGCTAGTACTCAGAAAATCATTAGGATCAAATGTCATATGATCGGTTGCACCGGAATCAATTATCTAGCTAGTTGATTTCTATCATCCGAAGTATGGAATACATAGCCAAAGTCACTGCTTGCAGCTTCACATCTTTTTCGATCTTCGATTGTTGGTGTGGCCGGTTGGTCGGGTTGGTGACAACACCTAGTCCAGGTGAGGCCATTCAGTCGGATCGGTGTCTGGGCCGAGATCGGGGTCGTCAATGCTTCTAGGAAGGCAGTTTGAGAAGGGTTGGTGGTGCAATTTCCAGCAGGGAAAAAAACATCTTCCCCCATGACTGTAACAAAGATTCTAAACAAGAGTCGGCAAGATCGCTGCTCTGATACCATGTCAAACTGAGTATTAGAATAGTATCATAATCGTATCATAAGAAAGGTTTATGGTTTCAAATAGAGTGCAGAGATTTGAGAGAATGATATGAGAGAATAAAGAGGGAGAACTACAAAATAATTTTTTGAATTTTTTCCACTTAGCTTCTTTGTATTGCTTACAACCCATTTATACACAACTACAAACTAGGAAACAAACAAAGTTTCCATGAAATAAGGAGATTACAAACTAACTCCACAAATCCTGATTTTATGGGGACACTCAAGTGGTGGTGAGTGCAGAGGAGATAGAGAGAGGCATAAGGGAGGTGATGGAGCATGATGGTGATGTAACGAAGAGGGTGAAAGAGATGAGTGAGAAGAGCAAAAAGGCCTTGGTGGAAGGTGGCTCCTCACACTCTTCATTGGGACATTTTCTTGATCAGATTTTCCTTTGATATATTAGGAACGTCCTGATAAAATAAGAAATTTCCCATACCAATTGGTACTAGATTTCTATCATGAGTAGATGAATTTAATAAAGTTGTCAATTCTAATAATTTTCTCTATATATGCTCCTTCTTCACCACATGATCACTAAGGTTGATATATTTATTTCGGTGCACATTCAAGATCTTTAATATCTTGATCAATTATGTAATAGCCGAAAACAGGCTTGAAGTGGCCTTGGCTTGGCTCCTCCCACCATTTTTAAAATAATAAAATCATTTTCAATTGAGTTCTAAACTTTGAACCCCAATCTAAAAATTCTAGCTCCACTAATAACGGTGAGAACTGGAGGTTGAAAATTGATTATAAGAGAAAAACGGCAAAATTTGGATGCCGAAGGGAAACCATCATCTGTAAGCCTTTAAAACCTAACAATGAAATTTGGATGAGAATCAATCAACGTTTATGACAAGTAACTTTCTCCAATTCTTTGACCTCTTCCTTTGTTGATAAGTCTTGTGAAGTTGCGTGGTTAGTCATTACACACCAAAAGCTCATCTCATATAAGTACAAAGTTTCTTCTTTTCAGCTGGTAGGCATCTCCCCTATCTATTACTTCTTTTCATATAAGTACAAAGTACAAAATTAATATAAAAGAAAATCTTCACTAACAAATGCCAGCAAAGGCATGACCTCACCTAGCAATGTTCATTATAAAGATGTTTCATCAGCTGAGTTTTTCACTGCCACCCTCATCAACATATCTATTACTTCTTCATCTCCCAAAATTAATCGAATAATGAAGAGACCAGCACAACTTGTGTTCATCCCAGCCCCAGGCACTGGCCACATCGGGCCAACGGTCGAGATCGCAAAGCAACTCGTTGCTCGAGATGACCAGCTCTTCATCACCATCCTCATCATGAAGCTCCCCTTCGACAAACTCTTCACCAACACAGACCCTTCAATCTCACACCGCATCAGCTTCATCAACCTCCCGGAGTCCCACATCGACACACAGGGCCTTGCCTTCACCACCTTCATCACAACATTCGTCGAAAGCCACAAAACCTACGTCAAAGACGCCGTCACCAAGTTACTCGCTGAGACTCGGCTTGCCGGGTTTGTCGTTGACATGTTCTCCACCCCCATGATCAACGTCGCCGACGAATTCCGGGTTCCTTCCTACCTCTTCTTCACCTCCTCCGCCGCGAGTCTAGGGTTCTGGTTCCACCTCCAGTCACTTCATGATGAGCAGGGGAAGGACGTTGCTGAGATAAGTGGGTGGGATTCTGAGTCGATCGTCCCGAGTTTCGTCAACCCCGTGCCTGCTGGAGTCTGGCCGGGAGTGACGCGGGACAAGGCAGGCGCCACAGATTTCATCAATTTTGCAGCGGGGTTTAGACAAACCAAGGGTATTTTGGTAAACACGTTCAGGGAGCTGGAACCACATGCTCTTCGTTCTCTTTCTGATGGTAAATTCCCACCGGTGTACCCTGTGGGGCCCCTGTTGAATCTGAAGAGTGATGATGGCCACGTGGCTTCGGACCAGTCTGTACAAAAGTCTGATATCTTGAAGTGGCTTGATGATCAGCCTCCTTCATCTGTGGTGTTCCTGTGCTTTGGGAGCATGGGAAGCTTTGGTGAGGCTCAGGTGAAGGAGATAGCGTGTGCGCTGGAGCAAAGCGGGCAGCGGTTCATGTGGTCCCTACGGCAGCCCGAGCCAAAGGGCAAGATGGGGATGCCAAGCGATTATGCGGATGTCAAGAGAGTCTTGCCTGAAGGGTTTCTTGATCGGACGGGTGGGATAGGGAAGGTCATAGGATGGGCTCCACAAGTGGCCATTTTGGCCCACCCAGCGGTCGGAGGGTTTGTGTCCCATTGTGGGTGGAATTCTACGCTGGAGAGCCTATGGTATGGTGTGCCGATGGCCACGTGGCCAATGTACGCAGAACAACAACTGAATGCGTTTGGGCTGGTGAAGGAGTTGGGATTGGGTGTGGAAATTAAGATAGATTTTAATAAGGACAGTGAAGTGGTGGTGAGTGCAGAGGATATAGAGAGAGGGATAAGGGAAATGATGGAGCATGATAGTGAAATAAGGGAGAGGGTGAAGGAAATTAGTGAAAAGAGCAAGAAAGCCTTGACGGATGGTGGTTCTTCATATTCTTCCTTGGGACGTTTTCTTGACCAAATTTAAGTTTAGATTCGTTAAAGCTCAAGATCATCTGTACTTATAAGATAATAAAGGTGACTGACCAAATATTTTCTCCGTTTGTTTTACATTGTAGTTCCTAAGGACGTGTTTTCTGTTATGTGATTGGTCCCCTTTTAAAATAGGATTTTTAGTCATTTTGCCCCCTAACTATTAGGCAATTCGAACTTACCCCCCTGAATTATTTCATCTGCTGATTTAGTCCCTCAACTCGTAATAAATAGTCAATTTCCCCCTTACCGTTAAGTTTATCTAATTCCATCAACTTTTCTGTTAATAACAAGGGCAAATTTATAATTTTAACTTAAAATTCATAAAAATATTGTAAATAATTAACTTTTAGAAGAAAAAAAAAAATTATTCTCCCCACAAAACCCCCACCCCCACCGATTTCTTCTCCCCCAAAGATTTTTTTTTGCTTCTAAAAGTTAATTATTTACAATATTTTTATAAATTTTAAGTTAGAATTACAAATTTACCCTTGTTATTGACAGAAAAATGGATGAAATTAGATAAACTTAACGGTAAGGGAGAAATTGACTATTTATTACGAGTTGAGGGACTAAATTGGCAAACGAAATAGTTCAGGGGGGTAAGTTCGAATTGCCTTATAGTTCAGGGGGCAAAATCGCACTTTACCCTTTAAAATATGAGGATATTGTCAACACGTACATGATGAGAATCACCATCACGTTTTCGTGATGATACAGTACTTGTTGGTTTTCACACATACTTAGATTTTCCCAAACAAAAATGTTAGCTAGTCGTACGACATTTGTAAACCACATTGTGTACAATTTGTACAATACAACCGTTTTAGCTTAGTTACCATTTCAATATCTGGAACGGACGTTTGATCTCACTTATTATTACTACAAATTTGTTAATAGGCTACACTGCATAGGCATCTGGAAAATAAGTAAACGATGCCATTACGGTATTAGGCATTGGACGATAAAAAACAGGGTCTTAAGTACATAAAGACATTGTCACTTAAAACTACCGATGCCTTTTATAATATATATAACATCAGCGTAATTTAATGATGATGTCTATTACACGGTTTAGCATTAGTGCCGTAAAATACTGATGCCTATTAAATATATTTTTCTTTCGCGGGATTGTTAGCGCTTTCTTTCCCAAATGAAAATTTCGCTAAGTGACCCCCTTTCAGATTTCATGATCCCTTTTATGCCCGCTCAAACTTTCATCTCTCTCATATCGATGTCTCTCTCTATCAACTCGATTCCTCTCTCTCTCTCTCTCAAGATATCTATCTCTCAAATCTGTATCGCTATGTTAGGAACGAACGTAGGCATTGTTCAGAGCCAAATACAAAACCCCAAAATCTCAGCCACTATTTTGAAATCAGTATCCTAGTTTGGGGTTGTTACTGCTTAGAGGGCACAATTTACTTTGCTCTTCACCAAACCTCGGCATCTCCATTTCAGATTCTTCATTTTTCTTCCTATGCTCTTCATTTTTATTTCTATGCTCTGCATCTAGCCACCATATAAATTTAGCCCAATATGAGATGTTTAGGAAACATAGTATCACACTAATCGAAATGAAAACATGCTTTTGCTATAATATTTTGGTTCTAATTGTTATTGTTCACTAACTTAATCCTAAAATTATGTAGAAAAATAGACTAAGATTGAGACAAGAGGAAGAAGAATTGAGGAGCATAGGTAGAATTGGAAAAGGACTCGTGGGTTTGTATTGTTGCTGCTGCAGACTTGCAATTTGCGACTTTTTTTTCAAGGTAAATTGAACAGTACAACTTAATTTGTTTGTTCTTGAATGTTTATTGGAACCTTTATTGCACATAGTATATAATTTTTCTATTCAAACTACTTGAGGTTTGGTTAGATTTATTTTTTTAATGCCATGAAATAAATATGCAAATCCTTATTTTGAATAACATGTGTAGTCTTATTTAGTCATCTTAGAAGTTGCTTTCTAGTGTAATAATCAAATGTGTATGATGAAGTTAATGGAATAGGGACGGAAATATTTAATTAGTTAGACTATTAAAATGTGGACTTAAATTAAGCTTTTGTTACTTTCATGGCTTCATTGTTTTTATAAATTTCATACTTATAAGGGGGATGGATAAATCATGGATGCATGTGGATAGAAGAAGTAAAGAGTATGAAGAAGGGGTTCAAGAATTCTTAAGGATTGGATTAATGAATGCTATTGATCATAATTGCATTAGATGTCCATGTAAAAAATGTGGGAATACCTTTTCAAGAAGTGTTAGAGTAATAAGGGAGCATCTACACTTCAATGGTGTTGACGAAACCTACAAGAATTGGATATGGTATGGAGAACCTATTTCATCAAATGGAGGTACAAGTATAAATCATGACTCCCGTGAGGAAGAAAAATCGAAACCGGTGCATGACTTTGTATGTGAAACAATGGAAATGTGCGAAGATGCTCTTGAAGGGTTTTGTGAAGATCCATAAAAATTTAAGAGGTTTGTTGAGGAGGCATAGAGACCTTTGTATACTGGTTGTGGTACCCACACCAAGTTATCCGCATTACTTAATTATCAATGAATGATTCTATAACATATCTATGCTTTTGTTCCATTTCCATGTTTGTAGGGCAATCCTAGACAAGAAGGGAGTGGAATGTGGGCATTGTGTGATGGGATACATGAGGGACATAATTGAAGATACAAGTCTTTTATTCAACACTAAGGTACTGTTTTTGTTTGTAATATGAGATTATTATCAATTGTGTTGCATGTTTGTGCTATTTTTATTGTGTGATCATTTGGTGTTGAGCTATCCTACCAAGTATTGGCTCCTTTGGTGGGCAAAGTTTGACTCTGGCTGTTTTGTTCTATTTTGGCTATGTATTGTTAAGTATGCATGTGTAGCAAATAAGAAATCATATTACACCCAGAAACAAATTGATGTGGTGCGAAATGAATGGGCATAGTTTGTGCTCAACAATATTGAGTGATCTAGCTTAGTACTATATATTATTTATTCTCAAGCTTTTAACGTGGGACAATTAATATTAAAATATTTATGTCATGAAGTTGGACTACAAAATATCAAGATTATATAATGTTTCATTTTGAATGAAGATATAATGACTTCTATTTATTTAGTTTGAGACATATGAGACATCGACCTAGATTCAGCCAATGCGAATTGGACATGTTGGTGCTAAAACTAAACAAATAATAATTAAAGGCAACTTACAAGTGATGTGGACGGCCGATGGACTGAATGAACCTCCGAGAGGAGATGCTCATCTTTTCAGTCAATGATCAGGATCCTTGATCGGTGCATAATTACATATCATTTTGTACCCTTCTAACATGATTTGGTTACGTTTTTGAGTTAAACTTGTGCTTTTAATTTATTTTGTGTTTGTTTCAGTGTAATAAGCTTGAGACTCATTAAATGCGTTTTGGAGACAAGTTAGCTCAAACATGTCTGCAGATCAGTCAACTTCACGGATTGGACTGTACTTGCTCAAGAAGAACCAGATAATGAGCCATACATCATTGGAAAGATACGGAAGTCTATTTTCTGGATCATTTTACGGTTCATGATTCCGAGTCCTCTAGAGAGAAGTTATGCAAGTTTTGGCAGCTTAAGGTCAAAATCGGCAGGATCTGCGTTACTGGGCCAAAAATGACTTTTGAAGGCCTTCCCGATTTTTCCTTGAGTTGGGCTGCATATGCTTGGAAAGATAAGACAAAGAGCTTCAAAATCCATATTTTTCCAGATTTGTTAGAGTGAAGGAGCAAGCCAAATCAGGCCCACAAGCTGACTGCAATGCATTGTCATGCATGAGCTAATCATTTTAGTGGTGAATTGAGTGGTGTAAGTTGGTGAAGTGAGTGTGGTTATTAAATTCAATTGTATAATCAGATTTATACGTCCCCTAGGCCTATAAATAGTGAGTTCTCCAAGCATGTAAACACACCCCAAGGAGAGGAGCTCTCAAACATCTCTCTAGAGCTCCTCTCCCTTCTCTCTCTCAAATTCTCTTAGTTTTCTTTTTAGTTCTCAATTGTTGTAACAAAACCATTTTTTTTAGTTGTAATTTATTTTCCATTGCAATGTAATTTCTTTTCTTTAGTTTTCAAGTTTAATTAGCTTCCAAGTTTCAATTATAGTTCTTGTTCTTATTCATTATGCTTATAAGTTAATATGCTTGTTTGATTGAGTGATCACCATTAAAACTTGTATGTTAGCTATCTTGGTTTGAATTAAGAGTAGACACCATGCATTAATTCAAATTGAACTATGAATAGGAAGAGTATGTATGGACATTCGTCAACATGGATTAGATACATGCTTGGTTGTCTAAAACATTCTTCTATGCTTAATGGATTTCTAATGCTTAATTTAGGTTCGACAACAAGGATCTAATTAGGGAATTAGGAATACAAGTTAGGACCAAACACCATGGCTTAATCATATTTTAGCTAGAATCAATCCGTGAATCTAAATTGAACTTGGTAACTAATTAGCTTGGGTTAATTTCTTTTCTTTCTTTCTTGTTTTACTTATTTTCTTTTCATTTCTGTTTTGTGCAGGAATCAAATTGAATCAATCTATCATCAATCCTCGTGGGGATCGACTCTGCGTGCCTTACACTACAAGTATACTATCCAATGGCCCGTGCACTCAAAATTTTGTTAACTCGCAAGTGCACGGGCCATTGGATAGTATAGCTTGTGTAAGTACAAGGTCGATCACGAGGATTGATGATAGATTGATTCAATTTGATTTGCACAAAACAGAAATGAAAAGAAAATAAGTAAAACAAGAAAGAAAGAAAAGAAATTAACCAAGCTAATTAGTTACCAAGTTCAATTTAGATTCACGGATTGATTCTAGCTAAAATATGATTAAGCCATGATGTTTGGTCTAACTTTGTATTCCTAATTCCCTAATTAGATCCTTGTTGTGAACCTAAATTAAGCATTAGAAATCCATTAAGCATAGAAGAATGTTTTAGACAACCAAGCATGTATCTAATCCATGTTGATCGAATGTCATACATACTCTTCCTATTCATAGTTCAATTTGAATTAATGCATGGTGTCTACTCTTAATTCAAACCAAGATAGCTAACATACAAGTTTTAATGGTGATCACTCAATCAAACAAGCATATTAACTTATAAGCATAATGAATAAGAACAAGAACTATAATTGAAACTTGAAGCTAATTAAACTTGAAAACTAAAGAAAAGAAATTACATTACAATGGAAAATAAATTACAACTAAAAAGCAAAATGGTTTTTGTTACAACAATTGAGAACTAAAAAGAAAACTAAGAGAATTTGAGGAGAGAAGGAGAGGAGCTCTAGAGAGATGTTTGAGAGCTCCCCCTTGGGGTGTGTTTACATGCTTGGAGAACTCACTATTTATAGGCCTAGGGGACGTATAAATCTGATTATACAATTGAATTTAATAACCACTCGCTTCACCAACTTACACCACTCAATTCACCACTAAAATGATTAGCTCATGCATGACAATGCATTGCAGTCAGCTTGTGGGCTCGATTTGGGCTTGCTCTTCACTCTAACAAATCTGGAAAAATATGGATTTTGAAGCTCTTTGTCTTATCTTTCCAAGCATATGCAGCCCAACTCAAGGAAAAATCGGAAGGCCTTCAAAAAGTCATTTTTGGCCCAGTAACGCAGATCCTGCCGATTTTGACCTTAAGCTGCCAAAACTTGCATAACTTCCTCTAGAGGACTCGGAATCATGAACCGTAAAATGATCCAGAAAATAGACTTCCGTATCTTTCAATGATGTATGGCTCATTATCTGGTTCTTCTTGAGCAAGTACAGTCCAATCCGTAAAGTTGACTGATCTGCAGACACCGTTTGAGCTAACTTGTCTCCAAAATGCATTTAATGAGTCTCAAGCTTATTACACTGAAACAAACACAAAATAAATTAAAAGCACAAGTTTAACTCAAAAACGTAACCAAATCATAAAGTTAGAAGGGTACAAAATGATATGTAATTATGCACCGATCAAATACCCCAAACCTAGATTTTGCTAGTCCTCAGAGCAAAACAAAAGGAAAACAAAAAATAAAAACAAAAAAAGTAAATAAATTTATTAGACCACTTTCGTAGGTAACTCGATTGCATTGAGCATATGCAGCAAGCCTTTAAACCTCTAGGCATCCCTAGTAGGAGGAGTTGTGTCTCTGAGGGTTTAACAGACACGATACCACAAAGCGTTTCTTGACTCAAAACAAAGTAGTTAGAAAACAAAAACAAAACAAAAATAAGTACAAAAACAAATACAAAACAATATTTCGAACATTTTCTGAAGAGAAATGACTCATGCACATGACTCAAAAAGTTTTAACAATAAAAGCTCCGTTTTAAGACATTATTCATAAGGCGGCAAAGTTCAAAACACAACATGCTCAAAGTGTAGTAGTGTGATAGCCAAATGCAACAAATTCTCCAATCTCAGTTTTCACACAATTTTGAAAATCATACAAAGCACAAATTCAACTTCAAATCTCACCAAAGTTGTCCTCTCACAAATGAATCACTCAAAAGAGGTTACAATGCATCACTTTCAGTTTATAAACATGAGATTAGGGGAGTTAAACCATAAGGGAATTAACTCACAATAGAAAGATGAAGAACTTGCATTATATGATCTCAAGAAGGATGCCAAACACTTAAAAGTAGGAAAATGGATGCAATTCAATCACATGACATTTAAGATCAATTTAGGTCTTTATCATAGGTTGTAATGGGGTTAAGGGTGTAAGGTGAGTGAGAAATGAAAGGTATGGATAAAACAAAGTCCAAGGAACTCACAATGACTCATGCACATGACTCGCCAAAGATAAGAGGGCAACCGGTGCGCCCTAAGGCACCGGTGTGGTACCAGCCGAAGACCTTCCGATGCTAAAGTTAGTTTTGAAGGAGGAGCAAGCTATTGACAGTGCGAAGGCATAAAGTCAAATTGAAAGTCCTTACCTTGTAGCTGTGGTGAGAGGCTCCATTTATAGAGCGACCTAGTGGTTTTCCAAGCACTCAATTTCGATGTAGGACTCGTGGGAGTGCCTTCCAAAGCTGACACGTGTTGGAGTAAATATCCTGGTGGAGGACCCGAGAAAGATCTGCAAGATATATGTTGTGACGCAGAATCGGCGTGGTATGCCGAAGGGTCTGGATATCCGTGGGTCGGCTAGCGTTATAATCGGTTGGTGGTGCTTGACGACAATGTCGATTGTAGGACTGGATCAGCCAGGATGGGGGCAAGGCTACCCTTTGCGTAGGATCGGCAGGGGGTGTCGAAGAGACTCCCGGTAAGGGCAAGTCCGTGGGGGCATGGGTCTTTCCACGTGTCATGACAGGAGAAGCGGGTCAGATATGGTAGAAACAGTAGTCCCCCAAGTTTTCGATTAAGAAGAGACTTCTTGGTTGGGGACTTGCATGTGTCTTCGGCATTCTGACCCAGACCCTTTCCTTTGTGGTTGCCGATGATAGCCCTCTAAGTCCCCGAGCAAGGGAGAGTGTGGGAGAGGAAGCATGGGAGACTGCCACCGATAGGTAGCGTGCCAATTATTTCAGGGGAAAGGAGAACTCATCCCTTCGTGGATGTCATTCGGCATGGAGGGTGAGTGAGTGCTCGTCCCTTCGTGGATGTCGTTCAGCACGGAGGGTGAGTGAGAACTCATCCCTTCATGGGTGCCGTTGGGCACGGAGGGTGAGTGAGAACCCGACCCTTCGTGGGTGTCGCTGGGCACGGAGGGTGAGTGAGAACCCGACCCTTCGTGGGTGCCATTGGGCACGGAGGGTGAGTGAGAACCCGTCCCTTCGTGGGTGCCGTTTGGCATGGAGGGTGAGTAGTGCTCGTCCCTTCGTGGATGCCGTTCGGCACGGAGGGTGAGTGAGTGATCGACCCTTTGTAGGTGTCATTAGGCACGGAGGGTGAGTGAGAACCCGTCCCTTTGTGGGTGCCGTTCGGCACGAAGAGTGAGTGAGAACCCGTCCATTTGTGGGTGCCGTTCGACACGGAGGGTGAGTGAGAACCCGTCCCTTCGTGGATGCCGTTCGGCACGGAGGGTAAGTGAGTGCTCGTCCCTTTATGAATGTTGTTCGGCACGGAGGGTGAGTGAGAACCCGACCTTTCGTGGATGTCGTTCGGCACGGAGGGTGAGTGAGTGCTCTTCCCTTTGTGGATGCTGTTCGGCACGGAGGGTGAGTGAGTGCTCGTCCCTTCGTGGATGCTATTCGACACAGAGGGTGAGTGAGCATAGTGCATAGTGCAACTTAGTTGGCACACATACACTAGATAATTGACACAAATATGATGCATATGACTTAGATAAAGATGAGTTGTCACATAATGGCTAATGGGATATTTTTACTTGTCATGTATATCAGGTGAGTATTGTATTTTACGTTTTCCATGAGTGATACGTGGGGGCAACTCATAACTTGGCATAGATAGATCATCAAAGATTACTTCACTTGTTTCACTATCACAATTTGATTGCAGTGATGGCAGGATAGAAGAGGGTTGCTGCTACCGGTCGTTTTCGACCTGAGAGCACAATCATTAGTTCTAGGCTGTGGTGACCGGTCATTTCCGTCTCGAGATTAACATCTTCAACCATATCATTCTGCAATTCAAGCCCAAGATTCTCCAATCCAAGACTCTCCAATTCACTCCCCCTCTCCCCCTGAATTGGAGAGGAGAGAGAGACATAATATGACACTTCTTCATGGAAAGTCACGTCCAAAGTGACATACACCTTCTGGGTAAGCGGATGATAGGACTTGTAACCCTTCTGAGTAGATGAGTAACTAATAAAGACACATTTCATAGCACAAGGGTCAAGTATACTCCGTTGATGAGAGTAAACATGAGCATATACAACACACCCAAAGACTTTAGGTGACAACTTAGAGATGGAGACTACTGAAACATAGTCACCAAGCACATCAAGCAGTGTGCGAAAATCGTGAACATGGCTAGGAGTATGGTAGATCAAAGCAAGCCCCCAAAGGTGATAAGGAATAGACATATCCAAGATGAGTGAGCGAGCAACTTCAAGTAATTAGCGGGTACAATCATCAATAAATGTGATGAACCAACGGAATCCATTCGAAGTAACATGAGCAGGACCCCATAAATCAGAATGCACTAAATCAAATGGCTTGTCAGCTTTATTATTACTTAAGGGAAAAATAATACGATGGCTCTTGCCCAATACACAAGTCTCATATTGAAAGGTAGACTCATCACAAGAACGAAATAATGATGGAAACAAACGCTTAAGATAACCAAATGACGGGTGTCTTAAGAGATGATGCCACAACCAAATTTGTTGTTCGTCTTTAACACTGCCACTTTGAACTTTACTAGCAACACGATCAAGAACTACTGCAGCCTGTAAAGTCAAGTAGTACAACCCCCTATTCGTTTACCATGTCCAATCGTCTCGTGATTCTTGAGATCCTGGAAAACACAATGAGTAGAATAGAAAGTAACAAACGCGTTAAGTGTATCAAGGAAACGACCAACAGATACCAAATTGCAGTGGATATTGGGAACTAGAAGTGCGTGGGGCAAAGATAAGGAGGCTGTGAGGTGAACTGTACCCTCACCTGTAACAGGGGAGGGTAAGCCATTAACAGTAATTATGTAGGGTTCATGGGGATTACTAGACAACTCATCAAACCATTTATTATCACATGTCATATTTTCAGAAGCACCAATGTCAATTATCCAAGTATGAGAGTCAATACCTAGAAGAGTATCAGAAGCACAAAGATGAGCAGACGGAGTTGAGGAATCTATCTCTCCTTGAGTCACAGTACATGCAGCTTTGGGGCCATACATACGACCTTGTGGTCAGCAAACCAATCAGGGTAACCATATTCCGTAAAACACTTCTCGAAATAATGATCATCATCACAATGACTTCACTTACGAGGTCCTTGAAGGGTACTGAATTTGGTATGGGAAAAACCAGCATAACAAGACCCAGAAGGGGCGTGGGACGGCTGGGTAGACTGGCGACCAGTTGAGTCATGACGAGCGACCGGTCATGAGCTGGCAAAATCCACTTTGAGGGCGGCAACTCCTCCAAGCATAGTAGATTGACGAATATCCTCCTCTATCACCATGGCATAAGCTTCCAAAGGAGACAAAACATGATTGAGAGCAAGGATTCGGCTACGAACACCATCATACGGCAGATCAAGCCCCCCAAGAAAATCATAGACTCAATCGAAATCAATTTCTTGTTTAGGATGAGCCACATCATCAGGATGGATAAGTTCATTAGGACGTAGGCAATCAATCTCCTGCCAGATGGCATGAAGTTTTTCATAAAACACTTTCACAGATTCACCATTTTGAGAGGTAAGAATGGACTGCTGTTGAAGTTGAAACAACCGAGAACTATTCTGAGCTATAGTATAGGTCTTTCGAGTGGCCTCCTACACATCAAAAGCAATTGCACACTAATCAAATAGGCACGAACTGGTTTAGTCATGGAATTGAGAAGCCATGACCACACCAAACAATTATCTTATTCCCATTCAGCATAGGATTCTGAAGTTGCAGGTGAAGCAATTTTCTTTCCACTGATGAAGCCCGCCATACGATGACCAGTAATCGTAAGACATGCACCACGAGACCAAGCAGCATAGTTGGAGCCATCCAACTTGTTAGGAGTAACATGAACAGAGTAGTCACGTGAAGGACGATCCTCCTTCATCCCAAAAATACTAGCCTTCAGCACCATACACGGCAACACAACGCGCAAACCCTAATAGGGCACACACGGCACAGACAGGAAAAAAAAAGGGCTAGAACACGGGTGTGCACAACACATAGGTCACCAGAAAGTCGGTTCTGATGTCAAGTCAAACAATATGGGGTAAAATATTTTCTGATATATTTTCATTCTCCAAAGAGATGTATTTATAATACAAGTGGGTAGGAAAGATAAAATAGAATCCTAATTACAAGAGAATTATACAATAGAGAAATAAATAAAATCCTAATAGAATAGGAAATCCTAATCAATTAAGATCTCGCCAACATAAACAAAAGGGGATGTATTCAATTGAGATTTTAAATACTATTTTGGGATAAATAAGTCTTGTGATATTCAATTAAGACTTTTAAAAAATCTAAACAAGTCTTGTGGTATTCTATTAAGACTATTAGGATTTTTAAAAGAGAGTGGCGAAATCTAGTGATATTCAATCAAGACTTTAAACAAGTAACAAAAAGTTTCATGGTATTAAAAAAAAGGTCCAAGTTTCAAAGGATTCTTTTAATGGTATGTTTACTAATCAGGAATTGAATTTCACCTATAGAGGATTCCTGCGTTTACTTCACATCAAAGAATTGAAAAATAAGTGGGGCCCACACAAAATTAGGAATTGAATTCCTGATTTTGGATGAATTCAATTCTTGGGTGGGAGGTGATATTTTAATTCCCGGAGAACTAATTCATTAGGAATTCATCATTTTTACCCATTATATCCTCACATAATTTTAAAATTTTCAAATTTGTCATCTACTTTAACCTAACAACAAGGACATTTTAGTAATTAGTACCACTTCTACTCCAATTTCATATGGTATAGCAAACAACTTCAATAGGAATCCGGAATCTAACTCCTCTCAATCCATATGGTTTAGTAAACAACTTCAATAGGAATGGTTTAGTAAACAACTTCAATAGGAATCCGGAATCTAACTCATCTCAATCCATATGGTTTAGTAAACAACTTCAATAGGAATCCGAAATCTAATTCTCATCAATCCAACTCCTCCTCAATTCAATTCCTCCTAATCCAATTATGGATTAGTAAACATGCCATAAATGTAAGATTGTGTGGGATTTTTTGGTGGAAAATATAAATAGCAAACCCTATCTCAATTCCCACCCTAACCCATTAGATTTTTCACTTGGGATTTTTTCTTTTTCTCTTTACTAGAGAAGATGAATAGACTTGCGTTTGAGTTCATAGACCCTTTAATATTCACGGATTTTTCACATGAGATTTTTTCTCTCTTTCTCTCTACTAGAGAAGATGAACACCCTTTGATATTCACATTTGAGTTCAAAAGCCCAACAAATTCTATAGCCAAAGATTTTTTTGTGTTTGAATACATGGCCTGCATGTGAGAATATATAACCAAAGATGAACATATATACTACTACAAATTTCCTAGTACTGCATAGGCATCGGAAAAATAAAAAACGATGCCATTACATTATATTAGGTACCTTAAAACTACTGATGCTCTTTATAATATAATATAGATTTCACCGTGAGCTCTGACTTCATATCCATCAACTGGATTTCTCTCTCTCTCTCTCTCTCTCTCTCTCTCTCTCTCTCTCTCTCTCGGCTCTCTGGCTGTCTCTCGTTCTCTGACTCTTCCTTCTCGTTCTATGCCTCGCGAGCTCTAGATCTTTAAGCCTCCCATCCTCCACACTCACTCTCTCTCCCTGGCTCGCTCTCTCGTTCTCTGACTCTCCCTCTTCTCTTCCTCGCTAGCTCTCTAAGCCTCATATCCTACACTCCCTTGCTCTCTCCTTCTCTTCCTCTCTCTTTGTGTATATGTATGTGACAAATTATGTGATTCAACTCAGGGCTGAAGGGATTTCAACTTGAGATTATGGTCTAGGGTTTTTAAAAATGGGTTTCTAGGTCCCTAATTTCATTTAGGGTTAAATTATTGGGAAATTAGCGGCTTTAGCTTCGGCTCACAAAAACATTGGTTCAATAGCAACTTTTTTTAAAGCATATAAATCTGACTTCTATAAATACATTCTTATTGGCTTCCTATCCCATTTTGGCCACTTTGTTTCTCTCCCCCCAAATTCCCGAGCTATGCTCTCTCTCTCTGTCTCTCTCTATCTCGTTTGCTCACTCTCCCTCTCTCTGTCTTAGCTGAAAATCTGACAGTGCTCTCTCTCTTTCTCGTTCTTGTTCGTGGTCTCGCTCTCTCTCTGGTGCACGCACGAACCCAGATCTGGTTCTTCTTCTTCGCTTCGCTTCACCGCCGCTCTTAGTCGAAAATCTGACAACGCACTCTCACCAATTTGAAATCACACCCACTCCTCTCCTCCCTCCTCAACCGACTGCTACCACTGCTATTTTGTATGTTCTTCCTTCTCTGAACTTTTCTTTGAATTTCTTTTTTTATTGTTATTTTTATTTCTTCTTGTGAACCCTTTAATTGTATTGTTCATCTTCTTCTTTTAATTTAATTTTTTATTCAGTTTCTTTGAAATTTGGAGTTACTTCTTGTGTCTTGCCAAATTAAGTTGTTTTATGTTTTTTTTCTTATCCTATATCAACAATTTCAAATTGTCTTACTTTTATGCCTTTTGGTTTCTGTTTATACAGATGGCTAAAACTTACGGTTTTGGCCATGACTGGCTATGAGGAAAAAGTTGAGTGAAGGAGCTTTTGTAGTGGTTTACATAGTTTCATTGGCTAAAAAGAAGTCTTCTTCAAAGGTATGATTGAGTTATTTCTAAAGAAACTGATGTAGGATACATTGCATGGGTTGGGAAATGTTTTGTTGATGTTGCTTATAATAATTTTCAAGATAAACTTTTCAAAAAGTACATGATTTTTTTTGTCATATCTGGATGAAGAATTATAGTAACAAGAATTTCAGAAATTGAGGTCTCTTGTGGATTTTGGAAGATTATTATCTTTGCATATTATGAGATTCGATAGATTGTTCTTTAAAGACATATCCATTATTGAATAAATTCTCTGTAAATATGCCATTCTGAAAACTTTGTGTTTGTGTAAATGTTTAACATCATTTTTCTTTTGAATAATCATGTTCCTTTGGTCATGTTCCTTGTTGACCCACTTCTTTGTCAAATTTTTTGCAGCTACTGATTGACCACTGTTGTACTAACTGGTTTAGTTGGGCTTATTTCAAATGTTGGAATATAACAACATTGCAGTGGGTACAGATGCAACCTCAGAGCCTACTGCTACTTTTTGTTGGTCTTTTATCTTAAAACAACCATCAGTACATCTTGGGGAAATTGGTATGCGTTCTGTATGTTTGGTTACATTGTATGTTAATAAATGGATGCAGCTACCTTATGTTTTTTGTTTCAATTTTGCACAAGGAGAAAAGGTAAATGAAATAAGATTGAATGGTTTTGGCTATATATCTATGTTGATTTCTGCATTTGGGTTATGTGTTTCTTTATTGTTTTCTTTCATCTAAGGAAGGAAAATTGTAGACATTCATTAATAATCTCTACATTAGCCACAAGACAAGAACCTTGTTAGCCAAACTATAGTTTGCTTTTGCAGTTGCTGTAGCTTTTTGCTATCTCTAGTTCGTGTTTCGATTTCAATAGATTATCTTGACAAATCCAACCTTCAATGGCGATAGTCTCATAAATGTTAAAACAGAGTGAAAACTGAAAGGAATTAACAGGGGGTGAAAAAATCCTTAATGCCCATGGCAATGATGTTAGGTGTTGTTTTAACATTTGAATAATTAATATAGTTGTCTTCTTGAGATTTTTGCGTTTGAACATAGAAATTGAGATTGTGTATAGCCTGGAGAAATTGTTTTAAAATGATTATTACTCATGGATTATCTTTGGCCTTATATAATTTAAGAAGAAAATTGTGTTTCCTTGTGTGCTTTTGCTACTTTGAGTTTTGCATTTTATATTTATGGTGTAATTAAGTACAGTTCTAATTCTTTTCTTGTGAGTTCCAATTTTAATTTTGAAGCAGCAATTAGAGTTCTTTTTGTTTTTTTGTTTTTTCTAACTTCAGCTAACCATTATGTTGAAAATTTTGGTAAATCCATATTTCTCTGAAGTATCAATCATAGGGCAGCATAAATGTTGTCTATTTGGTTTCTGTTCATTTTATTCAACATGGGAATCATTCAAATTGAGAATTGATAACCTTATTGTGTTTGTGAGAATTGAGAATTGATAACCTTATTGTGTTGCTTTTTTTTTTTGGGTCAATTCTTAAGCTCTAAACAGGCTTCCAAGTGTTGCATTCTTGAAATTTGATACAAAGCAACTTTTGGAACATCAAAATATATAATATGTTATTATACTATACATACATATATGCATAACTTTTTACCTTGCAATTGTGCTGTTCAATTTGGATGATGTAATATAATTAAGTTGGGTTTATTTTGTGGTACTTTGTTTCACTTGGTGTCATGTATTTGAACATGTTATATGTTCCTTGTATGTCTTCTTTCTCAATTTTATTTTTGAGTGTTCATGCATAACCTTCTCTATCAAACCAGTCTAAGCTTTGTTTCACTGAAATTTTAATGGTTTATACTCTCAGTTGTTGATAGAGAAAAGAAGAGGACGTGTCTTTGAGGGATGGAGTGAAGGAAAGATATATTTCACTCTAACAAGTCAGTCTTGGAGGGATGAAGCGAGATCAAGATATTTTTCTCTTCTATTTTTTGGTATTTGGTAGCGAGAGGCACCATCCGAGAGAGAGAGAGAGAGAGAGAGAGAGAGAGAGAGAGAGTTTAGTTGTTGATTTTTGCTTAAGTGTGAGGAATTGGTAGAAATTTTGTAGTAATTTATGTAATATTCCGGGTCCAAATTGCTTGAAGTGTGAGGAATTGGTCAAAATGTTTCGTGATTATGCGACAATGATCTTACCAAATTACATATGTTGGGTTTATTTTATGGTACTTTGTCTCACTTGGTATCATGTATTTTGAATGTACAAACAGAAGGGTTAGAGAACATTTTGTAATCGATCTTCATTGTATTAATATTGCCTATTTATTGCTCTTGTATTGACATCATATTACTCTTGTATTGTCATTGTATAGCCCTTTATTGCCTTCGTATTGCTTCCTTTGCTTCTTGTTACTTATATATGTTTGATGTTATAAACTCATAAAAAGATTGCTGCCCTATGTTATAAACTTATATATTTTTGTATATTTAAGGTTGTTACTGGTATTGGTAGCTATTTTATTAGGGTTCTTTAGTTCTTTGCTCCAATATCTTGTTCCTTTTTTTGGGTAATATTCTCTCTTTCAATAATCTCTCTATTGACATAGTTGACATTTTTTATTTTTTATGACAGTTGGACCTAGAATTTTGGCTTATGAAAGATTGTTGTCGTTGAGGACCTTCATCAATTTGGCGTGGGACAACATTCCATTTAGTTGTAGGAGTTGAATTTGTTATTTTTTTATATATATTTACAAGTGTAAAAAACTTTTATCCATATTATACATTGAATAGAGCACATTATATACATTCTCTGTATATAGTGCTTGTATTTGTTGGAAATATTACTATAAACTGTTCATTTTGACGGTATATGTGGGTGTAAATTGCGTAATTGAACTAAATTACGCCTGAAGTAAATTGAACTCAACTAAATTACCTGACTAAAATATATAGTTCCTCAATTACATTCTTTTTTTTCCTTTTAATTACACTACATTTCCTATAACTAAATGGAATGTTGTCCTACGCCAAATTGATGATGATTCTTAATGACAACAATCTTTCATAAGTCAAAAATTGATATGACAGCAATAAGGGTGCAATAGGAAGAGAATATAACGGTAATCAGATGGCAATACATAAACCTGATGTCCAATTTTAACTTTATAATTGCCAAGACAGAGATGAAAAAATTGATATGGCAGCAATAAGGGAGCAATAAGAAGACAATATAATGGCAATTAGATGACAGAGATTAAAAAATTGATATGGCAGCAATATAAGGGCAATAGGAATGCAATATAATGGCAATAGGAAACAATATAATGGCAATAGAAAAGCAATATAAGAACAATAAGAAAGCAAGACGTAATTGCCAAGCAAACCCAACAATTATAAAGTACATATATTCCATATCAATCAATCCGTTACCACAATAAAGGATGAGATTCATTGCTTAGTACCAACATATGGCAAGACCCTCGATGTCTTGTATGATGTCTTGTATGATTTTTTTTATTTTTATTTTAGTATTTTTCTGATGTGAAAATATAGTAGCTAATAGTACTATAGAATGTTATGTAATAATATTTCTTCAATTCTTATACAAGTTGTTGTATGAGAAAATAGACGATACAAGGGCACTACAATCCTAATAAACAAGCAAAATGATGGCAATAAAATAGCAAAACGATGGCAATACAAGAGCAATACGATGACAATATATGTTCAATAAATAGGCAATATTAATACAATGAGGATCACTTACAAAATGTTCTCTAACCCATCTATTTGTTCATTCAAAATACATGACACCAAGTGAAACAAAGTACCACAAGATATTTCAAAGCGTTTAAAGGAATAAGCAGAATTCATGAAAACGAAATATTTTGAAGTATATAGCTATCAATGTATTGAACACACGGACATTTAAATATTACAAAAATGATGCATTGAAATAAATGGAAAGTATCTTACAACGGTATTAGCTCTTGGTAAAACATGGAAACAAATAGTAAATTTATTAAAAGGGAAACTTCACCATTTTTATATGGGAGTAAAACTTTAAACTTCTTGTGAACATTGCGTTAGCTCTATACTTTGGCAATGACAATAGTTAAGTTCTTATTCACCTCCTGGTGCAGTCCATAATGTTTTCTTCAACACACAATATAAATGTGCAATTGTAGCATCGAGATTAACAGATGACTTAAAAAGGTTTACAGGTTACCAGTTAGGCTTTTAACATCCTCCAATTCCAAAAAGGAAAAAGAGAATTTGTCCATTAGAGAGAAACGTTTTGGCTGCAACAAACCACTGCATACAAGAATTCTCTCACAACAAACCACTGCAAGAACTTTCTTTCTTGTCATTGAAGTTAAAAATGCAATGCTCCATACAATCCATACAATCTTTAAGGAGAATTGCACTTCTCCGAACTACCAAGGAGAAAGAAAACGCAGCTGGAATGAACTAATCCCAAATGTGATACACCAAGAAGAACTCGGTCAGGACACAGGAAATAACAATGGTTTATATCTGCTAGTCTAGCTGAAAATAGAATTTCCATACATCAAGGAATTTGCGAAAAGAACTCCTCCAGTTGGCTTTCTGTTATGACCACACCAAGCTTTTTGGTAAAAACTTCATTGGTTTGGTCATATCAGCTCATGTACCAGTCACTGCATCTGTAGCACGGATGTCGAAGTAGTCATTCAAGTTGTGAACAGTTCCATCTGCACAAATACAGGAAAGAAGGAAAAAACATTAAATTCAGTTCTGTTGTGCATTATCACTACCTTGCTTAGCAAAACTATTTGACAGGGAAAAGAAGATAAGAAATTATAGTTGTTATTAAGTGACTGCTCTATATCTCATAAGAGAATTTAAATAAAATTTATTTTATCTTTCATTATAAACAGAACTTATAACACTCTGATCACACTGAGCATGAGCTACTCATGAAGTTATGCATTTTCCAGCTATTAGTAGTAGAAATCTGACCGAAACTCAAGAATGGAAGTTCCACACACACACACACACACATATATATATATTCTAATAATATGATCCTAAACTCAAGAATCAGATATTTTAAATGACGCATAGTTTCATCTAAAAGACATATTTGCAACAAATAAAGTAGAAAATCACAATCAACAAGTAGCCATGTGAATTGGTTTGGAAAATAAACTTGAGCATTTTTCATAGCTATTTACAGGATCAAATGGAAATAAAAGAGTGAGTAGCTAACTTTGGAGGAAGAGCTTTGCAGCCACCACAACTTGGAGAGAAGAAATCAACAACCACAAGCTTAATTCATTCACAAGTCCAAGTAAATTTGCAAACCCTTTTGATTTAAATTTGCATTAGAATTGGCTTTGTTGTAACAGAGACATGAGTAATATATTGATATGGATATGGATATGCACTTTAGTAATTAATGCTGTTTCTGTTATTCCTAAACTTTCTTCAAAGAAAAGTCAATTTTTTTCCTTGGTAATAGAAGATTTAAAGAAGCAATGCATGCATACTGGACAGAATTCAACTTCAAGGAAATTCTGAATATTAAAAAGGAAATTGAAAACAGATCATTGATAAAGTAAATAGTGAAAATACTTCAATGCTTAAACCAACCTCATCAAAATCAACTCCACACTCGACTACAATTTGTCGGATCAAATCAGATGCATTGGTATTAGCTGCAATGATCAAATCATGACCGCTATCCGCGAAATCCAGCATAGCTGCCAGGTCAATGGACCCTCCAAACCCAAAATTCGTGATAAACCCACAAGCTTAATTCGAACATATCAAATGAACTCAATCCATTTGAAATGATCAAAATTTAATTCATTCACAAGTCCAAGTAAAATAACAAATTTATGTACAGAGATACAATTAAGTACTTCATACTTTGGAAGAACACTTTTTATTAGCCAATGGAACTCTGTAAACCACTCTAAAAGTGACATGCATCCTGCACCAAAGAACCCCAAAACAAAATCATCATGTACCTTAAATTAACTATGTGAGGTCTAGACCTTCCAAACTGCGAAACAAGTTAATAATGAATTTTGGAACCTTTACATTAACTATGTAAGGTGTAGAACTACTTCACAGAACATAATCTAAAAATAACGAGCAAAATGCTTTTAGCAAGACTAATTGGAAAATTATTAGATTTCTTCTCTGTATAAATGGAATTTTCGATGAAGATAACTGGTTATGCAAACTCATTATAATTATAACCATACTCTTTAATCTCACTGTAAATGGCATCATTCCTAGATTAACTTTATTTACTTATTCAACCATTTATTTGAAGTTGATTGGGACTCCCATGATTCATTCATGCAGGGCATAAGCTAAGCTCAAATGATATTAATTTATTTTGTAATAAATTACCCAAATATTTTGAAATGCTTGAATTGCTAGTGTTAATAAACATAGATACAATTCCAATTTTCTTTCCAATAACTTAAATAATAGTATGTGGCGTTAGAACATTTTCTAACTCGAGTCTGAAAAAAAAAAAATAGACATCCAAAATTAGGTAAACAATGTAATCTAAGAGGAGCTGCAGAAGTAAAACCAAATAATCTACAGAAGGAGACATGAAAGCAAAAAGGAACAAACTTTCTCATGCCCTCCAGCGTAATTTAATATTAGATATTGTCTCCTGAATTCAAGTTCGCCCAGAATGAGTTTTTGGACCAGTAATCCAGCACTGCAACTATGGCTACCCAGGCAGAGAGACAATTAGATTTCTTACCTTGCACAGGTAGGTTAAGAGTGATGAATAATCTGCTACGAAATCGAGAAGGGAGACTGGGAGAGAACAACTCAGAGAGCACCCAAAGAGATAGCGAGCCAGAGAGATGGTGAGCGTGTGTGCGTGAAAGAACTTCCTTTCTCAAATTTCGGAGACACCACAGACAATAGAGAAGAAAAAAAGAAGAGAGGAAATTTTGGAGAGAGAGAGAGAACCGAGATCGACAGAAAGACAGACTGAGTGAACGAGAGAGAGAGCCGAGATCGAGAGTGGTGAACAAAAGCATAAGTGAGAAAAGAGCGATAGGACTGGGATAAGAAGATATTTATAGAAGTCAGAATTATATGCTTTAAAAAAAGTTGCTATTGGACCAATATTTTTGGGAGCCGAAGCTAAAGCCGCTAATTTCCGTAAATTATTTGGGTATTCATTTGTTTTGTACATTTTGAGTCTTTTCTTTTCTTTTTCTTTTCTGATTTTGTAGTTTGGATAAATCGAACTTCAACTTTCCCAAATTACAGAATATTTATAAATCGGCAAGTCTGATTCCGATTTGAATTCCTGCTTACTCGAAAAGTGGATTCAAAAACTTCAATTTCTCTCTCTCTCTCTCTCTCTCTCTCTAGATTTTCGGTACCTTCTGCTTGCTCTGCAACATGTCTGGAGAAGAAGAAGAAAATGCCGCCGAGCTCAAAATCGGAGACGGTACCTCTCTCTCCCTCTCTCTCTACCTACATATATATGTATACTAATTGTTAGTATTTATTTGTTTTCTTGTGTGGTGGGCAGAGTTTTTGAAAGCCAAGTGCTTAATGAACTGCGAAGTTGCTTTGATTCGTGAACATAAGTACGACCAACTTCAGCAAATGTCTGATGACCCCAGAAACCAAGTTTCTCAGTGAGTTTTGCTTTCAATTTTATCTGCTGTAATTTCTAAGATAGCGGTTGGTTATGCCTTGTTTTATGAATTTGAACCCTTCACCTGCAAACCCAGCTTATGATTATGTAGATCGTCTGGCAAAAAGGAGATTTGCATTTCATTATTTTTTAGCTTCAAATGGTTAGATTCAATATGAAAGTTGTGCAAACCACCAATATCTTCTTATATTGTCAAATTAGTTACTATGGCTGCAAGTTCATTGTTGAATATCACTATTACCATTAAAGAGAATGGCTGCATATTTTTGTGGGTCTTTTTTTTTCTTTTTCTAATCGAACTTGTTTCAGTATGTACTGAATGATAAGAGTCTTTTGTAGGTATAATGGTGCAGAAGGTCTCCACACTAAAGTGACTGAATTTGTCAAGGACAAAGACTGTCTTGTCTCATTATGACATTAAATTAATACAATCTGTTAATAAGATTTTTGGGCTTCCTACAATGTGACATGAAATTGGTACTTTTTTCCCCTCCTGTTCTGTTGCACTAAACACAGTGTTTCTCCATCTTGCATGTTCCAAGGAAAGATGGAAAGAAATTCTGGTTGTTCATTGTTCACATTTCTGGTTGTTTTGAAGCTAATAAGAGCTTGAAATTCTTATTTAGTCTAGCCTGTATACTTGCCTGTTGCAAGGAAAGATGGAAAGAAAAATATGTAACTGTCAATTTTTTACGACATATTAGCATTCCAGAAGCCAGTACTTTTTTTTATCTGCCATATTGTTATAGATTCTGATGAATGCAAGTACATGGCAGATTTTGTTATGTATCTTGGAGATGTGATCACAGCCAACAATATAGCAATTAGAAGTGTGAGCTTGTACTGGGATCAGGCAGTTTCTCCAACAAGAGCCTATTCCCTGGGCCAGTGTGTTTGGAAACCATGATGATGCAGCATTTGTGTGGCCAATAGAGTGGTTTTCAGCCCCTGGAATTCCAATTTTTTTTTGCCCAGAAGCCAATTCATCATGCTCAGGTGAATAAGAATTTTAATTCATGCCTTTGCTTAGTACTTATGAGTCTATGACTAGTGACCATTGCCCCCCTTTTAGCATTGATAACCTCTTTCATGCTGGCCTATTATAAAATGTGGAATTGAAACATAACAATATAAAAACAAATCACCCGAATACATTTTTTTTTCCACGAAGATTGCCATTCATGTTAAGCACCAAATTTTTGCGGAGTTTGTTTGTTCTAGGCTGTAAAAGAATGTTCCAAAATTTGGATGTTGGTATTCAAATCTGAGTTTGATGAATTGAAAAGCAGGAGACTCTTGACAGGTTCTGATCTGTTACTTTAGGAGTATCAACTTCAGTTCAGTTAATTCATTCCTATTGACTTGAATTGCCTTCAATTGTAATAATGTTTTTTTCTCTTCTGGTTTTGAAACATTGAATTTGATCAATGCAAAATTATTTGCCGATGCTATTATAAAGTTCTATTCTCTTCTTCCAAATGACTTAGGTACTTCATAGTTTTTAGGAGAATAATCAGTAAAACTTTTGGATACTAGTTGCTCTCTGATAAGACCATCTGATTTGTAGTTGCTTTTGGTATGATTGGTGTGCACAGATTGATGCTGCTTGTTTTGTGCTATTTGTTTTTTTTTTTCTTTTAGTATGGAGATGCAGCAAATAAGAAATCACATTCCACCCTGAACCAAATTGATGTGTTGCGAAATGAATGGGCAGAGTTTGTGCTCAACAAGATTAAGTGATTAAGTGTTGGTGGTCCTCTTTCCATACTTGTGTATGTGTTGTGATGCTAGCGTTTAAGTTGGTGTTCTAGCTTAAGTAATTACACTCATTATTTTGAAGTATTAATGTGGAACGATTGAAATATTTATGTCATGAAGTTTGGACTACAAACTATCAAGATCATGTAATGTTTCATTTTGATTGAAGATATAATGACTTCTATTTATTATTATTATTTTTTGGACGAAAACTTCTATTTATTTTAGTACTCTGTAATGTTTCATGATAATTGTTGAATGAAGATGACTACTATTTATTTTAGTTTGGCAGTACAAGAGTTGAAGGACATGAGAACAAAACAATGCATTATTACATCATTTAATAAACCTAGATTCAGCCGATGTCATACTTATAATAAACATCATATTATAACATGACAATGTTATTTTTACCTCCATAAGACATTGGGAAATATATCATTAGTGAAGTAGTTCTTATTAAAAGCAACCCAAATATGAAGAAAATGATGCTAATAAAAGTTAAACACTATAATGTGTGAAAATAACGGATGCTAAATACCTTAACGACATTGGAAAATATATTATAAGTGAAATGGTTCTTATGAAAATGCATCAGTGGTATACAAATAATTGTTGTTGTTGTAGTCAAAGACATCGGAAGTCAACGAAATTTGGATGAAAGTCAACAACTGAAGCTTTGTACGGCATCAGTTTGGTTGAAGAAACCGATGTCTATGTAAAATGCATCGGTTTTCCCCAATGCCTTTTACACCGTCTTTAGCATAACCTTACGAGGCATCGGTGTGGGATTAAAAGGCATCCGTTTTTCCCCGATGCCTATTAGCCTTTTTGTAGTAGTACATGATTATGGCCTGCGTTTCAAGTTGGTTTGCGTATGAGTTAAAGTGTCATGGTCTCTCATATACAGTTGAGTTTTTTTTGTTTGTTGGGATCTACAGTTGGGTTTTATTGATTCAATTCAAACAAGGCATGTTTGTTTGAATTTGAACAAGACTATATAATATGTGTAAATAATTAATAGTCTATGGCCTGGGTTTGAATAAATATTATATAGTCATGGCCAGTGTTTTTATATAATATATATTATGTGTTTGAAAGAATAGAAACACACTTTATATAGTCTATGGCATGTGTAAATAATAATTCGAACAAGGCATGTGTTTGAATTTGAGGAGTTCATCAATTAGAGCAGTTCATCAAATAGAGGAAGAAAATACATAGACGATGTGAATGGCTAATCTTCTGCAAATTAAGCAAGATGATGGATAGTTAAATTCATATGGTTTTTTCAAATCTTATAAATCCTATGATATAAATCTTTTAAAATCCAAAAGTAAAATATAGGGTTTAGGCATTACATTCTTGTTAAATTCACTGACTTTTTTACCTTAAAATATTCTTGCACATAGTTTTACTTTTGGAAAATGTTCTTGCACATTCTTGTTAAATCCACTAGACTTTTTTTTATCCCTAAATAATCTTTTAAAATCTCAATTGATATCAAATCCATATAGTCTAGAATAAATGTTTTCTGATCTTTCAACTTTGACCTCTTCCTTTTAGACAAGAATAAATTCGGAAGTTCATCTCATTGGCCACGGCTAGCATATTTTCCAAAAGTAAATAAATATAATATCAATTTTCAACGCACAAGATTTGTAGAAAATAAAATGTTAAAGACTTCAGAAAAATGCCAGCAAAGGCATGACATCAAATCAACTGATAACCAGGTATATAAGCAAGTTTATCAGCTGAGCTTCTCACTGCCCTCATCTTTCTTCATCTCCACAAATGAAGAGACCAGCAGAACTTGTGTTCATCCCAGCCGCAGGCATTGGCCATGTTGTGTCCACAATTGAGATAGCAAAGCTCTTAGTTACTCGAGATGACCATCTCTTCATCACTCTCCTCATCATGAAACGACCCTTTGACAAACTCTTCACAAACACGGACTCTTCAATCTCACCACGCATCAACTTCGTTAACCTCCCCGAAACCAACGACACCTCCTATTTCAAAATCTTCGTTGAAAATCAGAAAACCCACGTCAGGGATGCCGTCGCTAAACTCGTTGAGTCAACTCAGCCCGGCTGCCCAAAGCCCCGGCTCGCCGGGTTCGTGGTTGACATGTTCTGCACGACCATGATTGACGTGGCCAATGAGTTTGGGGTACCTTCTTACGTGTTCTTCACCTCCAGTGCTGCGTGTCTCGGGTTCTTGTTCCACCTCCAGACGCTTCGGGATGAGCATGGCAAGGACGTAGATGAGTTGATTCACTCGGATTCTGAATTGGTCCTCCCGAGTTTTGTCAATCCTCTGCCTGCTAGCCTCTTGCCTGGTTCGCTTCTGGACAAGGAGAGTGCTGAATCTTTCCTCAACTATGTCAGGAGGTTTAGAGAAACCAAGGGTGTTTTGGTAAATACATTCTGGGAGCTGGAATCGCATGCCCTTCATTCTATTTCTCATGGTAAAAACCCACCAGTGTACCCTGTGGGACCCTTATTGAACCTCAAGAGTGGTGGTGATGATGATAAGCGTTGGGCTATCTTGAGTTGGCTTGATGATCAACCACCATTGTCCGTAGTTTTCCTGTGCTTTGGGAGCATGGGAAGCTTCGGTGAGGCCCAGGTGAAAGAGATAGCAAGTTCGCTAGAGCACACGGGGCTACGGTTCTTGTGGTCCCTACGCCAGCCCCCACCAAAGGAGATGATGGCTATGCCAAGTGACTATGCGGACCCTAGTGGAGTCTTACCCGAAGGGTTTCTTGATCGGACGGCTAGGATCGGGAAGGTCATAGGGTGGGCCCCACAAGTGGATGTTTTGGCTCACCCGTCAATCGGAGGGTTCGTATCCCATTGTGGGTGGAATTCCACGCTGGAGAGCATTTGGTACGGTGTGCCGGTGGCGACGTGGCCAATGTATGCGGAGCAACAAACGAACGCCTTTCAGCTGATAAAGGAATTGGGATTGGCAGTGGAAATCAAGATGGATTATAGGAAGGACGGTGAGGTGGTTGTGAGTGCACAAGACATAGAGAGAGGAATAAGGCAAGTGATGAAGCATGATAGTGTTATAAGGAAGAGGGTGAAGGAGATGAGTGAAAAGAGCAAGAAATCCCTGATGAATGGTGGATCCTCGTACTCTTCATTGGGTCGTTTTATTGATCAGATTTAACATTTGATTCATATAATTTGTAGTTGTAATATATAGAATAAATTCCCCTACGTAAACTTCAGTCTTTTTATAATAACAAGGGGGAAATGAAATTCCAACGAAGGCTTTAATATCTATAAGGTTATGAAATTAAGAAGGGGTGAGGTCCAATAACTATGAAAGATGAACAAAGCCGCCCATGCACTTGGCCAAGAAGGCCCAATAAACTGTATTCTCAGTTACATAGATGCATAGCCTAAATTTGATCCTTAAATTCATAAATGTCCGTTTTTTTTTAAACGTTCAAATATAAACAAAAACTCAGTTAAATAGACTTAAATACCCATTGAAATTAAAACAAGAACTAGTTATGTTCTCTCTTTTAATATTAGGCAAACTATCTGGAATATGTATATGTTTGATTGCTCAGTTTTATTGAATGGATGGAGCCTTCGTGCATCATGCATGGTTGTTAATCTGAGTTTAAAAGGACGTGTATCTGTCCAATTTTCCAACAGACACATATGGAAGTGTATCGAATGGAAGATATTGTTTATGGTTCTGCAGCTACATATCCGCCTCCCTTTTACTTCGTTGCAGATAAGTCGAAACTTTCTAACAGGTTTTTTGTTTTTAATTTCAAGGGCATTTGACTCTATTTAATTGAGTTTTTGACTATATTTAATTTTTTTTTAAACGGACATTTATGAATTTATGGATCAAATTTAGGCTAGATATGATAAAAACTCTAAATGAATAATATGACACAAGCCATATAATTTTGTCTTCACCATTTTTGTGAGGTTGAGCCCTTTTGAAGCTATATGCTTCTTTTAATACGATGTTACAATAGGTGACGTTCAAGTAACCCTGCCATAAGTCATGAACAGAAACTTTGATTAAAATTGATTTTCTCATAAGTTCTCTTTTTAACAAAGTCATGAGCAAAAGTCAAGTAGATTCCAATTAAATTTTAAAACTATCGTTGCTTTACGTAAAAGTCATTCAGTGCACTCTTAGTGTCCGTTTGGCATTGCTTATTTGGGGATATAAGTGATTATTTTGAAATTTTTGAAGGCCCAACATGTTTGCTAAAAGATAATAAAATCACTTATTTTAAATAATTGCTGTGAGAGAAAGCAATTAAGGAAAGCAGGTAATGAGCTACTTTCATTTTTTGATTATACAGGAAAGTTTTGAAGAGGCGCTGGGTTTAATGAAACTTTCAAAATTCTAAAAATAACTCCGTCTTTTTTTTTTTGTACCAACCGCACTTCTAACAAAAAATTTACCAAACGCCAAACTGCTTTCTTTCATACTTGATTTCTCTCACAGCAAATTTGACATTGATTATTTTTACAACACATCAATGCCAAACTGACCCTTAATCGGTGTCACGTGTCGTATAATGGTTGCTCCTCTGATAATCAGCGTAGTAACAAGTGCCTACAACCACCCTCTCACCCTAGGAAGGAGGGTGGCTGAAGATCTTCCTAAGCTTGATTTGAGGAAATGTGTTCCCCTTCATCTCCTATAAATACCCTTCACCTACATTCAGACAAATGTAATAACCCTTTCATATTCCCATAAACTCTACTCATCTACTCTCTCAAACACCATTTGTTATCCATCTAACTTAGGCATCATAGAGGGTTTGGCTGGTACTACACCAGCAAGGACGGACGCAAGTGTAGGCTGGAGTGGGCTCCAGCCTAGGGGAAGTTTTCAAAGTTCTAAAACAAAGTTCAATTTTTATAAGGTTATTTCATCAAAAAAAAATATTAGCCCACTACAGACATTATCACATCCCTTTACCCATTAGTCCACGCCGCCTGCATCTTTTCTTGTTTTAATTTGGCCAATCACTTTACCCATTAGTCCACGCAACCCATGCTTATGTATTTTCTTGCTTTGACTTATTACACTCATTCTCTCAGTAACTAAATAAAAATAAAACACGACTGCTTCTCCGTCCGTTCTCCTTTCTCTCTTGTGCCAAAACTCTGTATTTTTTTCATCTCATTAAATCTGATAAGGAGGCAAGAGGGAATCAGATTCATAGGCTCTCCTTTCACTTAACTATTGCACATTTCATCTCAAGGTAAACTTCATTGAAGTTCAGTCTTTTTGTTTATGGTCACGAAATCTGTTTTTCTTTGATGGTTTAATTTCTTCATGTTCACACAATTTGGGATTTATATGTATTTCTACAGGTCTTGAAAAATTAAGGATGTTTGAAAATTGGAACTCCAAGGCTGCAATAAGTTCTTTGATCTTGATATCTTTCAAAATATGTCTTTCCGAACTATCTCAAGGATTAATTAAAACAAACAGAGCAAAGACATATTATTTGATTGATAGGTTGATTCGTTTAGTATTAACTCTTCCAGTTTCTACTGCAACAACAGAAAGAGCATTTTCAGCTATGAAACATGTTAAGACTACACTTCACAACAAGATGGAGGATGAGTATCTTGCAGATTCCCTTATTGTCTACATTGAGAAAGAACATGCTATGAATATTGATTCAGATTCAATAATTAAATACTTTGATTCACTCAAGGAGCGAAGGGTTCCACTTCACTAGGTAAGCTATTTTATTTTCTTTGCAATGCAATATTTGTTTGATGTTTGACAATATGTGTTTAATTTGATGTTTATTTATATATTGACAATATGTGGAAAAAAAAATTAGCCTACCCCTAGAAAAATTCATGGATCCGTCCTTGTACACCAGTGCCTCTTTGATAACTTGCTCTCTAAGTTGTGCAAAACACCTAAGCCAAGGAAGGAAGTCTATCCGTGCAGATTCAACTTGATACACATTCGATCTTGGCCCAGTCAAAGGTCCTAGTTGACCACCGGATTCAACACAAGTCAACAACAGTGATATAAGAGGGAGGGTGAAAAAAGGGTTGATTTTGATTTAATAACTTGAACTCTTATCTGTAAAGCATATTTGTCCCTGCATTATCAATTTTAATGATTAAATACCGTATGCTTTTCAATTTTTTGCAATTTGATTCCAGTGTTAACTTCGACATCAAAATTTTAGTTAATTGCTTGCATGGCATGCATGGGTCTCACATATTCGCTTATTTCGATGTCAGTTGAAGAATATTTTCGAGTAATTGGTATCTTCCCGCTCATGAAGAACACATTACACGCATTAATACCAAACCATTTTTTAACAAAACACCCTTCAACTAACATATAAAGAAGTGAATAGGTGGGATTCAGGTTTGTCACACAAGCAATTGATGGAAATTTTGACGATGAAGTTAACGTCGGAACCAGATTGCACAAAATTGAAAATCTTAGGATGTGTAATCGTTAAAATTGAGAGAGCATGGGCAAATGTGCCATTAAGGTAAGAGTTCAGGGTACTAAATTAAAATTAACCCTGAAAAAAATGAGTGACAATAGCAAGAAAGCCAGGTGGGAAGTTTTATTGATCAAATTTAACTAATTCTGATTTAGCAAAGCTCAATATCATTTAAATGTTTGGCTTTTTAAAACAGGTTTTACAAAACTTAGTATAATAACAAGGGAAATATGAATATATATATATATATATATATATATATATATATATATATATATATATACTATTTCAAAGAGCGGAAGTAAAATCTTTGCCCATTTTTATTATCATTATTATATTCATTATTTATCTTGAAATCTGGTGGGAGCTTCCTACGGGGTAAATGAACGTATGTGATGCTCACCCTTACTTTTGTTGTAGATTCCTTTCATGGGTGACATCTTGGTGTGACCTCCTCACTTGTCAGTATTTGGCTCGTGTCTCACCTTGTTGTCAGGTTGTGAACCCTATTCATCACAGCTGATCATGTTTTACTACATCTGTATAAATATGAATTCTATATGGTTGATATATTTTCATTATTGGTTTGTAAAACAATTTCTGAGGTTGTTGATACTATTCCATGACCTCCGAGGTTGGTTTAACTCTCAAATAAATTTTGTATAATATTCCATGACCTAAGTCTGAGGTTGTTGATACAATTTTCGACTGTTGTTAAACACTCTAATCCAACCCGTTTTAATTTATTTATAAAGGCTTAGTGTATTTTGGGAATCTTGGGAGTATAACCCTTGGACTTAGGTAAGTCTGGGCATGGATTGGTTCGGAACAGTAGAGGGCTCTTCCATTAACCAAATCAAAGACTTCGGTAGATCATTTTCTCTTCCGTTAATCAAACCAAAGACTTCGGTAAACTTCGTATCGATTAACCTAATATTCGGTTCGGATTGAGTCAGTACGCCGGTAGTACCGTAATAAAAACATGTTAGCACCAGCAAGCAGCACGTCAACATTTTCCCCTGTTGGTGTTCCGGTTCCTACGCCGGAATTGGCTCAAGTATTCCAAGATGCTTAGAAGCTTCAACCAATCAGAGCTCTAATCTGAGATGAGGTAGAATTGTCAAAAAGCAGAGATAACAACAGTGGACACCCCCATGTTTGATAGCTGCCTCTCTAAATAACCAAGCTGCACGCAACTGCTTTTTAACCAATCAGAGCTCTAATCTGAGATGAGGTAGAATTGTCCAAAAGCAGAGATAACAACAGTGGACACCCCCATGTTTGATAGCTGCCTCTCTAAATAACCAAGCTGCACGCATCTGCTTTTTAACCAATCGTTCCGCATAGTCAGGAACCTTATTTTGCCTCAATGAGATATCAGGATCATTTGACTCTCTTGTATGGAGTTCAGCTTGAAGGACTTCCATTGCACTACATGTTTGGATTCATAAAATCAGTTGCTAGCAGATCAACAAGGGACATACAGATTAAGATACCGGCTGATGCTGCATTGACCGGTATCTGAATCTATGTCTCTTGTTGATATGCTTGCAGCTGATTTTATGAACCCAAAAATACAGAACAATGGAAGGCTTCAAGCTGGGCCTAATATATCTATTCTATTAGAGCTGGTTGCATGTCTGTGATATCCAAATGTCCTAGCTAGTATCATGAATGTTGTCCACAAACTTCACCATAAATCTTGACATTCCCACTTTCTACATTTATTAATAAGATTCCATGTACATATAATATTTCAAGAACTTGCTGCTTTGCTCCATTTCTTGATACTAGTCTTTTCTTGCTTGTGGTGCTCTCAATGAGTGATTGAAATTTTATTGCTGGTTTTTATTAGATTGCAAATTATGCTCCCCTGCTTTTTGGCCCTCTGTTATGCTGCTTGCTTGTTTGGCTTTGATGCTAAATGATCCCAAACTTAGAAGGAAACCACTACCAATCTTTCTGTCTGAAAAAAGCAGAGAAACACAACGCAGGGTTATGAGCCAAAGAACTCAAAACCCAAAAGCACTTCTCAGACACCTTTAGCAAAACAAAACAAACAGATGCTCCAAGCATGCCTTATGAGACTCACAAGCTTGCAAGAATATACACCTGAAATGATACACTATTGGGAGGAATTTTCTATATCAGTGTCAAAAGCAAGGTGTTTAAGAGTCAGCAATATTAAGGACCATCTCAATCCTGCATGACATCCAAATATCAGAGGCTGGACACTTGGAATCTTTGTGCAGCCTGCTGGAAACTTTGGAACCTTTGCTTTGTACTTGAATGGGCCTTCTTGAAGACCATTATATTAATGGGGCCAATGGTCGTAGACTATATGGTATAATAAATCAAACTCACATTAAATTTGATGTAAATTAGAATAATTTAAAATATCGCCCTCCCTGTTGTAATAATGATTCAAGAGTCAGGGAGATTGTGATGGGAAGTGAGGAGGTGAAGCCTTTCATAACGATGTGATAATATCATAGGCTTTAGGGTGTTAAAATTTTTAAGAACCAATTAGAAAATGACACTTGTCAAAAATGTCCAGGCGTTAGTACAAAACAACTTTGAGTATAAAATACTCGAATGGTAAACTATTCTCATATTCAGAATGTCTGGATGTTAAAAGTCGATCAACTAGGTCAAATTTTGTGATATTTTGTCTTTGGATGTATATATGGACAGCCCAATTTTGTGTGTGCATGCGTCCTTATTTATTTTTATAATTTATGACTATGATTTCGATAGAATTACTTCATTGTTTATCTCTATAAATTAAACCCTAAATCCCAAGCAATAAACATGACGATAGATAGATTCTTTAACAAAGAATTATATAAAATAGTAATGGGATTGTAGCTCAAGTGATTAAGAGTATTTACTATTACACCTGAGGTCTTAAGTTCAATTCCCCCACTTCCTAATATCACTTGTATAAAATTAAAAAAAATATGCATAAAATGTACACAAAGACGATCGATGGGGTGATGGCACTCGAGTATGGATACCTATATATATATGCATTAACATGACACGTAGAATACCTACCAATATACCCTTCCACTCCCTTACCGTTCCTTTTCTTTCCTTTTCCTTTGTTTTCTTTTTCCTTTTTTTAAAGTTTCAATTGGGGTTGGGATTGTGAAAGATTGATAATAGTGTACCACCAATGGGCAAAAAGGCATTTGATATCATGTAAAAGAGAAGAGAATCATTTTTTGTAAATAATGGTGGCCTGAAATAGGCTTTATATGAGTTTTTGTATAATATATCATGTTAAAATGAGCTTATTTATAAAAACCAAAATATCATATTGAAAAATGAAAGTAAGCAAGTTAAACAAACAGTGTTTGCTAACCCCTAAGTAAAGAAAAGCAGCATCTCAGAATCTGAGATGGCCAGGATTCTTCAAGAAATAAATAGCAAAAAGAGTGATAAATTACCTTCATAAAAACTTTGAAATGTTTTTGTGATCTTGTTTTTACTCAAGAAAAGTTACAGCGATTATTGTTTCTTGTAAAATTCATTATTTTCAACGTTAAGTTGACTATATCATCCAAGAACTGTTGCAAACCTTTGCTGCAAAAACCAATACTAAGAGCATCATCAGTGGGGGAGTGTATTTTTGGGGGTGTAAAGCCACTTTTACATCCCCTTTACACCTCCGGAGGGTGTAAATGTGACTTTTGCTCCAATGGAGAAGATGTAAATCCAAAGATGTATATTTGATTTTATTGTCTTAATTTGTTTTTGTGTTAATTATTTTTTTGTGTTAACTTTATAAAATTAATTTTGTGTGGGTTATGTTAATTTTATTTTTCTGAACAAATAGACCTAAAAATATTTAAATTTGGAGAAAATATGAAACACAACTCCATACATTTTTTTATAAACAAAAACTTTTGTCTCTTGTCTCTTGCAACCCTTGCATTTCTAGCCGTTGGTAACTTTTGTCTTTTGTCTCTTGGTCTCATGCATTTCAGCCAACAATTACAACACTCTAATTCAAAGGGGGCCCACCAGCATGAAAACTTGGGAGACTCTTGTGCTACTTGCGCGTCTCACGCGAGTGAAAGAGGAAAGCTATCCTCTCTCTTCTTTCAGCTTTTATCTCAAATGGGACCCACGTTGGAGATGTAAAAAGAGATGTAAATCTCCATTTTTTTTCCCATCCTCGCCGCCCATTGTAAATTTGCAGCAACATACTCCCAGCCACTGCAGGTGATTCCGGCCAAAACAGATGTAAATCTGATATACAACCCCATATACACCCAACTATTGGTCATGCTCTAAGAAAGCCGAGAACAAAGCAATGTATGTTTACTTCTTGCCCAATTTAATATATCCCAGTTGCCAGACTTTGCAGAATAACAGAGAAAACCCTTTTTTTTTTAATGATGAAGTAGCATCAAAATCAGGCTGTGTAGTCAAATCCAATGAGTTCATTTTAATTTATCTCGTTCTTCTAAGTTATTTCCTAGCTAATGCCATGACTATTATAAAATCACATATCTTGACATTTCCACATTCAACATTTATTCATAATATAATAGGATTCCAAGTACATATAATATTTCAATACATTGCTGCTGTGCTCAATTTTTTGTTTGTTTGACCAATTCATGTTGCTTTCCCTTTTTTTTTTAATTAAAAAAAATTCCATTTCTTGATCCTGTTCTTCTTGCTGGTGGTGCTCAATGAGTGATTGAAATTTCATTGCTGGTTGCTTTTTGGTCCTCTGTTATGCTGCTTGCTTGTTTGCCTTTGATGCCAAATGATCCCCCAAGTGAAAGGGCAACCAACCACTAACAACTAGGTGTACCTTTGTATCAAAGCAATTATAGTTGTATCTGTCTGAAAAAAGCCTAAAAAAATTGTCACCATATGTGTAAATCTCTTTTCAGGTCGACCAAGTCAACTGCAAACAGAAGAAAAACACACAATGCAGGGCTAAGAGCCTAAGAACTTCAACAAACAAAACAAACATACTCCAAAATATCCTACAAGACTCTCGAGTTTGCAAGAATGCAGACCTGAAAAGACATTATTGGGAGGGACTTTTTTATATCACCATAAAAAAAAGTAAGGTGTTTAAGAGTCAACAATGATAATGATAATCTTGGAGTTTTGAAACTGGAAGTGTCGGTTTGGCCAAGGACCATCTCAATCCAACATGTCAATTCAGCTTAGAATTTCTTTTGTTTTTCCCTTAAGTTACAATGGAATTTGTTTCTTATGGATTTTCAATCACTCGGTACAAATTTCTGCTGACTTTTTCCATCAATTTGGAAGAAAAAAAAGGGTTGGGGGGGACACTCTTCCTCTTAATTTCCCAACTACAATATTGTGGGCCATGACATTGATGCAAATGCATGGGAAAGGAATCAACTAGACTAATGGGTTCAGATTGAATGCTTGACTGTTTAGCAAAAAAAACACTTGTCCTCTATTGAATTGTAAAGAAACTACACCAACTGAATGCTTTTTTTCACACAAAATTCTGAGATTTAAACTACATCATTTGCTGCTAATTATGGAGAAATAAAGCATATAACTTCAGAAAAAATAAAATTCTAGCAAATGGCACAAAGAAAAAGAACAAAAAAATTATCAACATCCTAGACTGCTTAGTTTAAGCCCATTTGGCTAGAAGAGACATACAACCAGCTCCAAGAAGAAGAGCTATATTAGCCCCAGCTTGAAGTCTTCCATTGCTCTGCATTTTTGGGTTCATAAAATCTGCTGCTAGCAGATCAACAAGGGACATATAGATTAAGATACCGGCTGATGCTGCGTTGAAAACGCCTTCAACGATGAGGGCAGTTGGGCTGTTTTCTTTATAAACATTTGATATTCCGATACCAATTGCAATTCCAACAGGAGTTGTAAGAGAGAAGAACAGTGCCATGATTGCAACTCCTCGAGCCTTGAATTTCGCCTGCAAAAAGTAAGAAAAACAAAAAAATCCTCTCAGCATCTTCCAGAGTTTAATTGAACTTATAGAAGATCAAGGCAAGTATGCAAAGCAATTACCTGAGATATGCATCCACCAAGTCCCATGCCTTCGAAAAACTGATGGAAGGTCAAGGCAGCTACAAGAGGCCTTATGGTGTCAGGACTTTCAGAAGCACCTAAAGAAATTCCAATAATAACAGAATGCACAACAATACCCAATTCCAAAACCTGCAACAAGAAGATCAAAACTAATCAATCAATATTCCCCACTAATTACTAAACATAAACCAAAATAAATAACAAATCAAATAAAAATTTGAAGTACCTGTGAAATCACTTTGTGCCTAAGAAGCTGTGCTGTAGGTGAAGTGTCAACAGAGCCATGAGCGTGACCATGAGTAGCATGAGTATGAACATGCACGTGACCCTCATGCTCTCCAGCCTTCTCCTCATCGCCGCCGCTCTCCGCAGGCTGAGCCTTATTGTTCTTGAAATGAGACCTGGTGTAGTAAGAAGTGGCAGAGGCATCCACCATCAAAGTCCCAATGGCAGCCACCATGGCCACAAACCCAGTGAAGGGGAACTTCCCCCATGGATTCTCCTTAAGGCATGGCGATGTCAAGCTCTCAAAAGCATCCGGAAGGACGTGTATGAACCCGGTGGCCAATATGACACCGGCTGCAAAGGCCTTGATGAGGAAGAAGATGTTCCTGTCGGGGTGCAAAGCCGGGATGGTCTTCCCAAGAATTGGGATGCCAACACCGATTGCGCTGGCAACTAGTATCGATGCAATCGCGACCAGTTTGTACTTGAGGGCTTCGGTTTTGTTCCGGTCCCCATCCTCTTCTTGGTCACATGTGCACTCTCCGAAAACTAAAGCTGGAAGTATAAGGAGGAGGCATAAGAATGCCAAGAAACTATGTTGTCTAAGTTTGCTCATCCTAAAAATCAAAATAAAGTTAAAGTGATCACAAGAGAAAGAAGAGAGAGAAGAAGGGAACTATGAGAGTGAGAGAAGGTTTGAAGGGTGGCACCAATCTATATAGGAGAAGGTGACCTTGACTTCAAAGGAAAGATTTTTAAAAAATTTAAAAAGGGTAGTTAAGAAAATAATGAGGTCATGAACTAAACTAAACAAAAATCTTAAAACTCAGAAATCATGGATATGCAGGAATTAGGGGATGTATCTATTAGAGATAATGGTGAAGAAATAATGAGGACATTTAATTTGAAATGTCGTAAGAATGTCGACATAACAAGCAGCAGAAAAGGGTGGCAAAAGCTTTCACATGAAGGGTCAACGCTTGAAATGGTAAAGTTCAACAAAGAATGACGATATAGTGTGTTCCATTATTTTTTAAATTTAATTAATTTTTCCTTAATATTCTCTTATCACAAGAAAAATACTCAAATAGGTATCAATTATATTCATATAGACCCTTTTTTATTATAGGTTTTTTGGCACCTTTATTTATTGGATTGACTTACATATATTTTCAGCCAATATATTGATTGAAAAAAAAAATCGAATGGCCAAATCCTTTAAATTTTTTATAATTGAAATTGTATCTCAAAGTCAAGCCCAGAAATTATTTAATAATTAATTAAACTAGGAAATAAGCCATAGAAATTGTGATATAGCGATGTGTGTACAAAGGTGGACCAACACATATGTTGTGTAGGTAAAGTATTATTCTAAAGAAGAACCACAGTTTTTGAACAGAATTCATCTCATTCAATCAATTATCTAGCTGGGGTCATTTCTGGCATTAGTCTTTGCCGTAAGGATCTTATAAGGTCAGTTGTGCACACACAGGTAGATCCCCCTCACATGTCCTGGTACGTTCTTCTTTATGGATGGACTTGTCTACAGTTTATGCCACTTTCACTTTGTACATACAGACCGACTTTATACTGAGCAAGTTTGGATAAGCTACCAAATTAACTTGTCCTGTCCTGATCAGAAACAAAAAGGTCGCTATATATGTCCTTGCAGATGAAAGGAAGTGGTTGGCTATAGCCTGGTCATGCATGTGAGTTCTTATTGGAAGTATTATAATGCACTTAATTGACTACAAAGTTCAACGTTCTGCCAATCAAATCCGACTGATTGGACCTGTGAATCCATCTAATTCGGTCCAAAATACCTCTCAATGTAAAAAACACATGTCCGTCAAGAATTTGGACGTGTCCTTAAATTGCACAAGGGTCAAATTGCCAGAATTGAAACCACATAGACGAAAATGAAAATTTATAACATAGATGAAAAGTGAATTTTTGCCTAATATATATATCTTATACAAGATTGAAAAACTTACGCACTATATTTCATTTTACATTCACTATTAAAAGTAGAGTTTTTGCCTTTTCACTATTAAAAGTATAGTTGTGCTTACGTGCGCAATTTGTGATCATTGATCTAAATAGGACTTGCATTCCATCAAGGATTAGAAATCACCCATATATATACATGTGCGATTAATCTAAGCAAAATCATTTACGAAGTATCGAAGCCAAGTTAAACAGAGCTTTAGGACTTAAAACATGACACACGTACACCTCTAGAGGTGACTGACTAGAGTGCTTAATTATAAAGTGGTTTTTAGTCTCTCAAATGAAGTAGTATATGCGCACGACCATTGACCGAATGGACAGAGAAAATAAAATAGAGAAAGTGGGATATGTTTCAACCACCAGACTTGGCATTGTGGATTGCCATCCACGTCTCAGGTAGTACAAAAAATCTGACAGGAATCATAGAACGCGTACAAATCCAAACTCAAGGAATTCAAAAAAACTTACCTATAATACGGGGATAAGCGTTGTTTTGCGATTTTAACACAATGATAATGGCGTGAAAAATTATCCTATTTATCATTACGTTATTAACCGAAAATAGCAAAAAATGTTATCTCCGTTGCATAATAATTTCTCTACAAAGAATAGTCTCATCAAACTTTCATTTTTACTATTGAAAGCTAAGTTGGTTTTGTCATTATAGTTTATGAAAGAAAAGTTAAAAAGATGATCCCATCTGAACGAGAGAAACTTCCTATTCCCGCTTCATTGCCCCACTCTCTATCTCTATCTCCTCATGTCACCTATCAGAGGAGAGAGATAGAGAGAAGCGGGCAATGAAACAAGGATAAGGAAGCAGTTCTCCATCAAAATCCTTTGAGTTGCCAGGAAGGTGAACACAAAGCACAATTTCAAGTCGGCAAATATCACTATCATGTATAACTGTGTTCTAACCACACTGGAGATAGATGAACAAAAAACAGCAAAGTTATACTACACTATGTCTCGACTCAGAGTTCCCCTTTTCAACCACAGGGAATCACATTTCATTTTACACAATTCCATGAAAAAGCAGCAATGGTACAATAACCAATAAATCCTGCAAGCATGGAAAAGAGCATCTACTACTTTCCTTTCTCATTCTTTTCTTTCTCAACCTTTTCTCTCTCGTTCTTTTCTTTCTCATTATTCCCATCTTTTCCATATACCTCCTCATAATATTCTTCATCATCATAGTATTCTTCATCATCATAGTATTCTTCATCGTCATAGTACTCTTCGTCATCATCCTCATCGTAGTATTCTTCTGCATCACTATCTGCCTTACCATTTTCCAGCAGATACTTTTCTCTCGACTGCTGCCCTCTTAAGCTCTCTTGAATTCGATCTCTGATGGCTGTGCCCTGGGACAATCCCACATCGCAGGGTAAGGACACCAAAATGTTTAAGACAGTTTTTACTTGTAGAAATATCAGTTTATATGTAATTGGTAATGCATATATTGTCTTTACCATTTTATGGCAACCTTCTTCAAACATCTCAAGAAATCCAGCAACCCAGCGATCAGCATTTTCTACCCACTCATTACGATGCATAGCAACAGTCTGGATCTATAATACCAAGTCAGAAATGCACACCAGTAAGAAAAATATACAATGATTGGATGGGGGAGATTCTCCAATAAGTATTTAAGTTAAGGATTGGTTACATACTTCTAGTCTCGGTCGTTGGATTGCATCTAAGATACTATAAACACATTTAATGAATGCAATCCAAAGGCCAAAATTAGAAGTATATAACCAATCCTTAACATAAAATACTTATTGGAGAATCTGCCATTGGATGGTGAGAACGCAAATTTACAATCTAGTAATTAGCATGGATTGTGATGGCATTATACAAATACAAGAGCATTTTCTCTCAGATCAGGATGGAGGAATCTATTACTTCAAGATAAACCCTTTCTCATGTCGGTGCAAGTGTATGTGGGTTTGCATAAAGATTTGAATTCCATAACACTTATTAAGTTTACTTCATGAACTCAGGCCCCTAAACAAGGGTGTGCAGTAGCTAGCAATTTTGTTGCCTTCGACAATTCTATTACCTATTTAATAAACTTATGTCCAGTTAATTTGACAATCTTCCTTCATTCATCAAGTTAAACTCATTGACAAAGTTTGTTATTTGGCCCTTTGACAATGTTATACATATCATCTTAAATAACGGGTGATGCTTGTTGGTACCTTATGCTGTTATGTCATGCTATGCATATAGAAGCAGGTTTACATGTATATTGGCATGAGCGTATACATAGTTGGAAACTTTGTTACTAGAATAAACAAAAGGCATTGACCAGACTTAATTTGGGTCTCATGGTGCATACCAAAAAACACTGAGAATTATACAAAAACCAAGAAATCCCATATAAGCAAGAGCAACATGAATAACATAAGGTATAATGTAAATGAATCGGGAAGCAGAAAACATTTTCAAATCGTAAACACAAAGATTGTCATATTCATCTACTTCTTCATTGGAAGGAGATTGAAGAGCATATTGTGTGTTGACTACATGACACAACCAAGAAGAGTCCAGAACTGGACATGGACTTTAGTATAAAAGAAGGGGTTTCCAGCTCCCAAGATTTCCCCCATTCGATGCCAGTTTGAACCCTAAGACCTCTGGGTCTTTGGATGTAATCCAAAGCCAGCATGATAAGAGGAAACCAGCAACAAAATGCATTATTATTCACTATGCTGGTTGCAATTATGGCAACTCAAAGATACTATACAAAGGTATTTGTGCCTAACATAATTCACTATGCTGGTGGTGATTACATCATAACAATACTGTCACTATAAAAAAGACATACCTTCTCTCCCACTTTTTCTTGATGTTCCTTCACTTTCTCTTGTAATTTCTTCAATCTCATGTTCACCCTTAACCGTTTTTCCTGTTTATATCAAACAAAAATGGAGAGCTAAGTTCCTTCGCCATGGAAAAGTTACCAGATCAATAGATAGGTCAATTGAAAACAAGACCTCAAGAAAACCATATTTCATAGTAAGAAAATCCAATAGATGAAAACACAAGCAAAATCTTGCCTTCACAAAACTAACACCAAGCTCTTTTCTTGTATATCCACGATCCAAGTTACGCAACACATACTGATTATAATCTTTTACAATCCTCATTATAATGTCTGATGTTGAAATCCCATCAGTTCTCTTTGTTTCCTTAAACCTCCCCACTGCTTTGACCTATAAGACAAGAATCACTTAACAAATTATATGTTAAAGAAAAAAGGGGAAAAAAAAAGTACTTTGTGTCAAACTTACAAATTCATACACATCTTTCCCAGCTCCACTGGCATCAGCATAACTGTAAAAGATGCATGGAAAAGTACAAAATAATACATAATCAATTTCACTTCTAACAGAAAAAGTGTAACAAATCCGCACTATAAGATCTAAGATATACCATATATTTCAAAATAATGGTATACTGATAGAAACAATGCTGGCCAAAAAAAAAAACCATATGAATAAAGCTTAAGTATTTTATTAACACTAGCTTGAGAAACGTATCCTTACGGGAGAGAGTCATGGGCCACATAGTCAATCTCATGCTTGTCAAGAAATTCTTGATTGATCACCCAAGGTGCATCAGGAATGACTTCATCTACCCACCTGCACAAACAAAACCCATATTTGTTATTCTTGATTATACAACTCTCTGAAATTCTATTGTATGAAAATGTGCCATTAATGCACACACATACACATGTAAAAGTTATAGCTTTAACAAAAACACTACATCTCAGCAAAACCAAAAGAAATATTTCAGAACGAAAAATTTATAAGGTGGAGAGGGGCACGAAGGTAACAGAGAACATTCATACTTGCAATGGCGAAGAGATTCATAACGTTCAGACTCTGTCATAACAGTCTTGCCTTTAAACTTGTGAGTGGTTTCATCATTACAACAACCAACGAGCAGATAGGTGTTAGGGAACCTGAAATTGCAAATTGAACTTATAAGAAAAATGTACATAAGCATGCCACATGATATCAATTTTAAATGTTGCAAAAGCAAATCAAGTGCTATAACAGAATAGAATCAGAACATACAGCAACAAAGACATAGAATTAGAGAATAATAACAGAAAAATAAATCAAATCAACAACTAATCCCCACACCATGCATCTCTGTTTTTAGTTTTGATACATTGTCAAAAGAGAACACCTTACAAGTTTTAACCTAGGAATCATCTGTGTAGCTATTCAAACACTTTAAGATTACAATTTCATACAAGCTTCTACATATCAGTTTAACTATTAAAAGTGAAAGGAAAAAGAAAAGAAAAAGGAATAACAATCACAGATATTAAAAGTGAATCAGCATAAGCAAAACATTACAGCAAAATAAAAGATACCCAGATAACAAAACACACAAAAGTTACAAATTTCATGAATCAACCCAAGTGAAGCTCCAAAATAAGAACAACCCAGATTCGAAAATGAAACAAAACATAGAATCAAACCATGATTGCACTGAAACAAAAACAAAAGCAACACATGGCAATTGAAAAGGAGGAGTGTGCGAGAGAGATAGAGAGAACACATACGATTTCTTGGCTTGCTCGAGCGAGCGAGCATGGCCGAAGTGGAAGAGATCGTAGATCCCATCGGCGTAGACGCGAACAAGGCGGTCGGGTTGATCAGCGTTGGAATTCGAATGGGCACTGTTGTTGGTGGTGTCACAAGTATCTTTGGGCTCAACCTCTGCCATTCGAATCCAAATAAGAAATTTGAGTTTGAGTTTGGGCTTTTTTACCAATTTGCCACCTCCACCACTACCACCACCTCTGCTTGGCTTTGTCTCTCTCGCTCAAGCTTTCATTATTTTTTTCTCTCTTTATTTGTGATATTCGTCGGCGTCCCCTGGTAAACTGTATAACCTCAGAATACGCGGTAAGTCCGGGTCCCCCTCCCTTACTATTTGTTTTTTCTTCCTTGTTTTAAAAAAAAATTTCAAGTGTGACAAGATCACAAGGGTTAAGTGTGTGTGAGTTTGAATTGAAAGATGCTATTAATTTCATTTTATGATTTGTCTTTTCTTCAGTCTAAATGGATGCATCATGCATAGTTATTGCGTGCTCGATGTATAACGTACAGTTGGTGCTAAGAAATTAGAGAGTTTATATGAAGAATATTCATGTTCTAGTATTTACAAGAAAAAGTTTAGCCAAAGCCATATAAAATGTCGACAACCCACAGAAAGAATATGATGTGGCAATAACGCAGTAGTATGGTGTTGGGCCTAAAAAGAGGAAGGCCCAAATTCAAAACAAAACTAGGGGATCTAGCCCAAAAACCCACTGCCGTGACACAATGGGATCGGCCCAAAAATATACCAGGCCCAATATTATCTTTATTATCCAAAAGCATGAGGGCCGAGTGTTGAACATTAAATTTTCACACACAAAAAAAGGGGTGGCTAGGCTACCCATTTGAAATGAAATAAAATAAAATGCCAGCCTAAATATTCCTCCCTGCAAGTTTATCAAAAAAATATAAGTGTTTGCCAAGTATCAAACATTGAACATAAGCATCCCAACTAAGAAGTGGCTATTCACTTCAACTCAAATTCCTCACATTGAAGCCTATAAAAATAGCTAGATGGCTGGGAGGAAAGGGGGAGGAGGAGGAAAAAAAAAAAGGAGAAGGTAGAGAGCCATGTGCTTGCAGGGAAAAAAAAGCCACAAGCCCACAAAGGCAGAGAAGGGCAACCAAAACGGCTGAAGATAAAAAAAAATGAGGCTCAACACCTTATCTGCAACAAGGCTCTCCTCTTGAAGTCCTCCATGTTTTGGGTATAAAACCCATGAACCAAATTCTATGGATGATGAATCCAACTTGGAGTCAAACCCACTCTCTATGGATGATGAATGCAAATTGGGATCAAATCCATTCTCTATGGATGATAAATCAAACTTGGGGTCAAACCCGTTTTCTATGGATGATGAATCCATTTTGGGCAAACCCGTACACTTTCTGGATGATGAATTCATCTTAGGTACAAAACCCACAAACAAAATATTGGGAGGAAAACTCATAAACTAAAGGCTTAAGTGCTATAGTGCCCCCTGAAACATTGGTCAATTCTCACTAAACTCCTTCAAAGTTAAAGTGACCCACTTTACCTCCTTGACCAATGTTTTGCGTCTCACTTTAACCCTCACCGTCAAGTCTGTTAAAAGCTCTGTTTAAAATACTGACATGGCAGGGTTATATTGGTAATTTCGTCCTAACTGGCAACTTTCTCACGAACCTTAGTAATGTGGCAAAGTGGAGCCCTAAAACTTTAAAAAAGTGAAAATTATCTCTCTCTCTCTCTCTCTCTCTCTCTCTCTCTCTCTCTCTCTCTCTCTCTCTCTCTCTCTCTCTCGTTGCGATGGGGAAAGTGGGCCAGGTGCACGGGTCGAGGAGGAGGGGAATGTGCATGGGGGTTGGGGTTCTCTGGGAGTGGGGTAGCAAAAACCAGAGGGAGGAGGCGATAGGTCTTGGAGGGTTGTGGTGGGGAAAAGGGGAGCAGAGAAGAAATTGGGGAAAGGGGAGGTGTAAGAAATCGGTAGGAGGTGAGGGGCGATGGGTTTTGGGTTCAACGTAGGGAGGTGCGATGGGGTTCTGCGCAGGGATGGGGTGGGTTGCAGATGGGTTTCTGGGTTCTGCTCAGGGAAGGGTGTGTTGCGGGTGGGTTTTTGGGTATGTCCATCAATGATTTCCTGATTTTGGCAATGGTTTTGCTCACATCAATGATTGTTATGGAATTTCTTCGAGACTTGGATCAATCCCAAGCTAGCAATCTATCCCTTTTTTTCAATTGTCCCTCCAACAACAGTCTAGAAACTGGGTCATGTCCAAATGTCCCTCCAATAACAGTCGAGAAAAATCCAACCACCTTCAAACAATCAATCCTTACCAGCCTCAGTTTGCTGGTTGAGGGTGCTTGCAAGAAGGTTGTCGTCGATTTGTTGTGTTTGGTTGAGACCATACTTTCAAGTAATCAATATAATTTGCAGCTCCGTTGCAAGTTTGTAAAATGCAGAGAGAGAGAGAGAGAGTTGTTTTTAATTTTAATTTAATATTTTTAGTTTTTAATATTTTATTCATATTTTAATCAATTTAAAATTAAAAAATAATAAAATGTGGGTCCCATTTATGCCACATCAGCATTTTTAACAGAATTTTTAACAAACTTGATGATGGGAAAAATGAGATGCAAAACATTGATTAATAGGATAAAGTGGATCACTTTAACTTTGATGAGCTTTAGTGGGAATTGACAAATATTTCGGGAGACTGTAGCACTTAAGCCTAAACGAAATCCATTATAGGTATAAAACTCATGAAATGAGTTCTCTGGATGATGGATCCATTTTTAGTACAAAACCCACAAACAAAACCATTGGGGTTTAATCTCACAACAAATGCAAAGAATGGGTTTATACCTCTGCTCTTGAAACCCTCTGACCAACGCTCTCCCTCTCTATTAAAGGAAGCATACCAATTTCTTTGGTGTCTGAGTATGCTGCACCGTTGCAAATGACAAAGAGGAAAATCTGGTGTTGTACCAAAGAATGAATGGAAGGGCCGTGTCGCACAGCCCATTCTTGTATGGCGTTTGATAACCCATTAATATCTTTGATCTCCTGTTTTTGTTGTGCTGTGCACACAAACATGGCAAATAAAAAAAATGGAGTCGGCAACAACAACATATAAAAAAAAGAAGAATGAAAGTTTTCGCAGAGAGAGAAAGAAGGGCAGCAAATGAAAGTTTTGAAGGCTGTGCTGTTTTTGTTGTTTGCATACCAAAAAAATAATTAAAAGAGGGTAAGGGGATGTCAACAAAAGTAAGGCGTCTCTTTGATCCTCTATTTTTAATTAATGGGGTTTTACTTTTATAGAAGAAGAAGTTGTGGCCTACAAAGAGAAAAGTCATACCTTTCTAATATTGTCCAAGAAAGTTTGACAATGAGGCAAGGAAAATTGGGTGGTATGAAGGGTGAGCCACAGTCAGTCTGGCGTTCTAAACAGAGGGGAATGCTTGGCAGTGGTGTAATTCTTCCCCAAATCTAACAAGACTACAAATACTTCACGGCTTCAATCTCTGTAATCCTAGTTCAGCTGTGACTGATTTTGCTAAACCGGATGAGCTTTGTGCTGATGACCAATCGTGGGCCAATGGATAAAAAAAATGTCAAGGCCCGGAAATATATTAATGGGTTATCAAAAAATTGCCCATCAATTCTCTGAAGGTCCAAAATATTTAATGGTTAATCCAAATAATTATCCATTAAATTTACAAAGACCCAAATTGCCTATTATATGGTTAGTAGATCAATTTTAAAATCCTCATAGCCATGGATCAATTTTAATATCCTCGTAACCATATTTGGATCCAAATGCAAATGTCAATTGTAGATAATTAGTGGATTCATCAAAATTACTCATTATTTTTCTTGGACATTGACAATACGAAAAATGGTACAAAACCATCCAATTTTTACCATGAGTCATCTACCCATGTAAATTTCAATGAGATTTCAAATCTCTCAAACACAAATTCTCATTAGTGGGCCACACTTACCCATTAATTTCCAATTTCTCCCATGGGTCATCTACCCATGCAAATTTCAATGAGATTAAATTCAAAATCTCTCAAACACAAATTCTCAATTAGTGGGCCACACTTACCCATTAATTTTCAAGTTTTCCAAACTTCGTTAGTTTGATCCCATCAAGGGTACGTAGGCAGCCTAGCATCCTAATAGACGCAACAGCAACCAAATTTGAATCACTAGTTACATCAGCCAAATTCCCACAAATCAAATATCCATCTCCACACAAATCAATTCCGAACTACGTTGGTTTGATCCTTTCAAAATGGTACGTAGGCAATCTAGGCAAAGTCTAGATGCAACCGCTCTCAAATATAATCCAAACAGAATCCCGGGTTTATTGTTAGCCAAATTCACCCCAAAACACAATTCAAAATCAAATCCCTGGTTTATTCAGCTAAATTCACTCAAACATTTTTCAATCAAATTCATTGAAATTCCCCCTTTGCAATGAGTCATTTATTCATTGCAATTCTTTGAACTACGAGTGGCTTGATTCCTGCGAGGGATACGTAGGCACCCTGAGGTTCGACTTGGGAGCAGCTGCAAAATCAAACACACACATTCTGTTTCTTTATGATGAAATCAAAGGGTATTCCCTTGAAGCAAGGGATTGTAATTAAGAGACATTGCGTCTCGAATGGGTCGAACCTAAGATAATAAAACCCCATTATTTAAATAGTGGTGGTGAAATTATGTTGGGAGGTTCACATTTTTCTTCAACATAATTTTTGGCAAGCCTAGTGGGACCCATTTTCCTTTTCATCTCCATTCATAAATATACTAATCATATTCACTTTGTGTTTGCCTCAGGTTATTAAAACCAAAATAAGGGCACCACAAGTTATGCTACTTCCAAGAGCTTCTTCGGAGTTATGGCTATCATGACGACCGCAAAGGTCATTAATGCCCAAGCCACAAGAACTCGGTCCAAGATTCGCAAACAACGGCCCAAGATTGGCCCAATATGATATCATGAAACTCGACCAAAGTTTGAGCTTGGCAATTTGTTCCTCGGCTTGAAGAATCCTGGCGAGTAAAATTGCAAGCACCTACTTTGGAAAAGGCATTACGTGACCTATCTCGAGCAGAACGCCACGTAGAAAGGCAAAAGGAATGATGCAACGTCTAGCTACTTTTTGGAACTTGTGCACACTCATATTGGAAGCTTTGGGACTCACGTGGGAGGCATGTGCATAAGGATGAACCTCGAAACCAGTAATCGAGGCATGTCGTGATGGCGAGAAGGCGGCTCACACAAACAACTTGGACGGTGGCTGCCTATCTCGACAACTCTTGAAGGCATCAATATTTTCCTATAAATAGGGGGATATGGCTTCATTTTTTAAACACTCAACGTCTCAACCAAAATAAAACCAAAATGATGCTTAAATTTTCTCTCAAATCAAAGTTGGTTAAATTTTTATTGCTTTCTTATATCTCCACGTAGTTATATCACCAAGAAAACTTCGAGGCTTGTTCGAAGTTTTCTTGAGCATTGTAACTGTTCACATTTTATGTCAACACACGGCTCTGTTCATCATAGTTTTCGTTTGAGCTCCATCAAATCCATCTCTATCTCTCATTTAAGCTTCATTTTATTTTACAATTCAAAGACGACTTGAGAGATCATATTGATTGCAGAAAGCCTTTCGCCAAATGCGACAGTCGTACAAGCACTCGACCGGTACAAAACGACACCAACAACTTTGTTACCAAAGCTGAGAGCACAACGACCAAGAACACGTTCCTTGCTCGACCGTAATAGCTTGACAAAGTTAGAATCCAAGGCGATATCTATTATCCACACCACCAATCTTATTCTTTACTATCACAGCCAGAAGTGACTATGATAGATGGCATGCCGCACACAACACCAAAGAATGACTTTGTTCCCATACCCGCTCGGCCAAGTATTATTTTATCCCAAATAATCCATGTATCAAGTCGTAAAGATTTTGGGGTCAACAGATACCCTTACATTTAAAGCAATATAATAATTGTTCATTTATAAAAAAAATTAATATAATAATTGATGCATAAGAATCTTTTTTCTTTAATGGAAAAAGGGGATTCAAATTTGGGACGTAGAGTATGTTTTGAGACCCCTTCCAAAATGGTTAAAATGATCTTTTTAAAAGCCTTTTTTTTTACAATACATAGAGTTTTTCAAAGCATTTGGCAAAAAAAACCTTGAAAATATTTATGGTAACAAGTCATTTATGAAGAGAAAGCAATTTGTGTTTTTTCAGGAAACATTGGTATTTTGAATACGAATATCTTGGTACTGAGAAGAGAAACATTGGTATTTTGAATAAGAATATCTTGGTATTGAATAAGAGTTACTCTATCATGAATGACATTGCTGTCATGAAAAGGTTTTTATATTTAGAATCGTAGTGATTGGTGATTGATTTCACATTTCACTGGCAATATGCTTTTCATCAATATGCTTTCTTTCTTTTTAATCATTTATCTTCCCAAATTGAACAATACTATTGCATTCGTTTAAAGCAAGTTTTTTTGGGGCAAATTCATGCACGTTGTAGCTTCTGAGTACATCATTGAGAGATCTAAACACATGCATGTGATGCGATCTTCATTTGTTAACTGTTGCAAATGTACTTGTTTGATATACATGGTGGTCGCCTATGAACGAGAATGAACAATCGCACACCTGATCACATTGAAGTTAGAGAGACCAAACAAAGCCTCAAAAGATATTGAGCTGCAACCAATCCCCTCCATCAATGAAAGAAACGTTCAGAAAAGCTGAAGCTTGTGTGTCATTCAATTTCTGTACAAAAGGCGCTCGCATGGTCATATTAGCTCCTGCACCAGAACAATTGTATTCTCCATAGAATATGGTCCTGCATGCATATAATAATTTGGATTAGATTAATTCTGGGAAATTAATTATGAAAATGAATGTTTAATTATTGTGTGTTTATTGTTCTTTTTTTTTTTTAACGTACTGGTCTCTTGTTGGGTCGTTGAAATCGTTCCAGCCTTCAGGAGCTATAATGTCAGCCATTTTTGTGTTGGCAAAAACCACTCGAGAGAAAGGCCTCCATGCTCGACCCAACCACACTCTTCCAGTCCCTCCGATAAAGCAGTTGACAAATGCAAACCCAGTGTTGTCATCCTTGGAAGTTCTGCCGTGCGCTGTGACAGCGCCGTTTACGTTCCTTGATCCTGGAGGGAGTGGGTTTGCGATGGAGATCAACTGGCAATTCTGTGTCCAATAGTTTATGCAGCAATATTTTTTAGTATTATTAATTGATCATAAGCATCATCATAATAATGAGAAATAACCCAAATTTGCTTTAAAACCCATGTATCAAACTCTCGTGCATGCCGTACTAATCACATGATGAGAGATACAAACATGTAGTTTTACTTCTATACAATTGTTGCACTTCATATCTTAAATAATATTATTTGTATCGCATTTACTGATTACATTGTTAAGTCATCATCTAATACAGGTTGATTAACAAAATGACTTCTACTCTTTAAGAAAGGTCTGCCGGACATATATGAATATGGGACTCGCCTCTATTAGATCCATTGAATGTGTAACAAAATTGATAAAAGTTATTCAACACCTCTCTTTCATGTCATGACATTTTGCATCAGTGGGTAGCATGATTTGTTACACAATTTACCAAAATTTATGAGAAATCAGCTGTTTTGGACCATATATATAGGGTCTCCCAAATAACATATTTTATTACAAAACTTATGAATTACCTCATAGAGTGACCTTGCATTGCCAAAGATAAAATCAATGGAACCCTGAACATAGCAATCCTTAAAGTAATGGCGGCCCCTATCATCGTGAAGCGTGTCTTGGGCTCCAAAGAATCCACAACCCAAAAATGCAGCTTGGTCTCCTGATATTCTAATCGCTACAGCTTGAGCTCCAACATCACCAGGCTTTGGAATTGGAGCCACATTCTTTTTATACAATTCCCATTTGGACATGTTAAGTGTATATTAATCAAATCTTAAAATTAATATTGATGACTCTTAATAAGAAGCTTAATTATAATTCTCACCACGAAGCTTATGTTCTTAGCAACAAAGTTGTCAGCAAAAACTTGAACAGAGCCACTATAAAATGTGCCATGAGATGAAGTAGCTGTGTCATTCCAAGCAATTGCAGTCGATTCATACCCTTGTCCTTGAAAAGTTATATTTGGTTTGTTTTTCGGAACCTTGACTTTCTCACTATTAATAATTTACAACAAGAACAAAAATTAAAAATAATCAAAAGATTAAAGAAAAAAAATTGATCATTTGAATGAAGAGGTTTGGAAAAGGAAGCCAAATGAACTTACTAGTAAATCCCATTATTAATCCAAATCATTGTTCTTTTCTGGCTAAGAATTGGAACTGCATCAACAGCTGCTTGAACCAGTGTAAAATTACAACAGCCATTTCGATCGACACAAAGGTAGGAGGTTGTGTTGGTGTCTGGAGGAGGAAAGCCACGGGGAAAGTCATCACAGATGGATCCTATTGTTCCATTGTCTTTCTTTTTGTGATGACAGCCAATCTGGTTTGGGATGAGATAAGAAATAATATTAGGCAGTGATGAAGTTGTTGCCAGACTAAGATCCAAAATGTGTTTGAAGTTTGATGAGTTTGGATCAATGACATGTCTAGATGCCAAGACTGCAAAAATGGCAACAAAATATGTCAGGCATGTGGTTTTGAGACTCATTTTTTTGGTTGAACTGTGGAAAAGGGAAGCTGGGGAGGATGAGATATTTGAAATGGAATGTTAAATAAGCAGGCACTTGAAGTGAAAGAATTGATGGAATGTCTTGCAAATCACCCTGGCCCTGTATATCTTAAGCGTATTCATTTCCAACCTAGCTACCAAACTTTTTTTTCCTCAAGAAATAGAATTACTATTTAAAATTGCATTCTTTACGGGAAAGTTCATAAGTTACAATCTGATTCGGGGTCTGAGTCTTGGTCTGGTTTAGTAACTGGGTCATTCTTGAAGTCAATTCTTCATGCATTGCCAGTAGACCAACACAGCCTATTTTCAACCCAAACTTGTCTCATCTTTGAAAAGTGGAAACAAAACCATTATCTTAGACCCACTTCAGAACAGAAAAAAGAAAGAAAGGAAATGAAGTCTACTTGTCACTTTCTTTTGGATCAGTTGTTTTTCTTCCAATATAATTTCCTTTTGTGGTTTGGTTGTAAGCAAAGGCAAACACACAAACAATGTAAACCTTCCATTTTAAGTAACATATAAGTAGTGGAGGGGTTTATGCGCTCTACGTCTACGATGACCATAAAAGGGAGCTCACCTAATCTCTTAAACCCATCTGCTAAATGCAATTCTTGATTGCATTGTGGGAATGTTTGGACGTCTTTCCAAACTTCATTAGGACATTAATGAAATATATATTTGATAATATGGATAATATTTTTTCCTTTCTTCCTCAATTACGATCAATATTTATATATATATAATCTGCCCCTGGACCTAAATTAAATGGAAAATGAATTTTCATCCAAGAGAAAAAGAAAAAGTATATAATAGTTGGACATACTTGATTTCATCTCATAATAAGTCGTCACACATCACGGGATAAAATGTTATAAAAAGAAAAGTGTATACATGCGTTACATGTAAGTTTTTTCATTCTAGATGACGTGAGCGTGACGTTGATAAATGGTGGAATGTATATGAGTTTCTTCTAAGTTAAATTAACACGGGTCTTTAAAATTGTAAAATATCACAATTGCATAAAATAAAAAAAGTTTTATTCTTTCTCAAGGATATATCAATATAAAATCCACGTGTTTTGACATGAAAGTTTGAAAGTTGAGGCTGCTAATGATGCTCCCCTGGCGAATGAAACTATAAAACCAATCACAGACTGATGTAATCTTGGTGAATCAAAAGGCACCCATTTGAAATTCAAATTAAGCAAAGATTAGGGCATATATATTTTTGACTTTATAAAAAGTATTGCAATTTCTGCTTTTTCACGCCAATTTTTGGGTCCCATGATGACCTCGCATTCACCCCCTCTTCCCTCTTCATTTCTCACTCAATCAATAATCTCTCCCAATCGAACGATTCATAGCAGAGCCGGACGCGCCACTCCTGTTGCCGCTTTTTAAAACAAAATAATAATAAAAAGATTTTGCACTACCCTTTGTTTTTTTTTTCTTTTTCTTTTATTCTTAACAAATTCTTTTTTTATATTATTGAAAAAATATGTAAAATCCAAGGTGAGTGAGCATGTTATCTAAGTTAGGAAAAAAAGAAAAAGAAAAAAGAAGTGATTGTCACACCAATATTGATTTCAACATGCAGATCACCAAATGCTTGAATCGATTTGGTTTTATATAATATTACTATCGTAGCGTTATTGTCATCTCCGTTTACTTTTCTCACCTTTCACAAGTTTCGTAAATAGCATAAATTTCAAATATTAAAGGTCGTTGGATAATCATTTCAATTGTAGTTTTTAATTTCCACTTTTTCTGGTAGAGTATATAGAAAAAAGAGGGAGAATGAAAATGTGAATGAGAGTGGAGATGTGATTGAGAGGGGATGATGGGAAAGGAGGAGTAACAAAAGGGAAAACAAAACTAAAAACTGAAATCTATTTGAAATTGTTTTCACTTTCAACTTTTTGTTTTCACTTTTGTTATTCTTTCCTCTCATCCTCTCTCTCAATCTCATCCTCACTCCCATTCTCACTCTCATTTTCTTCTCTATTCTAACACAAAAAATAAAATAATTATCAAACGAGACTGAGACAATAAAGCTTTACAATCCCAAAGCAGTGCTATTTTCTAAAGCAAAAATAAAAACTCGTTTTTAACTCATCTTCCTAAAATCCTATTTATTTGATTTTAACCTTGTTTTTCTTGTTCTTTTGAAGGTTTATAGACGATATGTGGACATTTTCTGGAACATGAAAATAAACAAAGAATATATTAATTGTCATATGTTTATATACTAGGAAGAATACGAGGAAGGATAAACATGCATGAAAATCTGGCATCATCAACCGCCGCCGTATGGCCTCCTTTATTTTCAATCGATAATACAAGTGAGAGAGATTTTTCACATACACTACCAAGGTGTTATAGAGATTCGAACTTGAGACCACTGATTTACAAATCAAGGTCATTTTTCATGAGGCGATACCTCATTGGCTTTTTCAAATTCTGCCTTCATAACATATACAAAATACCACTATATTACAACAACAACAACAACAAAAAAAAAGTGGCTGTAGGGAATTCAAACTTGTACCTCTGGCTACTAGACTAATATATAGTTGACTAGCAGTATTTATTAAATGATCTAGATCGTTACAAGCTCATTTGAGAGGACTGTAAATGGACGCACAAAAATTATAGATCAAGAAACAAGAGACTAATTAAATCTCTTAGAAATTTAAAAGGATAGTCAAAGAAACATGAACAAAAAAGAAAGGGAGTTGTTAATTAGTACTCCAAAAAAGTTATGCACTCCTCCAAGAGCAATTTATTTTATATGAGCTATCTTTTGTGTTTTTATGATAGGGAGTGCACGATGACTTTTTTAAAGTTTTCCCGAAAGAACACAGAGATCATTTGAGTCAAAATCATGATGAATTCTACCTTCATAGCATGATTCATATTATATATTGCTCTAAGTTAGTTACAGTAAACAATTCAAGCTTGGGACACACATTTTCCACAGAAAATATTAACAAACTATAATAACTAGTTGCTTAACACCAGTTACTTAAAAGATGTAAATACTCAGAACTCATCTCTAAATTAGAAAATTAAAGGATATTAATTAAGAAACAAAATGAGAAAAAGGACCACATTGTATTAAAAAAAATAAAAGAAAAAGAAGAAGACATTTGGTATCTAAATCTGTTGAAAAAACATACATTATATTATATATATATATATAGAAAGTGTTTCCGTATATATACATTGGTCAAGAATTTTGTCCCTATGATAAGTCAGTCTACCTAACTTTTCTGCTTTACGTCCCTCTCAAAACAGGAAACTGCCACTCCTGTTCTCATTGATAGAGTTAGAGGCGGGCCTTGCTGCAGTGGGCACTTGGGACGACGACATACCCTCCCTCAAAAACTCATGATGATCAACAACATGATCTGATGAACCCCCAAATCCCATGTTTGTGGGTCCCCCTCTTGATGCTGATGAGCTCAATCTCTGAAGAAACCCATCTCCACCACCTGCACCAACCAAGTATTGCTGGTTCTGACGTTGTTGTTGCTGGTACTGATGATATTGTTGATGCTGCTGAGGCTGTAGATGATGATACGCTTGAGGCACCACAAAACCCTGTGGCCTAGGCGGGGCCAGCCCAAAACTAAAACTGGACGCACCGGAGGGAAACGAGGCCGTGTTAGGACCCCCGGTGAACTGCTGCACCATGGCACGGAAGTTCGAAGTATCCGTGTTGAGCAGGGTGGTGGGTGTCCGTCTTGAGGCTCTGGACCTCTTTCGGGCGGGTTTTGATACCCGCCCTTGATCCGGACTCAGACTGTTGGCGCTGGAGCCCGGATTGGCGCTGCCAACAGCACTTGTTGTGGCAGCGGATGGAGTTGTGGTGACCACAGTGGCTTCAGAGACTTGGTCATGGCCAAAAAAAGTTGAAGTATTAATACCTGAAGAAATGTGGCCATGAGGCACCTGAGCTTGAGAAGAAGAGAGGGTTTGGTTGTAGAATTGGAGCCAGTCATTAGGGTTATTGGACATGGTTCCAGTACCGCTCAGGGCCATACAACAATGTGATTCTTGTGTTTCAGAGAGAGAGAGAGAGAGAGAGAGAGAGAGAGAAAATGGGAAAGGGTTTTGGTTTTTCTTTGTTTTGGGTTAGAGGGAAGGAATAAGATAGTAGGGGTAAGCTATTTATGGAGGCTTGAATGGGATCAAAGGAAGACTTTTCGGGATGATCTTGACCGTTGATTTGAGAAGGATAGGTCTAGGGTCACGTGACATAGCACGTGGGGTGGTGGCTGTGGGCAGGAAAGTTAAAGATGCTTGGAATAATAATTTACACTAACACCCTGAAGTTTTCGGTGTTTTCACAAATCCCTATGAGGTTTTAAAAATTATACTAACATACCCTTAATTCTTAAATTGTTTTCACAAAATTCTTTTTTATTGATTTTTGTCTAAGAATTGATGATTTTATATATATAAAAAACTCTTGAAATGAAAAATAGTTAACTTTGAGATTATATTGCACATATATTTATTGTGGTTAATTTTGTTATTTGCAGAAAATCAACGAAATCATCATATTTTGGATGAAGATCAACGAAAAGGGTTTTGTGAAAAGAAATTGAAACCTCAAGAGTGTTCGTATAATTTTTAAAACCTTAAAGGGTTTTATGAAAACACCGAAAGCCTCATGGGGTGTTAGTGAAATAATGTAAAAATAAAGGTTAGTGGAATAATGTAAAAATAAAGGTTTCTGGAAGGTAAAATCCTTGTATAAAAGTGTGCGTGCTTTTGTTGCATGGTTTCCCGGAAGCAACATAAAGGGCAGACAAATTACCAAAAAAAAAAGAACAAATAAAGGGCAGACGCCACGTCAGCTTTATCGTGATGACGTCATCGTCGAAGTTGGCCACGTCAGTATGCGATTGGTGGAGGTAGGTGACTCGTGGCACTTGGGAGACGTTGATGCTGACGCGATGGATTTTGGGCCACAGAGAAACAACCAAGCGCCTTCGTTTGTTTTGTCTTTTTACTTGATGTTCGGTCGTTTTGGGCCCAACTGGCCCGGGCTCCACATAAAATAAAATAAATAACTACCTAGTATATATTTAATAAAATAAATAAATACTCTTATAGTTTTAGATCTATTTATAGCATATTTTTTTGTCCATTAACGAAACTCAACAAATTATAAAAGGAAAAAAAAAACCATTTTTTCTTCTTCTTAATTTTTCCAAATTATAAAAAGGTAAGACACATTTATGGGAAACCCCAGGCACTTGGAAGTCGTTTGTCCTTATTATGAAGTGAGGCTAGTTAGTTGCAGCATGATTATTGTTAATTGCTAGTAATTCAACTCCTAATCACCTAAACCTACAAGGTTTAGGCCTAGGTTTAGGCCAAAAAGAACCTAATCTTCTAATTAATTAATAATTAAACAAAAAAGATGATTGAGGTTTTATTCAAAGTTACTTGTAGTGCTGGCTGGAGCCCATCTGATTCAGCCATAGCCTATTTTAATATTAGCTCTCCATTTTCAACTTTAAAGGGATTGAAAATTCTGAATTTTCCAGAAGATTAAGACCAGACCTGTAAGCATTAGCTTGTGTCTCACATCCCGAAACAAGCATTTTTAAACCAGAAAAATATGAGCAAGAAAGACAAGTCAAATCGAAGTCATTGCTGATGATTCGTTTTCCATTTCCTCTCTGTGTTGATAGATATGTATAGACTTTTCTACTTTGAATCTTCTCTAGTTTATTATGTCAATTTGCTTCACCTTGCCAATGACCATTCATCAAGCAAGCATGCTGGTGTGGCTCTTCATCATAACAAGATAATTGAATGTTCCAAAGGTGTAAGCCATACAAGACATAAACACACATCTCTTACTTTTCAAAACCTTGACACATCGCTTACTTTTCAAAATCTTGACGCACACACAATTACACGTCTTTAATTAAGAATACGCAAAACTTCATGCATTTATTTTGAAAATTTTATAACATATCTAAACAAATATATATACAAAAATTCTACTATAAGAACATCCGAACGTTATTATCGTGCGAATGCCATGTATTTTGTAATACCTCTCTTTATTTTCCTATATTTTAGTTTGCTTTTGTTTCTAATTTTTATGGAACTTTGTGGACTTCTTCTTCTTTTCTTTTTTAGTTTTCTTTTCCTGTGAACTCACATGCAAATTGGTCTTCAATTTGCCTCGCAAAATGAAAAACTGAAGTCTGACCTCTCAACCACCAGAAGGAGAGTCAAAGAAGAGAACATGTGTTAGGCAGGGATATATGATTAAGATTTGAGAATATAAATACAAGACAGTGATATCAAATTTCAAACAGATGACGCCCAATGTATTTAGCCCACGTTCCTTTTGACCACTGACCAGTATGCAGTTTTCTTAAAATGTCTCCATAAGGCTACGCCATAACTCAATCTGCGGCAACATTGACTAACTGGATGGTTTCTTCTTTTACTGTCTATTAAATTCCATCAGCTTCCCTCCCTACTGATCTTAAAAATATCTCTGTCTCTTAAACATGTGAACGGCTTCTCCAATGTGTATGCGAAAATGGGTTATGATCCCTCAGACAATTTAGTAATTTTACTAACTCATCTTCTTCCCTACGTTGTCTCCACTCTCAGCTGTTTATATTGTCTGCACTCTGTAGTGGGTGAAAAATAGTCAATGTGGGCCATCCTTACCACAACCCAGGAATGAGGATTTCCCCGCTTTCAAATTTGTCAACAACTTTATTGGTTGAGAATAGTCAACAAAACATACATGTACGATATATGAATGAACTGTCTCATGCATCTAGCCATTGTTGAATGAGCCAGGAAATGTGATAGGATCAGTCGTTCACGATCCATTGCTCATAAGGTTGTCCACTCAAGGGTGGAACTAGGAATTTTTTAATGGATGGACTAACTAAAATTATTAGCTTAAAATTTAATTATTATTTCGTACTTACAATTTCTATAGTCTTTCTAGAAATAAAAGTAAATATTAAATCATATAAACCACGATAGTTCATAGCTCCATAGATTAATTTTCAATAAGCTTTAACATAAACCAAATAGGGTTTAACACCATAGTGGATTGAACATCTAAGACTTTTTACCTAGATTGACCTGAGGTCCCTTCATGCATTCATATCATACATGAAAATTTGTTTTATATAAAAATATTGACTAAGTATGAAAAATGGTTTTTCGGAATAATCATTTTCTCAAGATAATTTTTTGCGGCTTTTATTCCTCACACATCAAATAAGAAAACTTGATTTTATGGGATTTTAGTATGAAATATATATTGACTTAATGAGCCATCATTTTTAGCCTAAATCGTATTTTGCACTAAAACTGATTTTTCATATTTTGATTTGGTAGGAATTTGATTTTCTAGTAATTTTTATACTTCCTTATTTACATTGTGAACTTAAGTAAATGAAGTAATATAAAAATAAATGAAAGTAAAGTACAAAGACATTTACTTAAATGTTGAAAATGTAAATAAGGTAATATGTACACCAAAGAGACAATTTGAAGCACCTACAAATGGTTTTTCCAGTGAGGGGAGGTGTAGCTGCACCACATTTCTCCTTAATAAGTTTGTCATTGACTGGGCTAATATTGAAAATAACTTAAATATATAGGTTTTTTTTTTCCTTAGAGCAACTCCACCCATTTGCCCTTTGCCATGGCAAGGGGGGAGGGAGCTAGGGCAGCTATTATTCACTTGAATAGTAGCTGCCCTTGCAAAAAGTAATGTGTGTTTCCACCCATTGTCATGACAAAGGACAATAACTATTCATTTTTACTTTTATTTTTATTTTTTACATGTGATTAAATTTAGTTGTATGTATAAAATTAATAATAATAAAATTGCTAGGTATGTATTAAAAAATATTTCTAAATATTTCCAGATTTTTTTTTATTTTTTTAAAATTTTTGTTGTTGCTGACGTCAGCTTGCCCGGGTTGGGCCTCAGGCTCCTTCCCCCTAAGGGCTTGCCCAGTTCGAGTGGGGCCCGCTCGTTGCCCAGGTTTCAAAGGCCAGTTGGAACAACAAAATTGGACTTGGGCTCGTGGGACCCACCGATCCCCCCCCCAGCCCGAGCGCAACACTAGAGTTGCTCTTAAAAAACCACACTGGGCTACAACTCACTGTAACCCTTAGTGTGGTTCCGCCCTTGTATCCACTCTTGTGTGTATAGTTCCGTCAGTACTTCTTTTAATGAATTGTTGTTTGTAATTAGACGCCTTCTCGGGCAAGCACAATGCATAAATGGTTGAGAATAGTCTATGTGCACGTGAACATTCCAATTATAATTTCTCTTGTTGAATTGATAAGATTAGTCGCTCACGATCCATTGCTCATAAGGTTGACCACTCTTGTGTGTATAGTCCCTTTAGCGCGGGGTCAATGGGGACCCACCCAATCACGTGGCACCTTTGGCCTACGTGGAGCCATGGGGACTCATCTATCGCGCGGGGCCAAACGGGGGCCCACCTATCGCGTGGCAGAACTGGCCCGCCTCCTGGCTCTGATAGCATGTTGAATAAAGTAGGGCAAATATTCTCATCTTTTATTCTTCTCCAATATTGAGGTATTTATAAAGAAGTACAACCCTAAATAAAATAGGAAGTAAATCCAAATTATAATAGAAAATAAATATAAATTACAATAGGAAATAAATCTCAATTATAATAGGACTAAACAAATAGATAAGTAACTAAAATCCTAACTTAGTAAGGAACTAAAATCCTAACTAAGTAAGGAACTAAAATCCTAACTAAGTAAGGACTCGCCAACATTAATGAATTGATGTTTGTAATTAAACGCCTTCTCAGGCAAGCACAATGCATAAACGGTTGAGAATAATCTATGCGCACGTGAACATCGCAATTATAAAGGCCCAACAGACTTGGGTTTATGAGTTATGATTATGCCCATATATAAAATCAGTCTGGGCCATTAACCACATGCAACAGAAATGAATAGGAGCACTGTTTACTAAATGGAAGTAGACTCGGCTAAGCATAAAGAAAGTGGACAAGAATCACACAGCCATTTATTAATTCATTGATGATTTTGTGCACTTCGTTAGGTTAGGCTCTGGATAACTTGGCTTTCCTGATTTTAGTGGGGTGGGGGCAGGCCAAGAGAGTGACAAAAAAATAACCACCCAACAAATTCTATTTTTCTGTTCCATGTTTATGTCATACATTTTAGTGTTGTGTATAGCTGTGTTGCAAATATCCCAAGTACTAAAACATCCGCCTCTGAACCCACACAGCTCAAACTCAAGAACTGTCTGCTGCCTGTTGCCTAATGGCCATGGCTGGTTATTCTCTGTTGCATCCCTCTCCCCCAGCTCTTATTAGTGTCAACTTTCAGAGAAGTGAATTTGGTCATTTCCACTCTTCAACCACCACTCATCTTCTTAATTCCAAGTCCACCACTCATCGTATCAGGTATTTCTCTTTCTTCAACTGTTGCTGATAGTGTTTTCTGCAGTAATAACATGATAGCCATATACTCATTTAAGCAGTTAAACATTTTCTAGCTTCTGGGTTTCTTGGAGAAGTTTCAATTACACACAATCCAGGAAACATTTCAATTACAAATTAAATGTTTTAGTTTATTTACAGGAGAGAGAGAGAATTTCTAACTTGCGTTTCTGCTTCCTGTTCTACAATTTCTTGGAAACCAAGCCCTTCTCCATCTTTTATTTTATGCTTAGCTTATAATTTATGTTTTCCGTTTCTTCCTGCAATCGGTTTGGCATGCTTTCTCCGTATGTTTTCTCTGAATTCAATAGAAGAAAATGAAAAGACAAGAAAAATTGAAACTTGTATTGTATTTCAGTTTGTTTCCCAAGGAAAAAGAAAACTCAATTGAAGTATGTTGTTTTGTACAATAAACAGAGTGAGTAATGAGTACCATGTAGCTTGAGCAGAATATAGTGGACTTCCTATTTCTTTTCTGTTTTATGCCTTAGGTTTATTGTAGAATTATACAATTTGATGTGAATTTTCTGAATGTAGGTGCCAATCAACTAGTACTGATGAACTAAAAACAAGAAGAAAGTTACTGGACAATGCAAGCAACCTCCTTACCAATTTTTTAAGTGGGGGAAGCCTTGGGTCTATGCCCATAGCTGAAGGTGCAGTCTCGGATTTGTTTGCTCGGCCTCTCTTCTTTGCTTTGTATGATTGGTTCTTAGAGGTATGCATCCTTCACAAATTTTGGTCTTTGGATCCTTTAATTTAAATTGTACTTTCCTGTCATGAGTTCATGTTTGGTGGCTGCTCTACTGGTTGATTGGGTTTACCCCCCTTGGAGGTGAGTTGTAGTAGGGTAGACATGGAGACAGATGGTTGGGTAGAGAGGTTCAATTACTTGTTCATTTTCTTGTTTGAGATTAAAATTTCAATTGCATATACAGATAAACAAATCTCAGTTTTCTGGAGTCCCTTGCAGCTGTGGGGACTGGTACTTTGTTATTTGGGTCTTCTGAGCACAAATGTTCATAATTCTTTTCCTTTTCTCTACAAACTTTTGTTTGTTTTGGCAGCATGGCTCCGTGTATAAGCTTGCGTTTGGACCAAAAGCATTTGTTGTTGTATCAGATCCTATTGTTGCAAGGCATATTCTTCGAGAGAATGTGTTTAGTTATGACAAGGTACTACCTAATAATGTGCGTCTGGACTCCCCTTGTTTAACAAGAATTTTTGTTGTTGTTTGTATCTTCATTTTTCATGTGTATAATGTACTTATTGTCAGTAGATTATGTTCTTTTATAAACAAACTCATCATTAGTGTATTGCTTTCTGTTTTCGAATCATAGTCTTGATTTGTTCTCTTTACTCAAAAGTTACTTCGCTCAAACCATTTGTTTGAACTGACAGGTTATATGGATAAACTTTTCAAATAAGCAGTGTAATGCTTCATCCTGGTCTCCCTCCCCCACACCCCCTTCCCTTTTCTCTCTCTCTCTCTCCTTTCCCACCCATTGATAAACAATATTAGTTTATCGTGTAACAGTTGCTATCATGTTTAACCTTTTTTCAGTTTGGTTTATTTAATTTTGAATTATTTTCTAATTTCCTTTTAGTCATCTCAGTCAGGTAAGTAATATATACAAATGTGTGTACATATATGTATACGTATATACAGAGAGCTTCCATTGAGAGATCCCTCAAATAAACTTATTTGAGGGACACCCTTGTAGGGCCCACTCCGCAATGTATTTCACTAATCCAAACCATCTATTTTGTAGATATTCATTCAAAGATCATCTCTACAAAAAATTACTTGAATCTGATATCATTTGACCACTCAATTAAATTATTGAAATTCAAGGACTTTCTTGAAGCACCGTGTTCATTGATTTTGTTGGTCTCAATTAGATGCCTTAATGATTTTTTCAATTTTCATGATTTTTTGCAAGGATCATCTCTAAATGAATATGTGAAAAATAGATGGTTTGCATCATTCAAATTTTTTTTTTGGTAAGGGACCCTAAAGGGTGTCCCTCAAATTATATATATATATATACAATTTTTAAGTTGTACTCATGTTTTTTTATTTCTAATATGTTGTGCCCAAATTGCTTGTGGTTTCACACTTGCACTTAGGGAGTTCTGGCTGATATTCTAGAACCAATTATGGGCAAAGGACTTATACCTGCTGATCTTGGCACTTGGAAGCAGAGGAGAAGAGGTGAGTAGTAACAATTAATTTTTGTTTCTACAGGGAAAAAAAGCAATTAATATGTTAGAGTTTGCACCGCAGGTTAGGGCAAAGAGTAAGGTATTTGTATTTTAAGTTTGTTACTGATAGTGGTCCATTATACAGAGACTTACCAGCCATAAGCTGATTTTGCAGTTATTGCTCCTGGGTTCCATTCCTTATACTTGGAAGCAATGGTCAAAACGTTTAGAAATTGTTCAGAGAGAACAATATTAAAATTTGAGAAGCTGCTAGAAAGAGAGAACTTGCATGATGAGATTGAGTTGGATCTTGAAGCAGAGTTTTCGAGTTTGGCTCTTGATATTATTGGACTTGGTGTCTTCAACTATGACTTCGGTTCTGTTACCAAAGAATCTCCTGTAATCAAGGTTTGGCAAAAGGAACATTTATTCTAATGATTTCATAATGGTTGTATCTGGCATTCACCGCATTCCATCATGATATCTTTTTTCAAACCAACATTCGGTTTTCCTATTCTGTTGTCTATACATCTTATAGCAGTTCTTATTTCTACCAACTTCTGAGTGAACTAAAGTGTACAATTAGATCAGTGAATACTAATATACTTTTTTCTTTCTTTTTGTTCTAAATAATTGACTTTTTCTTGCCTAGCTTCTAAATAATTGACTAATTATTGTGAACTGTTACTCTATTTGAGTATATGATAACACTCTTTTTCCCCTTTAATTATTATATATATATTGATTTAGCATTCATGTTATTATGCTTAACGCTAAGCGTTCATATTTAGCTCTTTTGCAAATACATTACAGGCAGTATATGGCACACTTTTTGAAGCTGAACATAGGTCCACCTTTTATATCCCATATTGGAAATTTCCCCTGGCAAGGTGGATAGTCCCCAGGCAACGGAAGTTCCATGGTGATCTGAAGGTTATAAATGATTGTCTTGATGGACTTATCAGAAATGCAAAAGACACCAGACAGGTTAGATGAAATTTAAGCTGAATTAAGTGGACGTGGGAGAATATTCAATATCATATCTACACAGTCATGCAATAATTGATGTTTTATTGTATTATTGGAAACAGATGTTAAAAAACTAATTTGCCAGTACCTAGAACTGTATTTTGATCACATTCTGTGACAGGAAACGGATGTTGAGAAACTGCAACAAAGGGACTACTTAAATCTAAAGGTGGGAAAACCTCCAACTGAAAATATAATCCAATTTTTCTGAACTCTAATGATAAGTGATACAGTTAGGAGCTTTGCAGAAGGGTTAAAATTCTGGCTTTGTAACTATAAAGTTTGCAGGATGCAAGCCTACTACGTTTCTTAGTTGATATGCGTGGAGCTGATGTTGATGATCGTCAGGTAAATACTTGCAAAACTTTAATGCTTTTAGATACAGGATTTCTGACCAAAATAATGAACATATATAGGATACACTGATGTATCAGTACTTCTTCAATCACATTATTCCAACTGATCCAAATAGGGGTTTTCTTTTAGTTCATCAATACCATGCTTTTTCTTTCTTTCTTTATTTCTTCGCTCCCCGACCCCCACTCCCACTTTAGGTGAATTCTCAATTGTATACCATTATGGGTTGGACCTGTTTTGAGACAGTGGTTCACTTTGGGCATTTATAAATTACATTACCTGTGGATTTTGACAGCTTAGGGATGACTTGATGACAATGCTTATTGCTGGCCATGAAACAACAGCTGCTGTCCTTACTTGGGCTGTTTTCTTCCTTGCACAAGTATGATTCTTCATTTCTAACTTAAATTCTTCAGAATAAAGTTATGCTTAATGGTTGTCATTGGCTTCTTTGCACCAATGAACTCTTTCATCCTCGCATCTGTGATGGCATAGATGAAATTCACTTGCTTTGTTGCAGAACCCATCCAAGATGAAGAAAGCACAAGCAGAGATTGATTCAGTACTTGGACAGGACGGACCAAATCTTGAATCAATTAAAAAACTGGAGTACGTCCCTAAGACATTTACTGAACTTGTTCCATTCACTTGTAGTCATGTCATGAAAAAGCTTTGCCATGCTTGTATATGCACTGCATTTATCATTGAAGCAATGGAACTCATCAATATTTAGTTAGGTACTGGATTTGAGGTCAAAGTTGGGTTAAAGGGGAAAGAAGAATGAACTGAATTTTGAACATTGATACAAATGGAAGGGGCAAGTCTGTGAATCATCTTTCGATGCATTTCCCGGTGGCTCTAGGAGCTTTGTCTTCTTTATCTGAATGAACTCCAAGCCTCTAACAGGTTTAAACAGGTTTGAACAAGGCTTTCCAATCTCATTTTGAGCTTAAGTGAACCCAGAAACCACCAACGAATGCCAATCTGAGGCACAATGTTTACTTCAACTTGGCTCTTTTTCACCCTTATTGGAATCTCAAAGTATAATGATGTTATTCATATGGTTTTTTTTTCTCTCTCGTCTTTCAGGTACATAAGACTTATTGTGGTAGAGTCTCTTCGTTTGTTTCCCCAGCCCCCCTTGCTTATTAGACGTGCTCTCAAATCAGATACACTACCAGGTATTCTTAAAATGGTCTTATACCTTAAGATGGAACTTGAAGTTTTACGACATTGTGCTTTCTGGATTTATTTTCTTCAAAAATCATACAACAAATATTTATTTCTGGTCATATTTAGGATAAGAAAGGGGCTTTATATTCATTGTGCAGGAGGGTACAATGGTGAAAAAGATGGTTATGCAATTCCTGCTGGGACTGATGTCTTCCTTTCTGTGAGTAGAAGCATTTAAGTTTCCTCCTTTATTTATGAATTTCTTTCAAAATGGTATAAATTGCAACTGCTCCTTAATTAAGGTAATGCTAAGCCAGGGCCTCAGCTCTATCTATCAATGTGGTACTTCCATGTGCGTAATTCTATGCCTCTAAGCTTGCCTTGCACTTTCACTTTCAATCTATAGTTTTTATTCCAAAAACTTTCCACTCAGGTATACAATCTCCATAGATCCCCATATTTTTGGGACAATCCTAATGAATTTGAACCAGAGAGGTTTTTAGTGCCAAAGAAGAGTGAGGTTGAAGGATGGGCCGGTTTCGACCCTTCTCGAATTCCCGGTGCATTGTACCCGAGTGAGGTTATTACTAGTCACTTCCCTTTTCAAATCATAGATTCATGTTCTCACATTGATGATATCTATCAAGTAATGACTTTATGATTGCAATTATCAGATTACAGCAGATTTTGCCTTCTTGCCTTTTGGCGGAGGGCCAAGAAAATGTGTAGGAGACCAATTTGCTCTCATGGAGTCAACTGTAGCATTGGCTATGCTGTTGCAGAAGTTCACTGTAGAGCTAAAAGGGTCTCCAGAATCCGTGGAACAAGTTACGGGGGCAACAATCCATACAAAGAATGGATTGTGGTGCAAATTAAGGAAGAGGTCCGATGTACAGTGACTTACCGAATACAATATACAGATGGGACACTGATAGGGATACTGATGATAATTGTCCAGTGTATTCTTCTTGTTACCACTTACCAGCTACAGGCTTTGAATTTAACAGAATTATTTTATTTTGAGAGAATAATTTTGTTAGCAATGAAAACGGAAGAGAATTGCATTGTCCAACAAATCCACAATAGTAATAAACGTAAACTGCGTCAAACTTTTGCAGGGATAGTTTCATAATTTGATTGAACTTTAACATAATTTCGTGTCGCTATGTGAGTGCAGAAGGAAAGCAAATACACGATCCTTTTTCAGTTTTCAGAGAAAATTTGGACGAGATTAGCAAATGACTTCCTTCTCATGCAAAATCCGCAAGTCTGTCGGTGTATGATATAACATTTCTGATAATGTCTATGTATACTAAGAGCTGTTGAACCCACATATATCAACGACTAACATTTATCCATAGAAATTCATAACCCACGAATGGTGGATGATATCACATTTCTGATGTCTATGTATACTAAGAGCTGTTGAACCCATGTATATCAACAACTAATAGTTATCCATAACCCGCGATTGGAAGATTGTTCGTAGCAGGTCTCTGATCTTCACAATAGTTTACAGATATTTAGTAGGCGTAGTTTTATAGTTCAACCCTAATTTATATCACTGTAAAAGTTGGCATGCAGGTACAAAAGAAAAGAGAAACGCAGTGGAAGACGGTGTGACATAAATTCTGTTTATATCTATCGAGCATCTTTATTTACAATTGTTCAATTTAAAAAATTAAAGCAACACAGGAACATCTATATGAGCAAAAAAAACTTGGATATAACGGTTCGATCTTTTTGAATCTCCGTTTACAAACGCAAGGCTTAATTTACAACTGGGCAATAGTCTTCATCTCAATGGATGGCCATGGTCTCTCGGCTATTGCGTTTGGTGCTTATCGAGAGGATGCTTTGATGCGTTGCCATGAAAATGCGAGGAGCCTGCAGACAGTTCCTGCAGCCAAAGAAGCATAAAGCTCATGAAATGAAAATCCAATGCCACATAGAAAACCGGAGTCCAATTGGACTACTTAAATGCCCACCATATCTTGCAGATTGCCCTGAATGTCAAAACAGCTCTGCACAGTTGGTGATCTGAAACTAAGTTGACCCTGCAATTAAAGAAAGAGGCCCCAAAAAAAATAATGCTTATTTAGTAATTCTACGTGATGAACCATACTGCTTCATAGAATGCCAAGGACCAAACTACCCGTACCATTCCTCGCATACTCTGTTGGGTCCCATAGTGACCAACACGTGTTGGTAACTGTCCCTGTAGAAAATCAAAAGAAAATGTTTGCCTTATGAATTTTTATGAAAAATCATCAGGGTCAGAACAAAGGCATGGATTGTACCTGTGTGGCCAGCCGATTGCCATAATAACCATCATGGATAGGAGCAATTGAGTTCAACTGTCCCTGATACAAGTAATAAACAATCCTTGATATAAATTTCTCAATTAAAAAATTAAGAGCTGTAGTCAGGAAGAAAAGATGTCATACTATTCCTTGCATACTCTGTTGAGCACCGTAATAGCTATCAAGACCACGAGATCTTGAACCGTGTTCCTGCAAAAAAAAATAAATATAAAAGCCCATTTAAAAAACAAATTGTAATACTGTAGGGTGTATGCATATCGACAAGCTCTTATTGATCTTGGAATAACTTGGGTGTTTCATATTACCCCTTCCACTTCTTGCTGAGGAACGTAACAATTATCACGGTTATGTGCTCTAGATTTCATCTGTTCCTACATTTAAATCCAGCATGAAATGTACCATAACATATTATCTATGAGTGAGAAATTCAGAACAAAAATGATCATATGACAAACCATCTGCTGGCAGCTGTCTTGCAACCTCATAGTTATGCTATCTTGTTCAGTCTGTGCCTACAGTATACATAAAATATACCTCAGGGCACATATCAATTACGATGACCCAGGAAAATTTATACATGCCAAATATCAAGCCTTAACCAACCTTTCTTTTTTTGTATGTTTTCTTTTTCTTAGAAGACTTTGCCATATTGCTGCTGGGATTGACTTCTTCCACATCATTAAAACCATGATTAGCTGATATGTTGACTTCGGAAACAGTCCTTACAGAATTATTGGCATCCACACAATGTTTCAGTGCTGCCTCTAATGCCTGAAATGCAATGTGGTAAGTTTCTGGAGATAAAGACCCCTCTTCACCCAATTTAACAGCTAATTTACACAGATCGTTGAAACGTTGCACCCTGTAGTTAAGCCTCTTCGGTCCATCACTACCAGTATGCCTAACTTTTGCATCCTTCGTCCAACGCTTCAAAATATAATGGGATGGGATTCTGGAAACACCAGACACTTGGAGGACCAGAATTGCATGTCTACAGAGAAAACCTTTGTATTCAAATGAATGACATGAACAACATACTTTTAATTCTGCTTCATTCCAAGAAACAGTAAAATTTTGGCGTTCTTCCAAATCATCAACCCGGAAAATTACAGTTGCTTCATTTTCAGAGTCTTTCTGCAATTGACAGGAAGCTGGTCCCAAAACCTCAACCTGAAATTTTTTAAATACAGAACCTGTATATATAGTTGCCATTTGTTTTTCAAAAGGTGAGAGAGATCTTAATCCAGGTTGTTTATCCTGTGTTTCAAGAGAAGCATTAACTTCCATGTCATACCTATCTTTCTGAAATCCTTTGTACTGCTCAATAAAATCGTTAACTGTAGCTTCTTGAGAAATGTACCTATCAAAGAATGAAGTTATACTTCCAGATCGCTCCTTTGTAGACATTCCAGCCAAAAATGAATCCTGCATATAAGTTGGAACCCACTTTTTACGATCTTCAAACAATGAGTGAACCCACTCATTTTCTCTTAGTTCAAATCTATCAACCAATTTCCACCATTTCTTTTCAAATTGTTCAACTGTCCAGGAGCGGTAAATGCATTTGTTGAATTTTTCCATAAATATTTCATTCTCCCTTATAAAAAACCCCACATTTTCTGGAATCCTGGTCAATACATGCCATAAACAAAAACAATGGTATGCATCAGTAAATACATCTGCTACAGCTTCTTTCAAGTATTTGTCTTGATCAGTGATAATCAGTCTTGGAGCTTGGCCACCCACTACTTTAAGCCATGTCCGCATTAACCATACAAAAGCTGGGGTAGTCTCTTCTCCCATCAATGCACATCCAAGCAAAATGTACTGGAAGTGATGATTGACTCCAACAATAGGAACAAAAGGAATTCTATAATTGTTTCTAACATAGTAAGTGTCAAAGAAGACTGCATCACAAAAACTAGTGTAGTCATGCCTACATTTTGCATCAATCCAAAATACACTTCTCAATCGTTTTTCATGGTCAAAATCTATTGCATAGAAGAAGTTGGGATCCACTTCCTGCATACACATAAAATGTTCGAACATTACTCTCACATCTTCTTCACCTAAAGCTGACTGTAGACCTTTCTTTTGGCAAGCAACAGTAGCAGATTTCTTATTTCTTCCGCTGATAGCATAAATAAAATCATCTGGGCACATTTCATGGTTGTGCTCCTTTACGAAACTATGTACGACCCATTTCCCATCATCTTTCCTCTTTATATGCAAGCTAGCTTTGCAGTCTGTCTTCGTTAAGCACAGTCTTGGATTGACAGTTGTTCCAGACTCACGCTTGCTTCCGAATCTAGAACATGCAATTTTTATATCAATGAACTTTCCCGATTTTTTGGAGCGCCGACTGGCTTTAATTGTGATGCCAAATCCCACAGACCGAGCATATTCTCTGTAGTAAGAATAAGCTTCTTCCTTAGACTCAAATTCCAAACCATTCTGGGGTTCCTGAATTACTCTTTTCCCCTCATCAACAGCATTCAACCCCATATTTTTCGCATCATCTTGAGCCTGCAAACTACAAGCACTTTGGTTTGCATCCAATCCATCCACTTCTTTAACATGTTCACTCGTTGTTGGAGAATTAACATGCTCCTCAACATTTTTCTCATCTGTGACATCTACAACATTAACATCTTTATCTGAACCAGTTTCTAACTTATCCTGCTCACATGAAGGCAGTTCAAGATCTATCTCCATAGAAGAAAACAAAGCTTATGCAACACAAAAGCTCATTTAATTTAATTACCTGAAACACAAAACGGATTACAAAATCCAGGCATTAATTATAGCTACACTGAAAAATAGAGTATGAACATAATTTTGTACAGTCATTTAACACTGCAAGTGTCATATTTCTGACATACTATCCCTCAATATTAAGACCAAAAAAGATGATAAATTTTAAGCTTATTAACAGACTAAAAGCTTAAAATGAATAAACAAGTATGACAAATTTAAGAGACTATAAATTTCAAACTGAATGTTCTTTGCTGCCTATTTTGTACTCAGGATTCAAAATCTTAAAATAAATAGACTGAAAACAGAAGAACAAAAAAAGAAAGGAATTGATAATTACCCCTTTTTTAGGGAGCTCAGCAACAGCAACCGAGCATCTCCACTCAGTTATGAGAAATTGTAAGACTTGAGATTTCCTTCAGTTTTTCTTCAACTTTCCCAGAAACCAAACAGATAATAGTGAGTGAGTCCAAATACAATGACGAGAAATCAAGGTCAATGAAACAAAGAGGGAATCATCCGAGTGAAGTGGTTGCACCTGCACAAGTGACACACCATAGAGAGACTCTGAGAGAGAGAGAGAGAGAGAGAGATTCAAGTCGGAGACCGAACCATAATAGGACGGGTTCAAGTTCGCGGGTAATCGGGTATTTGTTTTGGGTCGGTCTTTTGAATTTACATTTTTAACCCGTAACACAATTTTCTGTTCTTTTTTTCAATGAAGACAACCTAAAAGATAATTAATATTAGATTTGTGTTTTTGTCGTTGTCATATATTAGATTTGTGTTTTGAGTCCGTCGGAATATCAAAGTGTATAAATTTCTAATACCAAATAATAAAGTGTATAAATTTCAATTCCAAAATGTTTGTTCTTTTCCTTTTAGTAATAATTATGTTTGCAAATGACCCACTAGTGTAGTGGTTTGGAGTATTTACTTCATCAGGTAAGGTCATAAGTTCGAGTCCTAGCATCCATGTAGTGTGTGTGAGTTTAGTATGTTATCGCCCCTCTCAATAGGAAATGTCCTAAATATATATATATATATATATATATATATATATATAATAATAATACTTATGTTTGGTTTTCCAATTTACCTGCTATCAAGGTCTAAAATATCCATAATATTCCGATATTTCCATTGAAATTTTCGTGTTTTTGGACTACTGATGTTTCCGATACCATCGATATTTTAGACATTGACCAGTATACTTAGTTTCAATCATGGACCAAAATATCGATAATATCGAAGAAATATTGAGGATATTATCGTTTTTTCGGGTCATAGATATTTTGGTACATATCCATAAACATATTGTATGAATATTGATAATATCGACGAAATGTCGAGGAAATATCGATGTCGATAATTTCGCTCAGACTTCAGTAATATTTTGGCAAAATATCGACATGATATCGCTATAATATCAAAAATATCAATTTGCACATGAGAATGAGTTTACTTTTCAAGTTTCAACTTTCCAACTACTCTTCACAATACACTTACTCTACATATAGAGATGAAGAAGATTGTGAAAATTTTGAACCTCATAGGAACTCTATGTGGTACTAAATCACTCATGTATCTTACCACGCAATGTATAAAGTGTAAAATATTGTAGTAAATCATTATATATAAATGATTATGGTGTGTTTAATCTTCTTTCACTAATTACTACATATTTTCTACACTCACAGTGTTTGTCAATTCGCTATATAATCAACTTAAATCAGTTAAACCCATCATGCAATGCATTTCCTTCCAATTTTTTGTGATAAACTAATAGATAATTGACTAAATACACATCCTCCAAAGTTTCAATAAAAATTTCCCAATTTTTCTTACAATTTCCATGGTTTTTATTCAATTTTTATCGATATCGATAATATTCTAATATTTCCATCGAAATTTCCTTATTTTTGGACTACCGATATTTTAGACCTTGCATGCTATCAGTTGTAAAATTTTGTTTTTGATATTCGGAAGGGACATGCTTTGTAAGTTTTTGTTTTCACCAAAAAAATAAGAAGAAGAAAACTTCTCAATTCCTATTACCCATTCACTTATCACTGTAATTATTTAACAATGCCCATCACAATATTCATTTATGTATTCTTTCTAATTGAAAACTTCATAATCCAACCATGATCATAATTCGATCCACTAGAGAGGCTCGTTAACCCCCAAGTCGTAGTTTGATCCAATTCGTTGACCGGTCAACGCCACGCTACGGTCTTACAATCTATAACAAATAGGATCTAGTTTAGTGAAAAAGGATATTGACTTTCAGAGTCAAACGAGCCATAATGTGTCGACCCAGCACATTTAAGTTCATGCCACTATGTTATTCGGGCCGAATTTGGTCAGTTCATTTAATTAATCAGGTCATGTCGTGCTAGTTCATTTATCAAAATCATTAATCCTGACCCGACCCAAAGTTCATGTCGATATTGAACCAAGCTGTGCTCATGCCTTGCTTGGGATTTAACTTGAAATTTTTTTATATAAAAAAAACTCATGTTAGCATATTAAATTGGCTTAATATCACAAAAGGTCCCTAAGGTTTACGAAACTATCAGATTGCATCCTTAATGTTTTTTTTGTGTCATTCATGGTCCTCAAGGTTAGTATGTGTGATCACAAATGGTCCCTGCCGTTAGGTTCAGTCAAAAACTCCGTTAGTTTGTTGACGTGTCATATATGTATATCACAAAACATCCCTAAGGTTCACGCACCTATCATAAATGGTCCCTGTAAATTTTTTTTTAAAATTTAAAATTCATAAAATTTTAGTTTTCTTTTTAAAATTATTTAAAAATATATTTTGTATTTTAAATACACGTGACACTATACTTTTGAAGATGTGGGCTCCACATATATGCCACATCAACAAACTAATGAAGTTTTAAAAAAATAATTTAAAATTCATAAAATTTAAATATGAAAAAACCATTTATGGAAGGATTTTAACCTTGAGCACCATTTATGAACCCTAAATAGTTAAACCCTTGGTTTTTTCATTTTTAAATTTTATGAATTTTAAATTATTTAAAAAAAAACTCCATTAGTTTGTTGATGTGGCATATATGTGGAGCCCACATCTCCGATAATATAGTGTTATATGTATTTAAAATACAATATATATTTTTAAATAATTTAAAATTCATAAAATTTAAAAATGAAAACCAAAATTTTATGAATTTAAAATTAAAAAAATTCGCAGGGACCATTTGTGATTGGTGCGTGAACCTCAGGGATGTTTTGTGATATATATATATATATATATATATATATGCCACGTTAGCAAACTAACGGAGTTTTTGACGGAACCTAACGGCAGGGACCATTTGTGATCACACATACTAACCTTGAGGATCACGAATGACAAAAAAAAAAAAATTAAGGATGCAATCTAATAGTTTCGTAAACCTTAGGGACCTTTTGTGATATTAAGCCTATTAAATTTAGGAAATAGCCTTAAATGCCACTGTTTTTTTAGTTTTAATTGGAAATACCAAGCCTCCCCAAAAATTTTGCAAATACCACCTATAAATATATATTTAGTCTCCAGTTATTGCCCACTTAACACTTTATCTGAAATTTAGTTATCTCTAAGCTCTCTATTCGTTCTCTCTCTCTGTCTGTTTCTCTCATCTCTGTATTCTCTCCCTCTCTCTCTCTCTCTCTTTTCTCTCTCTCTCTCTCTCTCTGTCTCTCTCTCTCTCTCTACCCCAGCTCTCCTTCTCTTTTCGTGCAGAAGTATCCCTCTCACCCAACTCCTCTCACGCAGCTCTGTCTCGCTAGCATTTGGAAACTCCTCATCGACCCCATCTTCTAGGTATGTCTTCTAAATAACGTAAGGTCGCAGCTGCTTGCAACCTTGAAGCTCTACTCCATTGCTGACCTCCAGTAGGAGTTCTTGATGGTCATTTTCTTAATATCTATGGGATTCTATGAAATAGGTTTTATTTTGATTGCTTGGGTTGCTGTAAAATTGGTTTTATTTTAATTGCTTTGGGTAATGTTTTTGAATCTTGATGCTCATCTGTTTGGGTTTTTACCAAGTGCTGGGAATATGCAAGTTTTGATGTTAAATTGAATTTGATTACTGAAATTGGAATTGTGATTGATTTCGTCTGTATTTTGTGTAGAAAGTGAAGTATTGTGATTGATTTTGTTTGTCTGAAACGACACATATGAACTTGTATCGTATTGTGGTTTTATTGCAGTTGTATTGTAGTGGTATTGCTGTTATATTGCTGTTATATTGATATTATATTGACATGTTACTGTAATTTAATAGGAATATATGTTGATATCATTTTTCTTTATGTGCTTGTGATTTGTGTAGGAGTTGAGATTATTCTTGGTTGAAGTATTATTTACGATCTCTCTCGCTCTGCTCTTCGTATTTTTCTCAACATTTATGCGTTAATTTAATGCCTGGTATTGTTTTGGAACCATAATCATTGTCAATCTCATTGTTGGTTGAAATTAATATGTAAGTTATTCATTGAAAGCATATTGTTTCCCGATGGTGAGTACTTGACCAAATTATAATTTGCTGCAGTTTTGTCTTGACAATTTTTGTTTCTTTCTCTTTTTCTTTTCAAATTACACAAGGAAAAGAAAAGCGGCACCCAACTCGTTTCCCTGTCAATAACAAATTTGAGGTTAACAGTTACACAATGTGTTTTAGCTAGTTTGTGCAGGCATTGATGTGCAAGTCATACACTGGCGTTGGAGACCATTTTGTGCATAATGTAATGTGTAGACAATGAGTTCTTTGAGATGCCTTTTGAAGACAAAAGCAAAGCTTCTATTATGAAAATGCTAAGCAAACTTGCAGCAAACTGTACTTGACCAAATTATAATTATGCTTGTTATTATTAGGCCCCAAGACTTAGTAAGGACATCTAAGACATTATGTATTCTTCTTGTGGAGCCGTATGTTTCTAATATTTATGTAATGTACTTGATACTATTTTCGAGGTCATTATTATAATGATATGAAATTTTCATACATGGTTATTATTTTTTATGTACTATTTATTATCTGTAGCAACTGAATATTGTAATAGTTCAACAATTAGAACATTATATAATATGGGAAAGAGAGTACAAAAACATACATAAGGTACTTGTTTATTGCCATTTTATTGATTGTTTTATTGCTTGTGCATTGGTTGTCTATTGCCACTTTATTGCTTGTTTATTGCTTTCATATTGCTTTTTTATTGTATGTCTATTGCCACTTTATAATCTACATGACATTATAATGGAGTGGAAGCAACTATGGATATCGTCCAAATTAACCATTCTTACATTGACATCTTGTATGTTTCAAAACTGTCGTATACGTGATTGTCGTCCCTTGCTCAAGATCCCAAAGTTTTCAAGTAAATTGAACTAAAATTTCATTTAATGGTATCAAAATAATTACATGGTCTCCTATACAATAATATTCAATACATGTTTTTTATTTCACGTAATCTTAAAAAATGACCAATTATCTCAAGAATTAACAATTTGAAAACAAAAATCTCCTATTTAATTGTTGAATTTACATGAAGTATAATCCCTTTTACTCTTGCAATGCTCAAGCAACCAAAACAAACCCAATAATCTGAAATGAAACCAAGCAAGCCTCCAAGTTAAATTCACAACCTGCAAACATAACCAAAACTGAACCATGCTTATATTTAAAACATAAATGTTGAGGAAAAATACGAAGAGCAGAGCGAGAGAGATCGTAAATAGTACTTCAGCCAAGAATAATCTCAACTCCTACACAAATCACAAGCACATAAAGAAAAATGATATCAACATATATTCCTATTAAATTACAGTAACATATCAATATAACATCAATATAACAGCAATATAACAGCAATACCATAGCAATACAGAAGCAATACCACTACAATACAACTGCAATAAAACCACAATACGATACAAGTTCATATGTGTCGTTTCAGACAAACAAAATCAATCCCAATACTTCACTTTCTACACACAATACAGACGAAATCAATCACAATTCCAATTTCAGTAATCAAATTCAATTTAACATCAAAACTTGCATATTCCTAGCATTTGGTAAAAACCCAGACGGATGAGCATCAAGATTCAAAAACATACCCAAAGCAATTAAAATAAAACCAATTTCACAAAGAACCCAAGCAATCAAAATAAAACCTATTTCATAGAATCCCACATATATTAAGAAAATGACCATCAAGAACTCCTATTGGAGGTCGCAATGGAGTAGAGCTTCAAGGTTGCAAGCACTGTGACCTTATGTTATTTAAAAGACATACCTAGAAGATGGGGTCGATGAGGGGTTTCCGGATGCTAGCGAGACAGAGTCTGCGTGAGAGGGATACTTCGCACGAAAAGAGAAGGAGAGGCTGCGATAGAGAGAGAGAGAGAGAGAGAGAGAGAGAGAGAGAGAGAGAGAGAGAGAGAGAGAGAGAGAGAGAGTGAGGGAGAGAGAATACATAACTGAGAGAAACAGATAGAGAGAGAGAGAGAGAGAACGAATAGAGAGTTTAGAGATAACTAAATTTCAGATAAAGTGTTAAGTGAGCAATAACTGGACACTAAATATATATTTATAGGTGGTATTTGCAAAATTTTTGGGGAAGCTTGGTATTTCCAATTAAAACTAAAAAAATAGTGGCATTTAAGGCTATTTCCCTTAAATTTATACAAAAAAGAAATTATAATATATTCTTTTTTATATAATATGAAATTAAAAATTGAGGATTTATTATAATATTTATTTATTGAGGATTTAATATGGGACTAAAAATTGAGGATTTATTATAGTATTTATTTAATGTGAAAATATATGATTTGTTGAAAGAAGAAGTCATCAAATCAAATTCAGACAAAAAAGTCATCTAATCAAAATCAAAATCCATATATGAGATATGGAGAAGGGGAGGCTAAGAAATGATTTATGTATAAAGTGGGCCGTGACAGAAAAAATTAAAAACAAAGTTAAGTGAGGCTGGCCGGGCTTGAAGCAGGCTCGGGTCAAGCACGGCCCATGTTTTCATGCCGTGCCTAGCATAACCCGTCAATGAACATACTAGACCAACCCGACCCATTTGACACCCCATAACACCTTAATAGTGTGTATATGTGAGAAACCTCATCATCTTGTAGTGAGACTATTATTAAAAAAATAATACTAATAAAACTGATTCGTTGCACTTGCAGCCCATGGCCACACACAGCCACAGCAAATTGGACAAACAACTCCACTGAATTTAATTTTCAATGTTATGTAGTTTGAGAACAAAACAACGACACCAGATAAAAGAATTAAACATAACTTTAAACTCTGCATGCATCCATAATCCATTTGCCTCAAAGAAAAATTACAATAAGCTGTCCACCTTTACATGAAAACTAACAACTCAGATAAATGAAGTTAGTATCCCAATTTCAACCGTAACAACGCCACGAGCTTTTTTACGAAGAAGT